>OX370998.1:5744511-7051631 GCA_947308005.1 Yponomeuta malinellus | reverse complement strand
TGGGCCTAGTCTCGTACTATCGTAGATTCATTCCAGATTTTTCTAAACTCGCCAAACCACTAACGGCCCTTTTGAAAAAAGATACCATTTTCTCATGGCAAAATGAACAGCAAACTGCCTTCGAAATCCTAAAATCGAAACTCATTTCAGCACCCTTATTGATTTACCCCGATTTTACAAAGCCATTCGTGCTCACAACCGATGCCTCGAACTACGCTATAAGCGCTATTCTTTCCCAGGGTGAAGTCGGTAAAGACAACCCAATAGCATATTCCTCCAGAACCTTGAACAAGTCCGAGTGCAATTATAGCACCACAGAAAAGGAGTTGCTGGCTATCATCTTTGGCTGCAAGACCTTCCGCCCCTACCTCTACGGGCGTAAATTCCAAATTATTACAGATCACCGTCCTCTAAAATGGTTGTTCAACCATTCTGATCCCAGCAGTAAACTCCAAAGGTGGAGACTAAAACTCGAAGATTATGAATACGAAATCATCTACCGAAAGGGTAAACTAAATGCCGCAGCAGACGCACTTTCAAGGTACCCCTTACATCCAGTAGACATCAATGAACCAAACCCTTCTACTTCTCAACAAAATGATGAAGTACTAGTTGACTTACCAAGTCCACCCAGGTCCAACGACCTTGATCTACCAACTCTAGATACACAAAGTGATGACTCTGAACTCCCCAACACTCCTTTTAACCCACAAGTGAACCCTCAAAGTCCACTTTTAGACCCATTGGCATCTCTTGAATCAATTGACCATTCTTATTCGCAATTTCTGAAGACAACAGGACAAAAGAACTTTGTCTCTAATGCCCAAATCAAAGAAAGTAACGACAGCGTGCTAAAAAGCACAAGCAAGGTCATAATCATCCCAACGTCCATTGACCTAGATGAATCGAACCTATATCTAGAGGAAGTACTGACTGACTTAGAAAATAAAGAAGAAATCCTTTCCAAAGAGAGAATCCTACACTCTCATTTATCCTTTAATCGAAAAGGTCAAACCGTGTACCTACTCTTCACAAAGGTTCACTACTTTGACACAGCCAGCCACGAAGATATTTACAAATGTCTAAAATCTCTGAGAAATGAATTGATTATAACACCCTATACACAAATCAGTATCTCCGATTTCAAAAATCCATTTGATAGCCATTTGTTTATCAAAGTATACAACATGTTCCTATTTCTGTTCAACAACAGCAATTTGGCCATAACAATACACCACGACAACATTAAAATCCCTGAAATTCACGAAATTCCTAAGATCTTAAAAAGTAACCATGATATTCCCATCGCTGGTCATGTAGGCTCCACGCGAATGCTGAAAAGAATAAAAGAGAAATATTGTTGGAAGAATATGCGAAGCGACATAGAAGCCTACGTTAAAAAATGCCCCTTGTGCCAAACTAACAAGGCACTGCGACAAACTAATCGAGCACCCATGGAAATTACTACAACTTCGACACGCCCATTTGAACGACTGTCCCTCGATGTAGTCGGACCTCTACCTGAAGCTGAAAACTCCCAGCTTAAATATATACTTACCTTGCAAGACGATCTCACTAAATTTTCAGTAGCTTACCCCATTTCCAACTGGTCCGCTGAGGAGACATGCTCCTGTCTTCTACACTTTATATCCATGTTTGGTATTCCCAAAATGATACTAACAGATCAAGGCAGCAACTTCACGTCTGACCTCTTCAAACAGACCTGCAATTTCCTGAAAATTAAAAACTTGTGGTCTTCGCCATATCATCCCCAAACGCAAGGCGCGTTAGAAAGGAGTCACTCGACATTAAAAGAATATTTAAAATCCTACGTAAATGATAATCAGAACGATTGGCCTCGCTATGTGTATACCGCCATGTTAGCCTATAATACTAACATCCATTGTACAACTAACTACACTCCGTATGAACTCTTATATGGCCATAAAGCATTCATTCCTGATAGCATATACGATATGAGCAAAGCTGCTACTTACCATGATTACGTCAAATTACTTCAACACCGTCTCAGATATTCGCGAGATGCAGCACTTGCTAATATACGAAGATCTAAAGAGATGTCCAAGGTGTACTACGATAGGAGAACACGCGGTATTTCATACAAATCAGGTGACTTTGTTTACCTCAAAAACCACTTGAGATTGAGGAAAGCTCTCTCTCCGGTGTGGAAGGGTCCTTACAAAATAGTGCAAGTTCATGGTAACAACACTCTCACTCTTTTAATTAACCGACGTCATGTAAAGCATCATTTCGATGAAGTTAAACCAGCTTAACGTAGCTCGCTTTAACGTTTCAGGATGATCCTGTTAACGACTCCAGCACTAAGCACACAAGACTTCATTCAACCAATAACAAATAGTCCTGGTATTTATTTTGACCCGATTGGCACCGCTAAACTAATCAATGGCCAACTCCAGGTACTCATCCCTGTAGACATAACATATATTAAACCCCACATTAAAAATATTAATAGCGTATTCGGAACTGTTAGATATTTATGTCAACAAAATGAAGCCATCGATGATGTTGAGTGCCATAACATGATTCAGCCATTAAAATCACTTTACGATGATATCATTAGAGATTATAATTCCATATCCCACCTTATACCATCGAAATTCAAGCGATCTGCTTGGTTTTCTGGCGTCGGAACCGTTTTTAAACATATATTTGGCACAATGGATGAAAACGACGCAATGACATACAATAACATAATTCAAAACATGCAATCTAACGAAAAAGATTTGGCAAACCTGGTAAAACGAAATATTATTTTGTCCAACGCAGCAATTTCAAATTACAATGATACCTTCCAAATTATAAATAAACACGAAATACAACTGAATGACGCCGTTGAAAAATTATCACTTTCAGTGAAAAATGTTACAGTGACAATGAACAATGTAAATTTCAGAAATAAAATTCATAATGTTTTCAATATTTTACAGTCTGCGTTATTAACGTTTTCATTCAAATTAGAAGATTTGATAAACTCTATCCTGCTCGCAAAGAACAATATTTTGCACCCATCTATTATTACTCCAAAACAGCTTTTTGATGACATCAATGTCAACATTAGATATGTACCTAGTTTTAAGGAGTTTCCCGTAACGTTAGATATAAATAACATACACTTAATTATTAATATGTCTAGTTTAGTTTGCTATTTTATAGAAAATAGGATTGTATTTGTCCTGAAGGTTCCATTAACACATCACACCTTATTTAACGTTTACAAAAATGTACCCATTCCAGTACCACATGACAATAAGGCCCCAAAATCGTTTGCTATGATTATACCTGACAGTAAATTCACAGGATTGAGTGATGATAAAACCCTCTATTTTGAATTAAATGATTTGCAAAATTGTAAACATGTAACACAGCAATTGCTATTATGTGAACAAAATATCGTCCACTCATCAGTTTCTAACCCCAGCTGTGAAACTGAGATTATGACTAAAGCTGTATCAAAATTGCCAGCACAATGTGTAACTAAACTTATCTACGGTGAAATCAGTATCTGGCAACCACTACAACAGAACATCTGGTTATTCGTTCAGTCCGAAACCACTAAACTTGTTATCAAATGTAGCGAAGACACATATGACCTAAATATCCTAGGTGCAGGGCTACTTAGCCTGCAACCTCAATGTATTGCTTTCTGCAAAGAACTTACAATTATACCAAGGTCAAATGTAACTATCAAAGTAAATAAAGTTAACTCTGATTTCAATCTGATAAAAGACACATGTTGCGATGTAAACAAATTCAAACAGTTAAATTTTGATAATATTGTACTGAAAAAACCCAACATTAATTTGGAAAACCTTGGTAAACTAAAAACCACGTCATCCGAACTAGAAAAGGACTTAGATAAGACTATTGATAATATTAGTAGTAATTTAATAGGGAACCATATCAGTTTTCCTATATTAACTATAGTTTTAACCATTTTATTTTTGTGTTCCATGTCTTATTACTTTTATAAGCGATTAAATTTAAAAAAGTATATTGTTAAAACACAGCAGCTTCAGGACCAAGGTCAATCAGCTGACCAAGAACTCAATGACATTAATGTAGAAGCTGCTCAACCACCGCGACTTAGGATGAATTGAACTCAGATAAACTTCACCCTTAAGGTGTAAGTTTACTCTTATGCGGGGGGTTGTTATACCCTTACCTTCCATACACTATTGCTTACTCATCCCTTATTCGATACTCATGTTCTCATATCAGCATTCTCTCATGGTCAGGTCCTGAAAACCGTTTAGCCTTATTGTCTTTAGACCAGATTTCACGGTTTCTGGGACATGACATTTTTTCTTGAGAAATGACATGAAGATCGACCTTTAAAATTTTCTTAAAAAGATGGTAATTCGAAATTTGTTTCATATTTATACAAATATAGTACCGACTTAAGTAAATGAATATTTAGTGGAATTAATACAATATGAATAGAAACATCAATTACTGAGCGTCAATTCAATATACGATATGAAATTTAAGGCTTATTAGTGAAGTAAAAATAAAGATATTTATGAGGCGGGGGGGAGGGGGAAGACGCGATACTCTAACAAAAAATTGCGCTTTAAATCTTAATATTTCCCAAACGGATCCCTAATCGAAAACCTTTTTTCCTACACTAATTACCTATTATATTTTTAGGCGACCAATCCAACGATACCCCACACTATGGTGTAGGCGAGAAAAAATAATTACATCCCTGATTTAGGTATAGGGGAAGTAGGTACACAATTTTTTTTTTATGCGTTTATTTTACCATTTTGGCGTGCTTAATATGTATATCTATGCCAAATAATAAACAAGAAAATAACAAAAAACTATAATGGTTCCTTGTTGACTACGGAACCCTAAAAATACAGCAATTTGGAGGTCTCTGGTTTTTGTTCTTTGTAACAATGTACATATCACAAAGAGTGAAGTATCGTGACATTGTAGCGTTAATTATTAGGTATGTAAACAATAACACTCACGTTACAAGATGGTGAAAATTGTGTTTTTTTTAAATTGGTAAAATTGGAAATTTTGAGAGTAGGTACATAAGTAGCCGAATAAAAAATACCGTAATAAGATAAACATGAGTGCGCAATGTTTATTATGTTTATCAATACCAGCAAGTTATCAAAAGTTTTTAGGATGTTTGAAAGAAAAAAAAAACTAACAATTTTAGCATCTGACATTGTCTTGCAAGTGTAGAAGTTTAATTTTGTCGAGAATAAAAATATTGTGATAAATGAGAAAAGTTTTTTAATCTGTACAAAGAAATGACCATTAAATGAAATTAATAATATTGACTCGATCGAGCCACTATAACAACGGTTTTGAATTGTTCCTTTCATGGTCATAATCTAACAAGTTAAATAATTCAAACATCTCTAAATTGCTCGCTATTTTTGAAATGACTTAACGTACTAACTTTGATATTTTTGTATTTTTACACGCATTAGTACCTAACACAGTCACATTCTTCAAATATTGACTAAATTAGGTCAGGAATACATCGCTGAGAAAAAATTGGACGGCATATAGTACAGCAGTGAAGCTTTATAGTTCCTAAGGCTCTTCAGTATAACTATTGCATCTAATGAAGCAGCATTAAGATGACCGCTATCTTGTTATCTCAGGTTTGCAACAAGTAGATGACAATAATAATTGATATCAAAATATATGGTAACGGTTTTTTTTCCAATAATACAATAAATAATAATGCAGCCTATATTCGCCCAACTATAGGGAATAAGCTTTCTCCTAGATAGAGAAAGAGAGAATATGGGCTTAATCACCACGCGTGCCCACCGCAGATTGAGAATTTCAAGCAGAGGTATGTGAAAATTTCAGGTACTCAGGTTTCAAAGAAGCCCTGGATGTCCCGCGCTCTATTCAGGATCTCCTTAAGAATATAGAAGCATTTTACCCTATTTATAATTTTATCAAGAATACCATTGGAGTTATTTGAAAAAATAATAATACACCGGAATAGACCTATACTACCTGATTTGACAACTCGGATGTGACCTATAAATACTGGAAAAAAATAGATACCTGATTTGACTACACGGATTGACCTAAACATACTAGATTATGAAGGTAAAGAATAAATACGTTAGACAGGGCTAGGTATGTGCTTCGAATATACCTATATAATAAAGACTGAAGAAAATACCTACGGAAAGACAAGGCTTTTAGCCTCAATCAATATGAAGAGAAGAAAAGAAACAAAAATAAGACCAGGCGGAATAGGCTTAAGCTCTTAGCGTTTTCCATAAAGGAAAAAATATAAAAAAAAAAAACTTAAAAACCCTGAGATTGGTCCATAGACGTAAATAAATAGAATATCAACAGGGCTAAATAGTTTCCAATTGATCTTACCTGTCCACCTTCACTCTATGATAATTCGTCTGCTAGACATCCTACATTATACCTACAAATAAAAATCTCAAACAAAAACTCATTTAGGCGGATGAGTCCATTTTGCGTTCAAACTAAGTCAAGGACCAAACTTATCTACGAAAAACCCAATGAGAGACATCTAAGCCTTGCTTATGATTTTGTTGCAGTCGGCTTTTGGTTTTTATACTGTATTTAGCAAAACAATAACGCAAATAGTTTTTAAACTAATACAGAAGTGCGGGGCTCTGCCACGACACGACCGTGCCAAGGTTTATCGACCACCGTTTGTTATCAGGCGCTCTGATAAGGGGTCGAAATGTTAATAGCGTCCGCTCTGTGCTTGCAAAACCGATACGTTTATTGAATATAACACATTGTTTATTAATTTTGTATGTAATAATTCACTGGGCTCTGCACCTTTATTCTCTCAACGTTTTCGTGCTCGAAATTGTGCTCAAAGTAATAAATAAAATATGTCAGTAATAACAGAATTATACAAAAACCATTAAACTTACATAGACTTTATAACGCATCGCAAACGTAAGAGGCTACCTTTTACCAAACAGCGCTACCAACGGAAAAAATCTTTTTTGAAAATAGTGAACAGCTTACAATAATTGTGATACGTATTTTAAGAACCTATAGACCTAGCGTGAAGAACCTAGGACTAAACCATTTTTGGCAAAAACTGCCGTTTAGGCTTTAGTTTTTAAACATGCCTAAGAAGGTGAATTGTGAAGAAACTTATTTATTAGTACCAGCCTAATGTACCACTTTTCGTGCAAATAAACAATTTCATTTCATTTCATTTCAACAATTATTTCAATTTATGATGTTCACTTTTCGCTAAACTAAAAGAGTATGTTATTGTTTCTGTTCTTGGTGGGCGAAAATTGCTACTGAATCGGTTCCACGCGACGACGGATGGCGCAGAAGTGGTCGGCTATGGCGGAGATGGCGGGACGATCTCTCAATATTTTTACCAGGATGGGAGATGACTGCTCAATACAGGGAGGAGTGGAAGATAATGGGGAAAGCCTTTGCCGAGCAGTGGGACACAAATACGACTAAGTAACTAAAAACATGGTTTGGCACCGGGTCGGGTAGCACATTTCTGCTAAATTGGTATATTAGAATATTCTTAAGTTTCGTATCTTATAGTGGCTGGTAATATTACTAGTGTGACTTCTACTGGTCTGGCTACTGACTATTTGTCTGTTGTTTTAAGTATTTTGTATGTCTCAGACATCAATAAATCACATGTCAATCGATATCAGACATTAATACTTTAAATACGAAGTACCTACCGACCTACTAGATACTAGACATAGGCACGTGTTATTAATAATGAAAAAGTGGATGAAATATAAGAATACAGAACATTATTTTGTTTACCAAACCAAATCATTTGGATCGATTTGTAGGTCAATGTATTTCGCCTCTTTGAATTTTAATTGACTGTGAGTTACATTACAACATGCCGAGTGATTCAACAATTTGTTTCGTCTGTCCTTGAACTCTATCGGAATGCGGCGAGTTGCATTTTAACGTATCCATTGTTCCCTCCATTTGTGTACTTACTGCTTTAAAGTGTACCAAAATAATAATCGCTTATGTACTATGTAACTTATTTGCAATAATTACTCACATGTGCACATTCCGCAACAGCAAGGAACAGAAAATTAAAAGGTCTGTTCCAAATTTAAAAACAAAAACAAAAAAAAGTCACAAACAACTACATAGAGTTTGTAGTTTTTCAATGATTGCACGCACGTGTGTGAAATATTTCGCGCCGAAAATAAGTTTTGGCGGCGTCGGTATAGCTTTGCGGGACGGGCGTGCGACCGCGTGCAATTCTGACCTCACACTGACAGCTGGCTGGCTGTATGAAAATAGCGGCCTGAGAAAACTCTTGGTATTATCGAAATGTGTTATCAATGACACTATTTACAGCTCCTGGAGAGTACAGATAGTGTCACTCTCGATGAGATAGTCTTATTAGCATCTAGGCACATAATATTTCATCTTCATCGTGTTGTGTCGTAAATGTTCTTACAAATAAGTTAATATATTGTGATATTAGAATTATCAGGTACCGTAGACAATGTACAATGTCGTAGTCAACGTATAAAACTAGATATCGTGTGGTTACGGTTATCGTCAAATGTGAAACCGTCCATTAGCGTCAGAGGACACGGAGCCATGCAAAATAAGGTAAACAACAAAACCGGCCAAATGCGTGACTGGCCACGCACAGGGTAGGGTTCCGTAGAAGGAGGAGTTTATTACCTGGTTCATAGAAATAACAACTTCATCAAAGTAATTTTCAATAGAATTTGTAGTTTTCCTTTTATAAGTTGGTCGTCTATTACTTGTAACTCTAACTCTAACTTTTCTCGCTTACATCACAGTATGATGTAACAATGCATCCCTTTTTTTAATAGTTTTTATCTTACCGTTTTGTCGGTGTGATTAAACTGTGTATCTGTGCCAACTTCTAATTTAAAAAAAAAAGGAAAAATAGGTAGATGGAAAGAATATGAAAAGAAAAAAATAAAAAAATTTGCTTTATATTTATGCTCTTATATTAATCGATACAGATATTTTATACGACATTATAAAATTATTTCTTCTATTTATTTGCTAAATATCTATTGGTATATCGAAAAATCTATTGTTGACATGTATAATAATATACTAGTTTCGCATGACACCGTCAACACAGTGTAGACATGTGCATGTGCAATGGGAAACTTGCATCATACTTAAATTGGAGTGATATTGCTTTTAAATCATAGAAGACACAGAAAGTTTCAGGAAAAATAAAAAGAATATACCAGAATTATTTTTTCGGGGTTTTCGGAGTCCCAAAAAATGTCATAAATCAATTTTTTTCAATAATAAAAAGCTTATTAGATTTGTTTTTTTCATTTTGTATGGCGCGTTCCTATATCACGTGCCTAGAATAAGTTTTCAATAGGTAATATAAAGAAAAATATCAGAGAAAAAAAAAATACCACATTTATTTATCTTTTAACATGGCCTCTTCGGTTACATTTAAACATTTTTAGAGCAAGTCACCATTGGGCAACGCGCCTTCGTGCCGCCCGCCGCCAAAGGTTTTCCGGCGTGAAATAACTTTTTTCTGGATTATGTATTTTTTTGTATTGAAATAATGCAAAACTTGAAAATAGTTTTTTCATTGTGGATAATTGAATCACCACTTCCAATAAGCAAAAGATAAAATGTATTTTTTTTATTATTTTGTATACAATTCGACCACATCAAGGTTCAAGAATGTACGAAAATAAAATAATTAAATTGAGAATTTAAAACTTTTCCTTATTGACACAATTATAAATATCGACACTGAAGAAACGGTAGATTTTTTTATATAATATATTTTTATAAAAAAAATCTCAAAATCTCTAGTTGCGAACATGCTATTCACGCCGAATTATGCCGCCGCGCCGCCGTCGACTGTTATTTGCCCTCGCGCTGCTGCCGAATTAAATCGCATCGGCGCACAAGTCAATTAGCCCAAGTCGATAGCCAACCACTACATTATTGTTGCAATGTCATCCTTAACGTATTCGATTCGAATGCATGTATGTAACGGTTTATATGCTGTAAAGTCTACCTATAAAGTCTTTCGAAATGGAAGACAAAGTCGTCAAGGCGTATCAAGTCACTGACGATAAATGTGTCGAGCACTCATACATGAACATACACGATTTACTATCGAGAAAGAAAATCAGAAGTATATTGTTATCTACTTAGTTGTTGCGTAGTACATGTAGTGATAGCACAAATATTTGTAGAGTACAGGCCTAAATCCAAATTAGGTATATGCAATTAAACACTGCTTTATTGGCTGCCCTTGTTTGCAATGACAGGTCATAGAGTAACGGAGGAAAAATATCTTGTTATAAAATAATATTAAGACTTTTTAGCAGTCAGGTTTTATTGTTTGATAGTGTTTTTTGTTTCAATATCATCAATACTTTATTGCACACAGTACAGTAAATATGACAATACGAAATTGCATGTATTTACAAAGGCGAGCGATTTGAGAGAGATTTCTTCCAGCAAACCTTGGGGAATGGGAGTGGAGGTGTAAAACGGGTCTATGCACGTGTACAACATACACTACATAATATACACTTACACAGATAACAAAACATACTAATATAAATACCTACAAAAAAATGTTACATATGCTAATAATGAAAAGAATAAACTACAGACACCATCAAAGAAATATACATACATAATAAAATACATTCTAAGAACCAACTTAAATGAAATATCAAGGGGTTAGGATATTGACAGACAATGCTCTTTCAACCGTTTCCTGAAAATACCTACTGAGTGACGGGCTAGTGCGAATACTCTGCGGCAGTGCATTCCACAGCATGACCGAATGAACCGAGAAGGAATCCCCATAGGCTCCAGTATTGTGGATAGGAATCTGCAGGAGATGGGAGTTTAATTTTCTGTTCAATATTTTTAATGGCTTTTTACTAAACGTTCCTGACGTTCGCTTTTGGCGTCATATTATATACCTAGACAATCACACTTGGTTCAGCCGTTTGGCCTCTGCGTGGACATAAATAAACATTATACATAGGAGATTACATATGTACATAAACACGAGAGACAAACATATCCTTTGCTTTCGCAGTCGAGTAAAAACATTGTGTTGTGTTATCTCAATTAACGTTGTATGATATTGTTGAGCTTGTGCTGAAGACAATATTATCATTTTCATGTCTACCAAAAGTGCTGCGATGTTGCGATAAAATCTCTCTTATACTATATTGACAAAGGGCTAAGATACGAGTACTTCGTTGTTGCTGGCCTAGGCTTAGCATATTTTTTGGGTTCCTCAAGGGTCGCAAACGGAACTCTATTAAGATGCCTATAACAAGCCAAGACAGACGTCTTGGTTTGTTTGTCTGTCTGTCTGCCAGTCTGACCTATAAAATGGCAATCTATCTCGAACCGTAAAAGGTACCCAGTTCATTTAAGGATTGTAGAATATAAGGTGAGTAACCATACAAACAACCAGTTTTTTAGGGTTTTTCTTCTATTTTGCTCTGTTGGTAGCACATACATGTGTCAAACTTAGTAGGACTAGAATGCATTCCCTATAGTGTAGGTAACAACAAATATTAAGAACCAGCCAAGTATGAATCGGACATTCCCTGAGGAATCCAACTGAATGAAAGATAAAACATTTTGGATCAATAACTAACCCACGGTTTCTCGTACACTAATAATCAGTTAATTTACTATCAATAGCTGTCAGTTGTTTTTTTTGTATGGATTTTGGCCAACTGACAGCTGCTAATAGTAAAATAACCTCCTGAGTTCTGACCTTGAAAATAACAATCGAAATACATTGTTATTTTATAAGGTCTAAGGTATAAGATCAGTATTGAGCAGGTTAACAGATTCTTAGAGAACGGGAAACCGAAATATTTTTTACTACTCGAGATGCATTATTCTACTCGCCACTTCAGTCTACCCGTGACCACGGCAACTGCAACGTTCCCAAAACATCGGGAATTACGGTAATTAAAATTTACCGTTAATGTATAACTATGGGAAACCGGAGGTAGGACAAACATATTTTAAGGCAGTATGAAATCCTTGGTGCGTGATTCCAACTCGCACTAGGCCGGATTTTTCATGGACAGTGGTACAGTGTGATAACATCTCATTTTGCTTTGAGTAGCATATTCCGTTCGAGTTTAATCGACTTTATGCAGTAGCTATATCATTGTACAGTGCTCGATACAACACTCATACTGAGCCCGCACCGAGAATGGCGATTGCCTTGGCACGCTTCTAGGGTTCAGTACACGAAGGGCCTAGGAAAGTCGCTTTTCATCATAAGTACATATTAATAATATTGCGTGAGGGATGGATGAATCTGAGTACACCTGTTGAGCTAAGATTTGGTGATTTTACTTTAATATAATATAATATAATATAATATAATATAATATAATATAATATAATATAATATAATATAATATAATATAATATAATATAATATAATATAATATAATATAATATAATATAATATAATATAATATAATATAATATAATATAATATAATATAATATAATATAATATAATATAATATAATATAATATAATATAATATAATATAATATAATATAATATAATATAATATAATATAATATAATATAATATAATATAATATATAATGTAATGTAATGTACTGCTCAATCTGTAACCCATAAACTTACAATAAATATTCTTGATTCTTGAAGGACCAGATGGGTTGGCGTGAAAGAGAATGGGCTTTGCTTATGGGCTGATTAGATATACACCAAAGGGGCAACGGGATAACTATACCATTACCTGGATTTTCTTCAAAAACGGTAACACAAGACAGGTGTCAAACTTGGTGTGATTATAGTGCAGTTTCTACGAAATAACAATAAATAATAAAAACTCGCCAAGCGTGATTCGGACTTCTACTAGGTGTCCGGAACTAAATGTTTTTTTTTAAATAGTATTCTATATAATTTGCATACACTCAGAAATGCACTTCGTATACCGAATATTTTTTCCCAACAAACATTATCGTTTCCCTTTATAAAACGAATTTGAATTTTTAACGACTTCTGCTCAGCTCCTATGTTACGCGTACCAAGTCCTGAGCAATAGTAATCGTGTAACTGTCAAATTCCATACTATTTGCTATCGCAAACGTGAGGATTCCGCGTATTTAGAGCGCATAATTGGGCCTCTGAAAATACCGTACATGTATATCTCCTATAAGCCCAGCGATCATAACAGTGCCTTACGCTCCGTGATGCAGTTCTAACATAATATTTTTAACCGACTTCAAAAAAGGAGGAGGTTATTAATACGACACATATTTTTTTATTTTTTTTTTGCTATGTTCCTCCATAACTCCGTTAAATCTTAACCGATTTCAACAATTCTTTTTTTTTCAAACAGGTATAACGTCCCATTAGTCCCATTTTAATTTGGTGAAGATCTGATGGAGACTTTCATGATGGAGAACGGAACTCTTCAATGGACAGCAGTAAATAAGCCCTAATGGGGCCCATCCTTTAGTAATATCCGTATGTTTCATAAAATAGCGTAAAAGTAGTCCCAAGTTAATTTGTTGATGTTCTGGTGAAGACATCCGGAGATGGAAATTTAGAACATCAAATTTTAAAGTTACGAACTAACTAGGGTAAATTATGGTTATATGGGACTTATTTATGTTTCTCCCGCTCCCCCACTAAAAATTGAAAAATAAAAATTTTTAAATAAAAAATAAAAACCGACTTCGAAACACTACAGCACTAAAAAGTTAGAAATAATTTAAATAATTAGAAGTATTTATTCATGTAGGTATTGTAGAAGTATAATTTGTAGTCGGTGCCCAGTTTCAAGACCAACACATATATTTTGGGCACCGGCTCCAAATTATACTTCTACAATACCTACATGTATAAATACTTCTAATTATTTAAATTATTTCTAACTTTTTAGTGCTGTAGTGTTTCGAAGTCGGTTTTTATTTTTTATTTAAACATTTTATATTTTGATAATCCGAATATTTTTTGGTTTTCTAGAAAATATGGATACTTTATATCGATGTACATTTGTGAGTATCCGATGTATAATTGTAGTAGCACTACCACACGCTAAGTGTGAAGGAAAAAAATCGTGAGGAAACCCGCGCCTTGGTTGGCACCGCACGTATTGACTTGTCTTTCCTGTCTTGGGCAAGCCTACTCAATCTAAAATACAATGCCCCAGGCCGTTCACCCATCTAGTGTGAGTGAAGGTGCCACTGAACGCTGCATATATCATCTAATTACGAGTACATAGATGCAAAGGCCTAAGTTTAGATATCGATGTCTAGGTAGGTCACTTTCGGGGCGAACGTAAGTTTCTTGACGGTATATACTTAAATGTACTTTAAAATAAATGATTTGCACTGAAATTTTACGGCGTATTTAGAATTACGACTTCTAATAAAAAAAATATTCTACTAACTTTGAAACGAATGGTTGGGGGTAGATAAATATTCAAGTCGTTTTTAAAATTGCTAAATTTAGATATTAGATCTTTATTTTACGGTGAAACCATATTATATTGTAAAGCTGTTATACTCCTTAGTTTAGTCATTAATTAATTAATTATATTTTGTGGTTAGATGTAGTTTTATTAAATGGGGTTTATTTTATTGCAGGTGTAACATATTTTTCCACTTCGAAGTAGTATTATTGTTAGAACCATTATTTTTGAGTGCATTTTTATGGCTCCCTTTTTTCACCATGTATTTACTGTGGTACGGAATCCTCGGTGCGCGGTACGAACACGCACTTGACCGGTTTTTAAATTCTATTCGCGTTGCTAGTCTGATGCTTAGTATCTATTGCCCATTAGTGGTTGTGCCCTCATTTTGGCGACCATGCAATGGCTATCGGAGGTCGACTAGATCACATCATCCTATGCGATAGTGTCTCGATTCTGTTAGTGCATTAAAAGTAAAATGACAGATACACGGTCGGGTCACTTGACGTGTTTTTTCATACCATTGACGGCTAGAAGGTTTGATAGTGTGCTATAATAGATTTGGATGAAATGAAATCAGCGCGTTTACGCAGTTGTCATTGTACAACAATGCATTAACAGAATCTAGGTATAATAAGCTTATCAGAGTTCTAAGGTTCAAAATATTATGTAAACTTTGTTAATCAAGGACCAAATCTGAAAAGACTAACGGTCTTATTTGTAAAAACACTATTCGTTAAAACACTCGATAAACGCCGATTAAAATAGTCGGTAGTGGAGATTATACAAGAAAAAGACGTAATTACACATTAAATAAACTGCCCATGAAAAGTGCTTTAGAAGAATCATTGTTTTTTGTAAATAAGGCCGTAAGTTTGCAGTTTTTTTTTCCATGACCGAGATAGTGAAATGGACACCTAGTTTTACTTGTAACGTTCATTAAGTCACAGTTTCTGTGTTATTTTGAATACTTTGATTTTAATTTTTAGGCTCAGGCTACTTGCTGACGTATCTACTCGTATGATCTTTTTAATTATTGTGGAGATCTGTGGAACAACCTAACATAACCTTGCCACCGAGGACTATTATTTTTATTTCTCGGCAAAAACAAGAAAAAAACAATGCTGACGTCGCTCACTGTTGATAATGTTTGTAAACTTTGACACTCACGATTCGATGTTTTAACAGAACATTCCTGTGTCATAGTACAAATAAAGCCTGTGTCTTCCATTTTTGTCAACCCTGCTTTTACGTCTGGCAACGTCGCTGGCATATTGCAACATTTTCATAATTCAAGACCAAAATACGATATTTTTATAATTGTGATGTAAGGCGGTGCTAAAATCTAAATATTTTTTGTTACTTATCCTAAGCTTTTTTTAGTTTTTGGTATAGAAAATTAGCTACCAAAACAAACTTCTTACGCCATGGTTTTCTATAAAAAACTATGTAAGTATACAAGAATTTAAACTGTTTCGTGAAGTTCCGTGATTTTTAAGGTTTTCTTGAAATCGGTTCTTTATGTTATTTAGCATCACCACAAATCAAATTTGCCAAAAGTATGCTCATTCTTTTAAAATAATTAAAAATGTTAGAATGAGCGAGGGCGAGGTATGCGAGAGAGAAGATCAGCCTTAAGTCTCTGTGCTTATGGAAGCAATGACGGTAACTCATAAGGTTATTCTGTTAATGATTAAATAAAAACAAGGCGAGTTAAGTTGCAAATCACGTATCAACAGCAATTGTACCTATGAACAATCAATGAAGACATTGCATTGTAGGCAAAGCCAACTACTTATTATAATCTGCTAAATAATGCATGAAATAGGCGACCACAGGTACAGCCTGCACATCAACATTGACATTTTGGTTGCAGTCTTCCGTAATGTAAGTGAGTAGAGTGTACAGGGAGTGCGGATGTAAAGGGATCGTCCATTACTAAAGTGAGATTTGGTGAAATGTGGAGTGAAAGTGAGATTTCCTCCATAATTTTGCCGTACAACAATAGATAAAATAGTATAATATTCTAATAGGTAAATCTATAAATCAAAGAGTTGACGTGACATGGTCTATGACCTACCCTCTCCCTACATAAGATCGGGTAAGAATTTGCCAGTTAGTTTAGTTCAGAGTACCAAGTACGTACAAAAAACGTATTTTGAGCACTTTTGCTCTACATGAATAGATGTGTATTCTACTTAAAATTATATGCATATATTAATATGCGTGCCTTCAAAACGCGATAGAACCTTGTCGGATGACTTCGAAATTTGATTTTCAGGAAATACTAATGCACAGCCGGTAATTTGTATCCAAATCAAATACATCGAGGACAATAATGTACAGCCAATACATGGGATAGGAATTGTTGCCCGTAGCTAATAAACGTGGTCGGAAAATACTGGCTGTGCGTTGTGTGAGCTCGGTAGGGCATTACATAATATCTCTTATTTATTATACAACAGTATTAAAAAAATATCTAAGAAAATGTTGTGTCCACCTGTAATTGGCTAACATACCAGGATAGACCCTGTTATAGAAATAGTATAATACTTGTATGTTACCTATTGGTATGCCTTAACCACTCGTCTGCCGCGACACAGATCTGTGTCCAACTTAGTATGGGCCACCTATACGTTGCGTTCCGCGAGGTCAGTTCAGAGGTTAAATAGTTAAATAAATAAATTATAAGCAAACAAACGTACTTTATTTTATCTTTTATTTTTATTTATTGAAAGAAAACAAACAATTGTACAATATAGTAAAGTTACAAGTCAGAAAAATCTTACATGGATGTATATGTACGTGGACGACCTTTTGACATCCGTGCAACCAGTGGCGTTTTCTATAGATTAATACAAAGACATAGAAATGAAAAACTTACAGTTATAATAACAATGCTAATAACAATATTCAAAGAGGAAATTAGTCACATTTGCAATCTACTCTGTTACGTAAGCAGTGATTTTGCAACAGAAACGTAAGGGCTGATCCACTGTCTACTCTATTAATATTTATAAGTATATAAGAGTTGCCAGACTTATTTTTGATTTATCTATGTTTGTATAAATTAGTTAAATATTGTTTTACTCTAACTGACAAAAATAACGTTTATTATTACGATATAAACCGTATTCAGAACCGTACTAATGGCTCTTCCGGAATTCGAATTCACTTTGATAATGTTACAAACAAAGATACACGTACAATAGACGAAACCCTTACCTCGTAGTATATCGTACTCTAATGTACATAATATTGTAAATCCGAACTCTACCTATCTTTTTGTATAAAATCCATGTGTGGTAACGGAAAAAATGTGTTCCGATTCTGTCGAGCAGTCATGCCACCCACTGTAGCCGTACGAATAGGAGGCAGTGGCACCTTGACTGATAATATGAATAATTTACCTCTTGAAGGCGCTGATAACAGCCAATAGAGCTATTTGAGTCTCAGACATACTTTTAGGAGAGTCTGGTTCGTGTATCATAGTGAAGATATGTTATTCTTGAGAATATTTCCGAAATAATCATCATCTCCAGAATGCATAGAAATCGAAATCTATTGATAAACGAAAGTCACAGTTAAGACCAAGTTAGCAGTTATTTATTTTAAATTGAGCAGTTATACCTAAGTTATTTTTTAAATTTATCGATATGATAGAGTGAAAAACTTATCATAAAACATTATTTTTTATAATCGTGTCTACATGTGTCAGCCTCTTTAAATGCGTCTCAGCTCTACTGTTCAAAATTCGCCTTTCGTGTCGCCACTGTAATGATTGTCTTCTCGTCACTTACCACAGTGTATACCGGGCGCGGCTATAATGGACATGTTGATTCATCGTGAGTCTTTATATATATTACCGGGTTTCTCCGGTCCCTTTCTGAAAGTGTTTCGCTTTGTTCGCCTGTTGGCGAGGCAACAAAGACAGTGACGTCACTCCAACGGTCCGAAGAGGCTTTTGTTCTTGCAATGTTTCCGCTTAGATACGCAACTTCCCTCACAATCGCAGGCGACATGACGATGCGAGTCGCACGTTTTAACGCGCACAAATCTTAAAAAACTGAACCTATCTAGGTTCGCTGATAGGATTGCTGGCAGCGGTTGGATGAGATTGGCCGAGGACAGACAGAAGTGACGTGTCTCAGAGGAGGCCAATGTCCAGCAGTCCACGAGCACGGGCTGGTTAATTGACGGATTGAGGCTGGCGACGTTCGGGGCGTACGATTTCATTCTAAACTTACGAAGTTAGACACAATAATACATTAGTGCAAACAGAGTCCGTTCCCGTGTCGTGCTCGTCGGCCGCCCGTCGGCTGCACGTGGCCGGGATTTTGCCACCCGCCGCGGCCGATTTTGTGCTAGTATTGTAGTGTCTAACCCTGAAAGTTATTTCAGGCCGAGTTCTCCGATATTATCCTTATATCAAGTGGTTCAAAATAAATTTTATTCTCTAACGGTTACTTTCAAGCCGTCGGTCTTTATTTTGAGGATTTTTTAAACTTTATTGCAAAAAAAAAAAAAACATATCGCGAACATGAGTCTAAATTATAACTAAGTAGATTATGGTTTTATTTGAGCTGTACTGAGTTTTGAATAATAAAAAATATAGTAAACTGACTATTACTGAATGTGTAAATGACGTCGTTGTCAAAATTATATTAATAGCATTATAAAAATGCCGAGTTCCCCAACTAATCGCTCGCACAGCGCAATAAGTCCCATACAAATCCATCCGCTCGGGAACTCGGCCTTAACATTTATTTTTAATGATGTTCTGGTGAAGACTTTCGGGGAGGGAAATTTAGAACATCACATTTTAGAGCAACGAATTAAGTAGGGTAAATTATGGTTATAAGGGATTTGTTTATTTGTCTCGCGCTCCTCCACTAAAAAATTAAAAATGAAAATTTTTAAATAAAAAATAAAAACTGACTTCTTACATATATAAATACTTCTAATTGTTTAAATTATTTCTAACTTTTTAGTGCTGTAGTATTTTGAAGTCGGTTTTTATTTTTTATTTATAGTTTGTAACGTTGCGCCCGCACGTCTCGTTGTAATGGCAGCGGCCAGTGTCCCTGTAGCGTAATCCGACGACGTACTGTATTCAAATGCCTTATTGACGGTCTCATAAAAAATATTAGTAATACTAATTTAATTGGTAATGCATACAGTAAAGTTGACTTATTTATCAAGCACATATTATTATTTTGCTGCTGGATTTAAGTCAAAGTCAAAATTTTTATTCACTATAAAAACAAAATGTTTACTTAATGAACGTCAAACCGGTTAGTTTCACAATTAATAAAAGATTATACGGAGAAGAAGCTAAGAAAGAAACTCCATATATATTCCTTTCAAGATAGGTTTGCTTAGTTAACAGAGTTTTGAACTTAAAGTTACAGTACACTATTTAGATACGATCGTCCCGTTAACATTATTTAAATACCAGATCTTTGTAATCCAAATAATGAATTGCTATACTACTGCTTGTTACGGTGGTTGGGAGTCGCTGGATGCGGGCGGCACAAGACCGGGAAGCTTGGCAAACCATGAGGGAGGCCTATGTCCTGCAGTGGGCGTCAAACGGCTAATGATGATGATGATACTACTACTAGGGCATATACTACTACTTAATACTTACTACTACATACTTACTTGTTACTTTTATGCAGCAAGGCCTAGGTCTGTGACAAACACAATGAGTCATACAATGAAGAAGCTGTTTATTAAACCGATGTTATCAAAGGTGAAACAAAGAGCAGCATTTTATTTTGTACCAGACGTGTTTCAAAAAGGTAAGTACAGTGACCTCCAAGTCCAATGTAAACCTCACCACGTTAACAACCTATCTGGGTTTGTTCAAGGTTTTCTCAATTACAACATAAATGATTAACCATTTCCTTTCATAAAATTACAGATAATACATTGGGTGCTTCCAATAAAGAGTACATAAGACAGAACTTTCTGATATAACACCCGGAATGCTTAACTATTTACTTCAAGTTTCATCCGTTGAAACATGGCTGCTACCCTAATTACTCGTGTCTCCTTGCCATTCCAAGTTACAGACCTTTCAAAAGTAGTTAGATATTCTGTTTTGGAGCTTAGAGATCAAGCTTAGGAATCAATTAAACAAGACTAAAGCCGCGATGTCACGATCTTGGTAGGCTTGGAGTGACCAATTTTTGTCACTCAGGAGCTGCTCATATCGTGTGCACCCGCTATCTTAGTAAAAATATGCCACTCGGATGAAAACGGCCATTTTTTTCACTCGTACCGCGCTCTATTCGTCTTAGCTACTAAGATCCTAAGCATCTTTTACTAAGAATACCAAAAACAAAATGGTGTCAATAGTAAGGTCTGCTGGAAGAAATCTCTTACAGAGATAAGCTCGCCTTTGTACATGTTATTTCTTATATAATGTCCTGATAGATGTCTTGTGTGCAGTAAAGTGTAAGTACCTGGATGACCGAGCTTTGCTCAGTATTTTTTTTTGGTTAATCATGTTTTTTTGGAAATTAGGTTTAGATACGATAAAAAAGGGACAAAACTTATCGAAGTAGAGACATCTGGACACGAACCGGGGTCTTCGGGTTTCAGGTCCGATGGTCTTGAATTTCTTAGGGGTCGGTGATGATGGTCTCTTCCAAGTTATGGATTGTTATTTCGTTTCAGGGTCGTAATAGTGAAGCCATGTTTCATCCATATCTAAAAAACGAGACGATAACCGGTCAGGATCTTGTAACAGTTCCAAACAGCTTTGTGAAATTCTCAGCCTGGTTCGTTTTTGTTCGGCGTTAGAATTTTAGGCACTCAACGCGCTGAGACTTTTTTCATTCCCAATTGGTCACGCATTATATTATGCAAACTCCCTATTGAAATCTTTAGTTCTTCAGCTATAAAACGAACAGTAGTACGACGATCCACCAAAACAATTTTTCAACATGTTTTATCATCTCTTCAGTTACTGTAGTCTTAGGGCGCCCTGAGCGCAAGTCGTCATTAGTGGATGTTCACATTGTTTTACTTGACCAATAATTTTAATAAAATCATATAGATACGAAACTATGTTAGCCAGAACCCTATGGCAAATTTTCGTCTTCTTTCATGAATAAAATCAAAACTATTTATTTTACAATAATTACAAAAGTGTATTGTAATAAATATAGATCTCCCTTTCATTTGATATTTGACACAGTAAGGTTTACAAAACTTTTTTTTATTTCCTTATTTTTCCCCCGAAAATTATTCTTATTTTAAATAAATATTTATTTACTTTGCACGTCTGTGTTCGGGTTACATCATGCTACCAAATTTCACCTGATTTGGTCAAGTAGATTCGGAGAAAATTGTCTGCGATAGACGGACCGACAGACAGACGCGCGAGTGATCCTATAAGAGTTCCGTTTTTTTGTACAGTGTACGGAACCCTAAAAATTACAAAGTTACCTAAATTTTGACGAATAATAAAGTTTTTCAATACCTAAATTTAAGCTTTTAGCATTGAGTTTGCCTTTGTACTTTATGTTTATAAGTGCAATAAAGAAATTTAATGATAATTATAATGTTTTGTTACTAGAATACTATACAAAAATGTGTACAAAACAATGAGTCACCTAAGTGAATCTTACAATTTCCCATGTTTCAATTAGAAAAATTCTCCTCTCAAGTGACGTTTAAGAAACATTGCAAGTCCACCTCTGTATTAGGTCTCTTCGCTACAATATTCAAGTAAGTTAGTCACAAATTGCCTCTCTCTACCACAAGGGTTGTAACAAGCGTCGTTGGCACTGCTAAATTAATATCGTGTAGTAATCAAAAAGTGATCTGTCAGGATCGTAGCAAGTGGCAGTCCCTGGTCTCTGCCTACCCCTCTGGGATACAGGCGTGAGTTTATGTTATGTTTTATGTAGTAATCAACAGGGAGTTATTGGTACTACCAGACTTAAGAGGTAATTGCTAAGTGCAGGTCCTAACTGGGATATTATACCTACATTGTGATATTGTAAGCAGGCCAAGACATAAAAACATATTACCTATATTACACTTAAACTGATTTTTTGCAAATTAAGTACAGCGCCCTCCAGCAGGAATCAAACCCTTTATCTTTGTAGTAAAGGGGATCTTATTATCTTTAAAATTAAGTTTTTTTGTTTTTCTTTGGCAATTTAATTTAATTTGAATTGAAAGTGTTTGATGTTTATTAAAGATATATTATATCGTTTTAGAGGAGTGGTAGTGGTGCAGCGGTAAAATGCCGGCTTCACATTCGGGAGGTCGTGGGTTCGAATCCC
This sequence comes from Yponomeuta malinellus, assembly GCA_947308005.1. Classification (NCBI taxonomy): domain Eukaryota; kingdom Metazoa; phylum Arthropoda; class Insecta; order Lepidoptera; family Yponomeutidae; genus Yponomeuta; species Yponomeuta malinellus. The sequence continues at coordinate 7,028,815 of OX370998.1, read as the reverse complement.
GGTATGTTTTCTAAGTTAGGTACATTTGTGAAGCCGTAGTAGCATTACCACTCCTTAACCGTGAAGGAAAACATCGTGAGGAAACCCGAGTACATACCTCAGCGCTCGAAATTGTACATCAGCGGTGGGCACGCGTGGTAATTAAGCCTATATTTTCTCTCTGAGAGAAGGCCTGTGCCCTGCAATAGGACGTATACAGGCAACATAATAAAAACCGGCCAAGTGCGAGTCGGACTCGTGCACGAAGGGTTCCGTACCATTACTTATACAACATTAGACAAAGATCGAATTTGAGAACTGCGCCATCTATAGAAACCAACAAGAAGCGTGTAACATTGACATTTAACGATATGACATTGGCGCTGTGAAGGTTACATAGATGGCGAGCGCTATCTTTAGACAATGTTTGTTTTATGGGAGCCCCTCTTAAATATTTATTTTATGCCTGGTGACAGGCAGATAGACAGACAGACGGACAGACAGACAGACAGACGGACAGTGAAGTTTTAGTAATAGGGTCCCGTTCGGCACCCTTCGGGTATGGAACCCCTAAAATGAAAGAAGTCTGGCAAGTGGCAAACCCTGGTCTCTGTCTACCCTTCCGGGATACCGGCGTGAGGTTATGTAATCTACGTGCATAAAAAAAGATAAATCGTTTTCGATTTTCACAAAAGACTAAGTAATCCTGTCAGATACAGTGTTTGTATAGTCCTTTAACGACTGCTTTGTGCAGCCCTACTCGGCTCGGCAAAACAGTAACGTACCGCAAGTAACGCGATTATACCCGGCCGATTGGCTCGCTCGCTGACGATTTTATTCACTGAGTTTACAACTTCATTGTGGCTTTGCCGCGAAACAACTTGTCTACTTGATTTGACACGCAACGGAAAATCTTGTACAGTTATAAAAATACGATTCGGTCAAACACTCAATAAACGTATAGTATAAATGGTCTGTAGCAGAGAATTTACAAGGGAAATACTTTAGAAGTACTGCGTTACGGAGTGTTTTAATGGGAATCGAGTTTATATATATATATATATATATATATATATATATATATATATATATATATATATATATAAAAAACATGGCCTTAGTATCTACGTAATGAGATGATTTATACAGCGTCTAGTGGCACCTTCATTCACACTAGACGGGTGAAGGGACCACTCGTACGCTGCAGCCCCTGGGAAATTGAGTAGGCTTGCCCAGCACCTATACAATCCTGACAGCTTAGTCGGCCTAGCCTACAAGTCAATACGTGCGGATCCAACCAAGTCGCTGGTTTCCTCACGATGTTTTCCTTCACTTTTATACATTTGGGTATTACGATAAAAAACCTACATTTAAACTACAAAAATAAATTAAAAATAGCTCGAAAAAAGATTTAAATAGTAAGACGACTGCCTCGTAGGTTTTAAATAATAATAGACTGCCTTGTTGGTCTAGCGGTATCACGCATGATTACCATGCCGGAGGTCGTGGGTTCGATATCGAGTGGGGGCCTCAGTCTGGGTGTACTTCCTTGATGAGATGGCATTGCCAGGACAAGTGATTATGTCGTATGGAAGTATTTTATTTATTACTAAAAATTAATAAAGTTATTTCAACAATGAGAATCAAATTTGGTAAGTACCTTCAAAACTGTTAGAAAATCTAATATAGTAAGGCTTTAACGTAATTTTTTTTCGTAAAATTAGGCAACACGGGTATTTTCCTGTATCCCATGGGACTGTTAACAGGGTTTTCTCTCCGGTTTTTCTGCAAAATATGCGTAAGAAAAGGACGAATATTGTGTATTAAATTTTATTTTGCTGCTCAAAAATTTCGGAGCTAAAGCGGGGCTGCCTCACTGTCAGACGAGAATGATCTTTTCATGGCGAAATATTAGAATTACAGATTGCTATTAACATTAAGGCCACCAATTGTACCTTTTCTTCTGTAACTGCTGTTTCTTAATTATTTTCTGTAATTATTTTTCTGGTGTACAATATAGAATATTCTTATTGTAATATTCATCTTAATCTTTTCATATCTTATTACAAATGCAGATCCATAGATAGTGTCGATGTACTGGAGAATGGATTCCAATTCAGACGCGGTGAGTGCCATGCGAAATATTAAACTTTAAACTAAACTAAGCCTGCGTCACTATGTCAGCAACGACTTGCTGGAGAAATACAGTGAAACAATATTTGCTTATGTTATCACTTGATCTCCCACTTAAGATTCAGGGTTTTATCAGATGTACGGAAGCCTAAAAAGGCAACAGAATTTATATAATTTCATCTGAGTACCGCGGATCGGTAAACGTAGTGTGGGACGTCCTCAGACTCGGTGAGCGATGATCTTCGCAGGGCGGCTGGCAAGAGCTGGATGAGAGTAGCCGAGGACCGTGCTCAGTGGCGTGCTATAGGAGAGGCCTATGTCCAGCAGTAGACAAGCATAGGCTGATGATGATGACTTTTACCTTCGAATAACCTACCAAGTCATACACATTGATATAATGCCCGGCACATAACTTGACCCAAAAATCCCGTAGTCTTTAATTTTGCCATGTTAACAATAAATTTAGAAAAAAAATTGCTCTTAAGTGTCAGTTGCAGACCAGGAGGAGTTCAATAGTTAAATGGCTGACATTGAGTTATTATTGGACTATAACTTTTCAGAACAACGTCGATCGTTGTAGAGTGACAGACGGACAAAGCTTTGCCTAATGAACGCAGCCGAGAGTCGAGTTGGAGTTAGCTTCCTCTGAATTGTACGTACCTACGTGTACAGTACATTTTGACTTACCTACATCCTACAGTGTTAACTCAAAATGAGGAATTCCTGAAAGAAAAGTCTTTGAATTAAGTCACAAATCAGAAACATTTATTTCAACGTAAACAATTTTCATTCTGTTTGCTGAATGTCAACATATATTTTTAGCCGCTGCCTTCGGTCACGAAATTCTGATATCAACTGGCCACCAAGATCGTGCGATTTAACGCCGTGCGATTTTTTTCTTCGGGGTTTTGTGAAATCTCGGGTTTATGCGAATAAACCCGAAACAATTCCTGAGCTCAAATCGGAAATCCAACGCGTCATCGGTGAGATACAGCCACATCTCTGTGCAAAAGTCATGGAAAATTTCATGAAAAGAGTAATGGCCTGTCATCGGAGCCGTGGGGGTCATTTGCCGGATATTTTATTCCATACTTAATCGGAACATGTCTTCTTTACAACACAATAAAAATATCACAACTCTGTCATAAAATACTTGTTTTTATTTTAAAATGAAAAAGTGCACTCTTACTGAGACACCCTATAGTTATAATATCCTACTAAATATTATAAATGTGAAAGTTTGTTTGGATGTTTGTTACTCAATCACGCAATAATGGCCGAACGGAGTTACATGAAACTTGGCATACAGATAGACAAAGATCTGAATTGAGACATAGGATACTTGATATCCCGGCAATGCGTTACCGTAACCTTTTTTCAAGCCAAACTCCAAGATATTTATTTTTTGCGTTGCCATGGTAACAAGAACCGTTTAAACAGTATCTGTGACGGTACGAATTTTGCGCAGACAGCTATTTTTTTTATTTAGATTTTAAGAGGGTTGTCTCGACTTTGTTGCAGTGCGGTTTGACTGGTGATGCTTACACCATTGTGATAAATAAAATGTATAGTTCTGTATAGGACAATGATTTGACAATGAGGCATACCTTCATTGGTAGAGAGCGTAAATCGCGAAATTAATAAAAAAATGTGTACCATGTATTTGAAAATATATCAGTAACCCTGTAAACACGTAATTTTCTACCCTCTGCATTTTGATTTCATTATGAATGTATGTAAGTATGTATATTTCTACTTGTTACAGTTGTCATTACAGTATTATCGCAGAGCATTATTTTTTCTTGAATTACACTAAGAAACGAAAAATGAAAGGTATTTGCTAGTAGTAAAATTTGTCTGCAATGTTTTGCAGCACAATGTCGAAGCCAGCAAAAGCTGCGTCGCTATACTTTTTGATGTAGGTACCTCAATCAGACTATTATTAAGATCTAGAGTAATCGGTCTACTATTATTTATATTTATTTAAGAACGCCAAGAGGCTACACATCAACCAATACACTAGTAACAAAATCTATGTCTAAATTTCTGATATGCGTCCCAATTAGAGGTATCCACAACATTTGCAGAAATATCAATTAAAATGTGTATAATACAAGCAACAACTTATTTAGTAACTAAAATAAAAAAGAAAACGGCTAAGTTTGTTTATGGAAGAGGTTTACTGTGTTTTTTCGAGTTAGGTGAGTCCTTTTTTTCTAAATGGGAAGCAGGTTGCTAAACGGGCTTTTAATAACTACTAATTTAGTGTAATTGACTCACCCAGTCTATTATAGCATAGCATGGATGAAGGACTGAGTGATTTTCTTTACGAAAACGCCTGAGCGTATATCTTCTATTTTGACATTCATTTCATTGTAGTTTCAACATCAGTAAGTAAAATCCTATAATTTGTCCTAGATGGAGATCGGTAATCATCTATATTTAAAGACGTTTCAAACAAGTGTTATTTTCAGTCAGAAGCTTGTTAATGATAACTGCATATACCTAATTCTATTGTTTGAAGTAGGTGGTAGTTACAATTAATGTTACATTTTAGCTTTGAATAGCTAGAGCACAAAATTTTTAAGTTATAAGCAGTTCCCAAATCAATACTTAAATAAATGCTTACCTTTGTTTTGATTCCGCCAACTCGTCATGATTCGTCAAATTTCAGCTTATCTCTGGACCTTAATTGAAGTCGATCGAACATTCATTATCACAGTAGCCATTTTAATTATCACAATAGCTCATAATCACTAGTGCGTTATTGTTTGTTGATGATTCGGTGTAAGGTTTAGTTATAGCAGTTTTGTTGATTTGTGAGGTTATGTTAGTCCCAAGCGCGGCCGCGTGGCGCTGCGGACGGTGCTGGCGGGGCACTGAAGCGGCGTAGGGCGGGCGGCTGGACTCCCCCACTTGTCCTATTTACAGCAAGCGTTGTCTCTGTCGTTTCTACTGAAAATAAAAAAGAAAACGGCTAAGTTTATTTACGGAAGAGATTTACTGTGTTTTTTCGAATTAGATGAGTACTTTTTTCTAAATGGGAAGCAGGTTGCTAAACGGGTTTTTTTAGATAAGCATAAGACCGACAGCATAACACGTGTTTCTTGGACCTCTTCTGTGCTTTTTGGTCTGGTCAATTTGTTTAAAAAAATTGATAATTTGAAACATTAGCTTCATCATCAACCCATTATGTCCCCACCGAGGGGCACGGGTCTCTTCCCTGAGGAAGGTATAGGCCATACTCCACCACGGGGGCCAAGTCCGGATTGGCGGAGGCTTGTAGACTAGTGGCTCGTCTACTGTCAGAAGTTGTCAAGCCGCCCTAAGGCCTCTGACTTGGCTTAACGACATAAGCTTACTGAAAGATATTTAATTTACCATTTTCTTTTAATTTGTTATTTTTAATAAACTATTTTCAGCTATCGTAAATTTCAGTAACATGTGTATTTCTTACGTTTCGGAAGATTTACTGCCTTTTCTAGAGTTTTTATTTTATTTATAATTAGGGTGACCAACGAATACATTACTGGTACACACAGATTTAGACAGTTAATTAGATAATAGAGCCGTCGCATTGCAAATGTAATTATTAATTATGTGCAATAAACGGGTTGACTTGGTCAGCGCATCAGCCTGGCCATTCAAAGGGGGAACGCTGCCAGCATCTTGGGCACTCTCCCCAGCGGTAGCGGTCTAGATAGATTGTTGTATCTCTAAATCTTAATGTAATCTTAATATCAGACGAGTGTTTGCTTTTTATATGTAAATCGTCAAGCGTAACCATAATTCTTTTGTAGACCACCTATAACTTCAACTAGAATGTATTTTTCAGGCCCTGATAACCCAACACGATCGGCTACTCTAGCGTCGCAGCGCTACCATCGTCCAACAGTGCGTAGGTATCATAGGACCCGGCGGGTCCGTAGTCAGTGATGGGAACTACCTTTAAAATCGTTACTGAACTTGGCCGACGGCTGATAAGTTACGTCATGTTCAATGGGCGCTTGAAGAACTAAATCTTGTTGAAGTCCTGTGCTAGAAACGACGAGCCTTTCTTCAACTGGGGCGGCAGCAGACGACGTGGAAACGGCATCATTTGGAGCAGTAGCGGCACACACTGTGTTGTTGATGAGTTGTGTATTGGGTGCCTGCGAAGATGTTGACGTGTCCTGCCTGCCATGTAGAAAAGGGTGATGTCGAAATAAGCAGCCGTCGATCCCGCAAGGACTCACTTTACACGATTTTCATTGGTGCTAGTTTCAACGTAAACATTTAAACTTTATTTTCGCGCAACCAGCGCCATCTATTGTTGACGGACAAAGTTTTAAAACCATCACACGACTTTATATTGTGATCCTTTTTGCAAATAAACGCACTGAGATTTACGATTGGTATTACTTCTGGTAACGTTCACGGCGTGTATATTTTCACGCCTAAGTTGCGGTGGGACCTCTAGCACGCTAGTTTAGTGTCAAAGCAAATTTCACGCGCCGTTCGTGTTCACGTGTCAGGAAATTTGATAGCATTTCCAGTTTCGAACATAGAAATTGTAAATTGGCGACTTCGGACGCGTAGTCTGCCCATCTTACTTTCATGTTTGCATTCAATTTTCCTAGCACACGCTATGAAAAAGTTCGGGTGAGTGCAAATACTCCTTCTGGTTCAGTAACTTTATCGTAGAAAGAGAATTGCGTACCTTGTTTGCCACGATACTTAGATATGTAAGCTCGTTGCCCAGATTGGCAATGACCACAGCGCCTGCACCTCACTCAGGAAAATCCATCTCGACACGCAAAGTTTCTCTCAAGGGCGCACAAGACTTCCTCGGGGTCCTGCTCAGAGACGAGAAGTGGCGCGACGGCTTTTCGTGTGTGTCCTCGGAGCGCATTTTGCAAACGCGCGACATTATCTATAGGAGAAACAGGAGGACGGACATGGCGAAACTATAAGGATTCCTTGTCAACTACGGAACCCTAAGAATCGTGGCGAGGATGAGTTTCTCTTCATAATAATATCTCGAGAAGATCTCGTGAAATCCAAACTAAGTAGGTATTGAAATGTAAAGTTTCACAAGTGACCAATGCCACTTTGACAAAAGATATGGCGTGCTTCGTAAACCCCACTGGTACTACCGATATGTTTGCAATGGGGACCTTGGCAGTGCTATTCTGCAGAAAAAGTAAGATCATAATACTCTCGTAATCATAATGTAGTTACTTATATTTTGTATACGTAATAGGAATAAAACATTTTTTAGAGCTGTTCTTTTTTTGATAGTTATGCTAAAAAAACCCACTTCAGCGGTAACTGAAACTTGCTTTATACTTTTCCACTAACTTAATTATACTATGGTCGTTTTAAGCAAGGGCTCTTGCCTGTAAGCTCCCATACTCATCATCATCATCATTCAGCCACAAGAAGTCCACTGCTGGATATAGCCCTCCTCCATGGAGTTCTCAAAAGACCGGTTGGAAGCGGCTTGCATCCAGCGTCTTCCTGCCACTTGGATGAGGCTCCCATATTACTACCAAATCCTAAATGAATCCAATCATCTAACTGTCAAATCAGTATGGAACTTGTCAGTTAGAAGAGTGGAATAGCTCAGGATTTGGTGCGCATAGTTAGGCTCATGCATTCTCTCATAAAAGCGCTGGCCAGTTACTGTTTTGTTTCAAACTGCGTCTTGAAATGGGCACTCCTGAGAGGTCAGCCCTAATTACGCACACAAAATCCTGAAAGATTCCTGAAATTTGCTATCTCAATTATGAAGAAATTGATAGTTAATCAATAGAATTTTTTCAGGATTTGGTGCGCATAATTCGGAACTAAGCCTATACCTCCTCCTTAATTGTAGATTTTAAAATTTATTCCCAATAGGCTAATCATTGTTGGTCGAAAACAGACGTTATAACGGGGAACTCGCATCAAACTTAGAATAGAGCGACGTTGTTTTTATACCATAAAAAACGCTTCCAAACTCAGAAAAAATTAAACCATACAAAAAAGTCCGGGTTTTTACAGGTCTCAAGAAATGCGAAATACCAAGTTACTCGAATAATACAAAAGTTGTATTATTTTATTTTATTTCATTTTATTAAGGATGTCAATAGCAAAAACCAATAATTTGATCATAATAATAAAGAAACAGTAACAATTTATGATGAAGTATTCATCAATATTTGAGTTATCTAGTAAAATATTGTTTGTATGCATCTACGCTACGCCCTTTCCTAGAAAACTTTTCGCATTCAAAATAAATTAAAATAGTATATAGAAAACAAAAATATTACAACTTCAACCTTCAAGCTGAGACGTCATAGTTCGAGACCGATTTGAATTTCCTGAATTTTTGAGAATGAATTTTCGACAGGTCAGGATAAAAAGTATTAATCGCAGAGAAAAAACAGCATGGAAATTATATCGAATAAAATATATTTTAACATGGCCTCTCCATTGAGATTAAGATATATTTTTGTGCAAGTTCTCCATTAATCAAACTACAATCAGTCTAGAAAAGTAATAAAAAAGAAGTTAGTTTCATAAGCAGCCAACGTTTCATTTGAACGAACGATAGTGCAAATGGTGCAGGAAGAATTGATTAAAATAATTGTAACTTTGGTCTCACTATGTTTTTGGGTTCAGCAAGTCATTGGTCATTTAAAGGATTTGGGGGAAGTGGTCCATATCAGAAATAAATATAACCACAGTATTATGGGACCACCTACATACATAAAAGGAGGCGTGGAAGCGAATCGACTGGATTTCCCTTTCAATGTGATATTCATAAACTTTGGCGGCGTATGCGGCGGGACTATACTGGCGAGGAAGGTCGTGCTTACAGCTGCGCACTGCTTCACATTCAACAAAAAAGTTTCCGAAATGAAAATATTATCAAGTGAATTACCTAAACAATACATTAATCCACACCATCCAAAGGTTGTCTGGAAGAGATCGCTCTAAGCGATAACGCCGCCAAATTGTGTACCATTACTTAGATATACGAAATAATTTGTGATTCTTTCTTCTGGCTGTGCAATATCTACTATATTAACATGATTGCGCCAATCTGTAGGAAAACCGACCGTGTCGGGCCACGCGCAATGTTCCATAAAAATAGGGCTTTTTTATCTGCTGTACAGAACTAACAACTTCATCGAAGTAATTTTCAGTGGATTTTGTACGAAATTTTACTTTTATAAGTTTGTTGCCTATTACTCGTTAACCAGTAAAGCCTACTTAGCCGTGACAGTTTTTCTTATACCTAAGTTCATTATATGTGCTACTACCCTGATTTTTTAACATGTTTCTACAATCAACCGTTTAGCCAGGAGAGGGGGTGGGCGAGGGCTACTCGGACAAAAATTTGCGCGTTAAAGCTTAATATTTCGCAAAAGGAAGCCTAAATAATATTTTTTTTCCAACATTTTATTCTTTAACTTTGTCGGCGTGATAAATATGTATACACATACCAAATTACAGCTTTCTAGTACCACCGGTCTTTGCGCTAGGTCGCGGCGAAACTATAAGGGTTCCTTGTCGGACTACCCTAACAAAGAACGAGAGACTATGAGAACATTAGATTTACTCTGATTATTTATAGCATTAGCATTGATTGTTGTTACTTTGTTTCATCATAATTTGATAGAAATAAAGTAGGTGCGTTTTCTTTGGCAAATGCCGAACTCTTAGGCTGAATGATATTCGAGAAAAAGAAGAGCAGGAACATGGTCAGCGTGGAAATAATAAAGATCAGAAATTACTTTTCGGAAAATTATCGTAGTTGCTGTTTAATTGCAATTACTTCTAAGGTTTAATTTTTTAAATATAATATATTAGTAACGAACATACTATTAGGCGACAATATTATGGACAAATATACTAAATTCATTGCAGATGCGCGACACATTTTCGACTTCAAATCAATTTTTCACCTAGTTTGGGACTACAAGGTGCACGAGAACTACGGCAAAGAGCAGGTCTTTGCGAATGACATTGGGATTATCCTCATTCACGATACGTTTATTTATACTAAATACGTGCAACGGGCTTTTATAATCAACACTGATATCTGGATGAATGAAAGAGAAACGAACTTTATAGTCTCAGGTTGGGGAAGCCATGAGGTAAGACAAAAAAAAACAATTTTATATAATTTTGTGATGTCTGAAGTCTGAACCAAAGTAAAATAAAGTAAATAAATAATCTGCGTAGAAAAAAAAGGAGAAATAGTTGATTGTTTGACCAGGGAGCAAACAACTATTTTTAAGGCGAGGGTGTTTCTTTGAATCCAGAGCGCAGCGAGGGATGTACACCACTCGAGCTTGAAATAGTGCTATTCTCGAGGTGGACACTCTCCTTTTTGTCAAATCCTCTATGACAAAATAAGTAAGTGCAACTTGTGAATAAGAATAGAATAGCAAGTTTGTAGCACATTTTTAGCGACCGACAATGTTCTCTGGAGTTAATAGAATGCTTTCATTCACACTACTTCAAGACACACTACTTTTTTTATAAAAACTTAGTGTAATCCGAATTTGAGTATAGACAATTAGGAAAAAAGGCGGAGGGATCCACTTCTCGCGTCTCCTATTATTTCACAAACTTTTTATTTAATTTGGCTCGCGCGTGGCTCGTTGTCATACAGCCAGTTAGTTGTTCATACCTATAATGTTCGTGATTGATCTCTTTGGTGATTGTAATTTTTACTAGAAATATTCACCTTCCAAATTGAAATCACTTTTCATCTCTAAGGATCAAAGTGCTATCTTGGTCCCTATTTACGAGCACTAAACTAGTATTTTTTGGAATAGATGTGATAAAAAACCGGCCAAGTGCATGTCGGGCCACGCGCAATGTAGGGTTCCGTAGAAAGAGAGTTTTTTATCTGCTTTACAGAACTAACGGATTTTGTACGAAATTTTAATTTTATAAGTTGGTTGCCTATTACTCATTAACTAGTAAAGCCTAGTTAGCCGTGACAGTTTTCCTTTTTAGTTTATTATATGTGCTACTACCCTGAATTTTTTCACGTTTCTACAATCAACCGTTTAGCCTGGACAAAACACCCTACTCGGACAAAAATTTGCGCTTTTAAAGCTTAATATTTCACAAAGGGAACCCTAAATCAAAAAATGGTCTTCCTTCACCTACAATATTCTTCAACGACCAATCCAACGATATGCCACACTATGCAGTAGGCGACAAAAAAAATTGCAAGATGGCGCCCCCGTTTCTTTTTTTACAATGACGTCATCACATTAAGGTTTCATACCTTCATGTTTGATCTTGATGGCCAAGGTCAGTTTCAGTACTGTTAGTTTAGTCAAATTGAATACTGTTTAGTTATTATGAACACAATGAAGGGCTACCCCTATTAATGGGTATTAATGTTAGTGTGTAACACTTGTTTCACCAATACTTTATAAAGCAACCACCTTATCTTTTGATTTCTGGGTGGTTTGAAAGCCGCGGTTATGTAATTACTAATTAAAATGGCATCGATTTTGACTATTACTTATAAGTATAGACAAAAATGTTGACAAATCTTGTTTAAATAATGCGCGAACAATACTGCCGCTCCGTCTAAGGGCGCTTATACACGTGCCGCCCGGGTATAAGCGCCCTAACAGAACATAGAACCACAGACCCGCGACACGCACGCACCGTTCTGGATGGCTATTAATGGTTTAATTCGAGTTTGTGTCGAGATATTTTTAAAAGTCCGGGTAAAAAAAAAAATCTAGCGTATAACAATACGCTGTAAAAAGGTACCTATCTGACAATAGCTATCGAAGCTATTGTTAGACACGTTCATTTTGCGTCTTTCAAACCACCCAAAAATAATGGTGTGTACTAATTAAATGTTTTGTAGCATAATAATAATGGACGGTGGCAAGAAAGAATTAGTAATCTTATGGAGGCCAGGCTGAGATTTGTCAAAAAGTCAACGTGTGAAAGAAGAAACTCTGTGTCCCTATCTCCAGATATGTTCTGCTTATACGGAGACCGGAAGAGGGACACGTGCCAAGGGGACTCTGGTGGCAGTGTGTTATGGAGAAAGTGAGTATGTACTGTAGTCCAGTCTGTGGGGACCCAAAAAGGCCTTTACTTTGTAAAAGGAGATATTTGATGTACGTACATCGCTTAGGTTTGGGATTCCAATATAAATCTATGTTTCGACCTTTTGGACACGCAACTCGCCATCTTGAACCATTGAAAATGCCAAATTTTTTTTTAATAAATCTGAGAAATGTTGCATAATCAATACAATATTTATAATTTTTGTACAAAGGTTGATGATGGCATACAGTTGCGTGTTTTTTTTTAATAACAGTTTCCCTTGGTTGAAGCGAGATAACATGGTGTCGCAGCCACTAAATGCATGAAGGAATTTGGATTTTGGCACCGTCAAAGATGGTGGAGCACGCCTTCTTTTCCACCTTTTCCAGTGCAAAAACACTACACAGACTGCACTACTGATGGGTCTCAGCGGATTGACCTTTTGTAAGGTAATCCGTTGAAGCGTACAAATGTATATACTATAGAAAAGAAAGACATGAGGCTCTTTTATTCCGACATCAAAACATAAACTTAAAACTATATTGTATAGTTTACAGTATACTATGCTCCTTGTGGCGCCGGATTAAGAATTGTGCCACTCCATTTCCTCTCGTGGATGTCGTAGAAGGCGACTAAGGAAATTACCAGGAGACGGGCAGCAGCGTCTTCCTGAGATTCCAGCCGCATACTGCGATCGCCAACCCGCCTGCCAAGCGTGGCGATTATGGCAAAACCCTTCATGGTTAGGAAATCCATGAGGGAGGCCTATGTCCTGCAGTGGGCGTCAAAGGGCTGATGATGCTGATGATGATACTATATTTATATATTTACTTTACGTAAGCTAAAGTAAAGTTTTGTTTCAGTTCAGTGGTGGGCATAGTATCGCACGGGCAAGGATGCGGGGAAGAACCCAGCATGTACACTAACGTTTACTACATGCAGAGCTGGATAAAACGCACCGTCCTGACACTGTATGAAAAATTCTGCAAAAGTCACAAAATAAACGTAATAAAGCTTTCATGTTATTTAATGCTCTTGCAGTTGATAAATCCAATTGACCTCAATCTGCTGTACTAAGATTTGAGTTAAAAAACACTTGATCTTCTAAATATAGTTTTACACCTATGTAAGACTATGTTTAGAGTATTAGTAACCACGACGCAGGTTTATCTTCTGTTCAATAAACCTATTTTTGATTTGATTTAAAATTGTATGCAGATTTTACTGGAGTACATTTTGGTTTGACTTTAATCTGCAGAATTCAAATGACTCGATCGGGCCACCATAACGGTTTTTAATTGTTCTTTTCGAGGCCATAATTTAACAGGCATTAGAATCAAGCTTATCTATTTACGAGTCGAGAATCTAATTCAGACTAACGAATGGGCCATAAAAGTACGAACGATGATTAGAAATTTCAATTTCATCATATGGAGATTTCACAAGTTAGCTAGCTTTTACAAACCAAAATGATTGCAAGAACCATAGAGAAATGTTTCGTTTTCATGCTTTCCGCGTTGCTTGTCGACAATTATGAAACTACCAGTACAAAATTGTATAGGCAAATGGAAGCAAAGATAATAAATGGCAAACCTGTGACGATAGAGCGGTTTCCGTTCAGCGTCCAGTTCTTCAACAATGGCGCAATGTGCGGTGGTTCCATACTGACAAGCTGGGCGGTGCTCACTGCCGCACACTGCCTTGATGCTAACAAGGATGTCAATGAAATGAATATCTGCGTTGGTGAGTCAAAGGCAATGTCAGTTCCATGTTAGTTGTACATGTAACGGGTCTGATCGCGTTTATTTACTTAATTCATGTCGGGAATTAAGGTAATTAAGTTTACCTAATAAATAATCGCGATTAGACCCGTTAAATGTATAACTGTGTATGAGTAAAACGAGTCATTGAAATATACTAGTGTATATTACTAATTATTTTTCTCGAAGCAGTTTAGGCCATTTTCCACCCTCTTATAACTTCGTTGTGGATAAAACTAGGAGCCTAGATTTTCAGTAACGAAGCAGTCATTCATTTTATTCAATTTGAACCAGTAGTTTAATAATTATAACTAGTTAATTTTGTCACTCACTGACTGGCTGACCTATCATGAAAACTCTTAGGCACTTCTAGTAGGCATTTTTTTATTTTTTTAACAAATTTAGAATACAATTAGTATTTAGTGTATAAATCAAGGAAAAACTATAATATTTTGCAATTTCGGTCCAGTTTTCTAGACACACCAACTGCATAAATAACATTGTAATCCCATTTAATACCAAGTCGGTTAATTTATTCAGTCCCTACTTAAGGGTCTTTCTGTCTTTAGTTATTACGTAATTACCTAACCTAACAACATCTTATAGGGACCGACCATATCAATATTAAAAATCTTTTATGTAAATAAATACATTGACTTGGCAATGGTGAAGACGTACCCATACTACATGATCAATTTTTTACCATCTTTTCCCCTCTTCCACCCCCTCGGTGACCACCCGTAGTATATGCCAAGACCCCCCCATCCCCCTCAGCGCTGAACGCTGCGCGGCATACTTTGAAAAGCTCGAAAACCCGCGAGATTTCCCTAGAGGATATTAACTACATGACGAAGACCTAAGCCACCCCCCCCCCCGTCCCTGTCACCAAGCGTGTTATTTTCAAGGCCCTCTTCCCCCCTCTAAACAAGTCACTTAGTATGGGTACGTTAGCCAAGCAAAAAGCTCACATGGACGATTTTCTTTGGGAGCTCGTTTCGTGGAATGGAGTATAGTGAAATCACAAAATAGCTGCGGATATTTTGGATAGATGTCGTTTTTTTCGTCTCATGACGCTCACAAAGGCTCAACTTATTAACGGAATATTCTTTCTTAGGTGCAAGGTACATTATGGACTACAACGGTGACCTGTACGGCGTTATGGATTTTCATATTCACAAGGATTATAATAAGACTGTGCCGTTTTCCAATGACATCGCGATTGTTCTGACCAATAGACACTTGAAGCTTGGAGAAAAGGCACAGAGGGCACTGATTGTCGATACTGATGAATGGATGAGTGAAAATGACGACGAATTTGAAGCAATTGGCTGGGGTTGGACGAAAGTGAGTTCATGGTATGCTTCCCTTTCGTTTAACCACTCGTCTGCCGCGACACAGATCTGTGTCCAACTTAGTATGGGCCACCTATACGTTGCGTTCCAAGCGTTCACTTAAGTATTAACTTTTAAACATAGTAAAATAAGTAAAGTACATTTGACAAAAGTAATAACACACGCACTGGAAAATATAATTACAAACATGTTAAGCCTACACTGCCTCATTGGTCTAGCAGTTGACGTCTGAATACTATGCCGGAGGTCGTGGGCAGGATTTCCACCGGAGGCCACCTTAGATTTGTGCAAATGGGCTCAGTCTGGGCGTATTTCTATGTTTGTGATGTCCTTGCCTGGTTACCATCATCATCAGCCATTTGACTCCCACTGCAGGGCATAGGCCTCCTTCGTGGTTCTCAAATGAAGGGTTTTGCCATAATCGCCACGCTTGGCAAGCGGGTTGGCGATCGCAGTATGTGGTTGGAATCTCAGGAAGACGCTGGTGCCCGTCTCCTGGTCATTGATTTCCTTAGTCGCCTTCTACGACATCCACGGAAGGAAATAGAGTTACGCTATTCTTAATCCGGCGCCACACGGACATACCACGTCACCATGGTTACCATACCACAAGGTATCCTAGATTGGGACCAGGACAAGTGATTTTGCTGTGCGGAAGGTAGTATTTATTATTTTAATTTTCTGACATTGATTATTTTATACAGAAACAAGGTCCATAAAATAATTTAAATATATCTAAAATGTCCCTAATTTCAATTTAGTGTAAATCAATTTAGCCAATCAATCAAAAATTAAGTCACTGAATATTATGTTAAATAATATAATTTTATTATTTCTCCAATGTCCATAATTTCATTTTCTGCTGCTGTCATGAAACACATACGCCAAAATTATACGTACTATTTTTTAAATTATATTAAAATGTGTATGGGAAAGGGATGTAAAAAATTAAAGTAACCCTAAATATACATCTATGACTCGATACCCGATATTCTTTCTTTCTGTCAACCGGTGCTAATTATGATTCTGCGTATCCTACCCGACTCCCACGACACAGGCTGTGCCTAGTGTGGGAGTTGCAATTGTTCTCATCTGTAGTGTTTTGATTTTTAATAAACAATTTTTATTTATTTTATTATTACTGCTCCAAACATTTAGGGAATAAGATATCAAAGTGGAATAAAAGAAATTTGTTTGTTTTTTAATTATACCAAATATTGGTGACGTGTTTCATCAAAATAAAAAACAAGAGACAACTGTTTTGAGCAGTACCTTTAATAATATATAAAGAAATTCCTACAACTTTCTCATACATTTTTTTCGTGTCAGAGTTGTCGTTTCTGAGAAAATCTATAGATGATCTGTCAGTCAGTCAGTCAGTCATGTATATATATGTATGTATATGTACAAAGAAATAAACTTGTTTTGAAAACCACAAATTCGACTGCTAGGGAATTCTCGTTGAAGTTTGCTCCAGCCTGCCGAGGTTTTAAATTTAACAAATGCGATTAGCCCTTGGTTAAGATCTTTCAAAATATTTTTTTAAACGACTAATCTATCGGCTACTCCATCAATTTTATTCAAACTTAACTACGCCTTTGTAAACCTCTAAACGGCTTCTGAATTGAGAATTTCATTAAGTAAATATCTCAACTAGTCTCGTACATTTTGAGAAATCTGAAGATAGGTACTATAATTATGACAGTATTTTCTTAGATATTCTCCATTAAAAAGCCAGCGGTAATAAAAAATAATAAGTTCAACAAAATGTTTAAAAAATGAACGAAAAAGCTGATATTTTCAGAATTAATAGCATACAGGTGTGTTAAAACATTTTTACTCATGACGAATATAACATTTTTACTCGTAGTTCGGCGGTGCAGTAAGCGAGAAAGGGCTGATGATGACTAAGCTGAAGTTCGTCCCTCTCAAGCGTTGCAGGCAGTTGCAAGACGCATCGTTTTCCAAGGACATGTTCTGCCTTTACGGGGAAGGTACAACGGACACGTGCAAAGGTGACTCAGGTGGAGGAGTCTTGTGGAAAGGGTGAGTTATACAGGCTATTTCTAAAGTGCACAATGGGCATTGTCCTAACCACCGTGACTCTGACTATGCCGGCGAGAACTTGTCGAGATCATGCCGCCATTGTCTTCTCGGCCACCCAAGAATAAATAAATTGAAACTTCTTTTGATTTGACTTGCGTTTTGCCTAATGTTGACAAATGAAAGAATGAATAAAGGAGTAAAGGAGCGGTTTTGTTTCCCTATTCCCCAAAGAGCCCATGTTACTCCGTATCTTAATAAAGGAGGTTTATTGAAGATGGAGTCGCGGAGAGCATTACATCTTGCCAGTTTACTCTTTGGCGTAATTAAATCAAAAAATCCGCTGTATTTATACAACAAACTTGAGTTCTCCCGACGAAACAGAGGTCCAGTACGTCTGGTTTGCCCTAGTCACAAAACAGCCGCATTTAGAGGTAGCTTTCGATATTGTGCCACGAAATGCTGGAATAACATACCCCCACCTATAAGAAATTCTCTGACTGTGAAATCATTCAAGTTAAAGTACAAAAAATTTCTTCTTGATTCTCAAATTAATTTAAAATAAAAGGCATTTAGTCGAAAATGTAGAAAAATGTTGGTTATTAAGTTTTATCAAGTATGCATGTTAACTATGGATTCATAAATTTATTTGTTTAGGGATGTTTAATTAGTTATTTCAATAACGATTATGTTTTGCTATTTTTAAATGATAATTCAAATCAATTCAATTCAATTCTGTTCAATTCAATTCAATTCAATTCAAGTCCATGCCATTCAATTCAATTTAGTTCAATTGAATTGAAGTCCTGTCAATTCTACTTAGTTCAATTGATTTGAATTCAATTCAGTTGAGCTGAATGCAATCCAATTCAATTCAAGTTTTTTATTTCGGAACGCGTCCATGGTGTTTGTGAGCTGTTCTATGGAATTGATTGTGATATGAATTATTATTAATGTGTGTTTGTTTGTATTGTTTTTTGGCGACCGCTGAAAATCAGCGTCATGGTCTTCACCGATCATGGCAAAATGCTGAGCGGCGGCCATTTTGGGTGCCATTTTATACTTTTTTAAGGTACTAAGTAAGCGAAATTATGTATAACGTAATTCACACGCTAAACCATAACTGTTTTTAGTTTGATTGTGTTGGTCCCAAATAAACGTTTTCTATTCTATTCTAAACGAATAGAGGAATGAACGATTAAAAGAATAAACGTACAAATGAATAAATGAATAAACGAATAAACGAATACACGAATAAACGAATTAAAGAATAAACAAATAAACGAATGAACGAGTAAACGAATACACGAATAAACGACGAAACAAATAAACGAGTAAACGTATGAGCGAATTAATAAATGAACGAATGAAGAAATGAACGTCTAAACGAATAGACGAATGAAAAAATTAACAAATCACCAGTTGAACAAATGAACAAACGAACAATCACTTGTACTAGTCCCAAACTAGGAAAAAATAATTTGCATTATAGGAAGTGGTTGAATGATTTTTGCGTTCCTACACGTGCGTAAACCTTATTTTGGTTTCAGTATGATCGCGGGAGTGGTATCACATGGCGACGGTTGCGCGCAGAAGCTCAAGCCCAGCGTATATGCCAACGTATGGTACTTCCGGGGCTGGATAAATCACACGTTGTACCGGTTGCAAAAAAAAACTTGCGAATTCATTGATTCTAGTGGTGAATAGTAACATTTGATTCAAAAACTTTTATTAAGTAGGTTTGACTCAATGTGTTCAAGTTGTATATTATATTGTTTTCAAAATGCCATTAGTTTTAGTTTCGTCCAATAGACGGCTCTACTGGTATCCTACATCCCGGTATGGTTTGGCTTCACTGTGTTGTATATAATTTGGGCTTTATTAATTAAATACCTCTTCGCTCTGGAGTTAATGCGTTTTATTGCGTAGGCTCCTAGGGTCCTGGGATTTTGAACCTGTCTTGTTCAAGGTCCTTCGAGCCGGATGAGCGATTTTTGAGTGGAAAACCGACATGGCAAAAGTAATATAGTACGCCCCCTATAGTCTCATTACTGAAACTTGAACCCCAAGCGCCACCTATACTAACGTCGGCAAAACTGGGTATGCGGCAACCTGGAGATCCTGAAACTGGTGCTACGCGACTACGCTGAAGCTGAAAAGCGCTACGCGGTGTATCAGTGTTGTGGTAAAGTGGACCTTATACTGTGAGTACTTTGAAGTTATTATCGAGCTAGGAAGAAGTAATCTACATGAACATAGCCGAAATTTAGATGACAGCTAGGACTTAGAATAGTTGAAGAAATTCGTGATAGACGGGGAACCTATGCCCGATTTTTGACCGAAGTGCAAACTGGTCAAACACTTAGAAAAATTTTGAGAGATTTTGTTGCAATTTTTCTAAGTTCCGATTTCGAGTAAACATCTCAAGTTGTCATCATGGAGCATCTAAGGATTTTGAATGACTTGAAGTCACGGATGGAAAAGGACCACATCAACTTTAAAAAACTGCCGAAAGATAGACGTACTGCAACACATCTCAAAGTGAGATTGGAAAATCTAGAACGGATGTATGAATCGTACACTACGAAACACGCCGAGCTGATCAGCAAATACGACGAGGAGGCTTTGGAGGAGTATACCGAGAAGGACGAGTTTCAGCAAGTTTTGGATTTTTATATAGACTATAAGGTGGATTTACAGAACATGTTGTCGATAAATTCAACAGTAACGGTAGGTGAGGCATCGTCGGGCTCATCCAAAGGTGGATCACTGGTAAAGTTACCTAAAATTCAATTGCCAATGTTCAACGGCAAATATAGCGATTGGCCGTCATTTAGGGATCTTTTCACTTCACTTGTTCACAAGAACACGACTTTGGATGATGTCCAACGATTGCATTTTTTAAAGACGCAATTGTCTGGAGAAGCAGAGCAGCTTGTTAGACATGTTCCCATCACAGATGCAAATTATGCAGTGTGCTGGAATGCTTTGAATAAAAGGTACAATAATGTCAGGTTCATGTCGAACAATATTATGAAACGTTTGTTTGGTCAGAAAAACATAAATTCGGAGTCATCACACGCGCTCAAAGATTTGTTGGACACTACTTCGGAATGTCTCAATGAATTGACAAATTTGGGTATTAGAGTAGAGACCTGGGATATCATCATCCTGTTTGTCATTAGTTCCAAGTTGGATGCTGAGTCTCGGAAGCAGTGGGAATTGCAGGTTTGTCAGACATCCGAGACTTTGCCCACCTTTACCGAATTCAAACAGTTTCTTGAGACCAGATTCCGCGCGTTAGAATTTATTGAACCGAATAGGTCAAAGCCTGCTTCTTCACACAATCCAAAGGTTATGCATGTAGCGTCAACCTCTCTCAACGACAATGCAACAGCCAACCATGCATGTCCAATGTGTAAAGAGGATCACAAACTTTGCTATTGCAAGGTGTTTATAAAGGAAGATCCTGATAAGCGTCACGCTATCGTACAATCACTTGGTCTGTGCTTCAACTGTTTGGGAGGTCATGCCGTTAAGTATTGTCGAGTTTCCACCAATTGTCGCGTTTGTAACCGCAAACATCATTCACTTTTACATCCCAGGAAAAACGCTGCAGGTAATACAGTCGGATTTTCAGAGGCTCCAAAAATGGAGAAAAAGCATCCACCTGCAAGCGCATCAGGGAGCGAAGGAGTGCTCAACATTTCAGCCCATTTGATGAGGGATGAAGTTACACAAGTCTTACTAGCCACCGCGCTAGTAAGGGTTGAATCAAATGGGCACACGCAGGTTTTACGAGCACTGTTGGACCAGGGTTCGCAGGCTTCGTTTATATCGGAGTCTGCCGTTCAACTGCTGAGATTAAAGAAAATTTCATCAAGCAGTTTGGTTTCAGGTGTGGGAGGGGATCAAGGTGTCATGTCAAGACACACGGTTTTAGTGAATATTCAATCGCTGCATGATCCCGCCTTCATTATACAGGTCAAGGCACACGTATTGGGTACGCTCACTACCGTCTTGCCTGAAAGAAATTTCAATTTGGTAGATTGGCCAGACATTTACAAGGTTCGTTTGGCCGATCCTGGGTTTTCATCACCAAATAAAATTGATATTTTATTGGGGGCCGAGATCTATGGCCATGTTTTAAAAGAAGGGTTGCTCAAAGGTCCGAGCGGGTCACCAATAGCCCAAGAAACACATCTGGGTTGGGTGATATCGGGTCAGGTTCAGGTGCCATCAGTCAAATGTCACAATGTCATCGTTAGCTTGCACACCGCACAGAGTGATGATACGGAGTTGTTAAGGCGTTTTTGGGAATTGGAAGCAGAACCTGTATCAGCAAAACGTTTGTTATCACCCGAAGAGCAAGCCTGTGAGGACCATTTCTCGGCCACCACCGAAAGAGATGCCACTGGTCGCTACATTGTGAGCCTTCCCTTTCGCGAGGAGGACCCACTCTGCAAGTACGGCAACTCTAGGGAAATAGCCATCAAGAGGTTGCACGGTCTTGAGCGAAAGCTTTCCAAAGATCCGTCAATTAAAAAGCGGTATTCAGACGTCATAACCGAATATTTGACGCTAGGTCACATGGAGAAGATCTCGGAGGAGGAGGATATCAATCAACCTGATGCGGTGTATCTGCCTCATCATGCAGTCATCAGGGAGGATAAGACGACAACAAAGGTCAGAGTCGTGTTTGACGCATCATCAAAGGGTACCAATGGCGTGTCTTTGAACGATACCTTGATGGTAGGACCGACTCTACAACCGGATCTGCGCCATGTTGTTATACGATGGAGGCAACACCCTGTATGTCTGGGGGCAGACATTGTTAAGATGTATCGTCAAATCAAGGTCGCTGAGACGGATTTTCAACGAATTGTGTGGAGAGACGATGCTTCAAAGGACATAGAGCATTTTCGTCTTTTACGAGTCACCTTTGGAACATCGTGTGCTCCGTACTTAGCTGTCAAAGCGTTACAACAAACTGCTTGTGACGAAGGCCAGGGTTATCCATTGGCAGCTGAGAAGGTCTTATCGGATTTTTACATGGACGATCTCATGACAGGTTGTCAGGTAGAGTCGGAAGCCATAGAGCTTCACCATCAGTTAAATGATCTCTTGGGTAGAGGAGGATTCGAATTACAAAAATGGACGTCAAACGAGGATGCGGTTCTCGACGTTATTCGAAACGGTTCTGAAGGGAATCTGGAAATCAAATCAGATGATGTCACAAAAATCTTGGGGCTTAATTGGAATCGGAGTACAGATGAGTTTCAGTATACAGTGAAATTGGTATCAGAAACCCAACCTGATACTAAAAGGAAGGTAATTTCTGAGATTTCACGCCTGTATGATCCTTTAGGGTGGATAGCTCCATGCATTGTCACTGCAAAGGTTTTTATCCAGAAATTGTGGCTTGTTGGGCTTGATTGGGATGACGAGCTGCCTCATCACCTGCGCAACGAGTGGCAGTCGTACAGAACGGATTTGGGGAAACTCATTAAATTTAATATTCCTCGTTGGCTACAATGTAGAGATGACGATAATGTGGTAGAGTTACACGGGTTTTGTGACGCGTCCACAGTTGCTTTTGCCGCAGTGGTTTACATGCGTGTTGTGAACGCAGAGGGAGAAGTTCATTCCCAGTTGGTTACGGCGAAGACGAAGGTAGCGCCTTTGAAGCAAATCTCGATCCCGCGTCTTGAGTTGTGCGGTGCGGTTTTGCTCACGAGACTTTTGGTTGAAGTTGCAGGGCTGCTGAGTGTGCCCAAAGCAAACTTGCATGCTTGGACAGATTCTTCGGTAGTTTTGGCCTGGTTAAACTCTTATCCAGGTCGCTGGAAAACGTTTGTTGCTAACCGCACATCTGAGATACTCAGGTCACTTCGGGTTGAGCAGTGGTGCCATGTTCCATCTGGTGATAATCCTGCAGATTGCGCTTCGCGGGGAGAGTCAGCAACCATGTTGCTGGATGATCAATTGTGGAAACAGGGGCCCGCGTGGTTGTGTCAAGAGCCTATAGAGTACAAAAGAGAGCCGACACTTACGTCCTTAGAGGAAAAATCAGTAAAGGTTCATGCAGCGGCGGTTAATGATGCCGAGGACTGGTTCTCTGATATGGAATCAAAGTTTTCGTCACTTAGAAAACTTATCAGAGTTCTAGCCTATTGTAGGAGGTTTTTACAGCTCAAATTGCCAAAAAATATGCGTTCAATACAGCCATATTTAACGGCTTCAGAGATAAGCGATTCTCTGCAAGCCTGCATTCGACTTTGTCAGAATCGTTGGTTTAGTGTGGAGATAAGCGCAATCAAGCAGAATAAGTCTGTGGGAAGGAAGAGCGGCTTGATGTCTTTAAATCCTTTTCTAGATCGAGCAGGGGTAATGAGAGTTGGTGGGCGAATCCAAAATGCTGACATCGAAGAATCCAGGAAGCATCCGATTATCATTCCTCATGATTCTCCATTGGCTAGGCTCATCATAGCAGATGCTCATGTTAAATCGATGCACGGTGGAACACAGCTCACTTTGAATGTAATCCGTGGCAACTACTGGATCGTCAGGGGTAAGAATTTAGTGAAATCATACATAAGGGATTGTGTTCGATGCATCCGGTATGCGGGGGTGGTAAAAAACCAACTCATGGGTCAGCTGCCCTCCTGTAGAGTTGTTCCAAGCAAGCCATTTTCAGTCTCTGGCGTCGATTATGCCGGTCCAGTGAATATCAGAGTGTCAAAGGGGAGAGGTAATAAGTCTTATAAGGGCTATATTTGTCTCTGTACATATAGAAGCTGTTTCAGACCTCACCTCTCAAGGTTTCCTGGCTGCTTTCAAGCGCTTTGTCGCCCGATGTGGACGTTGTAGTCACCTCTGGAGCGACAATGGCTCAAATTTCATAGGAGCTTCGAAGGAGTTGAAGATCTTATTTTCAGATGAGCGCTCTTCAATGTCAAGTGAGGTTGCCGAGATACTTGCTAACAACGGCACAGAATGGCATTTTATTCCTCCGCACGCTCCGAATTTCGGAGGGCTGTGGGAGGCAGGAATCAAGAGCACAAAACATCATCTGAAACGCGTTATAGGAGACTCCACGCTTACATTCGAGGAGATGTCGACAGTGCTATCTCAGGTAGAGGCTTGTCTAAATTCAAGGCCTCTTTGCCATATAAGCGACGACCCTAATGATACAGCACCGTTGACACCCGGCCATTTCTTAGTAGGTGAACAGATTATTCTCCCACCAGATTACAACTACGAAAATGATCGAGAAGGTGGCCTTCGTAGGTGGCAACTTACGCAAAGAATGGTACAAAGTTTCTGGAAACGATGGTCTCAAGAATATTTAACGGGGTTCTTCCAGCGGTACAAATGGTCCCAACAATTAGTACAGCCAAAGGTTGGTGATATGGTTTTAGTCAAGGAGGATAACCTACCTCCGGCCAGGTGGTTGTACGGTATAGTAACGGATTTGCATCCAGGTAGTGACGGAATCACAAGAGTTGTAACATTACGTTCAAAGACATCTGTTCTCAAACGTCCTACCTCAAAACTGTGTTTTTTGCCTAGCTCTTGTTCAAGCTAAAGAATTATTGTTTTTTTTTTTGCTGTTATTTCGTCACTCTGTACATGATGTTTACTATGTTACACGCAATTGTTGTACGTTATTTAAAGAAAGAAAGACTGTTTATTTCACGTAGCTTTATTTACTTATAGGATTAACTTCAATTGTTACTTGTAGAGCTCATTCTATTAGAAATGTTTCATGGTGGGCGGCTCTACGATAAGATTTGGTTGTTGTACTGTTCGAGTTTCATGTGTTTCGTTAGGTTTTTAAATTCAAGCTTTTGTTATCTTTAAAGACATTATGTCTTGGTGGGCGGAATGTTCAAGTTGTATATTATATTGTTTTCAAAATGCCATTAGTTTTAGTTTCGTCCAATAGACGGCTCTACTGGTATCCTACATCCCGGTATGGTTTGGCTTCACTGTGTTGTATATAATTTGGGCTTTATTAATTAAATACCTCTTCGCTCTGGAGTTAATGCGTTTTATTGCGTAGGCTCCTAGGGTCCTGGGATTTTGAACCTGTCTTGTTCACAATGTATAACTAAATTATTAGTTATCCAGTCCCTTTCTTATACTACGAGTACGAGTACCAGTACTGTATATAAAAAGATGTTCTTTTATTTTATTATAATAAACAATTTTACTATAATATAATGAGTGTTAAATTTTTTATCTACTCTGATACTATAATACAAAGACAAGGATGTTCTAGCCAAAGGATATGATCATATGACATGACCGAAACTTTGTAGGAAAACACAGACGACCACTTTTTGGGGGGCGGGAGGTAGCTGTCAATGTCAAATTATGACTTAAGAGCTTGGAAAAGTCGATAAAAATATTATCGATAAGTGATCATTGAACGAAATGAATGAATGAGGGAAACGGAAATTCGATCTGTAATAAGTAGTTTGAAGGCAATAAAAAATATCAAATAAGTAGTTATTTAGATGTATTTATTTCTCTAAAATGGTTTGCTTTCCATTAATTCCATTTTATTTTATTAATTTTTACGAGCCGTTTGTCAGTAATTTGCCAGTCGGTTAACCGGACTGCGAATGTAAAGAAGAGTTGAGTTTTCTAGCTAATTTAGTTTATTTATTTGGTTTACAAATAACCTCGTAACTATGACATATTATATAATAATAAGTATGATTATGACACAAAAACTAAATTATGGTCTAAAGCACACACACACACACACACATACACACACACACACACACACACACACACACACATTTTTTTAAAGATGATTTCTGCAAAATGTTTCTTCTTATTCTCGCAATCATTATATTAGTGGTTTTTAAAACTGACCACCGAGCACTTAGTAAATCTCATGGAATCCCTGAACTTATTTTTTTACTGAAAACTGGAAAATTGTATGGATAACCTAAATAAATAAAAACATTTCTTTGGTATAAATAATTAAACTACTTCTAATAAGCAAAAGCTTAAAAAATGACCTTTCTCACTTAAAGATTGTAGGAATGTATGGTTTATTACCGATACCTACTGAAGAAATAGTTATCAGGTTACCAATTTTTTTCACAGACTGTATCTGACGAAACTAATGAACTGATTTTGAAGATTTTATTACATACCACATAATTTCTGTCGCTTCCTGACTGAAATACCTATTAAAATATGATAGTCTTATTAAGGTATCCTTGGTCCGTGTACTTCCAGGGGAGCATAACAGTACATTAAATCCGAATGCAGCAAATGCTGTATTGGAAAAGAAGAGTTATTGTCAATAAAATTAATACCCGATATACGTCAATAATAGTTTGTCATTTAAAAAAAAAACATTTGCTTTACGGCTTGATTTTTTTGTATTTTTTTCTATGACACACTAGTTGACGCGTATCACTTTTTTGTTCTCACCTTGACTTTCACCAATAAAAAAAATTGCTACATCCGTCCAGCCGTTCTCAAGTTTTAACGAGATTAACGAACGGAAATTAATTTTTATACATAGAGATATGATAAATAGAGTAGATATACGTACTTCTGTTTAAAACAATGATTTACAGGAAGCTGCGACATTAGTACTATCCTATAAGCGCAAATTTAATAAGTGAAATTATGTTAATCCCGACATTTGGTACAATTAAATTTGAAATTATAGAACAAAAGTTGTTGTAAAACACAAACACTAATTTCCGTTAAAATGCATTTCCCTCTATACATTTTAGAGGAAACTCCGTATAGCCTGCACTGATTTTTGCGTTTTGTAAATATTCGGTTTGAAATTAATGTTCCTTATAAACTGCTACCAACTATTTTTTTACTTTTCTTGACAGCTTGATCAACTGGTAATCTATAAAACGTTTTAAATAAAACACCGAACGAATATTTTATGGATATTTAAGTAAGATAATAATGATTTCTACGTCATGTTTAGAAGTCAATTAAAACATCGAATGATTTTATCGACTGTGTCAAACCCTATCGCAAGGAAAAAAAAACCCAAAAAGAACAGAATGAGGTCTGAATGAACAATATTACACCACTAATTACAGCTAATGTCGAAGTGGCATAAATAGCCTTAAGCAGGAACTATTTTTATTTCGGCGTATTACATGTTGTTTAAAATGCACGTTTTATTAATTTACCAAATACCGCTTACAGATGCATAAAATCAAAATTACGAGTTAGTTTAACTGTTTTGTTGCTTTAATTTTTACTGAAAAATAGGGCGCATTTCGTATTTTTTTTTTGCACTTTTCTTCTGATGTTTTCTCTATAATCTCTCATGTCATACTGATAAGAAAAAATCAGGACCGTGATAATTTTAACTCGGTAAGTGGCACGCGGGGAAACTAGGAAAACGTCAACTGTGTCATGTCCATTGGGTAAAACGTTCTTGTACAAAGATCATAAAACTGAAAACAAAACTCTTATGGCCAAAAATAAAAAAAAGTTTTATTATGATACTGGTCTTGTATGGACACCTGTATCATAACTTTTTTTTATAATCTTTATTTGAAAGGGTTTTGTACAAAAAAAAGACAATGTCACCCCACCTGTATCATAATATAACTTTTTAATCATAATGATACACCTATACAACCTCCAGCTGGACCAAGAAGTTTGAACCTCTACTTAAAAAAAAAGAAGATTTCGATGAACGAGTCCGCGGCGACGCAACACGCATGCGCAATCGATGTTTGCGCCTTGGCGCCAACATTTTACATTTTAAAAAACTTTTTGTTGATATTCAGCGTTTTATTTGCAATATTATTTTATGTATTATATTATATAGTATGAGAGTAGATAAAGTAGTGTATGACACTGTACATAACTTGGTCTTATAACACTCGTGTGATACGTGTTACAAGAACGTGTTATAAGAACCCATATTATGCAACATTATCATAAACTACTACTTATTATTAATGATTTTTATTTTACGAAGAAAAAGTCCGAAAGCATGCGAAAATATATTTTTACTGCAGTAAAAAAATTCTGGGTTGTTTTTAGAGATTAGGTCTCGTCCTGATTACCGATGGTACTGAAAAGGGTCTAATTTATATACGCGAATTAATATTACAATCACGAAAGTTTTAAAAATATCGATATTCATGTATATATTTTATTTCGTTTTCCGTTATTTCAATAACACTTATAATGCCTTGATCCTATTTCCAGCTTAAGTTGAGAGTCGCATAATATGTAAAGGGTTGCCTCATGGCTGTATCTGGACTGGTTATATGCATAAATTTATATGCGAAATTAAGCTATAAACTTGAATGGTCAAGAGTCGAACCTTTACTCTTTATTTGTACATCGAGAGTTGTGAAATATTTTTAGTAAAAAAAAATATTAGGTATTTTATTTACGTATTCGCCTAGCTCTTATTTTTAATAAGAATGTTAGTAGTAAGTACCTTTTTATTCTAAGTAGGTATGTATTCTGTTTAAGATGTTATTATTACTTTATTTTATTTAATAGGTAAACTTACAGGTTACAACCATTTAAGTTACAGCTATAAGTTTACTTTATTATAATAAATTACCATCAATTACTTAAGTTCGTAGTAGTCATAACCCGTTGGATCCGAGGGTTTGGTTTTAATGCAGTGTTTAACCATCAACTGCGCAGTGTTCTTTAAGATCCACCTGAAACCATAGAAGAAGCGAATCAATGAAGCTAGTGCACGCCGCTAGATATAGAATCGTTTCTGAAATGTAAAGTTCTGACCACGATTTGGAACCATTGACACATCTTTATTTTTAAACTATGGAAACCTAGATAAAAAATCGGCCAAGTACGAGTCGGACTCGCGCGAAGGGTTCCGCACCATTATCTATACAACATTTGTATATTTCAAGCGTCTTCCTGTTGCCGTTATTGATATCGAGCAAAAAATGTCAAAAAATCACATTTTATTGCGGGAGCTGCTCTTAAATATTAATTTTATTCTATTTTTAGTATTTGTTGTTATAGCGGCAACAGAAATACATCATCTGTAAAAAATTCAACTGTGTACTTATCACGGTTCATGAGGTACAGCCTGGTAAAAGACAGACAGACAGATCGATAGTGGAGTCTTAGTAATTAGGTCCCTTGCCCTTTGGGTACGAAATCCTAAAAATGATGATGTGTCGAAAAACATCGTTTTTGAACCAAAAAAAAAATATCAAAACCATACAGGATGTAACAAAATCCCTAGATAAATCCGAAAATATGGCGTTTATCTAGTCAATGGGGGTTTATCCAGTCAAGTAATATAAATTATTAGTTTTATTATAAGGAAAAATCCAAAATTTCGAAAAAACTACTCCACCCGTTTTATTGCAGCAGGTAATAACTTTAATATGGAACAGACAGCCTATATTTTTTTCGCGATTTCGAAGTTTTCCTTTTTATAAACAACTCACTGATAAAAATTTACTGAGGATAGTGTGTAAGCTAGACGAATGGTGTTTGTTTCGCTGCTGCATCGCTACAGAAGCGATGCAAAAAGTGTGTACGCTACCTTAGAGTATCGATTAGCGCATCGATTTGCTAGCTCACAGATTAGTGTAATAAATCCAAGGGTTACCTGTAGAAATGCGAGACGTTGGTGATAACTGCCACAGTTTCCTTTTTTACAGTGAAGTTATAGCCGTTGTACGAGGTGATCCCCACCACCACCTGCTCGTTTGATGTTGTCACCAGCGCGGGGCCACCGATGTCACCGAGAGGCTGCCTCTGCAGAAAAATATACAGGCTATAACAAAATCCCTGTAAACAAAGTGCTGATGAAATGACGCAAAACCTTGAAACCATTTGTTGTCACTTGGTAATAAAGGGATAAAGGATTGCCCTTTATTTTAAGATACATTTACCCAATCGATTGGCAGTTTCAAATATATAGGTTTTGTTTTCAAAAAAGCGAAAGCGGATGCTCAGATGACCCAAGCATTTTTTTAAAACTGTGAATGCAGTATTACCTACTTTTAATTATAAAACATTTTTTTATTTTCAAAAATAACTTTTATTTCGTGTTATATGACCGTGGGACGCCCTTTATATACAGGCGTGAATGTCTTATTTAAGTATGTCCGTCTTACAGCATAGCCTTAGCCTAGCCACATAATACAAGGTACCCGCTCACCCGCCTGTAAGCAGTACAAAAAGTGGAAGGAGTGATCATGTGCGGAAGAATCTTGATGCATTGGTCGCGCGCCATCACAGTCATCGGTGTCTGAATGAGACGGTAAGTCTGTTCCTTGACGCGATCGTCCTGAAGACAATAGCAAGCTGCTTAATGAGAAAGAAATAAGGATGTAACAAAATCCCCATAGACAATTAGGGCTGCCATCTCTCCGGGTTTGACCCGCAGTTTACGGGTTTGAATGGTGCATGGTTACCATAATAGTTCTCGGATCTGGAGAATACTTTATTTACATGGTTACGGTGGGTAGAAAAAAATATACTGAAATACATTTTAACAAAGGTATATTACGGTTTTTATTGGACCCGTGTTTTACTTGCATACGATTATTATATGATTTTTGAGTAAGTTTTTATTTTGAATTTTATTCTAGTTTATTTTTTTTTAATTTGTGAAACTGCACGGTAAGGCATTAACATAAAAAAGACTTCGCGAAATATCCGGGTCTGACTTTTTTTACGGGTGGCAGCTCTGTATACATCCATCCATCCATAACATACAGATACTTACATCCGAAAATAGGGGTTTCTACTCGTCAATTACGACTAGCTTTGACTGTGTTTCAAGTTTTTCGAAACTTCGAGAAAAATATCAGCTGTTTTATATAAAAGTTACCACCCGCGGCATTAAAATATATGGAAAATCTGATTTTCTTCCGCTATTTCGAAGTTTTAACCATAGTAAAAGATGACGTTCGTATTGACGCTCAGACACGGGACTGTAAAAGTAAAAACCGGCTAAGTGCGTGTCGGGCCAGAGGGTTAGGTAGAAAGTGTTTTTTTTTTATCTGATTTACAGAACTAACAACTTCATCGAAGTCATTTTTAATGGATTTTGTACGAAATTTTACTTTTATAAGTTTGTTGCCTATTACTCGTCAACTAGTAAAGCCTACTTAAGTCTTAGCCGTGATACTTTTCCCTTTAAGTTCGTTATATGCGCCTACCCTGAATTTTTCATTATATGTGCTACTACCCTGAATTTTTTCATGTTTCTACAATCAACCGCCAGCAGAGGGTGGGGGGGGAGCGCTCTACTCGGACAAAATATGCGCTTTAAAGCTTAATATTTCGCAAACGGAACCCTACATCAAATAATGGTCTTCCTATACCCACAATATTTTTCAACGACCAATTCAACTCCACATGATGGGGTAGACGAGAAAAAAAATCATCCCCACTTTTCACATTAGGGGAGGTACAATAAAAAAAATCCAACATTTTATTTTTTTCTTTGTCGGCGTGATAAATATGTATACACATACGAAATTGCAGGTTTCTAGTACCACCGGTCTTTACGCTAGGCCGCGGACGGACAGACAGACAGACGCAAATGGCGAAATTATAAGGGTTCCTTGTCGGACTACCGAACTCTGAAAATGATTTTTTGCTCATAAATTAAAAGTAGGTACATTTACCAGTGGCACCCACACTGTATCGTGGGTGCCAGATACTGTGCATTCGAATATACAGGGTTATTACGAAAATGCGCAATGCCTGAAATAGACAAGAGTTTCTTATTTACTTAATTTGGTTTTATGACTTTTAAAAACCTATGACTTTTGGAAAATATTCTTACAATTTTTTTGAAAGAAAAAATCATTGTCATGGTTTTTCTGCTTTGTAGTGGGTCACTGTTTGATAGATTAATGCTTAACAACCATTAAAACCTACATGGCATAGACATTCTTCTATTAGTAAAGAATTTATTGAAATTAACTATATTCTCATATTTATGACTAGTCCAACCTTGAAATCTTTAAGAAAATATTAGTTCTTCCTTACTGAATAAAAAATATTTATGTTCCACTAGCCACTTTTAGATATTTGCTAGCCCCATCTTTCCGATCAGGGCTATAATTTGCTACAGGCAAGCTGACACAGTCAGCCCTCATCTCATAACTCTGCTTTTGGTGATGTCGTAGAGTTTGCTTGCTTCTTGCTTTCATGATTGTACCCACGTTTTGCGGTAGATGGCGCTGGGCGATTTTTTTACAATCCGGGTATTTTTAGAAATGGTTACGCTGCATTAATAAACCCTCTATAATAATATACATTTGGCTACAAATTTATAAATATATAAGCAGCTTAAAATATACTTAAAACGATATGGTTAAAATATGACAGCGCTTTATAGATTTTACAAAAAAAAAATAGTTTCACCAAAGTCCAATCCTTTAAAATAAAGTTTTGATAGCTCATTGGTATTGTGTCAAGTTCCAGATGCGGAAGATTCGGGTACGGCCCCCAACTATTAATTCTGAAGTTAGAAGGACATTTTTTTTTTAATTAAAAGTTGAAATTTTAAAGTTTACTTGATTATAATTAGTACCAGTAAAATAATGGAGTAAACTAATTATTTTAAAAATAATAAGTTATGGACAAAGAAGTGCTTAAGAAGAAGAGAAAGAAAAAGTCATAGTTCTGAATCTATATGTAGAGTAAAGAATATTTTTGCCGTGGTATTTATTTTATTTTTTACTTACTTCAATCCCCCAGCCAAAGATGGTGATTGAAAAATCATCTCGCAGCGCAATTTCAGGTTCTACGAGCAAGGCTTTCATCACACGACTACTGAATGGCACGTTATACTAAAAATAACACAAAATTAGTATTTTTATTCAAGTACCGATAAAATTGTATTCAATTGTTTGCACGTGGTAAAGCCTGGTCTCTGCCTACACTGAGTTTATGTATGTAGTATGTGAGTGTATATCAATTGCTATAAAAGGGAATGCTATATTAGTGATTCGAGAAGCTTCTTTCTGACCGCTTTCAAAATAGGGGTAAATTAGTATAATTTCGAGATAGCTTGATTATAGAGGTACCATTGAAGATACCATTAGATTTTTTAATCTTATAACAAACATATAACTCGCTACAACAGCTCGCTCTAACTCGCTCATACTATGATCGTAACGTGGACATGATTGCAAAACAAGTCGATGTGTCCATGTGACAAAAAATTATAGCCCTTTGCAGAAACGAGCTTTGAATATGTTGCGTAGATACGCAACTCCAGACAGCTTCAAATACTCAAATACCAAGGTAATTCTCATTTCGGAATGTGAGAGGATACTGTCGTGTTTAAATCACTTCCTTGGACGTTGCAAGGTTATTGAATAATATCCATTAACTCTGAGGTTTTAAATTTACCGTAAGGTGAATTATAGGATTTTGGAAAAGAAGATCCTACACGGCAGCTGTGACGGTAGTTACTTTTTGTTTCTCAATTTAAAAATGACCTTTAAGGCTTTAATAAGGGCTAACTAGCGCCGCCATGGAACAAAAAATCACATCTTCTTTCACAATCCGTTTTTGCAAAAAAGTGAACGACAAAAATGTCTGTGTTGGTAACAGCAATTTTTAGAACCTACAGCTTAGAAATTAGGTTCAAGAATCTAGGCTACAATTTCGTTTTTGGCGAAAACGGCCGTTTTTGGCGTCAATGCAATTGTGGACTAGGTTCTTGGCCCTAGGTTCTAAGTTGTAGGTTCTAAAAATCGCTATCGCTGTCGTTCACTTTTTTGGAAAAGTTGATACAAACGAAGATGTGATTTTCTTTTCATCGGCGGCGCTAGTTAGCCCTTATATAAGCCTTAATAAGTTGCGATGTGTGGCACGCGTATTTGAGCATTGTTTTCAATTGGCACTTTGCCGACCCGCGTCATTTTTTTAGCGCACATCGTCATTACTGTACCGTGTGTGCCAAATTTCTTTTGCTTTTGTTTTTCATGTTGCTCGCTATATTTTGTTCTATGTTTTCTTAGTGATGTTAATTGTAATTAGATTGTGTATGGGTGTCAAATGTTAATACCTTATTTATCTATCTATTAAAGCCATCGTACGTGCGCAACTGAAAGAAAAGTAGGCGTGGGTCTTTGAATGTACCTTTTTGTATAATTATGATTCATAAGTAATATAGCAGATAATTTTTCGCAGTCGCAGTAGTCTGACGTGCACATGTCGTGATTGGTTTAGTTACAGGTTTATTTATATCCAGAAAACATTTTGGGTCCGTAAATTGTTTCTGGAGGGTAATAAAGTTTTCTCTATCTATCTGAAAGAAAGTGCAGCGCGGGATGACTTATTACCCAATGGCGTGGCCAAAATGATTCTCTGCCGCCCCCACTTCAGTCCGCCAAAGAGTCCCAAAAATTTACTACTGCGTAATGTTCAAGATGTTTGCCGGTATCTGCAGTATAGTTTGTTTTTCAACTAATTTGTAACTTTATGTCAATAGTATGTTTTCGTAATAAAGTAACTTACATTGATGGACGGCTTTGTACTTACGGCAACGATAACTAGTGCGATGTCATTATCTGTGATAGTAAGCCTTCGGTAATATTCGTGCACTTTAATGTCTATTACCGGTACGACTTGCCTGTAATAAAGACGTGAAAATTTACTAAGTAAGGTGGAAACATTTCACGGAGTAAACCGCATAATTTATATTATAGAATTAATCCAAAGGGATTGGGCAGCTTCTAACTTGTAACATTTGTGTTTGAGGTCAAATTTACATCATGCCTACTGCACTTCGAGTAAGCAGGGAAGTACACACATGGCGACGCGTAGTAATGATTAAACTTAAATTTTGTTAGTTATATATTAAACGGGTCTAATTGCGATTATTTTTTAGGTAGAATTGTTGTGATTAGACCCGTTTAATATATAACTTGCGGCGGTAGCGGAGCGGTAGAACGCTGGCTTCTCATTCGGGAGGTCGTGGGTTCGAATCCAATGATTCAAGTACCAATGACTTTGTTTTGTAAGTTACGTACATTTGTGAAGTTATAGTAGCAATACCACTCGCTAACTGTGAAGGAAAACATCGTGAGCAAAACCTGAGGTGTTCACAAAGCTCGGCGCTTGAAATTGCCAAACCGCGGTGGGCACTCGTGGTGAATAAGCCCATACTTTCTCTCTTAGAGAAGGCCTGTGTCCTACAGTGGGACATGTATAGGCTGAATACACAATACCTATGTAACTATGTATGAGTATCGCGAGTCATTAAAAAATTCAATTTTCTTTGAATGATGATGTTAATTAAATTCAATTGTTTTATTATAAGTAAAAAAAATATAGGACCAGGGTACGCGTAGGATTCGCGCCCTTAAAGTTCCAATCCAACGGTTTCAAACTTAACTTGGGAAGGGAAAAATAATGGTCTCCCATAATTATAACTCAACTGAAACAGTAGGTTTGTAAACGCATTTCTTTATCCAATTTATTCAATTAACTACACATAACTTATGGAAATGGGCAGGCCATGTTTGTCGCACAGAGGATGAAAGATGGAGCCGAAATTACAATAGTTGCAATCAAGGACCGGATTGCAATAGTTGATAGACATTGATAGTATAGGCCGACCCCCAGTTAGGTGGCGTGAAGAGATTGACAAGGTAGTAGGGAAGACTTGGAGAAGAACAACGCAGAGCAGAAGCGACTGGCGCTTGCATGAAGAGGCCCTTGTTCAACAGTTCGCCTGAAGATGACAATGATGAACTTATTTCCTAAAAGTGTGCTGTGAGACTTTGCTTCTTGCCAAATTTCCTGACTTTAAGTCAATGGAAAGTGCTGTAGGTTTTATAGTGAGTTTGAAAAATGTGACATGAAATGGTCCTGTATTTTGTTTACTTTGAACTTGATAGCTCTCCTCGATCCTAAGGATCGGATCCTGAGATAAAAAGGGTCTTTACAACCAGACGGATGGACATACGAAAATAAAATGTATCCTATAAGGGATACGACTTTTCCTTTTGATGTACATAATCCAAAAAATAAATACCTCAGACCCAAATACTAGACCTAGAAGTAGCTGTAAAAGTACAAAGAAGCTATATTTTTGTATATCTATTTATGAAGACTTCTAATTGGCTCCTTGTATTTACTTACTCTTTTCATACAATTACCATCTTCCATTAGCTGTTAGTCTTCCCCTAAACACTAAACAAATAAATCGGGGTCGTAATGTAAATGACGTCTAACTTGCGACTTGCCAACTTGGGGGATCAGCTAGCGCCCGAGGCCTTCGTCACAAACATCTATCTACATCTACAGAGTAATGATTGCAGGGTGCTTTTTAGATAAATAGCCCGATTGTTTTGCTTGATCGAAGCAATAACAAGAATTCGACTCAGTGTAATTTCGTAGTATAGTAACTCCTGAAAGTTGTTTTGTTAAACAATATTAATTGAGATGGATATTGAAATCAAGACGATAAAGACTGAAACGCACTAGCAAGGCGGGTATTTGACCGCATGCTATAAAGTTACCGAGAATGATGATGAAAATGATGACGAAGTTCTAGTTTTAGTTAGACCTGATATATCCGCACTGAGCC
Organism: Yponomeuta malinellus; assembly: GCA_947308005.1. Classification (NCBI taxonomy): domain Eukaryota; kingdom Metazoa; phylum Arthropoda; class Insecta; order Lepidoptera; family Yponomeutidae; genus Yponomeuta; species Yponomeuta malinellus. Next base: position 6,991,904 of record OX370998.1, on the reverse strand, counting down.
TCATAGTTGGCCATTGTATATAGCAAGCGGTCATTTATGTAAATACCTCAGATGATGACGAAGCGAAAGAGGTTTCTCAGCATCGTGGTAAGTGGCAAACCCTGGTCTCTACCTACCCCTCCGGGATACAGGCGTGAGTTTATGTAATGTGTATGAAAATGTACTGAAGTTCATTTCGTTCACTCGCATCCGCACGAGATTGCGGTTATGTGCCCGCAATTGCGTGAACGCACAGTTGAAAGATAAACTTACAAAAAGTCTTGAACTATTAGACAAAGCCTTTTAAACAAAGCCGCAGGAATAGCCAGCTTACAATTAAACAATCCAACGCAATCAAATAATACTATACCCTTCTCCAGCCAGCACATCACAGCCAACTTTGGCCACAGTATGCGTTAGTTGATCTTTATGTATCTTCGCAACACACACGGCGGTGGTGAGGATCGTTCTACTGCCGATCAGGGTACCAGAACAAAAGTTGTTCTCATGCACTATAGTCGCGAAGAAAGGCACGTTGGTGATGTGGGTTGGCGAAGGCTTCTCGTTTGATTGTATTTCCCCCGCCTTGTTGTATGACATAGTAAGCTTTAGAGCGGTCTTCACAGGCCATTCGGATAGGTAGCGGTAGGTTGTCATTAGAGGTGGAAACATTGAGAGACTGTCGAAATGCAACAATGACTTGTTTCGCATAGGACGATAATACTCGTGACGACACGACTTCGGTGGACTAGTATTAAGGCAACGTTCGCACAACGCTAAGTAAATGTATGTAACTATCAGACTGATGATGTGCCGTTCTTCGTTCATTGAGAATGTGACCAATGTCACTTGAAGGGGTAAGCGGAGGAATGTAGGTACAGTCTGTTCATCTTTACTTGTCCAATTTAGTAAACAATATTCTAACCTCAAAATTGACATTTGATGCCGAAACTAGATATTTTCTTGCATTCTCGTGCACTTTGTTTATAAACATAGCAGCGTGTTGTCCAAAATGGTGTCCCAGGTTACTTCATTTATGGGAATATGGCAGTTTTCGACTAAAAAGTCATACTTTGCGGGTAGAATCTTGTTTACTAAATTGGACAAGTAAGGATGAATAGACTATAAATACTTTTTTTCCAGTAAGGTATTGTCACTCTAGTTCTGTCACCACAAATCGCGGTTGCATTTATTCTAATAACACCACATTTCGTTCGAACACATCTCAAAATTAGCACTAATAAAAGGGCAAACAAGCGACACATTGCAACAAAATACTCACACAATGAATCCCAATAGAAACTTGCCGCGGGGCCTAATTTTACAATTAGGATACAAATGTCGGCTCATAATGGAGGTTGCTTTGGGCATCTCAATCGTTAGTAGTAAAACCTCGTGAAAAGTCGAGTAATAAACCGTGAAACAAGCACGATATCCGAGCTATAAAACGGACTTGTGTTTTATGGGTGGATTTTGTAATTGTTCTCCGGCTATATAGCCAGTACAGTAAGATAAGTACATACATAGTACAGTTATTTGTTGAATACAAATCAAAACAGTAACAAAAACGACCGGTGTGAAGTTAGCTGACAAACTTAGCTGACAAACATAGCTGACACTATTACACGACCAAATAAAATGGTCGTTTTTAAAAAAGGGAACATTCTGACCGTACGTAATTGTGACAATAAAAGATGTTAAACATATCTTAATTATGGCTAAATACCGTGGCATAGCAGTGAAAACGTGAAGAAATAAAAAATATTCGCAAAATTTTCAGTACGCGTTTATGTTTCTTATTGGGATACTAAAAAAATTAGAATTTCTAGAAGGCTGGATTTATGTTATTTCGTTTCCTAAGATACTAGTTAAACTACTTTACTATAAATTGAGACATGAAACCATTCAGTTTTTGTGATAAAGCGGAGCTGACAAATAATTTGTGAGAAAAATCTCTCCAGAGTTTCTTTCTGGGCGACGTATTGCAGCAAAACGAATTTCTACCACTTAAGCAATGCAAAATTATGATTGCATAGACTCTAAAGTATTTTAAATAAATCAATTTATACCTTCAGACCCTTCAGTTTTTCTGAAATCGGGCGATAGACAAAAATAATGGAGAAAATTTAAAATAACCTTTATGATTTTTTTGGATATACAAAAGAAACGAATTTCTACCAGGCTGGATTTATGTTATTTCGTTTCCTAAGATACTAGTTAAACTACTTTACTATAAATTGAGACATGAAACCATTCAGTTTTTGTGATAAAGCGGAGCTGACAAATAATTTGTGAGAAAAATCTCTACAGAGTTTATTTCTGGGCGACGTATTGCAGCAAAACGAATTTCTACTACTTTAGATATGCAAAATTATAATTGCATAGACTCTAAAGTATTTTAAATAAATCAATTTATACCTTCAGACCATTCAGTTTTTCTGAAATCGGGCGTTAGACAAAAATAATGGAGAAAATTTAAAAAGCCCTTTATGATTTTCTTTGGATATACAAAAAAAAAACGAATTTCTACCAGGCTGGATTTATGTTATTTGGTTTCCTAAGATACTACTTAAACTACTCAACTATAAATTGAGACATGAAACCATTCAGTTTTTGTGATAAAGCGGAGCTGACAAATAATTTGTGAGAAAAATCTCTCCAGAGTTTCTTTCTGGGCGACGTATTGCAGCAAAATGAATTTCTACCACTTTAGAAATGCAAAATTATAATTGCATAGACTCTAAAGTATTTTAAATAAATCAATTTATACCTTCAGACCATTCAGTTTTTCTGAAATCGGGCGATAGACAAAAATAATGGAGAAAATTTAAAAAGCCCTTTATGATTTTCTTTGGATATACAAAAAAAAATAATTTCTACCAGGCTGGATTTATATTATTTCGGTTTCTTAGATACTATTTAAACTACTTAACTATAAATTGAGACATGAAACCATTCAGTTTTTGTGATAAAGCGGAGCTGACAAATAATTTGTGAGAAAAATCTCTCCAGAGTTTCTTTCTGGGCGACGTATTGCAGCAAAACTAATTTCTACCACTTCAGAAATACAAAATTATAATTGCATAGACTCTAAAGTATTTTAAATAAATCAATTTATACCTTCAAACCATTCAGTTTTTCTGAAATCGGGCGATAGACAAAAATAATGGAGAAAATATAAAATAACCTTTATGATTTTCTTTGGATATACAAAAAAAACGAATTTCTACCAGGCTGGATTTATGTTATTTCGTTTCCTAAGATACTAGTTAAACTACTTTACTATAAATTGAGACATGAAACCATTCAGTTTTTGTGATAAAGCGGAGCTGACAAATAATTTGTGAGAAAAATCTCTCCAGAGTTTATTTCTGGGCGACGTATTGCAGCAAAACGAATTTCTACCACTTTAGATATGCAAAATTATAATTCCATAGACTCTAAAGTATTTTAAATAAATCAATTTATACCTTCAGACCATTCAGTTTTTCTGAAATCGGGCGATAGACAAAAATAATGGAGAAAATTTAAAATAACCTTTGTGTTTTTCTTGAGATATACAAAAAAAAAACGAATTTCTACCAGGCTGGATTTTTGTTATTTCGGTTCCTTAGATACTACCTAAACTACTCAACTATAAATTGAGACATGAAACCATTCAGTTTTTGTGATAAAGCGGAACTGACAAATAATTTTTGAGAAAAATCTCTCCAGAGTTTCTTTCTGGGCGACGTATTGAAGCAAAACGAATTTCTACCAACGTGACAGTTTTTAAAAAACAATATTATATCTCGCGATTTGAATGTGAAAATCTGTGAACTCTATAAATAAATTTGGGTATCTTGTTTTACTTTGAGTGCCTTTTGAGACGAAAAAAACATCACCATTTTGGTTAAATCAATAACTATTATCACTAAATCAATAAGTATTGATCTATCATTTTTGTCTATCGCCCGATTTCAGAAAAACTGAATGGTCTGAAGGTATAAATTGATTTATTTAAAATACTTTAGAGTCTATGCAATCATAAATTTTGTATTTTTGAAGTGGTCGAAATTCGATTTGCTGCAATACGTCGCCCAGAAAGAAACTCTGGAGAGATTTTTCTCACAAATTATTTGTCAGCTCCGCTTTATCACAAAAACTGAATGGTTTCATGTCTCAATTTATAGTTGAGTAGTTTAGGTCGTATCTAAGGAACCGAAATAACAAAAATCCAGCCTGGTAGAAATTCGTTTTTTTTTGTATATCTCAAGAAAAACACAAAGGTTATTTTAAATTTTCTCCATTATTTTTGTCTATCGCCCGATTTCAGAAAAACTGAATGGTCTGAAGGTATAAATTGATTTATTTAAAATACTTTAGAGTCTATGCAATCATAATTTTGCATTGCTTAAGTGGTAGAAATTCGTTTTGCTGCAATACGTCGCCCAGAAAGAAACTCTGGAAAGATTTTTCTAACAAATTATTTGTCAGCTCCGCTTTATCACAAAAACTGAATGGTTTCATGTCTCAATTTATAGTTAAGTAGTTTAAGTAGTATCTAAGGAACCGAAATGACATAAATCCAGCCTGGTAGAAATTCGTTTTTTTTTGTATATCTCAAGAAAAACACAAAGGTTATTTTAAATTTTCTCCATTATTTTTGTCTATCGCCCGATTTCAGAAAAACTGAATGGTCTGAAGGTATAAATTGATTTATTTAAAATACTTTAGAGTCTATGCAATCATAACTTTGCATTGCTAAAGTGGTAGAAATTCGTTTTGCTGCAATACGTTGCCCAGAAAGAAACTCTGGAGAGATTTTTCTAACAAATTATTTGTCAGCTCCGCTTTATCACAAAAACTGAATGGTTTCATGTCTCAATTTATAGTTAAGTATTTTAAGTTGTATCTAAGGAAACGAAATGACATAAATCCAGCCTGGTAGAAATTCATTTTTTTTTGTATATCTCAAGAAAAACACAAAGGTTATTTGAAATTTTCTCCATTATTTTTGTCTATCGCCCGATTTCAGAAAAATTTAATGGTCTGAAGGTATAAATTTATTTATTTAAAATACTTAAGAGTCTATGCAATCATAATTTTGCATTCCTAAAGTGGTAGAAATTCGTTTTGCTGCAATACGTTGCCCAGAAAAAACTCTGGAGAGATTTTTCTCACAAATTATTTGTCAGCTCCGCTTTATCACAAAAACTGAATGGTTTCATGTCTCAATTTATAGTTGAGTAGTTTAGGTAGTATCTAAGGAACCGAAATAACAAAAATCCAGCCTGGTAGAAATTCGTTTTTTTTTATATCTCAAGAAAAACACAAAGGTTATTTTAAATTTTCTCCATTATTTTTGTCTATCGCCCGATTTCAGAAAAACTGAATGGTCTGAAGGTATAAATTGATTTATTTAAAATACTTTAGAGTCTATGCAATCATAATTTTGCATTGCTTAAGTGGTAGAAATTCGTTTTGCTGCAATACGTCGCCCAGAAAGAAACTCTGGAGAGATTTTTCTCACAAATTATTTGTCAGCTCCGCTTTATCACAAAAACTGAATGGTTTCATGTCTCAATTTATAGTAAAGTAGTTTAAGTAGTATCTTAGGAAACGAAATAACATAAATCCAGCCTGGTAGAAATTCGTTTCTTTTGTATATCCAAAAAAATCATAAAGGTTATTTTAAATTTTCTCCATTATTTTTGTCTATCGCCCGATTTCAGAAAAACTGAATGGTCTGAAGGTATAAATTGATTTATTTAAAATACTTTAGAGTCTATGCAATTATAATTTTGCATTGCTTAAGTGGTAGAAATTCGTTTTGCTGCAATACGTCGCCCAGAAAGAAACTCTGGAGAGATTTTTCTAACAAATTATTTGTCAGCTCCGCTTTATCACAAAAACTGAATGGTTTCATGTCTCAATTTATAGTTAAGTAGTTTAAGTAGTATCTAAGGAACCGAAATGACATAAATCCAGCCTGGTAGAAATTCGTTTTTTTTTGTATATCTCAAGAAAAACACAAAGGGTATTTTAAATTTTCTCCATTATTTTTGTCTATCGCCCGATTTCAGAAAAACTGAATGGTCTGAAGGTATAAATTGATTTATTTAAAATACTTTAGAGTCTATGCAATCATAACTTTGCATTGCTAAAGTGGTAAAAATTCGTTTTGCTGCAATACGTTGCCCAGAAAGAAACTCTGGAGAGATTTTTCTAACAAATTATTTGTCAGCTCCGCTCTATCACAAAAACTGAATGGTTTCATGTCTCAATTTATAGTTAAGTATTTTAAGTTGTATCTAAGGAACCGAAATGACATAAATCCAGCCTGGTAGAAATTCGTTTTTTTGTATATCTCACGAAAAACACAAAGGTTATTTGAAATTTTCTCCATTATTTTTGTCTATCGCCCGATTTCAGAAAAATTTAATGGTCTGAAGGTATAAATTTATTTATTTAAAATACTTAAGAGTCTATGCAATCATAATTTTGCATTTCTAAAGTGGTAGAAATTCGTTTTGCTGCATACGTTGCCCAGAAAAAACTCTGGAGAGATTTTTCTCACAAATTATTTGTCAGCTCCGCTTTATCACAAAAACTGAATGGTTTCATGTCTCAATTTATAGTTGAGTAGTTTAGGTGTCGCAGGAGGGTTAGTTGGGTGCGATCCGTGAAAATAAAAGAAGGTATCCAGGGGCACGGTGTATTTAATATAATGGAAAGGAAAGGCACCTGAGAACAATAAAATAGAAAAGCTTAACTACGGTCTAAAAACATAAATATAAAAATACAAAGAGGAGTTGGAAAGAAGAACACTTACATCAATAAAATTAATGTGCCTTTGAAATATTATTAATTTCGTAGATAAAAATACAGGATACGCAGGATAAGGTGACAGACGTGTTGTAATAAAATTTTATAATAAAGATAGGGTCTTGTTTACGTCCACTTAGTTCGGAGGCTGAGGAATGTCTATCTGTACATACGTCCGAACACTGCGGCACATGTCATAAAATAGTTGAATTTGGAATAGTAGATGGCCGAAAATGATAAAAGAAGCAACGAGGCGATTACCTCGTTACAATACCCCGTCTGCCCCGGAAAAAAAATCATGGGACCTTAAGTCCTGATGGTTTTTTTTATGTACAGGAAATGAGGTGAATGAGGGTGTAAAGTAATGGATGACATGAGTGATAATAATTTAGAAATGAATTATGCTATTTATAATGAGTATTTTACATGAGAGACGATTCAAACTTACATACAACTAACATTCATCTAACACTCATACTTCAATCTTTCGAACTATTTTGGTTATCTCTATATATAGCCAAAATATGCCTTGTATTGGAGTACCATGTAAATAATCATCATAATACTCGAAAAATCGCTCTCAAGTGGTATTATGGCTTTTTCCAGTTACCATCCGCTGATATTTTATTAAATGATGAAATAGATTAAGATTTATACAATATATACAAGGTAGTGACATTAAGAATGTCCAGTATATAATGATGTATTAAGTAATACAAGTTAAGTGGTATGTTTACCACATAAGATAAGATAAGAATATTCTTTATCAAGATAAGACGTTCAAGAATAATTCTTGACGGAAAAGTTCCTTGTTAAGAGCTGGTAACTTACTGGAACGTAAGTACCTAGCAAAAAGGATTAATAAGTGATAAAGTTAATAATCATAAAACGATATATAATGACTGGCCTAAAAGGGTAATGAGATGGAGATGAGAAAACTAATATTTCTTTTATATACAAAAATGTACAATAGGTAGAAGTAAGTTCGGAGAAAAGTAAGTTATGAAAAATATGAGGCCAAATAATTTGTATCGAATGGGAAATTGAACAAGTAGTTCTAATTTTGAATTTTGGGAATAGGTTTTAAGTCTCTTACGTGCCAACGTCCGAGTGGTTTTCCGGACATGTCAGCGAGAACGTAAACGAGGGGTGAAATCTTTTTGGTAATTATGCATTTTACAAATTTGGGTGCTAGTTTGGCCGAATAATATTTATTTGCGTTACTGATTGGATAATTATGTTTCCAAACGACATCATTTTCGTTGAATTCGAAATTTTGATGGTGTTTGTTATAGGACGAAGAGTTAATTTGATGCGCTCTCCAAAGTCGAGCTTGAACTTCTGAAAAAACAGGTTGAAGAAGTCCGAGGTTGTCTGCAAATTCGTCTCGTGGTGCGAAAATAATGTCATCTGTGAGATCTGAATGTTTATAGATCGACCCACATGTGACTAATTCACGACCAAAGGCAAGGAATGCAGGAGTATACTTAGTTATTTCATTAACTGAAGTATTAATAGCAAATTGGATTTTATGTAAGTTTCGATCCCAAGTTCTGTGGTCATTCTCTACGAATGATGATACAGCTGTCATTATTGTTTTATTGTATCGTTCGACTGTATTTACTTGCGGACAATACCGGGGAGTATAATGAATTTTAGGGACCTTATAGGACTGGAACAAGTCTGTTATTTCTTGACTAGTAAATTGGGGACCATTATCAAGAATTACAGTTTGCGGTATACCATAGGTAAGAAAAACTAGGTTTTCTAGTATATGTGCAACAACGGAGGAAGTAGCTCGTTTTATTGCAAATAGGAGACAATATTTTGAGAAACAGCATGTTACAACAAATATGTATTTGTTATGTTTCAGGGTTGTCGGTAAGGGACCGATGATGTCAATCGAAATACATTGAAAAGGACGAGAGCATTGTTTAGGTTTACCCATGAGACCAAATTTAGTTTGATTTTGATGTTTATAGGATAAGCAAGTTTCGCATTTAGAAATGAAATTAGAAACATCTTTGTACATGCCTGGCCAAAAATATTTCATTTTCAGTCTTTGGTATGTTTTGAAAATTCCAAAGTGAGCACATGTTGGAGTGGAGTGATTCTCAGTAATAATTGGAACTCTGTATTCGAGTGGAATAACTTCTTTCCAATTGTATTCAGATTGAAGTAAAGAATTTGTTTGGCCGTATCTGTATAATTTATTATTTTGTATAATGTAGTCTGGGGTGGTGTTAGGATTTGTGCTACACTTAGCGTAAATATTATTATACCAGTCGTCGTGAGTATGTGAGCTATCGTAGTTAATAATGCTTATTGGGATAGAACGAGACAACGCGTCAGGAACTAAGTGGTCTTTACCGCGTTTATGTTTAATTTCAAAGTTATATGCTGATAAACGGATACTCCATCGGGCTAGTCGTCCACTTGGATTGTCTAGATGGAGGAACCATTGTAATGCTGAATGATCGGTATAAATGGTGAACTTTTGACCGTTGTCTAAATAGCAACGCCAATGTTCTAAGGACAGAATAACGCTTAGTAACTCTCTTTCAGTTATAGAGTAATTCTTTTGAGGACCTGTAAGGGCTTTACTCATATAGGCTATGGGTTTTTCAATACCATTGAATTCTTGGGTAAGCATAGCACCAATGGCAAAACTAGAAGAATCGCAATGAACTGCAAATGGTTTGGTGAAGTCTGGGCAAGCGAGAATGGGAGTGGAGATGAGAGCTTCTTTTATGTTTTTGAAAGCTTTATCTGCATCGGCAGTCCATTTAAAGGGTGGGGCTTTCTTTGAAGTTGATGTAAGTTTAGTGAGAGGTGCAACTTTAGTGCTGAAATCTGGGATAAAACGTCTATACCAGCTAGCTGTCCCTAAAAACTTTTTTACTTCTCGTCGAGTAGTGGGAGCGGGAATATCGAGAATAGCTTTAACTTTATCTGGGTCGGTTTGAAGGCCATGCTCGTTAATAATATAACCTAAATATTTAAGTTCCTTTCTAAAGAATGAGCATTTTGAAAAATTTACTGTTATGTTAGCTTGAGCAAGTCTTTGTTGGACTTTATTTAGTAAATCAATGTGTTCTTCGAACGTCTTGCTAATAATTACTATGTCATCTAAGTAGGTGAAAACTGAATTATCTAGATTTTCTGATGGTAATAGTGTATCCATAAAGCGTTGTTGTGTGGCTGGGGCATTTGTTAGACCAAAAGGCATTACAAGGAACATATACATTCCGCGACCTGGTACATAGAAAGCAGTCTTGGGTCGGTCTGAAGGACGTAATGGTATTTCCCAAAAGGCTTTGGCTATGTCAATGGAAGATAAAAATTTAGCGTCTTTAAGGTTGTCTAAGATATCAGAAATAAAAGGAAGTTTATAAGCATCTTTACGGGTAATGGAATTTAATTTACGGCTATCCACACAAAAACGCCATGTGCCGTCCTTCTTAGGCGTGATTATGACAGGATTTAACCACGGGCTTTCGCAAGGTTCGATGACATTCAATTTAAGCATTTCATCTACTTCTTTGCATAGGGCTTTCTGTTTTTCAGGTGAAAGTCTATAGCAACGCTGTCGTATAGGAAGATGATCTCCTGTGTCTATGTGGTGTTCTATGAGGTGTGTTTTACCTAATGGTTGGGATTCTGTTGAAATATTTTGAAACTGTCGGATAATAGTATCAGCAATCAGACGCTGTGTGTCTGTAAGAGTGTCGTAGTGAGCAACATGTTGAGAAGTTGTATCAACAACTAATGTATCGATACGTTTGTTAGAAAAAGAAGTTAAAGTTTGGAGAATGTCTGGGGCTAGGTTGAACATCTTCCAGAAGTCAATGCCCAGGATTAAAGGTTGGTTTACTGAGGGTATGACATGAGCAGTAATAATTGCTATTTTTTCTTTAAAAATAAGAGGTAGTTGAATAGTACCAATGGAGTGTATTGATTGTCCATTAGCTACTGTGCCTGTAATCTTGTGTTTCTTATCGAGTATGTAGCCATAGGCTAAGAGAATTTCATGGGAATTATTCCCTAAAATTGTGATAGCACTTCCACTATCTAAAAGACCGCATAAAGTTATGTTGTTTGATTTAACATTTATATAAGGCCTTTCGTCATTATTATTCTTAGTAAATAGTGTTGTAGATGTATTATACGAAGTCATAAATAATTTAAGTGTATTGAGCCAAAGGTTCCATTCTGCAGTGGTTGTTTTTGGTATCTTACTTTTCTCCTTTATTAGTTTTTTGAACGTTTATGACAGTTTGTACACTTTGGATAAGTGACGTTTAGTTTGCCGCAACGAAAGCAAACTATATCTTTACTAGTACAATTATTTAGCTCGTGATTATTTGTTCTACAACGTGGGCAAGAGAAACGTAATGTAGGTTTAGACTGAGGTGTAACCGTATGGACTGTGCTTTGAGGTGTGAATGGAAAAGGTGGTATATGAGGACTTTGAAAAGTATCAGAAGTTTGCATAATATTGCAACTCTCATACCATTTGCAAGATTTAAATAATTGATCTAGGGTTACAATGTCGGTAGGTAACAGTCTAGAGCTATATATAGGACTCAAATTTCTACGTAGAATATCTATTTTCGATTTTTCAGATAATGGTTCGTGTAATTTGGAAAAAAGTGCTTCCATTGCCGAGAAGTATATGATTATTCGCTCGTTTGGTTTTTGTTTACGTGAGTGAATAGTTTGTGTAAGTTTGAAATCATGATCGTAAATTTCAAAATCTTCAATTAATTTTTGTTTAAATGTTTGCCAATTTGTAATTGTGGATTTCTTGGCTCTGTACCAGTCTAGAGCAGGGCCCGATAAACAATCATATAGATAATTATGTAATCTTTTGTGGTCGATGTTACGCGCTACTGCGAACTCTTCAATCTTAGTAATAAAATCATGAGGACAGCTATCACCTTTGAAATTAAACCTTTTTAGGTCTGTGGGACGGTTGTCGGTTAAATTTGTTAACTTCTGAGCAAGCAGATCGAAATCAGTGCGGGGCTGTATCAAAGAGGTCGCTGATTCATAATTAGAACTATTTGTTGACATTTGTATGTCATTGAATTTTTGTTGACATTGTGTCAAATTCTCACAAATATTTTTAAAATTGTTTAAAAGATCTGTACTTGCCTCAGTAGAAATGGAAAGACGGTTTATTCTATTTGAAATGTGAATTAAATATGTTCGGATTTTGTCATTATGTATGCTGTTAGAAGAAGCAAGAAGGGTACGTGCTGAAACCATTGTGAGGCATTTCTCCACCTCCTCAATGTCTTGTTCAGGCGAATACGGACTGGATTCGACGGTATAAGGAGTGTCCACAAGAGGATGTAATAGTTGGCGCAAGTCATCAGCTGTTGCAGAACTTGGAAAAGAAACTGACCGGAGTTTTAGTTCATATATCAATTCTGGCTTATTTAGAAATGTGGGATTCATTGTGAACTACTGTGAAATAGTTTAATTTAATTGTGGTAAAATATGACCAGTGTAATTTAAGTTATTAAAATTATTTCTGAAATCGTTATTACCGGTGTTTTGAGTTCAACCGTAACTAGTCCGGAGACCTCTAGATAGTCGACCTCAAAGGTCCTAGGAAGGCCTCTTTTCTAGTCTAGATTGTGTGTAGGATACACTGAGGGTATTCCCCAACAGCACTGCCCGTACGTGTTTGATGACACTCACTTTGGTGACTCGTACGAGTTTTAAGAACATCAAAGGTTGTGTCAAAATTGTGATGATTCCTTTGGGAATCTCGTTTAGTGTTTCTGTATGTATTATGTTTTGTGTATTATTTTGTTAAGTGTCTTGTAGGAGTACTGTTAGCGCGGTAGACTACTACAGACGTTGGCATAAAGAGTAAGAAATATTAGTTTGATTAGAGATTGGGTGGGTATGGATGAAGATATGGTATAGGGTATAAAGTAAATAAGTATTAAAAATTAAAGTCTCTAGGCCGAAAGAAGATCTAAAATGGTGACGGTGATGATAAAATCTTTTTGAATTTGGAAAAGGTTAAGAGGACAAAATTAAGAAAGAATAAAATAAAATATTATTAATAAAAATCTTGGGAACCGGGTGGCTTGCTTGGTTTGGTTCGGGAATCGTGGGTTCGGTGCTCGAAAGAAGGCGTTTTCTTCTTTCTTCTTAGATCACGTTGGGCGCCAGTGTCGCAGGAGGGTTAGTTGGGTGCGATCCGTGAAAATAAAAGAAGGTATCCAGGGGCACGGTGTATTTAATATAATGGAAAGGAAAGGCACCTGAGAACAATAAAATAGAAAAGCTTAACTACGGTCTAAAAACATAAATATAAAAATACAAAGAGGAGTTGGAAAGAAGAACACTTACATCAATAAAATTAATGTGCCTTTGAAATATTATTAATTTCGTAGATAAAAATACAGGATACGCAGGATAAGGTGACAGACGTGTTGTAATAAAATTTTATAATAAAGATAGGGTCTTGTTTACGTCCACTTAGTTCGGAGGCTGAGGAATGTCTATCTGTACATACGTCCGAACACTGCGGCACATGTCATAAAATAGTTGAATTTGGAATAGTAGATGGCCGAAAATGATAAAAGAAGCAACGAGGCGATTACCTCGTTACATAGGTAGTATCTAAGGAATCGAAATAACAAAAATCCAGCCTGGTAGAAATTCGTTTTTTTTTATATCTCAAGAAAAACACAAAGGTTATTTTAAATTTTCTCCATTATTTTTGTCTATCGCCCGATTTCAGAAAAACTGAATGGTCTGAAGGTATAAATTGATTTATTTAAAATACTTTAGAGTCTATGCAATTATAATGTTGCATATCTAAAGTGGTAGAAATTCGTTTTGCTGCAATACGTCGCCCAGAAAGAAACTCTGGAGAGATTTTTCTCACAAATTATTTGTCAGCTCCGCTTTATCACAAAAACTGAATGGTTTCATGTCTCAATTTATAGTTAAGTAGTTTAAGTAGTATCTAAGAAACCGAAATAATATAAATCCAGCCTGGTAGAAATTCTTTTTTTTTTGTATATCCAAAGAAAATCATAAAGGGCTTTTTAAATTTTCTCCATTATTTTTGTCTATCGCCCGATTTCAGAAAAACTGAATGGTCTGAAGGTATAAAATGATTCATTTAAAATACTTTAGAGTCTATGCAATTATAATTTTGTATTTCTGAAGTGGTAGAAATTCGTTTTGCTGCAATACGTCGCCCAGAAAGAAACTCTGGAGAGATTTTTCTCACAAATTATTTGTCAGCTCCGCTTTATCACAAAAACTGAATGGTTTCATGTCTCAATTTATAGTAAAGTAGTTTAACTAGTATCTTAGGAAACGAAATAACATAAATCCAGCTTGGTAGAAATTCGTTTTTTTTGTATATCCAAAGAAAATCATAAAGGGCTTTTTAAATTTTCTCCATTATTTTTGTCTAACGCCCGATTTCAGAAAAACTGAATGGTCTGAAGGTATAAATTGATTTATTTAAAATACTTTAGAGTCTATGCAATTATAATTTTGTATTTTTGAAGTGGTAGAAATTCGTTTTGCTGCAATACGTCGCCCAGAAAGAAACTCTGGAGAGATTTTTCTCACAAATTATTTGTCAGCTCCGCTTTATCACAAAAACTGAATGGTTTCATGTCTCAATTTATAGTTGAGTAGTTTAGGTAGTATCTAAGGAACCGAAATAACAAAAATCCAGCCTGGTAGAAATTCGGTATTTTTGTATATCTCAAGAAAAACACAAAGGTTATTTGAAATTTTCTCCATTATTTTTGTCTATCGCCCGATTTCAGAAAAACTGAATGGTCTGAAGGTATAAATTGATTTATTTAAAATATTTTAGAGTCTATGCAATTATAATGTTGCATATCTAAAGTGGTAGAAATTCGTTTTGCTGCAATACGTCGCCCAGAAAGAAACTCTGGAGAGATTTTTCTCACAAATTATTTGTCAGCTCCGCTTTATCACAAAAACTGAATGGTTTCATGTCTCAATTTATAGTAAAGTAGTTTAACTAGTATCTTAGGAAACGAAAGAACATAAATCCAGCCTGGTAGAAATTAGTTTTTTTTGTATATCCAAAGAAAATCATTAAGGGCTTTTTAAATTTTCTCCATTATTTTTGTCTAACGCCCGATTTCAGAAAAACTGAATGGTCTGAAGGTATAAATTGATTTATTTAAAATATTTAAGAGTCTTTGCAATTATAATTTTGCATATCTAAAGTGGTAGAAATTCGTTTTGCTGCAATACGTCGCCCAGAAATAAACTCTGTAGAGATTTTTCTAACAAATTATTTGTCAGCTCCGCTTTATCACAAAAACTGAATGGTTTCATGTCTCAATTTATAGTAAAGTAGTTTAACTAGTATCTTAGGAAACGAAATAACATAAATCCAGCCTGGTAGAAATTCGTTTCTTTTGTATATCCAAAAAAATCATAAAGGTCATTTTAAATTTTCTCCATTATTTTTGTCTATCGCCCGATTTCAGAAAAACTGAATGGTCTGAAGGTATTAATTGATTTATTTAAAATACTTTAGAGTCTATGCAATTATAATTTTGTATTTCTGAAGTGGTAGAAATTCGTTTTGCTGCAATACGTCGCCCAGAAAGAAACTCTGGAGAGATTTTTCTCACAAATTATTTGTCAGCTCCGCTTTATCACAAAAACTGAATGGTTTCATGTCTCAATTTATAGTTGAGTAGTTTAGGTAGTATCTAAGGAACCAAAATAACAAAAATCCAGCCTAGTAGAAATTCGTTTTTTTTTGTATATCTCAAGAAAAACACAAAGGTTATTTTAAATTTTCTCCATTATTTTTGTCTATCGCCCGATTTCAGAAAAACTGAATGGTCTGAAGGTATAAATTGATTTATTTCAAATATTTTGGAGTCTATGCAATCATAATTTTGCATTGCTTAAGTGGTAGAAATTCGTTTTGCTGCAATACGTCGCCCAGAAAGAAACTCTTGAGAGATTTTTCTAACAAATTATTTGTCAGCTCCGCTTTATCACAAAAACTGAATGGTTTTATGTCTCAATTTATAGTAAAGTAGTTAAACTAGTATCTTAGAAAACGAAATAACATAAATCCAGCCTGGTAGAAATTCGTTTTTTTTGTATATCCAAAGAAAATCATAAAGGGCTTTTTAAATTTTCTCCATTATTTTTGTCTAATGCCCGATTTCAGAAAAACTGAATGGTCTGAAGGTATAAATTGATTTATTTAAAATACTTTAGAGTCTATGCAATTATAATTTTCCATTTCTAAATTGGTAGAAATTCGTTTTGCTGCAATACGTCGCCCAGAAAGAAACTCTGGAGAGATTTTTCTAACAAATTATTTGTCAGCTCCGCTTTATCACAAAAACTGAATGGTTTCATGTCTCAATTTATAGTTGAGTAGTTTAAGTTGTATCTAAGGAACCGAAATAACATAAATCCAGCCTGGTAGAAATTCGTTTTTTTTTGTATATCTCAAGAAAAACACAAAGGTTATTTTAAATTTTCTCCATTATTTTTGTCTATCGCCCGATTTCAGAAAAAATTAATGGTCTGAAGGTATAAATTGATTTATTTAAAATACTTTAGAGTCTATGCAATCATAATTTTGCATTGCTTAAGTGGTAGAAATTCGTTTTGCTGCAATACGTCGCCCAGAAAGAAACTCTGGAGAGATTTTTCTCACAAATTATTTGTCAGCTCCGCTTTATCACAAAAACTGAATGGTTTCATGTCTCAATTTATAGTAAAGTAGTTTAAGTAGTATCTTAGGAAACGAAATAACATAAATCCAGCCTGGTAGAAATTCGTTTCTTTTGTATATCCAAAAAAATCATAAAGGTTATTTTAAATTTTCTCCATTATTTTTGTCTATCGCCCGATTTCAGAAAAACTGAATGGTCTGAAGGTATAAATTGATTTATTTAAAATACTTTAGAGTCTATGCAATTATAATTTTGCATTGCTTAAGTGGTAGAAATTCGTTTTGCTGCAATACGTCGCCCAGAAAGAAACTCTGGAGAGATTTTTCTAACAAATTATTTGTCAGCTCCGCTTTATCACAAAAACTGAATGGTTTCATGTCTCAATTTATAGTTAAGTAGTTTAAGTAGTATCTAAGGAACCGAAATGACATAAATCCAGCCTGGTAGAAATTCGTTTCTTTTGTATATCCAAAAAAATCATAAAGGTTATTTTAAATTTTCTCCATTATTTTTGTCTATCGCCCGATTTCAGAAAAACTGAATGGTCTGAAGGTATAAATTGATTTATTTAAAATACTTTAGAGTCTATGCAATCATAATTTTGCATTGCTTTAGTGGTAGAAATTCGTTTTGCTGCAATACGTCGCCCAGAAAGAAACTCTGGAGAGTTTTTTTATCACAAATTATTTGTCAGCTCCGCTTTATCACAAAAACTGAATGGTTTCATGTCTCAATTTATAGTTGAGTAGTTTAAGTAGTATCTAAGGAACCGAAATAACATAAATCCAGCCTGGTAGAAATTCGTTTTTTTTGTATATCTCAAGAAAAACACAAAGGTTATTTGAAATTTTCTCCATTATTTTTGTCTATCGCCCGATTTCAGAAAAATTGAATGGTCTGAAGTTATAAATTTATTTATTTAAAATACTTTAGAGCCTATGCAATCATAATTTTGCATTCCTAAAGTGGTAGAAATTCGTTTTGCTGCAATACGTTGCCCAGAAAGAAACTCTGGAGAGATTTTTCTAACAAATTATTTGTCAGCTCCGCTTTATCACAAAAACTGAATGGTTTCATGTCTCAATTTATAGTTAAGTATTTTAAGTTGTATCTAAGGAACCGAAATGACATAAATCCAGCCTGGTAGAAATTCGTTTTTTTTGTATATCTCGAGAAAAACACAAAGGTTATTTGAAATTTTCTCCATTATTTTTGTCTATCGCCCGATTTCAGAAAAATTTAATGGTCTGAAGGTATAAATTTATTTATTTAAAATACTTAAGAGTCTATGCAATCATAATTTTGCATTCCTAAAGTGGTAGAAATTCGTTTTGCTGCAATATGTTGCCCAGAAAAAACTCTGGAGAGATTTTTCTCACAAATTATTTGTCAGCTCCGCTTTATCACAAAAACTGAATGGTTTCATGTCTCAATTTATAGTTGAGTAGTTTAGGTAGTATCTAAGGAACCGAAATAACAAAAATCCAGCCTGGTAGAAATTCGTTTTTTTTTATATCTCAAGAAAAACACAAAGGTTATTTTAAATTTTCTCCATTATTTTTGTCTATCGCCCGATTTCAGAAAAACTGAATGGTCTGAAGGTATAAATTTATTTATTTAAAATACTTAAGAGTCTATGCAATCATAATTTTGCATTTCTAAAGTGGTAGAAATTCGTTTTGCTGCATACGTTGCCCAGAAAAAACTCTGGAGAGATTTTTCTCACAAATTATTTGTCAGCTCCGCTTTATCACAAAAACTGAATGGTTTCATGTCTCAATTTATAGTTGAGTAGTTTAGGTAGTATCTAAGGAATCGAAATAACAAAAATCCAGCCTGGTAGAAATTCGTTTTTTTTTATATCTCAAGAAAAACACAAAGGTTATTTTAAATTTTCTCCATTATTTTTGTCTATCGCCCGATTTCAGAAAAACTGAATGGTCTGAAGGTATAAATTGATTTATTTAAAATACTTTAGAGTCTATGCAATTATAATGTTGCATATCTAAAGTGGTAGAAATTCGTTTTGCTGCAATACGTCGCCCAGAAAGAAACTCTGGAGAGATTTTTCTCACAAATTATTTGTCAGCTCCGCTTTATCACAAAAACTGAATGGTTTCATGTCTCAATTTATAGTTAAGTAGTTTAAGTAGTATCTAAGAAACCGAAATAATATAAATCCAGCCTGGTAGAAATTCTTTTTTTTTTGTATATCCAAAGAAAATCATAAAGGGCTTTTTAAATTTTCTCCATTATTTTTGTCTATCGCCCGATTTCAGAAAAACTGAATGGTCTGAAGGTATAAAATGATTCATTTAAAATACTTTAGAGTCTATGCAATTATAATTTTGTATTTCTGAAGTGGTAGAAATTCGTTTTGCTGCAATACGTCGCCCAGAAAGAAACTCTGGAGAGATTTTTCTCACAAATTATTTGTCAGCTCCGCTTTATCACAAAAACTGAATGGTTTCATGTCTCAATTTATAGTAAAGTAGTTTAACTAGTATCTTAGGAAACGAAATAACATAAATCCAGCTTGGTAGAAATTCGTTTTTTTTGTATATCCAAAGAAAATCATAAAGGGCTTTTTAAATTTTCTCCATTATTTTTGTCTAACGCCCGATTTCAGAAAAACTGAATGGTCTGAAGGTATAAATTGATTTATTTAAAATACTTTAGAGTCTATGCAATTATAATTTTGTATTTTTGAAGTGGTAGAAATTCGTTTTGCTGCAATACGTCGCCCAGAAAGAAACTCTGGAGAGATTTTTCTCACAAATTATTTGTCAGCTCCGCTTTATCACAAAAACTGAATGGTTTCATGTCTCAATTTATAGTTGAGTAGTTTAGGTAGTATCTAAGGAACCGAAATAACAAAAATCCAGCCTGGTAGAAATTCGGTATTTTTGTATATCTCAAGAAAAACACAAAGGTTATTTGAAATTTTCTCCATTATTTTTGTCTATCGCCCGATTTCAGAAAAACTGAATGGTCTGAAGGTATAAATTGATTTATTTAAAATATTTTAGAGTCTATGCAATTATAATGTTGCATATCTAAAGTGGTAGAAATTCGTTTTGCTGCAATACGTCGCCCAGAAAGAAACTCTGGAGAGATTTTTCTCACAAATTATTTGTCAGCTCCGCTTTATCACAAAAACTGAATGGTTTCATGTCTCAATTTATAGTAAAGTAGTTTAACTAGTATCTTAGGAAACGAAAGAACATAAATCCAGCCTGGTAGAAATTAGTTTTTTTTGTATATCCAAAGAAAATCATTAAGGGCTTTTTAAATTTTCTCCATTATTTTTGTCTAACGCCCGATTTCAGAAAAACTGAATGGTCTGAAGGTATAAATTGATTTATTTAAAATATTTAAGAGTCTTTGCAATTATAATTTTGCATATCTAAAGTGGTAGAAATTCGTTTTGCTGCAATACGTCGCCCAGAAATAAACTCTGTAGAGATTTTTCTAACAAATTATTTGTCAGCTCCGCTTTATCACAAAAACTGAATGGTTTCATGTCTCAATTTATAGTAAAGTAGTTTAACTAGTATCTTAGGAAACGAAATAACATAAATCCAGCCTGGTAGAAATTCGTTTCTTTTGTATATCCAAAAAAATCATAAAGGTCATTTTAAATTTTCTCCATTATTTTTGTCTATCGCCCGATTTCAGAAAAACTGAATGGTCTGAAGGTATTAATTGATTTATTTAAAATACTTTAGAGTCTATGCAATTATAATTTTGTATTTCTGAAGTGGTAGAAATTCGTTTTGCTGCAATACGTCGCCCAGAAAGAAACTCTGGAGAGATTTTTCTCACAAATTATTTGTCAGCTCCGCTTTATCACAAAAACTGAATGGTTTCATGTCTCAATTTATAGTTGAGTAGTTTAGGTAGTATCTAAGGAACCAAAATAACAAAAATCCAGCCTAGTAGAAATTCGTTTTTTTTGTATATCTCAAGAAAAACACAAAGGTTATTTTAAATTTTCTCCATTAT
Organism: Yponomeuta malinellus; assembly: GCA_947308005.1. Classification (NCBI taxonomy): domain Eukaryota; kingdom Metazoa; phylum Arthropoda; class Insecta; order Lepidoptera; family Yponomeutidae; genus Yponomeuta; species Yponomeuta malinellus. The sequence goes on along the minus strand of OX370998.1, from coordinate 6,971,379 downwards.
TTTTGTCTATCGCCCGATTTCAGAAAAACTGAATGGTCTGAAGGTATAAATTGATTTATTTCAAATATTTTGGAGTCTATGCAATCATAATTTTGCATTGCTTAAGTGGTAGAAATTCGTTTTGCTGCAATACGTCGCCCAGAAAGAAACTCTTGAGAGATTTTTCTAACAAATTATTTGTCAGCTCCGCTTTATCACAAAAACTGAATGGTTTTATGTCTCAATTTATAGTAAAGTAGTTAAACTAGTATCTTAGAAAACGAAATAACATAAATCCAGCCTGGTAGAAATTCGTTTTTTTTGTATATCCAAAGAAAATCATAAAGGGCTTTTTAAATTTTCTCCATTATTTTTGTCTAATGCCCGATTTCAGAAAAACTGAATGGTCTGAAGGTATAAATTGATTTATTTAAAATACTTTAGAGTCTATGCAATTATAATTTTTCATTTCTAAATTGGTAGAAATTCGTTTTGCTGCAATACGTCGCCCAGAAAGAAACTCTGGAGAGATTTTTCTAACAAATTATTTGTCAGCTCCGCTTTATCACAAAAACTGAATGGTTTCATGTCTCAATTTATAGTTGAGTAGTTTAAGTTGTATCTAAGGAACCGAAATAACATAAATCCAGCCTGGTAGAAATTCGTTTTTTTTTGTATATCTCAAGAAAAACACAAAGGTTATTTTAAATTTTCTCCATTATTTTTGTCTATCGCCCGATTTCAGAAAAAATTAATGGTCTGAAGGTATAAATTGATTTATTTAAAATACTTTAGAGTCTATGCAATCATAATTTTGCATTGCTTAAGTGGTAGAAATTCGTTTTGCTGCAATACGTCGCCCAGAAAGAAACTCTGGAGAGATTTTTCTAACAAATTATTTGTCAGCTCCGCTTTATCACAAAAACTGAATGGTTTCATGTCTCAATTTATAGTTGAGTAGTTTAAGTTGTATCTAAGGAACCGAAATAACATAAATCCAGCCTGGTAGAAATTCGTTTTTTTTTGTATATCTCAAGAAAAACACAAAGGTTATTTTAAATTTTCTCCATTATTTTTGTCTATCGCCCGATTTCAGAAAAAATTAATGGTCTGAAGGTATAAATTGATTTATTTAAAATACTTTAGAGTCTATGCAATCATAATTTTGCATTGCTTAAGTGGTAGAAATTCGTTTTGCTGCAATACGTCGCCCAGAAAGAAACTCTGGAGAGATTTTTCTAACAAATTATTTGTCAGCTCCGCTTTATCACAAAAACTGAATGGTTTCATGTCTCAATTTATAGTTAAGTAGTTTAAGTAGTATCTAAGAAACCGAAATGACATAAATCCAGCCTGGTAGAAATTCGGTATTTTTGTATATCTCAAGAAAAACACAAAGGTTATTTGAAATTTTCTCCATTATTTTTGTCTATCGCCCGATTTCAGAAAAACTGAATGGTCTGAAGGTATAAATTGATTTATTTAAAATACTTTAGAGTCTATGCAATCATAATTTTGCATTGCTTAAGTGGTAGAAATTCGTTTTGCTGCAATACGTCGCCCAGAAAGAAACTCTGGAGAGATTTTTCTAACAAATTATTTGTCAGCTCCGCTTTATCACAAAAACTGAATGGTTTCATGTCTCAATTTATAGTAAAGTAGTTTAACTAGTATCTTAGGAAACGAAATAACATAAATCCAGCCTGGTAGAAATTCGTTTTTTTTTTGTATATCTCAAGAAAAACACAAAGGTTATTTTAAATTTTCTCCATTATTTTTGTCTATCGCCCGATTTCAGAAAAATTTAATGGTCTGAAGGTATAAATTGATTTATTTAAAATACTTTAGAGTCTATGCAATCATAATTTTGCATTGCTTAAGTGGTAGAAATTCGTTTTGCTGCAATACGTCGCCCAGAAAGAAACTCTGTAGAGATTTTTCTAACAAATTATTTGTCAGCTCCGCTTTATCACAAAAACTGAATGGTTTCATGTCTCTATTTATAGTTAAGTAGTTTAAGTAGTATCTAAGGAACCGAAATGACATAAATCCAGCCTGGTAGAAATTCGTTTTTTTTTGTATATCTCAAGAAAAACACAAAGGTTATTTTAAATTTTCTCCATTATTTTTGTCTATCGCCCGATTTCAGAAAAACTGAATGGTCTGAAGGTATAAATTGATTTATTTAAAATACTTTAGAGTCTATGCAATCATAACTTTGCATTGCTAAAGTGGTAGAAATTCGTTTTGCTGCAATACGTCGCCCAGAAAGAAACTCTGGAGAGATTTTCCTCACAAATTATTTGTCAGCTCCGCTTTATCACAAAAACTGAATGGTTTCATGTCTCAATTTATAGTTAAGTAGTTTAAGTAGTATCTAAGAAACCGAAGTAATATAAATCCAGCCTGGTAGAAATTCTTTTTTTTTGTATATCCAAAGAAAATCATAAAGGGCTTTTTAAATTTTCTCCATTATTTTTGTCTATCGCCCGATTTCAGAAAAACTGAATGGTCTGAAGGTATAAATTGATTTATTTAAAATACTTTAGAGTCTATGCAATTATAATTTTGTATTTCTGAAGTGGTAGAAATTCGTTTTGCTGCAATACGTCGCCCAGAAAGAAACTCTGGAGAGATTTTTCTCACAAATTATTTGTCAGCTCCGCTTTATCACAAAAACTGAATGGTTTCATGTCTCAATTTATAGTTGAGTAGTTTAGGTCGTATCTAAGGAACCGAAATAACAAAAATCCAGCCTGGTAGAAATTCGTTTTTTTTGTATATCTCAAGAAAAACACAAAGGTTATTTTAAATTTTCTCCATTATTTTTGTCTATCGCCCGATTTCAGAAAAACTGAATGGTCTGAAGGTATAAATTGATTCATTTAAAATACTTTAGAGTCTATGCAATCATAATTTTGCATTGCTTAAGTGGCAGAAATTCGTTTTGCTGCAATACGTCGCCCAGAAAGAAACTCTTGAGAGATTTTTCTAACAAATTATTTGTCAGCTCCGCTTTATCACAAAAACTGAATGGTTTTATGTCTCAATTTATAGTAAAGTAGTTAAACTAGTATCTTAGGAAACGAAGTAATATAAATCCAGCCTGGTAGAAATTCTTTTTTTTTGTATATCCAAAGAAAATCATAAAGGGCTTTTTAAATTTTCTCCATTATTTTTGTCTATCGCCCGATTTCAGAAAAACTGAATGGTCTGAAGGTATAAATTGATTTATTTAAAATACTTTAGAGTCTATGCAATTATAATTTTGTATTTCTGAAGTGGTAGAAATTCGTTTTGCTGCAATACGTCGCCCAGAAAGAAACTCTGGAGAGATTTTTCTCACAAATTATTTGTCAGCTCCGCTTTATCACAAAAACTGAATGGTTTCATGTCTTAATTTATAGTTGAGTAGTTTAGGTCGTATCTAAGGAACCGAAATAACAAAAATCCAGCCTGGTAGAAATTCGTTTTTTTTGTATATCTCAAGAAAAACACAAAGGTTATTTTAAATTTTCTCCATTATTTTTGTCTATCGCCCGATTTCAGAAAAACTGAATGGTCTGAAGGTATAAATTGATTCATTTAAAATACTTTAGAGTCTATGCAATCATAATTTTGCATTGCTTAAGTGGCAGAAATTCGTTTTGCTGCAATACGTCGCCCAGAAAGAAACTCTTGAGAGATTTTTCTAACAAATTATTTGTCAGCTCCGCTTTATCACAAAAACTGAATGGTTTTATGTCTCAATTTATAGTAAAGTAGTTAAACTAGTATCTTAGGAAACGAAATAACATAAATCCAGCCTGGTAGAAATTCGTTTTTTTTGTATATCCAAAGAAAATCATAAAGGGCTTTTTAAATTTTCTCCATTGTTTTTGTCTAATGCCCGATTTCAGAAAAACTGAATGGTCTGAAGGTATAAATTGATTTATTTAAAATACTTTAGAGTCTATGCAATTATAATTTTTCATTTCTAAAGTGGTAGAAATTCGTTTTTCTGCAATACGTCGCCCAGAAAGAAACTCTGGAGAGATTTTTCTAACAAATTATTTGTCAGCTCCGCTTTATCACAAAAACTGAATGGTTTCATGTCTCAATTTATAGTTAAGTAGTTTAAGTAGTATCTAAGAAACCGAAATGACATAAATCCAGCCTGGTAGAAATTCGGTATTTTTGTATATCTCAAGAAAAACACAAAGGTTATTTGAAATTTTCTCCATTATTTTTGTCTATCGCCCGATTTCAGAAAAACTGAATGGTCTGAAGGTATAAATTGATTTATTTAAAATACTTTAGAGTCTATGCAATCATAATTTTGCATTGCTTAAGTGGTAGAAATTCGTTTTGCTGCAATACGTCGCCCAGAAAGAAACTCTGGAGAGATTTTTCTAACAAATTATTTGTCAGCTCCGCTTTATCACAAAAACTGAATGGTTTCATGTCTCAATTTATAGTAAAGTAGTTTAACTAGTATCTTAGGAAACGAAATAACATAAATCCAGCCTGGTAGAAATTCGTTTTTTTTTTGTATATCTCAAGAAAAACACAAAGGTTATTTTAAATTTTCTCCATTATTTTTGTCTATCGCCCGATTTCAGAAAAATTTAATGGTCTGAAGGTATAAATTGATTTATTTAAAATACTTTAGAGTCTATGCAATCATAATTTTGCATTGCTTAAGTGGTAGAAATTCGTTTTGCTGCAATACGTCGCCCAGAAAGAAACTCTGTAGAGATTTTTCTAACAAATTATTTGTCAGCTCCGCTTTATCACAAAAACTGAATGGTTTCATGTCTCTATTTATAGTTAAGTAGTTTAAGTAGTATCTAAGGAACCGAAATGACATAAATCCAGCCTGGTAGAAATTCGTTTTTTTTTGTATATCTCAAGAAAAACACAAAGGTTATTTTAAATTTTCTCCATTATTTTTGTCTATCGCCCGATTTCAGAAAAACTGAATGGTCTGAAGGTATAAATTGATTTATTTAAAATACTTTAGAGTCTATGCAATCATAACTTTGCATTGCTAAAGTGGTAGAAATTCGTTTTGCTGCAATACGTCGCCCAGAAAGAAACTCTGGAGAGATTTTCCTCACAAATTATTTGTCAGCTCCGCTTTATCACAAAAACTGAATGGTTTCATGTCTCAATTTATAGTTAAGTAGTTTAAGTAGTATCTAAGAAACCGAAGTAATATAAATCCAGCCTGGTAGAAATTCTTTTTTTTTGTATATCCAAAGAAAATCATAAAGGGCTTTTTAAATTTTCTCCATTATTTTTGTCTATCGCCCGATTTCAGAAAAACTGAATGGTCTGAAGGTATAAATTGATTTATTTAAAATACTTTAGAGTCTATGCAATTATAATTTTGTATTTCTGAAGTGGTAGAAATTCGTTTTGCTGCAATACGTCGCCCAGAAAGAAACTCTGGAGAGATTTTTCTCACAAATTATTTGTCAGCTCCGCTTTATCACAAAAACTGAATGGTTTCATGTCTCAATTTATAGTTGAGTAGTTTAGGTCGTATCTAAGGAACCGAAATAACAAAAATCCAGCCTGGTAGAAATTCGTTTTTTTTTGTATATCTCAAGAAAAACACAAAGGTTATTTTAAATTTTCTCCATTATTTTTGTCTATCGCCCGATTTCAGAAAAACTGAATGGTCTGAAGGTATAAATTGATTCATTTAAAATACTTTAGAGTCTATGCAATCATAATTTTGCATTGCTTAAGTGGCAGAAATTCGTTTTGCTGCAATACGTCGCCCAGAAAGAAACTCTTGAGAGATTTTTCTAACAAATTATTTGTCAGCTCCGCTTTATCACAAAAACTGAATGGTTTTATGTCTCAATTTATAGTAAAGTAGTTAAACTAGTATCTTAGGAAACGAAGTAATATAAATCCAGCCTGGTAGAAATTCTTTTTTTTTGTATATCCAAAGAAAATCATAAAGGGCTTTTTAAATTTTCTCCATTATTTTTGTCTATCGCCCGATTTCAGAAAAACTGAATGGTCTGAAGGTATAAATTGATTTATTTAAAATACTTTAGAGTCTATGCAATTATAATTTTGTATTTCTGAAGTGGTAGAAATTCGTTTTGCTGCAATACGTCGCCCAGAAAGAAACTCTGGAGAGATTTTTCTCACAAATTATTTGTCAGCTCCGCTTTATCACAAAAACTGAATGGTTTCATGTCTTAATTTATAGTTGAGTAGTTTAGGTCGTATCTAAGGAACCGAAATAACAAAAATCCAGCCTGGTAGAAATTCGTTTTTTTTGTATATCTCAAGAAAAACACAAAGGTTATTTTAAATTTTCTCCATTATTTTTGTCTATCGCCCGATTTCAGAAAAACTGAATGGTCTGAAGGTATAAATTGATTCATTTAAAATACTTTAGAGTCTATGCAATCATAATTTTGCATTGCTTAAGTGGCAGAAATTCGTTTTGCTGCAATACGTCGCCCAGAAAGAAACTCTTGAGAGATTTTTCTAACAAATTATTTGTCAGCTCCGCTTTATCACAAAAACTGAATGGTTTTATGTCTCAATTTATAGTAAAGTAGTTAAACTAGTATCTTAGGAAACGAAATAACATAAATCCAGCCTGGTAGAAATTCGTTTTTTTTGTATATCCAAAGAAAATCATAAAGGGCTTTTTAAATTTTCTCCATTGTTTTTGTCTAATGCCCGATTTCAGAAAAACTGAATGGTCTGAAGGTATAAATTGATTTATTTAAAATACTTTAGAGTCTATGCAATTATAATTTTTCATTTCTAAAGTGGTAGAAATTCGTTTTTCTGCAATACGTCGCCCAGAAAGAAACTCTGGAGAGATTTTTCTAACAAATTATTTGTCAGCTCCGCTTTATCACAAAAACTGAATGGTTTCATGTCTCTATTTATAGTTAAGTAGTTTAAGTAGTATCTAAGGAACCGAAATGACATAAATCCAGCCTGGTAGAAATTCGTTTTTTTTTGTATATCTCAAGAAAAACACAAAGGTTATTTGAAATTTTCTCCATTATTTTTGTCTATCGCCCGATTTCAGAAAAATTGAATGGTCTGAAGGTATAAATTTATTTATTTAAAATACTTAAGAGTCTATGCGATCATAATTTTGCATTCCTAAAGTGGTAGAAATTCGTTTTGCTGCAATATGTTGCCCAGAAAAAACTCTGGAGAGATTTTTCTCACAAATTATGTCAGCTCCGCTTTATCACAAAAACTGAATGGTTTCATGTCTCTATTTATAGTTAAGTAGTTTAAGTAGTATCTAAGGAACCGAAATCACATAAATCCAGCTTGGTAGAAATTCGTTTTTTTTTGTATATCCAAAGAAAATCATAAAGGGCTTTTTAAATTTTCTCCATTATTTTTGTCTAACGCCCGATTTCAGAAAAACTGAATGGTCTGAAGGTATAAATTGATTTATTTAAAATACTTTAGAGTCTATGCAATCATAATTTTGTATTTCTAAAGTGGTAGAAATTCTGTTTTCTGCGGTATGTCGTCCAGGGCGCAACTCCGGAGAGATTTTTCTCACAAATTGTTTGTCTGCTCCACTTTATCACAAAAACTGAACATGTTTGATGCTTCTATTTATACCTTAACAGTTTCCTTAGTATCTAAGGAACCGTAAGAACTAAGATCCAGCCTTCTAGAAATTCTAATTTTTTTAGTATCCCAATAAGAAACATAAACGCGTACTGAAAATTTTGCGAATATTTTTTATTTCTTCACGTTTTCACTGCTATGCCACGGTATTTAGCCATAATTAAGATATGTTTTAACATCTTTTATTGTCACAATTACGTACGGTCAGAATGTTCCCTTTTTTAAAAACGACCATTTTATTTGGTCGTGTAATAGTGTCAGCTATGTTTGTCAGCTAAGTTTGTCAGCTAACTTCACACCGGTACAAAAACGAGAAAAGGTGCTTGAGGTAGAGTTAATCAGGTAGAGATGAGATTTCCGCCCTTAGCTTCGCAGTCAAGCGTACAACTTGACCGCTCTTCAAAATCACCCGTAACACCACCGAGTAGAGAGTAAAGAGAGCAGTAGTGTAAAGGTAGTTGCTGTCGGTGTCGGTGGAAAGGTTGTGACTGTACCTAGGTAGCGATAAATTGATAATAATTGTTTAATGATAGTTGTATGAACGCGTCGATTTCATTTCATTGCCGCTTTAACCCCTGAACTGCCCTCGCGGAATGGAACGTATAGGTGGCCCATACTAAGTTGGGCACAGATCTGTGTCGGGTCATGTACATGTGTCGAATATTCTAGGTGTCAATGGAGTTAAAGAAAACCAAACATGACCATGAATCTGTTATTGTACTATAACGCTAACAGAATCGTGGCTCTGATGGGAAAGCAGGTCAATCATTGCGGTCCATTATTTCTCCACACCTTTACAGTGAATGTTTACGCGGGCGAGTATTTCCTCTTGTTTAAGGCATCATTGACTTTAGTGAGCTGTCCGTTAGTCACGTGTAATGGAAATGCTAGTTCAGTGAGCAGTGGCCAGTCAAAAAGACGCAGCCGGTTAAGATGTTTCAAGATTGTGCTTCCGGATAGTTTTAGAGAATTTGGGTTGGGAGTCAGGGTAGAAGGAGCAATAGCAAATATCACTCGAGAAAATAATAAACAGGGACAAAATATAGAGGTTTAGGTTGGTAGTACCGATTAATAAAATTTGAAATAAACTAAATAAATAACAAACTTTTGAACTAAAACCTTTGCAAGCAATACAAATAAGCCTTTGGAACAAAATCTGGTCGGACTAAGTCGGAAATAAGTTAATAATTATAAAATTAACAATTCACCGAAGTAAAACACTAGATTGATACAATTATTTACCATTATTATTTACTTACTCAAGAAATGTTTAACAGTTGCAGCGGTCACGTTCCAATTTAGCTCATTCATTCGCTCTATCTTGCTTTCCTTCAGAATATGATACAATTTCCTTTCAGGAATAGCTACCAAAGCCACCATTGGAGCGCCTCACGAGTGTGGGTTCGATTCATTTCGGGTATGCATTTGCATTTCGGTCACGTATCGAGGGAAGTCGCTGGGAAGGATTTACTTGGCTCGCCTTTTGTTAGCTCCCGAGGCTTTTTATTGCATACTGAATGATCAGTCAAGTGACTATAAGCATAGGACTAGCAACAGAATATACTTACTTCATACGTCCATCAAACGTAACCGTTTGGCGAGTTTTAATGTACTGTACTGTGGTCTGTTATTTGAAATAAAATAACATCGACCGTGGGGCGTTTTGGATGCGTATCAAATTCTTCTTCGTCTTGCTTCTCAAGCTCACTAATGCATAAAATTACGCCTGTGTCCCAGAAGGGTAGGGAGAGACCAGGGACTGCCGCTTGCCACGATCCTGACAGATCACTTTCGCTTCCTCAATATTCATTAGTCGTTGCATGCACGCACGCCGGTTTCGGGTACTTTTTATCTTGCCCTTTGCTAATACATCCCCTTTTTGGGATGCCCACTAATAAAGTATACTTATTTGTGAAGTAACGCCAAACAAAATAATCTTTATAAGTTGTTGCCATTACTCAGTCGTGGAAGTACATAATATTTTACTGTGCTATTTGCCTCATAGTCTCTAGCAGTAAAATATTTGATTTTCAAGATTGAGGTGGCATGTTTAAGTCGTCGTACTTTGATTCATACAATTGGCCACAATCTCGGTGTTATTCAATGTTTATAATGACATTGTCTAATTAAGATATCACAGGGTATCCTAGCTTGAGACATTAATAAGTTGATTGTTATATTATTATTTTATTTTCCGATAGCTTGTCTTAGATGGTCTTGGCGGTAACCGGTATAAACCCATTCTATGTGTCGAAGTGAGCGGCTTGTAAAATATGCATGCTGCTGCAGCCCCCAACTGATGGACGCGACACTGGAACTTGAATTTCTAATGTCTGCAAACTGTAAAAAAGGAACAAAAACGACTAAGTGCATATCGTAGGGTTCTGTAGATGGAGGGGTTTTTGATCTGCTTTACAGCAGTAACAAGTTCATGACAGAAATTTTCAATGGAATTTGTACGAAGTTTTCCATTTATAAGTTGGTCGCCTATTACTCGTTAGCTTGTAAAGCCTATTTAGCCGTGGTAGTTTTTCTTTAAAGTTCATTATGTGTGCTACGGCCCTGAATTTTTTCACGGTTTTACAATCAACTGTTTAGCCGGCAGAAAGGAGGAGGGGGGGGGGACGCCCTACTCTAATAAAACATTGCGTTTTAAAGCTTAATATTTCGCAAATGGAACCCTAAATCGAAAAATGGTTTTCCTACACTCACAATATTTTTAAACGACCAATCCAAGGATAACCCATACCATCAGGCGAGAAAAAAAGGTTGCATGCCTAAATTATTTAGGTGTACGGGAGGTACCCCAAAAAAGTTATTTTATGATTTTATCCTCCTGTTTTGTTGGCGTGATTAATATGTACATCTATGCCCAATTACAGCTTTCTAGTACTTGTCGTCTTTGTGCTAAGCTACGGACAGACAGACAAACGGACATGGTGATACTATAAGGGTTCTTTTATTGACTACGGAACCCTACAAACACTTAAGTAAACAAATATATTAACGGTTTACGTGTAAAATGCTAGGTTAGTTTCAATCCGTTAATAAATTATACATCTACGAATAAAAAAAAACGATTTGGTGTTAGACAGGCTGAAGGGAAGATATAAAGTAGTCAAATAATTTTTGTCAGTAAAACTTTCTATCGAACTACTCTCTATATTATTGCAGGATAATTCTGTGACATACCTATTTCATTACAATTTCAATTCAATTATCTAGTATAGGGCACTAATTTTATTTTAAAAACTGAAGATAAGTGATGATAATGACATCTAGTTAATGTCACATAATCACATTAGAATGGCGTTGCGATATTTTTGCAAATTGAGAATTTTTGCAGAGTCCGCCGCTTTGGGTTCTAGGCTCTAGGTCCTAAAAATAACTACGACTATTATTGAGACTTTTTAAATTCACATTTAGCAAAAACGTGTTATAAAAATACATACTAACAATTTTTTTAATTGTTGGCGCTTGTTAGTTCAGTAGCCCCTTAAGCTGCATCAACAGTTTAGAAAAACAATTGTTTTTAAATACTTTTTCATTAATTGCCTTAAAGAGGTAGACTTTTTAAGTTGTTCGCGAACAAAGCTTCATGAATTTGAATACTTACATTTGTTATTGGGCACGTAATTTCTGTATTAAATTCATAAATTCAGCCCGCGCCCTCGCCGCCCCTGCGAGCCGAAAACATTTTTTATTACTTTTTATTAAAATTGTTTTATGTTCTATATACAAAAAAAAGAAATTTGCCGGCGCGCGAGGAATATCATAACAGGGAATCCGCTCACGTTTACTTTGAGTCGAAAAAGCAGCAGCAATTTTAACGTTTTATTAAACTCTTTAATATTTATGATACAGGAGTCTAATGTCAAATACGATTGTCACATAGAATCAGTCGTTAAATAAAATAATTTTAACAAAATTAAACCCCGCCTTAAAAAAATACTCACAATAGAAGTCACATTTTTTACGAGTATTATTATGTGTCATTTTTGAAGGCGGTTCTTAAATAATTTTCATAACGTTTTTTGCCTGTTATTGAGGTTTAATTTTTGTGAACGTTTTTATTGTGCAATAAAGTGTAACAAACAAACAAGTAAAATTATTTAATTACACAATTTTTAGTTTTCATTGTCTAACTAATCGGTTCAGCCATACGCGAGATAGTCGCGGACAAACATACCTCCTTTTTTTGAAGTCAGTTAAAAATGTAATACGTCTGTGATCTTCGTTATAGCAGATCAAAATTTAACAATAAAAAACCGGCCAAGTGCGAGTCGGACTCACGCACGACGGGTTCCGTACAATCTATATAACATTAGACAAAGATCTATAGATTAGGTACATTGAGAATAGCGCCATCTATAGAAACCAACAAGAAGCGTAAGGACATAACATCGGCGCTGCGAAGGTTACGTAGATAGCTGCTAGATGGCGAGCGCTGTTTTTAGATAACGTTTGTTGCGTGGGAGCCCCCCTTAAATACTCCCCCTTACCCCTTTGGGTACGGAACCCTAAAAACTGTCTAAATACTTATGTTACAATATCCTTTCGTAACTTAATATTTTTGTTCTCTGAATGAATTTACAAAAGTCACTCTTTTTGTTATAACACTCGATTTTAAAAAGACAATACACATTAAAATACAAACAAAGAAATAATATAATCGATACAAAATACACCCGCAGGTTTCGTCAAAATGGTAAATTAAAAAAAAAAGGAATAATACAATGTCAAAACAGTATTGAAAATAAATAATAATAAATAATATAACCTAACCAAATAAATCACCCCGAGCCACATCCGGCCCAAAAGTCCCCATGATACTGGCCGCATTGCCGCGTTGCACAGCGAGGGAAATCCTTTGGCTCAGATATGCCCCAGAGCGAACGTCCATTCCACGGTCCCTCAATCGGCGGCCCAGCTCCCGAATAAAAGATCTGCCCTGAGTGCCCCACACACCAGTGGTTTCGATAGCCAGCGGCACAAAAATATAATTACTCATGAGCTGACTATACTTTAGGCACTTTTGTCTTTCAGCCAGTTCAGCTGCGGCACCAGCAGTAGCAGCAGTAGATGCTACATGTGACGGCGCAAACGTGCACACACACGTCGCATCCCACAACAAACTACGACCTTTCTCCCAAGGAACCAAAGTTAGTCCGTCCGGACGTTTCCCATCGTTCCGGCATAAGCCCGGAGGTTCAAGGACAGAAGGAATGTTTGCCGCAACCAGAGCCCGTCGAACAAGATCATTAATGCAATGATGTCGAGAAATCCTACCTGCACTGCGGACACAATGCAGACCGTGGCGACCCTGGGCATCCACCTCCACGCCTCAGACACAGCGATTCGTAATAACCTGAAGTACGCACTTTATGATATTAAGCATATTGATAGAATTCAGTAAATTTAGAAGACGTTTTTAAGTTACGTCCAGTTTGAAACAAACAATGGACATGTTGAAATCAGTCTCTTTGCGTCAGACACCATTTCTTACCATTACAGGTTCGTAGAAGTGTAACCGACCTCGTCTATCTCGTTCAAGTAGCTAACGATTCCATAGTTAGCCCTGAATTACTAAGTTGCTGTATCTACAAGGTCCAGCACGAGGCGCTCCTGAGACTGCCCGTGCTGTTACGAAGACTTACTAGGCAAAAGAGCTTCTCGGCACGAGCGATTAATATAATAATTTTAACTCCTTGCGCGATACTTTAGACAGGTTTAGTTAATTCAAAAATAACCATAGTGAAACCGAACCGACACTGGTGTGCGAACAGCGATTAATGCATGTTGATGATGAGAAAGAGGTGTCAGGATTGTGGTAAGTGGCAAATTCTGGTCTCTGTCCACCTCTCCAGGCTACAGGTGTGTTTAACCACAGTGAAACAGAAAACTGTCGGACATAATTTCGGTTTCGTTTCTGACGAGTGAACGAGGATTTTCCCTCGGGAAAGCCTACTTAATTTGGTCTTATGGCAGTGGTAATTTTTTTAAGGTGTTATAAGTTATGAGTGGGTAAAGACGCGTGCTTTTTGATGTAGCCTAGTTCAAACTTACTTATACACAATTAGGTTTATTGATTTGCACATCCTTTGTTATTTAGTTACCAATTTAAACTTAATTAAAATCTTCAGCTTGCAAAGACATCTTCACGTTAATGTAGACAAAGCCATACCGCGATAGCACCGTCAGCGCCTACTAGTATTAAAATTAGAGAAAGAAAGAAAGAGAGAAAGAGAAACATTTCTGGCACCAACAGTCACACACACTAAACACTAAACAAATCCGTTTTTTTATCAGAAAACATCAAAAGGAACAGAACACTTATATAAGCACAATTTATGCAGTTGCTGCAAAAGGCAGCTGATTCAGCATTTTGCTAAGGGTGTGGGCCCTCAGCGCTGGTTTTCAGTCAGTACTTACAAGTGTCTCACGGTGTCTCCAGTAATAATAAAATACCATATGCATCGCAAATACTTAATAAACATACACTAATAAAATAAAACCGGCCAAGTGCGAGTCAGACTCGCGCACAAAGTATTCCGTACAATTATCTATACAACATTAGACAAAGATCGAATTTGAGAACAGCGCCATCTATAGAAACCAACAAGAAGCGTTTAATATTGAAATTTAACGACATGACATCGGCGCTGTGAAGGTAACATAGATGGCCGTTAGATGGCGAGCGCTGTCTTTAGATAACGTTTGTTGCATGGGAGCCCCCCTTAAATATTTATTTTATTCTGTTTTTAGTATTTGTTGTTATAGCGGCAACAGAAATACATCATCTGTGAAAGTTTTAATTGCCTACCTATTACGGTTCATGAGATACAGCCTGGTGACAGATGGGCAGTAAGACAAACGGACAGACATAGATGGACAGTGAAGTCTTAGTAATAGGGTCCCGTTTAGCACCCTTCGGGTACGGTACCCTAAAAAACGAACAAAAAATTAGCGAACTATAGTTGCTGTTTTGTGTATTTTTAAGGCAATATTTTTTAGTAAACTTCTTATTGTATTGCAGGTTTCCCTAAAATTTAATAAACAGTTACTAATTGGAGGAAAAACGTGTATGATGTGACAAATTTAAATTGGTTATGTCGCCATAGATTGAAACGGACAAAACTGGAGCAGGTCAAAGCTGTTTACCCTTTCACAATAAATTTTGAATTTGACTTTGGAGTCGTAGAGTATAATAATTCTCGCCTTGTGCCAATCTCGGGCTATGAGATTGTGCTATTTTAAGGTAGCAGAGGGCAACTTCTAAGCAATGCGTGCGAAGATCAAAGCGTCGACTGAATCCCTTTGTGCCTCCACGTAACGGCTACAGTGAGTGGGTGTTCGTTTGTGTGGATAGGTGTTACTGATGACTTGGAGAAAGGTATTCGGGATTTGACTGCCCCGTTGGTCTATCGGTTAACACGCTTGACTACTAAAACCGAGTTCGTGGGTTCGATTCACACTGGAGGCCGCCTTACTTGATTTTTGTTTAAATGGCCTTAGTCTGGGTATATTTCCGTGTTTGTGAAGTCCTTGCCTGGATAGCACAGCACAGTGTATGCGAGTTTGGAACTAGGACAAGTGATTGTGTTGTGTGGAAGTTATTACTAATATTCCTTGTCGGGTATCTTGATATTATTTTGTTTATTTGTTACACAGTGGTAACATTCATAACCTTGTGAGACACACATGGCGATTTATGCTTTTCTCAATTTTGTTAATTTACTATAGTTCCGGTACTGCTTGAGCAATTTTAAAATTGTTTTTTGGAAGATTTATATAGCTTTTTGAAGAGTGGCATTAGATAACGATAAGCAGCTCAGAGTCAATGAAAAAGAAAACTTGCAATTGCATGTATAATACAATCGGAATCTTTTCGCTTGGTCCAGCTTCATGTCACTGTTACATCTATAACAGATATATTACTGAAATAAATATAGAGAATATAAATTTCCTATTACTTTATTTATTCTTCTCGTAAAGCTTAAAGCATAAGTAACGATAGATAGATAAGATAAGATAAAAAGTATAAGGCTATATAAAATTAATACACGAATGTGTAGATATTAGGTATATTCCGTAGATATCTACCAATAGCATTTAATTTGCCAGGTATATAAGCAGAGAGATTAATTTCTATCAAGTTGAGCTTTAAACACGATGATGTTCAATTAGGATTTTACGAGCTATACGTGTTCGGTTTACTGAGTCTTTTGCTTTCATGAATTTCTGTCGCCTTTTTGCCGTAATTTAATAATGCAGCCTATATACGTCCTACTGTAGGCCTTCTCTCAGAGAGAGAGAGAGAGAGAGAGAGAGTATGGGCTTAATTACCACGCGCCCCACTTCATGTAAACACTTAAGACACTCAGATTTCCTCACAATGTTTTCCTTCACAGTTAGCGACTGATATTGCTACTATAACTTCACAAATGTACGTAACTTAGAAAACAAAGTCATTAGTACATGCCGGGATTCAAACCCACGACTTCCCGAAAGAGAAGCCGGGGCCCCACTGAAACCAATATGGCACCTACTCAATCCACTTACTCGTGGTTATAACAATAATAATTTGGTGATGTGAACTGAAGGTCCAGGCATCGTGGCCTCGGCGTCTACTTCAAAAACTTCGCCGCATACTAAACATTGAACAGTTATTCTTAATATTGTGTCTAAAAATGCACATTTTCAGTTTCAGAGTAGTAGAGTAGTAGCCCAAGCTTATAGTGGGGTGAGCACGCTAGGCTACGGCGTAGCGTCGTAGCGGCAGTCACGCAAGGGAGCGCGCGCCCGTCATACGCTCCCCGGGTACGCGCGGCTACGAGCTACGCCACTACGCGCGATGTTGTGGGGCTTAGCCGTGTTGGCGCTTCTGGCCTCCGCTCAAGGACGAGCCGTGAGTCACTTTTGGAACTTCTTTTTAATGCTTTTTAATAATCTTCTCTCTTTTTTTAAGCGGTTGTTTTTTTGTACTTAGAAGCGGTAGCTTTAGAAAAGTTTTTTGCAGCAATTTTTTTGCTACATTCTTTCCGAGTCAAATAAGTAAGGGTGTGTGAGTCTCTTTGCATAAGTACAGTAAAAAAGGGGGTCGTGGTATAAAATAAAAAATTAAAGTCTTCAAAAGCGGTTGTACCGTCAGTGGAACCTGTGCCTCATACAGTCATGGGTTTGAATCCTGGCATGTGCCTATTGGCACTTTGTTTTCTAAAGTCTCCCAAACCAAACTTATTTTTTGTCTGTTACAAGTGTTTCTTACAAGCACATTTCGAAATGTAGAACAGCTTAATTCTCGTTATTCCTAGTCGTTATTATCGCTTTGATCAGATTCTACGAACCCATTTGAGCAAGTAAAATGTTCAAGCATATTCCACTGGCAATAATAATGTTGTAGGGTCAATTGTTTTCACTAAGCCATTTAATACGTTAAACTTGTCACTGGGTTATGTCTAAAAAGCACAATTACTGAAAGATGCCGCTTAGAGTTCGTCATTTAAGTACAACATCGTTAGTACTCGTTCAATTTCCGTTTTCTTAAAAAGAATTAAAAACCTTTTATGCCCTTTTTCTGTATTGTTAAATAGAAAGGACATTCTTATACCTATTTAGGACGATATTTTACTAAAGGCTGCGACATTGATGGAGCCCGTAAAACGCGAATTCAATAAAAAAATATAAACTCAGATTTTTCGAAAAATAGAAACACTTTATTGCACAGTCAGAAAAAATAATTACAAAATATGATTTCTTAAAATATGAATCAAGACAAAAATTCATAGCACAGTTGTT
The DNA here is from genome assembly GCA_947308005.1 of Yponomeuta malinellus. Lineage (NCBI taxonomy): Eukaryota > Metazoa > Arthropoda > Insecta > Lepidoptera > Yponomeutidae > Yponomeuta > Yponomeuta malinellus. Next base: position 6,953,982 of record OX370998.1, on the reverse strand, counting down.
GTTGCAAAACATATCTCTTATTGGGGTTTTTCTTATTCTGTACATTTCAAAAATTTTAGCCTCCATTAAATGTTACGCTCAGGGGTGTTCGTCCCGCCTTCAGACAGCGCCTACGGGGTTAATTCCTAGAGCCTTATTGCTCCACATATGCCTAATTACGTTTTGCGGAGGGCAAAGGCGTACACCGACTAAAGTGCCATATAAACTATTCTACACAGCCTCCCCAAGATGCCCCGAAAGGAATTATAATAACGCTAATGTGTTGCTTGTGAAGTTTGGGATAGCTTTGTGAATGATGAAATTCATCATAGTTTGAATTGTACAATTGTACATGGTACTAACACTAGTACCATGTTTGTTAACAATTAGCTTACCGGGAGGTTGCACGATTGATTCCGCTCATTGTTATTTGTAAGTATACGTAATAATATAATATTTTTAAATGATTGCGCACTGATTGCAACATTAGGAAGTCATGAGTTAGGAGTTACAAGGAAAGTGGAGTTTTGGATTGTCCATGGAAAGTGTTTTAAAATTTAAGTGCAGCGTCACATGTAAAAAGAAAGAGTTACTAAATATTTAGTGTGGAGCAAACAAACAAGCAAGGTATTATTAGTATTGCTCTCGCCAATTGATTTTTTTATCATACTTCTGTCGTCAAAGCTTGAGTCTCACGAAGGAGTGCTCTTTCAAATAGTTTTACAAGGAATAAAAGCCAAGACATTTATTTATGTGCTAAGAATTTTAAGGCGTAGAACGGTCGCCGGAGCCGGATCGGCATGTATGATATCATCATCATGTTTTGTCTGTATTAATTAAACTTTATAGAAAAAAAAGTACCTCACTTATTGCTTAAACTATTTAAACTCGCAGTGCTCACTCTAATTTGGTCCCTTAGAGTAATATTCTGGAGTAAGTCTAGCATCATGCAGCAAAAGTTTTTGCCCGTTTCCGATACGAAGACGGTAATGAAACGCGATCGAAGCGAGTTCATGGATGACGGCAAACAGGAAATTAGCTTTATCCTGACAAAGGTCTGATAAACCGCGGCGCGCGGCACTCGGCCAATTCCAACTTTTATTAAACTTGGCGCGAAGCAGCCGGCACGGTTCATTAGGCCCCGAGCAAGACTTCCTGCGTTCCGCCATTTTTCGATTGATAGTTGATACGCTTTGAATTCCATAAAAGTTTTCCGGCATAATTGCCAGCCTTTCGGTCCATAGCAGGGCGATTGGTGTGTGTTCTAAGCCATCCTAAACTTTACGTTATGAAGTATACAAGAACTTACGTAATATTTTGCCAAAAAAAATTGCTGTAACTTCTCAAGTAAGCGTAGGAATAGAGCTCATTTCCACCATAGGGTAATAACGGTCGTACAGTAGGCGCTTTGTAAAACCCAGATGTTCAGCGGATAATGCATTACCTTTAGCCATTGACTAGGATGCTCAGACGCTTTCAAATCAGCCGGTAGAAACGGGCAGAAGCTATTTCATTCCATTACCTACTTTGTTGTCGGCGCTTCACGCTGGCTTAGCCACTGAACGTTACGAGACTAGGAAATATTTTTTTATCTATTAGTGCATTACCGTTAACGTTATCATTTCCACTATCCTTTTGCGAAATATTAAGCTTTAAAGTGCAAATTTTTGTTAGGGTAGAGCGTACCTTCCATCTCTCCCGGCTAAACGGCTGTTCATAAAAATGAGAAAAAGTCAGAGCAGTAGCACATAATGAAGGAAAACTATTACAGGTTAACGAGTAATTGTCGACCAACTTAAGGAAAAATTTGTACAATTAAGTAAAATTACTTTGATGAAGTTGTTAGTTGTGTAAAGCAATTAAGAAACTCCTTCAATGGAACCCCACACTGCGCTTGGTCCGAAATGCTCTTGGCCGGTTTATTATTTTATTTTTATTCTATTGCCTGGGATTCGGAAAAAACAATATTAATTTTTTGATTAAGTAGGTAAGTACTGTCGGCAGCTGATCAATCAAAAGTCATTCATAACGCTCAGTGGAGTGCACACCCGTAAAGGTCGACGTGCTATCGTAGTGGTGGATAGGGGAGAGTATTCTCAGAGAATGGTAAAATTGAAAGACAGTGTGAATTTACTCGTATGTTTATTAAAATAAATTAAGTTAAATTTAGTATGTTTGTGGATTACATAGACAGCTTAAACAGGGCGTCTCACGGCTATGCCACATGGAGGGAAAGTTCCTTGAATATTGTATATGGAATATTTTACTGAAAGAAGATTAACATGACTGAACCGGGAATCGAGCCCGCTACACGAGAAAAAAAAATGCCCTGTAGCTTTATCACACCGATCGAAAGGCTTCATCATAAGGATTATTTTTTGCGAAATAAAATAGTGTCACAAATAAAAGGAAGACCATGAATTTTAATATTTGATTTGAAATCAAAATGCGACTCCAATGATATAAAGCAAAACTAAATGCTCTCGATATCAATTTTGTGGTAAGAGTATCTTTTTTGGTGCAGGTGAACATTAGCAATACATGGGTGTTACCGGAGGAGGGGTTTCCGGTGTTCTATCGCTACTTCAGGGACCGAATCTCCTGGTATGAAGCTGACGCGGTCTGCCAGTTCCATCACGCCAACCTCGTCACAGGTAAGTGCCACTCGGGACTCGGGACCCATATTTTATAGTTTGCAACAGTGTGAAATTATAACACATTGCGCAGTTTGAGCTAAAAAAATATCGCTTACTTATAGATGTTTCACGTTAAACAGCCGTGTAACCCGACACAGCCCCACAACCCGCTTTTCGACTTTAGTTACAATCGAAGCCAATTTTTAGCCGTCTGCGCAAGAAGGAGGGCTATTACTAATGATTCGCGATACATAGTTATTCATTTAACGGATCAAATGAATAATTTATTGAGGTAATAAAGTTTACTTAATAAATAATCGCGATAAGCCTCCGTAGGCAATTGTTCTGTGTACGTTTGTAAATATTTTGTGTTTGTTGTTCTTTCCGGTGCACAATAAAGAATATTCTTATCTTAGGTTTAATTTTAAACGTAGCCTACAGAGGCTATTTTAGGCACCTTAACATAAACACAAAAAAGGACAATTAAACCATTAGTTGTAATCGAAGCATGTTTTTACCCAATTAGGAGGCGAAATTAGGGACATTTAAAAGCCAAATATAATAATGCTACAATTAAATTATAGATAGTGGGGAGCCACGATCTCCGCCTTCCTTTCCGGAATAGAGGCTTGAGTTTATTTATTTTATTTTATTTATTTCTTTATTTACAGATAACATGATCCAATATTTTGTTAATAGCAATAAATCTAGAACTTAGCCTCTTGTTAGTTAGTTAGCTCCTATTTAGCTTCATCATCATCATCATCATCAGCCTATGCTTGTCCACTGCTGGACATAGGCCTCTCCTATAGCACGCCACTGAGCACGGTCCTCGGCTACTCTCATCCAACTCTTGCCAGCCGCCCTGCGAAGATCATCGCTCCACCGCTATATCGCTATTTAGCTTAATATTGGTATAAAATATGCCTTTATTCACGGCCAATCTAAACGACGAACATGATTTTTTATTTGGGCCATTAATCTTAATGCTCCTTGTTTATTTGTCGTTATTTCCAGTGAACGTAATTTTATTCGTATCGGCTTAGAAGTCATCATAAATAGTCAACTGAATATATTATTCTGAGAATTTGTACAGTATGTACAATATGTGAAATGTTTTAAACTACTCGATTAACTTATTTTGTCAGTTTAGCAGTGTTGCTATGTTTTATAACCAACCAACCTTCCTTTTAAGTAAAGTCGAATCTCGTTATACTACGATGGAAAAAACCAATGTGGTACAGATGTTGTTTACGAGTTTATAATGAGTTTGTTTCAGAATGCAGCATATTTTGACACGACTGCAAAAGGAGGTTTGTATTTTTCCCGCATATATATTACTTACTTTTGTTTCTTTATGACCATCCAAAGCCCAAACGGCTTGACAATTGAGATGTCAAATAGCAGCGCGACTCCGCGAATGTCACTAAGCGACGTCACAAAAAACTGGCCAACTGCATGTGGGGCCACATGTTGTGTAGGGTCCCGTAGAAACAGGGGATTTTTATCTGCTTTACTGAACTAACAACTTCATCAAAGTAATTTTCAATGGATTTTGTACGAAGGTTTCCTTTTATAACTTGGTTGCCTGTTACTGGTTAATCGCCTATTCTTCTTATCTTATCTTCATTATATTATTTGCTCCTGCCCTGATTTTTTTCACGTTTCTACAATCAACCGTTTAGCCAGGAGAGGGTGGGGAACGCCCTACACTGATAAAAATTTGCGTTTCGTAAACGGAAACTTAAATAAAAAAATAATCTTCCTATACCTAAACTATTTTTAAATCACCAATCTAACGATAACCCACACTATGGCTGGCTGAAAAATTGCATCCCTAATTTAGGTATAGGAGAGGTAACCTAAAAATAAAATATTCTATTTTATTTTCAAAAGATTTTATTCTACCAATTTGTCTGCGTACTAAATATGCACATCTTTGCCAAATTTCAGCTCTCTCGTACTTATCGACTCTGTGCTAAGCCGCGGGCAGATAAACGGACATACAGACCAACGGACGGACATGGCGAAACTATAAGGGGTTCTTGTTGACTAAGGAACCCTAAAAATATTTAGCAGACGTCAGTTATCATAATATCTCAACTGACATAATATCTCCATTCCCAAGCAGCAAGAAAATGTCTGATTACTGAAATAGCGTTTTGACGCGGAGATGCTGCACCGACAAGATTCTAACTCTTAAATATATAATTATGACTGACATAATACCTATTTGGTTCTTTTATTAAAGAGAGGAAATAACCTTTCTCATCCCCTTTTGCATACGAACGATCTGTTAGTCTAGTTTGTCCAAATGACAGCTGATAACAGTAGATTAACAGATTGTTTATGTACAAGAAATTAGGTGTAAAGCTGCCTTCTCCAAAACCCGACATTGTCACAATCATAGGTGAATCACGAAAAAAAATTACATAGAAAAATACCTATTATTAAAACAAAAACACCTGCTGCAGCCAATGGCAGTCCCTTATATATTAAATTTCGTAGGTAGTAGGCAGGATCAAACTCATATATACTAACCAAGCACTATTTAAACTTTTTAGCAGTCGGATTTTTTGTTTTCTTTTTTGTTGGCTGTACGTAAACCTTCACAAGCATGCACTTTATTCAGTTTCGTTACGGCGACTTTGTTACTAACATGTAAAGGTTAATTTGCTGTCGTCTGTAACTACGTTAACAATCTTTTAGCAGACTGTTACAGGTTCTCTGTTGGTCAAAATAGATAATATAAAATCGGAAATGCGAGTCGGACTCGCGCACGAAGGGTTCCGTACCATTACCTATACAACATTAGACACAAAGATCGAGAAAAAACGGAAAAAAATCACGTTTGTTGTATGGGAGTACCCCTTGAATATTTATTTTATTTTAATTTAATTATTTATTTTTGAACCGAATATAGAATTAAGTATTCTGAAAATATTTCAAGCGTCTACTTGTTGCCGTTATTAATATCAAGCAATAATGGCAAAAAAAATACGTTTGTTGTACGGGAGCCCCCCTTAAATATTTATTTTATTCTGTATTTAGTATTTTTGTTATAGCGGCAATAAAAATACCTCATCTGTCAAAGTTTCAACTGCCTAGCTATCACGGTTCATGAGATACAGCCTGGTGGCAGACAGACAGACAGATGGACAGTGAAGTCTTAGTAATAGGGTCCCGTTTGGCATTCTTCGGGTACGGAACCCCAAAAAAGAACAAACGTCAACACAACAGATTGTTAATGTACGACAAACGGGAGGATAGATAAATTAATTGTCTCTTTTACACCGATCGGCGCCTTTTTTGGCATAGTTGGTAATAAATCGCGTGGCCGCAAATAAAAATTCTAGGCGTATTTCACCACAGAAACTTTAGCTTAGCAGGTAAGTCTTAACAATCCAATATAATTTCATCGCATTTTTTTTTAGCTGCAAAAATACTAATAAGTAAATACCAGAACAGGCCGAATAACATTTGAAGTAACTTTAAGAAGCTTAACTTGACGTATCTAGTAATAATATGATTGAATGAGTTAATAAAACTAACACGAACAAAAAGTAAGTATATGATTCCGTAAAGTTAGGAGCTTTATTATCTATAATAAGGTAGAGCTCTACCGTATTGTATCAATAATATTCCCGAAGCAATACTTTAGAACTGTAGCCCGTATTGGATTAAATATCTCCCTCATGGATTCAAATTTCATAGGACCGTTTGAGTTTTAGGTTTCATGAATCAATAATTTAGCAAAAACGTTGCCATTGGATTTCACAAAAATGTGTGTTTGATAGGGGGTGGCGCTCAGTGAAATGAAATAAAGAGTATTTAAAACTAGCATTTCCATTTAGATTTTAAATCGAATTATATCAAACAGGGTTGGGAATAAAAGGGCCTGAATATATCGCAGGTGGCAACAAACACGAATTAGAAATGCAGGGAATATCCAATTCGTAATCATGGTTCGCTAATTGTGAAGAAAAATATCGTGACGAAACCTGTATCTCTGAGGTGTCTCGCCCGATTTCAAGCGTCAAGGTATGTAGAGTATGGGCATACATTCTGTCTGTCTGAGAGAAGCCCTTGCGGTGGAACATTGGTATCATGCGCGACAGATAACTTGACCAAATGACTTCGACTTCGCACGGAAGAATTTCGGTTCTCATTGACACGGGAGGCAGAATGTGGCTTAGACATGTTTCCACTAAAAATAATTTAAGTAAAATATAAAAACCGACTGCAGAACACTACAGCAATAAAAAGTTAGAAATAATTTCAAAGAATATTTTTTAAATTAGAAGTATGTATACATGTAGGTATTGTAGAAGTAAAAATATATGGCCTGGTCATGAAAGCGGGCACTGACTACAAATTATACTTCTACAATACCTACATGTATACATACTTCTAATTTAAAGGTATTATTTTTCAATTTCAATTTCCATCTCTGAAAGTCTTCACCAGAACATCACCATTATTACCTTGTTTACATTATTTTATTAAACATGTGGATATACCTAAAGGATGGGCCCCATTAGGCCTTATTTACTGCTGTCAATTGAAGAGTTCCATTCTCCATCTCTGAAAGTCTTCATTAGATCTTCACCAAATTAAAATGGGATCAATGGGACGTTACAATGGGTTAAGATTTGACGGAGTTATGCCAGAACATAGCAAAAAAAAATATACGCGTCAAATTGATCAAACTACTCCTTTTTTGAAGTCGGTTAAAAACATTGCTCTTATTGTGTCCATCTCAAAACCATCCCGAATGGGAGGATTTTGTTCAAGTTACAGCCTGGCATTGTGCATATAGGCTGCTTATTCTAATGGGTCCACAAAACGTATTAGACTCAGCAGCTTCACAATTCATACTTTGAATTAGTCAGGGTATTATTTACGATTGGCTTTGTACGTCGACACAACAATTATATCTTCCACACAACACAAACACTTGTCCTGGTACCAAACTAGGATACGCTGTGCTATGGTGACCAGGCAAGGACATCACAAATATGGAAATACACCCAGACTGAGGCCATTTGTATAAATTGTACGACGGCCCTTAGTAGGAACCGAACCTACGACCTCTGACATGATAATCAGACATGAAACCGCTAGACTAACGAGTCAATAGGAAGAGATAAATAGACAGAGACAGATCAGATAAAGAGACTAATACAGCGTTACGGTCAGAGCGTATACATAAGTAACAATTTTGTTTATTTTATTTTTTATGTTTATGCAGGTCATCATATTTCATATTTGTTTTATTTTAATATAGGATGGTGGGGCCTGACGACCTGTCTACGGTGGCAGCGAGTCGCTGGATGCGGGCGGCACAAGACCGCAAAGCTTGGAAAATCATAAGGGAGGCCTATGTCCGGCAGTGCGCGTCAAATGGCTGATTATGATGATTTTTATGAAAACAAACAGTAGTACAATGGTAACTGAACATAACTACTTAATTATTTAAAGTATTAAACATAAACGGTGGTAGCCCAATGGGTAGAACAATGGACTCGGAAGCGAGAGACCCAGGTTTGATTCCCAGTGCGAGCATGTACCTATGATTTTGTTCATTTTCCAAGTTACGTACATCTGAGAATTTGTAGTAGCAATACCACACGATAACGGTGAAGCAAAATATCGTAAGGAAACCCGCGGCTTGGTTGGCACCGCACGTATTGACTTGTCTTTCCCGTGGGCTGCTAGGCCGACTAAGCTTCACCCAGATGGGTGAAGGGACCACTTGGACGCTACAGTGCCTAGGACATTGAAACACCTAGTGGCACCTTCACTCACACTAGATAGTGTGAAGAAGAAGGAAGAAGGTGTTTTTATCGTATAAGCAAGTCCTGTGAGAGCAATGATAACGTTTAGCGGATGCAACAGTGGCCCCAGTGGTTATCAATTTATACGAGCAAAACGTCTTTGTGAATAGTTCTAACGGCCGCTGGGAATATTGAAATGTACTGCTGGGATAGAACCGCCTAGTCCGGTCGCACTTATACTATTATAAGACACAGAATTGTTAGTTAATAGCTGAAGTGCGACCGGACTAGGCGGTTCTATCCCAGCAGTACATTTCAATATTCCCAGCGGCCGTTAGAACTAATCGCCAGCAATAAGAGAAGGCTCCTTTTACTACTGATGGCGGATTCAAAGCCCCTTTGAGATTCGCGGATTGAAACATTCTCTCAACGTTAAGCGGTGGAATGTGTAACTAAAACCCTATATACATTCCAGAATAGGGGGTTCTAGTCGTTTAATATGAAGTTACTATTGGGAAACTCCGAAATCGCGAAAAATATATCCGCCTTGAATAACATTTGTACACCACGAATTTTGGGTGGTTTATGGTTTAAGACGTTTATTCTCATAAGAACAATACAGATGTTCACTTGAAATGAGAATTAATGACACCATTAATGTAGTTAATACATGCATGAACCATATATAATGGTTTAAAAGCCATATCATAAACAAACTGACGGACGGACATGGCGAAACTATAAGGGCTATTTGTTGACTACGGAACCCTAGAAGGTATGAGAAACTCTCATTTATTAATCTAGCACTCGGCCGACTTGCACCACTGGTTAAATGTCACTTAAGTCGCCATTTAAATCGATTTTCATATGAAGAATTTCAGTTAAATGCTGATTAAGCCACATTTAAGAAAGTGGTGCATGTCGGCCATAAACGATTAACAAATGCAGTGAAAACTCCCGTAAGAAACTCGTTTGGTGTTGATTTAAATGACATGCTTTGTTTATACTCCTATCTCATAGCCCTAACTAGGCGACAGGCGACTCGACACCTTCGAAGTTATATTTGTGGGAAAAATAAAGTAAATGTTGTCAATGAACATTTTCAGTTTACAAAGAAAAATCACCCATAAGCTCCTCAAGGAATTGTGCAACAGGAAATGAAATTAAAGTCTCTAGCTGAGAAAAGCTCGTCTCTATTTCTCGTCGGCAGCCGCGAGGAAAATGTCACCCTTCACCGAAGCCAAAAGGAGTACTGAGAACTAAATCATCATCATTATCATCATCAGCCATTTGACGCCCACTGCAGGACATAAGCCTCCTTCATGGTTTTCATGACCATGAAGGGTTTTGCCATAAACGCCACGCTTGGCAGGCGGGTTGGCGATCGCGGTTGGAATCTCAGGAAGACGCTGATTCCCGTCTCCTGGTATTTGATTTCCTTAGTCGCCTTCTACGACATCCACGGAAGGAAATGGAGTGACGCTATTCTTACTCCGGCCACGCGGAATATGAGAATAAGAGAACTAAATGCTGTGTCATAATTATCTTCTTTACAAAATACTCCCCAGTAAATAGTTTCAAAATTATTTCTATACATAAATAAACAGAAATTGAAATTTAAAAAAATATATATCATATCATATTACATTAAATTAAACTGTATGTATGTTGTATAGTATTAATTTGAGCATAAGCGCATAAGCACTCGTAAGCGGTGGTAACGCCGTGGTAGAACGCCGGCTTCACATTCGGGAGATCGTGGGTTCCCGGGAATCATAATAATAATAACTTTCTAAGTAACGTACATTTTTGTGAAGTTGTAGGAGCAATACCGCTCGCTAACTGTGAAGAAAAAATCGTGAGGAAACCTGAGTGTCTGGTGTTCCCATACCTCAGCGCTTGAAATTGCCAATAAGCACATACTCTCTCTCTCTCTGAGAGATGACATTTGCCCTGAAGAAGGACGTATTTAGGATAAATAAAATAACATAAATACATAGACTCACACCTGGATACAGGAGGGGTAGGCAGAGACTAATGTTTGCAACTTGTCTATTCTATTCAATGAAATTCTCCATAGAAATATCTGTCGCATTCTTGTTAAAATAATAATATGTTTGCGGTCGAAACGATAAATCCGGTTTTATGCAGAATGACCGGTTATAGTAGCTTAGATAACTTTATAGTTTGGCAAATATGATGAATGAATGGCGTTTCTTTGTTTAGGCCGGTTATTAATGACATTTTCTGAAATCTTTTTATATAAAGTAACGAATCTCATGTTTTACTTGACTCGGCACGACTCGACTCAACTCAAGTAAATGAATTCATCACTGTAGCTTTTACTTAATTGGCGATTCAACATAGTAATTGACGGTTATTATGAATAATGGCCAATTAATATCTTTGACTGCAACATATATCCGCCATATTGCAATTATATTTTTCTACTTTTAGCAAATAAACGTATTAATATAATAATTATCCGTAGGAAGGTAACTCTATAGAAAGTAGGTACTTTATGAAAACGAGCAATTAAATCGTTCATCATACAAACATATTTAATTCCCCGCCATTACATAAATAATTCAATAAATTTCCGTCAGTGTCGTTTAACCTACTTTGTTCCGTACAGTCGACGGCATAGCAACCATTTCTTTTAGTTGCAAAGCCATCCATAACATGACTGAGTAGTGTGAGCGGAAATATTGTTGTGATGTTGCCTGTACATATGTAGGTAGGTACAGTCAACAGCAGGTCAACCTTTACATAAAATATAATAATAATGCAGCCAATATACGTCCCACTGTAGGGAACAGGCCTTCTCTCAGAGAGATAGTACGGGCTTCATTACCCCGCGTGCCCACCGCGGATTGGCAACTCCAGCGCTGAAGTATGTAAACACACACAACACCCCAGGCAATCACATAGTAAGACGATGCTAGTGGAGCGTTTTAAATGTCAAGAGCCGCGACTATTCAGTAAGTTAACTGTCAAATTCTGACGTTTCAGCGCAACAAAACGCGCGACTGTCGTACTACCCGTGCTGGTAACCTAACATTTACAAATATTTTATTGCCAATTCACCCTTAACTTGCCAGAGTAGAGTGCACGCGTATAATGGTTGGTGTGCTGTCAGCTTTACCTAGCTGGTGTAGGACCTACATTACAGTAGGCCATCAAAGTAGGCGATGGGTATCGGGGCCATTATGTACCCATAAGCTGAGGGTCGGAAGGCCCGTCATAAGCAATAATGTCTGTCGATCGCAAGCCCGGACGAAACGTCCTTCATTATAATATTTGCCCCATCGGCCGAGCCATGATCATTTCGGAGCCCTAGAAGATAACGCTTTTTCATTAAGGAAAATATGTTTTGCGCTATAATTGATTATCTGATAATTGTTTGTTAACGGGCTTCGGAGCTATCGAATTATGGCCAATCGTCATATTAAATTAAGATGGCGATCTAACACAGGGCTGGATAAGAAAGAAATTAAGTTCCGAAACAGTTGACCAGCTGTAACTAAGAGATACTAATACTTTTATTTATTTTTCAACAATGTGGACAGTGTCTCATTTGAATTGTGAAAGTTGGAAACTTCTTGAACAAAACAGCAGAAGCACTTCCACTTCGTACTTTGTTCCGATGGCAATGAGTTTGTTGTGAGCGTTGTCGCCGAGATTCGCACGACAGATTTCAAGGAAAATGTTAAGCAGATTTTGTGCAAGTTTGGCGCAAACTTCGAATTAAACTAAGTATTTTCTTCAACTGCGTATTATTTATTTTAGAGCAATAAAAATTTAGAGCAATGCGAGGCCAATTTACCTATAAATTTGTAAATCCGACGAAACAGATCTATTTTAAAGTAATTTTATCAATGTAAGTCACTTTGTCTACCTATTAGATGTCCTTATATATTTATTTATATACCTACACTTATTTCAAAACAGGTACCTACTCTCTTCATCCTTTAGTCCTATTCATCCTAGGGTTATCTGGATGAAATCGTTTTTAGCGATAAGACCGCCAGTTGTATGTAACTTAGATATTTAATTAGATGTCCTTATTAATTTATGTATTTATGTATTTATGTACTTTTATTATATGCTGTGCAATAAAGAGTGTTAATCTAATCTAATCTAATCTAATCTAATCGGACCACGAGGCATCAATACGTACACTTTGCCTAACGAAAGGGCGTTAGGACAGACGTTGATTTTGACAAGGGTCATTGAAAACAGATTCAACGGACATAAACTCTTAAAAGTACAGAAATAACAGGAAAGTAACTTTGAAAACACTTTAGATACCTACTTTTGGTCTTATTGGGATAAGTACCGGCGTATTTTGACTAGGTATGGTCAACAGGAGGTTAAAACTTTCGTTGCGATGCTACCCGTAACCTGAGTTAAGTGCACGCATGTAAAGGTGGACGTGCTGTCGACTGTACGAAAATTTATTGTTTTTATCATCAATATCATCATCAGCCCTTTGACGCCTACTGCAGGACATAGGCCTCCCTCATGGTTTTCATAACCACGAGGGGTTTTGCCATAATAGCCACGCTTGGTTTGGATTTTTTTATTACTGTCTATTTTTTATTTATTGAATTAATATAATAACAGTTTTGCAACCGTAATATCTGGAATCTAACTGAATATTTAATTGATTTATTAAGATGTTCTTTGAGAGTGGAGTTTTGACATTGGAAATATCTTTTCGGTCGCTCCAGTGCAGGCTCCGATTTCAAGAAAAAGTGCGATCTCCTTATATCTCGGAGAGTTGTGAAGTTATGATATTAAAAAAAACCGGCCAGGTGCGAGTCAGACTCGCGCACGAAGGGTTCTATAACTTGTTAGACACAAGTTATAGATGGGATCTATACAACATTAGACACTAAGTTCGAGAAAAAACCGCAAAAAATCACGTTTGTTGTATGGGATTAAGTTCCGTGTGGTGCCGGATTAAGAATAGCGTTACTCCATTTCATACCGTGGATGTCGTAGACGGCGACTAAGGAAATAAATTACCAGGAGACGGGCAGCAGCGTCTTCCTGAGATTCCAACCGCATACTGCGATTGCCAACCCGCCTGCCAAGCGTGGCGATTATGGCAAAACCCTTCATGGGTAGGGAAAACCATGAGGGAGACCTATGTCCTGCAGTGAGCGTAAAATGGCTGATGATGATTTATTTTAGAAGCGAATATAAAACTGAATATTCTGTGAATATTTGAAACGTCTACCTGTTGCCGTTATTAATATCGAGCAAAGAACGGCAAAAAATACGTTTGTTATGTGGGAACCCCCCTTAAATATTTATTTTATTCTGTTTTTAATTTGTTGTTATAGCGGTAACAGAAATACATCATCTGTGAAAATTTCAACTGCCTAGCTATCACGGTTCATGAGATACAGCTTGGTGTCAGACAGGCAGATAGACGGACAGACAGACGGACAGTAAAGTCATTGTAATAGGGTCCCATTTGGCATCCTTCTGGTACGGATTTAGTAAGATTGACGCTTGCATCCACCCGATGATTTTTTTTTTTTGGATCGGCTTCCCTTTATCATAATTTGCCACTGGGAGGTACTCTGTTGGAACATTAAATCAAGCGCTCTGTTTCCTTCTTCTGTGAAAATAAGAGGTGGTGATACAAAAGAAGATCAAACTTAAACCACTTATCTCGGCTGGAAAAAATCAGCCCATAATAAAACATGCACAAATACTTACTCTAAACGAATGAGATAAAGCTTCTTCAAGAATTTATCGTCGCACGGGAGGGGCAGTCCCTTGTGAGGCCTCATCGCGAACCAAACGTAACGATGATTCAAACTACATCATAAACAATCCTAGTATATCCGAGATTTTTTTCGGTGGCTTTAGTGTGTTAAAAAAATACATTTTTTTTTGGTCGTAACGTCTTTTAGTTCTACCGAACTAGGGGTCATACCGTAGAGGGTCACTTGCTAAAACCGCATGCAACAAAAACATGTCGGCTCGGCGAGGGCTGTAACTTTGTAACTGCAATTCAGCTACGTGTGTCGTGTGCAATTCAGTTAATACATACCGTTGAGTAGAGCAAAGTAACCGTTACTCAGATCCTTTTGACTTGTGCCGCTAGATGGCGCCAGTGCCGCGTAACACATTGCGCAGTTTGTAAAAAAATTATCGCTTACTTATAGAAGTTTCACGATAAATCAAGGGCCATGTATTCCGACACAGCCCCGCTCGGTTTTTTATGAAAAACCGCGACCGGCGCAAAAATTAACTGAGAAATATCAAAGTTAACTTTCTTTATCACCACTCGCTCACACAATATTGTATGAGTAAGAGGCAAATAGTCGTCCAGTTCTTTTCTTTAATTAACAATGTTAAGACAGTTATTTAATAACAGTTGGTGTGTTCAGTATCGGCAACAGGTCGGTTTCATAATATCAAACTCGGATGTTGTCGTTAGGCTCTTGCAAGCCACCTACGCCAATTGATTCTGTTGCAAAGTTCGAGAAGGAACTGCGAAGTGTCCCTTCCATTGCCTATATTATGAGAATTCAGCCTTCTACTCGGACCCTTTCTGAACTCGCTGTGTAAATTGCCACTCCAACTTTGGATATTGAGTTTTGGGAGCAGTTTTTGCTGCCTACTTCAACGTTCAACTGATAATATTTATGGAAGGAGAACAAAGAAATATTTTAAGGAGTATAGTAAGTTTTCTTGCACTTCCCTTTATTATTGTACCGAGGTAGTCATTAAAATACTGCAGAAGTAATTAGTGTAACAGAGTCGGTGAAATAATAGTCAAAGTACGTCCATCGTGAAGATCTTATTCGAAGGGGGCAAAGTATTTTTGGGGTATTTGTTAGCCATAAAAGATAATAACACTGAAAACTCGGAAGCCTCAATTGCAACCAGAGGACACACCATTGGCATATTAGCTCTAAATAAACTGTTTTAAGTAAGAGCGCATACATACTTATACGTACGTTTACAGTACGAGCGTTTAAATTACAAATGGCTACCACACCCTCCGAACGGCACAGATGTCGTCAACAACCGTTTGAGAAGTCTAAAGTACCTACATTCTAATCGATTTCGACTCCCATTTCATAGAACTACAATTTTATTTATATTTTGTAATGAAAATTCGTTGTAGCCAAGCCGAGTCTTCCTACTTGTTAATATATGGGTTAATGATTTTTAAATGTACATCGAATTGTAAACTAATAAATTTTGAGGTAAGTTCAAAGTAAATAATAAAATAAATACTACTTTTATACTAAGTTCAGCTAACAATTTGGTAAACTATGATCGCTGCTAACCTCTCACCATACACACGTAAGTTTATGTCGGTATATTGGTGGTCTACCTAAATAGTATATTTCATTACAAGTGCGGAAAGGCTGTCATTGCAAAGAGTTCCGACAAATGTCTACCCGAGCCGAGGCGCAGCCGAAGGCGAGGGTTGACAGTCGGAACAAGTTGCAATGACGGTTCCGCACGTGTACTGAACGACTATTTTTAATACAGTTGCGAAAAAATGAAAAACTATTTGATTTTTTCTCTTCTCTCCATGCAGTATTCGTCGTATGTAGATATGTAGCGACTTTTTGACTTTTCCGGTAAAATGTTCTCCGAAGCATTTTGTGCAAATTATACTGCGATCCGATGGTGTTAATTCAAAAAAACTAGGGTCGAAATTACTCATCTTGTGCAACAAACAACTAAACTCGCAAAGAAAATTTCTGAAAAATGGCGCCAACCGTAGAATATAAGCAGAGTTTTTGTTTTTCTTCACCCATTCTGGTAGGCAAAGGGAACTATGCCCATACAGCCAAGTCTTCAGTAGAAGTTTTTTATTGATATGAAATGAAAATGAAATTTAATGAGATGAATAAATTAAATGAAACCTAACCAAACTCATTCAATCAAATAATTAAATCTGATATTGAAACAAATTAGTAGCTTCTTTTTAGAAATATACGTATTTGCATGAATCATAAAAACTTCTATGATTTTTTTTAGTAAAAACTTCATGGTTGGTTATTCTTTTTAATAGACATTATTTTGACAGTTGGGAAAGAGAACGCACGAGTGCGGGAAAGGTAAAAAAAAAGCACGAGTGTGTAATAGCCCACATCCCGAACGCTATACGTCCCTGCAATACGCCACTTTTTGAGCAACTGTATTAAAAATCATTTTACCTCACACTTTTCACGCAGTCTCCAGGGCCTGGAGTCCAGGAATATTATCCTTCCCACACATTCAGCAAACATAATTCCTTCGTCTCACCCCCGGGATTTCACGACGCCCTTTCTCCTCTTTGAAATTATGAGCCGAGTCAACAATCGTAGGTACGTGTCCGCCGACTGCCCGGTATTAGATGCCGGGTAAAGACCAAACGAAGGAATGCGAACAGTTGAGTGAGCCGATTATGGAACACTGAACAGTGCCATCGACCAAGCATGATTGGCACTTCATAGGTCGCATTTGTAATCTGTTGTAGCTTGTAACTAGCATCCATTAGTAATACTCAAGCAGTAATAAAATAGTAAAATTTTGCGGAAGGAAGGCGCTGCTATCTGTCATACAGTTTTAGTACAGACATCATCGTTCTAATCCTTTTATGTAGCCTTCAATATACGTCCCACTGCAGGGCACAGGCCTTCTCTCCTATCGTAATCCTATCACAAGTTAAATGTGATTGCATATTATTGATTGATCAAACTTTTCTGAAATAAATGTATTTCAAATTCACATAACAGGCATAACGAGGCAGCGGTACAGTTGAAAGCACATCAACCTTGACACGCGTGCACTCTTGCATTACGGCCGCTTTGGAAGTAAAATGTAAGGGTCGAGCTGCTGTCGAACTAGAACAGAGTGAATAGACGCTTACGAATAGAGGCGAATTGAACTGCATACATCACCGCCCGCAGGTTTGACAAGCCTTGGACATTCCTAAGGGTCGTATTTGATAAAGCACTGTTATCTCTGAGATCGCTATTTATTTTTATTCGCTAGTTTATTCGAAACGAAGATTACCTACCCTTACTCACGCAGGAAAAATGGGCACGTCCGAACTTCCCGGCCTACGATCATGTTCGGAAAGGAGTTACGAGTCTGAGCCTGCGTACATACCGGTTATGTGACTAGAATGAAAGCAACCTTGAACGTTGGATGTGCGAAGGCTACTTGAGCTGCTCTGATGTTTTAGCGTCTGAAGGAGATTTATTATCTGATTACTTCCCGTCACGATTGTCACCCCACGTTCGGCTGTATAGAGTGACTAAAGAGAGTTACCAAATCCCCTAAAAGGGGTTATGATAACATCTAACATCTTTTGCTTTAGGGACAAATTCCAAATCGCAAAAAAAAATATCAGTTGTTTCATACTAAAGTTACGAGTACTACCTGCGACTCCAAAGTTTTTCCCATATTAAAGGTTGTTCGTTGACGAGTAGAACCCCAAATTTTTGCCATTCCCATTGGAGGCTGCCGTACATTTACACAATTGGACTCAGTCTGGGTGTATTTCCATGTTTGTGATGGCCTTGCCTGGTTACCATAGCACAGGGTATCCTAGTTTGGGACCAGGTCAAGTGATTGTGTTGTGTGGAAGTTATTAAAAGAAACTTTTTACACCTTGTATAAGAATATCAGATTAATTATTGTTAACTTGGGTAACTTAGTCACCCGTTATTTATTGATGAAGGAAACCGACCAACATACTTGTAACAAAGTCTATAACCAAATTTCTGGTATGCATCCCAGTCAGAGGCATCCACAACATTATGGCAATTAACCAACTTAATTCCATGTTCCCCAGAGGGTTTCTCCGGAAAATCAGCGGGTAAACATTCGTTATTATGATCCTCCTACGCGGCAGCCCTCTACCGTCTGGGACTGGTTAATAAACATTTGGAACCTTATGGACGTATGGGCCATGGCCACCAAGTTTTACTTACTTCCGACTTTTTGTGCAAGTAATTTCCCTGGAGAATTGGTTCGTTAATGGAGGTAAGAGTATTCTGCTTTTTAGGGTTCCGTACCCAAAGGGTAAGGCATTACTAAGACTCCACTGTCTGTCTGTCCGTCTGTCTGTCACCAGGCTGTATCTCATGAACCGCGATAGCTAGACAGTTGAAATTTTCACAGATTATGTATTTCTGCCGCTATAACTACAAATACAAAAAACAAAATAAAATAAGTTATTAAAGGGGCCTCCCATACAACAATCTTGATATTTTTGCCGTTTTTTGCTCGATCTTAACAACGGCAACAGGTAGACGCTTGAAATATTCAAATATTGTATAGATAATGGTTTTCCTTCGCGCGCGAGTCCGACTTGCACTTGGCCGGTTTCTACTATAACGTTTAATTTCGTCAACTATAATCTAAAGTAAGACGAAACGAAGTTTGTTAGTTAAATAATCATTTTCTGTGGGCTTCGTTCTGTAATTAATACATTTCTACTCAACAAGTTGAGGATTTCAATTAAGGAGCCGTTATTTTGTTCGTTACCATCGTGGCGAAAGATTGAAATACAATACTTTCGCAAACTGTTGATCTTATTGAATTTTTCAAGGTGATAATTATGTTTACGCGAAAATATGCTCCAAATGTTACCTTTATGTAACAGGGACTTTGCAACATTAATGTAAAGATTGCCGCTTTCGACTGTAGACGGAAAGACAGATAGATAGAGAAAACTTTATAAGGGATACACAATATGTTCATATTATAACCATCTGTTCACTCTACACAACACGTTGATACAATTAAAATAGACCAAAAACACCGACGATGTAATAAAATACGACCGATAGAATAGAACCTCCAAGGTAAGGTTAACATTATCGTGAAACGTTTTCAGTAACTCCGTGTTCAGAATACACCCCATATCATTTCAGGCAAGCCAAAATGGCTGGCATAAATTTATCTAACCAATTTAAATAACAGTGGCCTACCACCGTATTGTTTTGGCCTTAGTCATGGCTCGCAAGCTTCCTCGCGCTCTCGGATGACGAATTGGAACGCTGCTCCCTGTCCTTGTCCCCCATACGTACATGCAGGACCCGGGTCGTGCCGCCTCCGGCTTTCTCGAGATTTATTAATCGAAAAAACACACAGATTACAGATCTGCAGGGTAGGGGGTGAGATTTCATGCAAGACGACCAATTTAGAAAAGTAGAGCTAGCTAATGTGAATGAAAACACCGGAACTATTAATAATGCTGTAAACGGAAAGTTAATTGTGATAGATCGGCCTCCCTTTTAACTAATTAACTATTAATCTTGCCATAAAACATGGGACGTTGGTGTTAAGACAAGTTAGAAGTTAATTAATGACCATCTGTCTTTGGCTCAGAGATCCTTTTGTTGAAACTAACTCCTCCCCGGAGTTTCCATTTATTATGAGAGTCCGAATGGACTTAGCGACCTCTAATCCGTTTATGTAAATCGTTGCTATATCCCCTAAAATACTTAGTAAATAGTTTTAGTTGCTTGCTAGTATATATCCATCGCATATTTACGGATAGAAATTCCGGATTCCGGAGAAGAATATTAGTCGTTCTCCTATGACCGAAACTTATTTGATACTGGATGTTCTTTGTTTTTATCTTTGCTGCTGAATCACTTTATAATATAGGAAGGGACAAAATACAGTAGGAGCACTCAATCCGGTCGCAATGTCGATTTACGAGTAAGTATCATAAAAAATATATTTACTCTCTTATGTACTGAAAGAGAAGGTACCTGCGTTGTTTCCTTTTCTGCGAGCAAAACCAAACACGATACTTTATTTTGTTTATATTTGCCTACCTTAATTTTATTATACCAGCTCACGTAACTGTCAGATATAACGAGGGATACCTTATCTACGACAAGAAGGATAGACCCTTACTTATTAAAATAGGTCTTTATGTGTAGGATCTGGACCTGTGACCGAAGTACGTACAAAGAGGCGACACCGACATGAGCCCAGCGATTTATTTTACCTATTAGAGTATGATCTTCAAGATCAATAACAATTAAAAACCATTGTTATTGTGGTCCGATCGGGTCATTTAGAATTCTACGGATAGATAGATAGATAGAGAACACTTTATACAGATATTTCTTAACCTAAGAGTACAGATGGCGGCCTTATCACTAAAAGAGACACGCGGCTAACATAGTAACATAGTACATTGACATTCAGCAAACAGAATGTAAATTCTTTACGTTGAAATAAATTATTGATTTCTGATTTCTGATTTCAACCTTTGGATGGACTAGACTAATACGTTGGAGAAGGAAGTAAATGTATAAATAAACATACAAAATTATAGTTTCATAAGGTATATGAATTATACATGCCTAAATAACCGAGTACTTATATTAAACTATCAATAGGTACCTACATACGAATAATTTACACAAATAATAATAAAACGAATATTACTTATATATAAATACATTAATTTATAAGTTAAGCCTACTTAACAGAATATAAGTAAAACACAAATAACAACAGATCAATATTACAAATATTAGAAACAGTATTATAGCTTAAGTACAATGATGATGTGAATAAATTATTTGTGGATTTATGTGGAGAATCAGATTTATTTGCATGTCTTTCTTTGATCCTTCCACTTCAGCTGCAAAGTCAGTATGTAGGGCCTAAAATAATCGTCATCGTATTTTTTGATTTTATCTGTCTCCCAGCAAATATTGATACGAATATGATGAATGGTGTGCAGCCAGCTCGCGGGCGGACACGGAAGGTGGAAAAACATCCGCGCAGACTGCAAAATGATTTCATTTTATCTGAGCCGATACCTATTTGAGATTCTGATTCGTTTGATCAGCGTGATTGAAAGCTTTTTCAATTTAACGCTCGAAACTTGGTGATGAGACGTCGATACCTGCTGGTCCGTACTGCGACGGGGTTGTCAGTGAACGTCGAACCAGTATGAAAACTGCATGCATATTAATGCTGACAAAATAAAGGCAGGCTGAAAATTAAAGTGAAGTAAAACCCAACCAAACAAGCCGTCAATTAGGAATTGCTTTTTTGTTTTGACCACTCGGAACAGTAAATTCGAGAAGTCAGCTATTGGAATTTTCGTTAAATTGACGTAAAATATAACTTTATTGCTATAAAGCTATTTGTTGAGTGCGCTCTTTGCTTTAACCGCCCTCGTAAATTGGGCGTAGGTAATAAAGTGGGGATAGTTTATTAGAGGCCATAAGACAGGTGTGGCGTCCAGCTTGACCGCTCAAAAGGTGTGCCGGTTATTGATTGCCGACCGTGTTACACGATCTATATTTGTCTACTCCATTTACGTGGGTCGCTGCCTACAAAAGTTACATACCTTTTGTTGTTTGTTGTTGCGTGAAGTGAAACAATGTTGTTTTCGCCCCGACAACATTTCTACGCCAGATTGGAAATTGCTAATAACAACTCTCAGCGTGGAGGAAACACAAACACGCCTTCGAATGGTTTCCAATAAACAAAAACAAGCTGGCAAAGTTAAACGAAATAAACGCTCGCATGTCAAACCAGATGCAACCAGTGAACTATTCCTCGCCATCAAAAGTACAACATTTTTCAAACATTTCTACAGACATTTTCTTTTGCTGGTGAGCCGTCTTATCATGAAGCTTCGCCTCAAGGTCGACATCGTGATACAATGCTGTCTGATGGTAAAGGCATAATGGTATTAATTACAACCCTACTGTTGCCGACCGACCAACCAACCTTTTTTATGTTTTTACTTCTTTTATACTTTTTTATATGTCTAATATTTTAAAAATTGAAATTGTACTATGTCAAGGACAAAGACGAATAAAAACAGATTCCTAAAAGTTACTCTCGCGTTTTTCTTAAATTTTACGTGCATGCGTTTCACCTACTTTATGCAAAATGTCGTCGCCCACGACACAGGCTCAGCTTAGTGTGAGTTCGCGGTCACCACTACCAAACGTTACTTTAATACAATTGTATTCAATGTATAAAAAAACACTGTGAGACATTGATTCAGCTCTACGTGCTACGAGAAGCATCTAGGCAAGCCCCAATCAAGTAGACAAATACCTGCTGTAGATATCCACCACAGTAGCTTTTTCTGTTGTTTTTAGGTAAAACAAATTTGAAAAATAGAGTTGGTGTAGGGATGTCGCAGTACAGGAGCAAAGCAGAATCCAATTTTGCCTGGAGGTTCTGGGCGTTAAAATTACGGTAATTCATCTTAAATTACATGAACTCACGCCTGTATCCCAGAGGGGTAGGCAGAGACCAGGAACTGCCACTTGCCACGATCCTGAGTTACATAATGAACGTCAAAATTGTTAGTTTCGGACTTAATACATTATGTGGAGAACAACCTCACAAGTTAACTCCACAAATTTTCTTTTCAAAAACGTTTTAACTTAATCAACAGAGTTTTTAGCTTAATTAACAGTTTTGAATAGTTTTAGTTGAATAAAACTCTTGGAATAAAAGTTGTTGTATAACACCAACATTTTCAAACTGAAATGCCTAATAAACGTTTTCGATTACCTGAACTGTTTCAAGAATGGGGAACTTGCATCGTAAAAGATAAATAAAAGTGGTATTTTTTTTCCCTACGACTAGTACTTTTCATAATAAAAGTCAATATAGTCACGTGGTATAAAAACGCACCATACAAATCGGGCTCAAACTATGACGTCACAACTTGAACGTAACGCCTATACTGTATGAAGCGTTTATCAATATTTGAGTTTGTTGTAGATACTTTTTGTGTTCACTTAAATCTCTTTTTATGTTTGAATTTGAAGGTTCGCTAGTTCTGTTTATTTTTAGATATTGTCACTCACAAAATATAATCTCAACAAGCAAGTCATATATTTTTATTTAAAATTTCCAACATACCACCAAACATATAGGTAAGACTGTTGAAACACCGTCAAGTCTAAAGAAGCTGAGTATTGAAACTGGTGAAGAAGATTATCCATTTCAAAGTCTTATAGGTTCTTTAATGTTCCTGGCTGTAAACACTCGTCCAGACATAGCATACATGACGAGCTATCTCAGCCAGTATAACACAAAATATGGGAAAGAACATTGGATAGCGGCAAAAAGAGTATTGCAGTATTTGAGAGGTACTATCGATTATGCTCTTACTTTCAGAAAGACTGGGGAGTTTCTGAAGGGATACACGGACGCAGATTGGGCTAATTGTACAATTGATAGAAAATCGTACACTGGGTACTATTTTGTTCTGGCAGGAGGCCCTGTAGCGTGGCAAGCTAAGAAGCAGCAGACAATAGCTTTGTCTTCTACTGAGGCGGAGTACATGGCGCTTACTGCTGCAGCTAAAAAGGCTATATATTTATTTATTTATTTATTTATTTATTTATTTATTTAGGACAACCAACAGGCAATACAACAACACATTCACAAAAAAAAAAAAACACGTAACATGGTAATTGCTCACCCACTTATAGGATGTCTCAGCATGCATCTAAATCTTAACAAAACAAGGCGTTTCATAATGGAAATTTGTGGTAAGTCTGATTGTGTTACGTTGCACAGTGACAGTCAGAGTGCACAAAGTCTAGTGCATAAGCCTGTTCACCATGAGCGAACCAAACACATAGACACGAAGTATCATTTTATTAGGGAAACTGTGTCTGATGGGATTATTGACATTAAATTCGTCAGATCGGAAGAAATGTTTGCTGACGTACTGACAAAGCCACTAGGTCGTAATTTACATAAAATATGTGTAGGCGGTTTAGGCTTAGCATGATTTTATGGTAGATTTTTATTTAGTTTTTGTCTAGTTGTTTCTGTTTTCCTTATAATAATGTCTGGGTTTAAGAGAGTTTTAATTGAGGGTGGATGTTGTAGATACTTTTTGTGTTCACTTAAATCTCTTTTTATGTTTGAATTTGAAGGTTCGCTAGTTCTGTTTATTTTTAGATATTGTCACTCGCAAAATATAATCTCAACAAGCAAGTCATATATTTTTATTTAAAATTTCCAACAGAGTTATCTAGTAAAATAATGTTTTATGCATGTACACAACTATATGAAACGTTCAGAATAAACGAAAAAACTAAATCTAATAAGGTTATTTTTCGTATTTTTTGTGACCCCGAAAACCCCGATTTTTTTATTGTTTTATTTTTAAATTTTTCTTAAGTTTTTATATGATTTCTGTGTATAAGAGCAATGTCACTGCAATCTACGCTTCTAAAATGATCAATGGGGAACATTGATCATTTTAGAAGCGTTCCAGTATAAACAACGTTCAGAAGTAGTTCAATAATTCAATTCAATATTACGTAGCGGGTATTCAGACAAGATTGCGGCCGAAAAGATTGTTTATTGTGCAATAGGGAAAAACAAACATAAAATATTTACAAAGCAACGGTACAATGGGCGGCCTTGTTGCTAATAGCAATTTCTTCCAGACGCCTGACAATGGAGAGTTGATTTAGGAAAATAATACTTAATAATAAAACATTTACATAAACCTTTACATAATTGTATAGGTATAATAATAAACATATTATATAAGTTACAATAAAGTTCTACAAGAGGATTAAAGAAAGGACATACCTATATACCTATTATAAATAAATAAACATAAAAAATAAAAAATATACCTAAAACCGACCAAGTGTGTGTCAGGCCACGCGCAGTGTAGGGTTCCGTAGAAAGAGATGGTTTTATCTGCTTTACAGAACTCGCAACTTTATCAACGTAATTTTCAATGGATATTGTACGAAGTTTTCCTTCTATAAGTTGGTTGCCTATTACTCGTTAACTTGTAAGGCCTACTTAGCCGTGATAGTTTTCCTTTTAAGTTCATTGTATGTACTACTACCCTGAATGTTTTCACCTTTCTACAATCAACCGTTTAGTCAGGACACTATGGTGTAGGCGAGAAAAAAAATGCATTCCTAATTTAGGTGTTGGGAGGGACACTAAAATTTTTTTTTAAATATTTTATTTTACCGTTTTGTCGGCGCATCATATGTATCTCTTGCCAAATTTCAGATTTCTCGTACTAATTGTCTAGGGCAATTCGAGCTAGGCCGCGGACAGACAGACACACAGACGAAACTATAAGGGTTCCTTGTCGTCTACGGAACCCTAAAAACAATAATGAATAAATTATTAACTTACTTAATTTTTTTTCCGGAAGAATCCGACCAGGTTTCGCTCTTATTCAAAGAGCCGTTCATTTACACATTATTTAATACGAGTAATTACAGTGATGATTAGGTCGTCGCTTTTAAAGCGACTTAACTGCTAGACCAAAGAGGCGGTGATCTGATACGGCCATGAAAAGGTATATAAAGGCCAGGAGCTCGTCTCCTCTTTTATTTATTACCACTATTACTCATCTCAGGCGACGTTTAGGGCACAGCCTTACTGTTATACTTATTACTTGCCATTAATTCAGCGGCATGAGTCGCGGCTGCTTCCCGACCTTCCAACGATATGCCATTACTTTAGAGGGCAATTCTGAAGCAAATGAGCTTTGAAGAATCGACTCTTTTACATACTTTGAATACGGAATCACTTCTTATACTAAAAGCATTTACATTACGTGGGTACGTTTATCATGGTACTCGTGATCGTATTAGATAGGTTAATACGTTTCTCTATTGAAAAGTATGGTAAGTGAGAGTGACAAGTGATGTATATATTTTTGTTAAGTAATGATTAAGGAATATTATGTAACTAAGTACTGTCGCGACTCACGACCCTATCGGAATCAAAGACGATATAGATTAGAACCTTTTATTTATTACACACAAAAGAATTTCAACACAGAGTAACCACCAGAGAAACACATAGATGTTTAAAACTAAGGGTTTACATATCATATACTGTATCTATGTTATCTAATTCCTAGCTAGGTATTGACTGGCCCCTAAAACAATCAGTGATGTCTAACTATCTGGACCGGCCAGCTACCACAAACACAAACTCTACTATTACGACGAAACGGTCTAGTAGGTTAACATGGCAGAACAATAATGTTATCTGAAAGAGATCGCTCTAAGCAATAAGACTGCCAATTGTATACCACTACTTAGATATAAGAAACTATTTGTAATATCTTTCACCTGGTTGTGCAATAAAGTGTTCTTTCTCTATCTATCTATCTATCTAAGCTAAAGCAGAATAATGCCCGTTAACCAGCCTGCCAATACTGCCATCACCCTATACAGTTTTATTGAAGTCTATACATCACGAGGCGGCTTTGTTACGGCTATAAAAGCGGTAAAAGAGGGAATATCAGCTGAAATTGATAAACTCGTGCATCCATCATAACGACCTCCGCGGATAGAGAGTAAAGTAGGCGCGCCGCGCGCTTTATGGCCCGTAATACGATATATTATAAAAAAACCGGCCAAGTGCGAGTCGGATCGTGCGTTAAGGGTTCCGTACCACAATAAATACAATTAAGAACATTATGTTTTCTTTCATTCAGTTCAGAACCCTTAGTGGGATTCCGACTCACGCATGACCCATTTTATTATATTATTTCATTTGTAGAGACTGCACTATAGTCATACCAAATTTATTGCTTGTACGTTTTACCAGTTTCACGATAAAGCATTATCTGTATTAGTTACTTATACAATGGAGAACTTGCAATGTTTTAATAGAATAGGAAAGGACACGTTAAAAGACAAATAAACGTAATACTTTTTTTCTCTGCGACTAATACTATTGATGATATAACCAGTCGAAAAGTCAATATAGTCACGTGGTACTAAAACGCGCCATACAAATCATCCTTAGACTGTGACGTCACTCCCTAACCTAAAATGTATAAAGCGTTTATCAATATTTGAGTTGTTTCATATAATAATGTTTTTATGCATTTACGCAAACGTTCAAAATTCAATAACAAAACGAAATCTATTAAGTTTTATGTTATTCGAGTAACTTTATTTTTCGGATATTTTGTGACCCCGAAAACCCGGAAATTTATTTTTATTGTTTTATTTTTAAAAGTTAGACGCAGGTTCCCCATTAAGCTAAGACTATAAAAATACCAAAAATATTTCCGCTCAGGTTAATAACGTAACTGGGCTACTTTTTTATGTTGGACAATTCGTTATAATAAACATCTATTGGCATCATCATCATCAACCATTTGACGCCCACTGCAGGACATAGGCCTCCCTCGTGGTTTTCATAACCATGAGGGGTTTTGCCATAATCGCCACGCTTGGCAAGCGGGTTGGCGATCGCAGGATGCGGTTGGAATCTCAGGAAGACGCTGCTGCCCGTCTCCTGGTAATTAAATGGAAGGAAATGGAGTGATGCTATTCTTAATCCGGCGCCACACGGAATTGGCATCCCTAAGGTTATTTGCCAGGGGGCCTAGCCCTGAGAAGTGATCGCCTGCCGGCCGAATCCCAATGCATGTTTGCAATAGCCAAATATCCTGACCTGGTCTAAAACGTTCTGGGGTGGAAACACATAATATTTTGTAAGACATTCAATTGGCTTTCAATCTGCTATGTAATTGTTGTGATCTGTTTTGTATACCAAATAAATATGACTAAATATCTATTACAGTTCAGGAGAAAAATATCTTTATAGGTCAGACAGACCGACGCCCTAGACATATAAATACTTACATTAGGAACTTTCAAGTACGAAATCCTAAAAGCGAGTAAAAGCGTGTTGCCTGACCACAATCATAGTACTTTACCGTAATAGATTTTAGAGACAATAAAATAAAAGGTAATCACTTTCACGTACCGTGATAATACTGTCGTGCCTGCATTAAAATAAACACCTTATAATAAAAATGCCTTCAATTATGAAATAACGTTCGCAGCTACAAATTAATAAAATAAGCTAAAAATGTTCCTATGACTATAGACTAACGGACTTATTTATAAAAAGTTTAATCCACTAAAACACTTTTAAGACGGAAGTAAAGTTGGTTTATGGCAGGATTTCCTCTTATAAACCGGCTTTAAGGCCGTCTTAAGTGTGACTTAATAGAATTGGCTTTTTATAAATAAGACTGTTAAACAAACTTCCTTGTAAATATTAGCGAGAAAAGCCATAGAATGTGTTGCTTTATTTCACCGAAGTACAAATGACGTGTCTAGATAAGTTAGTTACGTACATTTGTGAAGTTATAGTAGCAATACCACTCGCTAACGGTGAAGGACAACATCATGAGGAAATCTGAGTGTCTGAGCTATTCATATACCTCAGCGCTTGAAATCGCGATGGGCTCTTGTGCAACTTATTGTAGGTATTTATTTATAACAGAGAAAGCAAGAGAGTGAGAGAAAGGTACCCAAAGTCTTAAGTAAACAAAGTATTTGATAAATTACCAAGACTCAATCAAAATATTGCCGCTGGGAGCTATTTTCGACAGTTCTTAGTAACCTTCAAGAAGTGTCTATCAAAATATTATTTGTTTGCCCCCTGAATACAAAGGATAAGTTTTAATTGCTTTTTATTGTTAAGCACGTTGTTAGTTATTACTTTCCATCAACAAACAAAAAATTCAAGACAAAATCATTTCAAACGGCAGGCCTGAAATATTTTGTATGAATTTTTCACCTAAAATCTGCGACAAGGTGCATGCATTAACATACTGCGAATTTTGCCGGAGAGTGCTTTTAATTAGCCAATATTTTAAGAAAGTAGAGTTTTCTGTCGAACTAATGTGGTAGGTTTTTTATCTGCGTTTCACGCACACATTTTTTGTACTTATTGAATTTTCTTGGGCGAGCGCAGACAAAAGTTGAATCTAACCCTGCAATGTTTAAGGTGATTGTGTAGAATATTCAGCTTTACTCATTTTCCGGTGACGCTGATTTTGACTACACGGTTGTAACGCGGTAAGCGTAATCCCCAATTTACATGTAAGCGATTCCAAGGGTGCACGGGATCTACAGAGAGGATAAAGGAAACAACTCATCCCTTCGTAGATTTCTCGGGAGACTTCTTTAAAACGTTTACTTAGTGTAGTTAAGGTACCTTCTAAAGCACATGAAGCTTTATATGAAGAGAGTCAGTTTCGATACGGACGTAAGTTAATATAGCCTCTGCATATATATAAAGTTTTTTTAGAATTTTAGTTAGGAGTGTTTATTGGGTTTATTGGGTTTGTGGACCAATTTTTAATGACTAGCAATACTCACGATATACAATCGCAATTACAGCAGTTGAATTTATAACTATTGCGATACCAATCATCTTTTATCGTATTAAAGCCCAAGTCTTGGGTCGCAAAAGTTGCAAGTTTGCAACAAGACACTTGCAGCGAAAAAGCGGTCGAAATATCTTTATTTTGTGAGACAAAATGTGCTTAGAATGTCTTCTTTAGTAAGTAATACATTCATTGTATTAAAACAGACGATAAATATAACAAAAGTTAGGTTGTTGTACCTAAATTACAAAGTCTAAGAATTACGCATTTTTTGGATAACTAAGTTTTGTAAATAGGTATGAATTGCACCATTTTATAAGCGCTCACTGCCTCACACACGACATGTTTTCGCAATTGCAATAAACAATATATTGTTCGAGCGCACAGAACAAACTATCTGCAGTGCCAAGCGGCGGATGTGCAAATTGTTTTTGGTTTATAGCCTTGCCGTGTACAATATTTATGGCCTATGTACGAATTAAACCCAAATAATATTACCCGCAATGGATGTGACAAATGACCGAAATCTGTCGAAACAAATAACGGCTCGCAAGTGCGACTCTTTGTTTACTTCGTGACAGTAATAAGCTGCCTATATACGCACCCACACATAAGCTTCCCAGCGTGTGACGTAGTTGCGGGTCGCCGCAACTTTTCGCAATATACCTTTTTTACTACTCATTTCTTGAACGCAATCGTGTGTGCATCGAACCCTCAATTTTTCTATTTAAAACTCTGTTTTGGATCATCATCATCAGCCACCCGACGCGAACTGCAGGACACAGGCCTCCCTCATGGTTTTCATAACCATTCATTCATTTTATCCACGTTTATAGCATAACTACTATCAAACCTTCTAGCCGTCAATGGTATGAAAAAAACACGTCAACTGACCCAATGACCAACGACTTTGCTTTCTAGTGAATCTGCGGTAACAATACCAGACACTAACTGTAAAGAAAAACAACATGAAGAAACCCGAGTGTCTGAGATGTTCACATACATAGCGCTTGAAATCGCCAATCCGCAGTGGGTGCGCATGATGATTTAGCCCATACACTCTCTGGGGGCCTATTACCTGCAGTGCCGCGAGGGCCACTATTAAAATAATCTGTACCTATACCTGGCTTGTAGAAGCTGATAAGAAAAGGGCTATTAAGACCAGGCTTGTTGGACTTCCACTTAATTAAGCCTCGCTTAGATACCTCTGTGTTTGCATTGTGTCGAGTCACGGGCTAATTCCACCCTTTATTGAGCGCCTCTTTGAATGGAACTGAGTAAGCCGCAGTCCGATCCAATAGCGAGCTGTTAAACGTCTATTAAACTCTGACAGTTTACCGACACTGCAGATTCTAGGAACGAAATCACTTGCAGCATTGTGGTCGTAGCCTAGTGGGTAGAACATTAGAATCGGAAGCGAGAGACCCAGGTTCGATTCCCAGTGCGGGCATGTACCTATGAAGTTATAGTAGCAATACCACTCGCTAACGGTGAAGAAAAACATCGTGATTAAACCTGAGTGTCTGAGCTATTCGCATACCTCAGGGCTTGAAGTCGCCAATCCGCGGTGGGCACGTGGTGATTAACATGAACATAACAGAAACTTAAACATTTAGATACAGGCATATTTATATTTTGCTTCTGACCAGATTAACATGAACATAACAGAAACTTAAACATTTAGATACAGGCATATTTATATTTTGCTTCTGACCAAATTGGTTAAATTGTCAACTATTTTTTCAGTGGTTTTCGGGCGGTTTTAGATTCTGTACGCCACACCCTGTCCTGTATGTATAATGTGTGTTTGGATGTTTCTTTTTATGTAAGTTTAATCCTGAATAAAAAAAAGCGGTGGTAGCCTAGTGGGTAGAACATCGGACTCGGAAGCGAGAGACCCATGTTCGATCCCCAGCGCGGTTTTCTTGGTTTTCGAAGTTATGTACATTTAATTTTGTGAAGTTATAGTAGCAATACCACTCGCTAACTGTGAAGGAAAACATTCATCGTGAAGGAATACCTCAGCGCTTGAAATCGCCAATCCCCGGTGGGCACGCGTGGTGATTAAGCCCACACTATCTACCTGAGAAAAGGCCTGAGCCCTACAGTGGGCGTATATAGGCTGCTTATGTAATCCTGAATAAAAATACTCAAACACTAAATTACCTAGATAATATAATTTTAAGGAAGTAGGGGTATAAGTAATGGATCAATCATTCTACAATCGTCCACTGCTCGATATAGGCACATTGTATTAGTGTGCTGTGTATAGTACCTATACGGATAAGCAATTTTAAATTAAGAATCATCATCATCAGCCATTTGACGCCCACTGCAGGACATAGACCTCCTTCGCGGTTTTTATAACCATGAGGGGTTTTGCCAAAATCGCCACGCTTGGCAGGCGGGTTGGCGATCGCAGTATGCGGTTGGAATCTCAGGAAGACGCTGCTGCCCGTCTCCTTGTAATTTATTTCCTTAGTCGCCTTCTACGACATCCACGGACGGAAATGGAGTGACGCTTTTCTTAATCTGTCGCCACACGGAAGTGTATAGTATGTAGTGTAGGTATAGTATACAGACAAGCAATTTTAAATTAAGGATACTAGAGTACAATCTAATATTCTTAGAGTAATTTTAAATTACTTATAGTATAGGACTCACAGACTTATGAGGCTTCTCAGTGTCTTGAATGAAAACGCTCTAGGTACCTAGATAATATCAGCAGGGCTCTCATGTACCTACGAACAGCAATAAAACATTCGCTGAAAACAGTGTCTTTATCTTTTATTGTACGTGACAAAACGTAAAAAGGAAAAACGCCATCTTACCGCCGATATCCCCGAAGATTTCTTGGGGAGGGTTTATTTCTCCCGTATTTGAAAGTAGGGTGAGAGCCGTTTTTGAACCATTAAGTACTTATTTTAAACTATGGGTTGATCATCGTTAACTATATTTAACCGATTTTGTGATCGTTGATTTGACGGATTTGTCTCCGTCCGCAGGACAAAATAACTATTAGGTCTGCCACTTGCCACGGTCCTGCCTGACAGATCTCATTCGTCAGCGTTGATATTAAAAGATCAACATTGCAAGATGTTTAGTTTCGGAAATGTGATATTATAAAAATGTCTAAATTATGCTATTTCACGAAATAACCTTTATCACTAAACTTTAAGACCACATTATGGGTTGATGTTCGTAAAATAAAAAAGTACATTATACGAAGGTGAATTTTTTTTGTACAAGAATAAGCAACCTTTAAAAAATTAGTCTTATTTATAAAAACACGATTCCTTAAAACACTCGTCAGATTGAGTTTAAATAGTCCGTGGTAAAGGGAAAGACGTAACCACAGATTATTTAAAATGCCTCTGAGGCGTTACACCGTTAATAAAAACTAAAAACGACAAAATGGATTCTCGTAAACTGTTGAATAAATAAATACAGTGAGTCAGTCTATCGAGACCACGGCACTTGCAAAAGTACCGAAACGTCGGAAAATTGTAAAATGGAAAAGTAAACGAGTAAATATCCGTTAAAATTCAGTTTTATTATGTCTAGTGCTCGTGTTAACCTCAGAAAATACTACAGTGAGTCTAGCAAAATATACTTAATACCAAAACATGATACCTACTTGAGCGCCAGGTATCTTTTGATCAAATTGACAATAATGTCCATTATATGACGATTAAAAACTCATCATCGTACTCATCTGCCCATCGCTGCCCACTGCTGGGTATAGGCCTTTACCTCCAAATGCCATCTCAAAATCAAATCAACCAGCCCATAAACAGAGCCCACTGTTGAGCATAGGCCTCTTCTCTTTCACGCCAACCGATCCGGTCCCTTGCCAGTCCAATGTTTCCTAGCCGCTTTCACAATGTCGTCGGCCCACTGGGCTGGTGGTCTGCCCACCGACCATCGATCCGTTCTGGGCCACCATTCAGTGCCTTCATCTTTGTCCACCGACCGTCTTCCCCTCTAACCGAATGCCCCGCCCATCTCCATTTTAGCCTTATGACTCGTGTGCCTACATCTTAGACTTTGGTTTTATGCCGAATATAGATGTTTCGCACACGATCAATAAGTGAGATGCCTAGCATAGCCCGCTCCATAGTATTTTTATTCATTATAAAAACAAAATGCTTGCTTAATGAACGTCAAAATTGTTAGTTATCTTTTCGTCCGTCTCATTAAGAACCTATACCCACATAATGGGTAAGAAACAGCTGTAAAAACAATTGTGCCCCAATTCTACTGATCTGGGATTTAAATATTTGTGGCCCTTTGGCGGCGCTCGCCACGTGGTGGGAACGCGAATTTGCTTTTAACACATTCAATAGAGTCACAAAGTAGGTATGACAGCAAATACGGTTGAAGCTGGCTAAACTTACTAGACTGTACTCCAAGCGAATCGATCACACGTATTTTTGTGTGTTGATAAACAAGTTTACTTGATCACTGAGCGTAACTAGATCGTATTCTGATCACCTGCATTAGAATTCCATCACATGATTTACGTGCTTCAAAAACCATTAAATTTTAAGTGACTACATAAGCAGCCTATATACGTCCCACTGTAGGGCACAGGCCTTCTCTCAGGAAGAGAGTATGGGCCAAATCGCTACGTGTGCCCACCGCAGATTGGCGA
This sequence comes from Yponomeuta malinellus, assembly GCA_947308005.1. Classification (NCBI taxonomy): domain Eukaryota; kingdom Metazoa; phylum Arthropoda; class Insecta; order Lepidoptera; family Yponomeutidae; genus Yponomeuta; species Yponomeuta malinellus. The sequence continues at coordinate 6,919,752 of OX370998.1, read as the reverse complement.
TTTCAAGCGCTGAGGTATGTGAGGAAACCTGTGAATACACTCAGGTTTCCTCACGATGTTTTCCTTTACGGTTAGCGAGTGATATTACTACTATAACTTCACAAATGTACACAACTTAGAAAACAAAGTCATAGGTATATGCCCGCACTGGGAATCTAACCTGGATCTCTCGCTTGCGAGTCCAATGTTCTACCCACTAGGCTAGGTACCACCGCTCTTAAGTGAGTAATTCAATTAAATTACGTATGAATGTGATGTAAAGTAATACATACCTACAATAGGATCTTTTCTCGATCTAATTAAGTTCGTTTATTGCTTCATAGCACGCAGAACTGATGGCCGATGGGGCCGAAAAGTTCTCGAATGCAGACCACATATCGGCAAGCGCAGCGTAGGACGACCAGCCACAAGATGGACAGATGACCTCATCCAAGTGGCAGGAAGACGCTGGATGCAGGCCGCTTCCAACCCGTCTTTTTGGAAATCCATGGAGGAGGCCTATGTCCAGCAGTGGACTTCTTGTGGCTGAATGATGATGATGATGATGATTGCTTCATGTGGTGAAAAATAGATTTTAACATAAATAATGGTAGCACTATTAAAGAGTCTGCAAATTTTTGAAAATTTTCTTGCGAACTACGGGGGTTGGTATGGATTTTAGTAAGTAACTTGACAATCAGAGTCAGCTAAAAACTTGGCACAATCTACCTACAATGGACTGTCCGTCTACATTCATTGGATAAGGTATAGGTACCTAAGCTATAGCAGCAGACACTAACCAGTTTCGTTCACGTTTTTCTATTTATAATTAAACAGTTAAGTGAATGTACATCAACCCTGTCACTATCAATAAAGCAAAAGCTGCCACGTAAATTGTATTTCTGTCTCATTTGGTCCCCTTGGATTTCTTTTCTTGAAGCCGTAGGTATATTTCGATTGGTAACCCTACCGCCACTGAACGGGCTACTCGTTACGAGTCTTATCCTAGTTTAGCGGTGAATGGTGCTGCTTAGATGTAATTTGCGGAATACCCATGTTTCAAGAAGACTCAACCTCGAGAATATAATTACGTGGAAGGTGGCATTGTATTGTATTGACGTAGACCTCGTTATGCTAGGTCTTCGTTCCTAATTTGTTTGGCTATAATATGTATTTATTATTATTTAAGTATATCCGATTATCCCTCTTATTATTATCAGATTTTGACGAATAAGATCTTCATCGATTTGTCTTAATTGTGCGGTTTGCTATATTAAGATATATATATTTTGCAAGAAGTTCGAAGAAGAAGAAGTGACTATGAAGTCACTAGATGGCGTAGCTGAAGCCGAATTCCATTTTCATTTGACTGTAGCTTTTTTAATCTAACGTCAAATAAAAAACCGAAATAAATGTAACAAAAAACCCCACTACTCAGCATTAACTACTAATTAAGCGGGACCCAAATTCCACATTAATGTTCACCATCCGAGTTTTTTGTTATATTAATTTTGGGATTTTATTTGACGTTAGATTCAAATAGAAATGGAATTCAGCCCTCAGCTGCGGTCTGTTTTCATTAAACGATCAATATTTTTGAAAGTTCTTGTGCATCTACAAACCAAATCCGTTATTATAGAGTAGGCCACCTTTAGTAAAATTTGCATATCGCAATAAAACCATGTTTCGATGAAAATCCACGCTGTATTTTGCATCGGAGCCAATATTGGCAGTAAAATTCGTGTTGCTAGAGCGGTGCGGAATAAATATCGCCGCGTGGAGTGCGCTGTACCTACAAATAACACGAAATGTAGTTATTGGGGTCTCCCGCGACCAAATTGCGGACGAGCGGGTGGTTGCTTAGCAATCAACTTAATATGAATGTCCCAATTCCCTATTGCACATTTATTTATACTCTACCTAGGATTGAATTAGGCACTCCCTGCGTTTTACTATTAAATTGAAATTTAGAACAATCCTTGAGAGGTTACATCCAAATTGAAACTATAACCTCGAGTAAAACGAGCTATAAATACAGCTTAAGTAGCAGGTCCCGAGCAGTGAAATGGCATCGCAAATATTGACTTGGCGGTTCCGCGCAGTTTTTCCGCGAGGCTGGCGTGGCTTGCGATGTTTGGCGAGCCGCCAGCGCTGGTGTGGCGTCGGTTAGGGCCGCCCGATGGCCTATCGGACGTGAAATATCGAAATTTCGTCCCTGTCTAGAAGACTAACTTAGCTCTTAGTGGCACTAGTTTGCTAGCCGGTTTTTGAAAGTTTGTCAATGGAATTAGTGCAGCAATTACGTAACCTAACCAAGCAAAATTAACCCAACGATAAACATCAGTTTAATATGCGAGTGTTTGAAAGCTACGTAGGTATTGGTAAATAGAGATAACTCTTTGTGAAAGTTAAATAAGTACAAATACTTTCTAAAATCCGCAACAAAACACCTCAAAAATTTTTGTTCTACGAGTTTTACTCAGATTTTAAGTTTTTGAAATATCGAGGTTTCCATAATTTAATTCGCGCTTTACGTGCTCTACCAGTGTGGCAGCCCTCCATAGATTCAATCATCATCATCAACCCATTATGTCCCCACCGAGGGGCACGGGTCTCTTCCTTGAGGAAGGTATAGGCCATACTCCACCACGGGGGCCAAGTCCGGATTGGTGGAGGCTTGTAGACTAGTGGCTCGTCTACTGTCAGAAGTTGTCAATCCGCCCTAAGGCCTCTGACTTGGCTTAACGACTGCCATCTATCGACGGCAGCCGGCACCAACAGCTTAACGTGCCTTGCGAAGCACGGAACCGCTCGGAAAAATGCCACTAGCGTTAGGCATAGACGGCGACCCATCCATGCACTGAACGCGCCCTGTGTTGCTTAACCTTCGTGATCGTTTAAGATCACTCAGGCAGCCGGGGCTACGAGCGATTTCCATAGATTATCTTACGTAAAATAATGTTCATTCTATGTAACACGTATGGTAAGTAATATCTATCAAAGAGCGTCCTTACAAAGCAGAAAATTTACTTAAGAAATATTAATTTGAATGCCAAAATGTATCCAGAAAAACTCTAACCGACATATTTCAGAAACTACGCATTTCTGAAACATGTCGGTTACGCAGACCCTGTCTAGTAGATACATGATATCTTCAAAAAATTTTCAAATAATCGTGTCGTATAGCTCCTTTCATGACATTGGTGTCGAGCCATAGAAATTAGGTACTTTATGAAATCCGTTAAGCCTAAAGGAAATTACAAGAAATAATCTTTGAAACGTGAAAAGAGAAGGTATTATTAAAGTATCTGAAAGGAATATTGTACGGACTTCCGATTAATTTTCTCGGAAGAAAATCCCTTTAACACCGTGTCGTTGCTCGGATACAACCTCAATGTATTATTATTACAGGCACATATACATGGGTACCCTACTTCCTTCTTTATTATAATGAGTTCTGAAAACATTTATTTTGAGCTTCCTTTGGGCTCTCAATTAATTCCGACACGAGCTGAAAAGCAGTTTCTCTTACGACAAAGATAAAATTTGAAAATACCTTGGGGAGTTTATTGAGATATATAACTTTGTGATTAATTCCACCTTGTTTTAAATAAATAAATAATATCTTAATTCAGTAACTAGCAGTTTGTAGTTGGGGCATTGTACCTACTAAGTCCATTTCCTTCCGTGGACGTCGTAGAAGGCGACTAAGGAAATCAATTACCAGGAGACGGGCAGCAAGCCCCGGTAAAGCGAGCTGTCGGTTCGTCCCATGTTGTGGTAATGTCTATTTAGTGAGCAGTGGCCTGTTAGGATTGCCACAGCTTTGCGCAGATCATCACTTCTCAGACGCAGCAGGCTACGTGAAAGACGTTTCGAGATCGTTGGTAGAGCCTCCTTGGCTTGTCTGCATTTGGTTTCTATTCTCCAAAGTTCAGCATGCTGGCTTTCTGTTCGCGACCTCAGCCTCATGAAGATCACATATCGGCAAGCGCAGCGTAAGACGACCAGCCACAAGATCGACAGATGACTTCATCCAAGTGGCAGGAAGACGCTGGATGCAAGCCGCTTCCAACCGGTCTTTTTGGAAATCCATGGAGGAGGCCTATGTCCAGCAGTGGACTTCTTGTGGCTGAATGATCATGATGATGATAATTTTAGTCTGTGCGTTTTTGAATATTCAGCAAACTGCAGCTTCTATATACAGGCAGATAGAAAGCTCTCAGAAAAATATGAATCCCGAAACGCATACGGAAAATGAAACGTTGGAAATGGCATAATTTCGCGCTTTCATAATGCCGGACAAAAGGAGATATTTCATTTCGTTTCACATTTAATAAATACACTTTTTAAAACCAATAAAACCCGACTGCTACAAAGTCTTAAGCGAGAGCTAGTCCGTCGTTTTAACCTCAGTGCCTATATTATGCGCTCGTATGCGAAGAATTTCTGACGTTTGCTATCAAATTTATCTATGAAATTGAGAAATAATAGCAATCCTTCAAGTTTTGGTACGCATAATACGCTATTGCAGTTTTTAAATAGGTCTCACAATTTAAATTATTTTAGGTTTAAATTGTTAACAATTGTTCTATTAGACCCTCCAAAAAAAAAAACTTGTTTTGAGAACTCAAACTTTAATTTTAATTTTTCATGAACACATAAGAATGCTGTCAGCCATGATAATCTAAAATTACCTCTGTCCCTCGTCACTACACATACGATCGTCGTGACTACGTTCTACGTTCTACGTTCGAGGCCAAGTTCTATAGTAAATAAAAATATTTAATCTAGTATATTTGGCGACAGCACCGCAGGCGGGACCGACCGGGACCTCTTCTTAAGATTATTTCAGGTAAGTTAATTTTGCCCCGTCTGCTAGCTTACGAAAATTTTCCAGCAGTCGGGTTTTTTGCTTTTATAATGAGATTTTATGAAATCCTTCACCTCTTTTATCGTGGGGAAACTTAAGTGCCTCAGATATTCATGCACTCGCCCCAAAGCTTGGTGATTAAGTCCATAATCTCTCTTTGGAGAGAGTATTCAGCCCTTGTATGTAGGCATGTATTTGATAATTTAGTGGTATCTTAATAACAATAGTATCAGCTGTCATTAACGTAAGCCATTTTGGCTTTTTTTTTGTAACGTTATGAAGTTGTTCAAGCCGCTTAGACTCTGGTTGGTCGTAAAAAAATATACACCCCAAAATTATAACCCTTGTTGGCTTACGCAGTTGGATAAAAATGGTACGTTTGCATCCCCTGCGCCGCGCGACACGGAGCGGGATGCGATAAACCGTGAAATTCCCGACCAAACTTCCAAAATCTAATTTTGAAATTTATCTCTGTTTGTTTAACAAACCTGTTATTCGGCGTGGCGGGCGCTTGTAGATGCATTGAAATGTTTGCCACCCACAGAGCTTCTGCCGCGCTAAGACGTTCTTCGCCAAAATATTTAGGTACTTCATAGACAGAGTACCTAATGGTCCTTAAGAACGCGAGCACAGCTAGTTTAAGCAAACTTATATTTAATACGTGCCATCCAAACAAAATTGTTAAAATCATTTATCTAGGTACAGATATAAATCTATCTGTGCCACCACTACTTTTACCCCTAATATTGTTTGTGCCATTCAATTTGTGGTTATTTGAAGATTATTTTTTTACTTACCTTGACTTGTATGTTGAGAACTTGAGACTCGCATTACGTAGACACTGTGTTATTGAACTGTATTATTGCGTACTCATGCGGTAAATTGCATCAAGATTCATGAACCATTTGTGTTGCACATTTACTATACTGACGACGCGCTCCGCAAGCAAAAATATGGACAGCATACTCGCATCATCAACTTTCTAATATGTTTTAAAAAATCGTTATCGTTAGGTGCACTAGACGGTTTCAGCACAATTCATAAAAACTTCAAGCTCGCGTAAATAACTTCTAAAAATCTATAGCCTCACTGTCATAAGCAGGGGCTAACCATTTTTTTCCCCTTCGATCTAAAGTGAACGCGCACTGAATCAAACGAATTTTAGAATTCATTGAATGAAATCCTATGAAACCTGGCTCACTAAATCGGGCCGCATCGCGCGAATTTGGAAATCAGAATTTGAAAATTTGAAAGGCTCCCAATGACTTCGGTGCAGTTGATCCTTTCGGTGCGGATAGGTTCTCCTCCCAAAATAAAGGCTAGATCCGTAAATTTTGTCTCTGTCTGTCTTACTCTGTTTCTTTGTGCGCGCATCACGCAAACTCGCATCCACTGAAGGGAACTGAATAAAACTTACCATGACTAAAGCTTAGATTCCCGTGTATCATTTAGGCTATACAACATCGCGCTTAAGTCCGCAGGGGGCGAGAACATCACTATAAATATCTTCACAAACTGGTTAATTGTATCCGACACTATAGAAAAACTATTATTCGATTACCTTTGAGCTTTCAGGGCAGAGTTTCATAACACTGGAATTTGTAGTCTGTTATGACAATTCGAGGCACATTGCGCAGCAGATTCGTTTTGTTAATCTGTGTATCAATCGACTTTGCATCGAATTGTCAAAGTAGGAACCTGTTGAACCTTGGCACTATGTGGACCTAGGCCATTAGGCTCGTTTCAAATATTCCCGCGATGCTAAATTCTATTGTCTATGGTATTCGGTACGTCACTGCCAACTATTCAATGTGAAGTTAGTCACTTACCGCTATTAAGCCGGTGTTTGGTGTTATAGTCCGCACAAATCTTTTTGGCGGCAACGTGAACATAGTCACAGATCGTTTGCACATCGCTTACTGTCTTTACAGCGTATGTGTGTGTAATTGACGTAGTGTGATGCGTGGTAAATTACTATTAGTCAATTACTAACTAACTTTACATTGACGTTATTTACTTCGAAGTCTGTTAGTTTTGAACGTACTAATAGTTACATAACTTTTATATGCTATTGGTTCTTTTATTTAATAATTGAGATAAGTAACCTCAAAATATTCGAAATCCATCGGTTTTTTGATGTTGTAGTAGTGTTGTACCTCGGTCAGTGGCCAAGGTACAACCTGGAACTTGCACTTTGGCAAAGCGAATTTTTATTACGTAGCATATTCCTATTCGAATACATTTATTATTTCAGGAATCATGTCTAGAAACAAAGAGAAGAAGAAAAGAACGCCTGTTAATGTGGATAATCTGACAAACGCCATTGAAATGTTTAAGGAAAAAAAATTCTAAGCCTTCGGTGCTTCCAAACATTTTATCTCATTTCTGAGTGAAAATAATACTGAATTACTTATGCCGAAAAGAAAGTCCTATTTCCTGTGCGGTAGGGTGCAGCCGACTTCACATGAACCTATAAATTTTTGTTTCAAAGTCCCCGCAACTTTGACGAATTGAGTACTTACACCCGGATGTAAAAGTTGAAGTGTAGTTCCAAATATTATCACAGTGGCTTAATAATAATAATCTAATATATAAAAATCTCGTGTCACAGTGTTTGTCATCGAACTCCTCCGAAACGGCTTCACCGAGTTTTATGATTTTTTGTGTATATTTGGTAGGTCTGAGAATAGGGCGTAGGCTAATTAATATGGCAAAACAACGTTCGCCAGGTCAGTTAGTAATAAATAAATCTTAATTTCAGGCTAATATAAAATAAAATAAGAACTACTTGTTGAGTACCTAATGCAGTCAGAAGGAACACTAGTACTTAAAGTTCGCAACTTCATACTCCATATCCATACAATAACGTTCCTATTTTAAACTTGCAATAAATGTATTGTAACTATATGCCACGTTTAATTCAATTAAAGTGGTTAATACTAACTAGACTTACATACCTATGTACATTATATTGTAAAATAACTGTGGATGCCGATATTATAAGCCTACTAGCAGAGTGTGACTGATAGTAAAACGCTAGAGATGTTGCTCGGTTGATATATTTACTGCAAGTGTCACACATCAAAACAGACAAACAATGGTAGCCTAGCGATATTTAAATCGGTGTCAGTTATGTATCGGGATAGGATTATAACCGGCCAATACATGTGCATATACCACCTCCAATACGGCGTTTGAGGTCCGAGGTGGCTGGGTGCCATACGTTACTGTATGGTACCCGGCTGCCTTTGACTCTATATGCCTCACATGTTCTCTTCTCGATTGTTTTGTTTTATCTCTGTTTTGTTGACGTTTGTGTCTTTTGTTTGTGTACCTTTTGTTTACTTTGTGTTTCTGTGACAATTTAAATAAATATCCTCTTTCTTTCTTTCTTTCTTTCAATACTCCATAAACTCACGCCTATATCCCGGAGGGGTAGACGGAGACCAGGTTTTGCCACTTGCCACGATCCTGACAAACCTAATTAGTTGTTGGAGTTCGCGTACTATCGAAAGTGGGTGAAAAAGACCGGTAAGGGACGTCCCAGGCAGATATACTTCGTCCAAATCTATCTATATAAAAATAATTGCTGTTCATTAGTCTCGCTAAATCTCAAGAATGGCTGGACCGATTTGGCATCTTTTTATATCTGTTGAAGTCCAGGGAAAGTTGAAAGGGTGAGAGCAAAAAAAGATCTATAAATGTAGGCGATACGAAGTTCACGGGGTCATCTAGTAGGATATACTATACTAACAAAGAGCAAGATAACTAGATTTCATTAGACGTAATTCTAAACCAATAAACATAAACATAAACATTTACATACAGGCACATACATTGGTTCTGGCCCCACACTAGGATACCCTGTGTCGTGGGAACCAGAAACAACGACATCACAAACATGTAAACATCCAAGACCTGGGGGTTTTTTTTTTGTTCCCAGCCGGGAATAACGTGGTAGGTCCCAGTCCTCATGTCATTTTGCGTACCACTAGAAACAATAAATAAATAACTTTCACACAACACGATCACTTGTCCGCGTCCCAAACCAGGATACCCTGTGCTATGGTAACTAGGCAAGGATATCACAAACATGGAAATACACCAGACCCATGATTCTAGTATGTTCCTAATTAAACATTGTATAACAACAGTTACTGTAAATCGGTATATAGTTACTGTATATGCAATATTACTAGTGGTAGGTGAACTGTAATGCCTTATCTAAAAGAACAACTACGCCTTGGCACCAACATTACTCTTTTTCTTGTGGAAGTCAAGCGATATGAAGAGTCTTAATTTATAAGAACTGTAATTTTTATTAATTTCAACGCTACGAATGCTGAATCGATTCTCTTTCTGGTTTTAGGCCCATCTGGCACTAGATGGCGCTGACGTCGCACACCCATCGATCACATCCCCATTAAGCGTCATCGGAGAAGTCTGATTGATTATACTGTACCTAGTGCTTTTTTGTAAATTAAAAACTTTTTTGCCTTGTTTCAGTGGATACGACAGCCCAGTACGACGCTCTGCGGGCTTACCTGAAAGAGCTGGACATATCCAGTGCCGTCTGGGTCGGCCTAATCCGCAGCAATCCTGATGGTGACTTCACTTGGACGTAAGATTTTCACAAAAGGGTGATTGTGTAGTCGTCTGAGTATTTAAGTTCAACTGATTAAACAGTATTGTAACAATATTATTTAACTGACTATCCTCTCTTCTTGCAAGTTTCAAAAAATAAAATCACTGACTCCTGAAATGCATGCCGCAAACCTAATTCAGGAGCCAGGGTGCCGTTTTATTTTTGAGCGTAATTCTGAACTATAAAAGAATTTCTACATGAAAGTCTAACGGCCTTATTTATAAAAAGACGATTCCTCTAAAGCACCTCTCAGAGGTACTTTATTTAATCTGTGGTTACGTCTTTTCCTTGCAAAATCTCTCCCATTGACTATTTTAAGAGTGTTTTAAGGAATCGTGTTTTTTTATAAATTTTATAGTCTTTTATATTTATGCAATAGTCATTGCTTATTGTAAAAAAAAATATTTTATGCCACACCTGACCTTTTATGCCACAAGTGACGACATAAAATTGTGTACACAACACGGACCGTAACATAGAAAGCCCTCTATCGCATACCTATTTATGACCCTCGCCTGCGGCTCAACTTAAACTTCTGCGATATCGGCCTTTCTTTATTTTACGGGCCTAGTTATGTAATGTACTATTATTGGTTTTTTTTTATTAACTCATTATTAAAATCTGAGAAAAGCAAACACCATTGCAATCACTGTAAATGTCTTTACTAAAAGTAGAAATGTAGGCATGACAGTATCAGCTTTAGAAAGACATCCCTACGAGAAGAGAGAGGTATTCAAGTGAGATTATTACCAGAGAGAGAAAAAAAATTCACAGATTTCGTGCCTCACATAACTATCGAGCACACTGACAATAAATCGAGTCATAAATGACATGTAAACAATGTCGTTCTGACTTTTTGACTTTTTCAAAAAGGTTAGGCTACATTGTTTTAGGCTCAAATTGTAGCTGACTAAATTGTCCAGGTCGACTTGCAATACTTCTTAAATGTCACAACACAAGTAGCCATTTACAATTAATTTAGTTGCAGAATTTTAGTTAAATTCTAGGGGACTTTAGTGAAGGCTGGGTTCTCTTACATTACCCCTGAATTAGGTGTTTTAAAATAAATTTAACTCTGTAATGGTTAGTATTTAAAATCTAATTAAAATATATATAACTAACCTAACTCTAATAAAAATATAATATAACCTATTTAGAGGCTAAAAATAGGTTTTTAAAATGTTCCTTAGCACGGATTAGTGCAAGAAAGAATATTATATATAATTCTTTTCAATGTCAATATATAACTAACTTAACTCTAATAAAAATATAATATAACCTATTTAGAGGCTAAAAATAGGTTTTTAAAATGTTCCTTAGCACGGATTAGTGCAAGAAAGAATATTATATATAATTCTTTTCAATGTCCTATCTATGGCAGTCAGTCATGGTTTTTATGATTTTTTAAACTTCATAGCATAAAGAAATTGCAAATGTGAGTCTAAATTATCTCTAAATATATGGTTTTATCTCAGCTGTTTGGATTTTGGATAAAAGTATACCAAAATGACTATCACTGAATGTTTTAGTGACGTCACTGGTCAAAATTCTATCAATAGGATTTGTATTCCTGTAATTTCAAAAATGCCTATATTTCCCCGAAGTATTCGCTCTCGCGGCGCAATAAGTCCCATACAAATCCGTGCGCTCGGGGAACCCAGCCTTAAATTCTGCCACATTTAAGCATTGGGTGCAAGTCAGTATAACTCTAGTAAGTAGTACCGATTTTAAAAATAAATGTAACATGAAGTTTACCCTATTGCAGTGACTACAGAGGGCTGAGCAGTGACGGGTACTGGAGTTCAGCCCCTGACACCAGGTCGGCCCCTCTCTGCGCAGCTGCTGACCCTACCGCCGACTACCGATGGGAGGCACGAGCATGCGGAGGGCCCATGGTCGCTTCGTTCATCTGTGAGCTACCCGGTAAGATTCAGATTATTTGGTAAACCGTTGGTTCCTTAACCGTCTGATTATGTATTTCGTGATCTTTGGATCAAAATTTTGAAGACATAGATAAATTATTTTCAACAGTATTAATGTAGGCAGATTTAGTATTTAATTCATAAATAGGTAGAATGGAACATAATTATACCTACTTAAGTTATTAAGAAGTTTCCGCAATGAATGACTTATTTATAAAAGTACGCAGTTCGGATAGCTATCTTATCACTAAAGGTAATCTGTCTCAGACAACCATTTTAACGTAAGAAAGTGAATTATTTGTTTCAGTACCTCAATGGGCATCAGGCAACGAGGGCTGCATGGTTCGTGAACTACCCGCCTTGACCATTCTGTATTTACCAGAAAGTGCTGCTGTTCAATTAACAGCTGATTGCGGTTTAGCAGGAGTAAAGCGCGTTCAATGCACTGGCAGTGTGGTAAGGATGTTTTCCAATGTACATAATAGAGAAAGAAATAATTTTTTGTAAGTTGAATAAATAATAAAATTGTTGTTCCAGAAACGCGAAGAGCTTCTTAGTAATTTGTCTTGTGCCCAACCTCCAGAAGATGTCACCACAAGCCTGGCAAGTGATGCTACAATTACAACGGTTTCGTCGGAAACTGTTACAGATACATCTCAAGAGGTGACTAATGATGAAAGTATCACGACTGAACGTGAGGATGTTACTCAGCAAGAAAAAGTGCAACTCACTCCAATAACTAATCCTACTGAAATAAAGAGTCAAAACATTCTTACCGAGATTTCGCTGAGTAAAGATTTAAAGCCTAACATAATTCATGATAATAACCAAGAAAGTAACGACATTCCAAAGTTTCCAAACAAAAATGATAACGAGTTATCAGAAGAAGAAGTCAACAGGTTAGAAGATGAAAAACACATGCAACATAAGATATTGCACAATGAATACGCTCGGTTAGGAAACCTTGGGAACTTTGAAAATATATTTAGCCAACCAGCAGATCACTTTGTACCGCCACTAGTAATGGCTAAGGCTAGAATTAGCGATGACATGACAGTGCTTTCGCTAGAAGAAAAACACGCTCAACAACTAGCTGAACAGCGAAATTCACAACACAAAAGCTACAGTAACTTCAATTCGAGACCAGAACCTTACGCAAAAGAATATCTCTCTACTGAAGAGGCCACTACTACAGAAAAACCTTTAATAATTACGACGCCAACTTCCAAAACAAAGGAAACCAAAAAATACTCAAAAAAATACAATGAAAAATACAGCGATCCAAAGAGCAGGACCATAAAAACTTTAGAAAAATCTATAAAGCTTATAGAAAAAACTTCAACTACGACTGCCTCTGGTGAAACCAAAGAGATTGCAACTAAAACTACGTCTGAAAATAAACAAGTTGAATCTAAAGAAGACCCATCTATTGATTTGTCAGTTATTATACAAGAACCCACTGAAATTAAAAATCAAGCAACAACGCCAAATCTACCAACAACAAAAACTGATGTCACCACAACACCTTCAATTGAAGAAGTAAAGAAAAGAAAAGTAACGGTGAAATATACTGTTAACAGTATTACAGAAACCCAAACCGAACGTCTAAACGATACACACAAAGTAATAAAAATAACTATCATGGATGAAGTTGATCCTAGTGCACCTACGTCTTTTGATGTAACTACAAAACTACCAGCAACAGAAAAGCCAATACAAACTATGAATATGGTGAAAGCAACCACAAGGCTTAAACCAATGACTCAAGAAATAACCACAACCCGAGATATCAATTCTGAAGCTATAACTCAAAAGACAACTGATATCACCACTAAAAGTACTCAAGATGAAGTTACGACACCTATAACTCCAGTCAAATTATACAGTACATCTACTTCCACACAAGATATAACCATAAACACAAAAGAAATAACTGCGACCCCAAAAACGGGTTCATCGTCTGCACACGAAATAGACTCGACAACTATTCTCATCTCTATCCCTACTGTTAATAACACAACTTCATCCAACGCAACGACTATAAATAGTCATTTAATGCCGACGACTACACAAAAACTAGATGAAGATACAGATATCCATACTAATACTACAGAAGACGGCATTAACGATAAGCTTGAAGATATTACCGACGGCTATGATACTTCCACACACTTAGGTGAAACAATAGATGATCTGGGCTCACCACTGTTGTCAGCTGCCAACGAGCCGTTGCATCGCCCCAACCGGTCCCGGAGACCGCAACAACCTCCAAACCGAAATAAATTTAACCCATTCCGTATGTTAGGGTAGGTCGTGTCACACAAGTGTTTTTAGTGTAGTAATGACTGATATTTCGTATTGGGATTTAAAGAAGAAGGGTTATTTTTTTAAGTATATCACATATGATCGCACTGGCACTCGCCTTTATTATTTTATTGTCACGTTTTTAAAGTGCCACCTTTACGTTAGAAATGTATCTGAGTGAGTATGTTTATGAGTGGGGACAGTTTCATCGTTTGCATAATATAGATTTTACTATCCTAGTCGTCTTTAATGTTAGTCAATTCATACATTACAAACATAGCATAGCTATCTTTATGTACCTATCTATAGCAAGTAGTTAAGCTGAAGAGGAAATTCAACAAGAAATTTGCCAAAAAGTTATTACTTTATTTATTATATACTCAACTAAAATAGTAAGTAGGCACCCTAAATTAAAATCGGAATTGAAATAAGTGACTTTGGATGCGATGCGTAGAAACATTAACACCCAATGGGTAGTCAATATTATGTAACTTAGCATCTCACTGATATGTTTTTATTTCAGTAAAAGCTACTTAAATTTACTAGTTCACAAACTCATTACATGTAACTGTTAATGCACTCTATGATCAATGTATCACAAAATCATATCATGTTAGGTTAAGGAAGGATCTGTGTTTTATGGAAATTATTTTTATGGGATTTTAAATTTTTGAAGTTATTAATTGAGTAAGTGTAACAATTGAGTCACACATGGGACATTAACTTTGTTTAAAAAATGTGCTTAACCAACAGAATACCCTGTGGTAACACGACCGATTGTGACCCGAAGATTCTGTCCTATGTGAGCGAAAAGTAGGAAAATTTTATGTAAACTAGACAGATACAAAAGGATTTTATAAATAAAGTTTAGAAGCCACTGTAAGACTTCATTTGCGTGCTCTCCTAATAAATCCAGCTGATAGAGATCTGAATTTATTCTCCGCTGTCGACTGTCACTACCAATAAAGTAAAACTTTTTCGCTTCCCAGATATCCACTTTTACCCGAAAGTAGGTAATCTAATTTTGTATGCATAGACTTGGCGATTAAAGTATCAACTCGAAGACATTAGCATGACAGTTTATATAGGTCGGCGTGAGAGCGGCTGGTAGGACGTGCGGTGGAGTGACGAGCCCGCCGCAGTCAATATTTGCCAAGTGCTTCGCGAACCCCACTCGAGCCTTGTCGGTATACCCAACTCAATTTTCTCCGTCAAGATCGCTTATCAATATTTTTATCACTTCAACGTTCTTATCGCTTATGCCTACAAACGTTTCCTCGACACATCAATTTACAGAGTATAATGAGGATGTTGCATTCGTATTGGTGACGAACGAACTGGAAATATTCTTTGGAAATTCAAAAGCCACATGCATTTTTTCCGCATCTCTTACTATTTCCTGCGACGGAGTTCCTAAAACCACGCGTTTGATACCCGTACATTATACGGAAATGTTCTTTTTATACACCTTTATCCAGTCGTAATGGAGATGTACGATCCTTATTACGAGACCGTGGCAGGTACATGGAAAGCCCATAACAGTAATGGCGGCGGCCACAGTTTTCCTGTCATAGAAAGAAACAGTTTTAACTTTACCACACCTGCCTACCTTTATGTTTTACGAAAAATTAAGCCAACGGACATAAACAATCAGCAACAACTACAGTCGTGTTAGATTGCAATAAATTACTTTTAGGTATTGTGACTGGAGGCATACGTGCTGCGACTACATTTTAGTAGCTAAAGCTAAACCTTAAAATTTTAAAATAAAGGCCGACTTCATAACAGTATTCAAACACATACTTAAATAATTTCACATTTTTAGAAAAAATAGTTTTGTACTCACTCCAACACATGGACAGCTCTACAATACCTTTGTATTTAAGGTTAATTTTCATTAAAATTATTTCTGTGTTTTACTGCCGCATGTTTTTTTAGTTCGCTTTTTATTTTTGACTTAATTTTTTTTATTTCACGCTTCTTGTGGATATGGAAGAAAAGCAATGCCATTTGATGCTGTTCGTTCAAAAGTTTTCTTCTCTATCTCCGAAGCTTTTTATTAGATCATCACCAAATTACCCTGGAACCACTTTGACGAGACATTTTATCGAACATACAGCAATTACAAGAGCCATTGCTACAATTCAGCCTAATTTGCTGTTGGCTGTTGGACAGTTCCCTCTCCATAGGCGAAGTCTTCATGAGATTCGCCAAATTAAAATGGGACCAATAGGATGAACAAAAAACGAATTATCGAAATAAGTTAACTTTTAACAGTGTTATGAAGGAACAAAGCCAAAAAACAAATGTACTGAGAATCTCCTCCTTTTTGTAGGCGGCTTATGCGGTAGCTAGCTCTAAGGCGACCGGTGTTATTTTCGCTGAAATTGGAGGCGCACCTCCGTTTATATAGGACAAAGGTCACACGCGACGCGTGGCGGCCGCCGCGTCATACATTATTCAAAGTGATGGCTCTGGGCTCTTCCGCCTGGGCCCGACCTGCCCTCTGTCCAATTGTGCTCCTCCAGTCAGTGCTATATAACTCAGAATGGGACCGACCAAAAAACCAAAAATGGTGGATTATTCATTTAAAAGAAAAATCCATTTAGGGAGACTTGTGGGCCACATGGCAGAATAGCGAACGCGAAGAAATACAGAAACTGGAAACGAAAACGGCTTCGGCCAACTCATAAATATTCAAGCTCTAAGCTTAGTTTGAATGCTGATTAAGACAAATGAGGCTAAACACACAGACACTAGGCAATCAATTCGTGATTGTACTGAAATCTTCTCAAGTTTTACCTTTATACTTAGGCCACTCTCCACGATATTTTACAGATGAAGTTTAGATTTGTATACACCTTTTCCATTAAAGGGTTAATCTAAATACAAAATTGCAAGTGTTCCCTAACGAGTAGGGAAAATTATTTAACCCAACCACTATAAAGCCTTAACAATTTATGAAACGATAGCGGTTTAAATATTTAAAACAAAGAGCAGACAGCTTACCTGCGGTGAAGTCAGGGCTCGTAGATCGACGCACGCATTATGTAAATGAGCTGGCAGGGCCGTGTTAAACACAAACCACTTTACGTAAGCGCTATGATCCGACGTGATTATATGGAATGTTGCGGGATGAACCTAAGATGTGCCAATAAATCCATCGCTATCAAACGTAGCAATTTTACCACGGCGAAATTGAAACGGTTTTTTTTGTAGAACTTTGTTTAATTTAATACAGAACCGTAATTTTTATACGCAAGTGAAAGAGATGTATTAGCAAAGGGCCAGATAGTACCTGAAACCAGCGTGCTTTAAAGTCGATGAAGCGAAAGAGATTTGTCAGGACCATGGAAAGTGGCAGACCCTGGTCTCCGAACTCTACGGGATGCAGGCGTAAGTTTATGTTATGTTTGTTAAGTTACTCCCTAAGTTTCTGAATTAAGAACTTCGCTAATAAGTAAATAGTTAACTGTAGTGCTGTCTCTTCGAATTTCTCAGGAAAGAGCGTGACAGAACGTTACGTAAGTATTATCTCAGTGAATTTCTCAATTCAGAAACCGGCCCTTAGGGTTCGGTTAGTATTCCCAAAAGTTTTTCTTTAAATTAATTAATTTCTTGTTTCCTTCGGTGGGGATAAAGATATTTCGTCCAAAATAGACTGGTGCTTTAGATTAAGCACTTTTTTGGGAAAACCGTTTTAACTTCTGCCGCCGTATTTCAATATGTCTGGGATTCGAGAAGAAGTTTGATTTAATCTTGTGCTTCGAGTGGGCGGTGGTATAATTCTACGCTAAAAAAACTGAAATAAAAAATAACCCAACCCGGCTGCTGGGCATTAACTACTGAATTTGGGTCCCACCTGGTTAGAAGTTAATGCTCAGCAGTCAGGTTGTTGGTTATTCTTTATTTCAGTTTTTTATTTTTGTCTTTTTAGTGATTTTGTTATTTTTTTGTTGATTTTATGTTAATTTTATATAACAATTGCTGTAATACGACGAATTGATTAAGATCTTTTTTGTCAAAACCTGACAGTTGGTTAAGTAGTTATGAGTCGGACATACATACATACATACATACATCCCAAATATATTACCCTTCTTTTGGGCTTCCCTGTAGTCGGGTAAAAAGGCGCTCATGGACTCTATAAAGCTGTACACGGAAATAGATAAGTACAATACCAACTTGCGTGAAACAAATAATATTTAATTAATAATCCCGTGTACAATAAACGTATATGACACGTCGTAATTGAAATAGCCATTGAACCTAAATACAGTGTGTAAATTGCCTTTGTTAGTAGCCACATATAGAATCGTTTGAACGAGCTCCCTGTTTGGTTATTTATTGTTAGGTAAGTATAGGCGACAACCAACCTTTAAAATTTCACTGCAAAGTCATCCGTAATGTGCCTAATGGAGTAGAATGCATTTGCATAACGTATAAAGGCTAACATCATGAAAGTCACTTTGGTATCTTCTCTACTTTTCCTGGTGTACTTTCGTACATAATTTGAGAATCCTCAATCCCGGAGAATCCGGATTATGAGAATTTATAGAATCCCAAAAGCTCAAAAGAAGGGTAATGTATTTGGGATGTATATATGTCGAATATTTTTCGAATGTATGTAAATCGAATATTTTTAATCGATTTTTCAACATGACTTTTATATTGGAGCTGATAAACAAATAAACGTAATAAATCAATCTAGATCAATTAATGACAAAATTAAATGCATTCATATTTATCGCCGAATCAATAAAAAAAATATCGCCTATATACGTCCAACTGCAGGGCATAGGTCTTCTCTCAGAGAGAGAGAGAGAGAGAGAGAGAGAGAGAGAGAGAGTATCGGCTTAA
The DNA here is from genome assembly GCA_947308005.1 of Yponomeuta malinellus. Taxonomy (NCBI): domain Eukaryota; kingdom Metazoa; phylum Arthropoda; class Insecta; order Lepidoptera; family Yponomeutidae; genus Yponomeuta; species Yponomeuta malinellus. Next base: position 6,901,169 of record OX370998.1, on the reverse strand, counting down.
TTACCACGCGTGCCCATCGCGGATTGACAGGTATGTGAATACCTCAGACACTCAGGTTTCCTCACGACGTTTTCCTTCACTTGGTATGGCTACTACGAATTCACAAATGTACGTAACACAGAAAACAAAGACTTTGATACACGCCGGGATTCGAACCCACGACCTCCCGAATGTGTCCTACCGCTCCGCTACGACCGCAAAAATAAACTTATGCAACGAAAAACCGCTGAGGTTTAAAATTCTGTGTACTCACTTAGGTTTTGCAGTCTGGATTTATGTTGTACAATAAGTTTTGAATTGAAACGGTCCTATAATAAAAGTTGTTTACATATTGATGAGTCCAATTACCACCTTAATTTTTTTCGGACCTTTCTGCAAAATCCGTATGCAGATAGATTCTTACACTCGTACATTCACATTCCTATTCGAGGGTTTATATACATATGTCGGAGCGTGGTCAATGCCTTCTACCGGACGATAGCGATTTTTCGGTTCGAATCCCGGTAGTGTAAATGAAAAGGTTATTGTATAATACTCAAAGTCAAAACAAGAAACTGGTTTCTTGGAGTCAATTTGTGCATGTAGTTGTGATCATCAGCCATTTGACGCCCACTGCAGGACATATGCCTCCCTCGTGGTTTTCCTAACCATGAGGGGTTTTACCATAATCGCCACGCTTGGCAGGCGGGTTGGCGATCGCAGTATGCTGCCCGTCTCCTGGTAATGGTGGTTCCGGATTAAGAATAGCGTCACTCCATTTCCTTCCGTGGATGTCGTAGAAAGCGACTAAGGAATTAAAATTACCTACAATTTATTTTTTAGAAATAATAAAGCAGATCTAATAGGTTCTCATCGGTGCATCACTGAGTAACACCTAAGTAACAATGCAGATAAGATACAACTTAATTAAATTCAGGCTGTTTGATCGAGAGGGTGAATTAGAGTAGCATTACATAATTGACCTCTCTGCATGCCTAGAGCATGCATGGTTGCATCTCGGATCGGAATGCAGTGCGATCGTACCGGGGTTGGATCCACAACCGTTCGGATTGATAACTTCTGGTTTCAGTGATAAAGACGCGATTGGCTTGGGATTGGTGTCGGGTCTGTGAAGGTATTTATTTCCTTGGGCTCGTGAATAGCGGCTTGGAAGAGACTAGTACGAGGAGTGGGTAAGAGCACTATAATTGGGTTCGACGCCGATCGGAGGTGTTTAGTTATTTAGTTAGACGCCTGAAGATAACGTTACCCGGCTAGCGACGTGTGCTGCACCATGGATTAATCCACGATATTCTATACTCGAGGGACAGTGTTGGATTTTATTAGTTTTAGACGTGATTACAATGGACGTTTTTTTCGAATTTAAACTGTCGTAAGCACTACACATTATTAATTTAACACCGGGTAAAATTACTTGGTTTTTTCTCTGATTCGCAGAGCGAAACCTGGTCGGACTCTTTCGACAAAAAACCAAGTAAGTTTATCCGGTGTAAGTTAATTAAGGACGTTTTTTTGCTCATTGATATCGATTTATTGCTGACGTTAGACTTAATTTTACCTAACTAGGTATAATACCTAGCAGATAACTTGACCAAAAAGCCCCGCAGTCGGAATGAGTTTAAGTTGGACACGTAAGAGCAATTTTTTAAAATTGATTATTTGTTAATTTGACTTAACTAAAGTCGGTACAAAAAATCTTAGTCAAACACATCCCACATCTCTCGCTAATGAGACCCGAAATACGTCCGTGCGAAGTCAAAGTCATTTGGTCTAGTTATTTGTCGGACATTATTGAGTTTCACAGCTAGCTGTGCCACCTGTTTTGATCTTGACAAGACAAATTAAATTGACGACCTCTGTGGCGCAGCGGTAGCGCATCGGCCTACCATGCGAGAGGTCCCGGGTTCGAATCCCGGCTGGGGAAAACAAAACATGTTTTGATGTCGCTGTTTCTGGTTCCCACAACACAGGGTATCCTAGTGTGGGGCCAGAAGCAATGTATGTGCCTGTATGTAAATGTTTGTTTGTTTGTATTTAATACATCAATAAATCAGTCCATCAGCCCACATTCGTCCACTGCTGGACATAGGCCTCCCTCAGAGCCACTTCGTTCTTCCATTTATCAATCAATTCATCAAATAAAAAAAAATTCAACACATTACTTTATCCCTATACAACCTCAATAGCTATTGACGATACTAGTGCGAAAAGTAGGAAATTCGCAACGAGTGGCGATAAATGAAAACAAGACCGAAGGGAGTGTTTTAAATCGACACGAGTTACGAATTACCTATTCGCACGTGTATCGTACAACGTTTTACAGTATACATATGTCTCTTTAAAGTTTCGACATAGGCACGAAATGTGCTACTTTACGCACTAGTGCGGAAAAATAGCACCATATGTACTGTAAAATTCATTATTTTTGCTCAGTTTTTCTTAGCTAAGTTTGTTCTTAGCAATAATCTCAATTTTAATTTAAGCTTAAGCTAAAGCTTTTGTTAAAATGCTAATAAAATAGTTTCAGTCAAGCACAAATTACAATTGAGAAGAAAGAAGACGGCTTAATTACCTGCCTCTCTACAACAGAGTTTCACAATGCGCCTTGGAAAATAACAGGTACTTGCTTTTATTACATTTTTGTTGCAATAAAAGTTGCGGTAGAAAAACTCAACAATCGTCTGTTAATTAAAAGTGTCCACTTTTCTGCGCTACTTTCGTGATGGTATATTTTGACCTAGTTCTCATGGGTCACAATCTGTGAAGTCGTAGGATCTTTCAATAATGCAGAAGTTCTTACATATTTCTTACACTTCGTGTGAGGTTAGTTGTCTTTTATGTTCTTTTTGTACATTGTTTAGGGGTCCGTAGTCAACAAAGGAGGTTAGCGAAATATTAAGCTTTAAATCGCATCTACCATTTGTATCTGTGTAAACTGCACTCGATTTGTGGATTGAGAAAATAATTAATATATTTGTATTTAAAGCGCAAATTTTTTGTCTGAGCAGAACGTGTCCCCCCCCCCCTCTCCCGGCTAAACGGTTGATTGAAGAAACGTGAAAAAATTCAGGGCAGCAGCAAATATAATGAAGTTAAAAGCAAAATCTCGGCTTAGTAGGCATAACTTAACGTGTAATAGGCGACCAACTTATTGGATGACAAAGTAAATAAATTAGGTGAACGCGGGAAATAGTATTAAGTTGAATGTAACGTTTTTAGACGAACAGAGAGATACCCACCTTTTAGCCAATGTTACCCATTAGAAATGCTCGCCACGATTGCTGATAGTCGGATTAGCGCCCCGGCCGGCCTGGTCAGTTCTCGTGGGATTCGTGTGTGTGACGTACTACGTGATGTGTTATCAGAATAACATAGTTTACTTAGAGGGTGTATTTAGCCAAATGGGCATAAAAGAGAAATAACAAAAAGGATTCAAACTTTGATATCCGACGAGGTTGCATCGAAAGTAATAAAATTCGCAATGAAAGTGTAGTTTAATATTTTTAGCACAAACACACCGATTTTTTCCTGCAGATTATTTTCATTCACAAATTCCTGTTCTATTCAGTTTAAAATTACCGAAACGTATTGATTCGAGGGCATACCGGACTGTACTGACCGCCGACGAGAAACCGGCCCCACAATGATTTCATGATTATAATGATATTTTACTATTCCTTTCTACAAAAATATATTTTAATTTATTAAATAAAGTTAATCATAAACAAAACATACTTGATTCAATGTTCGCATAGATTAATTTATTATTATATGACCAAAAAACCAAGAACTTTCTCACACGCAACACCTATGTATTTCTTCTAAGACAATAACGGGTAGAAGCGTGAATATAACATTTCCATTCCTTACTTCACTGATGCTATAATAATCTTATTACGAGGGAAACAAACAAATGGTACATCCCCAAGAATGTCCGTGAAAAGGAAAATTGGCGATCGCGAAAATGAAAGGGAGCAATAAATATTTTGGATGTTTTATAAATCCCATTCGTCTCTCGTTCCTTTTCGAGTGTAAATATTTTCCTCTTTCTTTGTGCATAAGGCTACTGATAGACTTGAGCTTTCACTTGTAATGAGGTAAAAGCTCACAAAACAAACGTAAGTGTTTTACCGAGCATTCTAGCGAGCGTTCGAGCGAATATTCTAAGGAAATGACAGTAAACTTGTTTCGAGCTTCTTGCCGAACCGAGCAATTTTCTCATTGTTCCGCAGATTGCCATCTTAATACATTACGAGCATTTACTAGAGCGTTCGCTAGAATGATCTTGATAATGGCCGTAGCGATGTTTGGCACTATGCTTGGCTCTATTCGTTGTTCTGTCGAAAAATTTAGAAACGGTGAAAACTCGATGTTCTGTTACAGGTGAATGCTCAGGTCTATCAACACCTTAAAGATAAAATTATTCTTTATTAAAATTATTTTGCCATTGGGAGCTATAATTTGTGGAAGTAGAATTCTATGTAAATACAAAGCACTTCCCAGATAGTATTTTGTTTGACGAGAGTTAACTTACGAGTTTTCTAAAATTGCAGTAAAGTTAAAAGGATGAGCTGCAACTTTGGAACGCTATCTGAGTTCTTTTGAAGTACCTAATAGAAAGTAGCTTGTGGTACACGTAAGTAGGTAAGTATAATGATTTTTTCATAAGAAATAATACAAAGAAATACAGACGCCTTTTTCTGCGTTTTACTACGGAATAGGGACTTGACATAACATAACATGAACTCACGCCTGTATCCCAGAAGGGGTAGGCAGAGACCAGGGACTGCCACTTGCTACGATCCTGACAGATCACTTTCGCTTCCTCAACATTCATTAGTCGTTGCATGCACGCACGCCGGTTTCGGGTACTTTTTATCTTGCCCTTTGTTAATACATCCCCTATTTGGTCAAAGTATGTCCGTATGGGTCATCCCTTACCGGCCCTTCCATCAACATTAGCTCGATATATTTGTTTTGTCAATATTTCTTCCTTCATCCTCTTTCAGTCCACAACGTTCTCTAATCACACTATTGCGTATCCTGTCATTCAAAATAACGCCAGACATACTTCTCAAGGACCTCATTTCTGCTGCATTAATCCTACTTTCTTGCTTCTTTTGCCATACCCAAGTCTCGCTAGCATACATAAGTGTTGGGACCAGTACGTTTTACTACGGAATAGGGACTTCTTGGAAATAAAATCCTCGCATACTACAGGACTTTATTCATAACATAACAAAAAGAAAACCGGACTTAACTAATATATAAATGATAAAAATATACAAATAACATAAATTCTATATTTACAAATAAAACACCTGCCCCAGGTCACTGTCCCGCGGTAATGAGCCCAGAACGCTGGCGACGTTACCTCTTTGGATGGCCAGGCTTATCCTCTGGTTGAGGTACGTGTCAGCCCTCTGGTCTCCCAATGCGTCGATTAGGTGCATACTTACATTTATATTCAAAAACTTGTCACATTGTCAATAACTTAATTTTGTATAGTGAATAATTCGCAGAAGATGCCAAAATTAATACTCGTGTAACCTACTCTATGCTTTTCACCAAAAACGACAAGACAAGATGGCGCATCCCTTTCTTTTTGCCCCCTTATGTTTAATCTTGATAGCCATGTCAATTTCAGTCCTACATTTTTTTTTGTTTAGTTAGCCATGTTTGTGTCCCACTGTTGAGCAGAGGCCTCCCCCTGATCTTGCCCTTTTGCACTTGAGCAGTCATCTCCCATCCGGGCAAGAAGGTTATGAGATCGTCCCGCCATCTCCGCCTTGGCTGACCACGTCTGCGATATTACATATGTAGTCAAATTAAATACTGTTAATTTATTATGAAGACAATGAAGGGCTACCACTTTAATGGGTAGAAATTAAAGTTATTTGGTCTCATTTATTGATTACACGATTGCTCTGAAACATTTCAAAGAGGCAGTTTATTTAATCTGTGGTTACGTTTTTCCCTTTACCACAGACTATTTAAACTGCCCCTGAGGAGGGTGTTAAGGAATCGTATTTTTATTAATAAGACCGGTAATGTTACTTAGCTCAATGATAAATGCTTATTATTATTATTATTATTAAATCCTATATTGCATTTAAAACAGGCAGTTTTGCACATAGGCGAGCTTAATGCTACTTAGCATGTAATATAAGTACACCTCAAAATGTATTATACACCAAAACCTTCATAAATAAAAGATGGAGGACTTTTTTCCTTAATCTATTAGGTTTTTAGGGTTCCGTACCCAAAGGGTACCTTATTACTAAGACTCCACTATCCGTCTGTCTGTCTGTCTGCCACCAGGCTGTATCTCATGAACCGTGATAGCTAGGCAGTTGAAAATTTCACAGATGATGTATTACATAAACAGAATAAAAAAATATTTAAGTGGTGCTCCCATACAACAATTTTTGCCGATTTTTGCTCGATATTAATAATGACAACAGGTAGAGCTTGAAATATTCACAAAAAAGTTCTTCTGGGCTCTAAGCCGCTTTTTGTTTAACTCCAATACGAGCGCGGACCACACCGGGCAGCGTACGTGAGGCGGGGCCTGACATAAGTCATGTAGACCCTGAGTTTCGTTCGCAGAGGGAGGTGGAAGATGAAAATTGAACGCAGCTTCGCGCGTGCCACCTTCACTTGGTTGACGACTGTGCTAACGTGCGCAGCCATCGTGAGTCTACGGTCGATGGTGATCCCCAGATATTTCACCTGGTTCTGCCACTAGATGCCCGTCCGTATAGCCGGAGCAGAGGCGGCGGGTGGCGGGTGGCGGCCGCCTGTCAGCATGGCCTGCGTCTTCCCGACATTGACCGACAAACGCCACTTCTTCAGCCAGTCGGAGAGAGCGTCGAGAGCATGCTGCATCTTGACTGTAGCGTGCTTGGGTGACATGGACGACGCTAGGTAGGCGGCGTCATCAGCGTACAACGCCATTTCTAGCAATAGATTAATGACACTGGAGTAAGGAGTAAACTCCAATAGGGAATAGAAGTTTTTTTTTAGTTTTTTGACCTCCTTAGCACTAACTAATACGTAGTTTGGAGGTTAGTACTCTGATTAATTTATAATTTATGTATCTACCAATTAGTATTTTAAAAGCCTCACAACGATTTTTTCATAAGTTTGAAAACGACTCATTAGGAAGAAAAATATTTAAAAAAGTTATGCTCAAAACAGGTAGGCACAATAATTTTGACACATTAATGTCCAACATGTTAAATCTCGATTGTGCGAGGACCCTCGTCACGAGCTGTCTGTCTGTCTGTCGCTCCTGTGACGTGGTCTTTTACTGGTAATGCACAAAGGCTCTGGTCGCGCTCACCGGGAGATTTCACCTTTGAATTTGCTAGATTTCTCCCTAGATTTACTACGATGTGAAGTTTAGCGCAGTTCGAATAACTTTGCCTTGTTTGTGAGTCCCGCGACTCACATAGTGGCATAGTTGTGGCAAAGGTTAAGGTTGAATGCTCTAGAGAATTAGGTTATAGTTTACTTGCAGTTTGTTTTTATAAAAAGTCCATCCCGGTGATAAGTCAACATAAAAAGCAGGCAAGTAGGAGTCGGAATCGCGCACCGAGGGTTCTGTATAAATATTTCTTTTTGTCCATTTTTTTTCCAATATTACTTTGATTTTGAAATGAACACCTAGTTTACCTTGTGAACGTTTCATCATCATCATCATTCAGCCACAAGAAGTCCACTGCTGGACATAGGCCTCCTCCATGGATTTCCAAAAAGACCAGTTAAGGCGGCTTGCATCCAGCGTCTTCCTGCTACTTGGATGAGGTCATCTGTCCATTTTGTGGCTGGTTGTCCTACGCTGCGCTTAACGATATGTGGTCTCCATTCGAGAACTTTTCGGCCCCATCGGCCATCAGTTCTGCGTGCTATGTGCCCCGCCCACAGCCACTTCAACTTGAACGCCATGTGAGCCACGTGAACGTTTAAATTTTTTTAATTTAACTAAATGAACGTTTCATTAAGTCACAGTTTCTGTGTTATTTTGAATAAAAATTATTTGATTTGATTAATTTGACGTATTTATCAAAAATGTGTCTTTTAATGTGTCGTTCCGTGTGGCGCCGGATTAAGCATACCGTCACTCCATTTCCTCTCGTGGATGTCGTAGAGGGCGACTAAGGAAATAAATTACCAGAGGACGGGCAGCAGTGTCTTCCTGAGATTCCAACCACATTCTGCGATCGCCAAACCACCTGCCAAGCTTGGCGATTATGGCAAAACCCCTCATGGTTGTGAAAACCATGAGGGAGGCCTATGTCCTGCAGTGGGCCGACGCCACCCGGCTGATGATGTGTCTTTTATTTAGTTTGGGATCCTTAGACTGACTCACACTTGTATTATTTATTGTTATAATTAATGTGTTGTTTAATGACACCTATTTTGACACTTGTTAACACGTTTTTACGATAGATACAAAACCAAAAACGTTAAAAAAAATTACGATCATTGTATAAAATGTAAAAAAGGGGAAATAATTAATATCATCGTCATCATCATCATCAGCCCTTTGACGCCCACTGCAGGACATACACCTCCCTCCCTCAATTAATATATCGCTTTAGTTTTTACCTAATGGTTTATTGTGTGCAATACGCCGTTCAACTTGTTATGGTTCAAGAGATGAAGCCCTGTATAGACACACAGAAATCTTAGGTATAGTCATAGGGTCCCGGTGGGACCCTTCGGGTACGAAACCCTAAGCAAAAATCTCTAAATTACAATAAGCAGCTCATTAAAAGTTGTAAATGCGCCAAAGGGGATTTTCTTTGTTGAATATTCTTATTTAGCCTGTACTTACACCGTACAGTGGACAGCATTTCAACCTTTACATATTTGTTGCAAAGTCGCCCGTAACGTAACTGAGTAGAGTGGACTCGTGTAAAGGTTGATGTACTGTCGACTGTACAGTGACGGCGTCTGCTCCCTCCCTATCGACTTAAAAAGTTTTTATCTCGACTCTTAAAGAGTCCGATGGCAAAGTTTGAAGATTGATGAACTTCGGAGTTCAGATTTTCACCCTTGAATAACTTTTAAATTAAAATTTCGAAGAGTTAAAAAACATTATCAGTTGCCGTGACGTTTTTTCCAATCTCTTCAGGGTTTAATCATAATTTTAATGAATAACTATAGCATGGTGAATTGAAGAAAACATTATAGATAAATTTATGATAGATGGATGATAGAGATGATGATTAAAATCTTATCTCTGTAAATTACTGGTGTGCGATAAAGAGTTATCTATCTATCTATGACAGTAGTATGTTTAATGAATTGTGAAGCTCATCTATAGCCATGCATTTGACGAGTTTCGTTACATAAGGTAATTAAGGTTACCTAATAAAAAAACCGTGTTTAACTATCTTCTACCCCATGGTTTTTACGTACGCCGTTGAAACTTGATTTGAACGAGAAAAAAAAATAATTATAAGCTATTGCTAATAAATTATTCTTATTGCTTATTTTAATAGCAAGTGGTATATGCATTTCCTCACGATTCTACTCTTAAACACATTTTAATATAAACCACACATTTTTTTCTAGGAATAGCCATTTGTAAACAATATTACTTTATACATAAGGTCATCAATGGGTCCCTTGACATTAGTGGGATATCACTCTTTAGCCTCAGAGCCAGCAACCGCCCTCAAAGATTCTTTAGCATATTTCTAGTTTCATCTTCAAACAATTATGTTTCCCACAAAGCATCTCTCTTGAATGTGTCGTTACTACAATGATTTGAGCAATGATTTTGATATTATCAATCGAATATTCCGGGATTCCTACAATTCTTTAGGTACATACAAAGACAGCTATTTAGTTATCATCTTTGTAATATCCGCTCATTTCGATGTAAGCTTAATTTATGTAAATGTTGTGCTTACCCATCAGTGGTGTATATACACACACATAATTATATATTTTTGTTACACAATAACACTATTCTGTATGTGTAATAAAAATTTTTGGAGAGATTTACGATCTACAGTAATAAATGAAGTGCATAAAGTACCTACATATTAAAAATTAAATATGCTTTAAATAATCCGCTCTTCATGCTCGCAATGGGATGCGATGGCCAACTATAAATTCACGCGCATCATTGGGTCTGCCTGTAATTCTGTGTCATTGCGTGAATTTCGGATTCAGGACCGATGCGTATGCAAATTTTATCGCCACCTGGACAAATGCGGCCCCCTGCTGCGCCCAGTATTATAAATCACATGGCTACGTTGCATTCAATAAATAAATAATAAATACCACATACCACAATCACTTGTTCCAGTCCCAAACTAGGATACCCCGTGCTATGGTAACCAGGCAAGGACATAACAGACGTAGAAATACACACACCAAGGCCATTTCTACAAATGTACGAATGTACGGCGGCCCCATTGGGAATCGAACTCCGACCTTCGGCATGGTAATCAGACGTGACACCGCTAGACCGACGAGGCAGTCAACGAGCATTTCTGTGATTATTGCGGCAGGTATGAATTGGTTAGTCTACTCATTCAGGACACTTTGTTTTGGCTAGCCACGAACTCGGCGTTAAGCGCTTCACACACGGCAGCTATAATGTATATTGATGTTCATTAGATCCCGGGATGTATAGCTTTAAATTGCATTGAAGTATTACTCACACAAAAGGTAATGTAATGTATGTTTCCCTTCATTCTATTGATACAGGTACGTCTCACTGTCCAGCTGCTAAAGTAACAATGTATATATCTTAAAGATACGAAGATATAAAAATACACATTATAGCTGTAGTGTGTGTGGTCTCCTGACGATTTCTATGGAAAGATGTAATAAGATGTATCGTGCTATAATATACATCTTTACATTATAGCTGCCGTGTGCAGTGCAAAGTCCTTAAGCTCTACGATTAGTGACTCTACATTTTTAATTAAACTCTGTTAATTAAGGACTTGAAAAAGACTACGTTTGGAGTAGTTTTGTCCATTTTTTCTCCACAATGATCTAGATTTTGAAATGGACACCTAGTTCATCTAGTAACCCTCATTAACTTGGAGTTTCTGTGCTACTTTGAATAAAACATTTTTGAATTTGAATTCAATTTAGTACTTTTTATAACTCGTGATGTACCCGCGATACTCATACATAAATGTACATTTAACACTTAACGGGTCAACTAGCGATTAATTATTAGGTAAACTTAATTACCTTAATTTAATTAACATTCTCGAAAGCACCGCAAATACTTACAGAAGCCAGTCCACCGTATTTCGTCGGCTTACTGCAAGAAGTCATTTACTGCAAAAACTCACTAACCACTTTTTTTAAAGGTATGGACATATAGATGTATTGAACAATGATACAATAGTGGTGTTTTAATATCAGGCTTTATTTTAACGATGTTATAAGGAAGAGGAAATACAACCATTAACTAACACGAACTAAAAAGTCGTTTTTCTCACAATAGCGAATATGTCGGTTAATGAGTTCTTGCAATAAGCCGACGATTTTGTATAAGGAGCGTCGAGGAGGTTGGAGCCACTTATTGCCCCCGAAATCATCGTCGGCCATGTCATGCTAGTTGACGAGGTTGTAATACAAGAAATTAATTAAATGGAGCCCTCAGGCCCTAGCAATTTAAAGCGCCTACCTCATTTTCCGCCTCGTTAGCCGACAAGTAAGTTTAACACCTTGATTTTGGATCGGCTTACGACATCTTGGGGTAACCTCAAATCTTAAACTTCTGCAAAGGAAGCAATTAATCACTAGACACGTTCTGTACCTGCCTCGGAAATAGAAATGTGTGGAAGGTTTGCTCAGCACGTATGATGTCACATCTATTGCTGCGTTCCACCAAACATAACGACAGCGAACTAAGACTACCAATCGCCGATCGGATAGGATAGGGAGACCCCTCTCTATATTACAAACGTTATAAATAAAAAAAATATTGAATTCAAAACACTACAGCAGTATAAACGCAGAAATAATTTAAACGGATATGACCTTTAAATTCGATGTAGGTATTGGATAGAGGTATAATTTGGAGCCGGTGCCAAGTTACATGACCAACACATACATTCACTCCAAAATATATTTCTACAAAACCAACAAATTTAGAGGTCATATTCGTTTAAATTATTTCTGTGTTTTAGTGTTGTAGTGTTCCAAAACACGTACGTTTCTACATTATTTATTTTAAAAAAATTATTTCACTATTTTTGGTGATCAAAACGCAGGATAAGTTTTCATGTTTATTCTCGAGCAGTTGGTTAGAGAGTGCATCCAGTTTACATGGCACAACTTATTTTAAATAGTCGCAACTTAGTCGCTGTGACCTGGTAACTACGCTAATAATTTACATTGCTACGTACCACATCTCATGCCTATCACTAGGACTCCGCCAAATTGTGTTTTCAGAAAGCAAATGCACGTTATGTACTATAATATAAATCACCTTCCCCCCCCCTCTTCTGGCTAAACTAATTCAGAAAAAAATCAAAATTCAACTTAAAAGAAAAAGTAGGCTTTACAGGTTAACGAGCAATATGCGACCAACTTATAAAAGGAAAACTTCGTACAAAATCCATTGAAAATTACGTTGATGAAGTTGTTAGCTCTGTAAAGCAGATAAAAAAGCCTCTTTCTACGGAACCCTACTTGCCACTTGGCCGGCTATTTTGAAGTCGGTTATTAAACCGGCCAAGTCGAACTCACGCACGTAGGGTTCCGTACCACTATCTATACAAAATTTGGCATAAAGATCGAGAAGAAACGGCAAAACATCACTTTGTTGTATAGGGGCTCCTAGGCCCCCCTTAAATATTTATTTTATTTTAATTTAATTATTTATTTTTGAAGCGAATATATAACTAAATATTCTGTGAATATTTCATCTACATAATTTATATTTTACTATACCAATATTTTATCTACCTGTTGCCGGTATTAATATCGAGCAAAAAACGGCAAAAAAAAATTACGTTCGTTGTATGGGAGCCCCCCATACAACAAACGTAATTTAAAAAGCAAACTCAACTCTGTCCTATTTTTATTTTTTTTAATCTGTGATTGCAATTTTATTCTTTGGTTGATGCTCTATGCCGGGATAAAATAATAAGGTGCAAACTAAACTCAATCTTGTAATACATTCTAAGCTTTAAAAAACGCAGTTATGTGCAAAATTAACTCAGCTCGGAGTTTATTACGAGCAAATAAAATGTATTTCCTAATTATAGCGTAATAGTCGAATGTTATAACCATTTGCAATTAATTTTTAAACATCAAAGACTCCATTTAATTATAAAATACACAAATATATGTTATATAATCACCATTAAACTTTGGCCTTTTGCATCTACGTAATGAGGTGGTATTTATACAGCGTCCAGTGGCACCTTCACTCACACTGGCGAAGGGACCACTCGGACGCTACAGTGTCTGTGACCTTCTCCATCTAAGAAGGCTTGCCCAGCACCTATACCATCCTGGCAACGTGCGGAGCCCACGAAGCCGCAGGTTTCCTCAGGAGGTTTTCCTTTACAGTTAGCGTGAATGACCATTAATTAATTTATAACTGAATTCAACTTATATCTCAATTTGACACTTCGTAGACAGAGTCGACTTTGCTCTCTACCCCTCGATAATCTTCATTATCGCCTATTTTTCGGTAGCTTTATTCAAAGCCGTCTTCAAAATAACTTTTTTCAAAACCGGACACAACCCTTATTTACGACAATGCAAATAAATCGCTAGATATATGTTTCGTATTGTTTAACACCTATCATGGAGAGTAAGTGACTGATGTTGTAATAAATGTTTCTTTCTTTAATTTATTGTCTGCTACGTTAATAATTCCACAAAAATTCGTATAATATTCTACGTCATGTTTGTTCATGCCACCCGCGGCCCTTATTACAACAGTAATTATTTTCTGTATATCATACTGTAAATAGACTTTAGAACAAAAAACTAGAAAAACAAAATAACAAACAACCCGACTGCTAAGCATTAACTACTAAGCAGGCGTAAACCTAGGTACTAATCCGAGTTATATTGTCAAATTTGGGTCTCACCTGCTTAGTTTATTTTTATTGTTATGTTGGATTTATGCTGATTTCATATAGCCTATGATACTCGCGTAAACGCTACGAATCGATTGAGATCTTATTTATCCAAATCTGACCATCGGTTAAGGAGTTATGAGGGAACATAGAGTCGGACATACTTACGTACATACATACGAGCTGAACACATAACCCTCATTTTGGGCTCCGTCGCAGTCGGGTAAAAACGCTTATCTACGTTGTGCCAAGAAAAGGCCATCAGCTTTCTCCCAGTCACAGTTTGCCGTTTTATCAACGTTTTATCGCATTACTAACAATAGCAGTCCCTGGTCTCTGCCTACCCCTCTGGGATACAGGCGTGAGTTTATGTTATGTTATGTTATGTTACTAACAATTACGCTGAAATAGATCTTTGGTCGTAAGACTGAAGGATTTTTTTTCCTTATCTTATTCAGTTAACGTAACTCTGTGAAATAAAACCTCTAAGCTATGTATTTAGGACAAGTGGCCTTTGTTCCCGTACCAGGCTATGACACTGATACATTCACTTCGTCCGTTCGTATTCTTTGGGTTTGAACAAGCGAAACAGATTGTAATTTTTCCAATCGCCCCGATTGCCCTCCTGAGCTATTACAACCTTGCAGTTGGTGGCGAAATTTACCTAATATTCTAATGACATTTTAGCAGTTTTTCATTGCTTAAAAATTAGCATAAATAAAACGACGTTTTCTAAAAATAAAACCTAGTTAGATCGGTTTATCGTCCCCGAAACCCTCTGCATACTAAGTTTCATGAAATACGTTGGAGCCGTTTCCGAGATTCAGATTATATATACACATAATATATACAATAATTGCTCGTTTAAAGGTATTAATTAGATATATAGAAAGATAAGTAGATAGACAGATAGATAGATTTAAAAGCGACTGGCACCACTTCTCACTATGTCACTTAAGTGGCTATTAACCTAACTTTTAAGAAAGTGCTGCCAGTCGGCTATAATGTCTGTCCTCTAAATACCAAATCAAATATCTAATACCAAATGCCAAATAAATAATCTTCAACCTGAACTTCGGCTATATCTGTATCTAAATATTCTATCGTTGCCACGAAATTGCGCGGTTGTTTGCGTGTGATGAATTATGAAACTAACATTAATATTATAATTAGTTGGAGACAATTAGCGTAACAGTTTGAGTAGTCAGCTCTAATGAACATATAAGTTCATTTGGGAATGAGAGCAGTTCCACAATTAGGTAAATTAATATTATAATTAATTATGTATAGATAGAAGTTTCAAATAGCTCAAGTAAGCATACAACTTTATTTGCGAATGAGAATTTTTTGATTGACGAAACAAATATATCGAGTGAATGTGGGTTGTGGGTGGAGGGCCGGTAAGGGACGTCCCAGGCGGACATACTTCGACCAAATAGGGGATGTCTTAGCAAAGGGCAAGATAAAAAGTACCCGAAACCAGCGTACGTGCATGTAACCACTAAATAATATGAATGTTGAGGAAGCGGCAAGTGGCAGTCCCTGGCCTACCCCTCTGGGATACAGGCGTGACTTTATTTATTTTATTTTTTGATTCTACGCGTGCTACCTTACAGATTTGTGTTAATATTTTAATATAGGGTCTTAGTCGAGTGGTGAAAATGGCGCCTACTCGACAAAACAGATTGAGTTTTCAAAATGCTGCTGGGTCAATAGTAAAATATCGTATCCGAATCTTGTTAAACCCGAAAGCAATCAGAAAGTCAGTTCCATTCCGTGGATGCCGTATCTAACCTCGAAGTAAATGATAAAGTCATAAAGGCGATGGCTCTGTACACAACCAGTCTATAACTGTAGGTGGAGCCATAAGCTGTGTTATGGCTGCCAGGAGGATGTTTACCGAGGTGCGTGGCCCTGTGTACACTGGCGGCCACAAATATTGATACAATGTGCCGTTGCTGCCCGCGGCAAATTACGCTCGAATTGCGACAAATGAAGTGAATTACCTACCTGATACTGCTACAGTACTAACCAGGTACATGGGGCGAGTCTCCTAAATGCATAGTTGTTCAATACTCATATTAGTACGATAATGGCCGGTATCCAATTGTATAACGCGCGCAATTTAACCGGCGCCTCGCGCGATTCTATGTTCTACGCGTGAAATGCCTATTTATTTTGTACAGCGGTGGTAGCCTAGTGGGTAGAAAGAACATCGGACTCGGAAGCGAGAGAAACAGGTTCGATCCCCAGTGCGGGCATGTACCTACCTATAACTTGGTTTTCTAAGTTGTGAAGTTACACTAGCAATATCACAGGCTAATTGTGGAGGAAAACATCGTGAGGAAACCTGAGTGTCTGAGCTATTCACATACCTCAGCGCTTGAAATCACCAACCCGCGGTGGGCACGCGTCATGATTAAGCCCATACTCTCTCCCTGAGAGAAGGCCTGTGCCCTAAAGTGGGACGTATATAGGCTGCTTATGTATATACTATTGGAATGACATTGTACTACTATTGCTGCAAAATTGAGGCAAATAACAAATACTGTACTGATAATATGAACCAGGAAAAAATTATTCAGTCATAAAGCCGTCGCAAATCTTTTAGTAAATACTTACATATATAAACTCAAGCTTGAGTCCCAGAGGAGTATACGGAGAGGAGTATACAAGGTTTGACACTGCCACGATCCAGACAAACCTCGTTCGCTTTATCAACATTCATAAGTTGCTGCAGGCACGCAAGATGCACTCACGACTTTTTGTAAAAGATGCGATAAATAGCCAATTATAATTGAACTTTCTATTACGAAGAGAACCGTATTTTCCATCTACGTTTTGAGTTTCAAAGTGATTCGTTAAGAATTTACTGAGAATTTGGCAAATAAATCGGGCAACATAGGTATGCTGAAAAAACAAGTGTATGTTTTTGATATATATTTTTGTGAGCGAACTTAACTAAAATATATTAATTTGCGTGATTTATTCGCGTTTTCGTTAAAACATTTTACTAATTGCGATTATTTTTTATCGCATAAAGTATCGTAAAGAATTTCTGAGACAATCTCTCAAATGATAGATACTAAAATTACTGGCTGGTAATATATGTGCACCATCTGCACGGTTATTATAAGGCTAAACCAAGAACGTTGGCTAAAACATCCTTGGGCTAAACATTCTAGAAAAGCACTTATTCAAAATTAAATCCCACCAAAGCGAACAGACTCACACTCACACATGATGGATTCTAAAAGCTGAATATTACACACGACATTCTAAAAATAATATAAAAATAATAGCAGGAACGTCAAAGCTGTTAGTTTCAGAATTAATAAATTATATGGAGAAGAAGCTGACAAAGAAACTCCTCATCTATTCTTCTCAAACAAGTTCTAAAATAATTAACAACTTTAAAACTCATGACTCACTCATGATTCTCTTAGCCAATCCCTACTACCTAGCTATTAAATAAATCAGATTGCTCTATTCTGCAAGATGAAGATAATTATCAGCAGTGCAAATAGAAAGTGTCCACTTCTAGCAAAGTTTGGTATATCGGGCCCGCACATGATTGAAGCCTAAGACCTTTCCCCGAACTAAGTTTTGGCAGTCCTTCATTAATCTCGTTAATTTAATATTGCAATCTACCGTTAGCGTTATTTCCCTTACATAATTTCCACTTTGCTCAATTCAATTTCGTGTGCCCAATAACTGTTCCGGGAAACGCTTGTTTAAATTAGTTCCCAGCAGATTGTAGACGAAACTGAATCAAAGCAAAGGCGCCGGCAAAAAGGCGCCCAACTTTGACAATTTAGCAGAATTATTCACTAACTTTCAAGACACTAGGTTCACTTTTCTCGATGACATGGAAACTGCCTTCTTCAAAAATGCTTCACTGACATGAAACATTTTCTGTGCAAGCTTCAAAGTTGGAAATGTAATAAATCGGGAGCTCTATTTTAGTAGTCTTTTAGGTGTACGTACGTACTTGCGTTATGAGTAGAGACCTACTTTGCAGATGTTGCTTTAACAACGGTTTCCCGGCGGCACTAAGCGCTTAGCCATTTGTTACTCAAACCACCCAACAGCGAGTCGAACACTCGTGCGATAGGTTTCCATCCCAACTAACAATTCTGTGTCATATGTTACAGAGACGTTTTATGTTCGTATAAGCTGGTCGTGTAAAAGTGTTAATGACATTTACCGGATGCGAAGGTGCCCCAATTATCCGACTAAACAGTCGTACAATGCTCACATAAAGGTTGTGTGGTGACCATTTTGTACAATAGTGGTTACATGATAACGTTAAAACGACTGATTTAGTCAGGTGAGGATCGTATTGATATTATGGAGTGAATAAATCGGGAATCACATACGGGGTGTGCCACTAATAGCCATGACGTCACAGCCCAACTACGTTACCGTGCAATCATTTGCCTAGTTTAACTGTCTATCTAGCTAGATTGGATGGGGCGCTTGCTCGCCGTTTTACTTACGATACGTCCTGCTTGTAATTAAACAGAGCAGGGGTTCCCGAAGCGTGCGAAGCGGCGTCCCCAGTAGCTATTTCATAGAACTACATTTCATTGTTTACTATGACAATTCGATGTACATTCAAAGTCCTAAAGGCATTAACCCATAGATTAATTATTAAGAAGACTCGAATGTAGGTACAATGTACATCGAATTGTCATGATAAAGTAAGAATTGTAGTTTTATGAAACGTAAACAGATGCGTCGTGAGGCGCTGCTGTGTTCATCTGAATTAAAAAAGAAGAGGAGGGTCTTAGTTTCATTTATATGTACAGGGCGACTTCGAATTCGTTCACCGTTTTTAAGAGGAAATACTAACAGTTAGTACAGAGGTACCGACTTACTACAAAGCAACAGCAAAAAGTACGACCATTATCCATTTTTCCTTGTCAAAGGCACAAAAAACCTCATGCATCATCATATACGATGCGGCTAGGCCGATAATCCGGATCATTCGAGAAGAACTAAGTTGATGAACTGCCAGGGAGGTCGTTGCAGCCGATGAAGCTTTTGACTAATGGTAGTGCTTGCTGGTGGCTGACTAATGGTGGTCTCAAAATTTCCTTGATATAGACGCGCTGTTTAGTAAGTAAACACGCGTTATTATTGTGATATTACTATTATTTATTTGTTCGGAATACATAGTTTCATTATATAATTCATAAAATATTTTTTTCAGTAACAATACATATCGAATATAAAAAAACAAGCTTAAAATTCTACCATGCAACAAATAATTAATTGTATTTTATTTAAAGTTTAATCGTGATAACATTTTTGGGACTTTTGTCCAATGCTTGAAAAAAGACTATCAGGCTCTTGTTTTTTCAAATTGGAAACCGGTGGTAAGTTAGGATCAGGATTGTAGCCTCTACTGACTTATTATCAGCTCATTTATCTTTGCAACAAAACCCAGCAATGAAAAACATTAAAAATAACAGTCATGCTGCAAACTTAATATCTAGAGGTTACAGAAGTAGGTCGTACCTGAAACTATTTAAACAAAACTTTTTGCTGAACTATTTCGGTAAAGAGTGGTGCGTTGATGGGCGTCTTAAAGCCTAAAGGTCCATTTGTAGATAGATACTTTAATCTCGTAGTGGAATTTTACTACATAAACTATCACAGTTACTACCTACTTTGTAGTAAGTTAGTAACAGTCGAACAATTCATAAAAGGAAAACTTTGAATTCCATTAAAAATTACTTTGATGAAGTAATAGTTATTAATTAAACCGTGAATTCGATTATTATGTTCATAATAACAATCAAAACACCCCTCCTTCTAAGTTCTTGAGGTTTATTTTAATCGTCGACTGTCTAATAGTGTATTGATGGAAGTGACTGCCACTTTTTGAAATGACTAAAACGTCCGATTCGGAAGCCGCAGGTCCTACTGCATATAAGACGCACAAATGAAGACTCCGGTTTCTGTTCGGTACGAATTTGATGTCCCCTGGCTCAGTGTACTTCAACTAATTATACGATCGTATTTAGGAAAGACACTCTACCGTCGAACGGGCCGGTGACGTCCAGACGCAACGATACAACCTAAAATAAACTATTAATACATCTGAGTTTAGAGGCTACACCGCCAACGCAAATTGAGACCGGTCACGTGCGACCTACGGGCACGTCAGGGGAACGGCCTATTTGTGTTGTAGTCTCTAACTTCATAAGTATTAAGGAATATTTTAGTTTGAAATAGTGACGCCCGTACTTCACCGACTCGTTGTAACGTAGATAGACCAATATTCGTTCTTATAAAATTTAAATAGTGCAGTTCCCGTGACGTACGTGAACGGGTTTTATTGCAAATGTATTGTAGTCCCTTTATTTTAGTTACTCCGTAAGTATATATAAGGATTATTTTAGATTCAAATCGTGCCGCCCGCCCATTGCCGGCCCGTTAACGTGGATTGGCCTATATTTTCTTTCATAAATTAATTCTGTAGAAATATGTAACAATACATAAGAAGTTTGTTTGGTCAACGAGAAATTTTCAGCTCCGTCGGTACAAATCACATCCCCGCTCGACGACGGCCGGGAATAAATTAAAAGCACTCCATCTTTACGTTGACACAATGACACTTCGACTTAAAGCAACTTTCTCTAAATAAAAAGGTCCCGGAGAAAATTTCCTACAAGAAAATGCTTTAGCAAATTGTATTTTTTTTATAGTGACGTGAATTGAGTGGGGCTGTTTGATAATAAACGAACTCGTGAAATCTCTGACATTGGTTCGGTAATTGAGATGTTAAAAATTTTTGTGTATTGTGTTGTAGATCGATGTTCCACTTTATAAAAGATTTTTAGGGCAATCCAACGAAGTTTATGTCTAAAAAGCACCTAAAATACAGTACTTAACTCCTTTTGTAATTACTTTTTTGTGTTTTCTTAGTGATTCAATCATCTAGAGTGGCTTTGCTGCACGGTGAAGGTCGACTCTGTATACTGTATAAGTGTATACTGTATAAGGTACAATACGTCGATACTTTACAATACGATGCAGCTGTATGGCCGCTTGGTGGATGACGTGACTGTGTTCTAAGTGCCATGCTAATGATAGAGTTAGTGATTGATTGATTTAACGATGGTATGAGTGTAACAATAACTATAATTAAACTGGTTATCGCTCGCTTATCGAATCGCTCGTAGCCCCGGCTGCCTGAGTGATCTTAAACGATCACGAAGGTTAAGCAACACAGGGCGCGTTCAGTGCATGGATGGGTCGCCGTCTATGCCTAACGCTAGTGGCATTTTTCCGAGCGGTTCCGTGCTTCGCAAGGCACGTTAAGCTGTTGGTGCCGGCTGCCATCGATAGATGGCAGTCGTTAAGCCAAGTCAGAGGCCTTAGGGCGGCTTGACAACTTCTGACAGTAGACGAGCCACTAGTCTACAAGCCTCCACCAATCCGGACTTGGCCCCCGTGGTGGAGTATGGCCTATACCTTCCTCAGGGAAGAGACCCGTGCCCCTCGGTGGGGACATAATGGGTTGATGATGATGATGAAACTGGTTATAGCTTAAGCTTATACATACATAATTAGGTATAAAACATAATATAAAATCACGCCTGTATGTAAGTATGCTGTATAGGGTGCATAACAATAATAATAGAGTCTACAGCTCATTCCGTGTGGCGCCGGATTAAGAACAGCTGAGCATCACTCCATCTCCTTCCGTGAATGTCGTAGAAGGCGACTAAGGAAATCAACCAGGAGTCGGGCAGCAGCGTCTTCCCGAGATTCCAACCGCATACTGCGATTGCCAATCCGCCTGCCAAGCGTGGCGATTATGGCAAAACCCCTCATGGTTATGAAAACGACGAAGGAGGCCTATGTCCTGCAGTGGGCGTCAAATGGCTGATGATGATGATGAATAAAGTCTATTTTCGAATTTTCGAATAATATTTTCGGCGGTCTTATTTATAACATACTAGCTGTCCCGGCAAACTTCGTACCGCCACAGATTCCGTTCATACGATTCTTGTTACCATGGCAACGCAATAACTAAATATCTTAGAACTTGGCTAGGAAAAAGATTACGGTAACAATAAAATATTATCCCACGGGAACGCATTACCGGGATATCAAGTATCCTATATCTCAATTCAGATCTTTGTCGATTTGTATGGCAAGTTTTATGTAACTCCATTCAGCCGTTATTGCGTGATTGAGTAACAAACATCCTCACAAACTTTCACATTTATAATATTATGGTAGGAAGGATGACAGAAATGAAAATTATATATTGTTTATTATTTTGATTATTTTGTTATAATAAGGCTAAGTACTTCTCTTACAAGAATAAATTAAAAAGCACTCAGGCGTGTACTACTTAATAGGGTTATCGACATTCCTTTCAATCCATTGTAAAAAGAAAAGTAGCTTTATCATAACAATGCTTGAATTCGTGGGACAAAGAATTATAGGAGATTTATAGTAGAGGGTGCAAAGCGAAAAAATAAAATACTGAACCCTTGCTAATAAAAAAAATCCTATCACTGTTAAAACCGAAATTTCAAAAAATAAGTGTAATATATAAAAATCTCGTGTTATCGAACACGTCCGAAACAGCTTCACCGATTTTTATGATTTTTTGTGTATTTTTGGTATGTGTGAGATTAGATCGTAGGCTAATTAATATGGCAAAACAACGTTTGCCTAGTCAGCTAATACCCTCTAACAAAACCAGCGTGCGTAAAGAAGCGGGCCGTCAGGATCGTGGCAAGTGGCAAAATCTGGTCTTTGCGTGTGAGTTTATGTAAAGCATGTGACGTAAAATTGTTATACAATAGTGTATAAAATAGAACAAACACAAAGTAACGCAATTTTTAAATGTTTGATCTGAAAATGAAATTTTATTTATATCATATTGATGATATGACGCATTGGCGTTCAGAATATTTCAGAATGGTAGAGTCGTCTTGTTTGTATAATTTTTGTTTGCTCATGTAACGGGTCGGATCGTTATTGTCATCAGCTGAACAGCAAGCCACGATACGTAGCAAGGAACAGAAAGTTCGCTTAATATATAATATAGCAAAGAAGGCAGATATTTTTCGTGGCCGCAGTTTCTGATAATATCCGAACTTGATTCTCAAATACCCTTATAAGAACTTTTCCAACTGGTTCGACTAGTTTTCAAGCAACTGCATACAAGGTGTATCAAAATCCCAATCCAAAAATAGGGAGTTCAACTTTTTTAATGGGGCAAAGTTTATGTTATGTTTTTGTTATGTAATATTTTAAGTTGATTTTATGCAATGATTTTCCGAGTTTACGGTTTACAATAAAGAATATTATGTAACTTAAAATTGCGAATAAAGTTCGGCTGTCCTATACATGTGAAGGCCGCAGGTAGTAGCGAAAACTTTAGTATGGAGCAGCTGATTTTTGTTCGCGATTTCAAAATTTACACAACAGTAAAAGTTTTCGAACTAAACCAAGTGAGTTTATCCGGTATTAAGTTAATAATACAGTAAAAGTTGTTCGCATTGAGGAGTAGAACCCAAAAACCGCCCATTTTCGGACTCATATGGGGATTTTGTAACACCCTGCATGTTTAAACTGCTTTATAACCAACTTTATCTACGTATTTAACTAAAGACACGGAGAAACGTAATGTTGACACAACATAAAAAAAACTGGAAACACAATAACCAACAACCCAACTGCTGAGCATAAACTACTAGCAGGCGAGACCAACCTAGGTAGCTAGCAATGAGTTTTATTATTGAATTGTGATCCCGCCCGCTTAATAGGTAATGCTCAGCAGTCGAGTTGTTGGTTATTTTTTATTTTAGTTTTTGATTTTTGTCTTTTTAGTGATTTTTTTTATTTTATGCTTCGATTTATCCTAATTTTATATAGCCTATGACACTCGGGCAAACACGATGAATCGATTGAAATCTTATTTGTCAAAATCAGAGCATTGGTTAAGGAGTTATGTGGGAACATAGAATCGGACATACTTACATACATACATACTAAGCAAAAACATTCCCCTCCTTTTGGGATCCGCTGCAGTCAGGTAATAGAACGAACATTGTTAGGTACAACCTCGAAAACGATATGCAATTCACTGGGCAATTAAAAGCATAAATACGAGTAAGTTAAACGAATCATTAGGACTAGTACCAGTAATTCAATTCAATTCAAGTAATATTAGGACTAGTACTCTCTAATTATAGGACTAGTCCACTGAGTCAAAGTCGCTCAGCGTGCTATGGGACCGGGCTATACTCGGAGTCTCTTTAATGGATCACATCAGAAACGAGACAATTTGCCAAAGAACTAAGGTGACTGACATTATAGCAAGTTGAAGTGGCAGAGGCCTAGTCTCATTTGCCGCGGACCGATTATCGATGGGGTACAAAGGTTCTCGATTGGAGACCACGAACCGGCAAATGCAGATTAGGACGATTACCAGCTTGATCTAACGACAATCTGAGGCAGATTGCTGACAGCGGCTGGATGAGGATAAAAAGAAGTGGCGTGCCTTAGAGGAGAATTACGTCCACCAGTGGACGAATACTGGCTGATTGATTGTAACAAATCTGTGTTCCTATACTAAAAACAAGAGTAGCGAAGACCTTCTATACCAAAATCTCCAATATCACCAACACCCCTGCGCGCCGCTTTCACGCCCGCCCCGACCTTCCTACATGACATGGACAAATTGACATGTCCTCTTTTAGCCCTCGGCGTCTAGAGCCTTGCCCGCAGAGACTGGTGCCATTATAATATGGTCTTATGTAAGTATTATGTTAAGAATTTGACATCATGCAAACGCGCATGTTAGACTTTCAACTGAATATTATTATAAAAAAATGTCGAAGTATGGCAGTATGGGGTGCTTTTTAACCTATTAATTGTTGGTTTGTTCCGTAATAGCTGAATAGATGATGTGTGACGTCAACTTCACATTACTTTCTTTTATAGTAGTTGAGATTGTATCTGGGCATAGACTTACTAAGATAAACTCTCAATGAGGCTAATCTCAACTATGAAAATTGAATCGATAAATTTGATTTAAATGTCGTTATCTCGGAGGGGTATCCATTGACCAGGGTTTATTGCTAATTGGTTATTGGAACTCTGTCTTTACTGGTCTCTGTCTACCCCTCCGGGATACAGGCGTGAGTTTTTATGTATGTGTATACCTTCTCTCTCTTTCTCTCGGTGAGAGAAGGCAGTGGGTTTTACATTGGCTGCTTATGTAGGTATGCATTTATTCAGCGAAATGTAATGATTGAAGCTCAATTATTTGGCTGGTACTTAGGTACGTACTTGAAACCTGTCATAGCTATTTGTCGGTGTTGTACAACGGTATTATATTACAACATGGTTTGTGTAGTTGCAGTTGTATGAAGGTAATGAATGATAACGCTTTAATGATCGTAAATGTTATTGAGGTTTTTAGGTACCTTGTATATGAATTAACAACAAAACTTACTGGTAGTGACAAAACTATTCCTTACACCTAATTTTTTTTTTCATGTGTTTGTACTAATTAGTTAAATTACGTTCAATCATTGAAAAAAAGGGGCAAAAAGTTTTTGGGCTCGTCCGGGATTTGAACCCGGGACCTCTCGCACCCTAAGCGAAAATCATACCCCTAGACCAACGAGCCAGCTGTTATGTATGTCGAATTTTGGTATGAAGCCATTCACTTCCATGCGTGTACGAAAAATACGTCACAGCAATTTTTGAAGTTGAGTTCGCCTTATTAACCGACTCCAAAAAAGGAGGAGGTTATCAGTTCGACGCGTATATATATTTGTTTGTTTCTTTGGCTATGTTCCTTTGGTTACCTATTTAATATGCATTTTATACAAAATAATAAAAACTTAAAACTACACGTAACAGTGTGGTAACTAAGTCACCTAGAAAAACTAAAATAATCACATATTACTTTCTTAAACTCTCTTAGCTTAAGTAATTTTTATCAATTACTTACTTTAAAATGGTAATTTAGATTTTACCATAATAGGTATTGTTATTCCAAAAAGACCGGTTGGAAGCGGCCTGCATCCAGCGCTTTCCTGCCACTTGGACGAGGTCATCTGTCCATCTTGTGGCTGGTCGTCCTACGCTAATATTAAGAATGCTTAATTAAAATTCAGAAGCCTTTAATTTATTTTCCTATTTAAAAAATTTTAGTAAAACATCGATTTTAGGACGAAATGTGTACTAAAAAGAGAAGTTCAATGATTTTCTCATGGATCCCACCAACATATTATTTTGACTCATTTTATATGGGACCACAATTGAGATACATCCTTTATCACCAAAAAATTTAAATATGTGAAATCGGACAACGAGGAACATCCATAAAAAATACATATAGACAAATTGAGAGCCTCGGTTTTTTTTTCATCATCATCATCATCAGCCATTTAACGCCCACTGCAGGACATAGGAGGCCTCCTTCGTAGTTTTATAACCATGAAGGGTTTTGCCATAATCGCCACGCTTGGCAGGCGGATTGGCGATCGCAGTATGCGGTTGGAATCTCAGGATGACGCTGCTGCCCGTCTCCTTGTAATTTATTCCCTTAGTCGCCTTCTACGACATCCATGGAAGGAAATGGAGTGACGCTATTCTTAATCCGGTGCCACACAGATTATTTAACCTTTTTTGGATTCGGTTAAAAAGTGACAGACCACTGGAATCAAAACTATACAAGACTAGAATATAAAATAATACCATCTTCAAAAGGAGTTTAAAAAACCAGCTTTAGTTTGGTTGGTGAAATTGAGACTTGATGAACATTGGGTGAACAGGTTTTTTTGTAAGTAATCAATGATACTCAATAACAAAAAAATAAGCTAAGCAAAGAAGGCAGGTCTTAAATGGGATTAAGTATAAGACAGTGCGTCTAGATAATCGCTGCCTCTGGGGAGCGTAGGGTATTTTTAGGGTTCCATAGTCAACAAGGAAACCTTATAGTTATGTCCGTCTGTCTGTCCGCTGGTTAGCACAAAGACTATAAGTACTAGAGAGTTGAAATTTGGCATAATATAGGTAACATATATATTACACATATATTATGCCAAATTTCAGCTCGCTAGTACTTATAGCCTATATATACATACGTCAACAAAGCGGTACAATAAAATTTTGAAAAAAAAAAAAACATTTTTAGGGTACTTTCCCTTCGCCTAAATAATTTTTTTAAATTTTTTTCCGCCTACTCCATAGTGTGGAGTATCTTGGGATTGGTCGTTAAAAATATTGTGGCCAAAGAAAGACAATTTTTTGTCGATTTAGCGTTCCGTTTGCAAAATATTAAGTTTTGAAGCGCAAATTTTTGTCCGAGTAGGGCGTCCCCCTCCTATCCTGGCTAAACAGTTGATTGTAGAAACGTGAAAAAATTCGGGGCTGTACCACATATTATGAACTTAAAAGGAAAACTATCACGGCTAAGTAGGCTTTACAAGCTAACGAGTAATAGGCCACCAACTTATAAAAGGTAAACTTCGTACAAAATCCATTGAAAATTACTTTGATGAAGTTGTTAGTTCTGTAAAGCGGATAAAAAACCCCTCTTTTCACGAAACCCGACACTGCCCCTGGCCAGACACGCACTTGGCCGGTTTGATATTTGTTAAGAGTTCCGGTACCCGAAGGGTGCTAACGAGACCCTATTAATTACCTACGACGTCAGTCTGTCTGTCTGATCTAAATATAAAGCGCTTTTTCGTTAAACTAAGCCAGGCCAGGGATAACTCAGCTGGTAGCCAGCTGATTGCTAGATGGATAAAAGGATACCCTAAAAAGTGTGATTTATATTATCAAGTGTCAATTCCAGTAACTCATATCTACTTTTCCACCGGCATTCGATAGTTGGGCCTCAAAAGCTAATAAAAAACAACTTTGACTACTTTGGACAAAAAAAATAAATTTTGGGCTCGTCCGGGATTTGAACCCGGGACCTCTCGCACCCAAAGCGAGAATCATACCCCTAGACCAACGAGCCATTGAAACAACGTTACAAATTTTTTATCGAGAATCGCTAGAAAGTCTCTACAATTTGCTTACGCCGTGACGTCACGAGGCATGACGTAGGTAACGCCTTTCTAAAACCAGTTGGTATGGCATGTTTGGCACGGTTCTGAGAAGCCTTCGCTTGCATATTCTAGGCAAGTAAACAGTGTAGAGTTTAAGACAGAAATCACAAAATACATGCTAACTGTCCAAGTTAACTACCCAAGTTAACTAGGAATTAAAGTATAATTGAGAAACGTTCCATAGAGCACATAAATCCATACCCAATATTGTAAAACGCAAAATATTAATTATCTGTGCCTGTATTTTCTCCAAATAAATAAATTAAATTACTCCTGGCTTATAGCAACATAAACTCTGTACCCGAGTTAGGTATATCCTGCACTAAAATATCCTTCTACATAATACAGGCTATGTTTACTTACTCAGGCACGTACCGTTTCGTCAGCCAGCCAAGAGAGTCATAAACTGAAGTGGCGCGGGCCACGGATCCCGTAGGGCTACCCATCATCCCTACCTTTTGTTTCAGAGCGGGAAATTAAACCCATCCACAAAATTCCGTGAAAGCCGGCAGGATTTTGAGCGTTCGAAATGTTTCTTCGACATTTATATTACACCTTTTGTTTGTAATAGGTTGTTATGAAAACATTCCGTAAAGTCTTGTAAGACGTCGCAAGTGGCAACCCTATCGGTGGCACGGTCATAAAGCTAGTAGATAGCGCTGGAATCAACAAGCCAATTTCCATCTACACCCATTTTCTAATCTACGCGCCTTTATGTTTTACGTTGCAAAGACCACTTTCGTTTGCGTAAGATTTTCCGATAAATTGGTCGTGTTAAATGTACTCGTGGCACGGGGGCCGGTGCACCGGCGTATAAATGTATCGATATCGAATTTATTCTCCCCAGCACCGCTATTGAATATCGCTGTTGCTTGCCACTCCGCTTCCCGAGACACCGGAGGCTGTAGAGTAACGTTCTGAACACGAAGGAATACTGTTAGTCAGTTTTCTTGCTTACTTTACTGTAAATGTAAAGGTCGATTCCCACCGTTTGCATAATTGCGCACCACCAAGCGCGAGCCAGCACCTACGCACCGTAGGGAAGGGACTGTCCGTGGATGTCCATGGTAGCGCAAGCGCGTCGTGAGGCCCGGTGCGTTGGATCGAATGCAATGCGGTCATTTCAAAGGTACTCTAGCGAGAACCGACACGCACCACGAGAAGAGGCTCAGTGCAGTGCATGACAGTCCGTACTAGTCCGCCTCGAGATTGTCGCACCGTGGGAATACAGCTTAAAGGGTACCAGTGATATCGATCGCCATTCTTCTTGGCTTATTCACTTGTCTTATCTAAATCTCAGGTTCTTCCGGGATAAATCGTTACGTAGAGAGCGTCGTGAAGCCCTCGTACTGAATTGTTGAAGGTAAAAATGGATAAAGGTCTGCGTGTGTTACCATGTTCGTGATCTCCTTGTTCGTTTGTCCTAACAAAGGAGATCCTGTTTTGGGACAAGAGCAGGCCCTGAATTCTGTTAACGCAAAAGTGCATGAAACCATTTTTGATCAAAGGACTTTGACTTGATTTAATTTTCTTTGGCAATAAGGAAGACAATTTCACTTTCTTTCTTTCTTTTCACTTTGACAGATTTTTGTTGGCATTTCCGCTACAAGTTTGCTCGCATAAACGCGTCGAGTCTTTGTGGCGTTAATGTATTAAACACATCTGTTACGGCAGGGATGGTAATGCAGGTTTGTAAACCAGTAAAGCAGGTTTTCCACTAGTTAGGTAAACTTTCGTCTTAACAGAATACCCCCCAGTTTCTCATACACTAAGAAGTTGCGGTTTTTTGGTTTCCGTGTTTTTTGTCTGTATACACTTTGGCCAACCAACAGCTGTTAGCAAAAGATTAACCTATGAAAAAAGGGGGGAAGCCCGATGATAAGTGATATTTTGTGCGGATGTTATTTATTTTAAGGTAGAGCAAGGAGAACATAAATCCGGGTAATTACATTAAATAATCTAATGAATGCAACTAAAAGTGTACCTTACACAGTAGATCAATAATTGATGGTAATTATTACTATAGCATCACAGGAAAATCTTAACAGCTCCTTGATTATGGTGAAATACGTATTTAGTGGATGGCGTTTGATTATATCAAAGACAATATTCTTTTTGTTGCACTAACCCGTGCTGAGGATAGGTTTTTATATCAAAGACTTCTTGCCACTGCCTTCTCTCAAAGAGAGAGTATGAGTTTAATTACCACGCGTGCCCACCGTGGATTGGCATGTACCAACTACTTTGTTTTCTAAGTTACGTACATTTGTGAAGTTTTAGTAGCAATACCAATCGCTAACTGTGAAGGAAAACGTCGTGAGGAAACCTCAGTGTCTTAGGTGTTCACATACCTCAGTGCTTGAAATAACAGCTTAAAATAGACATTTTGTTTCTGGACTTTCTGCGCGCCGCGACATGCTTTAAAAAATATATAATCAAGGCGCCGAACAAAGATTGTGTTGTGTGGAAGTTATTATTATAGTTTTTATCGCATAGTAAAATAAAGCTAGCGTTTTTCATCATCTTTGTTGTATTTTTGTGGAAAGAGTCCGACCAGGTTTTGCTCTTATGCGAAGAGCTTAATCATGGTGAAAAAATTTATTCATGGTGTTTTTAAAATTCAATTAAGTGATTTCGGAATGGAGTTAATAATGTTAATATACCTTACGTAAGGTAGATAAAAAATCTGACAGTCGGCCAAAGTGCATCAAAAAAAAAGATGAGCTAATGTACGTGATTTAGAAAACAAAGTCATTGGGTACATGCTGGAATTCGAACCCACAACCTCCCCAATGAGAAGCCTGTATCCTACGGCTCCGCTACCACCGCTCCCTCCCGCTATGCGATTTGATGTCCTTGTTTGTTTGCCATATCTAAAGACATCCCGGTTTGGGACCAGGCCCTAGGTACATTATACTACAAATACTGTGTACGAGAAACCAAGGGTAAGTATAAGTACGCAATCAATAATAAAAAATGGGCTTTAACTCTGCTAAACGGTTCTTTAAAGGAAGTCTTCGGTGCGATCATTATTCCAAGCCATTTGTCAGGGCACGAAGTAGGTATTACTCCCGAAAATGAATTGTGACCGCGACCTAATTCGCTACGATGAATTAGAACAAAGAATTACGACACTTCCCTATTCTTTTCCAATATTTCTGAGATATAAACTAACAAAACAAAGAACGGAATATTACCGGAAATTAAAAGAACACCGAGACAGTGATAGGATTAAGATTTGTTTAGTGTTTTCTAAGGTTAACACGAGCACTAGACATAATAAAAACTGAATTTGCATGGATGTTTACTCGTTTACTTTTCCATTTTACAATTTTCCGACGTTTCGGTACTTTTGCAAGTGCCGTGGTCTCGGTAGACTGAGGTGACAAGCGTCTGTATGATTCCTCGTACATTGGTCAAACTAAGCGTACCATAGCTGAACGGGTGAAGGAACATATCGCGGATGTGAAACATAAGCGCTCTGGTAGGTCTGCAGTCAGTGATCATACAGTCAGCGGTACCAACCACTTCATTCATTATGATAAAGTTCAAGTTCTAGCCCGAAAGAAGAGGTAATAGAGATCCGCCGGCATCCAAATTTCAATAGAGATCGTGGTTGGAATATGGCTACAGCATGGGAACCGGTGCTTAAGTGCATGAGACCCCCTTGCTAGAGTTTATATAAAATAATTGTTTTGTAGATTGAATTTTAATTTCAATAACTAATAATCAGTATTTTTGAGTTTACATAAAATGATTCTTATGCCAATTTAAATTGAAAAACTTGCCAGTATATTTTTGGAACGTAACTGAATATTTTTTTGCCGAGGGTAGTAAACTAAAACTAACAGTTAATGCTTTCAAGATGCCTGTCACCTCAGTCTGCCGAGACCACGGCCCACGGCACTTGCAAAAGTACCGAAACGTCGGAAAATTGTAAAATGAAAACGTAAACGAGTAAACATCCGTTCAATTTCTGTTCAGTTTTTATTAAGACTTGTTCTTAAAATTTGGTAAAAAAGTTAACTTCTACTTCGTCTGTTATGGCTCTAAGATATTTGAATGAAAAACAAATAACTAGGTAATACAAAATTACGTTATACGTGATTTTGTTACTACTTCGCTGCCTTTTTAATTGTATGGTAAATACTCTGTTTGAATTCTCTTTTTTAAATGTCTCTTGGTTGTTTATAGACTACCGGTCTTATTTATTTTATAAAAAAATTCCTTAAAACATTACCTAAACGCCGTATAAATAGTCTGTGGTAGAGACCTACAAGGGAATGACTAGGTACTTCAATTTGTGTTTGTTTTTTTTCAGTGTACGATAATAGTACATTATGATACAAGTGTGGTATGTTGGTCATTACACTCGAGTCGGTTTTTAAGCCTGAGCCGAAGGCGAAGGCTTAATGGAGACGAGAAGTGTAATGACCAATGCTCACGTGTTTCATACGACGTTTTTCAACACACTTGCGAGGAAAAGTAAATAAAAAAACAACACTAACGAAATGCAATACTGTGAATAAACTTAACAAACAGAAACCCATTTAAAAGATGGCGGCCGTAATTTTATTTTTTCGCGCGCTCAGCGCTGCATGCGCGCGCAAGTCTGAGATAAGGGCACCGGCAAAGTAGCTAATCAGCCACATATTTATAAATTTTGAAATTGGGTATT
Source organism: Yponomeuta malinellus (assembly GCA_947308005.1). Taxonomy (NCBI): domain Eukaryota; kingdom Metazoa; phylum Arthropoda; class Insecta; order Lepidoptera; family Yponomeutidae; genus Yponomeuta; species Yponomeuta malinellus. Next base: position 6,868,296 of record OX370998.1, on the reverse strand, counting down.
TATAGGTAAAAATACACCGTCAAAATATAAATACCAACAAGCTAACAAGCAGTTTCATGAAATTCTTTAATTATTTATCACATTTTGAATTGAATTTTATATTTACGCAAATAACTACTTAGCTGTTTTCGAAACATTAATACTTCTTGCTAATATTTAAAAAGATATGTAATGAAAAGGCACTAGTGCGATAATGTAATGTAAAAGGCACGGCATGGGTAATATTCTGCATTATCAGTGTAAATACGCTGTAATAAGACCTACTTTACGAGCAGGTGTGTTGAAAAGAATATTCTCATTTATCTTACTACAGACTATTTTTCCTGCGTTTACGTGTTTTTGTAAAAAAAAGATAATCTTTTCCAACCCTCTTCCCAGACATTAATAATAATGACATTAATTATCGTGGTAAGAATCCCGTTTCTTTTAGGCGCAATTATGTCTTCAGAATAACCTTACTTAGCATCTACCTTACGAAAATCTTAATGTGTATGACAAATGTCCCTCTTTTCGTGATATTGTGATTTTCGATTTGTCGAAATATTAGGGCACAGGTCTGAAAGAAAATAAGAATTGTTTGCTTACACAGATCTCTAGAAGTCTAGGTGGTTTGTTTGCGAATATTTGGGCTATGTTTCTTAGTAGTAGCAAATATTAAAGAAATACGGAACTGTGTCAATAATTTCAGATAGCGAATTGGTCAAGTTTTCTCAATCAAAAATTATCTAAATATGATAATAACAATAATTTCCACACAACACAATCACTATTGTCCTGGTCCCAAATCCTATGGCAACCAGGTAATGACATCACGAAAATGGAAATACACACACTGAGGTCATTTGTACAAATGTACGGCGGCCCCTAGTGCGCATCGAACTCAGGACCTCCGGCAGGGTAATCAGTCGTGATACCGCTAGACCAACGAGGCAGTCAAAATTTCGGAAATCCCAAGGGTGACCCTCAGTCAACACGCATGAAACAATCAGTAGGTTCAGCGGAATAATTTATCGTCAAATGGCGATTTCATCAAAAAACCTGACAAATGGAAGCCTGAAATCCACCATGCCGCAGCTCTATGATGGCACGAGTGTCACTTAAGCTGACACAGAGTCGAAGCGAGCTGCTGAGGGGTGCAGTAGCCCCCAGCCACCCCATGCACCCAGCGTCACAAAACATGGAAAAACGAAGAACTTCTTTGGCAAGAAAGTCATACATATTAACATGAAATGCTTGTTTTTACAAAAAATAAATATTATTTATTATTTATAGATCGGTGGTAGCCTAGTGGGTAGAACATTGGGCTCGGAAGCGAGAGTCCCAGGTTCGATTCCCAGTGCGGGCATGTACCTATGACTTTGTTTTCTAAGTTTTGTACATTAGTGAACTTATAGTTGCAATACCACTCGCTGACCGTGACGGAAAACATCGTGAGGAAACCTGAGTGTCTGAGCTATTCACGTACCTCAGCGCTTGAAATCACCAATCCGCGGTGGGCACGCGTGATGATTAAGCCCATACTCTCTCCCTGAGAGAAGGCCTCTGTCCTACAGTGGGACGTATATAGGCTGCTTATGTTATGTAAATATTATTATTATTGGTACACGTTTCTACCGATACTGGTATGGATAGGGGCTTATTCTGTTATGAGGCTCCATGCAGTAATACTAGGTTTTTCCAATACCACCTGTTTGCGCCTGCCAAAAAGTATGCAACCTCCTTGCTACTTCAAACTTATTGTTTTTTTATAGATCATCTTTTGTTTTTTCTTCTTGTCAAAATATTTGTGCAAGGAACATGTAATTGTACAAAAATCTATTAAAACTATTGTTTTTATCGAAAAGTCGCCACACATGAAGAGATTAATCTCTTCTGTAAATCCTTCAGCAAAAATACGACGAGTTTTCGATGTGTCACTCGGCCAATGCGCGTACAAAAAAAAGCTGAGCTATCTGTACACCTTAGACACTCAGGTTTGCTGACGATGTTTTCCTTTACCGTTAGCGAGAGGGATTGCTACTATAACTACACAAATGTACGTAATTTAGAAAACAAAGTCATTGGGTACATGCTGGGATTCGAACCCACGACCTTCCGAATGAGAAGCCGGCGTTCTACCGCTCCGCTACCACCGCTTTTTGTTTTTTAATAACTAACCTAAAATACTGCGAGGACTTTCATAGGGTACTTCTGCAATACTATCCCACTGGAAGCACTCTAAAATCCGCAAATGAAATAACCCTGTCTCCTCGAGCTGTATCGCTTCCCTAAGCGACAAATTGATTCGTTTACGTCAATTCTGCACCGCAACAGGATAATAAATGTTTGCGCGATACGAATTAATGAGATAATTATGTATTCCAGAGATTTGTTGAATTTTTTGCAAGATAGTCTTTTTATTAATTTTTATGCACGAGTTGCACGACGAGTAGAATAAATGGGGTACGTTCAACAATGAAACTAGAATTAGGTAAGTAGGTATATCAAAACTGTAATATTATGTACCTCAAGAGCCAGAGATTCTAGTTCTTCGTTGGCTTTATTATAGATAAAGAAATTTATTAAAAAATCTGTGACCCTCGCCCTTTTTTTACGAAAACACATAGATGGCAAGTATACGCGCTAATTACTGGGCGTTTTGAAAGCCGCGGTTGTGTAGTTAGTAATTAAAAATGGCGTCTATTTAGACTATTACTTTTGAGTACAGACGTAAACAAAAAAAAATGAGAAAACTTGTTTAAAAAGATTCCGTCCAACAGAACAATGACCCGGGGACCCGCGGCACGCACGCACCGCTCTGGATGTTTCTAATAGATTCTAGTTTCATCATCATCATCATCAGCCATTTGACGTCCACTGCAGGCCATAGGCCTCCCTCGTGGTTTTCATAACCATGAGGGGTTTTGCCATAATCGCCACGCTTGGCAGGCGGATTGGCGATCGCAGTATGTGGTTGAAATCTCAGAAAGAAGCTGCTGCCCATATCCTGGTAATTTATTTCCTTAGTCGCCTTCTACGACATCCACGGAAGGAAATGGAGTGACGCTATTCTTAATCCGGCGCCACACGGAATAGATTCCAGTTTATGTCGAGATATTATTGAAAAGTGCGTTTAAAAAACTAGCGTTTTCGATAGCTATTGTCGGGCACGTTCATTATGCTATGTCTTTCAAACCACCCAAAATAATTCTGTGTAGTAAAACATATTTCTTATGTGGTGAAGTGAGTGAAAAATGTTTGCCTCAAATTCTTTTGTTGTTCGTTGACCTTGGGCTATGGCCTCATTTTTTAACTTAAATTGGATTTATTTACTATTTCGATTATTTTAGTTTTATTTAAGCAAAATAAAACTAAAATCGAGGGAAAACTGAGGAATTCAGGAAAAAAAATTGTGCCGCGATAATAGCTTGAACGAAAATTTTAGAGGCAGACAGACGTCTGACTGATTCTTTGGTCTAGCCCGTTAACAGAGGTGGTAGGTTCCATGCACGCTGGAGGCCGCCTACAGGGTGGCTTTGAATTCGTTCATCTTATTTGGAGAGAATGTTCTTTTCATTGTGAAAAACAGTATTATTAATGATCTATCAGTATTGGTATAACTTATTTGTAAATATTCGTGTTTTCCGACCTTTGGGTCCAAAATGTGTATCCAAAGGGCGAATTTGGATTCAATATCAAATTACAGTTAACATTCCGTAACGTTGAAAAATGTTTTCTAATATGTTAAATGACGTCCGATACATAAATAATAAAAAAAACTTTTCGATTCTTATTAGTTTTTGTTTGATTATGCGTAAGAGAAGTAATTTCGGATAAGAAAAAAAAAATTAAAATGGGTTCATTTTTTAAAAACTGGGTAGCAAATGTTTCTAAATCATGGTTGGAATATCCTCTTAAAAAACTGTGAACGATTTCAGTCACACTGTAATTTGTACAAAAGCAAATTACAATAATAGCACAGGGTATCTTAGTTTGAGACTAGGAGAAGTTATTGTGTTGTGCGGAAGTTATCATTAGCGTCTTTCCCTTATCCATAGTACCTTACCTTATCTTGTAAATAATAATAATTCAATTTGATTCAATTCAATATTTTTATTTCGGAACCAGTCCATAGTGTTAGTAATAATACAGATATTTCTTAAAGTGCCTCAGCATAGGGCTGTCGTCAGTCCTATTTGCAATGAATAATGTAATTATCTCTAAGATTTAAAGTTAATTTATAAGAATTCTCGGTAAATTGCAAACGAATCCTTTTGAACAGCAAATGCCATTGTATCTCTTACCAGATTTAATTACAATTCAATAATTTGTGATTTGTCGCCTTATTCGCGAAAACGTTCACAAACCAAAAAATATATATTTATCTTTCCGGTAGGTACTTATTCAATATAATGCAGCATAAAACCTCTAGGCGATTTATAGGTAAAGTGAAAAAAGTTCGCGAACCAGATAATCCCTTCCTCTGTAATCTACCTTTATTTAGAGCCAGTTTCTGAACTGAGAATTTCGCTAAGTAAATAGTTAACTGTGGTGCTGTCTCTTAGAATTTCTCAGAGACAGGTTACATAAGTATTTACGTAGTTAAATTGTCTATTCAGAAACCGGCTCTCAATCTCTTTGTTTGACACTTTTCACCGTGTTTGTATCAGCCACAATACTCTATTTGTAGTTAAAATCCAGCAGTTTAAAAGTGACCATTTTTTTCACTTATTTGACGAAGACATCCTATAATAACACTGTTAATAAAAGAAATGGACTGTACAACCATTTGGCCATCGCTTCTACGTTTTCTTACAATATATATGAGGCAAATACTATTATACAAATAAATTCGGTCCCTTTATTAAATTAACAATCCTATACTGCCTCTATATAAATGAACATTGTGATGAACAATTTTTCCGTGACCGTGTGATACGGAAATTTGAAAACAATTGAAAACAATGTCCGTGTGGCGCCGGCTGTCCGTGTGGCGCCGGCTTGAGAATAGCGTCACTCCATCTCCTTCCGTGGATGTCGTAGAAGGCGACTAAGGAAATAAATTACCAGGAGACGGGCAGCAGCGTCTTCCTGAGAATCCAGCCACATACTGCGATCGCCAACCCGCCTGCCAAGCGTGGTGATTATGGCAAAACCCCTCATGGTTATGAAAATCATGAGGGAGGCCTCTGTCCTGCAGTGGGCGTCAAATGGCTGATGATGATGACGAACAATTTTTGAAAAAACAAATGCGGAGCGCGTTCGAGATTCAAAACTCGTTTGAATTAATTTCCTGTAATAGTGTCGTATCGGGCGGGTAATCTCATTTCCGGTTTGAGAAAAACGGTCCGATACCGGCGGTTCGGAAGCGGCCCCCATTATGGGCCCTTCCCAAGTATGACGTCTAACATTTGTATTTACCCTGGACACACAATTGGGTCGTTTCGACGCTCAAGAAGAATGGAAATTCACAAGATGGGACTTGATCGATAATTTTATTTTTCCGGAAAGTCTGTTTTTTCCGTGAATTCTGTTAAAACAGAGGTTTTGGTAGTTTTCAAGGTTTATATAGGGAATGTCCCATACGTGGTCGTTACTGCTCTATCATAGGAAGAGGGTGCTCGTTTGCTGATGTTGGGGTAGACTTACCACGTCTGATTACCATGAGGTCGTGGGTTCGATTCCCACTAAAGGCCGCCGTACGTTTGTAGAAATGGCTTCAGTCTGGGTGTTTTCCATGTTTGTGATGACCTTGCCTGGTTACCATAGCAAATCGTATCCTAGTTTGGAGCCAGGACAAGTGATTGTGTTGTGTGGTACTTATTATACTTTTATTATTACTTACCTGGAATTCTCACCTGTGGTTGACGAGATAATGATCACGGACAATCTACAGCCTATCCTCGGGTGCTGGATTGTTCCGGATTTATGATTTTCATTAAAAAAAATTATACAGCCGGTTTCTCAAAAACTAACGTAAATTAATATACTGTTAGCTGTCAGTTGTTTTTTGGTATGTACTTTGGCCAACTGACAGCTGTTAACATTAGATTAACAGATTATTAGTATACAAGAAATAGGGGGTTATCCCGTAAATTTAATTACCATAATTCTTCACTTGAGAGTGGACCTCCAATCCTCAGTAAAATAATTGACCGTACCATATCACGGGGTATCCTAATTCGGGGCCAGGGCAAGTGATTATATTGTGTGGAAGTTATTAATGTAATTAATTTTATGTTATTTATTGCTAAAGATTGCATTATTAAGGAATCGCTCGTAGCCCAGGCTGCCTGAGTGATCTTAAATGATCACGAAGGTTAAGCAACACAGGGCGCGTTCAGTGCATGGATGGGTCGCCGTCTATGCCTAACGCTAGTGGCATTTTTCCGAGTGGTTCCGTGCTTCGCAAGGCACGTTAAGCTGTTGGTGCCGGCTGCCGTCGATAGATGGCAGTCGTTAAGCCAAGTCAGAGGCCTCAGGGCGGCTTGACAACTTCTGACAGTAGACGAGCCACTAGTCTACAAGCCTCCACCAATCCGGACTTGGCCCCCGTGGTGGAGTATGGCCTATACCTTCCTCAGGGAAGAGACCCGTGCCCCTCGGTGGGGACATAATGGGTTGATGATGAAACAGTTATTACAAATAACTTTTAACTTTTATAATGACAAACAAATGATCGTTAAATACCTAAAATTCAATAAGAGTAACTACAGCTATATATGAGCATCGCGCGTCTATAAAAATACTTATAAAGATTTCCCGGAAAAAGAATTCCAACAGTAGAGCAGAACATTAAACATTGCATGGCAAAAATGGTAATGAAAAATTCACCGCGGGAATATCGCGATAATTATCTACGTCTACAAGTGTAATTACCGCGGGCGCTCCACAGGAGGTTACAATGAGATAACAGAGTCGAGCCACATTTACATAAACCGACCGCGACCGGCAATCTTTATTATTTAGGTATTACGAGATTATTTCCAGGAGAATCACCTTGTTTCACTGCAGTTCTAAAAACACACCCCTTTCACGTACGGTTGTACCCGCAATGCTTTTTTTATTGTATTCACTTTCATACTGTGCAAAGTGCAAGATAAAAAGCACCCGAAACCGACGTGCATGCATGCAACGACTAATGAATGTTGAGGAAGCGAAAGTGATATGTCAGGATCGTGGCAAGTGGCAGCCCCTGGTCTCTGCGTACCCCTCTGGGATACAGGCGTGAGATTATGTATCCATGTATGTACTTTGCAAAACCATTTTCACTGTTTAATAGTAGCAAACTGTGAATACAGTATTTTGACTTTACCAGTAAAGTTTTGCGTTTACCTATAATTATCTCAGGGGTTCCAAAAGTGTGCGCCGCGGAGCCCTGGAACTTTTCTGCAAGCTAAACTTACTTTTTACGATATTTTCATTTCTGTGCGTAATATCACTGTACACATATTATTTTGACTATACCACGACGGTGACAAAATATTAACAGTCTTATTTATAGAAACACGATTCCTAAAATACTCCTCAGAGTCAGTTTAAATAGTTTGTGATAAAGTAAAATGTAACCACAGATTACTTAAACTGTCTCTGAGGAGTGTTTTAGAGGAATTGTGTTTTTATAAATAACGCCGTATATCTGTAAGTGCGCCGCATTCTGAAAAAAATTGGGAACCCCTGATTTATACAGAAAAACTAGTTACCTACTTATGTAACATCACACGGATATTTCAGATAGGTTCTACATAGGTACAGTAGACAACAGCGAGATAGAGAAAGAAATAACGGGATTAATAGTGCTGTGGGAGGCCAAAACAATGAGAAGTAACACAAATTGGTTCAACTTTTCCTTTTGTTTTTAACGGACTCCAAAAAATGAGGAGGTTCTCAATTCGATGCGCGTACATGTTTTTTTTTTGCTGTGTTCCTTCATAACTCTGTGAAATCTTAACCGATTTCGATAACTCATATTTGTTCGAATAGATATTATGTTGATTTTATATTGGTCATATTGGTCTCATTTTAATTTGGTGAAGATCCGATGACGACTTTCAGAGATGGAGAACGGAACTCTTCAATAGACGGCAGTGAATAAGGCCTCCATCCTCCAGCGCAATGAAACATATGCATATTACTAAAGGGTGGACACCAACCTTTAGTAATATGCATTATGTTTCATAATAAAGCGTAAAAGTAGTCCCAGGGTAATTTGGTGACTTTCGGAGATGGAAATTGAGAACTTCAAATTTTAGAGCAAAGCCTTAACTTTTTTCTCTCGCTCCCCCACTAAAAAGTGAAAAATCAAATTTTTTAAATAAAAAATAAAAACCGACTTCAAAACATTACAGCACTAAAAGTTTGAAAAAGTTAGCTGTAGTGTTTTGAAGTCGGTTTTTATTTGTTATTTAAAAACATTCTGCCCTAAGGCATTGCTCGCATCGCATCCATTTTCATATTTCACGAAACCTATTGCTTTAAATATATTTCCAGGTTCAGTAGAACGAAACATTAGTATTCCGTCTTGTCATCCGCTCGGGGGACCTACGGGACTGCGTTCTAGTTATTTATGTTGATTCCTATCCAGCGCGCTCCTCTATGAATAGAATATCTAATTACAGTGTTTACCTGCCGCCGTATAATAATTGGATTTCCATATGGTATAATGTTTATCGGCTTACCGAGTACCGTGCAAGACCTGGCTTTATTAGTTATTAGATTAGAAGCGGTGGTTTGGATGGAAATTAATCAAACATGTTGTAGAATTAAGCAGGTAGACCTGTTCTCTGTTTCATAAAGCTCTTCTCTCTTCGTTATTCTCGTCTCTGTTTCATAAATCTTACTAATATTATATACGTAAATGCGAAAGTTCGGAGGTATGGATGTTGTTACCCAATCACGCTAGAACGACTGAATGGATCTGGATGAAATTTGGCGCACAACAGATTATAACCTGGAATGGCACATAGCTGCCGTAGTTGATTTGTACAAATGGCCTCAGTTTGGGTGTTGTCTACGAAACATGCTATCAATGACAGTAAGTATTAATTGATATACTCCCAAATTAGGATAACGCGCATCGACATATAATTTTAGTCGTGTATAATGTCCCGCACATCATCATTCAGCCATAAGAAGTCCACTGCTGGACATAGGCCTCCTCCATGGATTTCCAAAAAGACCGGTTGGAAGCGGCCGGCATCCAGCGCCTTCCTGTCACTTGGATGAGGTCATCTGTCCATCTTGTGGCTGGTCGTCCTACGCTGCGCTTGCCGATACGTGGTCTCCATTTGAGAACTTTTCGGCCCCATCGGCCATCAGTTCTGCGTGCTATGTGCCCCGCCCACTGCCACTTCAATTTACCAATCCGCTGGGCTATGTCGACGACTTTCGTTCGTCTACGGATCTCATCTTTTCTGAGAGCATAGCCCTTTCCATAGCTCGTTGCATGACCTTGAGCCTTCTTATGAGGCCCATAGCGAGAGACCACGTTTCAGTGCCATAAGTCATCACTGGTAACACTGGTTGTATAATTTGGTCTTGAGCGATTTCCTTGAGTTTCCCGAATGCTGCCCAGCCGAGTTGGATTCGACGATTGACCTCTTTCACGAAGTTGGACCGGCCTATAGTTGGACTGTTTGTCCAAGTAGACGTATTCGTCTACAACTTCGAGAGTCGAGTTCCCCAATGTTATTGCGGTGGGCACAACACGGGCGTTCGACATTCCGCTTTCGCGTCCCGCACGTAACTATACCAAATGACTTTGCGCATCGGGGTAATTTGGCTGGCCATGTGTATTCTTCGGACAATTAAAAATACTTTAAAAAGTGCTCTTATTCTCAATAGCCCAAACTAATCTTGGTAGTACGGATTTAATTGTTGAGGTTTGTTTAATTGTTGAGGTGTGGCGTACAAAATAGATAATCTGAAAAACTTCAGTATCGATAAATTAATATAAAAAAAACCTTAAGTTTTTAAACCAAATACTGTAGGAGATAAATATTTTTTCTATGATAATAGCACAAAGTACCTAAATTGTTTACAAAAATACTTACATACGTACTTAACAAAAATACTCAGTTTGTCGGTTTGGTGTAAATATTTTAGGATAGGTAGGTAACCATGCAAGGACATCATCTCAAACATGGAAATACACCCAGACTGAGGCCATATGTACGCCGGCCCTCAGTGGGAATCGAACCCACGACCTCAGGCATAGTAATCAGACGTGATACGGCTAGACCAACGAGGCAGTCAATATACCATGTAATATACAATACGAAAAAGTGATCGTGGCAAGTGGCGGTCCCTGGTCTCTGCCTACCCCTCTGGGATGCAGGCGTGAGTTTATGTATGTACGTATGTATACAATATATCAGTTTAATCGTAGTTATACCAATTCCTTTTCTGCCAAAACCAGCATCTTCTGTATAAAAACATCGAGCGAAACTAGATCGAATACGATTATAGAGACCGGCCGTCGGAAAATCCCCCAGCATCCTTTAATCTTTTTAAAATACCACCCCGGCTAATGTCTGTATCCGGTTTAAGTAACCGTGAAACTGTCCATGTATACTTATTCGGATAATCCGCTTGATTTGGACTGGGTCACGATCGAAATTCAATTACACTGTTTCGGGAAGAATCTCACTGATGGCTGATAAAAAGGCGACGAGGGGAAAACGTTTCAGGAAATCTGTGCTTTTTCATAGGGCTGAAAATATTCCGCTTACCTCGCGCTAAACCAAAGGTTTTTCATCCCAAAAACTCTTCGATATTTAAATGTTATCGTTATTTAACCTGCAAGTTCTTACCTTGAAAATAACAGGGACTTAGATTGTAATTTTCAAGGTCAGGAATTAGGAGGTTATTTTCAATTTAATATGCAGGCCGCTTCCAACCGGTCTTTTTGGAAATCCATGGAGGAGGCCTATGTCCAGCAGTGGACTTCTTGTGGCTGAATGATGATGATGATACCACTTTAATCTTGATTTTTATACGGAGTGTAATGTAATCCCTTTATCCGAATATGGGGTATTCTACGAAAGAAGTCAAAAAGTCTTCGAAATTGCGAAAAAATCATCAGTCTACCCATACTAAAGTTACGAGTATCATTAGACCCCACTTTAACCTTTAAATTTTAGTTGCAAAATTGCCACAAATAGAGTACTTACATAAATGTAACGGTTGATGTGCTGTTGACTGTACCTTTCTGCCACTCGCGGTATTAAAATATTGGCTGATATTCTTTACCCTACAGTAAAAGTTTTTTGTATTCTTGAGCAGAACACCAAATTGTCGTTTGTATGTGGACATTTTGTTACAGGATCGGTAAGTGACGTCCCGGGCGGACATACATAACAAAGCAGCCTATATACGTCCCACTGTAAGGCACATGCGGACATACTTTGACCAAATAGGGGATGTATTAGCAAAGGGCAAGATAAAAAGTACTCGAAATCGAAACGAAAAACCAATGAATGTTGATGAAGCAAAAGTGGTCAGTCAGGATCGTGGCAAGGGGCAATCCCTGTTCTCTGCCTACCCTCCTGGGATATAGGCGTGAGTTTATGTTATGTTATTTTGTTACACTCTGTATAGGTACTGTCCCGTGAAAATGGGTGTAAACCTAGAACTGCAAATGGATGCAGTGAACCTCATATCAATTACATACATTTTACCTTAATCTGTGCCATGAACACAAGTAAATGGTGAAACTGACTTTCTGTCAAACCGGTTATGATAGCTTTGATAAAACTTAGTCAAACACAGATTCTATTTTTTTTAGTCCTCTGTCAAAAACAATAGAAAGAAACCTGTGTTTCATGAATAGGTACGTAATTTCGTAAGTGTTCGTAACAGGAAGGACACAAATTAATACGTATTACCCACAGATTTATTGGAAGAAAATATCGAATTTTTCCAAGAACATCTATCGCGCACGAGGATACCTTCTTGACGGATAAAGCTTCTAGCAATGATATATTTCGGTGTGAGAATATATTTTATTACCGCTAACATTTGTCATGTCAATCTAGTACTGCCGCTAGGCAACAAATTGCCATGAATGACAAAAACACGATTCCTTAAAACACCCCTTATGTGTAGTTTAAATAGTGTGTTGTAAAGGCAAATGATATTATTTGAAAAAAACTCGATTTCTTAACGCCAATTAAAATAGTCTTTGGTGAAGATTTTACAAGGAAAAGATGTAGCCACAGATTAAATAAACAGAGTTTTGGATTGGTTTTAGAGGAAACGTGTTTTTATAAATCGTCGGCTTATTGCAAGAACTCATTAACCGACATATTCACTATTGGGAGAAAAACGACTTTTTAGTTCGTGTTAGTTAATGGTTGTATTTCCTCTTCCTTCTAACATCGTTAAAATAATGCCTGATATTAAAACACCACTATTGTATCATTGTTCATTACATCTATATGTCCATACCTTTAAAAAAAGTGGTTAGTGAGTTTTTGCAGTAAATGACTTCTTGCAGTAAGCCGACGAAATAAGGCCGAAACACTTTGCGCCCCTGAAATGCAGTTTAAAAAGTCTGTTGTAAAGGCGAAGACTACATTTACTTAAACTGCATTTGAGAATTGTTTTAGAGCAATAATATGTTTCTAAATAACACCGGTAGATTATAATATTATTCTTTGTACACGAGTAAATTAAATTACACAATCAAATACAATTGGCAAGAAGGCCTATTTACTAAATTTAAATTGAAAAACTTTATTTATCATTGTACTCTATTACATATCAAAGCAATTGCTTCCAGACAACCCTATGATGGTCTGGATGTCTGCGTCTATACAAGAGTAGATAGAACAAATTACCTACTGTCGTGTGTATCCACATATCTCCTGAAGTACGCATGCACTGACACACTAATACGGCGGTGAGTATGGGTGTCTGCAGACTCTCCACTCCCCTAGGCTGACTCAGCATTCGACGGGATGTCGTCGTAAAAGTGTTCGTCATCGGAAAAATTGTGACTGTGGCGAGGCATTGACGCGGCGTCTGCGGATGATTAATCGAACAGTTGAACACGTCCCATCCATAGCACTTGCTAACAAACCTACAGGACGTGGCGTAAAGAATGGATAACCTGTTAATATAAAGATAATATAAATTTTTGGTATGCTGTGGCCACTTTTAAGTAAATTGTCACTTGGAATAGTGACGAATATTTTAGAAATTTAAATTTTTTTGGTCGCCCTAATTATAAAGAAATTATAACATAAGAATATTCTTTATTGTATACCGGAAAAAATGTTACAGAAGGGGCAATGATAAAATAAAAGATACACATGGCGGCCTTATTGCTAATAGCAATTTCTTCCAGGCAACCTCATATTGGAGAATTTGCCGAAGAAGAAATAGATACGGGTAGTCAGTGCAAATACGAATATTAATATACATACATATATTATGTAATATAATAATAATAAACTTACATATATCATACTTGAATACTATACATAATTACACGTACCTACTTATATAAATAGTGGCTTATAACAGGTGTGTGAGTGGACAACAAAAAGGTGATATACCTACATATATGTGAAGAGAAGTGAATGAATACTTACAGCAAAATTACTCAATTAGACAGATGGAATTCTTTTAAATATAGATGGGGAGCGCCTTATCAAAACCGGCAGGTCACTCCACAGCCGGGGGGCCCTTACAGTAAATGAGCTACTGAAGAACCTCGAAATGAATGAACGAACAATTGAATGAATGACTAAATTAATTAAAAACCGTTTCCTCGGTATCCGTAATCTGACGTTTTTTTTATATTGATCTCGTCAAATTTTAAGATAAAAGTGAATGCAGAAAATTTCAAAACATGTGCTAGTTGGATGTGGTTTAAATGTTGATATGAGTGAACTGGTATGTTATGATTTAAGGAAACTCCATAACAGAGGATTTGTTATCGAATTTAAACTTTTTATCTATTTACCGTACCCCGCAGGATTCCCCTACAAACGTGCTTTGTTTACATACGACATAAACAATGTATCGTAATCATAGTTGTACGGTCATACTTCGATTTATGTCACTTATGTCAATTACTTATAGCAGTTTCCTACAAACAATCTATGATTACTGACTTAGTATTTGACAGTTTATCCATCATCGATCTTTTGAATATAAGGTAATGTTACAGAAATAATTTAAACCTGCGAAAACATGGCGTTATTAGATTCTTTAAACAATGTAATGAAACTGGAGCAAAAAACTCGTAATAGTAGGTAATGGTACTTGTGCTAAGGAGATCTAATCTCCTTAACGATTTTAAGAACTCATTCTTAAAAATAATTTTTATTACCAAAACTTGAAATACTAATTAATATAATCCAAGTACCAAGGTATGTACTCTGATTATATTAATTAGTATTTCAAAAACCTCATAACATCATGTCGGTACATTTTACATTTGAGACGTAGTCTAAAAAAACCATTAAGAATACGGCGGTTAACTCAATAAAAGAGCAGATGGACCGACCGATGATATTTTAAAACCTCCGGGTTCCTAAATAAGACTGGCAGCTAATGAAGCGGGCCCTTATTATGAAGCAGCGATATGAGTCGTCAACGTCGCAATTGAGCCCGACAATTCACTCGAATAGCGACAAATACGGTTCTTTTTTGAATAGTTTCGAAGTTTCCTGCCACTGAGTAATGAACGCTAGAAATGCATGGCTCTTTGTTAGCCCAATGACATCATATCATATCTTGAGACACGGATTTTGACACTGACAAGCCACTTTCGATAATGTCGCATTTTTCATAATAAGGGCCCTGAGCGGCCTGTTGGAATACTCACGACCTCGCTTGAGAAACTCATTTAAAATTAAAAGAGAAACAACTTTCGGTGGACGGGCGAAGGTCTTCATTTTTTTCTAACCACGTTCTAATTATATTAGTGTCCGGCACCCGGCACCCGGCACCCGACCACAACCTTTGAGTGGTTATAGCGTCGCCCTTGCTAATTAAAAAGACCACTAAATTCGGCGAATTACGCTTTAGGTACGTACTTCACTGTATTTATCAACCCATTATTCTTCAGTTACTCCAACGCTCAGTTGATCAATTTTGAAAAATCGACCATGTGCATGTCGGACCATGCTTAGTGAAGGGTGCCGTAGATGTTTTTTTTTATTGATATTAGGATATTCTTTATTACTGTTTACTTAACTACGTGCTTTACAGAACTAACAACGTTAGTTGGTCGACTATCACTCGTTAACTTGTAAAGCCTATTTAGCTGTGGTAGTTTTCCTTTTAATATCATTATTATATGCTACCGCCCTGAATATTTTCACGTACAAAATAACCACATACAAAATACTGAGGAAGGAGGACGCTCCGCTCGAACGAAAATTTGCAGTTTAAAGCCGAAATAAATGTGAAATATTGTTTCACAAACGGATCCTTGAAATTAAATTATTTGAACGTTGAATCGAAACATGGTTTTTCTACACTTACAATATTTTTAAACGACTAATTCAACGACACCCCACAATACCTCTATGGCGTAGATGAAAAAAAAATTGTCTCTAATTGAAATGCACGCAGGGAAGGCATCCTAGAAAAATGTTTATTTTTAAGATTTTTTTCTATTGTTTTATTGGCGTGATTGCTATGTATATCTATGCCAAATTTTGTATTGCTAAAGTATAATTTTGAAAAGATGGTAGATAACACGTTTTTGCGAGTACATTGCGTCGACATCTTTTGATTCGGTTTGTCTGTTAATTTCTTCATAAATACGAGTATTATCCATCTTGTGACCTTCAACTTAAACGTCATTGGCACGGTACGAAACTACGTAATACTAGAAACTTGCATGCCAAACACTAGTATACGAGGGGTGTTCAATAAGTAGTGAGAATGAGGTCTGAACTCCTTGAATAGAGAAAAAGAAAATACTGGCAGCCCACTTGGTTAAACCCCTCATGCAAGAAACATCCTTGCCCTCATGGCTATGAAAACCACGAAGGAGGCCTATGTCCTACAGTGAGCGTTAAATGGCTGATTATTATGACAGCCCACTTATTTGTCGACATAAACGAATTAAAAAAAAGTTTAATACTCTTTTGTTTTTTCAATCATAGATTGTTCTTACTTGTGTTCTGTCGTAACGAGTAATCGAAAATAGAGAAAATTGAAGTTAATGTTTAATTTTACTACGGAACAAATAAATCAAGACTTGCAAGATACGTTAGGGGTTCATGCTCCTCCTTATTCTACGGTTGCGTGTTGGTGTGCTGAGTTTAAGAGGGGAAGAACATCCACTAATGATGACTCGCACTTAGGGCGCTCTACGACTGCAGGAACTGAAGAAATGATAAAAAAATTTGAAGAAAATTGTTTTAGCGGATCGTCGTCACATGACCATTTCGGTATGAAAAAAGTCTCAGCGCGGTGGGGTGCCTAGAATGCTAACGGCTGACCAAAAAGGAACCAGGCTGAGAATTTCACAAAGCTGTTTGGAGCTGTTACAACAAGATCCTGACCGTTTTTTGGCTCAATTCCTAACTATGGATGAAACATGGCTTCATCATTACGACCCTGAAACAAATAAACAATCCATGACTTGGAAGAGTATATCATCACCGACCCCTAAGAAATTCAAGGCCGCTCCATCCGCTGGCACGGGGAGTATGTACGCAGAACAAATCAAAAAGTTGCGTGACGAAATACGCGAAAAACGACGTGGCAAACTCGCTAAAGTTGTTTTGTTTCATCAAGATAACGCCCCAGCGCACAAATCCAAAGTTGCGATGGCTGCCATCAATGATGCGGGCCTCGAATTGGTGGAACATCCGCCATATTATTCTCCAGACCTTACTCCTAGTGACTTTTATATATTTCCGAGATTAAACGAATATCTAAGAAGCCAGAAATTCAACGATGATGACGCAGTGATCGCCGCAGTACAAGGTTCTTTAGACAATCAAGATGAAGACTTTTAGAGAATAAATAAAGATAAAAGATATGCTAAGTGTATACAGAAAAAAGGTGACTATGTTGAAAATTAAAGTAACATTTGATAAAAGTTATTCATTCTCACTACTTATTGAACCCCACTAGTATGTATGTATCACTATGACATAGAGTATCGGTACCTGACTTTCTGTTTTACTAGCACCTAACATACGAATAATGGCAGGCAGGTAACTTGAACATAAATCCGCACATTTGAGATTAGTTTGCGATGGACACATAAGAGCAATGTTTTTTATTATTTTTTTACTTGACTAAACCAAGTTCCGAATAATTGTAAGTCACATCCTGCGTCCCACGGCAGTGGGAGACCCAAAATATATCCATGCGATGTTTAAGTCAATTGGTCAAGATATCTGTCGGGCATTATATCACGGCCACAAAGCTTGTTTGTATTTCACGCGGGACCAACATAAGCCCGGACACTAGATAAATGCGTTTCCTCGGGTTGCAAATCGAGTTTTTGCTTCACCATACATGAGTAAGACCAATATGCACAAAACATTTCCCCACTGTGTCCTCTCAGCCAAATTAGACCTCCAATGTCTTAAATTTAAGGTAGACATTAGCTGAAATCTCTGATTTAAATACGTTTTCTGTACGCGTGCCAAAGTAGGTAGGTACTTTACGATACCTTTGTTGATTTCAAATTAGGCTGGAATACTTAAACCGTGCCGCAATGCCAATCTTTTTTTAATTTCACTGATAATTAAAATTCCATAAAGTCTGTTTTCCGAACAGTGTGGAAAAATATTAACGTGACTTTCTCCTTCATCGTATTGTTCAATCTCTTTCTGTTATTAGTATAAGCGCTCTATCTCCCATTTACTTGCAAATGGCGACGTCGAAACCAAGAAGGTTTTATCTATTTCGAGCGGTTTTTAACTTTTACGTAAGATATAACAACAAATTAAAGATATAGTTTAGTGTAGTGTAGTGTATTATTTAGTGTCTTATTCTAAAAGGCCTTTTTAAATTCTAAATGGCAAAAAGAATATTTTATACGTGGTAAAACCACGTCCGGCGCGACCATGTCCACTTAAATGTGAATAAATTGCATATTATGTATGTAACGTAGTTAAATATTTACTGAATCACAGACAGGAAACAATTTTTTATCTACCTACATTATGAATTTTACAAAAATGATACATGGAATTTTATGAGTCATTTTTGGCCTATATACCTATACTTTTGCCAAGTTATAAATTACAATCCAACTTCAGTTTTATTCACTTTTTCGTAACAATTACGCAGGTCTTTTTAAAAACCTATTTAGAGGCTAAAAATTCCACCCATGCCGGGACTTGATCGGTTAGCCAGAGGTCGCGGTTTCAAGTCCCGGCATGGGTGGAATTTTTAGCCTTTAAATACGTTATTGAAAATTGTCCTCAGCACGGGTTAGTGCAACAAAAATAATATAATTACTTAGGTCATGAATTTGAAACAAACTATTCTTTACATGTCTTATATCACACTAGCGATTTGCGAGCGATTTGAAAGCGATGCGATTGCGCAGCGATTAGTCGTCGCGGCGTCGTCCCAGCGTGCAAGCTGCGCAGTCGCATCGCTTTGAAATCGCTCGCAAATCGCGAGGGCTCAACAGTCAACGAAAAAAAAGTTCTCGGCAATTTAGAACGATATAATGTGAAACGATACTAAAATTACTGATAGCTACCCCCGGTAAACCACATCTCGTGGCTCTGATGCTACGCTTGCTGAAATTGATATTTAATTAAACAGGAACGCAATTTTCAGCCTTAATGGCATGAAATTATTTGTTTGTATTTGGACGGTACACACAAACTGAGCGCGCTAATGCAACAGCGATGTACGCTATTATTTCAACGCCTATGGAAGTGCGCCTATGTATCGTTCTGGCCTGTTGGAGTAAAACATTGTGCCTTCACATTCAAAACATCGACAATGCACCTAAAGGTGAGACAAATGTTATCTTGCACCACTTTCTTAAATTTAACAGAAATTCTTCATACAACATTCAATTTAAATGGCCTCGTAAGTAATATTTCACAAATTATGCTAGTGGGTCTTCAATGTCAAAACAAAAAAAAATCAATTTAAGATAATCATTCAAAAAGAAAAGTTTCGGTGGGATCGGCGCAATATGAGATTTTACAATTTAGTAATATTATTATGGTGGTAGGCTTGGATTGAAGGCGCAAATTCCGGCGCTCAAAGCTATTTTGACCTATGTCCCTAATGAGGGATAATAGGAGCTGCATAAGTAGCCTACATACGTCCCACTGTAGGGCACAGGCGGTGGTAGCCTAGTGGGTAGAACATTGGACTCGGAAGCGGGAGACCCAGGCATGTACCTATGACTTTGTTTTCTAAGTTATGTACATTTGTGATGTTATAGTAGCAATACCACTCGCTAACCGTGAAGGTAAGCATCGTGAGGAAACCTGAGTGTCTGAGCTATTCATATACCTCAGCGTTTGAAATCGTCAATCCGCGGTGGGCACGCGTGGTGATTAAGCCCATACTCTCTCCCTGAGAGAAGGCCAATAGGAGCTGATGATGAAGTTAATACGGTGAAGTTAATAGTAGTTCATAGAATGTAACTAACCAAAGAAAAATAGATGAACTGATCACATAGTATAAATTGGAACATCATATTAAGTTAATCCGAAGGCGTTAACACCAACTGGCGTTAACACCAACTGGCGTTAACACCAACTGTCGTTACGCTACACATTACGCATTCATACGTTACGCATTCCATTCTGAATCATAAAATGGTATCTAACGGCAATGACAATTTCGACTACTGTTTCACTAACTCGGAAAGAAGATGTTCTCTTATAGGTCGAATGGAAGCGAAGATTGTGGGAGGCGTGGAAGTACCGATCAGTATGTACCCCTACGTGGCGTCGCTAGTGCTTATCACAACCTTGTTATTCTGCGGAGGCACAATCATCAGTGGCAGAGTGATACTGACGGCGGCCCACTGCTTTTCACTGCAAACGGATGAAGGAGTCCTCTCATTGGGTCCTGAGCACTTTGAGGTTGCGCTGGGTAAGGTTTGTCATTCAGTCACCGGAACGAGGTTTGTTTTGTGGCGAATGGCGTCAAATGCTTGGTGGGTATGGAAATGCGTGCGGGCGCCCGGCGTTCTCGAACAAATCTGTCCGATCTCGCTCGAATACTCAAAATTCATAGACCCTTCGATTCTCTCGTCTCGCGCCCCATATCTATACAAACATCATCTCGAAAGGGTAGCTTTGCCACTTGTTACGACGCTGCCAAAATTCTTCGGCTTAATCAGCATTAATTAGCCGCTGCATGCACGCTGTTTCGTACTAGAATTGAGAATGGGACGTTGCGTTGATTGGGATATATGGAAGGGATGCAGGAAGATAATTGTTGGGAGAAGGGTGGAAGGGTAGAAGGGACGTCGCAAGTGGTTGCGACGTCACTTCTACCTTAAGCGGTTGCGTGCTTCATGGGAAATGTATTTGCGAAGGGCAAGATAAAATGTATCCATAATAGACAAGAAATATTTTGCGAGTTGCGATCACTGGTCAACATAATGTTCGGATCGCTATTGCAATTGCAAAAATTTCTTTCGGAACTCACCGTATTTCTCAGTTAAAGATAATGCGTGGTGTACTTTTTATCCTCACAGAAGTTCAGTTTGTTGTTAGACCTGAAACTTCAGCCTCATACGTACATTAGCCTCATAGTTCGGCCATTGTATATACGTAGCAAGCACTGTATGTAAATACTCAGACACTCGGGTCTCCAATGTTTTTCTCTGTCGTTAGCGAGTGGTATTGGTACTACCAATTCACAATTGCACGTAACATAGAAGACAAAGAAGAATAATTGCTACGTTCCGGGAACGGTAGAAAGTATGACAAGAGTTCGAATACCCACGACATCACGCATGGGAGGCAAAGTCACACAACTAATAAAACTGCTTACTAGCCATGTACTATAATGACACCGCATGATTTTAATAAGTGGCAAACACTGGTCTCTGCCTATTCGGCTGGGACACAGGCGTGAGCTTATCTATCTATATGTCATTTTAACAACACAGGTGCAACGAAGTGGAGAGATGGTGTCAGATACCGTGTTTGCAAAACCTTGTCACACCCAAGCTACGAAGTGAATAGCTACAAGAATGATCTCGGACTCGTATTGCTGGCACAGATAATCAAATACGGACCAACCGTACAGAAAGTCTCCATTGCCAATGGAGGGAAGTGGAGGAATCCAAAATACACGTTTGAGATAGCCGGGTTTGGGATAAAAAGTGTAAGTTATTTTAAATAGCTACTTATCTACTTCTAAATAGCTACGTAGCACCCACTCCTATCAACGGTGGTGCTTCTGACCTCAAAGTTGTCGACCACTATGTCACCTTAACAAACAGTCCAGTTAAGTAAGTCCAACTTCAAGAAAGAGGTCACTCGTTGAATCCAACTCGGATGCGCAGCGATTTCAAGCGCTGAAGTATGTGAACAGTAAAGCTATTCCGGGATCCTCGCATTGATTTCATTTACCGTCAGCGTGTGGTTAAGGTACATGCCGTTGCCCTGTATTGGACCGATGACCTTTCGAATGTCACTCCAGGGTTCTACCGACGAGCTATCACCCCTTCAAGAATCATTAATCAAGCAATCAATCAGCCCGTACTCGTCCACTGCTCGACACAGGGATCCCTAAGGCACGCCACTTCACGGCAACTGCCGATAAACTGCATTAGCAGTTTGGCAACCTAATGAAATTGTGGTTTTTCTTGTTTCATTGAGAATAAATATAAATTAAATTAAATTATTTCTGTCCACGGTCATCCTAATCCAGATCCTCGTCCACATCATCATCATCAATGGCCTTTACATCTATTGCAGATGATTTATGCAGTATTTTTCAAGCAATTACCATCGTGACTAAAAAGTCCTATTCGAGAGAGGACTCCCTGTCCGCGGCCTCTTCGCGCGTTTATCAGCCAGATGCAGGAACCAGGCTTGGTTGTGTGTAGTGCGTCCCTCCACCCACGATTGCTTGGGATGCCAAAAGTGAGTACACATACTCCACATCAATTTCAGAAGTCTGGAATGGGCTTCTCGTTATCGTCGAGGCTCCAAGCGACTAGAATGCGCTTCGTCCCTCGCGACATCTGCAACGTCTCGTACAGCGATTTGGGGCACCTATTCGTGCCGGAGAGCATGTTCTGCATGCTTGGAAAGGGCTGGACCAGCGACTGCTTCGGGGACTCTGGCTCCGCGATTCTATGGAAAGCGTAAGACACTACCCAGCTGTTTCTAACACCCTTACCCTCAGTTTCTCCGATTAACTGTTAATCTACTGTTAGCAGCTGTCAGTTTTTTCCTGTATGCCATTTGGCCAAGTAACAGTAGATAAGCAGCTTGTTAGTGTACAAGAAACCGAGGGTAACAATCTATACAAGTCAATTCTATTTTATGGCCCCCTAGGATTTTGTCAGGTTTGTGGCTTTTTGTCATCATTCTATTGCTAACAGCTGTCAGTTGGCCAAAGTCCATACAGAAAAAAACAACTGACAGTAGATTAGATTGTAAGCACACGACAAACCAGGGGTTTCTCTCATTACGCGTGCCCACCACGGATTCGCAATTTCGAGCGCTGAGGTATTTGAGCACCTCAGATACTTAGCTTCCCTTGTCATGTTTTCCTACACTAGTTTCAGTTATTTTCTGAAGACCTACGACGAAGTATGGTGCTTGGCACTGAGAGCCAAATGCTTGTGCACGTTTTTGTTTTGATGTTCCGCCTAGAAGTCAAGATATGTATCTAGTAGGTAATTAAGAACCTGATTGAAACTCCACAATTATGTACTTAGTTTAAACTCTATTGCATACCAGTAATTATACAAAATGAAAATATTATTGTTTCTGTAAATTCTGTTTCATGGTTCGGTGTGAAAACCAGCGCCAAAGCCCCATTTTTGACAAGTTTGTATGTCTAACTTTCGCGTATTTTGCTAAAATGTGTTCTGTGGTTTACTAACTTAATGATATACCTTCTGTTTGTGATTCTTTGTAAGGTTATTAACCTGATTATGTACCTACTGTATTTAATTCTTTGTAATGTTGTCAAACAAATTTTATTCTTATTCTTACACAGATGCAGTGTACTTCCGAAACAGAATACATAAGCAGCCTATATACGTTCCACTGTAGGGCACAGGCCTTCTCTCAGGGAGAGAGTATGGGCTTAATCACCACGCGTGCCCACCGCAGATTGGCGATTTCAAGCGCTGAGGCATATGAATAGCTCAGACACTCAGGTTTCCTCACGATGTTTTCCTTCACCGTTAGCGAGTGGTATTGCTACTATAACTTCACAAATGTACATAACTTAGAAAACAAAGTCATAGGTACATGCCCGCACTGGGAATCGAACCTGGGTCTCCCGCTTCCGAGTCCAATGTTCTACCCACTAGGCTACCACCGCATTCCGAAACAGAATGATTTCCTTTATTAGCTTTAGTTAATTTCAGAATTCATAGGTGTAAACGACCTAAGCCATACTACCTACCTCTCTTTTCTAAAGCCTGCTTATGGTGGGTAAGAAATAAACTTTACCCTTTCAGTCGTTTTGTGGTGGGCACGGTGGCTACGGGACGTGAGACGACCTGCGGCTCACACACGGTCCCGTCGATGTACACGGACGCCGTGTACTTCCGAAACTGGATCTATACAAATGTGGAACGTCTGGAAAAAGAAAATGATGTGAAACACTGTTTGCGGCACAAACATGTTGATAGTAGGAAGCTGTTTAAAAGCTGCGTTAATGGAGTTTCAAGAAGATTCCTATGAATAAAATAACATTCCATTACATAAAATCACGCCTGTATCTCGGAGGAGTAGGCAAAGACCAGGGTTTGCCACTAGCCACGATCCTGAAAGACCACTTTCGCTTCATCAACACTCATCAGTCGTCGCATGTACGCACGCCGGTTTCGGGTAAAATAAGTGACTTAATTTATTAACTTAATTCCGGAATTATGTACTTAATTAAATTTCTTTTAAGCTCTGCGAACCAGCGAAACCTGGTCGGTATCTTTCGAAAAAAAATCAAATAAGTACTCCGGTATAAAGTTAATAATGTATAGTTCTCACGAAAGTATTAGTAAAGATAAACTACTTATTATTAAGTCAATTCACTTATTACTTAAGTCTGGTTAGTGTGAAAAACTCATTGTGTTCTGAGGAAAAACTACAGTTTCGCTCCCGCTAAACCGTCTTTAATGAACTTACCTCTTATACTTTTAAAGGTGTGCATAAACTACATAGTAACTTCGAGTTCGTTTACCATTTTTAAAGGGACATTCTAAACATGATGAAGAAAAATACGACGTTAGCATTAAACAAAAGGGCGTGTCAAAAAAAATGTTCTAGCGTTACTTCCGAACTCAACTCTTGTGGTTATAATATTATATACATTTAAAACTACTTTTAGCAACTTACTTAGTTTGTAAAAGCAGTGGTGGTGCGGTCGGTATAACGCGTGCCGCACATTCAAGAGGTCCTGGCTTCGAGCCCCGGTACCAATGTGTTTGTTTTCTGAGTTACGTAGCATTACCATACGCTACCTGTGAAGAGAAACATCGCGGGGAAACCTGAGTGCCTGGGGTGTTAAACCTACACCTGTTTTGTAGTCAAGCGTTTTAACCGCTGGACCAACAAGGCAAATAGGTCAAAATATATTTTCACTTCAGATGTATAGACCTTTAAGACCGCTATCTTAAAAATTATGGCGCTGTGACAAACTAAAAATGTCCTCATTATGAGGGAAAAGAACTTGAGTGCATACTGTATGGCCACGGAGTTAAAACATCAGTCTAGTGGACGTGCGCTTTGCCAAAGGACGGTGCCATTTTACCGACTGAAGCAAACTTTTTCTGGATTGTTAGATGTTAGCTAGTTTGCTGGACATATAACATCAAGTATCTAGGACCTGAAATACTGTGTCGTTTAATTATAATTTTGTCTTTTTGGTAGCGCCTGTATAACATTTGTTACTCGTTAAAATAAAATACCCTAGGATACAAATAGTAGATATTGCTACGACGGTGGATAGGAAGTAAAACTTTAAACGCGTTTTTCCGTGCCTTGGAGGCGTTTTATTTTATTTTATTTTATTTTATTGAGTTTACAAAACAGAATACAGTCGATTGTTTTACAAAATAAACTTAGAAATAAACTATTTGTGTTTTGGGCTGTAGTCCAAGGTATGTAAACATAGAAGTTTGCCAAAATGGAAGTGGGATATGCAGTACCTACTTAATCTAAAACATTAAGCCTAAATTGAACATAAAGTAGATAATTTAGAACTGAAGCAGCTTTAATTATTTAAGTAATGGGTAAAGCGTTGGACGAAGACGGGTTACATATTATAAAACAAATAATTTTGATGAATTTTGAAGGCCTTGGTTCAAATATGTCAATACCAGAAAATTCGGCGAACAGGTTGTTATATAGACGACACATTCTAGAAATAGGGTTGTAATACGAGGTGTTGTTCTTGTACACGCGCAGGTGAAATGGTCTGTATTTACGGGTTCTAAAATAACAATTGATGTTGAGGAGACTAACCAAGAAGGGAGAATCTATCTTAGAATGTAGGATCTTGTGAAGTAGTTTGAGATCAAGAATTTTTCTGTGATTTTCTAAGGAAACAAGGTTAAATTTTCTCAGGCGTTGTTCATAATTTAATAGCGTGCGTCCCATACCATGCCGATAGGATAGTATTTTTAACATTTTGTTTTGAATACTGTCAATGTTACTGATGTGAACGGCATAAAAGGGGGACCATATTTGGCATCCATATTCAAGCACACTTCTTATAAGAGTCTGGAAGATTTCAGCTGGCTGAAATACTGTATCGGACCGTTTCAGAGGGTGCTTTGTCACATACTAGTTTATCAAAATTTCACCCCAGTTACCATGGTTTTCCGTTTCAGGGCACCCTCTATCCAATGACGCCATAGCCTGAAAACCCGTTTTCAGGCATTTTCAGGACCTCTTATGGGCCCTTGAAGTACATTTCAGTATATGCCGAAATTTTCAATAGGAGTGAAAGAGCACTATTAGAGAGAGTTAGCTATAGGCAGAACATTCCGGAAAAATGTGACAGAGACAACACGATCGAGCGAGATGGCAGTATTGTAGAACCTTCTACGACTTGATGGAGTTTTCGAGAACATCACAAACGGTATATAAGCGAATATTTCTTGATGATAGTTATACATGAGTAAGTGATGTATAAGAAAAATTGAAGTTTTAATGAATATGTTTGGGTGGCTCAGTCCAATCTAATCTATTACATATTACAGCGCCAATAGTCATGTTCGGTATAAGCAAATAAATGGTTTATCTACCTAATTAAGCCCATACTCTCTCTCTCTCTCTCTCTCTCTCTCTCTCTTTGAGAGAAGGCATGTGCCCCACAGAGGGACGTAAAATAAAGGCTACATTATTAAAAACAAAAACCATGATAATTATCTATCTATCCATAGTTAAATTGTATGAGTGACAATCCTGACAATCAGATATTTAGCTGTTTATCCCTAGATAAGTATTTATTCGGGGATAAACGGGGCTCCGTGAGGTCCGTGAAAAATCATCGCACTCATCTAGCAGCTATCGACAACCTGCTTTGCATCATCGGTCCAGTCGGGCTTCCTACGCCGCGTTTGGCAATATTTCGCAAACAGATCCAAATGACAAGTCACTGTATATATTATATTAAGCATTCTATTCCACCAGCATGGGTAGTAACATCGCATGGGCGAAACCACTGTTGTTGCGGTGTCTCCCTCAGAATATGGAGCACCTCTTTGTGTGTGTCCCTTGTGCACACACAAGTCACAGACCGTAGAATTCCGAGTTCTGGGCCACTCAAATCTAACTAGTTTGGTGACCCGACGCGAATTTTAAATGTACGTTTTAAATGTTAAAAGCGTGTCTTTCCTGTTTATTTGTTGTCAAATTCTGACGTTTAAGCGCCACAAAACACGTGACTCACACAAACACGGTTCTACAATGAGTTTAAGCGGGCGACAAGCCGCGCCGACGGGAGACGGCGTAGTGAGGTAGAATAGCGAAAAGGTCTCAGGGGATGAAATTTTGATCGATGGCCTTGATTAAGCGGTGCAATGCGATGCGAACGTAGCCGCAGGCACAGCTAGTTTTTAATATTGATACAAAATTGAATCGTGTGATTTTAAAACAACACATGTCCTTTGATTACAACTTGTCAGGAAATAGAAAAAACTGTTTTATTCAAATACTAATTTCTACAACAACAATATTTTAGCATATTATGTTAATTTTTGTATGAATAAACAAACTACAATTTTTTTTTCTAATGTAAATCAATAGGTAGGTGTAAATAATTTAATAAAAAAAAATGGACAAGTGTTATTTTAAAAACACATGTGACTTGTGTTGTTTTAAAATTATATGAGTTAGGACATGTGTTGTTTTAAATGTATAATGATACATAAAATAAATTAAACCATTTTTGAGAAAATTAAATATAATCAATTTTATTAATGAAATTTAAACAAAATTTACAATTCCTCAATAGAATCTTCGCTTTGTGTGGTAGGCCTGCAAATACCCGTACGCACTGCTGGTACTCGTAGATTTGAATAGCTAATAATAGGGGTTAAAGTATGAAATTGCCGTTTTATTGCAATAGGTTCTTTGAATTGACATAGAATCTTCATGGTTTGAGGTTTTCGAATGAAATTTTTTTCAAATGGTTTCTATGATGTTCTTTTTTTAACAATTGTGAAACATTTGAATATCGACTTTCAATTGTTTTTGTTATTCAATTTAGACAAGAAAGATGGATACTGCGAAAATTCGAGTGATTTTTGAATACGAGTTCCGACGCGGAACTAACGCGGCAGAAACAGCCCGCAATATCAATGCTGCGTTTGGAGAGGGGTCTACTAATGAACGCACCGTGCGATTTTGGTTTCAACGCTTTCGTGATGGAAATTTCGACTTAAAGAACGAGCCACGAGGAAGACCGCCCACACAGGTGAATAACGATGAATTAAGAGAGATAGTGGAAGCCGACCCTAGTCAAACTACCCAGGAATTAGCGGCATGGTTTAACGTTACCTTACCCACAATATTGACTCACTTGCGTCAAATCAATAAAATAAAAAAAATACGAAAAATGGGTGCCTCATAATCACTCGAATTTTCGCAGTATCCATCTTTCTTGTCTAAATTGAATAACAAAAACAATTGAAAGTCGATATTCAAATGTTTCACAATTGTTAAAAAAAGAACATCATAGAAACCATTTGAAAAAAGTTTCATTCGAAAACCTCAAACCATGAAGATTCTATGTCAATTCAAAGAACCTATTTCATGTAGGTACTTAGGTACAGGTATTTCGCCAAATGTGTCCTATGGTTTACTAACTTAATTATGCACCTATTGTTTGTAATTCTTTGTAAGGATATTGGCTTATGTGCCTACTGTATGTAATTCTTTGTAATGTTGCCAAATAAAGTTTATTCTTATTCTTATTCTTATTCTATTGCAATAAAACGGCAATTTCATACTTTAACTCCTAATATATGAAATACCTTTTAATTTTGCATTTTTTATTGTATCACACTTATAAGTGATTTCATTAACACCTTTTTTCCTTTTTATTTTATCACCACCAGAAGAACTCGTTGACGCCATTGTGATTTTAAGGTTAGATGGCAACTGTCAAGATTGCGCGCTAATGTATGGGGATACGTTTTAAAACAACACACAGTTTGAAAGTGACTGGACATGTGTGATTTTAAAACCAATGTGACTGGAGATGTGTGCTTTTAAAACCATACCGTATTTTGACGCTCTCGCTTAATAGTATTTAGAGTGTAGGGACATGTGTGGTATTTTGAGAACATGTAGCTAGACTCCTAAGGAATACAATTCGTTCAAAAACTTGATTTTCACAAAAGTGTGACATGTGTTGTTTTAAAATCACACGATTCAATTATGCCAATACATGAGCTTTCTGCAATTTTAGCTAAGTCGTACTGCGCCGTATCTTTATATATATTTTTTTCTCAAAATAACGCTGGCGACGTGCTCGGCTAATTTTAAAATTTTAATTTTTCTTACGAAATAAATTTAATATAAGATATTTCCATGCTTATTTCTCATTCTTATATGAAAGCAAATAAGCTTAATCAATTCATCGAGTAGCAACGAAATACGGCGCAGTGCACTATTTTTATTTCCTTTTCTACTTCCATACCGTGCCGGTCTATGAATTGCCACAGCCTCAGTTTGCATAGCCGCGCCACAAAAACAAGTATACGCAGAAGTACACTTTCAGCTTGTAAGCGAGTATTAAAACAAGATTGGTTAGGTTACATTGATTTAGAAACACTTATCAACGGTCCCAGACGAATTCAGTCGGCATACGTCAGACATAGGGTCTGATTATCAGATTATCAGATTA
Source organism: Yponomeuta malinellus (assembly GCA_947308005.1). Classification (NCBI taxonomy): domain Eukaryota; kingdom Metazoa; phylum Arthropoda; class Insecta; order Lepidoptera; family Yponomeutidae; genus Yponomeuta; species Yponomeuta malinellus. The sequence continues at coordinate 6,838,797 of OX370998.1, read as the reverse complement.
TCTCCAAGACAGATCAAGTTCTGACGCAAACTTAATGCGTCAAAACTGCCTGTTGATCCTTTCTAATCATAAGCTAAATCTTGCTTATCTAGTAAATTTAGGTATTGACTGAGTCTAAGCAGGGTTTATCCTAAAGGAACTGGATGCGAGCGGTCGATGTACCAAAGGAGTATCGTCAGATGCTCGTCCATGTGTTCTCGTGCCGCGTTGCTTATTCAGCTAATAACTGACCATCTGTTACCCCTATTCTACAGCCTGGGCACGTTTAAAACGATGCAACGCCATTACAGCAGCTATTTGCACTCATTGTTATTCCTCGCCGTTCAGAAAAAGTGTTCGTCCGAAGAGCCGGGCATAACAGAGGCTAGTCATTAGTACAGCTGGGAGAGGTTGCTAGAATAATACGGCATGCTTGTGCTTTAACTTTTCAATTCTATTGAGTAATCAGAAAATAGTGAGTGTTTACTTTAAAAGGATTATTTATAGCTAATGATATGGATGGTTAATGGCGGTAGGGTAGGTAAGTGAGAATGTTATAAATAGATCCGAACGATCTGACTTCAATTGTACGAAAGGACTATCAGATTTTAACTGTCAGTTGATATATCTGTCGAAGGTTCGTGTATATGCCGTGGACAAATCAGTTTTTAGTTAAGGCTGAGTCCTATGACATTACCCTTAAATCAGATGTTTTAAAATATTTGTTACTATTGTAAAACATATATTATCATGTATTTTAGAAGTAGCCTGGCTACCCATAGCACAGGGAATCCTAGTTTGGGAGCCAGTAACAATTTTTTTTGTAACAGTTTTACAATAAAGTTATTTAAAAATTTTTTTCATAACATATTTTACTTTCTAATGCTTATTATTTAAAATCTGAAAAATAATATATCTATAACTTTTCAATCTAGGGCCGTCGGTCATCTAATATATAAAAGTCACAGTGTTTGTTATCGAACTCCTGCGAAACGGCTTCACCGAATTTTATGAATTTTTGTGTATATTTGGTACGTCTGAGAATATATCATAGGCAAAGTAATATAGTAAAACAACGCCAGGCCAGCTGTTATTTTTTCAATTTTTTAAACTTTACAGCATCAAAAGAAAAAATCGCGAACACCTGTCTAAATTATACCACTAGATATGGTTTTATTTCAGCTTTACTGAGTTTTGGATAACAAAATAAAAACTGACTTCAAAACACTACAGCACTAAAAAGTTAGAAATAATTTAAAAGAATACCTTTAAATTCGAAGTACGAATACATGTTACAAGTATAATTTGGAGTCGGTGACCAAAATATTTATGGGCTGATCGTGAAACATAAATTACGTCTAACTTCTTAGTGTTGTAATGTTTTGAAGCCGGCTTTTATTTTTTATTTATTTTTTTATTTTTAAATTTTTAGTAGGGAGTGGGAGAAAAAAATCAAGTTATAACCATAATTTACCCTACTTAATTCTTTGCTTTAAAATGTATAGTTCTCAATTTCCATCTACGAAAGTCTTCACCAGAACATCACCAAATTACCTTAGGACTACTTTTACGCTTTATTTTATAAAAGAGATATGCATATTACTACAGTATGAGCTCCATTAAGCCTTATTTACTGCTGTCCATTGAAGCGTTCCGTTCCCCATCTCTGAAAGTCTTTATCAGATCTTCACCTGATTAAAAAAAGAATTGTCATAGCCTAAAAAGTAAAAACGCGTCGAATTGATAACCACCTCCTTTTTTCAACTCTCTTAAAAAATGTACCAAAACTACTATCACTGAATTTGTTAGTGATGTCGGTCATCAAAATTCTATTAATAGGGTTTGTATTTCTGTAATTTCAAAAATGCCTACTTTTCCCCCAAGTAATCGCTAGCGCAGCGCAATAAGTCCTGTACATCCGTGCGCTCGGAGAACCCGGCCTTAAGTGCTGCATAGTCACTGTATGGATACAAAGTACTTTTTCAATTAACTTCACTTACTGTTTCACTTTTTTGAAAACAATCTTTTATTGATATAAAACAAGAGAAAACAAATAAATCCAACGCATGGCTCGAACCTGCACCTCACAGTTCTTTTTGGAGTTCCTTACACGAAGGGTGCCAAACGCGACCCTATTACTAAGAATTCACTGTCCATCTGACCGTCTGTTTGTCTGTCTGTCACCAGACTGTATCTGTTGACCGTGATAGCTACGCGGTTGAAATTTGCACAGATGGTGTATTTCTGTTGCCGCTATGACAACAAATATTAAAAACAGAATAAAATAAATATTTAAGGGGGGCTCCCATACAACAAACGTTGTCTAAAGATGGCGCTCGCCATCTAGCGGCCATCTATGTAACCTTCACAGCGCCGATGTCATGTCGTTAAATGACAATGTTAAAAGCTTCTTGTTGGTTTTTATAGATGGCGCTGTTCTCAATTTCGATCTTTGTCTAATGTTGTATAGATAATGGTACGGAACCCTTCGTGCGCAAGTCCGACTCGCACTTGGCCGGTTTTTTTTTTTCTTTCCATGTTAAGTTTGATTATATTATATTAACATTCAACGTGAATTTAATTGAGATTACAGTATAAGTATATAAAACTAAGTACTTTATAAACTAATAATATAATTAGTATTAACTAATAAATATAATTTCTAATTAAGTAAGTATACATATTTGCAGGTAAAAAACTTGCCCCACGTCGGTGTCCCGCGGCAGGGAGCACAGAATGCTGGGCAGATGTACTTGTAAAAAGGAAAATATTTACGTTTCGCTTGGAAAGTTTTGCGCGGCGATTTACATTTTCTCTTTCTACCTTCCTTTACGAGTTTGTATGAGTTTCGTAGTGCAATGCAGAGCGAGAAAATTGTTATATACGTAGCATGCATGCATGTAGTGAGTTCACAAGGGAAATGTACCTTTATACTACACCTGCTTGGAAAGTACCTTGATACTTTATCAAATTTACGGTACAAAGTACGTCATTGCATATCGAACAAATATGCGGGGAGAAAACGCATCTGAGCGGGAGAGAAAAGTGTATGAAAATCCATTTCTTACGTGGTTTTTCTTTTTTAATTTTGGGTAAGACTATGCGCCGGTAACCTAAATATCAAAAGCCAAAAAGTTTTTACAGTGAGTTTTTATCTCCAAGTTCGCAAAATGACACTGGCCACTAGCTGTGTGTTGGATGGTGTCGGGCTGGCAGTGCGACCCTGCGGCGGCAGGATAAACAATTTGAAAAAAGAACATGTGAAAATTGCAGACGCCATTGGCGCCATTTCCAATTTGTGTGTTGTTTGAGGATTCAGTTTTCATAGAAAGCAGGTGTAGTATAAAGCACTATGTATCACTCGAGAGAAACTGCGATTCCCGATCTCGGGTGTTTTAAAGCCCTCGCCTACGGCTCGGGCTTCAAACGACACCCTCGACGGTAATCGGTCACTTTCTCCTCTCGGTGAACAATGTACTATTTCACACCTCCTGCTCGACAATGCCTTATTACGTACCGTCAAATATCATCGTAAAGCATGGCCTTGTCTCTCGAGGGCAATAATAATGAAGAATTTCCCTAGGGAATAAAGTGATTTGAATTTAGAATGTCAAAATTCGCATGAAAACTATGGAGAAGCCCCGCATTGCAATTCGAAATTCGAATTGTTGTTCGAAACTCACCTCTTTTTTTTCTGAAATACTGTGTCCTGTGACCGCGCGAAACACCAACAAAAAAAAGAAAAAAAGGCGCGAATTGCAAATACGAATTTAAAAGTTATATTCAATTTAAGTTGCTAAGCCGTAAAAGAGCGTGGACTTTATATTTAATTTCAGGTTTTAATACATATTTTCAACTTATGCAGCCCTGTCTTTTTATTGTCTCCCAGATGGTGTGAAAAGTAGAGTATTCACCTCTGGAATAAAACATGTCTTAGTCTCGGGCGGTATGAACCCCTCGCTTCACTCAGGACTCTACATAACTCCCTCGCTTCGCTCAGGAGTTAAAATTTAACTCCCTCGCTGCGCTCGCGAGTTAACTCGGAGTCCTTCGCTCCGCTCAGGGTTCAATATGCCGCCCATGACATAATACATGGTTTTATTCCCTTAGTACATAATCTACTATTCTAACTTTCGTAACCGTGTCGGTTGTTCTTCTCACATGAAGAAGTATAAACCTTCAGCAGTGACATTTAATGAATGTAAGATTACTACTGTAACGGTCTTCTTATCGTCCTCCATTACTTCTTTGATAATTCTTTATATTTCGATATTACATAAACTCACGCCTGTATCCCTGAGGGGGAAGCAGGAACAGGGTTTGCCACTTACCACGATCCTGAAAGACCTCTTTCGCTTCATGAACATTAATTAGTCATTGCATGCACACTCGTCGGTTGTGAGTTCATTTTAGGTTTTAGCCGACTTAAAAAAAGGAGGTGGTCCGCAATTCGTCGCAATCTGTTTTCATCGATATTCCATTTTGATCTTTTCTCTGCATTCTAAAATATATTTTCTAAAGAAAATTTTAATTTACTTACTTTTTAAAAATATTAAGTAGGAAAACTAACCATGATGGTTATTAACTTCAGATACCTCTTCAAATTATGAAATCTAATTATCTAATTAAAATCAAGATCCAAAGGTTGTCTGGAACTGGAAGAGAGCGTTCTAAGCGATAAGACCGCCAATTCTAGATCATTATAGATTTAAGAAATCCTATTTTGTATTTTTTTCTCTTGTGCAATAAAGTATTCTCTATCTCTCATCTGTTTAACAACAACGTAACAAACTTCACATGAAAAGAAAAAAATCGAAGCCGAAGCGAGATTCAAACCCGTACCTCTATATGGGCTGCCGTGCCACCGCTCTGACCAACTAAGCAATTCAGACCTCGCCTCGACTCTGCGAAACGTAACAAATCAAGACATATCCCATAATCCAGGTAGAGCATGTCCACGTAGCGTATGTACAGAAGATATCTTTACCACTTGAATTTACGCCGCAGAGCTGATTTTGCTACTGACGGATCCAGGAGCCTTTTTGAAACCGGAAATGTCTTTTCGTTCGCTCCAGTGTAGGCTCCGATTTCACGAAAAAGTGCGATCCCCTAATATCTCGAAGAGTTGTGAAGATATAATATTAAAAAAAGGCGCGTATTCATGATAGCTGTAAGGTGCAAAAAGAATTTTATTCAAGAAAGTCAAAAACAAAAAAAGTTATTTTTTTCAGAATTTTTGGTTTTGGCGCTCGATATTTTGGAAACGAAGAATGATATCTAAAATTTGAGAAAAAATCCCCTGGAGAATTTGGTCAGCTACAATTTGAGCTTAAAACAAAGTCGATCGGGTTAAGAGTTTGTCCTGTAGCCTAATCTTTTTAAAAAAAGTCACATCACATTTATGACTCGATTAATTTCCAATGTGCTCGATAGTCGTGTGAGACACAAAATCTGTGATTTTTTTACCACTGATGGCTTTATCCTACCAGCAGGCACTTAGCAAGATAAAGCTATTTTAATGACAGCGGGAAGCGTTTGTAGCGACGTATATGGCAACGTATTCTACGTAGACATAGAGCCGAAATGAAACGGAATTTACGTGCAATTGTCACTGTCCTACAATGCATTAAAATAATCTGGGCCCAGATCTTTTCTAGCAATTAGTGATTGAAATCGCTGATCCACGGTGGAAACGGTGGTTATTAAGCCAATACTCTCTCTCTTTGAGAGATAGCGTGTATTATTTAACCCAACGTTCATTAAACCAGCCCTGCTACACCTAGCTGTTTTGTGCCAGGTGTAACTGGCTCAGACGAGCCTGCTCCATCCCCCGAGGCCGGCGTGTGCCAGTAAATTCAGCTCGAATGTTTGTTCGTGTCCAGCCCGGCATTCTCGTCCCAGGGGATCGCCGGTACGAGATCCTTTGCCAAACACATAAAGTGCAGGCACAAAATAAGCAGGTGTCGGAAGAGGGCAGGCAACAGCTTTTCCCTCTTTTTCCTAATCAGTGTCACACCCAACTGTCACACTGTCGCGCGCCATGAATAACTGACAAAAAAATGTTCAGTCGAGATAAACTAGTCGTGACTAGAAAATTGTCCTCAGCACGGGTTAGTGCAACAAAAAGAATAAAGTCGGGAATTTTCGATTATATATAAATAATAGAATGAAACTTGATGATGTTTAGTTTCTTGGACCCAGTCTTTTTCAGGGTTCCGTAGTCAACAAGGAACCTTACAGTTTCGCCATGTCCGTCCGTCTGTCTGTCTGTCTGTCTGTCTGTCTGTATGTCTGTCTATCTGTCTATCTGTCTGTCCGTCTGTCTGGTTGTATTTCTGTCTGTCTGTCTGTCGGTCTATCTGTCTCTTTGTCTGTTTGTCTGTGTGTCTGTCTGTCCGCGGCACAGAGACGATTAGTACTAGAAAGCTGAAATTTGTCATAGATATACTGTAAGTATATTAATCAAGGCGATAAAACGATAGAACAAAGCGTTTTTAAGGTCCCTCGCCTACACCTACATTAGTGATGCAATTTTTTTTTTCTCGCCTACATCATAGTTTGGGAGTTAGATATATCGTTGTATTGATTGCAAGTATTGTGAGAAAATTTGTAAGTGTACCATTTTTCGATTTAGGGATCCGTTTGCGAAATATTAAGCTTTAATGCGCAAATTTTTGTAACAGTAGGGCGTCAAGACTAAACGCCTAATTCTGGAAACGTGAAAAAGTTGCTTAAAAGGAGAAATATCACGGCTAAGTAGCTTTTACAAGTAAACGAAAATAGACACAGATTCGTACAAATTCCATTGAAAATCACTTCGATGAAATTGTTAGTAAGAACCCCTCCTTCTACGGAACCCTACACTGCTCGTGGCCCGACACGTTCTTGGTCGGTTTTTTTTTTATTTTAAAGTATCCGCTAAGACATAAATAAGGGACCCAATAAAAGTTTCTTTAAAGATAATGGCTCTTAAATAAATAATGCTGCTTCGCACAGTAAAAAACATTTTTACAGTGCTATAAAATAATCTCAGTACACTAGAATAATAGAAAACATTGTGCAAACAAACATGAAAACAATTATTGAAGCTAGCGATCATAAAAGGCATTGCGGACAGGATGATTTGAGAGAGGCAGGTAGTATGACGATAAATAAATAAATAATATTATTAATAGTGGGATTCTCTCAAACCTATTTTGTGTAAAATGTCGACGCCCACGATACAGGCTCAGCCTAGTGTGGAGACACGGCCACCACTACCTAATGTTATTTAAATATTATTGTTAAATTTGTTTTAAATTGAACCTAAGATTAATAATTTTAATCCTTATGCATGTAACATAATTAATTTGGTAATAAATAATTTTTACTTTTACTTTACTTTAAAGATTATGCGCTTAATCACTACGTGCAGGGGATTGGTGATTTCAAACAAGTCAGACACTTGGGTTTCCTCACGATGGTTCCCTTCGCCGTTATGACCTTCTGTTTGTTCTTTATTTGTTTGTGAAACATGTATCAAATTATATGTTGCTACTAAGCTGAGCGCATGGGGATTCTCTTGTAAGCCGTAGCATTCGGAGCAATGCAACCGACAATTTTTGACATTTGGACGACTATTTTCAGCAGTAGGTTAAAACTATGTTGACTAACCTTTATGTTGACGACAAATTAGCTTAGTTTAGATTTTTCATACACTAACAATTTGTTAATCTTCTGTTAACAGCTGTCAGATGTTTTTATATACACTTAGATGTTTTTATATGATTTTTTTATACACTTTGGCGATCTAGAAAATCAGTTTTAAGCTATTTCTTACTGTCATATCAATGGAGCCAGGAGTTGACTGTGGAATTCTTAAATTCTCTCTACTGCGTCGTCTTTTTCTAGTAAATAAAAGGATATTATGTCATCTATTTCTACTTTTGTGGATACGAATGAAAGAGAAGAAAAACAAGGCGCGCCACTATAATTAAGTGAAAATTGGATAAAAAAAATGTTGATTTACAGAACTAAAAAAATATTAGAATAATTGAAAAAATTCATGTAAAATGTTTTTTAGTATGTTGATTAATTTTATCGATAAAGTTCAATAATTATCTTAGGTATTTGCTAAATGGTTAATTTGCAATTTTTTTTATCCAGAGTTTTATCGAATTACATTATTTTTCGAAGAGGTTTTCAGAAATAACCTCAAGAATTTTATTTTATTTCTAACTATGTTAAGCTACCCATATTTTGCTATGAAATTTTAAGAGAGGCTCATTCGGGTCAGTTGCTAACACGTCGTAAGAAAGGTACCGTATATAAACGTAGCCTTAATGAAAATGCATAGGGATAACCGCAGCCTGTGTAGGGCAGAGAAAAGGATGCGTGCGACATGGCAAACCAATAAATTGCCGAGAATCCGACCGTGATTCAGAGCTGCGTTATTTGTGTGCTATCTCTTAGGACCATATTACACTAGGCATACTCAGAAGAGACTTATTTTCCAATTCAGAATAAACGCTCTATGGGGTGTATCTACTCGAAATGGTCGCCGTCATTATCCTCGGAATTGTCACAATACGTCGTTGTCAGCGCAACAGGAGTTAATTATTTTTTTCTGTATTAGTGGGATTTTATTGACACTTACATATTGTAACAACAATAACTGTATATTTAGTACATTTCTGTTGTTTTGCGAACTGTGAAAGCCTTATGAGAAAAATTATGAGGTGGCGACAATTCGAGTAGTTCCGCCCTTTAGCGGTTGCTTAGTCTGCGATCAAATGCCCGCATTTTTAGGATAAATGGACTGAAGACTGAAACAAAGCACAATGAAATATTACTACGAAAAAAAAAACATTTATAAATGAGACACATAGCAACGCCTTATCCAGTGTGTGTACTGTGAGTGTGGCAAATGCAAATTGCCTACATGTACTTTAGTACAGGCCTTATATAAGCATCCAATCCACTCCAATCATACATTTATGCACCGATTGACATAAACCTGCCCCAACGTCTGCATGCATAAGTACTTACTTAGTCTAAATTCGATACAATGGCGCCGTGGCGAGTAAAAATAATGTATTTTTTATTTAAAATTGTTTGAAAGTTGTTTTACCTTCATACATCTATAATGTGTTAGTGCGAACTTTTCTTTGACTAAAATATTGAATGTACTTTTCAACAGGCATTAATACTAAAAATTACACACTTAAATTAATTTGGTTTGCTGTCGTTAAGTAAAACTATTTCGCTGTTAGCATATTCAAAACTGAGTAGAATAATTTTGCCGTCCTACACCAAGATCTCCCGTCTAGAGCATCCATTAACAAACTATGTAAATTGCTCTTACAAAATTGTTAGGTAGAGTGGGATTACAAAGTCGCTACATTGTAGACGCAATTTTAGTGTTGTGAAGCATAGTGCTATAATATGAAGTCCGTAATAATTAAGCGATCTTACCACGGAGATCACGCCACACTCTTGAGTGTCGAAATCTTGTTTTTTTTTTTCAAACAGCATCTTCAAATTGGCACTCAACAGCGAACTCAGAGATCGCTTTGTGAACTTCTACGGCTCTTTAGTTTATCTAAATATGAGCTAAGAGCCAGAGAATATGACACAGACTTAAAAATTGTTTAAAAAAAAAAACAAAATTCCAACGACTCAACAATCTGCCACACATCGTCTTGGTCTAGTAACTAGTGAGTGGGCTGCATTTGCCAGTTCATTTTTACTTTACGCCAATGGTTACTGATTTTGTGACCAGCCAACTGCCACTTTAAGTTGCTAATCTTACATTCTCATTAATAACCTTAGTTCTTTGGTGGATCGTGCAAAACAAGTTTTCCTTAATAATAAAATCAAACAATATGAAGAAGAAGAAGAAAGACATTTATTATACCAACAAAACACCTCACAGAACCAAAACAAACAGCTAAGTAACATAATATGCACAACAACAGAAACAAACTATCGAAGTATTGTGAGGTCAGTGGCATAGCACGCTGTTAAAAACCTTATAAAATATATGTTTTATGCACTACACTTGTAGTTACGTAATCTAATCTAATCCCATCAATCTCAAACCTTACGTATTTGCTTCGACAGCATTTTGCAGAAAGGTCCGGTGAAATTTCCTGAGTTATTCTACTTATAAGTGCAAAGAAACTATATTGAAACTATGAAATCGCGAAAAATATCAGCTGCTTTTTGAGCGATTTCAAGATTGTTTTGGATGGCTTAAGTTTAGTATTTTTCAATGACTCGTGATATTAGTACTTAGTTACATTTTCGTTATATATTACTTAAATGGGTCTAATTGCGACTGAAGTGGCGAATACAACAATGCAATATTGCCGAAACTTCGGTAATTAAGGTAATTAAATTATACCTAATAGATCATCGCGATTAGACCCGTTTCATATATAACTATATCTTAAGTTTCATTGTACCTTTCTGCAATAAACTGTATAAGGTATGTTTGCTTACGAACTCTCCCTATGGGTTTAAGAAATCTCACAAAAAAGAAACGTAAATGAAAAAAATACAGAGAAAAGATTGGCCAAAGGTGAAAATAAGTTGGCATAAGCACCCGTCGACGGTGTAGAGGCGAGATCAAAAGCGCTCTCACAAAGAGTAGCAAGACACGTAGGAACATTTAAGGTCTACTATTGGGTCCTTTCAATGGCAACGCAAGGGCCCAATTCTTTAAGGGGGTGTCCGGAGCTAACTGTTCGTTATTGCAATTATATACTTAATTGATGTTAGTATTTAATATAAGGTTAGTATATTACATTTGAATCGCTCGTAGCCCCGGCTGCCTGAGTGATCCTACACGATCACGAAGGTTAAGCAATACAGGGCGCGTTCAGTGCATGGATGGGTCGCCGTCTATGCCTAACGCTAGTGGCATTTTTTCGAGCGGTTCCGTGCTTCGCAAGGCACGTTAAGCTGTTGGTGCCGGCTGCCGTCGATAGATGACAGTCGTTAAGCCAAGTCAGAGGCCATAGGGCGGCTTGACAACTTCTGACAGTAGACGAGCCACTAGTCTACAAGCCTCCACCAATCCGGACTTGGCCCCCGTGGTGGAGTATGGCCTATACCTTCCTCAGGGAAGGGACCCGTGCCCCTTGGTGGGGACATAATGTTGATGATGATGATATTACATTTATTTAATTTTACAGCATATTCATAACTATTCATATAAGTAGTTATTATTATTTGTACTTATATTGTGACATCTATGAATGTATGTACCACGTTCCGGGTGCCAAAGGGAAAATTATATGGTCCCAACTGAAAATCAGTTTTGCTGGTGTTATGCTATCTATAGCACACACCAGTAAAGTATGCTGAGTTGGAGTCCCGTTTTTGTTGTCACGGAAGCACCTAAGGCATTTGGAGTCCGAGGTGGCTGGGTGCCATACATTACGGTATGGTACCCGGCTGCCTTCGACTTTATATGTCTCATATGTTCTCTTCACGACTATTTTGTTTTTATTTTTGTTTTTTGACGTTCGTGTATTTTGTTTGTGTGCCTTCGTGTTTACTTTGTGTTTCTGTGACAATTAAAATTAATGTCTTCTTTCTTTCTTCTTCTTTTTCTTTATAACTGGTGCCAGTGATGATAAAAAAATCTTCATTCTGTTGTCTATATACGTCCCAGTGCAGGGCACAGGCCTTCTCTTTCAAGCGCTCATGTACAAGAACACCTCAAACACTCAGGTTTCCTCGCGATGTTTTCCTTCATATTTAGGGAGTGGTATTGCTACTACAGCTTCACAAATGTACGTAACTTCGAAAAAAAAAGTCATTGGTACGTGCCGGGATTCGAACCCACGACCGCCGAATGGCGGAACGCCGCCGGCGTTTTACCGCTGCGCTACCACCACTCGATGAAAAATGTTATTAATATCCTAATATCTTCGTTTTTGCTAAAAGTAAAGACCTTAAATGCAATGGCTATTTTTAGAAACTGGGGCCAATAACGCTTAAACATATAACGGCAAAAAATAAAGCATTTAAAGTAGCACACAAAAACTAGGTTCTTGGCCTTGCGTCCTGAAAATTGCTGTTACCATTATTCTGGGTAGCTCCTTAAAAACCGACGCAGAAAAGCAGTTCTCGATTTCAGAGAAAAGGGCCATGCAATTTCATGGGATTTTAAGCGGCTTTCCCAGTAATGTTCTTTTGTTGAAACCGCACAATGAAAGGTACAAAAGGAAATTAGAGATTTTTGTGGGTCGAGGGAAATAATTTGCGTTTTTGTTGTTAACAACACAAGAAAAGGCCTGCGTCAGATGTAAAGCAACTGAAATAACTCGGCAGTTTACCCCGTTTGGATGGATATTTTGCCAAAAAACCTATAATGTTCTTATCAACTAAGCTCAGTTTGACTAGAGTTAATTTTATTTGCTACTAATAGATGAGAATGATTGATGTAAACCCAGTATACAGGGATATTTTTAAAATGCGCAATTCCTGAAACCTGTCAGTTAAAGTTCATCATGTAAAACCACTTTTGTTGTACGACTTTTGAAATTTTTGACAATTTTTTTTAATGATTTTTTACGGTATTTCTACTTTGTAGTAGTGCTGCTTGATAGATATGAGTGAAACCAAATGTGTTCAATAGAATAAACATTATTTTGATACTTTTATTGCACTTACGTGCGAGTCGGACTCGCGCACGAAGGGTTCCGTACCATAATTTATACAATTTTTGAATATTTCAAGCGTCTACCTGTTGCCGTTATTAATATCGAGCAAAAATGCAGAAAAATCACGTTTGCTGTATGGGAGCCCCCCTTAAATACTGATTTTACTCTGTTTTTAGTATTTTTTCTTATGGCATCAACATAAATACATCATCTGTGAAAATTTCAACTGTCTAACTATCACGGTTCATGAGATACATCCTAGTGACAGACGGGCGGCCGGACGGACGGACGGACAGTGGAGTCTTAGTCTCAGTACCCTTGGGTACGGAACCCTAAAAATTTTACAATCCACCGCATTGTAATGTCATAAGCATTTTCTACATTCTTCAATGTAAGATAAATATGTAATGAAAACTGCGACATAGGTAGAGCGCGCAAGCTCAAATAAAAAAATATAAGCCCTGTTATTTCAAAACCTACCTACATAATATATAACTCTCAGAATGAAGTCATAGTACAAAAGATGTTTCAAAACACAAACTCTTATTATGGTGTTGCATTTCTATTATGCGAGGAATTGCGTTTATTAAAACCAACACTGAACAAGATTTTTTTATTTTGTTTGGCTACATCGTAATAACGGCAATACATACTCGTAAAACATAGCATAATTATTGCGCGTACTCTAATTTACCAACAAATAAAATAAAAAATAAATAAAAACGCCAAGTTTATTTATTTTACTGCACACCAAAGAAAGATCCCGAAGTTAATAAAAGAAATATCGTGTGGTAGTACGTAACCCGCGGTGCGGAACACTTGGGCCATTATTCATTTAATGGCTCTATTAGCGATTTTTTATTAAGAAAAGTTAATTGCCTCATTTCTCCACGTTAATGCATAATTATGTACGAGCGTAGCGAGTCATTAAAAAAAGCTAGGCCTCTAATTTTTAGACTATTCTTGATAGTATTTATTATATCGAGAATATTTGAAGAAGAAGAAGAAGAAGAAGAAAGACATTTATTATACCAACAAGATACATCACAGAAACAAAATAAGCAGATAAGTGACATAATATGCACAACACAGAAGGAAAACTAAATACACAACAGACAAAACGAATAAATAAAACAGGACTATAGATGTAGCCTGTGGGGTATCTACATTGCCACAAAAGGCAGCTGACTCAGCGTTGTGCTGAGGAAGTGATCCCTCAGCGCTGATTTTCAGTCAGTGATTGTGATTTATTGTGAGCTTAGACATGGGTTACACATTTAGTAATAACAATTGCTATTTTGTGTGCCACCTAATAGACAACTGTGTACAGCTAGTTGTCCGATAGCATTTTAGCAAACAAAACATAGGGGTAGGCAGAAACCAGGGACTGCCATTTGCCAAGATCCTGACAAATCACTTTCGCTGCATGCACGCACGCCGGCTTCGGGTACTTTTTATCCTGCCCTTTGCTAATACATCCCCTATTGGGTCGAAGTATGTCCACCTGGGTCGTCCCTTACCGGCTCTTCCAGCTACATTCGCTCAAAATATAAGTACTTTTTAACAACTAGTTAATGGATTGTTCAAGTACCTACTAGAAACCGGGTGTAAAACTCGTTTCCGAACGAGTAAAAAAACTGCTTCGTTAATGCAGGCGTCGCCGGGGCCCAAAGAGACGGGTATCGCAAACTCAAACACTGTTACCCTACTAAACTTTATCCGTTTTGGCGAAAATTGCTTTTTGCCGCCTCCCCCAAATTCGCTTGGTGTTAAAAACTAAAACAAAAGCTCGTGTTGTTTGCGCTATGACAGCAACTGCAGAAGAACTAGGGAACTAGTCCATTTAAATGGTTGTTTAATGGAATTGTAGTCCACGAGCAAGCGAATTTTTAACAGACTTCGATAAAAGGAGGAGGTTCTCAATTCATGTGAAGGGGGTTCTAACGAGGTGGTCCTATATAAATTTGGTCAAAATTTACTAACAGTTTTGAAAGGAATTTTTGCAAATTGAAGCATATCGCGATAAAGAATATTATCGAAGAGTTATCACGAGTAATGAAAGACGTAACTCGATTTGAGTTAACGGTGAAATGACTCTCTCTGTCATACATTGAAGTGATAGAAATCGAATAAAAAAATCGTTCGAGAAAAAAAAAATTCGATTCGGACTCGCGCACGGAGGGTTCCGTAGCATTATCTATACAATATTAGATACAAAGATCGAGAAAAAAACGGCAAAAATCACATTTGTTGTATGGGAGCTCCCCTTAAATATTTATTTCATTTTCATTTAATAATTTATTTTTGAATCGAACATAGATTTCAATATTCTGTGAGTATTTCAAGCGTCTACCTGTTACCGTTATTAATATCGAGAAAAAAACAACAAAATAATTACGCCATCACGGTTCATGAGATTCAGCCTGGTGACAGACAGACAGACAGACGGACAGTAAAGTCTTAGTAATAGGGTCCCGTTTGGCACCCGTCGAATACAGAACCCTAAAAATTAACAGAAACGGCATCCAACAGCACTATAAAAGATTAGTTATTGCATATTGTTCCTGAAAACTCAGCAATGAGTCAATTAAGATGGCTTTTCGGTGGCTTCTGAAATGAATACAACACTAAGTAAAAAAAAGTTCTTATTTTAGTAAAATACCGATATTTTACTAAAACATGAACTTTTAATTTTTTAAACAACAGATATATAACTAATACTTAAAATAGAACCAGACGAGATACGTATTATTAGTTTTTTTATTAATTAAGAAACTAGCGCTATGAAACGTATTTTTTCGATATATTTGTGGGAAAATGCTGTCAAATGTAAACTCAGATCTGAGGTAGCAAATGAAAGACGGTTAAATTTTATACAGCGTCTAGTAGAGCAGTAAAATTAACACTCATTCAGACGCTACATTATTTAAGTCCGGTTTATCAAACGAAAAAAAATTAAAGGCTAAACTTCTATTTTATCTACAGCTTACTGCTGAGGTGCAAAAACATTATACGAGGCCCTGTTTTTGCCGGCGACATCGGATTCACAAGCGTCACGCGGGCACGTGGCTCATCAATCACCTTTTGACAGCCAATTTTTCATGTCTCCCGTCGGGCCAGAATAAAGCAAGGGTCGTTTCATTAGCGAAAATAAGGTCTTCATTCTTCAGTATCGGGTTAACAGATTATTAAAAAACCCTGTCCTCCGAAGCGGCTTTTTATGTAAAATTCCTTAATTTTATGGCTCGTTATTTTAAGGTTTGGAAATAAGTTCGAGCTTATTGCCTTTAATTTAGCAATGAATAATCAAGCACTCAAATACAAGTCAATGTCAAGTTGACAACCAAAACAACTCTAAGAAATAGTACATGAAGTCTGCGCTGGCTACGAAATAGCTACGGTCGCTACAGCTCGCTGCTACGATGTCTTGACTGTGCGGTAGTTACGCCGTAGCCAGTCGTAACGCGAGTCTGGGGTTGTGGTCAGTCGAGCTGACGGCATATCTTGCCTTCACTAAAGACCCGCTATTCTGAGGCGCTTAGCTAAAGATTAACTTGAATTGTGTTGTGTTTAATAATGGTTTGTATACTTATAGTCACAAATGTGGCTACTATACACGATTTAAGTACGAGCTTGAAATTACCAATCCCCAGTGGGCACGCGTGGTAATTGAGATTATACTCTCTATCTGAGAGAAGGTTTGTGCCTTGCAGTGGGACGTATAATAGGCTATATAAAAAAAGTAATAGCAAGTTGCAAGCAAACAAGAAAAATTGAATATCTATTTTTAACCACTCGTCTGCCGCGACACAGATCTGTGTCCAACTTAGTATGGGCCACCTATACGTTGCGTTCCGCGAGGGCAGTTCAGGAGTTAACCGACTTCAAAAAAGGAGGAGGTTATCAATTCGACGAGTATATATATATATATATATATATATATATATATATATATATATATATATATATATATTTTTTTTAAATTATTTTATTTGGCTATGTTCCTCCATAACTCCGTCAAATCTTAACCGATTTCGACAATTCTTTTTTTGTTCGAATAGATATAACGTCCCATTGGTCCCATTTTAATTTAGTAAAGATCTAATAGAGACTTTCAGAGATGGAGACCGGAACTCTTCAATGGACAGCAGTAAATAAGCCCTGTTGGGTCCCATCCTTTAGTAATATCCGTATGTTTCATAAAATAACGTAAAATTAGTCCCAAGTTAATTTGGTGATGTTCTGGTGAAGACTTTCGGAGATGGAAATTTAGAACATCAAATTTTAAAGCAACGATTTAAGTAGGGTAAATTATGGTTATAAGGGACTTATTTATTTTTCTCCCGCTCCCCCGCTGAAAATTGAAAAATAAAAGTTTTTAAATAAAAAATAAAAACCGACTTCGAAACACTACAGCACTAAAAAGTTAGAAATAATTTAAATAATTAGAAGTAGAAGTATTTATACATGTAGGTATTGTAGAAGTATAATTTGTAGTCGGTGCAGCAGTTTTAAGACCAGCACATATATTTTGGGCACCGGCTCCAAATTATACTTCTACAATACCTACATGTATAAATACTACACAACTTCTAATTATTTAAATTATTTCTAACTTTTTAGTGCTGTAATGTTTCGAAACCGGTTTTTATTTTTTATTTAATTTGTTTAGTATCGTCCCACGCACCAAGGTACCGGTAGGCGTGTCCTTTTGTAAGTGTTAAAGGTACTTAACTAAATTTGTAAATTGAGAGTGAACGTCTGACCACAAAAAAAAATGTTAAAATTGAGTTACAGAGCTGTACAGGATTATTTCTAAAATTCACAATTCTGAAAACATATCGGTTTGAGTTTGTTATTTACAACAACTTTTGTTCTACCTCTTTTTGTTTTTTTTTTTGCTAATTTTGCGAAACTTTCCACTCTCTCGGGTTAAGCATTTAGTCGACTCCAACGTATCAAAATATGTATGTATTTGACAGTTCAGGGTAGGCTAAATCAGACAACTCCATACAATGGAAGACTCACGTGGTCGCACCCTTGTAGTGGCGTAGTTTAATAAATAATACTTAAAACCATAACTGTGGGTTACATAAAATGGACATTATACTATGTAGGACAAGGATTTACAGAAGGCTGCAACATTGGTAAGGCGCGTAAAGCGCGTTATCAATTTTACCAAAGCATAAATTCATTAAAATATGTACATCCTGTTATTTAAAAAACCATAAATCTGAGAAAAAATCTCACAAAACAAAAGTTGTACAACACAATTAGGGTACCTACACACAAAAAAATAACGCTGTACAACACTTAACCACTGTAAACTAGCCATTACTGTTGTCTGAAAGTGACAATTTCGTGGAGTGAATCATAAAATGGAATCATCAAAGCTAAGCTTAGCGACAACAAAACGACATTGAATACAGGGTCAAGTTTCTGCGGCGTGGCGCTTGTTTGGGTTGACACTTTGATTACGGGTTTAACGGGAATTGTCTTTGACGTTGTACAAGTCGGCCCTGGGTTGACGAAGGTGTTGTCTGAGAGCTAAGAGGTTAGTCCGGATTATTTTGTAGCCCTTTAAGGCTACTGTTACGTTTGGCGTTCCGTGACGCACGCAAATTTCAACATGTTTAATGAAATAAAAACTGAAATATTTTGTGTTTTAGGGTTCTGTAGTCAACAAGGAACCCTTATAGTTTCGCCATGTCCGTCCGTCTATCTGTCCGTCGGTCTGTCTGTCTGTCCGCGGCTTAACGCAGAGACGATAAGTACTAGAGCGCTGACATTGTATAAATAGCATAGATATACATATTTATAACATCAACAAAACGGTAGCATAAAATCCAAAAAAATATTTTTAGGGTACCTCCCTTACTCCTAAATTAGAGAAGCATTTTTTTCTCGCCTACACCATAGTGTGGCGTATCATTGGTTTGGTTATTATGGGTGTAGGAAAACCATTTTTCGATTTGAGGTTCCGTTTGCGAAATACCTATTAAGCTTTAAAGAGCATTTTTTTGTCCGAGAAGGCTTCTTCGCGTGCGGCAGAGGGCTCATGGATGTGAATAGCGAGAGACCGCGTGAGACCGAAAAATGTCGTGATAGGGAAAAAACCTATACCCATCAGTAGGCAAAGGTGGGCTGAAGATGATGTAGTGTACAAAACAAAAATATGACTTAAATGTCCGCCTCATTTTACTATCCAAAAGCGAAACGGCATACCCGACGTAACACCAGCCTTAAGAAAACGTATTAGGACATTTGGAATGTCCACTTTCTGTCAAAGATTTTCATCGTCGATTTTGAATTAATCTTCCGTCTCTGAAGCTGTCTGGTGTCCGGTCCTTTGTTCAATCTTGATTCTTTTATTCGAACGTAGACGTTCGTATACTTAGTAGGAAGGTATAGCACTTTTGTACCTATTTTCAGAAGCAAAGGAGCGTCATATTTCTCACGCTATAATTTTATTTTTACGCTGTATTCCATATTTTCAAGTTCATTCGTAATTCAAACACGCTTGATACGATTTTCAAGGAATCTTTTCCATATTATTAAACGCGTGAGTTACTTTCAGAAAATAAAAATAAAAAAGGTCATTATGTTTGTAGGATTCATCATCATCAGCCATTTGATGCCCACTGCAGGATATTGGCCTCCCTCATGGTTTTCCTAATCATGCAGGCCTTTGCCATAATCGCCACGCTTGGCGCGTGCCAAGCCCGCCTGGGTTGGCGATCGCAGTATGCGGTTGGAATCTCAGGAAGACGCTGCTGCTGTCTCCTGGTAATGTATTTCCTTAGTCGCCTTCTACGACATCCACGGAAGAAAATGGAGTGACGCTATTCTTAGTCCGGCACCACGTGGAAGGTAGAATTATAGGTTTTATTTTGTATAATTTGAATAGTAATCGCTGCTGGATATTACAATAAAATATACCTTTGCTTATTTTGTTTACGGTATATAAGTAGGCCTCGTTTATTTTTTCTTTGCAGTTGATTCTTTTAATTTGAGACCTTACTTAGTTTTTACGCGACTACAAAAGTGGTTACACTTTTCGCTGTGTGTATGTATGTTTCTTTAAGACCAAAAGGTTTTCGAACTAAAACTTTCGTAAGCAGTACACATTATTAGCATAACTCTGGATTCACTTACTTGATGGGCAGCAACTCGGCAGATGGGACCAAACTGTCCTAATCTGACAGTTCACTCATTCTTTTAATAAGTTTTTTCATGTATTTAATTTGTGATTTCTTACCAACAATGTGACACCTGACTTCCACCATTTTGTTTTTTTTCTCGGCCTTGCTTAAGGCTTTTGTGCTCTCCGGTTTTTTTGTTTTTTAATAGGTTTTTTACACAAGTTTTAGCGAAGTCATTAAGGCCCGGAAGTGAGTTGTCATCTTTTCTCATTCCCACACTTAGGTCTTGCCGAGATATAAAGCGTAAGGCGTCGGCCTCATTAAAATAAAACAACTCTGAACTGTGCCGAGAGGTTTCGTAGAAAAAAAATTACACTGTAGCAGCCATTTCTCGCTTCAAAGCACAAAGTGTGTTGTAATTTACTAACCTCTAGGCTAGCAGCTTATAAAAACAAGTTCAAAAAATAATTACTCTAGACTCTTATCACGAATAGGTAGAAATTAAACGCAAAAACTATATAGGGATGGGACCTTTTGAACCAAGGCTATTTGGTCCGTTAGATTTTTATATTATGTCGTTTATTTATGTTCTAACTCGTTTTTCTACAAAGAAATCCTTATTTCCATGTTATTTTGTCTGTATTTAATATTGTAAGTAAACATAAATTTCATCAACCACAGCAAATTAAGACTGTATAGGGCTTCTGTAAAATAAACGAATGGGCTCAATATATCGTATCACTTTACAAAATATATAGTGTGGGAGTGCACCCTTTTAGTTTTAATTTTAAAGAGAAGACGGAGAAGCGCCATAACTTAAACAGTGCGGTCACGTCCTGCCCTGCACTTTACACTACGTGCCACGAAAACTGTACGCGATGTCACAGCAACACGTTCACTGACAGAAACATCCAAGCTCAACTTGACAGTTTATAATATCAAATATACTAATATTCGGTCGCTTCAAAGCGTATCGATGGCACAAAAGGTTTGTCACACCTACAGTTTGAAAACAACAGAAAATAAAATTAATACTGTATCAAAATATAAAAGGAATAGCAAAACGAACGCACAATAATCGCTAGGTCTCACATGTCTTGTTAGCGTTGACAGCTGGTCAGCATGTACTTTTTTAGATTTTCCCGTAACGGACATTGAGAGGCTTACAAGCTTGCTTATTACGAACAAAAATTTGACATATTCAAGGAAACAGAAAAAAAAAATTGGATTGTAATAAACCTACTTTAATTTCGCGCGCAATAGATAATGGGTAAACATAAAGTCACGTGGCCGAGAATGAGACAACAAAAACAACATAAACCGAATCTCAGATTCAGCGGTCCATTTTCAAAATATTTAGTCGTCTTTTTATTATTGATTTGTGTTCAGATTTTGCAGGATAGTTACCTCCAAAAAGTTGTATAAAAGTGGATCAAAAATATGAACCACCGATTTCTTGTACACTAACAACCTTTTAATCCACAGAGAATAGTTGTTAGTTGATTCTTGTATACATTTTGGTCAACTGAGTCATCTGACCGCTTTTAACAGTAAACTAACATGTTGTTAGTGTATGAGAAACAGGGTATTATCGTTGCAAAATATCACGTGATAAGAAAAGAAAAGGCATAGTACAAGGTCGATGTACTTTTCCCTGCTCTACAAATACAACAACACTAGTCAAAACACGTAAAAATAATCCTCGTTTGGATGGGCAGTTCTGTTTTCCCTGCCAGCCACTGCGCAGGCAACGTCCTTGCTAAAGAGTCTGTGGCTTTCTAACTCAGCAAATATCCATTTTGCAGCTTACAAGCGCTTGTTCCCATAAGTTTCTTACTTAGCGTCGACTAATGGATGACGCTTTTGTTACGTTTTCCCACTAAAGTTTGCTTAACTTCCCTCTCTAGTGCATTCGGTGTAGCCAGCGACAATAGTACTTATATTGTGCACAATAAAACCTGTGACTCCCGCCGAATATCTTCTTTTCAGCTCATGGTAGTCTAACTAGGTTTAATTATACATAAAAACGCGAAATTCTTATATAGGCAACAGAAATTTTCGGCGTGAGGCATGGCCTAGCCATAGAGGACGTGCATAAATAAACGTACAATTATTTATGGGGTAGTTGGCCATTATACCTGTTGGTTCAAATTTCGCACTTATGCTACGGTAACTAAGAGCTACAAGGATGCAGTCTGGGATGTGTGAGATTGTAAACAAGGCCCATAAAGTATCTCGCTAAGTTGGCTTTGTTTAAGCAAGATTTAACAGAATGCTTTAACACGCTGCCATGTCTGGCCATGGATGAGATAGCTTGCGATCAAAACACGTCTCTCCATATTTTATTCAAGAACAAAAAAAAACGGTGAAAGAAAAGTAATTAATATTAAATGGGTAGTATTTAAACGCAAATAAAAAAAAACAATTTTCGTATCCAAAAATAATCCAAATTCTTATCAATGCACAGCAAAATACTCAACTCAAAATATTACTAAATAAACTACAATGTAGTACAATACAAGTAGGTACAATACTCAGTGACAAAAAAGCGCGCGAAATCAATTTTCAGTTAATTTGTTCTGCTTTTAGAAATAACGCAATGAAAAAAGCATGTTTTCTTAAAAAATAAGTCAAATATCATGAGCAAGTTTTGAGGTCCTTATTAGGATAGATTCTGCTCGGATAGTTATTTTGCTATGAGAATGAGTATTATCAACGCACGCTCTGGGTAATTTGCTGTGCAGTCAGTATTTATGATGAGATTGTCGTATTTTTAAACCTTAAGGAATTTATTTGTTTCGCATTAGAGAAAAAAAAGTAATTATCGAATTATCTGCAGTACTAGCTCTGTTAGACATTTATTTTATTTGTAGTGAAATTATTTATCTGATGTAAAAAGGTATTTAAATGATATAAATAAATTATCTAATTTATCTGATGTGCAATTAATAATATCCCGTATTAAATTATCCACTGCGCTGGGCTTAAATAAATAATATTACCTACAGCCATATTCTGTTGTTTTATTTCTTTTCTGAGCCATCGGCTCAGCATTCTTATACTTTATCATTCGTTTCATGGCTTACGGGTATATTTCGTAGGTTTTTTTAA
This sequence comes from Yponomeuta malinellus, assembly GCA_947308005.1. Lineage (NCBI taxonomy): Eukaryota > Metazoa > Arthropoda > Insecta > Lepidoptera > Yponomeutidae > Yponomeuta > Yponomeuta malinellus. The sequence continues at coordinate 6,815,912 of OX370998.1, read as the reverse complement.
GATGTTCAGGATGGTATAGGTGATGGGCAAGCCTACTCTATCTAAAAAAAAGCAACGTCCCAGGCACTGCAGCGTCTGAGTGGTTCCTTCACCGATCTAGTGTGAGTGAAGGTGTCATTGGACACTGTATAAATCATCTCATTACGTAGACGCAAAGGCCAAGGTTTTTTTTAAGAACTAACAGCCCTATCACACTTAAAAGCGATGCGATTGCGCAGCAAGTACGCCGCTACGACGCGATGATGCTGCGCCCTCACGGTGATGTCGCCGCGACTACATCCCCACTTGAGTCCTATCAAAGATACGCGTGTAAGCGAACGTAGCATCGGTTCAATCGTCGTTGATGCAATGGATACAAAGTTATTTATAACTAAAATGCAAAATCGTCCCGTTATACGGGATACATATAAATATGTACATATATATTACATACATTTTATATTTTATAAACATGTGCCATTCTTAATGTTGACTTACACGAAGGTCAATTTAAAAAACCTTTTTAGAGGTTTTTGTCCTTAGCACGGGCTACTGCAACAAAAAGAATAAAATATACGAAGGTTTCCACAATACAGGCTTGACCTAATGTGGCGACTACAGTAAACTGTCTGTGTATGTAACTATTTTTATTAATAAAGAACTTTTTACTTTTTTACTTTTTTTTCATAGTAGTCTCTCTCTCCCAGTCGATTATTTGATAATGAATCCTCCCAGATTCGTCGTTGACTTGTATATGCTTTTGCTTCCTGCGTCTTCGAAGTAACAAAGCCAGCAGTTTTTGACAATTGAGTGTCTAAAATGCGGATCGCAAGCCGCGGCGAGCTCGTCGCGGCGTCGTCACGGCGTCATCGCGGCGTCATCGCGGCGTCATCTCGGCGTCATTGCGGCATGCTCGCAGCGCAATCACGGCAAGCTCGCTGCGCAATCGCATCGCTTTCAAATCGCTAGTGTGACAGGGCTGTTAGAGGCACGCTTATTTTCACTAGAATTAAAATGAATTCGTATTAAAATTCAGGAGCAAATTTTACAGAATTCGTGCCCAAAGATACACGCGTAGGTACTCTTACCCCTTGATGACCCTTTTGGAAAGGTTGCACGAAAGTTATTTTGATGCGATTATACGGGAGACTTTTTTCTTCTGAACTTTTTACTTAATAGAGGTAAAATAAAAAATTACCAGCCGAGCGCGAGTCTGACTCGCGTTGGTGCCGTACCACCCTTAATTAATATAATATCACGTAACATAAATTAATATTCACCTGCATAAACAAATATGGTCCTTTTTACAATAATAATGAAAAGTTCCACACAACACAATCACTTGTCCTGATCCAATACTAGAATACGCTGGAAGCTGTGCTATGGTAACCAGGCAAGTACAGGAAGTATTTTTTGCTGATATTAAATTTAAGCGATAATAATGAACTTAAACTTTTGTAAGTGATTAATTGTCTTTTGAAATGGCTTATCTCAAGATTTTCTATTTTTAGATGAACCTACTTTCTGTAACACATTGTTTTGTCTGGTTCACCGTTCAGCACTAATTTTCATTGAACTTAGTTAAGGGAAAGCACTTGCTCCTGACGTATATAGCTATCCTAGTTCGAGAGCAAGGGCTTCAAAATTAACTGTGACAAATTGTATTTTTCAATAAAGAACTATAAAAACACTAACACCTATTCTACTTCTTGTTTAATCAGTATGACCCCTCAAATTGTACATAATAAAAGCAAAGTTGGGGTACCTCTGGCTCTTTGAGCCTGGGGTATTGGTAAGTACAAAAAGGGGCTTAGGAATTTACAGCGTAATGTACCAAGTTCAGACGCAGACAAAAACTCCTGTGAACCACCTTCAGGTAACATTGCTGAAATTTCTTAACGCTTCACAAAGGGCTTTTTGACTACTAAACTGTAGCTAAATAAAACTTATTCTCTCCTTAAAATAATTTGTAAGCTATTTAGAGCAAAGTTATCTGTCAAACGAAAATTAATGGTCATGTGTACAAGAAAATATATTGTTAGATTAGACTACAAACTACCTAAGCCCATGGAATATCTAAGTAGTTAGACATCCAACAACATTAAAGGCACTTAGAAGATATCAAAGAAAATAGAAAGCAGCTAACGGGCTGATACAATTAAAGTAAATACGTCCTTACCATAAAAGTTTTTATGACAAAATAGCTTGAATTCATGATGAGTAGAATCATAGATAAATCTTATATATCTCGTGTCACAGTGTTTGTTATCCAACTCCACCGAAACGGCTTCACCGATTTTTATGAATGTTTTTGTGTATATTTGGTAGGTACAATTATATATTATTTATCTTTTGTTACTAATAAATCATAATTACCAATAATTAGTACATATAATAATTATATAATTATTATGGCAAAACAACGTTTGCCGAGTCAGAAGGTAATTCTATAAAATTAACGTTTCATAGCATATAGCAGGTGGGTCACAAATTCAACAATGAAACTCATTTCAAGGTACCTAGGTTGGTCCCGCGTGGTTTAGTTATTGCTCAGCAGTCGGGTTTTTGGTTATTTAAATCTATGCATATTAAAAAAATTAAGTCAATAAAATGTCATAGAACAAAAGTTGTTGTAAAACACCAACTCAAATTGGGGTATTTCATGGATCCCGCATTTTAGAGATAAATCTGTATTCAACAATTAAAGTGTACCCTGACACAACGTTAAATGTTCAGGCGATGAGATTACGTTTACAACTTCCAATAGGCACATTTTATGTTTGAGATACCCGAAACCGTAAACAGCATGCAATTATTTTACTATCGACAGAGTAGAAATTCGATAATGTCTCAGGCGCGTTATGGGTGCATAGCTCTCAAATATATCGGCTGGTACGCGCACTCGAGCCGCCTTGCAGCATACGCGGGCCTTGTGCCTCTTCAGGCAGGAGTCTTGTTCATCGTACATGATTTTGCTGAAGCCACAGGACTCGGCGGACATGCAAACTCCTCGGCGGCCCATGCAGAAATCCATCACGCTGTCCACTGAAAAGGGGGGAAATGTTCTTGAAATGTTGGTGTACGCTGTACTAACGAACCCACGGCTTCCCGAATGTGATGCCGGCGTTTTTTACCGTTGCGCTACCACCGCGTATTCATGATCATGAGGATGACCGAGATCGGTCATTGGGACTGTTACAGCTGGAGAGCGGCGATCTTGTGCCCTCAAGTGACTAATGTAGCCTATCTAGGACATCATAATTAATTTATTGTAATGTTTATTGTAATGCTCCGACATTTTTCTTGAAATCCCATAATACGGCAGGCTATTCCGGTTCTTTTGTTGTAACAGCGGTGCGTCTGTGGAACCCGCTACCGCTATACATTCGTCAGGCATCGACAGTCAGCGTTTTTAGGAGTAAAGTTGAGGAATACTATCTTCGTCTTCAGAATAATAATGTGTAATTTCATCCGTATGTATGTAAATATAACTATGTCTATATCGCTATAAGTATGTATGTATGTACTATTTTTATTACAATTATTTATGTTATTATCTTTGTATACGTGTATTATTATGATTATTCTGCGTATTAGTAAATTGTTTATTTTTAAGACTAATTAAGTACATTAAAATATCATTACACCTTTTGGCACTACCCCTACCCTTTCCACGTCACCTGTTGGTTGGCTAGAATAGAATACTATTTAGTAATAAGCCCGCCAATTGTACATTTTATTCTGGTACAATAAAGAATTTTAATAATAATAATTTGTGTGGTGGTCTGAGGTGGCACAAGACAGAAACATCTGGTCTGAGTTGGGGGAGGCCTTTGCCCAGCAGTGAGACACAAACGAGGCTACGTAAAAAAAAAATTAAAAGTCTTTAGACACCACAGTTATTATTGATGATATTCATTCATCAGCTGCCAAAAAGGGAGCATTATCTACATTATCCCAAAAGCCAATTTTTTACTCACAGTGTTCGCCAATATTCTGCGTGTAAAATCTGGCTACAGTAGTTCGCTTATCGTTCCAACCCGATGGTTGAGCATTTATGCAATTAAATTCTAATGAGGTAGAAATCGCAATAAGTGCTGCCAAAGAAATCATAATTTCAATTAAAAGCAAATGTGTTTATTGATAGGTTACCCAACAATACGTCATCGCTTAGGTATGGTGGCGAAACGATCACGATAACTCTGAACAGAAATTGCAAATGCCTGTAAAATTAACAGTTGTTTCAACTTTAAAGCTAGCTACAAATATTTCTTTGCCTGTGTACAGTCTATAAAGTCGCGTCGATAAAAATCAACTTTTCAGTATATGTTTAGACCGGTGTAGGAACAAAGCCGACTTTTTATAAAATGCCTATTCCATAGATTTACGGTATCTGAACATGACATTTTTTTTGTCTTGCGACAGAAGTATTTTGTGAGCAATGCAATAAATTGCAAATCATTTTATTGTAATTAAATCTAATTATTGTATCATGAAGAAAGAAACATTTGGGCCTAGTTTCTGAATTGAGAATTTCGCTAAGTTAAACTAATTAACTATTAACTGTAGTGCTGCTTTTTCGAATTTCTCAGAAAAAAACGTGACAGAACGTTACTGAAGTATTTACTTAGTGAAATTCTCAATTCAGAAACAGGCCCTTAGTAAATTATGTTTTGAGTTTCAAAAGCATTCGTTAAGTATATGTTGATATTTAACAAAATTGAAGACAGGGCAATAAAGTACTGACAAATTTAGTAATTGACTAATAGTAATTTACTAGGCATCACACTACGTCAATTACTCACACATACACAGTAAAGACAGTAAGCGATGTGCAAACGATCTGTGACTATGTTCACGTTACCGCCAACAAGATTTGTGCGGACTATTATATAAAGAGGCTCGAAATTTCACTGATGCCTGCACTTGCCCATCAGCTCAGTTGGGAGAGCATTGGCACGATTAGCCAGAGGTCACGGGTTCATGTCCCGGCATGGGTGGATTGGGAATCTGGTATAGTGGGAAGAAAGGGAATTTTTAGCCTCTAAATAAGTTTTTAAAATTACTTACTTACTTAATAAATTTAAAAAAAAGTAAGAATCTATGAATGAATAAATACATTAGGCATTGTTTCTTAAGGCGAGATCTGCAGTGATAGTTCTAAGGAAATTTCGATATTATGTTATGTAATGAATATCGTTGAATTAAAAAACAACGTGAATAGTAATATAATAACTTTCAACAAGCATTTAATGGATATATTGTTTCTCGGTAAGCAAGCCTTGGAACTCGCCCATCGCTATAGCGCGCTCTACTCTACCGCTTCAAATTCTAGAAACTCTTTTACAATTTATCCGCTGGCGCGGAAACGTCAAAGATGTATTATTACAAAACAACTTTTTTATTTTTTATTTCCGTGGGGCGGGAGCGAGCGAGCGGGGGGGGGGGGGGGGGGGGTAACAATCTCCGGATCCGTCTCGCAAATGTATAGCCTCACAGAGAGCCCTCGGCCTTTGAGAGCCGCCAAGAGACGTCTCTTGTCTGACTGCCACAAAGCCGACCGGCCCGGCCCGTCCTCTTTATTAATATTTAAGTACTGACTTGTTTAAATTGTAAATATTCTCACAAAAGGAAGCCGGAAGATGAAGCAATAAATGTTGGACCCTTGTCTTTATCCGTTTACCTATTGCGTTGTTGAAAACGTTATTGGTTTATCGTCTGGAAAACAAATAAAAGAAGAGAGGTTCGTTACTTAGTAGAGGTTTGTTAGAATTGTGGCAAGTGAAAAACCCTGGTCTCTGCCTACGCCTCCAAAAGACAGGCTTGAGTTTTTGTATGTATCATCTGGAAATATCACTTACAACGTAATTACTTTGAGAATTTTATTATTAATTCTTTACTGCACAAAAGAAAATTTATAAGGGTGGACTTGATGTTAATGACATTTTCTATCAGCCAACCTGCAGGAGATACTGGAGAAGGATAGACTTTACTATAGTGCAAAAAAGATGTAATAAATGGTAGTAAACTAAAGGAGAGAAATACAGTAAATACGGGAATAGGGATCAATATACTACATGTCGTATTATAGAATTCTAGAGAAATAAGGTTCTGTACATAATAAATATAATAATACTCGCTGTCTTGGCAAACGTTGCTTTACCATATTAATTAGCCTACGACCTATTCTCAGACCCACCAAATATACACAAAAAAAAAACATAAAAATCGGTGAAGCCGTTTCGGCGAAGTTCTATTACAAATACTGTGACACGAAATTTTTATACATTAGATACTCATATCACACGAATGTACGAAGAACTAGATAAAGTACTTATTTCATTTAATATAGTACCACGGATGCTTTAATGAAACAATTTTCAAGTAAATTCTACAATCTTCTCTAAAACCACATTTCCACAGAAGTGGCGGCGCGTGCAGTCCGCTGACGACACGAGTGGAAATGCGCCGAGCTGAGCCGTAAGTAATGCTGAGTAAGTAGGTACAGTTAGTGATAGTCGAGCCGTTTCACGGCTGGTTGTCGCTGAATATATTCTGGAGTAGTAAGGAGGTCAGGGTAGAATGTAGCTAAAACGGATTTAGTGCACATTGGTATATTTGTGTTCGACGATAGCCAGTTTTATGGCGGAGGAATAAGCCATGCTTCACTCCGGCCTTGCCTAATAATGCAGGCTAATGCAGCCTATATACGTCCCACAGGTGCCCTACCTGTGGGACGTATATAGGCTGGATTAGCCTTCTCTCAGAGAGAGAGAGAGCCTGGAGTCTGGGCGTAATCACCACGCGATCCCACCGCGGATTGGCTATTTCAAGCGCTAAGGTATACGAACACCTCTGACACTCAGGTTTCCTCACGGTGTTTTCCTTCACAGTTTGCAAGTGGTGTTGTTACTATAGCTTCACAAATGTAAATAAATAAATAAATTGTTTATTTTCATTGATAGAACTTAACATATTTACAGATGTTTAAAAAACCTATTTAGAGGCTAAAAATTCCAGCCATGCCGGGACTTGAACCCCCGACCACTGGCTAACCATGCCAGCGCTCTCCCAACTGAGCTAATATTTACAGTACATTTAAAATAAATTAAAGAAAGAAAGAAAGCAAGAAAGAGGATATTTATTTAAATTGTCACAGAAACACAAAGTAAACAAAAGGTACACAAACAAAAGACACGAACGTCAACAAAACAGAGATAAAACAAAAATTAGACTAGCAAAAAACAATTTTTGCTTAAAATAGGTTACTTTAGTGCTGTATCTTAGGCGCATTTTAATTTTTTTTAATAGAGGCAATATTGTAATACTTTTCGCAAGATTAAATTTGCTTTACTGGGTAAATGGGTCAAATATTTAATAATTAAACTACCTAAGTCGAAAATAAACACCGAGCTCAGGCTTATGCATACGCCATGGATTATTCTTTTAATTGGCATCAACGTACGTAACATAGAAAACAAAATCATTGGTACATGCCGGAATTCGAACCCACGACCTCCCGAACGAGAAGCCGGCGTTCTACCGCTCCGCTACCACTGGCTGCGCGGACACAAAGTAGAAATTTTACTGTCGGAAGTGGTGGAGAAAATTCCGACTTTTACAACGCAATTAGACATTAAAACTCACTTACAATAATCTCGCCCGCTTAAGGAGACTGCCCGGACTTCAGACTATTTTAAAAGTGAATTTGCAAAAGTTATCCGGCCCAAATAAAAGGCGAAGTTCATCTATCTGAAAATATTAAAATTAACTAAGTCCGAGATATTCCCGCTCCCACGGTAAATAAAATGATAAAATTTCTCTCGGCGGAGGAAAAAGGTCCGCCTTTTGTTAGAATAAAATATTCAGACCTTAAACTTGGGAAGGGGAGAAGAGCGGAAATCGCTAAGGAACAAACCTCAAATTACATCAGTTGCCGCACGTTTTAGCTGAGTAATAATGTATTTACCAACTCGCACTTTATACGAGCCAACTTTGTATTTAATCACTTCCAACCGAGTGATTACTTCAGTGATTTTAATATTATCACGTAGGGGTCCCGTGCCTGCTGAATTAAAAACCAATCCTTCAGGACAGAATGGAATTTACATTTACCGTACCCACTTTTTATTTACAACAATGCAAATCACCTTTTTAGGCAACCGCCGACCGGTGGCACCAGCTCGCAAACGTCGTACATTTTCCTGATTGCGCGCGCCGTCTTCTCTCTTGCAAGCGCACTTTCATAAAAAATTCATCACGAAGCCGACTGAAATTTAAAAGGTCCATAATGCTGGCATAAGTCCTGTGCCCTGTTTCTAGGTCACGAGACACGGTGCACCCACGTTAATGAGCTCGGCTTTGAACAACGTGCATTAGAATTAGTTTGGTTACCTAACCGCGTAAGGTGGTGGGCTCTCGGAGGTTGAATCTTTATTCAAAACTTCAGGAATGGGTAGAATTTTTTGCCTCTAAATACTTAGGTTTTTAAAATTGTCCTCAGCACGGGTTAGTGCAACAAAAAGAATATAATCATGTAGATACAGCGATATCATTCCGATGTAAAAGCCTAACTGCTAAGCGGGTTATTCGGGGCTACAAGTGAAGTAAATTACTTCGGCCAGATGTCGCTGCCTGTACGTAATACAGAGAAGTTTGTAGAGGCTCGAAATTTCACCGATGCCTGCACTTGCCTATTAGCTCAGTTGGGAGAGCGCTGGCACGGTCAGCCAGAGGTCGCGGGTTCATATCCCGGCATGAGTGAAATTTTTAGCATCTAAATAGGTTTTTAAAATGTACAACTGTATTTATTATTATTATTTCAATAGTTCAACAATGCCTAAGGAATTATGAAGATTTCCTTACATTTTTCTTCTTGAGGCTAAGCGTGATGAACTTAGATATAGACAGCCAGCTGCCATTTAGCGCAACTATTCAAACGGAATTATTCAAGCAGCTATTCACGAAGCTAGTACAACGGCACTTTCAAGGCTACAATAAGCTGCATAAGCCATATGAAGGCACACGGCAGACGCCTTCTCCAGCCCCAACAGTCGCCGATCCAATCGGATAGAATCATTATTATTTTTAAAGAGCTGAGGAAAACCTTAATGGATACAAAAAAAACCTCAAGACAGCGCCTTAACAGTTAAGGACAGACAGGCAGGCCACCGTGAAATATTCAGGTCGGCCGGTGGATATGTTTTATTTAAAGCACCGCGCAATGCGGACTCCTAAAATATTTACTAACGACTACACCGCTGAGACGGTCTTGTCACCTTGTACCTAGTTTGACAGGAGTGAAAATACATACATACATAAACTCACGCCCCTATTCCAGAGGGGTAGGCAGAGACTAGGGACTGCCACTTCCTACGATCCTGACAGATCACTTTCGCTTCTTCAACTTTCATTAGTCGTTGCGTGCACGAACGCCGATTTTGGGTACTTTTTATCTTGCCCTTTGCTAATACATCCCCTATTTGGTCGAAGTATGCCCGCCTATTCAAATACCTCATTATAAGAAAGTAATTTAATTTTTTCTGCGATTAATCAAGGTAATTATTCCACTAACATGGACTTATTGCTTCTTTGGGCTTTGTTCTCGAAATGGTTTTTGATACACTTTGCATTCCCAATTGCATACCTTGAGAATTTCACAATTTGCCTGAAGCAGGTAGGTATATTTATTTTATTCATTTATTTTAACCTTAACGAAAAGTTACGGCTAAGCTTAGCATAATATGCATTTTAGTAAAGAACAAAAAGCTAATTACAAGTTTTCGCAAATAGAAACTAATTAAACTAGGTAAGATAAGATAAGAATATTCTATAATGTACCAGGAAATTCACAACATAAAATATTTACAAAGATACAGTACAAATGGCGGCCTTACTCGAATTTAATTAGGTATAAAATTCAATAACGCTACAAACATGTCGAGTACACTGAGCGAAACAGATTTTTTTCTCCGATAACATCAAACCCTTACATGGTTACACTTTCTTTCTAATCAAAATATCTGTAAGTACTTGGTTACAGGACGAAATGCACCTGAAGTTTCGTTACGGTTGCAACAAGGATGTATCTAATAGGTTGATGTGCTGTGCTGACGCTAAACGATGAGAAATGTCTTAGCAAGTCTAGACAACTTGATAGGTCACTAATAGGTTGATGTGCTGTGCTGATGCTAAACGATGAGAAATGTCTTAGCAAATCTGGACAACTTGATAGGGCACTAATAGGTTGATGTGCTATGCTGACGCTAAGCGATGAGAAATGTCTTAGCAAGTCTAGACAACTTGATATGGCACTAATAGGTTGATGTGCTGTGCTGACGCTAAACGACGAGAAATGTCTTAGCAAGTCTAGACAACTTGATAGGGCACTAATAGGTTGATGTGCTGTGCTGACGCTAAACGACAAGAAATGTCTTAGCAAGACTAGACAACTTGATAATGCAATGCCATGGTAAGAATGCCGTCGTTAAAAGTTACTAATTCAATGGATGTTTATGGCCAGATATCTTGAACGCAGAATATAGAGCAAACTATCTTCAGCTAAAGCCCATATAGACGCACTAAGCCAAGAAGCAAACTCAGGCTTACACTTGAAACTTAGTTAAGCCGCAGTATAGCTGCCTAGGAGGCTCAAGAGACGATTAGGCTAAGTGAAATGCATGACACATCCTACTAAGTTTACCTAGTTCTGTGGGCATCTATGGGCGTTAACCCTATTTGCCTAAATACCTACGGTTTCCGACATTGTCCCAACTATTGTTTGACCAGAAACGTTCTACAAAGCTAGAAGTCTGTCGTGTCTGTGTCTATTTATTTCAGTTCTATATATCACGTCAAAGACATATCACGTCTTGTTGTTATAATGTATTTTCTTTCTTTCAACTGGTATCGATAATTTTATGCAGATGTAACTGTTACAGATGACTAATGTAAACTACCATCATAAGTACATAATAATTGTAACATACAATAGATAGATAGAGAACACTTTATGGCACAACCAGGAGAAAGAATTACAAATAGTAATTCATAAGTAACTAGTTATATACATTTAACTGCAGGTCACTGACCTTCTTTCATATATTTTAGGCCTAATTATGACACGGCTAAGAGCGATTTATAGTCTCATCTATGTTCTTAAATGGTCTGAGAGGCTTTCTTTCAGCACGGTTCACTTAAGTGTTGTTTCCGTTGTGTAATAAAAATCATGTCAATGATGGGTCATGGGTGGGTCCGTGTGAACTAAGCAAACTCTTATCAAAAGCGAAATATGAGTAAATCACTCGCTCAATGACAAGAAACCCGACCCAGTCTGTGTCCGCTGAGCAGAGCACACACATATATTCACCTTCCTTCACTATTAATACAAAATCACACATACACACACAAGCTTTTACGATCTTTGTTGTTTTTTCGCAATGCCGTTTATATAAACAACTGGCATCTTCACCGCCTCCGGGGACTTCAGTCCCTATTCCTATGGGGCCCAGAAAAATAACCTGCATTGTTACACGTTTTCTGTTCGGGCTTTGCCCCAATCGGTGGATCTAAACCTGTTTTCGGTGGCTTAGCTGAGTGAATCTACTCGAAATTGTTGCCGTCATTATCCTCGATATGTCGTCATAAAACATCATTTTCAGCGCAACACGTGTCAATAATTTTTTTTTATATTAGGTAGTTTGATTGATTGACACTTTTACATACTGTAGCAACAATAACTGTATAGTAAGTACTTTTGTTGTGCTGAGAACTGTGAGAGCTTGTTGAGAAAAAATATGTATTGGCGACAATTCGAGTAGATTCGCCCAGCTACCAAGAGGTAAGGCAGTGCCCTACCCCGGGTCCCCTAAGCTTAGGATACTCCTAGCCGTTGGCCAGCATATTTTATAGTTAGTTAGAGCTCCAATTCCTTTTATTAGTTAATATGTTCCATATTATTATTATCATTTAGTTAAGTTTGAGTCAATGCTTATACCTAATTATCGTAATAAGTTTAATTATTTGTCTATGATAGTTAAGTGACCGAGCAGAATCTTGTTGTCTTAACGAATTAAATATCCCTAATTATTTTTCACTGCATCTAGTCATAAACTATTTCGTTTTGTATGTTAACACACTAATAAGGATTCCGGGAACGTACAATTTTGGACCAGAAAATGTTTAGACATAACATATTAGAGCACCATACAGAAATGGAAGCCACCGCGCGACCAACACATATTGCGGATTTATGCTCAATTTATTGGAATAATTGCAGTAGTCTAGCAAGTTTGTGAAAATTTAACTAAATACCGTTATATACATGCATTATACATAGGTATAAGTAGCCTTACTGCGAATATATAAGCAATTGTTCAGAGTGAGTGCAGCGTGTGACACGCGGAGAACGCTCAAGTTACTCCCGATTTTACGGTTTTTAAGTTTTTAACCATTACTTAAACTTTTTTTGTAAACCGATGAAATTATTAGCCTAATAACTAGATAACGGTATATTAATTATGTAGCTAATTATGTTAACTATATCTATTGTCCTTCAAACTAATTTGTAATTATATGTAGTAATTAACTTCAACAACTTGTGTTTGCTTATTTTCTCCTACCTTATTCACACTTTTGGATGATTATTTGATTATATTAATGGTAATTATAACACTCGAATCGTATATTTATACTATCGAGGCGTTTTTAATTATAGATAAATTCAAACGCCAATTGCAGGAAATTGAGGGATTGCCAATTGCTACGAATGTTTAGGTATCTGAATTCGACATAATATGAGGCACACAATACTGTACGCAGAATTCGATTTTCAACAACTTACACTTCGCAAGTTTTTCTCTGAGATTGACCGTTTGCAAGCAGGACACGCTTTGAAACCACTATATTCCAGTTACACTAAGTTGGGGAAAAACTTCCTTGTTTTGGCCATAGTTGCTTAGCCGGATTATTACGTTTTGATACTCATTAAATGCAAAAAAAAATCTCTCTAATTTTTTGCAAAGTAATTATTCTCTAGGATGCTCCCTGTAGAAGTTATATTTTGGGAGCTACCAAAAAAAAGTGTCAAAATTTCCCGAGGTATCTCATGTTACCATTTTATGTGATTAATTAGTAGCACCCATATGTACGAGATAAAATAATAAAAACTGCAACACCACCTTTTATGTAATGCCTATGTACATTCTGCATATTATGCGGTGTCACGGTGTGCCAAGCGCGCGCGTCCGTAAACTCGATCATGCGGGTTATTGGGCGGCGAGCTGTAACGCGGGTCGCTCGCCCGCTACGGTACGTAGCTGTCTCGCCTGCAATGAGTGGTTCAGCTTTATGCAGGTCCCTAAATAGCCAAAACTTTTATCAAGTACGTACATTAATTCACCCCTGTATCCAGGAGGTGTAGACAGAGACTGTTGAACGTTGATGAAGCGAACCTAAGGTTTTGTCATGATAGTGGCAGGTGGCAAATGATCATGTTTCTAAGTAGGTACTTCTAAAATCACTAACACGTTATGTAGTTATACACTACTGTATGGTACCCGGCTGCCTTTGACTCTATATGCCTCACATGTTCTCTTCATGATTGTTTTGTTTTATCTCTGTTTTGTTGACGTTCGTGTCTTTTGTTTGTGTACCTTTGGTTTACTTTGTGTTTCTGTGACAATTTAAATAAATATCCTCTTTCTTTCTTTCTTTCTTCTTTCTTAGTTGATACTTTTGTAAAACTGACAAAATATCTTTACAAGAGTTATGTAATTTAATGTTACAATGAAGTGAAGTGCCAATCTCACAGTTACAATCTATCTACGTCTTCTGAAAGTCGAATAAGATTATTGTGTGCGCATAGGAAGTGCCTTGGATCTTCCCGTTGCTACGGGAAAACTGATAGCTAGATAAGATCGGGTTTCACTCTAGGCCTCCAATCACGTATGGATGTAGACATAGATGCTTCACCATCAAGCTACGATAATACTGAGTAAACTCAAATCCTACCCGCCACCTATGCCAACTGACATATTGACCACTTCTCGTCTTTTGATGAGTATTGTTTAGACGATACTACTTGTAATACTACTGTACTTATATTGTGAACGTTACGTATGTACACTGTTTGAGTTCCTAATAAATAAATAAACGATAATCAAAAATTTCGGTTCTTATCCGAAGTAAAACGTTTCAATGAAAGTCTTTTCAGCATTGACCACGTAGCGATTGGTCGAAAAAGCTAAATCGAGCAGCAACTCATGCAAAATTGGTCAGCGCTTAAATTGATTGGCCATCAAGAGACCCTATAATATTTTTTGGTCAGCTGTAAAATTTATTTTGTTCAGTTAATGACACCTATTTACACCTATTTACCAAATTACCTAATGTGTCTATGGAGAAAAGGAAAGCGGATAAAATCGCTAAGGAAATAATAACTCTCCTATGCTGTACTGGACAATGAATTGTTTTGTAGTTCGATTATTTATTTCGCGGACCAAAATGAGTTATTTGCTGACTAATCATTGTTTTGTGATATTCTTTTTTTGTTTATACAGGTTGCGTGTCATTTGATTTGTTCCCATAAATATTTCACATAACTTTTGTAACACTTCATAAATACTACTGCACTAATTTTGGGTGGTTTGAAAGACATAGCAAAATTAAAGTGCCTGACAATAGCTATCGAATACGCTAATTTGTGTTTTTTTAATACGCTCTTTTCAAATATATCTCGTCATAAAGTCGAATCTATTAGAACCATTAGTAGCCATCGAGAGCGGCGCCCTACTCTAACAAAAATTTTCGATTTAAAGCTAAATGTTTCGCAAACGGAACCCTAAATCGAAAAATGGTTTTCCTACATGCACAATTTTTTTAAACGACCAAACCAACGATACTTACTCCACACTATGGTGTAGGCGAAAAAAAAATGCATCCCTAATTCAAGCGTAACGGGAGGTACCATAAAAAAAAATTTTTTATATGTGTTTCTGCGATTTTGTAGCCGTAGTTAATATGTGTATCTATAGCAAATTTCAGCTCTCTAGTACTTATGGTCTCTGTGCTAAGCCGCGGACAGACAGACGGACACACATGGCGAAACTATAAGGGTGCTTTGATGACTACGGAACCCTAAAAAACAGCCAAATCAAAGGTGCTCCGTCATACGTTAGGCAATTGATTTTTATTTCTATAAAATAATACATCTACATTATTTTATAGAGAAAGAAGAAGATACTAGGTTAATGTAATACTGAACTAACATACTTTCACGTAGAGTCGGAGGACTCTACTTAGGTAATCATCATCATCCATTTGACGCCCACTGCAGGACATAGGCCTCCCTCGTGGTTTTCATAACCATGAGGGGTTTTGCCATGATCGCCATGCTTGGCAGGCGGGTTGGCGATGGTACTTAGGTAATGATCAGTGCGAAGTGCGAAACCGAACTCATCCGAAGTGAGTCCGGAATTTAATATGACAACTATTTATGTACCCAGTGCCTAGTTTGGCTGCAGTTGGCACCGTTGGAATGTCACTTAATTAAAATTAATTGAAGTTCTAACAGCAAGGGAGACAATTTGCGCAAATTAATTCAAGTTTATTTAACACGTGACGGCTACATGTGAGCGAGGCTGTGATTAAATAAAACCCTCGTCCAGCAAAACAAACAGGCAGAAGAGTCACTCTTCAGAGATAGGTATGATCGTACAAATTTCAAACTAGTCTCTGAGTAAAATATTCGAGAAGATTGTTTTAGGTCAACTACTTAGCACTTGAATAATATCAACTTCGAAGTAACTTTACTCAAGCGCGGGCGAACAACGACAGGCGCTGGAGTCATGTTAGTTAAAATATCCCTCATTATGTTATTTATAAAAACTAGGTTACTTTAAACTCTCCTCAAATCAAGTTTAAGCAATCTTGCATATGAAAGACCAATTTTAACTCCACTGGAGGAGTGTTTCAAGTCGTGTTTTTATAAGGAAGACTCTTTTGGAACTGAAACTTTTGTGAGCGATATACTTACCAAATTATTAAGTCAGGACTCTTAAATTTGTCGGAAGAGTCCGACCAGGTTTCGCTCTGGTTTGCAGAGCTTAATCAAATTATATTTAGTGTAAGTAATACTTATGTACAGGTTTATTTTGTGATCAGTCAAATGCATTTTATTACGTAGAATATGAGACAATCCTATTAAATGATTTAGGATATTACAAAAGGGAAAGTCACAGTTTCTGCGTTACAATAAATAAAAAGTTTTTGATTTTTTTGGAAATTATAATAACCTTTCCTCCGCGCACGAACAAACATTTTACACCAAGGTTGTAATAATGAAACACGTCAAAATGTTAAATAAAAGACATATTTTTGCTTAAAACAAAAGACAGGGCAAGTACTTACATATCAAGCTATTTTTTTAGACGAGAAGTTGGCCAGCTTTTCTAACATTTCTGATTTCATGGAATTTATTATAAAGATGTTGCAAAGCCTTCATCTTTTTCTATTCTATGGCGTCCCAGGCTGATGGCCGGCTGGACACGGGGGATATTGCATTTTACACGCCGTGGAGCGCGCCGGCAACTCATATGTAGCCTGTTAGCCTACTCGCCCGTCTAATTGATTGAGATCATCAGTTTATCGGTACGTAATTTTCGATCGTCTAGCCCGGCTTAGTATGCTGTTAAGTTTGTCACGAGCGGAGATGATATTTACATTTATTTACTTGGGTCTTATTCACAGTAGGTGCTGTTAATTTGCGTTAGAAATGGTAATGTGGAAGAAACTGCCATGCTCTGGACGTTTTAACATGAGTTAACACTAATCCCAGGTTTGTCTTATACTAACAATCTATTTCTGTTTACTGCTGGCAGTTTTTTTATTGTAGTTTAGTTAACTGTAGATTAACATATTGTTTGTCTACAAGAAACAGGGTGTATATACATATTTTGAACCCGGGTTCCGGGCCCAAACTCGAAGTGACGAAATGATCGAAGATTTTGTTATACCTACTGGTAAACCACAGAGACGCAAGGATAGTTCGTTGAATTCCTATTCCAACCAGAGGTCGCTCTTGCATCTCTGACTCCTCGGCAAACGAAATTCCATCCGAGAAAGTTACGGGGAGTACCTACCTAAAGTATGATGAGATGAGCAGATGTACCGTTCCACGCAATTCTGGTTGATTTTACAATTTCCACTTTCCATTACCATTTAATCCAGTCTAGGTGATAGGTCAATGGTATTTTCAATGTAACATAATAATACAATAAAATACCTATCGTTAGCTATGAACTCTCTGTTACTTTCTCTCCCAAAATGTCCACTTTGAGCATAGAAAATGTTCACAAAGTCAAATAATCAAACATTCCAATGGGATTAATGTAGGTACATTAAAAAAACTTAGCTTCCAGCCCCCAAATACTATTTTACCGCTAAAACTAAATAATATGATAGTTTAGCACTAAACCTGCATGATATGGAATTTAACCATAGTAACTAATATGGATTTGACCATCTAAATTCCAACCTGCGTGTTCCACCTATGTCCATTATTTGGAACACGCATGGCCATTTGGTTTGAATTTAGATGAATATATAGATATTTGACCATATCTAAATTCCGAATAGTTAGTGACAGACCTCAGTTTTAATGTTGCATTCACGCTTCGGGAAGATTCTGCTTGGACCTAGACTTTCTGGCACTATTGACTCTTACCTATACGGCGCTGTGTGCCTACCTAGAGGTTCACTGGTAAACCCTCCAGTCGTGAAGTGAAGCGGCCGAAGTTTGGATGAGTGGTTGCACATCGGCCTCCAGGCCAACAGCAAGGTGCAGAAAGCCTATTGACTCCTAATAAATGTGAGTTGACCATTCATTGACTTGACTAGGTACTTCTTGATAGGTACCTCAAGTTGAATATTCTGCGTGCATAGAAAGTCAGCTAGCATTCGAAGCGTTTTGTTTCACTTTGAAACGTTGAAATACTGGCTATTTGAGCAAATCAAAGTAAGGCAGTTCCTAGTGTGATTCGAACCCCAGTGGGATTCGAAGCCGAGCGGGATTCGAACCCTCCACCTCTGTCATGGTAATGAAACGTGTTGCCGCTTATCCAACGAGGCATTCGATCCCGATATCTGCCTTTCACATTTTCGCTGAAGCGATTATTGGGGCACAATTTAGTTGCCTGACATTTCCTCAGTTTTTCGTCCTTTCAAATCAACGAGCAGCGATCTAGGCCTCGATTCTGTTAAAGTATTATAAATAGTACAGTGAAAAATTGCGTGAAAGCGTACATTTCATTGCGCCTTCAAATCTACACGCGCACTAGGAGTCAAACAACTTTTCACTTGAACCGACCGTGAATTTGTTATTGGGCAATTATTGCTGCAATTGTTGCCTGTAAGTTTCAGTAATAAGTACAAACTTCACAAAAGCCAACCTAACAGCAACTTGAGATTTCTCTAGGCCGAGTGCATGAGTTGCATGACCCATTTTTCATGTTCACTTCTAAGCGGGCTTTCTAGCTCCTTTGTTGGGTCCACGCCGTCTCTCAACTAGAGTAACTGGCTATTGTATGCTAAGTATCACTGAAAGCAAGGCCTCGAAACTTTTAGCTCACAGTACAGTCGAAGAGTTTTGAGCTTCCCGAGTGTCACTCCTATCTGCTTGAGAAGTTGAGACTCAAAGAGTTATGCCGCATACGATCGGAGCTTTCGAAGACACATTTTAGTCTTAGACGTATGTAAGATTAGGTGTGTTAGAATGAAAAAAAAAAACTAGCCTGTTATAAATTCTTATTTATAAAAACACGATTCCTTAAAACGCCGCTTAAAATAGTCTGTGGCGGCGATTTTACAAGGGAGAGACGTAACCACAGATAAGTGCTTTAGAGAAAGTGTGTTTTTATAAATAAGGCCATTAGACTATGACCATAAACATTTTTTTTATTTCATTTTTTTAGGTACGTTTGCACCCTGCCATACTTTGTCGGACTGCTGCTCAGCTAACGACCGGTTACTTGTGAATAGTGACAACGATACTCCCAATTTTAAAGGCATCATGATACTATAGTAGCAATACCACTCGCTAACGGTGAAGGAAAACATCGTGAGGAAACCTGATTGCTTGAGCTATTCATATACCTCAGCGCTTGAAATCGCCAATCCGCGGTGGGCACGCGTGGTGATTAAGCCCATACTCTCTCCCTGAGAGAAGGCCTGTGCCCTTCAGTGGGACTTATATAGGCTGCTTATGATACTATAAGAATATTGTCATCATATGTTATGTTATCAATTTTATTGAATACTTTTAATATCATGACATTGAATATTGACCGATAAAGCAATTGGGAAAAAATATCAATGCAAACCAATGCCAGAATGATCAAATATAACTCTATTTTCATTAAAATTGTTCATTATCCTAACACGGTATCGTCTCATTGTTTCCCGAAAAATACAAGCAACATGATTTATGATACTCGTATGTGGAAGACAGAAGCGAAGGACAAAGGGAAAAAATCACAAAAGGCCTATCAAAACAAGTGTCCGACCCGCGTAAACGATTTTCTGGGCAGCAGCGGTCGAAAGCCTTTCTTGTTGATTTTATGATTCTTGCACAAATAAAAAGTACTTGGGCAACCGAGCCCACTTTGTGAAAATCTACCTACGTATTTAAGTAAAATCTACCTACTTTGCTAGGTAAAGCTACTCTTGCTAAAAAATATCAATTGCTAAACGGAAACTACGCAGAGTCTTCACATCGCCAATCTCACAGAGTCTAAAGAAGAAAGTCTTCAATGAGTGCGTCCTACCCGTCATGTCATACAGTGCCGAAACGTGGCCACTCACGGCGGGGCTGAACCAAAAATTTAAAGTCGCTCAGTGTTCTATGGAAAGGTCTATGCTCGGGGTTTCTCTGAAGATCGAATTTGAAATCTATGGTTTTCCGACAGAGAACCATAGACACCGACATAGCCCACCGATTTAGCATGCTGAAGTGGCAGTGGGCCGGCCGGCCATATCACCCGAAGTACTGATAACCGATGGGGTAGACGAGTTCTTGAGTAGAGACCGCGGTTCGGTAAACGTCCTCAGACTCGGTGGAGCGATGATCTTCACAAGGCGGCTGGCAAGAGCTGGATGAGAGTAGTCGACGACCGTGCTCAGTGGCGTGCAATAGGAGAGACCTATGTCCAGCAGTGGACAAGCGTAGGCCGATGATGATAATGATGAAATTGTATGGGCAGGATGTATCCATTCACGGTAAATCACCAGCATCTATATTGAGCCAAATCGCAGCTCAGTCTTAAAGTTCTAAGTATAATTGTACTCGTTAAAAAGACCTCAAGAGCGTCCGTAGCTCAGCGGAGCACTCCTAATTAGCACAGACAGACAGTCCGAAACAGCATAATTAGCGCTCTGCACTCAGAAATACCCACTTGCGCTGAATAATGCAACATTATGTACCATTAACTTGTAGACTGCAGTCGGTGAAGAGGCTTGGTTATTACCTACGATAGCTATTTATGGCATTGCAGCAAAGATAAGATAAGATAATTGTTTATTTGAACACAAATAGTTAAATATGTTTACAATATCATTGTGCCCTGACTCCTGAACTAGGCGGGGACCTGTATCTCAGGAGCCAGTGCTGTCCCGAAAGGTATGATACAATGCTATTCTGTGAAGAATGACAGATAAAAACAATCAATCAATAAGGCAACCACAATACATCCCATGTATACTTTCTTCGGAAGAAAGTTACAAATTAACATCAAATTAAAGTAGGTTACTATTAATTACATAAAAATTATCAAAAATAATAAAATTACATGCAAAATGTGTGCGTGTGTGTGTGTGTGTGTGTGTGTGTGTGTGTGTGTGTGTGTGTGTGTGTGTGTGTGTGTGTGTGTGTGTGTGAGTGTGTGTGTGTGTGTGTGTGGGTGTGTGTGTGTGGGTGTGTAAGTGTGTGTGTGTGTGTGTGTATGTGTGTGTGCGTGCGTGCGTGCGTGCGTGCGTGCGTGCGTGTGTGCGTATTTAGCCCAGTACAAACAAATTGTTCTCTGTGGAAATATAATCTTGAGTAATAAGCCAGTCGAAAAGTTTGCGCCTGCATTCAAAGGAATTGAGAAGGTAAATATCACATACTTTATTCAGTTTATTGTATAGAAAAGTGCCAAGAAATGGAAAGAATTTTCTGAAGAAGGATGTCTCTTTTTGGGAAGCCGCTTTGGTGCCTCACTGCTGGACAAAGGCGTCCCCCTGAGATATATACATTTTTTACATTTTCTAGCTGACTCGGCACACGTTGTTTCGGTATATTAATTAGCCTACAACCTATTCACAGACCTACCAAATATATACAAAAAAATTCATAAAATTCGGTGAAGAGTTTGATAAAAAACACTGTAACACGAGATTAGTATATATTGCAAGATTATACGCGATTGACATCTCTCTTTCCATAATCTTTCTAGTAAGTATATAGATAATACATACCTATAAACATATTTTAGCCGATCGCGAAATTTCTATTTCATGCGCAAAACTGAGAAAAGAAAGAGGTTAGAACCGTATTTGTCCCAATAAATAACAATGTTTCAATAACGCTCGACGAAATACTCTCCGGACCATTAGTGCCGAATGGGTATAGGTACTCGTAGAGCAACTTGCGATTGGGCCCTTTTTGCCGAACATTCGATCGATTCGGATATGCCGAGAAACCGTTTGATGAAAAGTCAAGATAGTATTTATTATTTAGTATATTTTACGGCAGAAAAGCAACCTTAGATGCCCTATCTCGTGATGTACACGTGGAAATATTTCCACTGGCGGAAAACTTCCATTCGCAATATGCCAGAATTTTTTCTGGGAACATTAGCACTGTTACCCGGAATTCCCAAAATACACTTGTACTTTTCAATAGATGCTTATACTTATAATTAAATATAAGATGTGTTCATTTATTATACAATGTAAAACGATTTCGAGTGAGGCGTCCTAACAAGTCTTACATTGTAGTTCATTAGTCTTATTTTTTCCTACATAGGGGTAACAGGGTCACAAAGTGACGTAATATACCTAACCTGATAAAATAAAAAAATACAATAATCCGTTAGGTTGCTTGGGCATATTGCTGACAAGTAACTGGAAATATTCATTTGCTATGGGTAGGAGTTTTCGTTTCTATGATTATTTTTTGGCTACTTTCATTTAAGACAATTTGTACTTCAATTGAGATACCATCTAATAATATCGCTCGTAGCCGAGTGATCTTAAACGATCACGAAGGTTAAGCAACACAGGGCGCGTTCAGTGCATGGATACGATCACGAAGGTTAAGCAACACAGGGCGCGTTTAGTGCATGGATGGGTCGCCGTCTATGCCTAACGCTAGTGGCATTTTTCCGAGCGGTTCCGTGCTTCGCAAGGCACATTAAGTTGTTAGTGCCGGCTGCCGTCGATAGATGGCAGTCGTTAAGCCAAGTCAGAGGCCTTAGGGCGGCTTGACAACTTCTGACAGTAGACGAGCCACTAGTCTACAAGCCTCCACCAATCCGGACTTGCCCCCGTGGTGGAGTATGGCCTATACCTTCCTCAGGGAAGAGACCCGTGCCCCTCGGTGGGGACATAATGGGTTGATGATGAATATCTGAAGAACTGACCAAAATTCACAGTAGACGTCAACGCTGTAAGCAACATTTCCAGCCTTCGGCAGTATTCCCTGGCACGGTACATCAGTAACCTAACCTAACCTAACCCGCCTATTGTAGCCAAAATCCAACCATCCGTCTCTAAACGTCCGTCGTACGAGCATATCAGGCACTCGGGCAAAAAATATCTACATTTATGTCGACTGCAAATCAATCTTTACATATTTGCACTCTAAACAGTTGCGTTAAGAGCTACATTGCAAAAAAAATCAAGGTTAAGCTCCTGTCGACTGTACCAACCTAGTCTCATCATATACCGTCTCACCCCTAGCCATGGAGCATGATGAGCAAAGTGAATAGAATAATGAATGGCGCGCCCGAGTTAATGGAAGACAAACCAAACTCTTATATACGTAGCACAGTCGACAGCATGCGGACCTTTACAAGAGTCTATTGTACTCAGTTACCTTACGGATCACTTCACAATAAACATTATAATGTTAATCCGGTGTAGACTGTACCTATCGCTTTTATTCATACCTACATAACACACTTAAATAGAGATAGTTGGTGGGTATATGTATACCTAGTTGCATTGATGAAAACACAAGTATTATGTAGTGCTTAGGTAAACAGCGTATCGATAGAGCCTTTTCCTCAAATTCAAGAGGTCGTGGCCGTAATATTCGTCCATTTTAGTAAGTCCTTTTCAGGGTTCCGTAGGTACCTCAAAAGGAAAAAAACGGAACTCTTATAGGATCACTTTGTTGTCCGTCCGTCCGTCCCCCCGTCTGTCTGTCAAAACCCTTTATCTCGGAAACGCGTGGAGGTATCGAGTTCAAATTAAAACCATATACTCAGGTCTACAGTCTCTTGAAGCTGTGAAAAAATCAAACTCTAAGTTAACGTAAAAAAAGAAACGGTCGTTTATGCCGCAAAAAACGTATATATAAAAAAGAAACCTATGATAAAGCCGCCGTCTGTACTCTTAGGTTAAGAAATCACTTTGCAATTTCCTTTTTTTGTATAATAAAGCGTTCTCTATCTATCTATATTTCAACACTCAAAGGAATCAAAATTTATAGGGTACTTTCCGTTGACCAGTAACTATGAAATTTGGCAACATCTTATACTACAAGTAAGTACAGGGAGAAATCTGAAAACTATACATACATACAATAAAATTGCAATTAAAGCATTTAAAAAATTGTCTTTGAAGTTCGGGAAAAGCTCGTAAAAACTGCGAAATATCGAGTCTGAACGAAGCGTTCTGAAGTGAACTGAAGAGCCCTGAACTGAGTCCGACTCGCACGTGTCGTTTTTTCCTCTGTGATAGTAAACAATTATTAATTATCCTTATAATCGAATATTTCGAATATTAGCAATGTTATTAAGATTATTTTTATTTTCTTCCTAAGATCATAATTTTGTAGTTTTCGGAAGGCCTCACTAAACATAGTAGTAGACTTTTTACTTCAATAAAATAAAAACTGTTACTTTTTAATTTTCGCCTAACACCGTTGTGGCAAGCAGTACTTGTTAACTAACTAAAAACTCTTTAGCTCCGATGAAACCTAGACTGTTCTGAAATCGTTGCCATATCAAATATTTGACTTGAATTTGACAAAAAAGTGTCAAAAAATAAGTAATTGAAAAGTTTGTTAAAAGTGTTCTTTAATTTTATCCATACCGCTGGCGGTAGCGTTGAAAACAGTTATAGATTGCAAATTTATTCAGTATTCGAAATATTGGACGAAAACTTATTCAAGTCCAAATTAGTCGAATGGTGGAATGGAAACAGGCAAATATTCGAAGTCCAATCCCTAGTCTTGTCCTCGAATCCAGGCGTACAAGCTGGGATTCGACTCGGAGTATGTAAATCATCCAAAATACAAGTAGAAGTAAAGGAGGCCTGCCTGTATCATTACGTTACGGTATTTGACACGATCAACAATAAATTATTTCATATGCTCGATTAAAACAAAAATTACAAAATTATATCTCTTTTGTGAAAATGTACCTCTTTTAGTCAATTACTAGTTATTACAATTTTTAAATAGATTAAACATAAAAAGAGTGCTCTGAAATGTGACGTCATAAGCCAGTATTTTCATACAAAATTCCGTTTTAAAAGTAACTCATTTGATATTTTGTCAAATACCCAATTGGTGGCCGTGGGATAAAAGACCACCGGTGTTATTTTTAAAAACATAATTTTTTTATGACTAAGATATAACAGGGAAACGAATTGGGAGAAGCGCAACGGTTAAACATCACATTATGTCAGCCTTACTTTGTTTTAAGATTTTTTTTCTGATGAGGTAATAAATACTTTTTTATCTTTTAAAACGTTTGCCTCACGTTGGAGAAATACTTTCTAATTTAGATTTGTGAATTTGAAGTAAGTACCTAACAATAACACTCGTCAACTTTGAAGGAAACCATTTCATCGTGAGGCACGCGTGGTTTTATTGAGCCCACCCATAATCTCTCTCTCTCTCTCTCTCTGAGAGAAGACCTGTGCCCGCAGTGGGACGAATATAGGCAGCTTCATCATCATCATGATCCTCAATCCACCTCTGCCCACTGCTGGGCAATAGGCCTTTTCCCCATCACGCCATCTGTCGGGTCTATCGCCTTTCGCATCCACGGGCCCCCTGCCGACCTGACCACATCGTCCGACCTTATGCGTGATGTTATAGTTTATTAACAGTTTTATTAGTACTTTATAAATCTACTTATTCATATAGTAGAGCTATTCATATTGTAAATTGGAAAGGTGTAGAGCCGATGAAGTTTACCTACTGTAAGGTGGGCGGAGAAAATGGTCCGTGGATCACGCATACCTACCTCGGTACCGATATACTTATTATGTTTAAGTTAGCTACTTACCTCAAAGTTACAGTTACATTAGCTATATATTTATTCATTTAACCATTTATTTCGGACTTAAAATGTGCATTAGGATATAACATTAGCAAGTTATATCGTTGTAGTTATATATTTGTGAAGTTATAGTAGCAATACCAGTCGCTAACTATGAAGGAAACATCGTGAGGAAACCTGAGTGTCTGAGCTATTCTTATAGGTACCTCAGCGCTTGAAATCGCCAATCCGCGGTGGGCACGCGTGGTGATTAAGCCCATACTCTCTCCCTGGGAGAAGGCCCTACAGTGGGACGTATATAGGCCTCTGTATTATATTAGCAAGTTTAAGATGCAGTGGGCTGGTCACTAAGAAATAGTCGATGGGAACAAAGGTTCACGAGTGGAGACCATCACGAACTGGCAAACGCAGCGTAGACCGATGATCTAAGGAAGGAAGTGGCGTGTCTTGGAGGAGGCCTACGTCGGATGACGGGAACGGAATGATTGATTGAAAATTTGCTTATAGGCCTACAATTCGTAGTACAATACAAAAAAATATACATTTACAAATAAGTAAATTCAGATTATGGCCTTGAAAAGAAAATTTAAAAGAATTGTTATGGTTGCCCGATCGGATCGTTTAGAATTCTACAGATTACATATTGATTTGTACTATTCACAATTAAAAGTACTTTAAACATTATAAAACGGCAAGGCAAAGCAAACGCAAAGTTTTAGTACAAACCAGGTTAAAGATCAAGTTGCCAAAACTCATCCCCATTGTTCCCAGCCTCATTTTGTGTTCTGTGTTCCCAACAAACAAGTAAAGTTTCCATTAAATTACCGTTAGATATCACAAGTTTTGAACATCGCGGATATGATGCAAATTCAATTTTGCTTAGGTTGCTTTTAGTTCTGGCATCCGTCTCGTTCGCACATTCTAACATTTCATCAACACCATCATTAGCCCACCTCTGCCCGCTGCTGCCCTGACTCCATTTTCCAAACATTTTAGAAACGTTTTCAATGGTTATAAAAAAATGGCCAAGTGCGTGTCGGACCACGCGCAGTGTAGGGTTCCGTAGAAGGACGGGTTTTTTACTTGCTTCACAGAACAAACAACTTCATCAGTAATTTTCAATGGAATTTATGAACTCCGAAGTATAAAATATTTGCGATTTCAAGCCATTGGGTATGCGAACACCCAAACCTTTTCTGCATATACCTTCGTTATCGACCACGTAGATCTAAAGTGTGAATTAATTAGGATTTACTGTACTCCGGGGTAAAAGAAACGAGAGCACCATCCGTCAAAGTTGTAGACTAGTAAATTACACTATGTGGTAATAAATAAGCACTTCCAACTAATTCAACTTGGAATATACCTCTCCGAAGAAGTTTGTTAGGTTAGAACCTCCAAACATTATTTCATATACGGCTAAACTTGGGAGGGGGAAGTAAAAGATAATAAATTGGTGGTAGATACCTACGTATGTGACCTATATCGGAACAGACTTTCTATTCCCGAGTGTGCTTCTAAAAACTTTTGCCGTAACTTGGCTTACAGAATGGTAGAGCCGCAGAGGATTCTCTTTCGTGACGAAAATATCAAGACGAGTCGTACAGTCGACAGGCCATCCATCTTTACATGCGCGCACTCTTCTCAGTTACATTACTTGACAACATAAGAGTAAGATACATCGTACAGGTAGTTAAGCAAATAAGATATTTAGTTTCACGAATAGCCAAACCAATAAGCAGTATAAAGTTTCGTTATTCCACCATAATTTCTAAATGCTTGAACCTATTCAGAATTATGTGGTGTTAGAATTCTTATGATATCCCGGACAACATTTGTAAGATACGTCGTGATTTTCGAAGTAAAGTAAAATAGTACAGCATTGACAAATTGCGAAACAACAACATATATATAATTATAAGGTTGACAGCAAAATGTGGGTGCACAGCATGTACCGCCAGAGACAAGACATTCCGTTTTTTAGCACTCACCTGCTTAAATATAATTAACTTAGTTTCTGTTGATAGAGTCAATAAGCTTAGTACTTACTAAAGCGATGAAAAATATTGCGTGAACTGCCATATTTTCTCAGAAGCAAGTCGCTGCCAACACAGAAGTGAGAGGTTCGATTCCTTATAAATAGTCTGAGATCTCAGTATTTTCGTACTCTGGCCATCTGCTGAGCATCCTATCCTAGTTGTATTGTGTAGATATTTAATTTATTTATTAAAGCCACTTTATGTAATTGATAAGACCGCTAATTGTATATCACCACTTTGATATAAGAAATTCTTTCTCCTGGTTGTGCAATAAAGTGCTCTCTGTCTAATTAATTAAATATCTGCGTTGACTCTACGCTTTAAGTGGAAACGAGATGCCCATCGAGTAGATCATACAGAGTGCATAGTTTTTCTAAACTCCACACATCATAAGCCTGGGGCTGCCACTTGCCACGGTCCTAACAAATCTCCTTCGAGTCATCAAAATTCATTAGTTGCTGTATGCACGCTTACAAGTTATAATTTGGTCGACATTTGTCCACCACATTCGTCGTATTTCTTTCGAAAATATTTTCTTGCTTCGTCCTCGGTATGTCCAAACCAACGCAACATTGTGTTCCCGATTCGAGTCACTGCATCCTTTTTCAGTCCATAGGTAACGTTCTGTAATTAAACACCATTATCTACGGATCCTGTTGAATGACAGGTGGACAGGACATGATGGTGTTTAATTACAGAACGTTACCTATGGACTGAAAGAGACATGACTATACTTCTCAAGGTCCTCATTTGTATTGTATTATTTCTACTTCCATAATTCTTCTGACATAGCTACTCTGAACTCCATGCTTTGGAAAGCTCAGTGAATTGAGCAAAAGCTACTTCTCGGAGGTTTTCCATGCTCTAAGTCCACGGACCTAGAGGCGTACACTCATCTTTAAAGATAGATACCCAGATTATTTTCAATTTGAATTTGCATGAACAAAAAGCTATGCTACGTAATTTATTACATTAGTTTATTATTGAATTTTTTTGAACCCATTTTAATTTCCATCTATCTAATTAGCCCATAAACAGAGCACACTGTAGAGCATAGGAAGGACTCCTCTTTCACGCCCAAGCCATCTGGACCTTTGTCAGTCCCGTCTTTCTCAGTCATTGAATTCAGTAAAAATTCTAACACATTGTTTGGGAATAAATGGCTACAGTAATTCCACGGACTATCTGGCGGTTCCCTGGTCGAACCCGTGTTAGGTTCGCTCGATGTCGGCGACGTAATGGCTGGTAATGCCACTTGACGTATTACCGCGTGCTATCTGAAATGGCAGCGGCGGGCAAACTTGGCTAGGTTATTGGCATGTAGCTTTACAGTTTCGTACGTAAGTAAATATTTTATGAAAGTCGCAAATACTGTTCAAGTCTTCAAGTCTGCAGCAGCGTGCTGGCTGTATGGTACGTTGTCGCGGCGTGCTGTCAGCTTTTTGGTTGGCTTTTTGGCTGTTTCTAAAAACGTGAAAAAATTCAGGGAAGTCGGACATATAAATAAGTTAAAAGGAAACCTATCACAGCTAAGTAGGCTTTACAAGTTAAAGAGTAATAGTCGGCCAATTTATAAAAGAAAAATTTCGTACATAATCCTTTGAAAAAACGACTACAACGGAACAACGGACCACAGTGGAGGGCCCCGAACTGATCGCCCCGTGCTGCCCTTCTGCCAACTGGAAACGTGGGTAAATGGGTAAACAATGACTGGACCTCACGCATGGATTATAGGCAAGCTACGGCAGCAATGCTCGGCAGAAACCCTCGCCTCACCCGATGCCTTTTGCGTCTCACTAAGGCGCAATTGGGCCTAATAACAGGTGCCTTCACAGGTCATGGTCATTATAATAAAATATCTTTTTACAAAAGGTGTCACAGACAGTCCATTATACAGAGCACGCATGAATGCTAAAGAAACAGACACACATGTGCTGGCGGAATGCGCGGGTTTGGCCCGCAAGAGGCGACTCTCCTCGGAAACCCGGGACACCTCGGGAAGCCTTCAGCGACATCCCGAAACTGCTGGCGTTCCTGGAGGAGCTGGGGTGGCAGAAATAAATAAATAAAACCTTCCTAATTACGCAAAATACGCTCTTTCGAAGCAGAGTTGTGGAAACCTTCATCGCCAAAAATACAATACAATACAGGTAACAATATCTCCATATTTATTTTTCCTATATAGGTATGTCCCACAGCACGGCACAGGCCTTCTCTCAGAAAGAGAGTATGGGCTCGTGCCCACCGCGGATTGGCAATTTCAAGCGCTGAGCTATGTGGACACCTCCGACACTTAGGTTTTCTCACGATGTTTTCCTTCACCGTTAAAGTCGTCAAAATATAAGAAGCCCGTTTTGACAGCTACAAAAACCATAGGATCGAACCTAGTTTGAGATCAAAAACATTAAAAATCTAAACTATGAGTAACTTTTCGGGCTACAAAATCGGTTTTTTCTTTCGATCGTTAAATAATATGCCAGAGTATGTGTCTTTTTATGTATTTGTTCGAGTAAATCCAAAGTTAAATGCATTTTTGTGTAGCCGTCAAAACGGGCTTCTTACATTTCGACAACTATAGCGAGTGGTATAACTACTATAATTTCACAAATGTACGTAACATACAAAACAAAGTCATTGATACATGCCGGGATTCGAACCCACGACCTCCCAAATGAGGAGCCGGCGTTCTACCGCTCCGCTACCACCGCTCCATAAACATCCGAAAATAGGGGATTGTTCTCGTCAATACAAACAACTCATTATGGGGAACCCCCCAGTTTCAGACGTAAATATCAAGTAAATATATGGAGATTTTGTTACACTGTACTCAACCTGAGGAGGTTACACATATAAAAGAGAAACTCTACTGTTAGGTTCACTTTTAAGGAATGTTCTTCTTCATGGCATGTCCTTCTTCAGCTGAAGAAATAAGAAATATTAGAGAAAAAGTATTAGGCTCCCATTAAAGCGCAAGATTTATAAGACTGACCTCCATAGTAGGTAGGTATGAGAGTGAAGGTTGGTAACAAACCAAAGATTTTAAGACCTCCTTAACAATCTACGAAATCGTAGAACCTTATTCTCAAACTGAAGTTTTTCCAACGAAAAGACAATCAACTCCTACATTTCCATGTGAGCCTAGTACTTTTTGCGGCCACTATAAAAACATCCCATTTTATCCTTCATTTTATCTCAATTATCTAATCCAAAAAATATTTTAAATGTCTTTGATATAATGCAATCCCAGTTCTTATTATCTATAATAAATTATTAATTGAAAAAAAAACTTACAATTTGTACAAAGGGAGAGAGACACGGCACTGAACCCGATAAGCCCGTTAATATATTTTATACACAAAACTTACGATTTGTACAAAGGGAGAGAGACACGGCACTGGACCCGATAAGCCCGTAAATATATTTTATACACAAGGGAACATTTTCATTAATGAGACTAAGAGAAATACCCTCGTGGACCCGTTAACGGGAATATTATGGGACCACGAGAAGACACCGAAATAAGGGTGCAATGCCACGAGGGCTGATTAAGAACTTCCGTCAGGTAGCTAGTAAACCGTTGAATTTTGTGCATAAATTTGATTTTCTGTCGGATCAACTTAGGTAAACTTATGTTGTAAAGTCCTAAATCCCTCAAAACTGGGTGGTTCAAGATCGAAATGAAGAGTGCTTTTAGGATTAGTACAAAAAGAACTTCTGTGTTTGTACTTATTTTATTTCCCTCTTTCTTCCTAAATCTTCAAGAGCTGCCGCTATCCTGAAACAAGGAAGAAAAGTATATTAATGTGGCGCGTTGGAACGATCTCGACACAACGGAGAATATTTGAGACCAAAAATTGTGATTTAAGGAATTCAATAAATTTACAGTACCTTTGTAATACCTCTATCTTTTGTGTTTTATAGTCTCTGTCCACTTCTAACTTTTCTCTTTCTAACCGAAGTAGCTCTTCGTCGAAGGAAACTGAAACAAAAAAGTGTACAATATACTATTTACAAACTGATTTTTGGACGACTTGCACATTATTTTTTTAAATTATCGTCGGAGAGGCCATGTTGAGAGATAAAAAACCGTGGTTTTTTTTTTTTCTCTACTGTCCAAAATTCATTCACGGGGTACAAAAACGCGCCATACAAATCTGACAGGTATGACGTCACATCTTGTACGTAACACTTTAAAATGTAGGAAGCGAAGGAAGGAACATTCGAATTATCTCGTAAAATAAAGTTTTTATGCATGTACACTCTTTTTAGAAAACGTTTACAATTCCATGAAAAAACGAAATCTAATGTTTTGTATTATTAGGGTAACTTGATTTTTCGCATTTTTTGGAACCCCTAAAACCACAAAAAAAATATTTTATGGTTTTATTTATTAAAAATCTTGAGTTTTTCTATGTCTTCTGAGGTATAAAAGCAATACCACTTCAATCTAAGTCTGACGCAAGTTTCTCATTGCAAGAAAAAACCGGCCAAGTGCGAGTTGGAGCGCTTACCGAAGGTTCAGTCCCACCATAAATATAAAACTACCTATACACTTAGAAAAAATGTATTTCTTTAACTTAGTTCAGGAGCCTTAAAGAGAGTGACACTCACACTTGGCCGTTTGTTTATTATTTGTTGTTATACTATGGGGACTATACTAAAATTAAAGTTTGACACTTGCATGTATTGCCGTTTTTACAATAACAGAGCAAAAACAAAAAAATATATATATAAAATATCACTTTTTTATCCCTTTCCTTTTTGCATTTTTATACTTTTGCAGAATACGTGTTACATAATATAAGTCTCATACTTGGCGTGATTATAGTGCAATCCATATAGTATAACAAGAAATAATGAAGATCGGCCCACTGTATGGACTCTCGCTAAGGATCCCGGAACCTGTATGAAAGAAAACATATTTTTGCTCAATAAAGTACGTAATAAGTGCATTAAATTATTCTAATCGAATCTAAATACGTTGCATTTATTGCGGTACGGAACCCTCGATGCCCGAGTCTGACACGCCGATCGGTTCTTTTTACACGACTGGCGGCTGATCCCAAAAAGGAGGGTAATGTGTTTAGCTCGCAAGTGCTTATGTCCGATGCTATGTTCCCTCATAACTCCTTAACCTAAAAAATAAAAAACACTAAAAAGTAAAAAATAAAAAACTGAAATGAACTGAAAACTGAACTGCTTAGTTGTTAACGCTCAGCAGTCGGGTTGTTGGTTATTATTTAATTAAGTTTTTATTTAAATGAAACTAAAATTTATAGTTTTTCAATAGAGTGATATTAGTACCCTAATGATTGTTTCATTAACAGTACTTATTAGTATTCTAGTAGCCAATCGCATTCCAATGGACAACCCGTGCAACCGCGCGTTCGATCTTTTTCGCCAGAAAGCGGGTTGTACCATTGAAATGACATCGTACTTCTATTGCTTAGTAGACCAAATTGAGGCAAATACCAGTTACTGTCGTGCTTAAATTATTCTATTGAGAAACTATGTGTGTCTAGGTACTATCGACACCAGTGAAAAAAAAAATTACATCTTTTACAGACCTTACAAATGTCTCAATTATGTAAACTGCCATCCCACGACCGAGAACTTAGGATCAAAAACATTGAGAGCATTATTTTACGCCAAAAACGGCAGTTTTTAGCGATTTTATGCATTTTGACTATCCAGTTGTCAAGCAGAATAGAGACAGACAGTGACTTGTTCCCGAGTTTGATAGAGATAAATAGTGACTTGTACTCGAGTTGGATAGAGATGGACAGTGACTTGGTCTCCGGTTGGATAGAGATAGACAGTGTCTGGTTCTGAGACTGGATAGAGATGGATAGTGACTCATTCTCGGGCTAGGGATGGGCAAATGGAGAAAATATATCGATATATATGGTAACAATCAATTTCAAATGTATCGATATATTTTAGGGTTCAGTTTTTGTCGCGTTCGAGGCAATATAGACATAGTTTTGTTTAAGTATAAGCAAATTGGGTAAAAATATCGATACTTCGACATTTCGATATTTTTATTATCTCGGGCTGGGTAGAGATAGACCGCGATATGTTCCCGCACTGGACAGAGGTAGCTAGGGACTAACTGTATCGTTTCTTAGCCGGCGCGTAGCTGCCGTTGTCTTCTGTTTGCGAGGGGTCGGCGCCCTGCGAGTTCTCGCTGCCGCCCACGTCATATTGCTGCTGCCGCATTGCCCGCTTCTTCGTGTTCGACTTCAGGTCACGCCAAGTCTGAGGAAGGTCAAGGTACAATCAGACGACTCGCTCGGATAAATGTTCACTCGTGATACCGAGAATATTTTCTTCCTTTCCTCGACACGACGTGGTCAAAATGTACTTAAATTTTAAAAACCTATTTAGAGGCTAAAAATTGTTTGAATTGTTTGAGGCGTTTTTAAAATTGTCCTCAGCACGGGTTGGTGCAATAAAAAAAGAATATGAACTTAAAGTTTTGTAAGGCGGTAAAAAAAGAGTTTCAACAAATATTTCTTTCTCACTTACACATATTGCTGTCCATAACGTATGAGCAAGAGGCAAATAAATACTAAATCAATTTCATGTATTGACAATACAATACGGTTTAGATACACTTCTCCACTCACATGATAGAGCCGCCAATGTTGTTTAATGTGGTGGCAAGTTCTCGCTTTTAGTACCTTGCGCTCTAGCCCCGAGTTAAGCTTCTTATAACTAAGAACTAACTCTTAGACACAGTCAGAAACTACTTCCACCTCTCCACGGTCTGGACAAAGCCGCCCATATTGAGTGCGGCGGCGAGCTCTCGCCACTGCCTCTAGTTCCGTGCTCCAGCCCCAAATTGGTGGCCCGTTCTTACGGGCCATCCATAAATTACGTCACACGTTTTTGAAACATCTTTGGTGTGATATCTTATTTTAGAGATTATTAAATTAAAACAATATCACAGATTTTTTTTTTTTCAATAAAACATATAAACCTACTTCAAAACACTACAGCACTAAAAACAGAGAAATAATTTAAACGAATATGACCTTTAAATTCGATGTAGGTATTGTAGAAGTTTAGTTTGGAGCCAGTGACATTTTACATTTTGGGCACCGACTCCAAAATATACTTCTACAATACCTACTTAGATCAAATTTAAAGGTCATATTTGTTTAAATTATTTCACTGTTTTAGTGCTGGAGTGTTTTGAGGTAGGTTTTTATTTTTTATTAAGAAAAAAGGTTATTTCAAGTTTTTTTGTGAATATCATTCCGCCAAATTGTGTTTTCTGAAAGCAAATGCACAAGTCAGTTTAAGAACACCCAAATCGCTTCAAGTGTTCCTTTAAAATTTGAAGTGTTCCCTCAATTTCTCCAGGATCCCATCATCAGATCCTGACTTGATGACTATGGGACCACCTGGGATGTTAACCCTTTCAATAAAAAAAAAGAATTTTCCAAATTGTTCCATGCGTCTTCGAGTAATCGGGGAACATACATAAAAAAACAATTAAAATTCGGTTAAAAAGTACAAAGTGATATTTTATGGCTATATCCCCTTATGGCCAAGAGCAGTCACTTCCAGACAAAGTACCTGCTTCCACTTCTCCACGGATTTGACTGAGCCACCCATGTTGTTGAGCGTGGTAGCCAGTTCTCGCCACTGCGCCTCGAGTTCTTCGCGCTCTAGCCCCGAGTTGAGCAGGCCCTTCGACAGCTCAGGGTTTTCCTGCATGTAGTCCATCAGCGCTGTGATCTGCACCCCCGTTGCCTGCTTCTTTGACTCCATCCTTTACTGGAACATTTAACAAGGCAACACTGAGTCTCATGTGGGCCAATGTATGTTTTCAATAAAAAACGAATTGGGATTTGTAACTAACTAAACTGTTTTAAAATTGTCCTCGGCACAGGTTAGTGCAACAAAAAAAATGTAATCATGTTAGGTCTATGTTATGTTAAATGCATTATTAGATGAAAATGCACTTGCATTACTTATTAAAGGGCTCCTTGAGGTTCACCACCATTTCTTTTCGGTGAATCTGAAGTGAACCTCTGATATAAAACTAAATCTTTTCTACAGGTTGTGTTTGCAAATAGTGGCTTACAAATCTCTAAATCATGTGAGTAGTGACTTTTAGGACTCACAACTGAGAACGTAGGATCAAAGAACTTTTTTTTTAAAACTATAAGAAATGTGGCTACATTATTTATTAAACAGGTGTAACACATTAAACACATTTTCTTCCATCAATTGTCTGGACTTCTTAAAACTTTTCATGTCCAGTATCGTTGTACTGTGTTAAATTAATTTGTGAATAAAACTTTTTCTATTCTATTCCATTAACTTGTTATGTATAAACACATTTTTAAAACTACTTCATCATTAATTTAAATAATTTTACTAATCGAGTGAAGTTAGTAAGTTAATTTGCAGTACTTTGCTTAAAATTTTTATTTTATCATGTAAACTTTCCTTCTAAGAATAAATAAGGTATATTTTAAGAGATAAGTGGAGTCAATAAATTAAGGAAACCGATTCTTCAAAATGGTTTTTGAATGTGAAACAATAGTCAAAAAAAAATATGCATCCCGTTCAGAAACTGGCAGAGATAGTCAAATAGGAACTTATTTGATAGACAATTTTTTAATTATTATAGCTAGAAGTAAGTATCCATAATCGTACCTGATTATAGTGCAAGGTAAGTATTATAATAAATCAAAATACGTCAAGAGCTGAGCACAACGCTCGATATAAAAGACAATTCATTGCTTTATTACGACTTGCAGGTTTAATTAAGTTAGTAACCGTATCGAGTTTTTCATGCCGAAAGTCTTTTCCACTAATTCTCCATTAACGACCACTTATTTACACAAAATGGAATAGCAAAAAAAAATAATTTAGCAAATACCGAACACTTCGATTGATTTGTAAACGAACTAGTTGTCCCTATATTTTGCATGAGAGAAAACGAGACACAAAAATTCACTCTTCAAACTCGCCCGGTGTGCATGACCCTTTGACAGATTGCGTTCCAATATCAAATTGTCAGTTAATAACAACAATACAACGTAATGTTTAGACCACACACAGATGTTTACTCGACGCGATTTACTTCACTTAACTTTTTAAAATTTTTTATTCTCTTTTTTCCATTAGAATGTATTAGAAACTTCGACTTTATGTTACATTGTGAGTAGAAACTAGATATATTATTTCCTATCAACTTATTAGACTTCATTCATACTAAACAAGCAAATAATATAAATTTTATCTACAGAGTACAACTCTCGAAATACCTGGTAAATGAGACAATATCGAATTCGAAACACAAGCGCGTCAACCCTGTCGCGCCTACTCCGATCGAGCGAGCGTAGGTAATAAAATCCGGCGGACGGCGAGGCCTACTGGGTGTTCATTATACGATTATACCTACTACTATGCCAATAGAGCCGCACGTCCGCGGGGTGTCTCGTCTCCAAGGATACTCTAAGTCTCTCACGCTTTTCCTTCTTGCCAAAAGTGACACTTCAGTTTTCGAACTGTACCGATCTCAACTTACTCAAAAACTTGTTCGTTCGGAAATTCCTTAAAATATCAAATCTGTTGCAGTGTTCTCGTCTTTATGTCTTGCTTATTAAGAGCTAACTTACTTACCTTGACAGATGTTATTTTTGTTAATTGAAACGAGTTACGTGTTGTTTTGTTTTACTGATTGATTATCTCAATTTACTTATGTATTGCCTGCGGAGTTCTAAAATAAACTGCTTATAGGACATCAATTCACCATGTCCCTTTGGTCATGGGTTAGTGTGTTTCCTTTTTGTCCAAAATGTTATCTACAAAGTCCTAACCTATCTAATATTTTAGGGCGCCAACTCCCACGGACAACTTGGGCAATGTATTGTCAATGAACAACTTGAGAAACCCACGAAAATCACTAAAGAACAAGTAGACAATGTAAAACTAATAGCATGTGGTGGTGGCCACTCCTTACTTCTGGATGAGGATGGCAAATTGTTCTCAACTGGATGGAACCATCGTCTACAACTTGGTGATGACAAGGAGAGTTGCCATTTTCATAGAGTGTGGCCTTTGAGTGGTATAAAGTTCACAAAAATAGCTTGTGGATGGGATTTCAGCTGTGGAGTCTCCAATGACCACTTCCTTTTTGTCTGGGGCTCCAATAGTCATGGCCAGCTAGGCCTACCTAAAGAACATTTCAATGAGACCATGAAACCGATCAGACTACAAGTGAATGCTTGTGAAGTATCAATGGGACTGAGACACACTGCTGTAGTCAACCCCAAAGGTGAAGTTTGGACAACAGGCTGTGGGAAATATGGACAACTGGGTCTTGGATCTAATAAAGTAATCTCCGACCGCTTTGTAAAAGTTCCCAGAGTAGGCAAAATTACACACTTAGCATGCGGACAGAACCACACACTGGCTTGGTGTTCTGAAGAGCATGCACTATATGTATGGGGAGACAATAAACATGGCCAGTTGGTACTCAGTCCAGATAAGTATAAGAGAATATTTGACCCACAAAAGATAGACATAGACGTAAGACAGGGTGTCAAGAAGTTACTCAGTGGCTGGTCTAATGCTTTACTGTGGTTAGAGAATGGAAAACTGATGGCTTGGGGAAGAAACAACTATGGTCAACTTGGTAGTAATAAAGAAACTAATTTTGGGAAGATACTGCAAGTTTCATTACCAGGTTAGAGAACAATTTATTGAAAAAAAAAAAATCACCATGTTCTGAGCTTTAGACAATTACATTTTTTTTTATCACTGAATTATTTTTTAAAAACAGTTATATTGTTTTCAGATAATAGACAAATAAAAGACATAGCACTGGGATCAGAGCACACCATATGCTTGGCAAGAGATAACACACTATGGGCTTGGGGATGGAATGAGCATGCTAACACAGGCACTGGGGCTGGCGATGCTGTATTCCACCCTACTCTAGTTCCTCTGGAGATAAATAACAAATCTTTGGAGATAACACAGATATTTGCTGGTGGTGGTCACAACTTTATAGTTACAACTGAAATAGATGTGAAGCCAGATGATGAGATGGTAGAAGATGATCATGGAAGTGACGATCCAGAAATCTAATCCACTGGTATTAATATTATATGAAAAGTTATGTCTAGTCAAGTATTTTGCCAGATTATTCAGTATTTACTGTGAATGCAATTCAGGTGCTATGAATAATTTAAGTGAGTCATGTGACAGGTGACTCATACCACCCAGATTTTATGTGCAATAACTACAAAACTGTTATTGATTAAAAAACTTTGTTAGTATTTTTGATACACAAGTGAGTTTATTTTGTTTCACATAAAACCTATTACAATAATGACTAAAAGCACAAAATTAACATTCTATTGACAAAGGGTATAAAATACTGCCATCATTACCATGACATTAAGTATGGAGATAGAATCTATTGATATGAATTACATAAAAGCCCCCACTAATAGGATTCACCCAAAAAATAACTATTATTTGAACACCTTTGCTAATGATCTAACAGTAAGTTTCCCTGGAGCATGATGCAAAATGCTTTACACTTATTAAGTATCAAACAGCTGTTCAGCATAAGTTACATACATGTCAAGGATGATTTTAGTAGGTAGCAAATGTTAACATAATTATGCAACACTTTTTCAAATAACAATGTTTTGTTTATCTTAAGCTCATTCCTGAAGTTCGCTTTTATCACTGAAATGTGGGGTTCTCTGAACTCTCATTGCATTGGGACTTTACAACCTTAAGCTCAGCATCCATGTACGAGCCTACATATATGTATGAGCTCTACAATGTTTTACATGCTAGATTTGGCAACTACATTGAAGCTGATGTAAAAAAAAATTTCAAGGGATCACACTACAGGACAATTTCATTATAAAATATGCAATTTACAGAGCATTTGCTAAGACCATATTTGTGGTAGAAAATTTTCATGTGCACATTGCACCTTGTAATGTGCAATGTGCTTCCCTTATGCATCTTTAGACCACAAAGAAATGGTGCATTAGCACCTTTCATCAATTCTACTTGATGTTTCAGATCTTAATGCATAATAAGTATTATGTTACTTAATATTATATTAATAATTTTGTTAACTTCAATGTAGTTACCCCTAAATTACAGTTAAGAAGCAAAAGAATTGCTTCTTACTTGTGTTCTTTATGCTACCTCTTCCTTTCTCCTTTCACTGTCTTACGCTTCTCCTTCTTCTCTTCCTTCAGCTGTTTCTGTTTCTCTCTGTAAATGCAAAATAACTTTAGTCAATTTTATAAGGTATATGGTGTGTTGCAGAACAGTCCGGGAAGACTCGAGGTAGTTATTCTGCCCATCAATTCAAACCACTTAAATAATATTTTTATATCGAAATAAAAACTGTCGTTTCATACATTGAGCTATCATGCAAGAATCACAAGAATTGGTCTCATAATAAAAGTTGTTTATATTAGTGAGTATAATTACCCTCTTAAATCTCAGACCTGCAAGATGCTGTATGAAGTTAATGTTTACAAAACTGCCATTATCTTAAGTGTGGTCAGTGCGCATCACACATTGCCCTACAAAAGTCAAACCTGCATTGGATAAGCTCCTTACAATACCTGGCCAAATGGTGTTACTAGTGTTAAAGTTTTTCAGTCACCTGTCTTCCTTGTCCTTTTCCTTCTTACGCTGGGCTTCTTGTCGAGCGTACTCTCTGCGCTCGCGGGCGGCTGCCGCTACATCCTGGGCATTTGTGTTCTTCACGAGATCCCCACCTTGTTCAGTATCCTCCGTGTGCTCTTGCTCTTCCTGTAATTCAAGAAAGAAATGTTTGATAAATAAAGCCTAACTAACCACAGCAATTGTTGCTCTTTCTAGACAACCGGTAATGCTAACATTGAACAATGCTCTTTTCAGAGTTACAAATTTACTAACCTCATTATCAGATAACTGACTGTATTGAGACAGTATGGCTTCTCGAATCTTCTTCTCTTCATCTGTATATTCCCGGCGTGTAGTGGTGGCCAGCGATCGAGATTCCAGCAATTTCACGAGTTGCATATCCACCTCGGCGTTCGACTTCGGTGCAACCTCTGCTTTGACTTGACAAGATTCCCATTTATCTAGAATCTCTGTTACATGTGTAGCTATGTCAGAATCCTGAAAAGTTACGTTTCAGTGTAACATTCTTTCAATAATAGCTCAAAATGAGGAAATACTGCTCGGTCACACGACTCACCACAATTTCAGAAAGTAAGCCTTCCAGGGCATCTTTTTTATCGTCTAGTGAATCTTCACAATCAAGAATTCCCGATATATATGATCCGAAAACTCCTTCATCAGTATTTAGAGCTTTTAATTTATTATTCAGCCACGGCTCAAACTCTTCAGCCGAGGCCGCCATATTGTATGACTGACAGTTTTACTTTTTTTTCATAGTGTTTTGGTCCTTTGGGCAACATTATTTTTCAAACTAAGTTACTACGGCAAATCACACAAATTATTCTGTGAATATGGTAATCTACCAAAGACAAGACAAAACAAAAAAAAACATTCGAATTTTTCGTTGTCATCCCAACTTGACCCGATTCATATTTTTCTTATTCCCTTTTTTTGTTGAAATACTATCAAAATAACTATGTCGGCCCGTTACGATAGAGCTATTACTGTATTTTCTCCGGATGGCCATTTGCTTCAAGTAGAATATGCACAGGAAGCTGTACGAAAGGGTTCTACGGCAGTAAGTATAACTTTATGGTTATGAATTTTGAAGTATCTGACAATGCATGTAAAACACTGAATCCCTATTTTAGGTCGGCGTTAGAGGTGCCGATGTTGTAGTACTTGGCGTTGAAAAGAAGTCGGTGGCCAAACTGCAGGAGGAAAGAACTGTACGCAAGATATGCCTGCTTGACGATCACGTCGTGATGGCTTTCGCCGGTCTCACTGCGGATGCGCGTATCCTCATCAACAGAGCCCAGATCGAGTGCCAGTCCCATAAACTAACTGTTGAGGACCCTGTCACCTTGGAGTACATCACTAGATACATTGCAGGTTTGAAACAGAAGTATACTCAAAGCAATGGACGGCGACCTTTCGGTATTTCTTGTCTGATCGGAGGATTTGACTACGACGGCAAACCACACTTATTCCAAACTGAGCCATCGGGCATCTACTATGAATGGAAAGCGAATGCTACAGGCAGATCTGCAAAGACTGTCCGAGAATTCCTTGAGAAGAACTATACTTCTGAGGAAGTTGTTTCAGAAAAGGGAGCTGTTAAGGTAACTCACATTATCAAATAAAGTTATACTTAGAAGTCTTATTGTAGACAAAACTTTTCATCATCATTATCACCGACCCAAGGCTGCCCACTGCTGAGTGTAGGTCTTTTTCCCAAAATGCTATCTCTCACAGACTTGCTATCTATGGATATGGAATTCTATGTATTTTTATAATGACACATTTGTTTTCTTTGCAGCTGGCTATCCGAGCCCTCCTTGAAGTGGTGCAATCTGGCCAAAAAAACCTTGAAATCGCAGTGATGAAACGCGGCCAGCCTATTCAGATGCTGGATGCTGACACAATCAACTCTTATGTGTTAGTCATCGAGAAAGAAAAGGAGGAAGAAGCTGAGAAGAAAAAGCAGAAGAAGTAATGCTAGAAATCTATGGTTATAAGTTTATGTAATACATTTTTCACACTAAATCAACATTTAAATTCATTTTCAAATAATACATTTCTAATCAATAACAGTAGAATTATTTAATTCTAGGGAAGTAAAGTAAACTTATGAATTGAGTAAATCAATAGTCTTAGAGATTTGAGAATAGAGTTCCTTCAAATCGGATCCACATTCCTGATTGGGTCCCTTGTTAGTCATTATATCATTAAACATCTGATCCCATTCACCATGGTAATGTGCAGAATACTCTGCATCTCTCTGAAAATTTACAATACTTATGTAGCCCTGTCCTTAACAAATGTTTTTTTTTATGTTGTAAGACAAATTTAAACACTTTCTGACCTACTCTTCACACCTCCCCAGATTGTTAAAAAATATTTATACAAGATTTTTCAGATTCCCATCTCCTAAATTATCATAATAGTCAGTGCCCTCTCAGTTGCACCTAGTTTTACATTACCTCAACCATTGAAATATCATCCATTTGATCATTGCCAATAGAAGGCAGAACACAGTTCAAAGAGTTAAGACCATCAGTACTGTCT
Organism: Yponomeuta malinellus; assembly: GCA_947308005.1. Classification (NCBI taxonomy): domain Eukaryota; kingdom Metazoa; phylum Arthropoda; class Insecta; order Lepidoptera; family Yponomeutidae; genus Yponomeuta; species Yponomeuta malinellus. The sequence continues at coordinate 6,773,107 of OX370998.1, read as the reverse complement.
CTTTTGTCTCTTGTCCTGGCAATACCATCATCAGTGTCATCATTTATGTCAAACTGTGCCAGAAGCTCTACTCCATGGTTAGCTTTAGGTGCCACCGTTACATCCAGCTCAGGCATGCTCAGAAACTGATTTGGGAAATTATCATTATTCTGCTGTGATGAGTCATCATTAAAACTCATCAGACTGTCTTCATTTGTGACCCTGAAAGCAATTAGTTGTTCTGTGCATTACCTATGTTATGTAGGTTTATTGTCAGAAACATCAATATCTGTCTTACTTACCCATAGGCACAAGAAGATTGCACCAATGCATGTGTCTGCTGTTCTTTTATTTCTTGGTTAGGTAGAGCTGGTGCTAAATCTAGGCATTACAAGGAAAATAATACAAGGTTTAAATCTAAGGAGATAATTGGGTAGGATACAAAAAAAGGATGCAGAGGAAATAGGATGATGTGGACCTGTATGCAAGCCTGGTTGTTTCCCGACCTCTCTAGGAATTGTGGTAGGGAAAAGCCAGTCCAGTTCAACATTCTCTTCATCCTCACAGTACTCATCAGGTGCATCTTCACATTCGAACTGAAAAGGCTTGGGTGAGCTCTCAAAGCAAATGTCTTGAGCTGCTTTTCTTAGTGCGATATGAAAAGTCCGTCGGGCCTTTTGCAAAGGAGTTATACATGCAAACAGTTGTTCTTCGCTAAACATTGTCTGAAAAGAAGAAAGAAAGGATGTAGGTATTTTAAATGCAGCTACAAATACACTAGCTATACCTATTAAGGTTAAATATTATGTTTATCAAACCTTCGGCTTGTAGGTTTTCTTGATAGTGAAAGCCTTACGATTTATCTTGTTCAATAGTTCAGGCCTACCAAACTGGAAATAATCGTGCACATACTCATGCATGTAAGGGTTGCTCGAGTTGCACAGTGGATCTTGTAAGTGAGAGGTCACTTTTCTAAAGCCGTATAGATTCAGCTGCCTTACGAAACTGGATATATTCGTAGTTTTGAAGATCGAATGGTCGCACTGCAAATAACTATGAAGAACTCTATAATTAAGTAGTATAGTACGACCTGTACCACCCCAGAGTATTGCATCGGTCCGAAGATTTAGCAGATACCATAACTTTTGAGGAAAACGCATTTGAAATATTGTATTTTTATCTTCCTGCATTTTACAAAATTATTTTCATAAAACGCGCCGATACTTGGACAGTTGATACCTACCGAGCAGAGCAAGGACTGTCATTTTATTTTAATCTGTGACAAGGACAAAGTCACAGATTATGTTGTTCATTAATCTGAGGTTCTAGCATGGTTCTAGCGCCCCGTGCTGCCACCATCAGTTTAGTGAAATAGGGTAACCAGGGTAGTCCTATTAGGTCCCTAAATTCCCAATTCTTCAATGTAAACATTAATTTATCATAAATTTACCACGATGATGGACTTTCATATTTTATTTTGATTACAATACAATCTAAATAAAAAATGATTTTAATATCTATGACAAGTTTTAAATTTAGTAAAAAACATGAAGAGTTTTGAGGTGAGATAAGACGGCACTAGACTGAACTGCAGCGGAACTGCGCGACACGTCGCGTCATTTTTTGGTAAACCGCGCTTGAACTGCAGCTGAACTACAAAAATATAATCAGTAGCTAGGCAACCTCTGAGCCACAGAGTACTCTGAGCAAGATGGACGACGAAATGGATATGATTTTATATTATATTATGATTATATGGCACTTTTACTCCAGTTTGTTTTTTTGATTGGTATTTATATACTTTTCGTGCTGGACGTCATATAGCTCTTGATACTGGCTCACCAGTACAATTATTTTTTCTTCATCTATCGACATTTTTGTAACACGATCGCTTCGAAGTAGGTATCTCGCGTGACTGACTATGAAAAATTAAGTTCGTCAAACCGCACTCAGCATCAGCGGAACTGCACGTCGCGACAGGCAGCGACACTTTTGGTCAGTTGATCAACTTAGTCGCGCAGTTCCGCTGCAGTGCAGTTCCGTTGCAGTTCAGTGCGTGTTGCCTCATATAATTTCATAGAAAGAATATTTTGACGCGACGTGTTGTGTCGCTCAGTTCCGCTGCAGTGCAGTTCCGCCTAGTGCGGTCTTACCTTTATTTAGAAAACATGATTCCTCTAAAACACGCCACAAATACAATTTAAATAATGTGTGGTTGTGTGTGTTTATTTCCATTTACCACAGACTATTTAAACTGCGTCAAAAAATTCCAAAATCTACTTATTTATTTAGTTCAATAGGCAATTTTTTTCTGCGTATACCACAAACACAGTCATATTCGTATTCCCAGAAACAGCCAACAGATGTCGCGCTAAATCTCTTTTAGTGAATGAATGACTGCCGGGTCGTACTACGAATATGAATCTAATTCCAGTTGAGACAATCCGTCTGTGAGAGCAGTACGTAGTCACGTTGCCCAACAGCGACTTATTTCGTAATAATTCAGTATTGTTGAGTGTGACTAGAAAATTACTCCGAATTATTTAGTTTTAATACAGTGTTGGTGACTTTCCTGTTTCTGCAGTTTTGATACTATTTCGAAGCAATTCCCTATTGTTGACGAAGGTATGTTATATTTTTTTTATTATTCCAAAATAGTACAGTGTTGTTTGATATAGGTGAAAAATATTTAAATAATGCACTGTTGATGGTAGATCTGAATAATGTTCTAATTTCTGTAAATATCGCAGTATACTACTTTTTTATACTCAGAATCATTACTTATATTCTTAACTAAAAGAAGAGTTTTTATTATTTGTCTTTTTATTTTTTTACAAAAAGATCTAATATGTTTTTTGAGATAACAGTATTAGTGAATGAGTTCAGATATTTTTTGTTATTTCGCAGATGATGAAGGGCCGGAGTCTATTGTTGCTTGAAAAAGCAATGGAATTAACCACAAAAGAAACTCGGCTCCTTTGCTCAATAAAGCAGAATGGAAATTTGTGCTGAAAATGAAATGGAAAACTCGAATGCATCATCAGCTCTCGCGTTATCACCTGTTACACCATTAGCTATCGAGGTATCACCTGTTAAAGCATCAACTCTCACCATAACACCTATTGCGCCATTAGCTACTGCGGCATTACCTGTAGCGGCATCACTTGTAGCAGCATCAGCTCTCGCGGTATCTGATCAGAGTAATGAAAGTGATTTTATAGATGATTCGGATGCCGATACTACTAACACTGTGCCTAAAAGACAACAATCTCGACCATCTGTAATACCTAGACGAGTGTCTTCGTCTTCGTGCTCGAGCACCTCATCTTCCAGCTCATCGTCATCAAGCTCCAGCGACTCAAGCAGCTCATCTGATGATGAATTCAACAGACCAGGCCCATCCACAGCAGGTACCCAAGTTGTTTCCAATTCTACCCGGACGCACGAACCTTCAACATCTGCTGTCATTGACGCTGCACCAACAGCTGCAACTGACCCCAAGTTGAGAAGAAAACGAGTACGAAATCCTGCTGGCTGGAAATCAAAGCTTGCTAAAACATTGCGCAATACAGAAAAAAACGTATGTTTCTCTATCAAACCCCACCAAAGAGATTGCGGAACGTAAAATCCGTCCACCTTGTGGCGATAAATGTAAGTTAAATTGCAATTGGACGAGGACAATAACCAAGTCAAGTGGATTGACATCAAGCAACTTCGCGTTGAAAAACAACAAAACAAAACAACAACTGATTTTAAGAAAGTTTGTGTTCGAAATAGAACAAGGCGCTACAGAGATCCAAACTTTTCTCCTCAGTTGCTTATGGCATACACAGAAAAACAACCTCTGGCTGAAAGCAAAAAGAGAGATATCCTGGAATTAATTGAAAAAAATATAATTCCCACGAATTATGTCAACTCCTATTACAAGACAGCTTTAAATTTAGAGTACCACAGCACTAACAGTATTTTGAAAACTATCCTCGCTTTTTATATTATTATCATATTTTTTATGGTAATTTTTAAGTTCAAGGCAGTAAATAGATAATTACGTAAGTTAACCTGTGATGATGTGATTTAAATAAGACTTTTTAAACAAAAAAGTCTGGTTATAGTAGTGTATGCTCTTAGAGTTCTATCTAAAAAGACTGGTTATAGTAAGTAGTGTATGCTCTTAGAGTTCTATGTTCTAGGTATTTTAAAGTACATATTTTTAACAGATGTTATGTTCCTAGTATGCCAACATTTTCTTGCAACAATGTCTAGTCCAGTTCTCTGATTCCTTTTGGTTGATAGGTAAGGCATTATCTGTTAACAAAGTACCTACTACTACTAATACTTAGTAGTAATGGCTAACAACTTGAAAAAAGTATTACGTATGTAAGTAGGAAGTTGTAGTTTGTGCATTTTTTAGAACAACTTTCGAATCTTTTTATATTTTTTAAATATAGATTGTGTTTTTTTATCTATAGGTCCCAAATGACTACAAACATGTAAAATTGTTTTTGTTCAAAACCTAGCTGATACTGCTGCGAATAATAAAAGTCCGTACTGATTTTATTTCATTCCTTTAGGTGGGTAGGTAAACCAAAATTGCAGCCATGTTTACAAGTATTAACAAAGTACCTACCACTTGAAATAAGTAATGTAGGAAGTTATAGTTTGTGCATCCTTTTCTAAACTACTTTGAAAATTTTGTTAATTTTTTTTTTGTTATAGATTGTGTTTTTTTTGTTTATGGGTCCCAAACGACTCAGACATGTAATACTGTTATTGTTCATAACCTAGCTGACGACACAATAGCAGCGAATAATAAAGGTTCATAGTGATTTTCGTAAACTTAGTTGTTTTATTTACCATTTTATACATACGTTCTTGAAATTTATACAGATGAGTCTTTGTTGAATATTTATAATGTACTATTATACGACAGGATAACACTGAATTATTTCAGAATCAATCAGTTAAAACCGAATAATTCGAAATAATTTTCTCTTTATTAGTTCAATAATTTTACAACACTGAATTAACTTGAAAATTCAGTATTTACTCTTTATGTAAATTTTGTAATAGTAATTAATTTTTTTAAAATTGATAAGCATTTGATTTATCACATAATACCTAAAGACGTTAGCAATGACTTTTCATAATACCATGAGAAAACAGTTTTTAGTCGATTCTCAAATAAGTGCTATTTTGATTTAGTGCAGTGTTGATCTGGGCGTGCGATATGTGTTTTAAAGATTCGTGTTTGCATAAATAATAGGTATGTACTGTTATTGTTTAGAATGTTTTATACAATTAGATTTGTTAATATGTTTTTTTACTATCCCGATTTCATTTGAACCCATTTAACCCGCCATTGGTGACCTATATGTCTGTGAGACCGGGTAATTAAAAAAAAACAAATATTTTTGTCACCGTTCATCGAATAACACTGTGGTATCGAGTAGCTGCCTAATTCCACACTACCTACCGCCAGTCTACCCCGCAACAACGTTGCGTGCGTTGCTGGCCGTTGCTGGCTGTTTCGCTGTTGAAGATGAGCGATTTTAGTATTGTATTTAATTTTTTTTTTTTAGAAGTATTACCATTTATGTTATTATATTTTATATTTCCAATGTCATAAGACTGACTGCCTGATTTTATTGTTAAATAACTAAGATTATAGCTATTTTTTATTTATTTAAAAAACATTGTTAAACCAAAAACCTTAGAATTTTAGTGCATCCAAAGATATTGTGTAATGCTACTATAAGATATTTTTTTTATGAAATACTTATGTTTTATTGACAATTAAAGATCAAATTTTATAATCTTTCCAATGAACCAACAATGTAAGTCAAATTCACGTCACCAATTAAATTAATAGAATGCACTAATCACCAGAGTTACACTCTATTGATGCAACAGGAGGTCTTCAAAGTTACGTACGTATACAGTTTCTGTACCTCAAAAGGAAAAAAAACGGAACCCTTTGAAGATCACTTTATTGTCCATCTGTATAGCGTGGAGGTATCGAGTTGAAATAAAACCTTATACTCAGGTCTACATCCCTTGAAGCTGTCAAAACAAATCAAACTTCTAAGTTAATGTAAAAAAGAGACACTCAAGGGAATTAAAATTTATAGGGTACTTTCCGTTGACCTAGAACTATGAAATTTAGCGAGTAATATCGTCTCATACTACCAAATATGGGCAAAAATCAAATAAATATATATTTTTAACTGAATGATATAAAAATAGTACGGGAAAAGCTAAGAAACCCGATTCTTAAACTATTTATAATATATAAGCGTTGCCGCTTAGATACACCGCTATTCCGCTTTTTACCCCGCTTTTTTGGCAATGGATCCTCGTTCCACTTTGGGCCTGCGCGGTTCCGCTTTTTTCAAATCTGCTCGAACCTCAGGATCGAAAAATATAAATAAACTTCTGTCATAAAAAAGTCCTGCTGAGTAGAGCATTTTTATTCTTATTCTAACAATAATAAGAACTTACGGTATACATGTTTGTTGGATTCACACATTACTAAGAATGATATTGGATTCCGTCTATCTGTGTTTTCCAACCGGGGAGGGCACAAAACCAAAATAGTTAAATAGTATATTGTTTACCTATTGAGCAAACAACAGTTTTTAAGGCGACGGAGTGAAGGACCCTAAAGTAGAATCCCAAGAGCAGTGAGGGATTCAAAGTACCTACATCACTCGAGCTTATAATAGTGTTGCTCCCGAGGTGTACACTCTACACTTTTTATCACCCCCTATGAAAAAATAAGTGAGTGCAACTTATGAGTAAGAATAGAATAGAATAATACTATTACACACAAAATACTATTGAATAAATCAAATTGTCATAGGAAACCATGAGAGTTGTATGAAACAGGCCCCTGGTCTTTAAACAGTAGCTACAATAATGCTAAAGGACTTTTAGGACCGTGCTATGCCGAAACATTCCAACTCATATTTTTCGTATTTGTAATCACTATAACATTAAACATGTCGGAACAAAAACGAGGAAAAAATAATGTTATACATAAAAAGGCGTTTTTCATGAAGTTGCTTATTGTGGGTTAAAATATTTCTGTGTAACACGCACGGTTCAAAAACCTATTTAGAGGCTAAAAATTCCACCCATGCCGGGACTTGAACCCATGACCTCTGGCTAGCCGTGCCAGCGCTCTCTCAACTGAGCTAATGGGCAAGTACAGGAGTCGGCGAAACGAGCCTCTTTACAAACTTCTCTGTATTACGTACAGGAAGCGACATCTGGCCAAAGCAATTTACATCACTTGTAGCCCCGAGCGAGAATCTAAATTAAAAAAACTTAAAAAAAAAAATGCTGTCCCTTGCGGGTGTAGGCTTAGTTAGGCCCCTTCTACTACCTCTAAGCCCTTACTACAGGCCCCCTCTTGGTCTTTCTTAAATAAAGGTTGTGTTTTATTTGAATAAAACGTAAGGTGCGTTTATTCAAATAAAACACTATTTTCTATTTTTATTCTCAAAAATAAAAAAAACTAAGTTTTTTTTGTTGGAAATAGCTATTTTAGGGAGATTTTTTCAGATCCGGGGAGCAATTCAAAACACCATCTGGCAACACTGTGGTACTGACTTGCTTTCAGTGTTGCCAATTTGGCATATTTTATGCTAAATTTGGCATATTTTCTTTATGTTTAGCATATTTATTTGGCTTTTAGCATACAGCATAATTTTTAGCATTTTTTAACGTGAGCGATAACATGTTTCCGAACGTAACTCTACGGCCCATCACTAATATTTTTATTCGGCGACACTTTTAGGGCGAATATTATCCTAACTGGGATTCCAATATTTTTGGTTTATTTTGTTTTGATTGTCTATGTCTATGTTACATTGTGGACTCATTGGTTTCGTCGTCTATTCGTTCGTTAGTCGTTACCGACTCACTTACGGCTGATATTCCGTGCGATTTATCAATTTCTTTTTCATTTTGAGTTTTATGACAAAAAAAATGCCTCCTAAGTATAATCAACATTATAGGTCAGCTGGGAGCAAATAAAAGATTTTAAAGACGGGTTGCAGATCGTTGAAAACGAAATTGTGACAGATTTAGGACATCAGGAGTACAGTCTCTTTCTTGATGATCTCTTACAAAATAGAGTTGAGCGTTTTCACTGTCAATTGATTTCTGAGCTTTGTTTTAATCAAACTCATTTGGTTTTGTTTATAAGATTTGGACTTGAGAGAGTAGAGAAGTGCTGTTATTCCTACGAAGTGCCAGACAGTGTTTTGCGCTGTATTGGTAGCAAAGACACTTACGATAGATCTTAACCTTCAACATCAACTGCAACTGTTGATGTTACTGATGATGACGAGGACATTGATATTTTGTTTGACTGATATCCTATTATTCCGCATAGCATTAGATGGGAATAACATTATGAAACATTTTAATTCATTAAGTTGGCATTTTAATTTAGCATATTTAATGGAGAGTTGGCATATTTTTGGCTTATTTTCGACGTCGATCTAGCATATTTTGTAGTTACTGAGTTGGCAACACTGCTTGCTTTGCTTGACTGTCTGAGACAAAGAGAGTCTGAGACTTCTGAGTGTTGAGTGTTGTGGTTACCGCTAAACAAAAACAAAAATTCCGATTATTCCATGAACTATGTAAAGCATCTAGAATTTTAAAACGCTGAGTTTCCCAGAGCTAGTAACAGAATCTTTGTCTAGATATTTGGGGTATACATGACTGTATAATTTAGTAAATGCACCAGACCCGGAAAACTTTTCTGTCTTTTTGTTTGCTTTGTTCGTGTGAAATGATCCGTGGCGAATTTCAATGCAGTGATCGTTGACCGTGATTGTTGACTTAAGTGTGCCTTTCGGAAGTTTCAGTTAGGTTTCAGAGTAACAGAGCAAACATCAATAAACGAAAGTGGCTGGATTCTACCTCTGTTATTGAGAATTACCGCCACTTCGTAAATCGACCCAAGTAATACACGGACAATGGAAAAGTCTAGGTAAGTTTTCTTACATACATAGGTACTTAATTTGATTATTTTTAACTAACCCCTTCAAGAGGCAGGTTTTGTTGCAAAAGTGAGGGTGACGATTGAGACGGCGGTAAGTCGCGCGGAATGCGCCTTAAATAAGAGATATTACACGCACCAAATCCTGAAGGATTCAATTGTCAAACTGAAAAATTCCCTACAAACTGCCATTGCAAATATCAGAATTCTGACAGGATTTGGTTTGCATAATTAGGCCTCTGGGGCGCATTTCATAAGACTACAATTTGTACTTTATTATGACAGTTCAATGTTCATTGTGTAGCCAAGTCTTCCAACTTGTTAATCTGAGGGTTAATCAACTTTGTAATGTACATAGTTGACCATGAATTAGTTCTGCTTAATTTTTTGGTTTGGATTAATTTCAAACTGGACAAGTGTGAGTCGGACTCGCCCACCGAGGGTTCCGTACACATTTGTGGATATACTGAGCTTTTCCTGAACTTTAGAGACAATTTTTTTTATGATTTAATTACATATCTATAGTTTTCAGATTTTTTCCTATACTTGTAGTAAAAGATTTGCCAAATTTCACAGTTGTAGGTCAATGGAAAGTACTCTATAAATTTTAATTCTCTTGAGAGTGTCGAAATATACATTTTTTGCAGCATAAACGGCCATAACTTTTTTTAACTTAGAAGTTTGATTTCTTTACAGCTTTAACCTAATGCCTGCCCTCTCTAATGGGATGTATAGGTGGTCTATACAAACCTTTACAGATCTGTGACACGGCACATAAGCAGTTAAGGGACTGTAGACCTCAGTTTATGGTTTGAATTTCAACTCGATATCTTCAAGCAATCCCTGAGATAAAGGGTCTTGACACACAGACAGACGGATGGACGGACTGACAGACGGATGGACGGACTGACAGACGGACAGCAAAGTGATCCTAAAAGGGTTCCTTTTTCCTTTTGAGGTATGGTACCCTAAAAAAAGAGTGATAGAAATAAAGTTGTCAAGTTTCATAAATATGTGGAGAATATTAGGAGACCGTTGGTTGAAGTTGTATGGAATAAACCGTTATATTAAATCGAAATAAGTGGCCAATAACGGTATAAGCATGTTTAGCTATTACTTACTATTGTAAAACACAATTATTATGTATTTTGGAAGTAGCCTGGCTACCCGTAGCTAGGGTTGCCAACTTTTTTCTAACAAATATAGTATTTTCGAAGCTATTACGACTAAAAATATAGTAGATGGCTGGCTATAGCGGCAGCCGTGCCGCGCTGTTCACAGACTTAGACTTGAAGAGCGAGCTTTAGAAAACGGTTAAGCGTGGGTTCCGCTTTCCGAAAAATATAGTAGTTTCGCCTACTATATATTTTTTAGAAATATAGTATTTGAGCCCCTAATATAGCAGGATGCTATATTATATAGTAGGGTTGGCAACCTTAACCTTACAGGGAATCCTAGTTTGGGGGCCAGTAACAATTTTTTTATAACCTTTTTCTAAATAAAGTTTTTTAATTTAAATTTTTTCATTGTCAATTCTGGAATTGGCATTTCGTTTTTTCGTTTTTGCAAGTTCTGGGTAGAAATATGAACCATGTACGTCTTTAGAAACAGCTAAAAACATACATCTCTGTAAGACTGAAACTTGTTTAGAACCAGAAAAAATCTTACATTGTACCTGTACCTGAAGGTGTCTGCAATGTCTGTGTGTCTGTACCTGTACCTTCGGTTTAATATTGATTCATTCAATTTTACAGATTTTCAATGCTCCTCCTTGAACCTGGCGAAATATACTTTGAGGACTATTCATGTATCATGAATGAAATTGACTCAGTAACAAAAGAAAGGCCTTTACAGGGCCGTCTGAAACTGTGCTCAAAGTCACTAGTCTTTGAACCTCATGATAGGATATACCCACTTCTGAAGTTACACTTCAAAGATGCCAGTGACATATCTGTAGTCCATCCAAAAACTCCGTCTGCTCCAAAGAATGTGATACATGTCAAAGTCACTCAATTCTCTGAGATGTTGGAAGAAAACATATTAGCACCTTACAAGTTTGTTGTTGAGGAAAAGGAGTTTTATTTCTTCTTTGACTTTGCATCTGCCGAAGAGTGCTTGGGCCAGATGCTGCAGCTACAAAGGGCATCTACTCTGCATGCTCCAGAACACAACAGTATGGTAGCTACGATACTCCATTCTAGGTACATGAGAATGGTGTTTGATCCGGTTATGATGGATGATTTTACTGAGCAAATAGTCTGCGAACTGCTGGCTGAAAAGATATCGCCTCTTGTGAGAAATCAAGGCAAGCTGGCCTTAACTCCAACGACACTGTATTTCCAACCTTTTAACAATATTGAAAATGTAAGTTACAAAATATTGAATGTTAATTACAACATTAACACTGGATTGCGCATTAAACATAATAGTTCAATTATGGGATTTTGGTGGAATTTAGCAAAGTAATTTTCATATTTTAATGCTATTATGGATTTCCGCAAAGTAACTCCTGATTCCATACAATAATTGTTTTCTTTCCCCAGAGCCCTATGTTGAAATTAAAACTGAAAAGACTAAGAAGAATGTACAAAAGAAGATTTTTACTAAGACATGTTGTAAGTATTGCCTCCTCAGACATTTATGAGTATATCTTTTATCTATAACTAAAGCAGTGGACAAAAGGTATCTGAAAAAAAAAAATCTGGTATTTTCTTTTACATGGTTCTATGTATTTATTTATTATTATGTTGTATTCATATTTCCCCTCTACTATATTTTTATATATCTAGGTCTAAATAAGTAATATACTAATATTCCTTTAATATTCTAGGTTGCACTACCTGTTAATGTTTTCTTCATAACTTAGCATTAAGCTCACCTATGTGCAAAAGTACTTATATGTTTAGATGCAATAAAGAATTTTAATAATAATAATAATCATAATATTTTCTCTGTTTTATTCTATAGTATTTTGTGTGTGTGTGTTACAGGGCCTTGAAATATACTGCACAGATGAGAGTCCCGTGCCTCACATTTACCTTTCATTTCAATGTGAGGAGGATAGAGATACTCTCTACAACATTCTGGAACAATCTCCCCATGTTAATCTGGAAAGGATTCATGCAGAAGAAATGACCCTCCAGTGGCAAAATGGAGTAGTGTCCAACTTTGACTATCTCATTTATTTGAATTGGTATGTTTGTATTTTTTTTCTCTGATAAGCCAGGATGCCAACGCATGACTCACAGTAACGAACACTCATGGATTCTTACGAAAATCAATAAAAACGGCTTTATCTTTCTGACAGGGGACAGGATGATGATAAGGTCTTTTCACGGTGCATCTATTATAAATATTAATTCATTGATCACTTATATTATTTACTATAGATGAGGCAGCATTAATTGTTCAGCCCACAGTCAGTATTTTGACTAGCCCTGCCCGCGACTACGTTCGCGAGGTGAACGGATTAGCCTATATATGTCCTATGTCCACTCTGAAGGTCCATTCTAAATACTGGTGAGAGAATTGTTGAAATCAGATGAGTAGTTACGGAAACAAACTGGTAAACATATAAACTTACCAACTTTTGCTCTGTATAATATTAGTACCTATAGATGGTTCTGTGAAATCTCATACAGTACAAAAAACACAGATTTATCCGAATTTAAAATTTTCCGAGTGTTTTTATCAATTTTTATTTCTCTGTAGCTGCTAATAGACTCAATGAGCATTCACTTGTAATAAGCATTCTAGCAAATGTTCATTACAAGAAAAAAGTCGCAAAATTAACGGTAGCGTTTTAGTGAGCATTCTAGCGAGCATTCTAGCGAAACGACAGTAAATTTGCTTCGAGCTTTTTGCCAAGCCGAGCAATTACGTCATTGGTCCACGGACTGACATCTTAATACATTATGAGTATGACGAGCATTTATTAGAGAGTTTATTAGTGTTTGGCGCTATGCTTAGATCTGTTCGTGGTTCAGTTCGACAAATTTAAAAATGGCGAATGCTCGATGTTTTGTTACAGGTAAATGCTTAGGTCTATCGCCGTCTTTAAAACCTTATTTGGACTGTTACAAACATTTAAAAAAAGATGCCATCTTGATCCAGCCGTGATGCGCTTCCAGCAAACAGGATGTTTTTTATTTATTAAGATTATGTACTTCAGTAGCGCCAACAATGAAAACCAAATCATAACGTTTTTTAAGATCGTTTTTGCAATGTCTAAAAAGTGTCTCAATCATGTTATGATTTTTACGACTCACGACCGAGAACGTTAGGCGAAAATCCTATGACCAAATTGCATTTCCATTAAAAACTACCTTTTTGGCACTAGTTCATAAATCGCAACTCACAACCTTTTGTAAGACACTTCTTGCAAAAAACAACCTCTGAAGGATGATAGACCTTGTGGAGCTTCTTAACACCAACCCTTTTAATCTTTCATTGCATTATGTGTACTGGAATCTTTTTGTAGGGACTGTCCCTTACAAGTTTACGTAGCCTCTGTTAATGTGTCTCAAAGGCTTTAGTGGATGGAAGGATGGATCTTTAATAATTAAATTTAACAATGTTCTTTTACTGATATTCCAGCCTTGCAGATAGAAGTAAAAATGATCTTACTCAGTATCCAGTGTTCCCCTGGGTGGTGGCTGATTACAAGTCCAAGATCTTAAATCTGGACAACGTAGATTCTTTTAGGGACCTCTCTAAGCCTATGGGCGCCCTGAACCCTGACAGACTGGAAAAGTTAATGGAGAGGTACAATGAGATGAGTGATCCTAAGTTTATGTATGGCTCTCACTACTCTGCGCCTGGACTTGTTCTATTTTATTTGGTGAGTGTTTAGTACAAAGACGGGCGAGAGCCTGGGCTATACCACGTAAATGGGATCACAAGCATGTCAATGCATTCTTGTTAACCGTATTATAATCAGAGAGTCCCGAAACATAATTGCCAGCTTGACAACCTTGAACAAATACTATAGCTTTGGAAGCACTCCTATTGGTATAAAGTGTGACATATTTACATGTTGTGGTGTAGGTATTTTATAATGTGTATGTTGGAAATCCTCTAGTGAGTAATAGAATAATGTACATTTGTATGTACACAGCATTGTTGCTTCACTACAACGTACAGTGTAATGAATGTAAAAATACTTTTAGGTCCGTAAATACCCACAGTACATGTTGTGTCTGCAAAATGGAAGATTTGATCACCCAGATCGAATGTTCAACTCTGTGTCTGATGTCTACAATAATTGTTTACGCAATATGTCTGACTTCAAAGTAAGTTACCACTTCCAAAAACCCATCTTTGATATTATACTCAGTAAAGGAGTTATTTATTTATTTATTGATAATAGGGGTTAAAGTATGAAATTGCCGTTTTATTGCAATAGGTTCTTTGAATTGACATAGAATCTTTATGGTTTGAGGTTTTCGAATGAAACTTTTTTCAAATGGTTTCTATGATGTTCTTTTTTTTAAAAAATGTGAAACATTTGAATAATCCTAGTGTGGGGCCAGAAGCAATGTATGTGCCTGTATGTAAATGTTTATGTTTATGTTTATGTTTATGTTTATGTTTATGTTTATGTTTATGTTTATGTTTATGTTTATGTTTATGTTTATGTTTATGTTTATGTTTATGTTTATGTTTATGTTTATGTTTATGTTTATGTTTATGTTTATGTTTATGTTTATGTTTATGTTTATGTTTATGTTTATGTTTATGTTTATGTTTATGTCAATTCAAAGAACCTATTGCAATAAAACGGCAATTTCATACTTTAACCCCTAATACTTTTATTGCACTTAAAAAAAATCGTAATCGTAATCGTTAATTGTTTTAATCTTTTTTTCAGGAGCTTCTTCCAGAATTCTATGATCTGAATTCAAAAGGTGACTTCTTAGTCAACAAATACGAGATAAACTTCGGCGAACGTCACAACGGAGCTAAAGTTGACAGTGTGACTTTGCCTCCCTGGGCTAAATCTTCTGAGGACTTTGTCGTAAAACTTAGGGAAGCGTTGGAATCTGAATATGTTTCTAGACATTTACATTTGTGGATTGATCTCATATTTGGCTACAAGCAGAGAGGGCAGGAAGCGGTAAAAGCGCATAATGGTTCGTGGGAATTTTAACTCTCTTCAAAGTACAGTAAAACTTGTTTTTAAAAGACCTGCCAAACGAAAACAATTCCCACTATTGTTACAGTATTTTACCACCTTTGCTACGAGGGATCCGTCGATCTCGAGAGCGTGAGCGACATGAACGACAGGCACGCATTAGAAGTGCAAATAATGGAATTTGGACAAGTGCCAAAGCAGCTTTTTACGAGGCCGCATGTCCGAAAGATTACGCATCAAATTCCAAAATGCGTATCTAATTTTGGTGATGCTGCTCGCCCGTACAAGTTGGAGTGCGTTGACACGATTCAGCTACACAGGGAGGCAGTCACCTGCGCTGTAGTTCAAGACACTAAAGTTGTGTCAGTAGGCAAAGACGGAACGCTTAAAGTGTATGATCAAGGTCTGAAGAAACAGATCAGGAGCGTGATTCTATGCTCGACTCCGTTAAGCTCATGTGTGATGGTGGACCAGCACACTGTCGCTGTGGGATCGTGGGACAACGAAATGTAGGTCTCCCCTAATTTGGATTTCTTATACTTTTATATATTTCTTATATAATAGTATGAGAAATCCAAATCGTTTTCACTTTTGGTGCGGCAGATGCTCAATAACTTTTCTTTCACTTTTAGATACCTGTATGACGTGGAGTATGGGAGGGTAGTCGAGAGTTTTCGAGCGCACGACGACTCCGTTAGCTGTCTATTATGGTTGAAAAAAGGTGGGAATTTCTAAGTTCGGTCGAAAGTAAAAGTAAACAAATATAGTACGTATACAGGGTGTAACAATATCCCTACATAAATCTGCAAATACAAGGTTCTACTCTTCACGTCAATACAAACAACTTTTCCTTTAGGGAAACTTCGAAATCGTGAAAAAATATCAGCCGCTTCATACTAAAGTTACTACTTGCGGCATTAAAATGTAAAATTACGAGTAGAAACCCCATTTTTGGATGTAAATAGGGATTTTGTTACACCCGGTATAATATTTGGGGTACCTAACTTAGTTATGTATTTTTGTTACATAATTGATTTTAATAGTAGTTTATGCAAATGTCATATAATGAAGGGTATTAAAACACGACTAATAGTAACGAGTGTTATTACTCGTGTTTTAATACCCGTGTTATATGCAGTTGCATACACTACTTCATCTTCACTAATGAATTTGTCGGAGAGGTTTTTGAGATACGCAAGAATGACATTTTCAGAAAATGATGTAGTTTTCTTTTCGATCTTCCATGCCAAAAAGTTATTATAATATTCTTTTTCATATAATTTTCTAGATTTTTCTGGCAAAAGATTGTAATTTTGTTGCCACTTCTAGAATATCCGGAGGCGTAGGTACAAATATCGTCGCTATCCATTTTTAACTTTTAATTTATTAAATTAAATTCACGCGTACGTGTATAATCAGTGATTTTGCCGCCATTAAAATTTAACCAATGAGAGCGCAGCTGCGCGCTTCAATAAAACGCGACCAACCTGATTGGCCCTGCAATCAAGTTGGTCGCGTTTTATTGATGTTATAATGAGATTTTACGATATCGATGTGAATATTATACCATCATGTGAAATTGCTTAAATTGAGTGTTTTGTTGTCTGCGCTATAACAGTAGTAATTATAAGTCAAGTATTGAAAACATAAGTAGAATGTTACAACATTAGTGTAGATAAAAGAAGTAAATAACTTTTTTACAACAAACTTAACGGGGAAATCCGTAACCCGTGCTTAGTCAGGTTATTACCACAATATCAATTTTACGATATTTTCATATTTTGTTCTCATCTTGCGTTTAAAAAAAATTGAGGGTTATGTGCAATTATATAGTAGTTATGACATCATTGGTTGCGTAATAAATAAATGGTTTTCAATTTGAATATTCATATGATTACCTACTTAACTTCTTAAGTTGTGTGCAATAATATTGTAATGATTACATCATTGGTTGCGTAATAAATAAATGGTTTTCAATTTCAATATTCATACGATTACCTACTTAACTTCTTATCTGTATGTATGAAATAATCTTTCATATGATGCTCATAGCGTAGCTCACGCGATGCTGTTACGAAAGGTGGAATGCCGAGAAGATTGAGTATTATGCTGTTTGTAGAGAGAGTTACTGCATAAATAATTGTTACTGTTACAGAACGTTTGCTAATATCTGGCGGGTGGGACGGCGTGGCTCGAGTTTGGGGCAACGTGGGCAAATCCAAGCAAGCCCTACGAGGTCTAAAAGCAGAGCTCGACCATGATGGCAAAGTCACTGCTCTTACATACAGGTACTTTGCCGATGGAGCAGTATAGATACTGTATAGATGCAGTATAGATACTGCGTTTTAATTTATCTCGAGCGATCTCGAAACCGCGTATTCTCTGGGTCATAATAACGTGACATTCTTAAAAAGGATCTTGCCACTTGGCCCCCGTGGTGGAGTATGGCCTATACCTTCCTCAGGGAAGAGACCCGTGCCCCTCGGTGGGGACATAATGGGTTGATGATGATGATGATCTTGCCACTAATATATTTACTTAGGTTCAAAACTTTTTTATCACTTGAGTTTTTAAGAACACTTGAGTTAGGGCTCATTTGGTTTATTTTGAAGAATCCAATATCTCACACTTGGTAACGAGGATTTGATGGTGAAGTCGAGAGGTAGAAAGTAGAACTCTCAATGCGTAATGGGGAAATGCCTATTGCTTACAGAGTGGGCTGTGAAGTGGGCTTCTTTAATGGGTTAGATAGATATGGATTCAATAGCTATTCCTGGGTTGCTGAAAGAATGCCGATGACGGCTTTCAAAACACTCATAGCTAAGGTTAGCTGGAACAAAATACTTATTAGTATTAAGCTCGCCTTTGTACAAATACATTTGCGGTGCAATAAATAATTTTTCAATTCTATTCATTATCTTTCCAAAACTTTTCATCACATTTTTTTGTCAATTTTAAATGTATAACGATACAAACATCATTAGTTTTATTACTTGCATATAATGACCGATCTTTAGATCCCGCGTCGCTTCCCTTCATATTACGAAAATTCATATCCACGTAAAGAATTGTCATTCTTATATTCTTTTTTTTGCACTAACCCTGCTGAGGACAATTTTAAAAACCTATTTAGAGGCGCACGCGCATAAAGAGAGAGCGCACGCGCATTGGGAGAGCGCTGGCACGGTTAGCCAGAGGTCACGGGTTCATGTCCCGGCATGGGTGGAAGTTTTAGCCTCTAAATAGGTTTTTTAGAATTGACATTCTGTTTAATATGCATAGGTGCGGTGGTAGCCTAGGGGGTAGAACCTCGGACTCGGAAGTGGGAGACCCAGGTTCGATCCCCGGTGCGGGCATGTACCTATGACTTGGTTTTCTAAGTTACGTACATTTGTGAAGTTATAGTAGCAATACCACTCGCTAACTGTGAAGGAAAACATCGTGAGGAAACCTGAGTGTCTGAGCTATCCACATACCTCAGCGCTTGAAATCGCCAATCCGCGGTGGGCACGCGTGGTGATTAAGCCCATACTCTCTCCCTGACAGAAGGCCTGTGCCCTCAGTGGGTGTATAGGCTGCTTATGCATTCTGTTTAATCTCTTCAGTCGTAAAAATTGAAAACCATTGTTACCTATTTTCATGGTCAGGACTTAGGAGGTTAACATTAATATAGAATGTAAGCAGCCTTCCGGCGGATTTTGTGACGGAGACAAGCTCAGCGATAAAACTCCACTCCGACCATGTTCACAGGCGGCGCCACCACAGCGGCCACCCCGAAATCGACCTGATCACCGGCACGAGCGACGGCGAAGTGTTCGTGTGGCGGGTGTCCACCCGGGAGCTCCTAAGCAAGGTTTGCCTGCACCAGGCGCCGGTGAGCGGCGCGTGCCTGGCCTGCCCCGGCGACCGGGCCGTCACCGTCAGCGAGGACGGCGCTATGCACGTCATCGACCTGAGCGTGGCGCATTCGGTCAGTTTATTCATACTTTCCGTGTGACGCCGGATTAAGAATAGCGGCACTCCATTTCCTTCCGTGAACGTCGTAGAAGGCAACTAAGCAAATCAATTACCAGGAGACGGGCAGCAGCGTCTTCCTGACATTCCAAGCACATACTGCGATCGCCAAACCCGCCTGCCAAGCATGGCGATTAGGGCAAAACCCCTCATGGTTATGAAAACCACGAAGGAGGCCTATGTCCTGCTGTGGGTATCAAATGGCTGATGATAATGATGATGATTTATTTATACCACACCCACTCAGAAAGTGTCTCATTGCTCGTTCATAAATGGGTTACAAGGTTCGTAATTTCTCCCTTATAAATGCGCGGCGGGAAAAGTCATATGGAATTTCATTCCTGCCCTCCGTAGCAGGGTGGGACTGTTGTATGAGAATCCATTTCTGCCCTGCTAGCGTTCTTTTGTTTTTTAGGAGCGAACATGAAAAAATATAAACGTCAAATCTCAAAAAGGTTTTGCATCAAATAATTACAAAAAGAGGTGGGATAGTTTTTGTACTCGATTTTCAATGAATCCCTTCATTGCAATCTTTTTCTGCACTACGAAAAAAAACAAACGCGGCAATTTGTTTTTGTTTTGTTAAATTTTGTTTTTTATTGTACTAATAATTTAACAGTACGCTTTTATTCATTCTAAATAGTTTTATGTTCTTCGCAGGTGTAGCATAAAGCACTATGTATCACTGGGGAGAAAGTTCTATTTCTGTTCGAGAGTATGTTTAAGCCCGATGCGCAGCGCAGATCGTTTTCTCCCCTCGGTGTACAATTACCCCAATTAACAATACTATTACCCACATGCAGGCAAGACCAGAGCAAGTAGAAAAAAGCCCGGTCCCGTACGGCCGACGGGCTGTCAGAGGGAACGGACTTTTTTGCCCATGCACTATGCAGTATCTAAGTTTGTAAGTATTTAAAGTCCTGGCCTTTTTGCCCTAGGTTCACGGCCATGGGTCCTAAAAAGCACTATTAACATGATTAACCCCCGGTTTCTCGTACACTAACAAGCTGTTAATCTACTGTTAGCAGCTGTCAGTGGTTTTTTGTGTATGTACTTAGGTCAATTGACAGCGGTTAACAGTAGATTAACAGCGTGTTAGTGTACGAGAAACTACGGGTTAGAGATTGATCTGGAACTTTTTGGAAAAATGAATTGCCATTGGTGCCGCTAGTGTTACTACATGGAGGTCTTTCCACGTTGCAGTGGGCCACGGACGTGCGGGCGTAAGGCTACTGACTAAAATAATCCTTAAGGCTGTTCTTACGTGGAGCATGCTGAGACAGTAGCACCACCAATGAAAATTCATTTTTGCTATCTCTTAATCATGTTAATAGTGCTTTTTAGGACCTATGGCCGTGAACCTAGGGCAAAAAGGCCAGTACTAGATAGCATTAACGCTAAAAAAGACCGTTTTTGGCATAAATGCTATCTAGTCCCAGATCTGTGATCCTCCTGACACTTTTTGCAAAAAAGATCGGTAAAACAAGACATTTTCCACTAGTGTTACTACATGGAACCCCATAAAGGTCTATCCACGTTACGGTGGGCCACAGACATGCGGGCCAACGATTCTAACTAAAATCATCCTTTAATGCTTACGAAGTTAGACACTATAGTGCATGGGCAAAAAAGCCCGTTCCCCCTGACAGCCCGTCGGCCGCTTGGGACCGGGCATTTCCCTACTTGCTCTGGCCTGCCCCGGCAAACATAAAAAACCGGCCAAGTGCGAGTCGGACTCGCGCAAGAAGGGTGGCGTACCATTATCTATACAACATTAGACAAAGATCGAATTTGACAACAGCGCCATCTATAGAAACCAACAACAAGCATTTAACATTGGCATTTAACGACATGACATCGGCGCTGTGAAAGTTAGCTGCTGGATGGCGAGCGCTGTCTTTAGACAGCGTTTGTTGTATGAGAGCCCCCCTTAAATATTTATTTTAGTCTGTTTTTAGTATTTTTTTACAGCATCAACAGAAATACATCATCTGTGAAAATTTCAACTGCGGACAGACGGACAGACGGACAGACGGACAGACGGACAGACGGACAGACGGACAGACGGACAGACGGACAGACGGACAGACGGACTGACGGACAGACGGACAGACGGACTGTGGAGTCTTAGTAATGGCGGCTACACACGTTACGATATATCGTAGCGATTAAACTGTGCAAACCGGTTTGCGCAGATTGATCGATCTTGTGTATGATAAATCGTTGCAGTTTATCGGTGGCAGTTGCAATTTCTATTAGATAAATCGTTGTCGATTGCACACTTTTATCGTCGCGTGTGGATGGCGATCGCTCAGTTACCTCAGTTCGCGCCAGTACTTCACGCCGTTTGTGTGCGGTGCTGATCGCTCTGCAAAATGATGGAAGAAGAAAGAGGTGGACACCGCGAACAACTGCAAGAGTATGAGTCTCCTCATTCATCCTCAAATAATTATGCCAATCTTTCGGAGCGAATTTCAACTCATTTAATAAGTTGGTATGAGAAAATAGCTTTCTTTTTAAGAGCCAGTCTTTACACCACACACTCCGCGCCTTTTTTTCTCTTTAAACACATAACCAGTCCTAATATCGCAAGCGCGTCGTCATCTTCCATCGTGGACGACATGTTTGTGGCGCGAGCTTTGGCGGAAAAGTGACGATCGATGCGGTTATCGATACCTTGTGGAGACACTAGGGGCTTTCGATTTAACTGCAGTCTGAAATTGTTACGATAAATTGTAACGTGTGTTGCCGCCAAAATAGGGTCTCGTTTGGCACCCTTCGGGTACGGAACTACAGGGGCCTAATTATGCGCACCAAATCCTGGGCGATTCCAATCGTCTAACTGTCAAATTCCATACTAATTTGACAGTTAGACGATTGGAATCGCTTTGGTAATTTGGTAATCCGACACAGCCTTGCAAAACGTTTGTCGGATTACCGCTGGACCACTGAATTGTGACTCTTAGCATCCTAAATTCTTGTCGTCGATATTACTTTGTTGAAACTTACCAGATGCGACACAGATGCAGGAAAACGGCTCTAAAAGCCATGTCACAAATTTTCAGGTTTATCAGAAGATGCTACCAGAACCTGTGAGCTCACTTTGCTGGGATGGAAACGGCAACCTGTGGCTCGGGACTAGCAGAGGTACTCTTCTTCAGTGGAACATAGTCTCTGTGGCCCATGTCAGCGAGCACAAGGCTCACGAAGGTACGTTGAATATGATCTTAATTAATACTAACATAGCTTGTTTTACGCTGAGCATTTTGTTGTTAATTGGGTTTTTATAACGCGAATCAATAAGGAATGTGTGCTGTTGGCGTGATAATCTATACGTTTTTTGCTTTTCGGCGTTAAGTTGCACTTTCGTTGGCACTCGTGTCCTTTAATTTGGTGTTTGATTGCAATTGCACTGTGTTGCGGCTTCAGGGTAACTGTATTAACCCTTTTTTTGCTATCGCTTTTAACCTTTAATCAAAATTTCACTGAGGCTAACCATCGAATTCCACTCATACATTCATTATTGTCATAGAATCGTTTTTAGATTAAAAACTTGAAAATTAGGAACTTAAAATAAGTTTTAACAGTGGTGTTAATGCTATAACCTTAGTTCGGTTGCTTTTAAGGGTCTCGCTCAATAGCGTGGCGGGAAATTAATGTTTTTTCACGGGTTTTTTCAATTCTGTAACTTGAATGGGGTATTATATTGGATTAAACTATTGCCGAAAATAAAACTATAGTTTCTTGACAAATGAACAAGAATTATTCTGCAGCTTTGCAGGAAAACTGATTATTCGGCTATACCACATGGACACTTCACCACATCAACTGGTTAAATTGTAAAAACTATCAAATAAAATACTGAAAAAAATAGGTACAAAACTGAAAACAGCTTTGACTATGAATTATCAGCATTTCACCTCAAATACAAACCTAACTTAATTTATTTAACATTTGCAATTTGCTTAATATTATTATTCTTGTTAAATTGTAAAAACTATCGAAGAAAATACTAAAAACATAGGTACAAAACTGAAAAGCTATGAATTTTAATTTCCCGACACACAGGAAATAAAAAAAAAATATATGAGCATTTCACCTTAATACAAACCTAACTTAATTTTTTTAACATTTGCAATTTGCTTACATATTATTATTATTAAAATTCCTTATTGCACCAAGTAAATGTTGTACAATAGGCGGGCTTAATACTTATTAGCTTTAGGTCACAATGCAGGACGGTTCTCATCAGTTTGCCTTGTTTCAGATTCATTAAGCAGTATTTACTTAGACGAGCCCTCGAGAAGCCTAGTCACGGCTAGTTCGGACAAAACTGTGAAAGTTTGGAGGATGCTGAGCGACTCCTGACGACGATGTTTCAACAGTATTGACCTATTGAAAGAATTTATTTCACTTAATTTGTATTTCCATTAGTGTTATTAAATTGTGATATTTTATATTATACATAATGAATGATCTTTTTAAAATGACAATAAGCAGCAAGTTTATAGAATAAATCCATTTTAATCGAATGATGTGTCTATTAAATTGTCCCTCACATTGGTATTGATTATGATTTGCAGTACTAATCATCTTGCTTCTTTTTGTTTGCGTGATCTTTTGAACTCGTTATTAACGTATACCAAGAATACAGTAGATACAGTGCGACATGGTTTGAACATGCGCAGTAGTTACTCAATCAACTCAGCTCTACTGAATTTGAAATTGAATTAGAGACCAAATAAGACCGCTTTTAGCTTGGCCTTGGCCGGGTTGACTTTACATGGATTACCTTTGACATTCATTTTTTCTTTTCTGAAACTTCATTCGCTTTGGAATATCGTTGTTGTTTTGTTTCTTTAGTTAGATTAATGAAAAGGTCTGCTCCTATATTGCACGCACCAAATCCTACACGATTCGAATCGCCTAACCATAAAATTCTATCCTAATTGCTATCGCAAACGTCCGGATTCCGACCGGATTTGGTGCGCATAATCAGGTCTCTGATGGGCACTGCAGGTAATTCAACAAAACTCGTTTGAAAAAAGAGCCACACGAATAAATTATAGTACATGAGTATATTTAAGTTAAAATTTCCCAATTATTGCTACTATAATTAAAACTTAGTAACGTGATAAGGAGATTAAAAACACAACAACTAATTGCTCCACTATACTGAGGCTGACTCCACCATTGTTTTCTTGATTAGCTCGCCGAAGTTTTCGGTCGTTTCCGTGGTGCTTTCGGCCGGCGTTTCGACAGGCTGCGCGGGTGCCTCAGAGGCGTCTTGCGTGGCCTGGTCCGAGTGATCCAGCCCCAACAGCGTATTGTGACTGTACCAATTTTCGTCACTCTCGACCACCTGAAGCTTTGCATTGTTCGCGAGATATGGAAACGACATTAAAGTTGTGTAGTCTCCTTTAGTATCCTCCGTAGGCTCCGTGATGTTTTTGTACACTTGGTAATTGTCCTGCGTCATCGCGTGGTATTGTAGTGAGTTTTGCTCGTGCATATTGCTCCGTTTGTGTAAGTACTCTGGGGCGTACATTTGTCCGTAGTGGCTGAACATGCTCATGTGTGAATTGTGCGCAAACTCCTCGAAGCTTGACGCGGAGAAGCTTTGCAGGTTCTTGAAATGATGATTGTTGTCCGTATGTGCCGTGTATGAGTAGTTGAGGTCGCACGGGAATCTTTGTACATTGTGCGACATTGTGTTGAAATCGATATTGCTTGGCATCGAGTATGGAGGCCCTTTTCCTTGTAGCATATTTGAGGTGTAAGATTCTGCGTGAGCATTGTGACTTGAGTTGCCCATGTGCATAAGGTTGTTGTCGTTTACGTTCCGATGAGTAGCCGCATTTTCTCTGTATCTGTAATTAATATCTTCCTGCATATTATTGGACTGGCAGTTAACAGGGTTAGAGGTGTGAACATTGCTAAAACTACCCGCGTTCACACATGACTCTACCTCGACTCTTGGCGTAAGGCTGACGTCACGCAACAGCCCCTCCTCGTGGTTAAGGCAGCGTTCCCTCTCATATGACGTCATACTCGTCATGCAGCTCGCGCTGGCTGCGTGGGCCTGTGCCCACTGTCTTTTCTGTGCTTCCTGCTGCTCTTCGTTTTTCTTCTCTAAGCCTAATCGCATGAGCGTGTGAATGAAATGAGTCCGCACTCTCACAGGGTTGAACTCGATTCGTCCAGATGTGTTGGTGCACCCGTCTCTTGTGCATCCGCAAGGGAAATTAAGCCTGTCGACCTGGCATTTGATGCCGGATGTACTACAAGAACAGGTTTCTGGATTGCACACTCCTTTGCAGGCACAACCGCAAAATTCGCGGGAAGTTCTGATGTCTCTACACTCATCCTTTTCGTAGCCCTCTATCTTTCTGACGCCGGCTGCCCGTAAGAGCGCCCGCCGTTGCCGGGTTGTTACAGGCTGTAAAAAGTAATAGCTGTCAAGATCAAGCTCTGACTCTGATATATCGCTGGCTTCTTCCTCAGTGTCACTATCCTCACTTGACGAAAATGTTGTACCTTGCAAGGCATGCCTTTCGTTTTTGAGCTGTTGCAACATTTGCCTATGTAACCGCCGCTGTTCCATTGCATGCTCAGCCAGGGTGAATCTGTCCACATGGGTGTGCTCTCTTTCCATGCCTAGCGTGGAACCGCCTTGTGACGGTACACAACTGAATCCTTGCGCTCTTGGGAAATAAAATACGGTAACATTGTCAAACGTAATGCTCTTTTTTTTCTTTTTCGTTTCAGGTTCTTCAGAAGTATTATTTTCCTCCACACACTTTCGCTTTAAACTGCTCTTTAGGGGCTTACAGTTTTTCGCTGAAGTTTCTGTCTGATCAGATTTAGTCGCTATGTCTGGTTCCTCTGCCATTTCAAAATTATGGTCTGCCTCGTCGTTGGATTCATTTTTGCTTAGGCCGCTGGTACAGGCAATTTCTAAACCAAAGTTAGGCAATTTTGTATCTTCGTTTGTTTCCGAACCGATTCCTGAATCGCTTCCATCAGATCGGTCTTGTACCTCTTCTTCTCGCTCATTCAATGCTCCATCTGGCGGTAAACTTCCGAGCGCTGAATCTTCACTATCAGCAGACGCAGAGTCAGTTTTAATATCTTCTACGTCACTCAATGTATCACTATCATCTATTTTTACAGCGTAATTTATTTTACTATCACTACTCTCATAAAACTGAGAGTTGCTATTTACATTAACATCGATTTGATCGTCGTTATTGTTAGAGTGTTCACTGTTACCGTCACTATCACTATTTTTATCGTCCTTCATCACTGGTACAGTATCTTCTTCTGGATTGTCTGCCATTGTCTCCTTACTCTCTTCTTCGTTATTGATCTTGAGATCTTGTGGTTCTGGCAGCACAGGTTCTGCAGATTGGTCCTCCATGATCTCTGGAAAAAGAAAACCACACTTTAGAAATATGCTCCTTGTTTTGACTTATCTGGACTCGTGAAGTTGGATTGTCACCTGAAGTCAAGAGAGTATCCTTGCCTGAAGTGAAGTTGGATTGTCACCTCTTTTAGACACAGCTGAGTAAAAGTTATGCATGATGCTTGCTTAGAAATAGATTCATAATACAGAATAGTTCACGTGATACAACAAGAGAGTGCGAACCACCTGTGTTTGAGACCGAGGTTGAGCGAAACGGGCTATGATAAATGAAACAAAATGATAATTCAAAACCGGTACCTGATTCAAAAGCCCGACCTCGACGAACTTCACCGGTATCTCTCCCCCTGCCACCGGGTTCTCCAGTCCATAGTGCTTATTTCATACGCCGTTTACTGGTACACATATCCAAATGAGAACTTTTGTTGCAATTTATCATAATTTCGTTCAAATATTTCGGTCACAATACTCCCGCGAAACGGACCAATATCACTTTACTGGTTCATAGCAATAAAGTCCTCTTCATATCGCCGCTGGCAGCGGGCCGTTGGGTTTTAACCCTATTTATTTATTTTCTATCTTATTTTGACAGTGTGGCTTCACTTAGTTTAACGTCTATAAATATGTTTTTGTAGTCACTTTTCATTGTATTCACTTTACACAAGTCTTTATGGTCTTCGACAAACAAAAGTGATCAAAATATTTAGCGCAAATATTCAACTCAACCCAGAGAGAGGCACTTTTACTGTACAGAGCTCCGTTCCCACCTCGCATAATCGCGGCGAACGACTCGCACGACGCAGGCAAGATGTTAACCGGCCGAATGAAGAGTCTGTTTACGGGCCGAGTTTGGCGCAGACGCGGGTAACATTTAGATTTAGTCGCGTTTTTCGAGGTGACGTCGTCTCCCCCCCGCAGCCCGCGCCTCGGCCTTGCGGCCCACCCCACCGCTCGCGCCCGTCGACGCTCCGCGCAAGCGCGTTCTATTTCTTGTAAATAAAGTATACCACGCTATTAAAGCATAATATCCCTAACTAGAAAATAATAATTAGGTAATAGAAATCATTTGTCATTTGTTAACATGGAACGTAGAACTACTGTCATGTCTCTACGTGCATGCTGATAATTTGCTCATTTACATACCATAATTTAGGAACTAATAATTATAGAAATAATATATCGAAACAAGCTTTGAGAGACAAAAAGAAAAATGATGTATTCTTAGCTCGGACGTACCTAAAAAGAAAACATCAATACCAGTTTTGTCGGGATTGGCTAAAGCTATCGATATTGATATTATCTTTAAACGAAAGTAAACAGTTATTCGGTAGTGTAAAAATTGAAGTTTTTCAAAGCAATCAAAGGAAACGGCCATTTATGTCAAAAATGTCGATACTATTGGATAATAACAGCAAATTAATAACTCTTGGATTTTTTCATTTAATTGTGCTGTGAGAACTTCTTGCATTACAGTTTTAAGTTACCCAAAATTGACTTAAAATATTTTCTAATCGTTGAACTACAATTGTGAAATATGACAAGAAGCAAGGTCTCGAAGCTTTTTAGTGTTCCGTAGTCGACAAGGAACCCTTATAGTTTCTCTCCCTCTCTTGGCTTAGCGGTTGATTGTAGAAACGTAAAATTCAAGGTACTAGCACATATAAATAAATAAATAAATAATGAACTTAAAAGGAAAACTATCACAGCTAAGAAGGCTTTGCAAGTTAATGAGTAATAGTCGACCATCTTGTACAGGGAAAAGTTCATACAAAATCTATTCAAAATTACGTTGATGAAGTTGTTAATTCTGTAAAGCAGATAAAACCCCTTCTTTCTACGGAACCCTTCACTGCACGTGGCCCGACACGCACTTGGCCGGTTTTGTAATGAGATATAACTATTACAGTTCTACCTAACTGTAATAGTTAAAAATTATTTTTCTTAACAAACCTTACTTCGCAGTAAGTTTGTATGAGAATATAATTATTTAGATTGTAAAGTGAGTTTGTAATCATTTGTTTGTAATCATCAACTGTAAGGGCGCGACTTCTCACATTTGTTAAGTTTTTTTTCCTATAATCAAGCAATAGACGTGCAGCGGGCAACACTCAAGCTTTTGCTCTTGGGCCAACTCGTCATTTTGAACATCATGACGGTTCTATACTATGCAGTCTCTCGCATATTATACAAGCTCCCTTATTCTGCAGGAAATGTTTAAGTATACCTACATATATGCCCTACCTTCTGTTTATGAACTTTAGTTTGTTATACTTTCATAATTATGTTTTCGTCACCGTATTTAACAGTCTTATGCATGTTTTGCCAGATAGGTGGTCGTCCGAAGCTATTTAATAAGTTTAGACTAGCCTGCTGTTATTGATATCACCTTGTATTTTATATCACAAATAGGTAATAGGTAAAGCCGGGGTGGTTAGTGCATCAGCGTGTAGTACGAGATCGTTTTTCAGACAAATTGGCACTTGAAGCGGCACCCGACATATAGCATAGTACAGGGTGAGGCGGGCTATACGTACCAACCTGTTTGTTTGCGATAATCAATAGATATTTTCAGGAGGCTTTCGTGGAGCGCGAAAGAGCCGTCTGTATACGGGCCTCTCGCTCTACCTCGTAATTTACATAGAACATTGAAAGGAAAGACATAAAACTGGAAGTTTAAATAAAACATAAAGTTGACTTAAAGTTAAGTAAAAATTTTTGCGCTTTGTTAGCTTGACTTAGTATTCTGGAAATTCTGTGTAATTTATACTTTTTTTGTGAAAACATCATAGAGTTTCTGGACTGCTTATTAAAATATTCGATTACTTATTAACTACCTCTATTCTCAAACAATATTTAATAAAATATCATGTAGAGTTTCTAGTTTTCATATAAACCTAGCCCAAAAAATATACCTGGTGCTCTAAATACTTCACTGTAAAGGCTGCTACCTGAGTTAAACCTTGAACGGTTGTTTATTTCGCCCATATCTTTGGTTCGCCCCTTATCTGATCGATCTGACTTAACTAGATGCAATAAAAATTGCACTTTTATCTTCATTAAACTGATTATTTTATTCAACTACGTAGCCTGTTGTTAACATCACTCGAATTCTATCATCGTTCAGTTTCGTTCGCCCACATGTTTTATCTGGATTGTAGCGGTACTCTGTGCTTCTACTAGTGCTATGTACGACACAGTACTTATGTACGGCGGACGTCGTATCGCTGGGTAGGTATAAGGCCCCGTTTGCACCAAGCAGCCGGCTAGGGTGTGTATAATCGTTCACATGGAAACAAGCTTGAAAAACAAACTCCGGTGCTATATTACGCATCATTATACTACCACGTAGAACGGACGTGTAGAGTTGGAATTAATAAATTAGTACCTACGTAATATAGGTAGGAGTGTAAAACGTACTAAGCTATATGGTAAGACGGGCGGTAGTTGGGTGGCGAAAGGGGGTAGACGGGGGTAGATTAAATTTCGTACCTCACCGCTCGGCTGCCTCGAGCTTGTATTCATCACCGTTAGGGCTGCATTGCTTCTCGGAATATTTCTAGTGCAGTGGTTGCACGGTAAAGTACAGTCGATTGCATGTCGACCTTTACACTTCTTTTATTCAGTTAAGTTGCGGGCTACTTTGGAAATAAGATGTAAAGGTTGATGTGCCTTCGACTGTACGCCATATACGCCAAGTGATTGTGTTGTTTGGAAATTATTATTAATATTAACTATCCTTTTTTTTTGTTTTCGTCTAACTGGACATAAAGGGTTGTGGTTGTCTTGCGAACTGTGTTACCATTTTTAGTCACCTCCCCAACTTTGCTTATTGTAGACCTAGACGTCACCGACCGAACTGGTAGAGTTCAGTGGCGTCGTTGATTTTAGGTCGTCACGTTCCGAGCTCTTTTTCATTATTTCGACCAATCCCTGCTCCGATTATTAGAGTTGCTTCTTTATTTTATTTATTATTCTTTGTATAAAAACTAATTGCTAAACCTCTGATCTATCTCTTTCTCCTTCTAGTTGATAATTAACTGTGAAAACTAGATCTACATTACGCCATAATAACATAGACACAAATAGCGACTTCCTATTCGCATTTTGTGTACTTACATGTTTTTGTGTCAATTCTGGTGCATGGCTCGGTTAGTTCTAGTGCTTGTCGCATTTAAGCATAATCGAGGTTTAAACAGAGAGCTTTCAAATGTCTACTAACAATGTTTTGTTCAATCATTGATGATCGTAGAATGTTTTTTTAGGCAATCATATTTTTTTTATATGAGTAAGTCTCATGTTAGGTTAGCTGCACAGCATAACACGGTGCGTGGCATGGTATTTTAAAGGCCCTGGTTCGAATCCAGCTTCAGTCCACAACTTCTTTCCGTGTGCAATTCGTTTATCAAGCCATTGCTTACCTAATATGACTCCGAGTGAAACCGACTTAAACTCGCACTTAAATTTATTTGTTTATGAATCATTTTACCAAGTTAGTGTCATCATGTGTTATCATATTAGGATCTGGTTCAGCGGTAGAGCGATAGAGATGATGTTGTTCAGGCAATGTATCGAGGAAGAACAGACAACCAACTATAGAAAAACGTCGGTAGTGAAAACAATAATAAAATTTATGTTCCGTTTCTGTTTCTAGGTTGCTATCATGATAAATGTCAAAGACGGAATAGATGAAGATTTCGACGATAGATGTAAAGTTTACTAACTAGGTACGTTCGTGGTGAAATTGAAGAAACGAGACCGTTACAATCAGGGGAGGGGCTTTATGATCACCAAATCCCTTCGGAATCCTGACTGAATTTGACAGTTGAACGATTGGAATCGTTCAGGATTTGGTGGGCGTAGGTAACATAGGGGCAGATTTTCTGTCTAAATAAAACTCAATCAATATTTCTTCAGTACATCCAGTGAACTGAATATTCTATTTACCTGTCCAGCCCATGACTTTTCATATGCTAGATAGCCCACTGCTTGGTATAGGCCTCTTCCCTGTCACGCCACCCCCTCTCGGTTGCCTGCCAAATACCGAAGGCTTTAGTAGGTGGGTATATAGGCAAGGTCATCGACCCATGGGGTCTCTGGTCTGCCTACCGATCGTTTACCCAACCTCGAAGACGAAGATTTTGACCCCATCCAATGAATTTGCCGCGGGCATCCTCAAATGGTATAGTTACGCCACTGCCGGGGACCTAAGTTTCTTAACTTTATTGCGCGTTATAATCAAGTGCGATACGTTACAGATAAATGTGATAATTTCAAAAGTGACTTAAAAGTTTTTACGTCACACCACACAACATACACACAGTTTACTGATAAGGACTTACTGCCAGGACGCAATCTAACCTTTAAACTATTAGGTATATTTATGTAGTACTTGAAGCAACTGCGGGCTTCATCTAGAAGCCCAGTTGCACGGAGTTGCAAAACGTAAGCCGTCGCACGGTTATGTCTGGATTACGTCACGTCTTCTGTTCCGGGAAATATCTCCCTTATTGCAATCGACTCGATCGACATTTATCAAAATTTACATGCGTAAAAAGAATACAAACTTCACATAGAAATAAAAAGTCCCGCCTTTTCTGGAAATATGTGAAAATTATTATTCAGGCTCACTCGAGACTATGTTGAAAAAAAACAGCTAATAAATAGTAACATAATAGTATTGTACAATATTGTATAGACATAAGTACTAAAAAACCGTTATAGTGCGAGTCGGACTCGCCCACAAATTTCCGTACAAATTTGTAGGTACCTATACATTATAAATAGTTCAGGAATCGAGTCTCGCAGTTTATTCCGAGCTTTTCCCGAACGTCACACAATTTTTATTGATGATTTAATTACAAATAGTTTTCAGATTTTTTCCCTGCACTTGTAGTATACGACGATATTACTATATGTCAATGGAATATAAATTATAAAGATTCCCTTGAGTGTCCAAATATACGTTTTTTGCGGCATAAACAGCCATATCTTTTTTGCATTAACTTAGAAGTTTGATTCTTTCACAGCTTTTTTAACGTTTTAATTTCAACTCGATACCTCCAGGCGTTTCCGACATAAAAGGTCTTGACAGACAGACGGACGGACAACAAAGTGATCCTATAAGGGTTCCGTTTTTTTCTTTTGAGGTTCGGTATCCTAAAAACACAAATACTCTAAAATACTCCTCAAATTCAGTTTAAACCGTCTGTGGTGAAGTCTTTCCCTGTACCACAAACTATTTAACCTGCATTTGAGCAGTGTTTTCTTTGTTTATTTGTAGCGTAATCATACGAATAATGCTACATGAATTATAGGAGTCATTAGACGTTCGTTACTTTTTTTGGTGTGAAATAAATATTTTCTGTCATTATTCAGTAGGTATAAGTAGATATGTCGCCGCCAACTGGTAAAATTAGCCGTTGAATTAACTCATTATGCTTCGGCATCCAATTAAAGGGCTAAAGGTCATCCAGCCGTATGATTAAACAAAACGTTAAAAAACCTGGCTGAAGGTGGCTAGCCAAGTAGTCAGTACTAGACGGGGCGCGTCTGCTTTGTCAGGTAGGGTGACTTCCGTTTATCCGTGACCTCGGCAACTGCAACGTTTACCGTAATTTACTTCTGCAACTGCTGACTGCTGCGGGATGTGCAGCCCCTTCGCCCTTGCGTAACAAAGTGTAGGCACCCATGCTCACATCCGCATAAAGGGCTTGCTGGTCCCGTCTAGCGGTTGCGCGACCAGCCTTAGGCGCTACGGCTCGTACGGGTGCCTACTCTTTGTTATGGCGGGCGGGGGATGAAAGAAAATCAGATTTTTCGTGTCCTAAGAAAAAAAACATGGTTTGTTTCAAAACAAGGTTTGAGCAAATCCTACCAAAGTTAAAACCAATCTCGGTAGTCGTCATTGATAATGCACCCTACCACACAAGACAGGTAGACCCAACGCCTACAACTTCACGGGCAAACATACAAGGCTGGTTAAGAAGTAACGACATACCATTTGGAGAGAATGTGATACGTGCACAGCTGCTTGAAATTGTAAAACGTAACAAAGAATCGTACAAAAGGTAAAGTTCTAGCTAATATTCAATCTGCATACAATTTAGATTGTATGTATTTGATTTACACAATTTTTTTTAATTTCAGGTATGCAGTGGATGAAATGGCGGCCCAACATGGCGTGACTGCTTAGATTGCCACCAAATCATTGTGAGCTGAACGCCATAGAGCTCGTATGGGCTCAAGTAAAAAGGATATGTCGCAAGAAATTATTTCAAATGGTTAATCTAAAGACATTACTTAATGAAGGACTTAATGTGTTAAATAATATTAAAAAAGACACTTTTAAAACATTAAATAAATATCTAATCTGCCTAATTTAATTTCCATTTATTTTTCAAGTCACACCAGAAAAATGGAGATGTGTAGAACACACCATAAAACAGGAAACTTGATCATCTTACAGACGATGTCACAGAACATTTTAAAATTAATGTCCAAGATGAAAGTGAGGACGACGATGATGAGGACGATATATCCGACGACTCCACGTGAAAGAGATTGTTATTGTATTAATAATATTTATACATGTGTTTGGTCTTGGTACTTGAAATTGGGCGGGTCATGGGCTCGAAAGAAATAATACAACATTGAAAGTGGCTGATCTAAAGTCACTATTTAATGAAGGATTTAATGCTCAGAACATTAGATAAAAACAAAGAACACTTAAAATATTAAATAACCTTCAAGTATGGCTTATTTAATTTAAATTTACACCAAAAACATGGAGAAGATTGAAAAACTATCTTCAGCACGGGTTAGTGCAACAAAAAAAGAATATAATCATGGAGAAGATTGTGTAGAACACACCATAATAGAAGATGACAAAATGCTGAAACTCGACCATCTTATGAAGTATGGATACTAGAGATGGGCCGACTGTGACTTTGGCCGACTGGCCGACAGGCCGACCAGTCGGCTACAAATTAGCCGACATGTCGGCCGACATGTCGGCCGGGCTGACATTGTTTTCGGGGGAGTTCGGGTGACCTCGGCAACGCTCGTGATCACGTCGCGACATGATTTTTTGTTTATATATAATGTTTTAGTAGATAAGATCTTTCAGATTCCTAAAGTCTTATAAATAAGACTGATTAAATTCGTTATGATTAAGCCTGAGAGCATAGAGGCCAGCTTAGATCTAGGGTTTGACTGTTGATTACTTTTATCCGTATATAATTTTATGAAGAAGAAGAAGAAAGACATTTATTATACCAACAAGATACATCACAGAAACAAAATAAGCACATAAGTAACATAATATGCACAACACAGAAGGAAAACTAAATACACAACAGACAAAACGAATAAATAAAACAGGACTATAGATGTAGCCTGTGGTGTATCTACATTGCCACAAAAGGCAGCTGACTCAGCGTTGTGCTGAGGAAGTGATCCCTCAGCGCTGATTTTCAGTCAGTGCCTACGGTAACCCATAATTGTACTACGGAGTGCGTGCCGTGGTGCAGTTAAAGAATTAAGTCAAATTCAATAACATACATACAATAAAGTAAAAAAAATAAATAAAATATCGTCATAAAATACTTACATATATTATTAGTTTTAAATTAATATGACTGATCTGATCTCGTAAGAAGAGTATCTTAGAAGTGGAATATCTTTAATATGGTACAAACTAATAAACGATTACATAACAGTTAAAATAAATACGTATTTCAGTTACCCTAATCCGTCGGCAGTTTTGGCCGACTGTTCGCCGACCAGTCGCCGACTGCAAATATGGCCGACTAGTCGGCTTAACCGACTGGTCGGCGAACAGTCGGTGCATCCCTAATGGATACCTACAGCTGCTTTATTTTTAATTAAGTTAAAATTTAAGTTATACAAATTTAATTAATATTGAAATGCTATCTGGATTATTTGAATATTCAACGGGTCCACAAATTTAAAGTCGCTCAGCGTGGTATGGAAAGGGCTATGCTTGGGGTTTCTCTGAAAGATCGAATTCGAAACGAGGTGATCCGACAGAGAACCAAAGTCACCGACATAGCTCACCGAATTGGCATGCTGAGGTGGCAGTGGGCCGGCCATATCACCCGAAGAACTGATAACCGATGGGGTAGACGAGTTCTTGAGTGAAGACTGCGGATCGGTAAACGTAGTGTAGGATGTCCTCAGACTCGGTGGAGCGATGATCTTCGCAGGGCGGCTGGCAAGAGCTGGATGAGAGTAGACGAGGACCGTGCTCAGTGACGTGCAATAGGAGAGGCCTATGTCCAGCAGTGGACAAGCGTAGGCCGATGATGATGATGAGCAGATATTGACTTCATGTCAAATGTCTTAATTTGAGAAATCGGCTTAAGTCATTATTAGGGATGCACCGACTGTTCGCCGACCAGTCGGTTAAGCCGACTAGTCGGCCATATTTGCAGTCGGCGACTGGTCGGCGAACAGTCGGCCAAAACTGCCGACGGATTAGGGTAACTGAAATACGTATTTATTTTAACTGTTATGTAATCGTTTATTAGTTTGTACCATATTAAAGATATTCCACTTCTAAGATACTCTTCTTACGAGATCAGATCAGTCATATTAATTTAAAACTAATAATATATGTAAGTATTTTATGACGATATTTTATTTATTTTTTTTACTTTATTGTATGTATGTTATTGAATTTGACTTAATTCTTTAACTGCACCACGGCACGCACTCCGTAGTACAATTATGGGTTACCGTAGGCACTGACTGAAAATCAGCGCTGAGGGATCACTTCCTCAGCACAACGCTGAGTCAGCTGCCTTTTGTGGCAATGTAGATACACCACAGGCTACATCTATAGTCCTGTTTTATTTATTCGTTTTGTCTGTTGTGTATTTAGTTTTCCTTCTGTGTTGTGCATATTATGTTACTTATGTGCTTATTTTGTTTCTGTGATGTATCTTGTTGGTATAATAAATGTCTTTCTTCTTCTTCTTCATAAAATTATATACGGATAAAAGTAATCAACAGTCAAACCCTAGATCTAAGCTGGCCTCTATGCTCTCAGGCTTAATCATAACGAATTTAATCAGTCTTATTTATAAGACTTTAGGAATCTGAAAGATCTTATCTACTAAAACATTATATATAAACAAAAAATCATGTCGCGACGTGATCACGAGCGTTGCCGAGGTCACCCGAACTCCCCCGAAAACAATGTCAGCCCGGCCGACATGTCGGCCGACATGTCGGCTAATTTGTAGCCGACTGGTCGGCCTGTCGGCCAGTCGGCCAAAGTCACAGTCGGCCCATCTCTAGTCATTATGACTGTCGAGTGTCGACGGCTGCAGTTGGCACTGCCGCCGTTGCAACGTGCTGCCCGTGTATGAGCGACCTTAGATTTATGGCCGTCACAGACGTTAATATATGCGATACATTATTCCTTACAAAACTCAACATACAACCTGCATCCACACGACTGCGACTGCGGTGGGTGGGCATTTAGTATGGAATACGACCTTAAAAAATAATTTGTAATGATTTCCACTTAAAAAGGTATTGGAAGGAATTGCAAATTCCAACCCATAGAGTACGACAACAATGTGATGGGTTGTGATGGTCTACGACCGCGGCACATGTCAAGTTAAGATTTTTTTTGTTGCGTTGACGTCATCTTGAATTATCTAAATTCATATTAAATGGCGGCTCTTCATTCAGCCTTATTAAAAAGGCTAGTTTTCTATTCTTCTTCGAGCTATATCACAATATCAGTAACTAGCTATAACAATAACTCTAATCTGTTGAAATAACGACATCTGTTGATAGGCATAGAAACTACATAAACAGCTTTGTGAGAGAGTGCGCAAGGTCTACATGTCACGTTTCACGTTCGTTTTCAGCTCGCAGAGTTATGAATAAAGTTGTAGATGCCACTACTAGCCTTGGTGAAATTAATGCTCATCTACTATGGTAGAACGGGTAAATGACCATGTACAGTCGATAGCAGGTCAACCTTTATATTTAGTTGCAAAGACGTCCTTCACGTTACCGATTGGAATGCATGTAAAGGTTAATATGCTGTCGACAACTAATTTGTCCCACGGTATACATTAGCGCTTAGAGTACATAACAAGTTCAAGTGCGCTGGAAGATACATATTCTTGTCAGAATGGCATCATATTCAAGAGCCATAGTTGTTTCTTTTGATTTGTATGATATTTTTCAGGGCCTACGTAGGACAAATATATTGGTTGCATAAATATAATACAACATTCATAATTTTACAAGAGAATCTTTTATTAGAGCATTACAACACAATATTTCGTAACACCTGATATTAAAATTAGTTTATTGCTACTAACAATCACATTTTACTTTGGCTTATCGATCATTTCGAGCACACACTTTAATCATAACACAAGGAATACTATCTTGAAGGACACCTTATTCTGTAAATAAACAATACTTTATCTCAATGAGAAGTTCCTAATTAATTTGGCACATGTATTCACAGTTCAATCCATCTGTTTGCACGAAGAGTTATTAAAGTACATATTTTCATCCTAGTGTCAGAAAATATGTAATTAAATATCTCATTGCCAGATAGATTTTACCTTAGTCTACATCTATTCTATGTAAGTATCTATGTTGATTATACTTTGTCATAGTGTTCTAGAAAAACGTTGACCCATGTGTCTAGTAAACACAGTTTTATACGACTACCTATTACCTACATCTTCTAAGGAGGTAAAATACGAGTATTGTTTACGAGGAAAACGGACCATTACTTTCTTACCTACCTACTTCTTACTATATTTTCAATATTATTTTAAATAAAATAATTTAAATTAAAAATTAACAGCTTTAAGCTAAGTAATACTGAACTGAGTAATATAGATAACTGTAATACTGAGTTTACAGTATTTACATATTTTTTCGTAAGTAGATTACGTAAATTGCACACACAAACACTGCCTACTTCTTCCTCATTTGTCTTTTTACCACAAGAAGATACAAGAATTACATATTGACTAGTTTTATATAAAACTACTGAGCTGTCTAAGAAATTACCCCTTATGAATTATCCCCATTAAAAAATCCTTACGCCTAGTTTAAAACCAAGATAGTTTGAGCTCTGGCAGCTTAGGGCTCCAGCTTGACAGGCGGGTCTCAAGAGGGTGGCTCAGGGGGTGCAGGAGGTGCTGCCAAAGCCGAGGTTGACTGCAAAAACTTGGCGGCGGCCGGGAATCCCCCTAGATCGAATCCTGGAGGTGGGACGATGCCCGCAGCTGTAGCTGTCCCTTGAAGATAGGCCACTAACCTGAAAATGTAGAGTTTCATTGATTAGGTATGTCAGAAATGTATGTCATAACAACACACTGTTGAGACTTCTTGAACGTCGGGATTTATCGGCTTGAGCAATGAGCAACCTTGAAATTAATCAGAAAGCAGAAAATTTCAACGTACCTAAAGAATTTACATTCTGTTTGTTGAATGTCAAATTACACTGTTATCGTTGTCTTCGAGTTGAGTTGTAGTGAGAAGATGATTTGAGAAAAGATGGTCTAAGTGGAGTTTTTTCTTTTCGTCCACTAAAACTTGACCCGAAGACAGCGATAACATTGTTATTTGACATTCAACAAACAGAATGTAAATTCTTTAGGTTGAAATAAATTTCTAATTTAAAGCAGATAACAGAACGAATAGATACCAGAAAGAAATTTCCCTAACCAAACATCTTTCAATCAAATACGATTTAAATTTAGAAAAGGCACTAGCATAGGTATTTCTTTACTGAATGAAGAAGAATTACTAAATAAACGTAAGTATTTCAACGTTTTTTTGTCGATTACTTATTTACGCCTGGTTTTCAGCTAAGACAGAGTATGGTAAAATCCTGATCTGAGCTGGAAATTACATTCCTGAATTTTAAGTAGTAGGTAGCTCTTAGTGATTTTATCAGGGACATTACAACGCAACGGGCCGGAGACAAAGCCAGTGCTTTAGCGCCAGCAGGCACACGTTTTTCTTCGCGGGAAGGGTAGATGTCAGAGGGTGTTTACCTTCGCAGTTCTTCCAGTGCACTAGCCTGCATAAGTATGTAGTTCTTGGCTAGGAGGAGCGTGGCGATCTTGGACAATTTACGAACCGATGGGGAGTGCGCATACGGGATCACACTTCGCAGCTCGTCTAGTGCGTCATTCTGGAAACAAGACATTCACAATGAGTAGTTGGGTCGGCATAGTTTGGCGTAACTTAAGGAGTATACATATATTCTATTTGTTGCACTAACCCGTGCTGAGGACAATTTTAAAAACCTATTATGCAGGGACTTGAACCCGCGACCTCTGGCTAACCGTGCCAGAGGTCGCGGGTTCAAGTCCCGGCATGGGTAGAATTTTTAGCCTTTAAATAGGTTTTTATTTCGATTGTTTTTTTATTCCTGCACACCAGTTTATGAGGATCTGCTGCAGAAGACCTCTAACTCTAAGCATATCCGTGAGATTGTACTGTAGGTTGGTAATATAAATATTACCTAAATTTTGCAGTTTTAATTGGAGCAAAGGGATGTGTTCAATTAGTTTTTTCCACTGGTTTTGAACCATTTTTAGGGTTCCGTAGTCGACAAGGAGCCCTTGAAGTTTCGCCATGTCCGTCCGTCTGTCCGTGGTCTAGCTCGGAGGCGATTAGTATCTACGTGAAAGCTGAAATTTGGCAGAGACATACGCACGTATAATCACGCCGACAAAACATGTTTTTTTTAATTTTGTTACTTTTTGTCCTGATATTGTTTGTTTATGCTAAAAACGTAATATTGTAGCCCTATTTTATTTGTAAAGAGGAAGTTTATTTAATGAGGTCACACTTTACACCTAGTCAAAACTAACAGCCGCAAATGTTTTGTCAAATTAAAATTATGAATTGTACAAAAATAACAAAATAAAATCAGTCAATCAAACCGCTTCGGGATATATCCGACCCCATAACGCTGGATGCAGTACCGCGCTGCACAGTAAGGGAGATCCTTTGCATTAAATACGCCAGACCCCATTAAGTAATTAATTAAGTAAAGTAATTAGGTTAGCTCTCAAAAATTTTTTTGAAGCTTTTTTTTCTAACTGGCACCGTACATAAGCGTAGCCAGGTTTTGTTCAGGGTGGCAGGCAAGGTAAAACTTATTATATACGTACTTAAAAAATCGGAATCTTAATCGGATTATTAAAGGAATATAGTTAGGTATTGACTTTATTTCCATTTGAATAATATCCGAGGTTTTTCACAAAACAGTATTTGCTTAGGTAGAGCTGGTTCTATCTTTTGTCGCGCCTGGGTTGTGGCCCCATGCTAGCCCCATGCCCAATAAACTAACACGTTTCTTTAGCTGGCCGAGGCAGGCTTTACCTGTTTATTGAGTTTTTCTCAGATTAATACTCACCGAAATTTTTTTTTTATTATTTCTTGCACTATAAACGCGAATGGCATTAGTCGCAGCAGCTCAACCCTTACAAACTTTTCCAATCACCACCCTTGTCCTTCTCTTTCGTGTTTAAAGATTGTATGATTTTCATACTATTAAGGATCTTTCCTCAATTAATTAAGCTAGATAGATAGATAGATAGAGGACATGGATGGAGTGTGGATTATAGACATAAGTGACGGAAATATGACTGGTGTCAGTGCCACAACAAAGCTAAAAAATCCTAAAATCAAATAAAATAACATCTTTGATTGACGTGTTTCAGGAATATTTTATTTTAAAAATAACCCTGTAGGATAGAATACGTGTTAGAAAAGCTAAAAAAAACATATATGTGTCATGTTCCATATTTCCTCTGCCTCGTTGGTCTAGCCGTTATGACTAGCTCAGTCTGGGCGTATTTTCATGTTTGTGACGTCCTTGCCTGGTTACCATAGTAGGTACAGGGTATCCTAGTTTGGGACCATGTTAAGTGATTTATTATTTATTTTGTTGATTCCAATGGCGGCATATTGCAGTAACACCACTCAAAATTTATATAAACGAGGCTTTTAGACGATAATGGCGCCCGAAAATTTAACAATTTGAAAATGAATTAGTAACATTTTGCTACAAGGATTGACCTGACTGAAGATCCCCAGGGGGCCGAATCAGTTTCCCAAGCTGAATAGTTGCAGGAATTTCAAATTTTAAAAATTATGTCGCAGGGTAGAAAGTCCGAAGGAAGGAAGAAAGTTGCCAGAAAGGCTCCATATCGCCATTTTTATATTAAGAAAATACATATATTGTTATGTGTTTCATATTTTGTTGATCCCAATGGCATATTGCAGTAACACCACGAAACCTTTGTAGAAAGAAGGCTTTTTAGAGCATAAAGGACCGGGTGTGAAAAAGTAGTATTTTCCAATGAGGATTGACTTGACCGAGCTGAATCGTTTAGTCTAGCAGCAGCTCATCCCCTACAAACTTTTCCAATCACCACCCCAGACACTTCTCTTTCACGGTCAAGCAACATGTCATTAAATTTTGTAATTTTCATACTATTATTGAGGATTTCTATCCTAGATTACAGATAGAAATGACAGCTTTTGGGCTTACGGCAGTAAAAAGTTCAGAAATAAAAGTATAATAATTCTGGCTAATCAGCCAGATCAGACTGATCTGCTGCGCATCTTTGCCCTCGGCGCCGGTATTCGATTGTATTATATTAAAATTACACAATTATTGTATTGTTGAGTTCCGTTTTTGTTGATGCTAATTGCATATGCAGCAGAAGATACAGGAAAAAAAATTTCTCAATTTGGGAATAAACTAGTAGTAAGTACCTAGTCCTTCAAGGATTGCTCTGACCGAAGACCTTCTTTTAGAAGATAAAGGCGCCCGTATACGATGCACGCACTGCCCTTCGTAGGGCCGGGCCCGCTCTTGGGTTCGGAAGCACTCCGACCGCCCTTGCCCGTACCTGACTACCGCACATGGCACCGTATGTTTCTAAATCATGTTTTTTTTGGATTTTTATTATTTGGTTATGCTTAAGAGAAGTAATTTTAGGTAACAAATTTTTTCTGATGCGTAATTTTTTTCTAACTGGCACCATATGTTTCTAAATCATGGTTAGAATTCCCCTTTTGAAATACGTTGGACGAATTTTAAGTCACCCTATATAAAGAACTGAAGATATTTCCACTTACCAAATCATGCATTCTTCTTCGTTCGCGGGCGTTAATGTTGAGACGCACTGTTTTGCCCTGTCGCATCTTCTGCTTGTTTTTGCCATCGCCAATCGGTCTGTAATTGACAGTTTGAAACATTCATTCCGATACCGGCAAACAAATTTATCAAAAGTTGCGCAAACTAAGAAAAAAGTGCAGCGCGGGGTGTAGGGACCGATTATCAACCAATCGCGTGGCTGAGAGGGAGCGCAGAAGCGCTAGGTTCAGTCTACCGGAGTCCCAACAATAGACGACTATTGTGCATGGTTTGTCGCCACCCTATTCTTCTTTTTTGTACCGACGAAGAAGAGTCTGTCAACAGTGTACCTAACTACTCATCCAATTTGACAGACCGATCGTGGTCCTCGATGAAGACTTGTTATTGTGGGCCGATGATGCGTGCCTCACGTTGCCTCGCCGTCCCTCTTAGTCAGCTGATGCTGCTCTGATGCATTTACAGTGGATCTATTGCGTATCTTTTGTTTGCTACAGGGATAACCATGCATCGTCTAGCAAAGCACCCCTCGATACAGAAATTGGACACGGATTGGTGGTGCGGAAACAAGTGCTGAATCCCCGACGGATCGACAGCGGTACAAATGGGTTAACTAGAATGGGGTTGTTTTTGTAGAGCTCGAAATATTTAGAAGAGACCACTCATAAGACATAAAGTAGAGTTCCCCCGCTGGCAGCCCTACTGGTTAGTAATTTGGGGTCTGTTTGACGACCTCTCGGTATTTTGTTTAGTCTATGGCCGTGAAGAGCTTGGTCATTGAGATCAAAATGCGGGAGTTATCGCATTGGGGGGGTCGCGCTTTTGTCTCATTGTGCACAGATGTTAGTTTACTAGTTCAACGTACCTACTTATTATGTAGCCTTTGCCAGATTTGCCAAATATACAGGCTTACCTCAAAAATGCGCAGTTACTGGAATACCCCAATTAGAGTTTGTGTTTTACAAATTTTGTTCTATGACTTTTCTCCGATTTATATTATATTTTTAAATGTCCTTAGAATTAAATTGGCGCTCCACGCGCTCTACCAATATCGCAGCTGGTGAATTATTGTCCTACATATAATAATGTTCATTCTATTTAACACGCAAGGTTTTAAGCATATAATTATATCAAACGACGCCGTTACAAAGCAGAAATCTGTAATACAACCTTAAATAAATTGCAAAAAAAGAAATTTAAACAAAAAAAATCACAAGTTATAGAAGAAATTATTTCGCGTTTCGAAACGCATTTCAGGAATTCCGTATTTTCAGATAGTTAATAGAATGATAATTTTTAGCAGAAACCATTCACACTAACAAAATACGTTCTACCTATATCTTGCACGACGCATGTGAGGCTAATAAGAATAATCTTACCCCACGATGACATACCCTACTACTACGCATGCGTACTACCACATAGATGCGTCTCTATGGTCTGCTCCGAAAAAACATATGTTTTTGCTTACCTTTGTGCGAAGCTGGTTCCCGGCTCCGGCTGGTTTTCGTCCGTGGGGTAGCAGTGATGGGGCGGCGGAGGTTGGCCACCTTGCATGTAGAAACCACCGAGACCCACAGCTCCTAAAGGAGTCCGCCGGCCCGGCACCGACTGAGGCGG
This sequence comes from Yponomeuta malinellus, assembly GCA_947308005.1. Lineage (NCBI taxonomy): Eukaryota > Metazoa > Arthropoda > Insecta > Lepidoptera > Yponomeutidae > Yponomeuta > Yponomeuta malinellus. The sequence continues at coordinate 6,728,739 of OX370998.1, read as the reverse complement.
AGAGTGAGCCTCTCCCAACGGCACACCATCCCAAGACCTCCGCCCCTCCATGGTTAAAATAATAAATAAAAAAACCCCACTAACACATGACACTGGCACTTATTTGGTTTCAACTATTTTTCTTTTTTTCGAATTCCACGTTTGAATTCGGTGGCTAGTTGACAGCGTGTGGAGCGAAGCGAAGTTGTAAGCGGGAAGCAGATCGATTGGGATACAGCTGAGCAAAATTATACGTATCGTTGGTTTTAGCCAATGTGGACCTTCAGTTTATAGAAATAAAAGGCAAGTGGCCTGTATGAAATAAAGTTGGGGCAGCTGTACGCAGCTAGGGCGCGCACCCCTCCCGAAAGTGATCTCTCGGTACATAGAGTAATCATTGTTCTGAGATTCGATTGCGATTTATTGTCTCGCTGCCGCCGTATGAATGTGGCGGTGGATATTTATGAAAGGCATTTTGAAGTTAACATTGCTAGAAGTACACTGAACATGTACTTCTAGCAATGTTAACTTTGGATTTTCAAAGGTATAAAAATAGAATCCATAAAATAGACACAATATAAATGTTCATAGTTCGGTCAATTGGCACGTCAATGAAGCCCTATATTTTTGACTATTCCCTATGTAAACTAACGTGAGATTTATCTTTAATGTTTTTTCGTTACATACCTACGCTAAGTTGAACGATCCCTGCCTGACCTCATTGTAAGATGGATTATAGTGCTTCAGCAACCTAATCCAGTAACCACCAATAACATAGCCGGGTTCGACGACCCCATATTCAATACACAAGACATAACTAACAGTCTTCAGAGTGGCATCTGATTTATTCGGTCATTCAACAAAATGGGTCATACAAACATCGCAGTGTATCATTCTTTATCAAATATATTCCTCGTTCCACATGGGTAGGTACCTACTGGGGCTAGACTGGTTGCCCGTGGTTTCAGTCAGAAAATGGGGGTAGACTACACGGACACTCATTCGCCTGTAGTAAGGCACAGCACGTTAAGAATATTATTCTCTATTGCCACTGAATTAGAACTTGATATTGATCACATTGATGTAACCACCGCATTCCTTAATGGCGAACTCAATATGGAACAGCCATCAGGTTTTAAAAATGATGATAAAGTATGTTTACTCAATAAGAGCATTTATGGTCTCAAACAAGCCAGCCGAATGTGGAATGTTAAGATTCATAATGTTTTGTCACAGAATAATTATGTTCAGAGTAAATGTGAGCCATGCATTTATATTAGAAAGACTGCCACAGAGTATGTTATTATTGCTTTGTATGTCGACGATTTTTATATATTTCATAATAATTGTATTAATAATGTTCTGAAAATGTTACAAGATAATTTTGAAGTTCGACATTTGGGCAAGTTAAAGGATTGTTTAGGTATAAGTGTTCATAGAGAAAAGGGTGTCACTACTTTGGATCAGTCTGAGTACATAAAACGTCTATTAGAAAAATACAACATGTCTAATTGTAAATCTGTTTCCACACCTTTACCTGTAAATTGTAAATTAGAGAGGTCAGAAAAGACATGCTTAAATGATGATGTCTATAAATACAGGCAGTTGTTAGGTAGTTTAATGTACTTATCTGTTTGTACGAGACCCGACATATCTTATGCATGTAGTCAATTAAGTATGTTTAGCACATGTTTCGATGAAACTCATTGGCGCATTGCAAAGCGTGTTCTGCGTTATTTGGCGGGTACTATGAATTATAGCTTATTTTTTTTAAAAAGCAATAGTTTTGATATTACTGCATATGCTGACGCAGACTGGGCTAACTCTTTGTCTGACCGTAAATCTTACACTGGTTTTGTTGTTAAATTAGGCTCTAATGTCATAAATTGGGAGGCCAGAAAGCAACGCTGTACTGCTTTAAGTAGTACAGAAGCAGAATATATTGCGATTGGTGATGTTTGCAAAGACATTTGTTTTGTAAGAAATTTCATGTCTGAAATTATCGACAAAACTTTTAATGTAATTGTTTATAACGATAGCCAAAGTGCTCAAAAATTGCTACTTGTAAAAGAACACTCCCATAAGAGGACGAAACACATAGACCTAAGATACCATTTCATTAAAGATCTTGTTCAGAATGGTAACATAAGTGTAAGATATTTGCAAACTGATCATATGATAGCAGATGTGTTAACAAAACCTCTTTGTGCTCAGAAACATGTTAATTTTGTAAGGGGTTTAAATGTAAAGCAGTTAAATTTATAAATAGTTTATTTGAATTGTAATTTCTTGGTTTATATTCCACTGTCTTTGCGTATATGTATAGCTGCATTGATAAGTTCTATACTTAGGTTTGTAGTATGTACTGGGTATGTAGAGATGGGTAAAATGTAGAGTTCTATTTTTGGATTATTGTAAACCAATGTGAAGCGTAAGGAGGAGTGTTGAAATTTATCCGAAGGTGAATACGCCTCACATTGGGTTGTCTGTACTTACAACATTAAGAGTGACATATTGACTCTGTGGTCATTCACTTTTTCGCTATGGCTCTCTGACTGTTTTGTGTTCGTGTTTTATTATCGATTATGTTAAATCTATTTTAATCTCAGTAATCTTTATAATTTATCGACTCGCTATATTCATTCTATATATTGATTGAGACAATATATGGGAATATAAGTTGCAAGTGAAGTTTTATCAATTATCACCTCATACCGTATAACCTAATACTGATGGTGGAGACGCGACAGACAGCCCTGCGTGCCAGCTCTGCTAACAAAATCGTATAAAAACTTAGGAAAAATTTAAAAATAAAACAATAAAAATAGCATAGCACAGGGAATCCTAGTTTGGGAGCCAGTAACCACTTTTTTAACCTCTTTTTTAAATAAAGTTTTTTTTCATTTTTCATTTTTTCATATTTTTTTGGGGTTTTCGGGGTCACAAAAAATGCGAAAAATAGTGTTACTCTTAAAAACCTCAACCACTTCTGAACGTTTTCTTATGAAAAAAACTTTTCACGTTTACGTAGAACGTTTTCTTGTTTTTTACGTGCATAAAAACATTATTTTACGAGATAACCCAAATATTGATAAACTCTTCACACATTATAAGGCGTTACGCGCAAGTTATGACGTCATAGTTTGAGTCCGATTTGTATAGCGCATTTTTGTACCACGTGACTATATTCACTTCTCGACAGCTTATATTATGAAAAGTATTAGTCGTATAGAAAAAAAAATACCACGTTTATTTATCTTTCAACATGGACTCTCCGATTCTATTGAAACTAAGGTTTCCGACTCAATCTCAGCAAAGTAAGAAAAATAAGAAAATTTGATTAAAAAATTCACCAGACCACCACCATGTTTGTGAAAAGCTATCTACTAACTAGCACATGCAGTACCCGTGCCATTTGGAACGAGTTAGGTACACGTGACGACCTATAAAGTGATGAAGAATTATAGTATCATCTCGTATCAATGTGAGGTCGGCAAATTGCGGCTATTGATTCACTAATGTCTCTGATAGCGCACCTACTTGTGATATTTTTAGACTATATGAAGCCATCTGCTTTAGATGTTTCCTCATAAATGGCTCTATTGATCTGTGCATATGGCGCTATTTCCTAACCCTTTGTGTTTGCGGTTCATGATTTCAGACATGTTTTCTTTGGTTTCATTTTCAATTTGTATTAGTTTTCATTTTTTTTTGTTGCGAATAAAATGAAAACAAACTAAAATGAAAGAACCAATTGTTTTAAACGTTTATTGATGTTAAAATAAACTTAAATTAGGTACACAATTTTATACTTAGCCCAATCAGTTCCGACAACATGTAAGTTTAAGTTACAGTGTCACATACAAACATAACACAAGCATAAGATCAAAATATGAAATGGGTGGTCCTTTAAATGTGAATTCCACAAATTATCGTCGGCTTATTACAAGAACTCATTAACCGACATATTCACTATTGGGAGAAAAACGACTTTTCAGTTCGTGTAAGTTAATGGTTGTATTTCCTCTTCCTTATTCCCCTATAACGTCGTTAATATAATGCCTGATATTAAAACACCACTATTGTATCATTGTTCAATACATCTATTAATACATACCTTTAAAAAAAGCGGTTAGTGAGTTTTTGCAGTAAATGACTTCTTGCAATAAGCCGACGTTATTTTAAACATATTTTTACATTATTTTATTTTTACTTATGGTCTACCGAGATTTTTTTATTTACGGAAGTAAACTTTCATTTACATTATTTTATCTATTGATAGAGGAAAATCTTTATAGTACAGATGAAGATGAGTGATACTTCACTATCTTTGCAGCGGTGGGCAGCCAGGCAGTTTTCTTTTCTATACGTCCCATTTCCATCACACAAACACAATGTCTTTTCACAGCCTATAATCCTATGACTAGAAAAAGACTAAAGTTTTTTTTATAAAGCATTGCAAACAAATATTTTATCTAGAGTTAGAAAAGTTTTCAGTAGAAATGTATTAAGTAGCTACATAACATAAATTTCTTTGGTTTGTTTTCATACCAGACTAAAATTGCCTATAAACAGCATTAACAACATTACATGTTATTAGTGCATGTGTTTGATCCACATTATTTTGAAAGCACAGGTAAAGTTTACTTAGCCTAGCTGAGACTTAATCATTAATAATACTGTGATGTAGAAAATTTTCCAAGGTAACACCAAAATAAGTGTTGTATACACCTCGATGCTAACTCTACATAAAGTTTGATAGAAACATTTACTTATTATATCGGTAATTCATGATGTATCAATTACAACAATATATTTTCATATCTTATTTCCTTATCTACCTTTGGTTTATATTCGGTAGGTATAATTAACATGAGTATTGGATACAATATCACGATTCAAATTCAACATCAATTAGGCTTTGTTTTCTTTAGCTATACCTACCCCTATAAAAAACATTTTACATACATACAATTTTTATTGTCTGAATGTTCTATCTACAGTATACACAAAAACTCGAAAAAGTCTCTTCTATCCAACGAATTCATAATTTTCTTTGTTTGTGTCCGCATTGACGTTACACAGTAACTTCAATCAACCAAATGTACAATTTTTTTATAATATGTATCCTTTAACTTATCTTAAACTAATCCACTGTCAGATAAATCCAACTTTAGCACCTTCAATTTCCTCATTTTACGCAACCAACCGAACGAGGGGTGACAGCCGGTCCCATCGCAAATCCCTCTCATTGCGGCCAACTCCATGTCGAGTTGGTAGATAGGGATTTGCGTGAATACAGTCTGGTAGCGTTGTGGCTAGTTGGTCTCATATTGTTATGAGCGAGAGGCCGAAGCGTGCCGGGACGGGCAGGCAGCCGAGCCAGACGGCGCCGGCGCCGACGAGGCATCAGCGCGCCCGGTGCGCGGGCGGCGCCGCCGGTCAGGGCGCGGCCGCAGCCAGCGGGGGGCGCGCGGGCGGGGGCACGCGCGGGCACGCCACCACCGACCCGCTGCGGGAGGCGGACGAGCTGTTTTGGGCGCCGCCTGGTGAATAGATTAGAAATCGTTTACTAAAAGCACACACAATAATTTAAAATATTAAAATGTGTTTAAAAGTAGAGCCCATGAGCACTACTTCGATATCTTTATGGAAGACTTCGAGGAGCGAGCCCTGCGAACTGCACCAGTCCCACCAAGGTTTTATAAGCGATATGTCGATGACACTTTTGCTATATTACCCAGAGAGAATGTAAGCACTACGTTTATACCTACTACAGACCGTTCACAGTTATTTTACCTCTAGCTATTAGGTTGGCCCACCTGAGCATTGTGTTGCTATATTTAGCTTTATGATCTTCGATACAAAATATGAAAAAGATTATGTAATAAGGTACTTATTAAGCATACCAAAATGGATCTCTTGTCTGTATTAATAGTATAATAATTTTCAAAGTTATGGTCGTAATAGGTTTCTGATAACGGCACGGTTGATCGTGCTTATAACTCTCAGTGAAAGCAGCAGTGTATCTCGATTCCGATTAAGATGCGTTTCAAACGATTAACTGGTATCCAAGAATTCAAATTTGTATCAATGAATCTCGTACAATATCGTACGAGGATGAATGTGAGCTCGTACCTCGTACCGGGACCTCTAAATCTCGTACGAGAAAGCTCGTACGGATGGCAACCCTGAGTAATTTTTTTCTCTGTGTACCAACATAACGAAAGGATAAAATGACATCTGTCAGAGGTAAAATAACTGTGAACGGACTCTAGTGGAATAGCAGCTTTCTTAGACCACCTTAATTCCATAGACAATAAGATCCAGTTTACAATGGAGTAAGAAGCAGATTGTTGTTTGGCCTTCTTGGATATTTTAGTCATCAGGAATTCAAATGGAACTTTAGGCCATACAGTCTAAAGGAAAAAGACCCATACTGATAGGTACCTAAACGGTGAATCTCACCATCACCCGCGTCAGTTGTCTACCGTTGGAAAATCTCTGTTACAGAGGGGCCTACTGAATCTGCGATAAGGACCATCTGGCTGCGGAACTCCAGCATGTCAAACGAGTACTTCGTGCAAACAAGCTGCAAGTTTCGCGCATCCGTCGCAGAGGACGAGTCAAACCAGACACAGTCGAGCGAGTTCTAGAATTTCTGCCCTTTGTGAGAGGACGTGACTGACAAAATTGGGGAGTATTTTTGAAACGCGCTTCAATCAAAACCATCTACAAGCCGCCAAGAAAGATACACCAATTCATGCGAAGTGTCAAGCACAGGATTCCCTTACAAGAGGCAGGAGTATACAAGCTTGACTGTGAATGTGGTTCCTCGTACATTGGTTAAACTAAGCGTACCATAGCTGAGCGGGTGAAGGAACATATCGCGGACGTGAATCATAAGCGCTCTAGTAGATCTGCAGTCAGTGAACATACACTCAGCGGTACCCAACCACTTCATTCATTTTGATAAAGTTCAAGTTCTAGCCCGAGAGGGCCGTTTTCTTCCCTAGAATGATACGCGAGGCAGTAGAGATCCGCCGGCATCCAAATTTCAATAGAGATCGTGGTTGGAACATAGCTACAGCATGGGAATCAGTCCTTAAGTGCATGAGACCCCCTTGCTAGAAGTGTGACTGTAGATTTAATTTTTTTATTTCAATACTTAATAATCAATATTTTTGAGTTTTGTATAAAATAATAATGGTTTTTTAGATTGAATTTTAATTTCTATAACTAATAATCAATAATTTCGAGTTTGTATAAAATTATTGTAGTCTCAATTTCAATTTAAAAATTTGCCAAAATATTTTTGGAACGTAACTTAATAATTTTTGCCCGAGGGCAGTAAACTAACAGTTAATGCTTTCAAAAAGACGCCTGTCACCTCTCAACCGAGGCCACGGCACTTGCAAAAGTACCGAAACGTCGGAAAATTGTAAAATGGAAAAGTAAACGAGTAAATATTCGTTAAAATTCAGTTTTATTATGTCTAGTGCTCGTGTTAACCTCAGGAAAATACTAAACAAACACTGACTCGAGATTTTTATATCATTGTATTACATATAAGTTAAAACTAATATGTATAAGGCCGCCAATTGTACTTTATCTTTGTAAACATTTTATGATTCTATGATTTTATGATAAAGAACATTCTTAAGGTTATCTTATGTATTAAACAAAAAAATAATAATTAGCAGAAGTAGAAAGGAAGCCAGTTAAAGTGCAGACACTTATATAAGGTCAGCAGAAGCCGAAAGATTTTCTAGCTAAACAAGATAACTCATCTAAAGCCATAATTTCATTTATGTGGCGCAGGGGCTCTTCTAGAGAAATTAAAAAGTATACGAATCTACGGAGAATCAAGATTCTACGGAGATGTTGGGAATATACTAATTTCAGGAAAATCGTTTTTGTTCTCCCTGTCATTACTAGGAGTTATGTTTGCATTAGTTTCGATAGAACGAATGCAGAAAATATACAGAAAACATGCTCGTCAGATTTCTCAACATTTCCTTCATAGTAATGTTTTCGCAGTATCAGCAAAGGTTCTCACCTATAAGCGAGCCCCAACATCTTGGTGACAGAGAACTTGCGTGTTCTCTGGGAGGGCATGCGGACGTCGGCGAGTAGGCGGTCGACGCACCGGTACAGGTCACCCGAGTTATCCGCTACGCTCGCTTCACTGAAGGAGGCCGCGTGGGACGCGCTCACGGCCTGACCGTCCTTCGTTGACACCTGAAAAGATGGAGAGGCTTCTTCAGTAACACATAAACTCTTGCTTCAGGGGTAGGCGAAAACCAGAGTTTGCCACTTGTTACGATCCTGACAAACCTCGCTTGCTTTGTCTAAAGTTCAAGGTGCTCAAAGTGAAGAGCAAAGAAAAACGAGAAAATCTAAAAATCAAGAAGTTAATCTTAATGGAATGGACGTAATCTCAGCCAACGAAAGACAGCAAGTTTTGCTCGCGACGCGTGTCGATATAAAAGTACATTAACAACAGCCTGATACTAGAGTGTCACCATGAGTTAGAAAAACTGTCAACCAACAACCGAGTCTTCTTACAATGGATAAAAGGGTGATAGCGGCTCCTTGGGCAATGATGCTGCGGATGAACTCGCTAGAAGAGGCTCGGAAACTATAGTGGAAGGACCCGAAACCCTGCTCCCACTACCATACAATCAGTTTAGGAAATGGTTGAGGTCGAGAAATGAAAGCCAGCATTCTGAACTTTGGAGAACAGAAACCAAATGCAGACAAGCCAGGTGGGCTCTACAAACAATCTCGATGTCTTTCACGTAGCCTGCTGCGTCTAAGAAGAGATAATCTGCAATCTGGCAATCCTAACAGGCCACTGCTCACTGAATATTCAGTCAGAAATGTCTATACATTTCCACAACATGGGACTGACAGCCCGCTTTGCCGGGGATGCCTCAAAGAAGAGGAAACATCCGCCCACGTGACCATTCACTATGAAGGCGCGGTAAAGTAACGGACTGCCATCATTGGGAAGCTGGGATCCCTTCAGGAGACCTGCAGTGACATTCGACCACTACTGGCTTTCTGGAAAGACATAGGCTGGCTGGAGTAAACTCACAGCTTTGCTACGTACAATGGCCCAACTATGGGGCTAAGTGCGGAAATTTCAGGTCTAACTAACTAACTAACATAAAAGTACATTTTGTCGCTATATGTTTTCGAGTAGATAATTCACAAAGCCGTTGCTAACAGAAAACGGTAACAAAGGAAATGTTACATTCTGAGTCACTTTGTAGCACATCATTGACAACAGTCTCTTTGTGAGCTAGCCTGAAACCTCTCTGTCTGTCGGATGTTTAAGTACCGACCGACTACAGAGTATACATTCATGAAACATCCATTCAACATGTCTGTCAGGATATCAGTATAACTGCGTCTATCTATATAACGTCCTTTGTCTCCCTGGAACGTTGACTGAAGCGAACCTATTTTCTACTCGTCTCCAGTAGAGCACGTGACTACAATGCAACTTTGATGAATATCTCGTGTCGAGAAAGTTTCGTTCCATGATAAAGTTAGCAACATACATAAAGTTAGCAACATACCTACACGTGTATAATTTACGTCCAACGGCATAAACAATGTTATTGAACCCAGTACAATCTCAATAGAGTGCAACGTTTAATTCATAACACAAAGCATAAGTTATGTGAACGCGAAAAGTAACATTATGAAAGTATGATAAAATATACAGGGTTATTTTTAAAATGTGATATTCCTGAGACACCCAAATTAGAGTTTGTGATTCCTGAGGTACCTTTGTGATTGGCAATTACCTATGTTTGTTCTATTAGTTTCTTCTTTGAATGCATTTTTCGAAATATCAGGGCTTGAAACTTATTAAATTCGCGTTTAATCGTATCTAACTTTATCTTATCTTTAAGATCGACGTCGCAACGTCCAGTATGTTTTTTATATAGCCTATGTTTGTGCCACTGCACGGCACAGGCCTTCTCTCAGAGAGAGAGAGAGAGAGAGAGAGAGAGAGAGAAAGAGAGAGAGAGAGAGAGTATGGGCTTAAAAATATTATAAAATCACCACGCGTGCCCACCGCGGATTGGCAATTTTAAGCGCTGAGGTATGTGAACACTTCACATCTTTGGTTTCCTCACGATGTTTTCCTTCACGGTTAACGAGTGGTATTGCTAGGTACTATAACTTACCATGTGAAATTAGTAAATAATGGTTTTAAATAGAAAAGTGTCCATACCATTTAACACATCTGGCTTGAAGCATTATCTATCTATCAAACAGTACCACTTTGACGCAGAAAAACCGTAAAAAAATATGTTTTTAAAATAGAAATTTCAACAGAAAAAAATCTAAATTTGTAGAGCAAAAGTTGTTGTGAAAAACAAACTCTAATCGTCATGTTTCAGGAATTGCGCATTTTAGAAATAACTCTGTATACAGCGTGTGCCAAAAAAAGTAGTATCAGATCGACCTATAATTGTCCATCGGATCGATCTGTCACCATTGCGCCATAAAAAATATTGAATTTCAAAGGTACCTAATTAAAACTTTAAAGTTTTGAAAATAATAATAATTTTATTTATTGAGGGGTGATTGGAGTACGAATATGATCTCTGGACTTCCGTTTGTCACTATTTTTGGACACCCTGTATATATATTGTATGTCTTTGCATTTTTCTGAACAGTGAAATTCGTATTATTACAGTGAAAATGATGCATGTCTTTTCTTGGAACTGTTTGTTTGAAGGCTGCGTCAATGAATGACGCTAGAATCGGCAATTCATCCGTCATTGAGAAACTTTTCAGATCTGTACGACTTCCTTTGATTGCGATGAGTGATTAATGAAAGTCTGTCTAGAATGTGGAATGTTCGCTAATGGTGCTTATATCAATAGATAACTCTTTAATGCGCACTAATAAGATTTTTTAGTAACTAAAAGCGATAGTATTTTCATGAAGATTTTCTCTTATATATAAATAGGTAGGTAGGTACTTTTAACATTTGCTCTTCAAGGCTGACTATGAATCTAATGTAATTTGCATTTTATCGTTGAAACTTTGAAGGCTCCTTCCCCCCCCGTCTTGCCTCGGTTGCTAAGCCCGTAGGCGGTGGATTCCGTAGGAAGGTATCGAATTAAAGCGGATGATACTGTTGTCTCAAATCCCAACAGATGCTCGATAACACAAATAGAATAGCAGACTGGGCATTTCCATTTTGTGGCCCCGTTTGGTACGTGGGCATTCTACGGTACATTAGCTAATGTTGAACTCTCGCGTAGGTGGTAGGTTTCATTAGATAGGTAGGTACCCACGCTTAGGATTCAAAGTTCACCCTACAAAGAAATAACGGCTAGCCTTTTTCATGTGTGTACTTTACGCCTAACTAAACAAATGTAGGGTGATAGCGCCTCGGTGTATCGCTTGCCTTAGGTCGGAGAGGCTCTGCGTTCGATTCCAGCATGAATCAATAACATCGTTTTCTAAGTAGAATTTATAATTGCTGTACCGCTCGCTAACATGATATGAAGAAAAACATCGTGACGAAACCTGAGTGTCTGAGGTGTGGGCACGTGTGGTGACTCGGGAAGAAGTCCATACTCTCAAAAAAGGCCTGTGCCCTACCGCAGGACATTATGGCTTATGTAAACACACATTGCGTTACATTACGTATTTTTGCAGGCATCTTTGTCTCTGTATCGCAGTGTTCATAATCTTCAGGTGAAAAAAGTAGAAGAGAACTTGGTTTATCCACTCACCTCTCTCAAGTGGTCCAGATCAGTTTTGTTGGCTAGCAGCGCGAGCGGCATAGGCGCCTGCGCGCCGGCCTGCCCGTGCGCAGGACTTCCGCTCGCGGTATTCCTGCGCAGCGCACTCAGCACTTCCTTAGCGTATTCAAAACTTCTGCGGTCCGTCACCGAGTAGACGAGAAGACACGCGTCCGCCCATTGAATCTGGAACAACGGGAAAGCGAGATCGTTACGAAAGCGTTACGGCCTAGTGTATTCCAACCAACCAATGTTGCGTCTGACGCTTCCAGTGCCTCGATTCGTGCATTGTTGTACTAGAATGCACGAAGCAGACAAGTTCGGGTCACGTGACGTGATTTTTCGTACCACTGACGCCTAGAAGGTTTGAAAAGTGTATGTCTAAGGTCAGTGGACAGACCAGCGGCCCGATGGTCGGACGATGTCGTTGAGTCGGCGGAGGGTCCATGAATGAGGATGGCAAGGGACCGTGAGAGATGGCATTTGGGGGAAAGGGCCTGTACTCAGCAGTGGGCAGTGGTGGGCTGATGATGACGATGATGATGATGATGTCCAAGCGCACGAAGACATAAAGCAGCAATGAAATGAAATCGCCGCGTTCATGCAGTTGTCATTGTGTGTTGTTGAAATCCTCGTTACTAAGGGTGAGGTTTTTTCGCTCTTTTTCTTCACTACATCTCGACCCGTAGACAGCCGCGGATAACATTGTACATAGACATGCAACTGATGAAATTGTGATTTTTCATGTTTTATTAAAAATACATATCTAAATAAAATATTTTTGTTGATTTATTTATATTTTATTTATATTTCTCGTTATTACGTTGAAATAAATTTTTGATTGCTGATTTATGTCCAACAACGTGAAAAAGTGGGTGTTACCGGTGAACCACATGGTTTTCGGTCTTCTGTCTTTCTAAAATTAGGTACTTGTGTTTACTGACACAAACATCCCATTTCTTCGGAAATGTACAGTGTTATCCAAATAACATGGTTGGACTTTGCCACTTTGCTATATTTCGCAAAATAGTCAGAGAATATTTGTAACAAACACAATTTTTCGGTTGACTGCAGCGAGTATTATAAAATTGATTACACTTCCGAGCACATTAGGGGGTCATGCCAGAAATACTCAGCTCGTGTCGAGCTAAGAGAGAGAATAGACAACGACTCGCGTTCGTATGATTAATTACGGGGTCGAAGCCAACATTCCGGACTAAATATAGCGTCCCGCCAGTTCACGGGCGCGCCTACGCGACCGCGGGACATTCACTGATTGAGTTTTATTTCATTGTTTGCGAACGAAAATACGATCTGTCTACCGGCAAAGACAAACAAGTATGCAATATGCCTCATATTAATTCATATAAGTTTAACTCTAAAATTGTAAATTCTGAAGCAAAATATCTGTAAATCCTTTTACAGGAAACAAAATTTGTCACAATTTGATAGAGAGTTAACATTAAGGTACGTAGACGGACTGTTTACTGAAGAACACGACGCCGGTATTTTGTAATGTAATAAATATCGATCATGTGGTAAAAGGTTCCATAATATTATGTAGAGCCGCTGCCCACGCTACGTCGCCCCGCCCGCTCAAACGGATTATCAACCAAGACGCGCTTCAGAGATTTTCAGCTTCGCTCCGAGTACGCCTGGTCGAGGCAGCTGTCAAGATAATGCCGCTTGGCTCTAAAGGTGCAGACAAACAGTTTCTGTTTGTGGAAATGTTAAGCTACGTCACTAAAACCCTAGGCGTTGTTTAGGAATACGCAGAAAAGGAAAAGTTTAAGGAAAACATTAGTATGTGCATATGAAATGAGCCATATGCTTATAAGTACGTGGAATGGGCGTGGAATACAGGCCTTAGAAAGAACGCGGTTCCAACGAAATGTTTTCTATTGATTTAATCTTCCGACATTTCGGTCTAGACGATAGCGGGAAAAAAATATGGCAAATATTTGCGTTGCTGAATGGTTGCTAATAGCGTCGTTCTATAAATGATTTTTTACCGAAAAGATAAAATGTAAACGGAATTTTCCCAACATCGATCATGGGACCCAAATGATGCATAAATCAGTGACAGTGGAAAATCCCACTAATTTATAAAATTTAAAGTTTGTACGGCCGTATACAAAGTTATTTCTAAAAAAAAAATGCTCAAGCGTCCCGGTAGAGTTTTTCATTTACAACAACTTTTGTCCTACCACTTCTAAAGTTCTATTCATTTTACCATTAAAAAAATATATTAGTTTTTGCAGTTTTTCTGCTTGGCAGTAGTGTTGTTTGATGTAAATGACCATAAATATGTGTTACATTAAGTGGATATTCTGCTATGCAGGATAATGATTTACTAAAAGCGACACTTGTAGGTATGTGCTAATTTAATAAATAATATTTTTTATGTAATTATTTATTAAAATATTCATCTGAAACAAAACCTCAGAACAGCACAAAAGTTTTTCCATAGCACTAACTCTAATGTTTCAGAAATGCATTTTTTTTTATTTTGAATTGGTAGGGCGTTGGTAGCGGAGCGATAGAACGCCCGCTTCTCATTTGGGAGGTCGTGGGTTCAAATCCCGGCATATACCAATGACGTTCTTTTCTAACGTAGGTATATTTGTGAAGTTATAGTAATACCGCTCGCTAACGGTGAAGGAAAACATCGTGAGGAAACCTGAGTGTATGAGGTATTCACATGCCTTGGCGCTTGAAATTGCCAATCCGCGGTGGGCACGCGTGGTGATTAAGCCCATACTCTCTCTCTGAGAGAAGGCTTGTGCCCTACAGTGGGACGTATAAAGGCTGCGAATTTTAGAATTTGATCTAATCCCACGAAAACGCAGTGCGGAAGCTATTGTAGCACCGCTGACGAAAGCGTAGATCTAAAATTTTGTTAAGTACTTAGGTAAGTCAATATTCGCGCTAGAAAAAAAATTCAACACACTTTGTATCGACAGACTGGATATATAAATACAGTCTACACTATGGGTCAAACATTCTCAAGGTATGTTGTGTAAACAGAGTGAGTCACTAGTCAAACATTGCACGCTGTATACCTACTAGACTGCCTGAAGCCCAGAGCACATTTCATTCAAACGCATTATAAATCCGACGGTTAACCCAATTCCTCGGTACATAAAACTAGTTTAAGCACCAGTTATAATCTCTAGGCTTGTTTGCGGTTATAGGCCGGCTGAAACTAAACCATTTCGTACAGGAATCTCATTTTACTTGTTATTGCAAGCCTTGAGTGCAGTCAAACCATCGCAGTGTACCTATTTTTATTACAGGAACAGGTTAAACAAATCATTCAATATTTCAGTCAAGTATTATAGTAATCCTGTGAATATGTTTTAAAGCGTTTCCAAAATATCGCAACCTTCATGATGTTGTAATTTTTAGAATGGCTGTAAGCTGCTACAGTTTCTTAATCCTACCATGATGTGCGATTGTTATTGTTTAGAAAAATTAAGGTTGCGGTTGATTTCGATCGGTGAAGGTAAGCGGACAAGGCCTCTGCAAACCGTTAACCTATATTCTCGTAGTAAAGTTGCTTCAGCTATCGGTCACGATTGATTGCTATTTTCAAGGAGCAACGATGTTTTTTTATTCATTACTCATTATTGTTGTCCGGGAACTTATCCGTGTCATCCGTTATCCGTGTGGCGCCGGAATCCGTGTGGCGCCGGATTAAGAATAGCGTCACTCCATTTCCTTCCGTGGATGTCGTAGAAGGCGACTAAGAAAATCAATTACCAGGAGACGGGCAGCAGCGTCTTCCTGAGATTCCGACCACATACTGCGATCGCCAACCCGCCTGCCAAGCGTAGCGATTATGGCAAAACCCCTCATGGTTATCAAAACCACGAAGGAGGCCTATGTCGTGCAGTGGGCGTCAAATGGCTGATGATGATGATGATGATGTTGTCTGGGACTCTAGTATGTATTATTAGGTATTTGTATTTACGATATACCGCCTTTATAATGTATTTTCAGAAAAACTCCTACCTTATCCTAGCAAGTCGAACTAAATTATCTTACCTGTTCAGTTGGAAACTTGTCAGCGTTGGAGCCAGACACGTCTATGACTTCGAGCTCCACTGGAGTGCCATTAATTGGCACAGTTTGTCTGTACAAAAGATCTGTTGGCAAAGATAAGTAGAATGTTAGCTTAAATTGATGAAATTAGATTATATCAATGTCTTCTTCAATTAGCTCGCTACGAACCTGTATTTGAATGGTATTCTCCAATGTAGCGCCTTGTTAGGTAGCGTACGATCAGTGCTGAAACAAATGAATGTAGAATTGAATACCCAAAAAGTATAGGAGTTTTAAAATGTGTAACAGGGATGTAGAGTTTTTACGCCTGGGCGTCACATTAGTGTCATGTCAGCATGTAATATAGTAAGTGCGAACGAATATATCAAGCAATATATTTTGTTTTACTGTTTCATCCGTCGTCCGGCGCCGTCTGCAGTTTTAAATAGCGGAAATATTAATTCGTTCTACAGTTGTATTGCTCTCGATATATTTAAACTTGTTACTTGTTAAATACGAGTAAGTGGCATCAAACTTCGGTAACAAAATACCTCAGCAGAATAAAAATTAATAATATGTACAATATTTTTTTCTGTGAATCGCTTGTCAGAATTTTGGTACTGCTAGAAATTTACTGCAAACTAATATGTGAACAGAGCGAAATAAATGCCGATCTATGCGATAATATAAATAAACGATACGAGTGGTTGTGTCTAGGTAGTTACATCATTGAGGACATGAGGTCAGTAACATTTCAGTTTCGTTTATGTAATACAATCCAGGTCACGTGGAGTGGCGAGCAGCTTGTCAGTTCTCACTGTAGCACTACTTTCTGTGTTTTCACAGCCAGAGCGAATGAGGCTTTCAAATTTAATAGCCCACTTTGCGGGTTATATGACACGTAACAGCGATTACGGGGGGCTTTTACGAGGACGACTGTTTTCAGAGATAGCTCAATCGCGGTCGACGAACATTCATTGTATGTATGTACTGAGAAAGTCGGATATTGCGGTAAAAGCGCTTTGATCGCACATGAAGCACATTTGCATCTAGGTGACCTGAATAGTGTTGCAAATGACTGACTTTTTATATTACCTGATTTGCCGACTCGGGAGCTGCCGATGACGGCAATGCGAACTCGCGGCAGGCTGGCGCGTTCATCCCTCATCTTTGCATAGGATTATTCTGCAAACACAAACAAAACATGAAACGACATTGGCCTTCACGCACTGTTAATGCTAATTTACGGGCACCAATTGGGGAAAAATTATCGAGGACTCTAGCTCTAATTGGTGAACTGTCGTTAGTGTGGTGCAATTAGCTTCGAATGATGGCTGCCTCGGCAAGCACAACCACCGGCGTACAGTAACCAATTAGATTCAGTCTTGTACTTATTTTTTTGTAGGTAAATTAGCTACTAATATGTATAGAGTGATAAAAAGTGGCAAAGTAGTATATTATGCAAGTGAATAAAGGACGGATTCAAAGCGAGGGCTATAGATGAATCACGAGCAAGTGAAGGATTCTAACGACTGAATCACGACCGTAGGGAGTGATTCACGATGATTGAATCCCTCGCTACGCTCGCGATTCATGGCCCTCAATGTAAATCCGTACTTTATTCAAGAGTTGCAGTTGTATACTTTATACCATGACTACGAGAAAAAGATTTTTTTTTCTGTAATGGCAGTAAAGAATACAAAACAGTCTTAGTCGTAAATATCCACCAATCAAATCTCGAGGAGTTATTTGAGTTTGTATGTCGAGTATTCTTTGCGCAAGGAGTTTGAATCGAGTATTTTTTGCGCAAGGAGGTATAGGTAAGCATTGACATGGAAAGGAGGATTAAGCATCGAATATATTTGGTGTGTTCTAAATTCAAACACCAAAATAGTGATTAAAAGGCCTTTTTATTCACTGTTTTCAGTGAATAAAATAAGCTTTTTAGAGTGGGAATGGCATAAAAGATAAAATATTGGCCATGAAGATTGTTCTCTATAAATAATACTTTTCATAATATAAACTGTCGAAAACTAATCCTCTCTAGTCACATGGTACAAAATAACCTATATGTTTTATCATTAGCTGTTATCGTCATTATTAGAGTAACTTGATTTTTCACATTTTTTGAAATCTGTAAAACCCGCAAACAATTATATTTGTATGGTAAAATTTTAATTGTGACGTTTTCTATGCCGCTAATGGTATATAAATATGATGTCACTCATATTCATACCATAAGGTTTTGAGACATGTTTGCCCATTGTTAATAATAATCCGGTGGGTATGGACCAAATCTACAATGTATGGAATAACATAGGTGCTTATAATTTTTTCGCTATTTTGTCGACAACACGTAGTGAAAACTGTTCGTATTGATAAGTTCGTAAAACCCTCCCTTTCCAACAAAATAGTACGATTTTGTTACATCCTTTTTAGTTCGCTAAATGTTAAGTTTAGATGTGTCATTAGAACGGCGGTACAGAGTACCTATTTAATTAGAGAAAGAAAATGGTTACAATAAAACATTTGCAAAGCTTACGAATATATCTCTGAAAGGGCGGCTTGCGCCCAGTCACTGGATAAATAGGAAATATGTAGGTACATAAGAATCCAGGGATAAATAAATAAATAACTGATTGACAGGGTCATACCATAAGTGACAAGTCATCCATTTATCTGTAGATAGCTCTGCAAATGTCTCTATCTTGTACCATACAAGACGATATAGAGCCTACTGATGAATATCACGTCTGATTACCATGCTGGAGGTCGTGGGTTTGATTCCCAATAGGGGCCGTCGTACATTTGTACAACAGGCCTCATTATGGGTGTATTTCCATGTTTATGATGTCCTTGCCTGGTTACCATAGCATAGGGTACCTTAGTTTGGGTCCAGGAGAAGTGATTATGTTGTGTGGAAGTTATTATTTTGATTATTCTTAAACAGATACTTAGTTAGTGCCGTCCGATAGAGTTGGCGTAAGCGGGCCTAATACTAGGTACTACATTATAATAATATGCTGACGAAAATCGAGCAATGAGGTATATCAAATACTTCTTTACAAAGCGCATGGCTGGGACCTGCGTCACGCGGCGGCCGCCTGCCAGTGGTTGAATAACCGTAAAAAACAACAGCGGGAATGTCGCCGAACAGTGCAGCTGCCACCTTGGCACCGAGACTGAATCATCAGTCATTCATACACAGCTGGAGCTTTGTCCCGGTGTTTACTAACTTCTCTCCACTGCAGCATCACCTATTGGGCCGCGTATCGTGAAACTACAATACATTTTTCATAGTACAACTCGACGTACTGTGACGCCCTAGCTAAATGAAACTGAATATTAGCCAGTACATATTTTTTATTTTATCTTTTATCTTGTTTTCATTTTTTCTAGCGAGTCGTCGTAATGCGCAGCCAATTAGTCTTCCTACTTGTTAATCTGTGTGTTGATCGCCTATGCAATGCACACCGAATTGTCATAGTAAACCAAAAATTGTAGTTGTATAATCCTCGATACCTATATAAGTCTATCCGATGATCCATAAAGTAAAATCACATTTAAAATCAGTCGTTAAAAAAGTTTTATAATCCGCTGAAATATGTGACATGCGACTCTGGCCATGAAACGAACAAAAGCTTCGAGCTCTTGAAAAAAATGCGCGGTTTATTACGTATTGCGAACAAAAATCATATAATGGCTGATGATCAAAGTTTTATGCTAGCCGATGTACATAACTACTTCATTCGATAGAAATGCGCACCTTCCAAATTACGTAAGCGCGGTTTAATTTTTGATTCTCGGATTTTTCAGGTGAAAATGAGTGTTTGGATTGGGTGAAAATATCGCAATCGTAGCAGTTCATAGCTGAGTGTGAGTTTTCTGCTGACGTTACTAATGTGGTTAGACCTCAGAACACAATGTTCTGAGGGTTAGACAGTATACACCTCATCATCATCATCATCAGCCGGTGTCAGTCCACTGCTGGACATAGGCCTCTCCCAAGACACGCCACTGAGCTCGATCTAAGGCTCTTCTTTCCCAGTCACTGCCCACCGCTTTGCGAATGTCGTCGCTCCACCTGGTCACGTTTACGTTTGCCGATTCGCGGTATACACCTACAGAGTTTTAATTTAGTCGCGTCTTCCTGAAACAACAATGATGAACCGCGGAGAGTTCTCGTTACCCGTCACTAAAATGTAAATAGCATCTCCGATAATATTTGCCTCCGAATATGTAGACGGCTTATTCACTTATTGTCATGTTTTGTCATTGTTTGTCATGCATTTTGCGAGATGACCATTAATATAAGTTGTTAAGTGCTTTCTTCTTTTAACTGTAGGAAGCGCCTAATCGTTTTAAGATTAATATATATATACGGAGACTTGTTTTCCTCAAACCGATATTCGTCGCGACACAGTGTTGTACGCGACGACTTTATTTACGTTTGGCGCCAAATAAAATATATCTGTTGCCCGCACCCGAAGCGTGCTGAAAGAATGTCTCCAGTTTTTTCAGATTTCACTGAAATAGATTTTAAAATTAAATCTCTGATGTAGACAATTTGTCGTGGCCCATCGACAACGTGCTAAAAAAGTCCCTACCACCTGTCAGCTATAAAGTAGAATGCCCTTACATTAAAAGGGCGATTATTATTTGGCTGAACTAAAAATTCTTGGAAATGTGTCCAAAAGATGGGCAGTTGATATACCAAGCGAATAGGCCCTATATTACGCGCACCAATTCCTGTCAGAATCGTCAAATTCCACACTAATTCCGACAGGATTTGGTGCGCATAATTAGGCCGGCCGGAGGCTCCATAATTCATGGAGCTCTAGCTCTATGAAACAAAATACGATGAGCCCCCAACGCGCGCTTGCCATAGAGCACCATACGTTTTTTTTGTCACAGCGCCACTGCCGTGCCGCGCGCCCTGTCCCTGTCCTTGTTCTTTGTGTGAAAAGAAGTCAATCTCACTCGCTGCAAACACGTGTATTTTCTCTCTTGTCTGCGATGGGGCTTGGCCGTAAACTACGCAGTATCAGTAAAATAAAAGCCTACGTTTTCACAAAACAACGAGCTAGTCGGCCGTCTATACTTTTAGGTTAAGAAATAGGTACCTGTTTAATTTCTTTTTTTACAATAAAATGTTCTCTATCTAGGTATCTATGTAGCTATCTAGGTACCTATCTTACAAAACGGACAAGCAATTAATAACTTTTACGCTTGAGACAGGACCCTTTGCAATGTTTCAGCTAGTCCGTCAAGCCCACGCAACTGTCAACGAAACATATTGTAAAGCGCGTTCAAACACTCGTAGCACCCGACTCGACTGACAAGCTTTAAGTTATTGCTAAAAATTCAAATATAGCTATCGCAAAAATAACGTTATTGAACTGCGTGGGTGAAAAAAAATAATTACCTATTTGATTTGAATCCGCTGAATCACAATAAAATGCTAACAAGCGCCACCATTGAAAAAACTATCTTATTTTACAGATCGTATTTGCAAAAAGTGATATACAATCTCTCAATCATGTTAATAGTGACTTTTAGTATCAATGGCCGTGAACATAAGGCAAAAAACTTAGGACTAGATAGCATTTATGCCAAAAACGGCCGTTTTTGACATTTTCCTTGGTGGCGCTAGTGTTACTCCCCGGAGCCCCTTAAGAGGCGGTGGTGGTGACCCTCAAGTTAAACGCCGAGTCATTATGCTCCCATATGGGCCACAAGGCCGCCCTTCAAGGCTACTACCCTTAGAGGGACAGGACTGAGGCCACGGCTGACATTATTAATGGCCTTCGCGACCTTCCGGAACTGTTACAATTGTGGCATTTTTATTGCCTTTTACGATATTGCGTATTACCTAATAGCCCGCACGCAACTTCCCAGAACTTTAGTTAGTTGATCAGAAAAAAAACGAGGTTCATTCTGACTTACTAACTACACGTGCTAGCGATTAACATTTTGAGTTGAGGTGGATTCGTTCTCAATTCGTGAATGGATGTAAACATGCCTTTAATAAACCTGGATACACCGCATATCTCTCATTTTGCGGGTCAGAATTAATCAGTTCATGTTTACGAATGAACAAAGCAATATAGGTACTAAATAAACCTTAATTTGTTTTCTCAACAGATTTCAGCGTGGTTATTTCTTAATATACGCACTAGAAGTTACTTTGTGTGCCTAAAAACGTAAAAATAGGATAGTGTTTGAACGTCACAAAAACAAAATGATCATTTGGCGGGATCTTCCACGGCCCGCGGCTAATCCAGTAGGATGTGAAAACAACGCGCGTCTTTTGTTTTTCGTGTGTATACAAATACACACATACAACGCCGGTGTGTTGGCATTGCGTGTCAACGTTTCTGTGTTCACTTTTCACATAAAAAATGTCCTACATGAAATAGAATCCGATTCCAAAAGCACAAGTGACAAGAAAATCCGCTAACCTATTGCTTCTTTAAATGAAATGTACAATCGAAATAAAACTAATACGGTCACTAGTATACTTCCTTGATCGTGATCTGTTACGTGCTGACAGATACAAGCACAGACTGAAAAACCACACAAACCAGCTTGTAGCTCAACTCATCGAATCGGATTATATGAGAAGACTGAAAAGGCGCGATATTATGGACCTAAGTAACTAAATAGTGAAAATTAAAGTGAAAGTAAAATTGTCTACATGGTCAACCAAAAATTAAAAAACTGAAAAAATTTAATAACTAGGCAAAAGACCTTATGCTCAGCCTACCTAAAGTCATCAGGGAACATGCTCCACTGCCGACACTGATTTTCAGCGAAATCCTTAGAGGTTAGGTTAAGATATAAAATAAATTACAGAGAGTCCCTGAGCGCAAACAAAACTCTTTTCACCATTGCTCAATACCACATGATAAACTATCATGTAGTAAATACTTAGTTCTTTTCTGTTATTATAGTCGATAACGCTAATAATCCTCTTTTTTTTAAATCTTTATTTAGTTTAGGGACTTTTGTACACAAAGTGACGATGACAGTCCCATCGTGCCCATTATAATAATACCACCACCTACTAAAATATTCTTATAAACTAACTATTACTAGCACTAATATTAAAAGTATACAACAATTTTGCCGCGCTACAGTTGACCGGTAAATTCGATATGATGGAATTGGTTCCCAATCGTAGCCTTCGTTAGTTGCTAGCAGAAATACTTATAGACCTCCCGTATACCTCACATTGTTTGACTGAAGTCTTGGTCTGAACGGCCTTTGCCTCTGCAGTGTTTAACTTCACCCATGCTATGGACGAAACAGAAGAAAAAGTTTTGTCTGCAGGGTTTTCCACTTTTGTGATGTCTTAGTCTGGTTTTACCATATCATGGAGACAAAACTAGGATAGTTTGGAATTAGAACATAGTAGTTCTAATTCCAAATGCTTTATAGGTATCTCTATCATACTTAAGTTTAGATCATACTTACGTAATTTGAAAAGTTACGCCGTCTACCGGAGTGTGGCGAGCACATTCCTGCATCGCGCAAGCAAAATGTTTCACATGACATACCATAAATATAACGTCCGATGAACACTAGTCGGACCGGTCGTCCCTAGGCATACGATCTGCCTGGCGGGAAATTTCCCTTTATAGTGGAAGAGCACGATCACCCGCTCTTCCCTATAGTGGTGACCATCGACAGAACATTGTTAACCTCTCGCAGCACCCCACATACAATCAGTCTCAAACCAAGGCCAGCATTGTAAATTTGTACACACTTGTACATAAAATATCCTCTTCCCTCTCACCTCATCAGTTCCACTACAGTCAACGCACAGACTACTGGTACTTGATGGTGATCTCCCCCAACCCCTTTGCACGGCAGCCACACAGCAACAGCGCACGTTGCCAGTGGTACAGCAGCCTTCACCGGTTCCTACCACATGCGCGGTGCCCATGGTACTGTCGCCAGTGAAGTGACTGTTAGCCGCCGAACACCCTCAATCGCTAGTCGACTCAGCGCCTCCTGGCACTTGCAGGCTTTAGAGCACAGACTTCGATTCCTATCAGACCTAGCTATGCGTAGCTACGGTCTTGAAGGGGAGTGATGTGGCGAGCACATGTCAACTCTGCGCGCGCACTATAAACTCCAACATTCCTGCATCGCGCAAGCAAAATGTTTCACATGACATACCATAAATATAACGTCCGACGAACATTAGCCGGACCGGCCGGCGGCCGTCCCCAGGCATACGATCTGCCTGGCGGGAAATTTCCCTTTATAGTGGAAGAGCACGATCACCCGCTCTTCCCTATAGGAGTTATATGACTCAAGATGTCTTTGCGAGAATCACATTTTTATTTTTTATTAAGTTACTCACCCAGGCCTAGAGTTGATACTTGTGTAATAGATTGAAATTAGCTCGGCAATGTCAGTCTTTTGTCACTATTTTGTAGTCTACTATACATCATAGAGACTGCGGATTTTTAATTAAAAATATTTTTGAAGGCTTTTTAATGTCTTTTGCTTTCGTAGAAAAATATGTTAATCTATTATAGGGTGCCGCCGGATTAAGAATATTTCCGGATTTCCGTGTGACGCCGGATTAAGAATAGCGTCACTCCATTTCCTTCCGTGGATGTCGTAGAAGGCGACTAAGAAATCAATTACCAGGAGACGGACAGCAGCGTCTTCCTGAGATTCCAACCGTATACTGCGATCGCCAACTCGCCTGCCAAGCGTGGCGATTATGGCAAAACCAATCATGGTTAGGAAAACCATGAGGGAGGCCTGTGTCCTGCAGTGATCGACAAATGACTGATGATGATGATGATTCTAGGGTGCACTACTTCTCCTTCGATCAAACGACAAAACATTCCAGACTAATTAAGGTTGTCTGGAAGAAAATGGTATTAACAATGGCCGCCCATCGTACCTTTTTTCATCGTAATTTTTATTTGTTATTTTTCTTTTGTGCAACAATAGTAATATTAACTTCCACACAACACAATCACTAACTTTTTAAACCATCACGCCCGTTCGAACTTGACCCAGATAATAACCAACAGTACTACTTTAACCTAGTTATGAAGTTGGGAAACATGTGCCGATGAATCACCCTACGCAAATTTATGCTCGGGAATTCCTAAGTGCATAGAGTTTTGCGCAGGTGTCATTATTAAGTTTAACAGCATCAAAGTTCCATCCGTAACTTACGGAAGATGGACTGGAAATGGCAACAAGATTTGTTTAGTTATAACAACAACAATTTTTAACTGCAGCAGGATAGATAAGTGACATTTCAAATTGTTCATCAAGTACAGGTGTCAAACTCCAACAT
Source organism: Yponomeuta malinellus (assembly GCA_947308005.1). Classification (NCBI taxonomy): domain Eukaryota; kingdom Metazoa; phylum Arthropoda; class Insecta; order Lepidoptera; family Yponomeutidae; genus Yponomeuta; species Yponomeuta malinellus. The sequence continues at coordinate 6,703,605 of OX370998.1, read as the reverse complement.
GCCTGGATTCTGTTTATGTGATAGATAATAGTAATAATAAATTTCGCACAAACCAGTCACTCGTCCTGGTCTCAAACTTGGATATCCTGTGCTATGGTAACCAGGCAAGGACATCACAAATATGGAAATAAACCCAGACTGAGTCCATTTGTACAAATCTACGGCGGCCCGTAGTGGGAATCGATCCTACGACCTCCGACATGATAATCAGACGTGATACCGCCAACGAGGCAGTCAAATAAATATTTATTACATAATTTTCCACCTGGAATAATATATAGATAGATAGAGAACACAACCAGGTGAAAGATATTACAAATTACTGTCGCGCGATAATTTTGCTCGATATCGTAAACCACTTGCCGTATAAATCTAAAATGAATAGTTGATTATTATGTTTGTGCAAATAGAAAAGCTTAGCAACAAGCCCGGGGGTTATCGGCTAACTCAGCCGAGTTGCTATGTGGGTCGACTTTCCCATAAAAATAAATGAAGATAATTGAAAGCCCTTTGAGATCCATTTGTAATAATTTCGAACCCTTTCTTTGTGTGTGATACTCCATCATATTTAAGTAATCCGGTAGAGAAAACGATACGTTATTTACGTTTTCGGTTTTATTTAGCTTTTAGGGTGGCAAACCCTGGTCTCAGCCTATCCCTCTTGGTTACAGGCGAGTGTGTATGTATATACGTATGACATAACAAGCCGCGGATAACCTTAAGTAGAGCCAGATGAGGGGACATCCCATGGCCACCTAGGGGTCCCGTCATTTCAAAAGCAAAGGAAAGTTATTTATGCGACCGCGCAGGGACTGGCTGGGCCAATTTTTACAAATTAAGTGTCAAATGAAAGGTATTGTCGTGGGTGTCACAGAAATGGCGGACGTCATCTGTCACATTGTTAAGTCCTTAACCTCCTCAGTCCTGACCTCGAAAATAACAATGGTTTTCAATTGTTATTTTCAAGGCCAGGACTGAGCAGGTTAAAGGTCAAAATAAACAAAAATAACTCATTACATACAGTAGATTTTTAACAGTCGGATTCTTTGCTTATAAACAAAATGTTTGTTAAAAAAATACAGAATATAATTTGTCTGCAATAACCCGGCCTTATTGAGAAGTTTTCGAAAATTTTAGTGCATGTTTAGAAGAGTGTCGGTAGTCATTTAGATGACATTATTTACAAGTCTCAAATGACGACCCTGTATAACCCAGTCACCCTGTATATTTTTAATAATTTTTAATTTTTTACGTCATTTACTCACTGTATCTATGTTCCAAATAGCACAGCTCTAGCTCAGTTAGAAGTACCCTAAACTTTTCATGATATATAATCTATCAGTGAGTGCTAAAAGTAAGCATAATTTTTACCGACTGCAAATTTTTTTGGTTCTCCACAATTGGAGACTATAGTATAATAGCTGGATGCGTGAACTTTGGAGCAATGTTTCTTTTTGGTAATCTTGAACGCGCAACACAGAGGGGATCAAAAGAGCTTGATTCGGTCGATGTAAATTTGAAATTAATTAAGGAAATTAAAAAAAAAATCGGTGCCGGCCGAGAACTTGGCCTGGTGCACTCTTTGTACCTATTTCATAACAAAAATATAGACTATCCCTAACGTACATTTTGAAGGCCTACCGGCCCTCTCATTACTAGGAAAAAAGTAATGAAAATGAACTGTCAATTATATTTTTTTCCGTTTTATGTGCCCTTTTAGGCAGGCGGCCTACGGTGGCCTGCGTGTACTTCCACGAAAATTATTTAGATCAGATTTGGGTGGCATCATCTATATGTTTTTAGCAACTTTTTAAAATCTCCGTCTTCTGACCTCTGGTGATACGAGGTGAAATTTTAGACTAACCCCCCACCCTTAACCAAAAGAACATGTTTTAACAATTTTCAGAATATTATCTTTTTTTACTATCTTTATATTAATTTTTTATATTACCTTTCATCTTTATCTTTGAATCCGTTAATTCTGTAAAATATACTTAGAAATCGTATCGTGGAGAAACGCTCCGATAGAAGGTGGTTTCTAGCAGTCATAAAAATAATAAAGGAAAGGTGTAATCGAAGGAAAGGAAAGATGAGAAAAAATACACGTGATATCTGACTACATGAGATATTTTGTAATTTTTATTTGAGCCCTACTTTTTATTCCACCCCTTTCGAGCCCCACGATAATGGACGATGCCTAGATATACCTCCTTGATTTTTAGGTATGATACGTTAAAACATTGAGTGAAACACAATCCTCATATCTATCAGAATGGAAGTTCTGCTCGAAAATACGAACTCTTTCATTCATTCATGAGCAGCCTATATACGTACCACTCTCGGGCACAGGCCTTCTCAGGGAGAGAGTATGGGCTTAATCACCACGCGTGCCCACCGCGGCTTGGCGATTTTAAGCACTAAGGTATGTGAATTGCTCAGACACTCAGGTTTCCTCACGATGTTTTCCTTCACAGTTAGCGAATGGTATTGCTACTGTAACTTCACAAATGTACATACCTAACTTAGAAAACAAAGTCATAGGTACATTTCTCTCGCTTCCGAGTCCAATGTTCTACCCACTACCACCGCTTTTACGAACTCTTTACTTGTGGAGAAAACTTCTAAATCTCGAAAGAAATATCAGATGTTCCGCTCGTTTTAATGCCGTAGGTGGTAACTTATGTAACAGTACCTAAGGCTTAGGTTGTTTGTATTTATGAATAAAACCCCCCTCTTCGGGTAGATGTGAGGATTTTACTACACCGTATATTAATAACTGAGTTCTACACAACAAAATCGCTTATCCTGGTTCCAAAGTACGATAATCTGTGCTATGGTAACCAGGAAAGGATATCACAAACATGAAAATACACCCAGACTGAGCCCATTTGTACAAATGTAAATAAAATTTGCAAACTCATTAAATTCCGCCCACATTTTTGGTCCCTGTCTTCTGTAAAGATGACTACTTTGTATGGAGAAATGGCAGTATTAAGCGCCATTGATGTCACCCTACGTACCGTACGTATAAAAACTTCGGTACCTACCTACTGACGCCCATCAATATGTGGCCGGCGTGTAACCGCAAAGCAGCTAATTGCTGCTCGAAAATCCATCAAATACCAGTAGAGAATTCTCTTCTCAAACCGTTTAAAGGGGAAAATAAAGCAACAGAAAGTAAATCAATAATATAAATAATATGTACTTAATATATAAATAATATATCAAAGAGCAATCATAACAACAATAACATCAGGAATAAATAACAAACAATAACATGAAACATTCATGTGACCTTTTGAAATTTTGTATTCTGCGTTTATGGAAATTTTGTGTCTCAATTAATTATCTAAATAACTTCAATTAAAGTTTGATTTTACAAAACATGCACAAATCAATCGTGCCTATAAAGGTAGTAGCGTGCAATCTCACCTGAATCTGTGTTATGTTGCACGGATCTGACACGCAGTACGAGCTACAGGTCGAGCCGAAACGCCGGCTCACACACAATCCACTCTTACAGTCTACCAACACCACATCCAAGTAATTGTCTAAAAAATAGTTCAATAGTAATGTTCAATTTAACCGTGCAAAGGAAAATGTCTCAAGAAACTGTAGAAGGCTGTGAGCAGTCGCGAAAACGCGGAGCACAATGAATACACTCGTCACATTCGAGCTCCACCGGCCGACTGGGCGGCGCACAATCCGCCCTAGCTATATATACGGGGCCGCCCGCCCTCCGCGCACTTTTTTTGCATACAAAAATATCGGAGGAATCCGAAGCCTAATTTTCGCTGTCACTGCCTTCACTCCAACACAATGGGAGCGTTGATCTCCGGACCTGCATTCCGCGATGTGTGACCGAACTCTTCGCCGGCAGTGTAACAAACGAGCTTGCGCGAGCAGAGACGAGCATCGGGCAAGACGCGGAAGCAACATCAACAACGACTTTCGATGACATGACGGCTTTATTTGCCGATGACACCAAGGTGTCTCTTTAGATTACAATCGAATGCTAATTTGGCCCGAGCTTTCTTTGGTGGTGAATATGTTACGATATTATCAACCTAGCAACTATCTAAGTCAGGCCGAATCCTTGCGGTTGCCGCAGTAGCTTGAATTCGGACCTAGACAAGAGACATTTTTCCGCAAAGTTCTCTAGTTTTCCGGGCCTGTATTTACTAGTATACTCTTAGTAGGGAGCAGGTTTTATAGGGTATTTCCTGTAGCAGGGGTATTTCACTGCGTAGGCGTGTTACACATGGCAGTAAAGTTACATTGCGTGCGGGCCCGGTACAGTGCACCGGTTTAATTGCATTGCAGATACACTTTTGATCGTGAATCCAGCAAACAAGGTCATTTGTTTACATGACGTCGAATAGGCTACGTGCCCTGTTCACTGAACTTTTGATTGACTGCATAAATGCGTTTTGATGGTTTGATGTAATATTATAATATAATAATAATAATAACCTACAAGGTGTAATTAAATCCCCACATACATGAAATTTGAAAACTTTGGAATCGGAAAAAAACTACTAAAATTTCACACATTAAATTGCCGCATGTGGTTACGTTAGAAACAACTGATACATTTTTCGCGATTTTCCACATACTAAAAGTGGCTCGTATTGACGAGAATTCCTATTCTGGGATGTATGTGGGTTGTGGGGAACTTGCACTCGCCTGCCGCGTCACAGATCTGTATGGGCCACCTATACGTTCCATTCCGCGAGGGCAGTTCAGAGGTTAAGTCCCGTATATTTGGTTTAGGTCGCAATTAAAAGCTTCAGTGCTCTATAGTGCTCGATACTTCCTGCGACGTCGTTATCATAGGATTTAGGTGAAAAGTAACAATCCGTATTCCTACGCTTCTGTACATAAGCCTCCTTCAAGGCACACCATATCTTTCTGTCCTCGGCCACCCTCATCCAGCCGCTGCCAGCAATCTGCCACAGATCATCGGTTGAGCGAGCTGGTAGGCGTCCTACGCTGCATTTAGCAGTTCGTGGTCTACGCTCGAAAGCCTTTGTACCTTTGGCTATCCGTTCTTTGGCTTTTGTGACCCGCCCATCGGCCCTTCAACTTACTAATTTTATGAGCTATGTCAATCACCTTCGCTATCGAAAAGACTCCGAGCATATCCCGTCACATAGTACGCTGAGCGACTTTGAATCGGTGGACTAGTCCTACCGTCAGTGTCCACGTTTCGGCTCCGTAGGTCGTAACTGGCAGGACGTTCTATTCAGGCTTCGATCAATGCAATAGCCGAGGAGAAAAGCTGACGCAGTTTTCGAACGCAACCCAACCCAGTTGGATCCTTCTCGCGGCCTTTTTCCATTTTCGTATTTAGAGCTATTTTCCCGGGGGAACCTGGCCACTGAAAAACGATGGTCTTACTTGATTAACCCAAATCTCATGGCAGGCATGCAGTAACTCAACATTCTTAAGTGGTCATAAACACTTATGAGGTGGGCAACCCTGATATTTCGAAATAATATAAATCTGAGAAAAAACTCGTGGAACAAAAGTTGTTGTAAAACAACTCTGATTAGGGTGTTTAAGGAATTGCGCATTTTTTAAATAACATTATATACCTACCTGCATCCCACTTTAGGGATTTTTTGTAAGCACACCTATCAAATGGCATTATCCAGGGAGGTATCGATTCTCGTAAAATGAAAACCATTTCGAGGAATAGGGATACTGATTACTATTAGGGGTTTAAATAAGTAAAATAAAGACGGATTATTAATATTAGGGGTTAAAGTATGAAATTGCCGTTTTATTGCAATAGGTTCTTTGAATTGACATAGAATCTTCATGGTTTGAGGTTTTCGAATGAAACTTTTTTCAAATGGTTTCTATGATGTTCTTTTTTTAAAAAATGTGAAACATTTGAATATCGACTTTCAATTGTTTTTGTTATTCAATTTAGACAAGAAAGATGGATACTGCAAAAATTCGAGTGATTTTTGAATACGAGTTCCGACGCGGAACTAACGCGGCAGAAACAGCCCGCAATATCAATGCTGCGTTTGGAGAGGGGTCTACTAATGAACGCACCGTGCGATTTTGGTTTAAACGCTTTCGTGATGGAAATTTCGACTTAAAGAACGAGCCACGAGGAAGACCGCCCACACAGGTGAATAACGCTGACTTAAGAGAGATAGTGGAAGCCGACCCTAGTCCAACTACCCAGGAATTAGCGGCATGGTTTAACGTTACCTTACCCACAATATTGACTCACTTGCGTCAAATCAATAAAATAAAAAAATACGAAAAATGGGTGCCTCATAATCACTCGAATTTTCGCAGTATCCATCTTTCTTGTCTAAATTGAATAACAAAAACAATTGAAAGTCGATATTCAAATGTTTCACATTTTTTAAAAAAAGAACATCATAGAAACCATTTGAAAAAAGTTTCATTCGAAAACCTCAAACCATGAAGATTCTATGTCAATTCAAAGAACCTATTGCAATAAAACGGCAATTTCATACTTTAACCCCTATTATTTATCGCAAAAAATTTATAACCTTCATTTGTCCTTCAATTGCGTCATCGTTGGCTCTAATGCGGTAGTTCCAGTGCCTTCAAATATAAAAAATAAATACAATTCTTCGTTCAACAACTGTCAAAAGTGTCAAATTCTTAGATACAGTGAAGATAGCCTCAATTATCAACAAATATTCGATTAATTTGAATAAGTATTACGAACGAGACGCTAGCTTGTTATTTATATGAAAAGATCAATTCAATTTAATTCTTAGTTATTGGCAATATGATGAGAAAAGAAAATATCGGTAAGTAGTTGACACTGACTGACATTTCTTTGTCAAACGTCAACATTATTTTTATTTTTAAAAAGCATGAAAAAAGTAAAAGGAAGGTACATAATTATGCCATTGGTGACGTTATATTTACTAAGCTATTAGAAATTTGAAATACTTAATAAAACAATAATGGCATCGAAATTTAAGGAAATATTCAAATTAGTTCCTTATATTAGTCTATATTTTAGATTTCTAGAATAAAAAATAGGGGTGAACAATGCCCATTAGCAAACAAAACTTTTCCAACGAAAGCACATAAATCAGACAATTTATCGTTACCCAAGAAAACAGCTGCGGTGAAGTGAAGATTGGGGCCAATAGTTGCGAGGTTTATCTAATAAAGTGCTCAAGTGTTGGTCGTGTAACACGGTTTCACGTAATGAACGGCTGGGATATTGCGTGTCGTGGGTCCCCGGTGTCCGCACATGTTTTTGTGTGATACCGTGACGCCGCGCCGCCCCGGATATCCAGATTCGGTTATTTATTGTTTACTCTCCTGACTATTAAGTCCACCGCCGACCTCGATTTGATGCTTTATTATTTTTAAGCATCACGCAGCCACCACGGCAAAACATGGAAGAGTATGGAAAATTCAAAGATTCTAAAGGAGTTTTAGGGTTCCGTATCCAAAGAGTGTCAAACTAAACCCTATAAATATGCCTACATGACTATCTGTCTGTTTATCTGTCCATCTGTCTGTCCGTCCGACTTATGGAATAAAAAAATAAGAGCAACCGACCAAGTCTGACTTGGACTCTCTTTAAGGTGGGGTGCCGAAATTAATGAAAGAATATACGTCAACTCAGGAGAACCATTTTATGTGCGTGAATCCGACTCGCACTTGGTCGGTTTATTAACTGGTGCTTATTAACGTAAGCAGAAAACATTTTTAATATTATTCTATAAAAAAATTTGGTGTGTAAGTATCTATACAACGTGTAATATGAGTATTTTTTTTTTCTTCTTTCTTCTTAATTGAAATAATGCTTGTAAACAGTTTCTTCAGTAAAAAATAAATAAACCACGTCCAATAAATTGAGATGTTTTTTTTTATTTTCTATTTTGTTCACAAAAGAAACAGTTTCAGGTTTGGCGGTGTTTCAATCGCGATTTGCAAATTTTTTATAACTCAGTGATATAACAGTTATTTATGATACACATCAGAGTTTTTACTTAAAAATACAAACATATATTTAAATAAGTAATAAAAATAATAATACATTTTGTGCAGTGCGCTGTTATCTTTCACTTATTTGAACCAGATAGTAGGTAATAGGTATAGGCATAATTTATTAAGTAAATATAGCCGTCCCTATCTTTTTATTTTCCGATAGACCACGTACATTAATCTGTCTAACGGTCGTCATGAAAGTGCCCTCAACACGGCAAGCTCTATTTGCGATGCGTTCACACATGGTTACCATTTACATAGAAAAAATTAAAACAACATCCGAATTATATGTTATTATCGTAAACTGACAATCGACGATTGAACAAAACATTTTAGTTACGAGAAATCTAGTCAAATGCCAGAAATGTGGGGTAGTTGAAATTATTGGCTCCATATCTATTTTACAAGGAATTTTCGTCGGTAGAATGAAACGACTTGATATAATAATATAAGTACTTACCAGTGTTGCCTCGACTTTTTTTTTGTATAAAACTAAATATTTGACTCACGACGGTGAGGTGACCATACATGTAATTGTATATGTGTGTGTGTTTTTTGTAGAACCTTGTTTTAAAATTAAAACAATTGTTCATTCCCTGCAGAACTACTTTCTTGTATGACTTTGTGTAACATGATTTCAGTTTTGGTTTGATTACTTAAGTATTATAGTTTTTCTCACTTCTTGTGTTTTATAGTACGAGCAGCAATACTATTTTTATCTAAGCCGTAGATAATGTAGTAAAGCCGTTCCAGACGCTTCCACAACCAAAGCCATAGAGAGATATACATAGAAATATATTTTTAACTTTTTGTCTTATTTGATTTGTGGTGCCTTGAGTTACCTTGACAATCTTTATTATACGGGTTATTATTTTGTTTTCTTAAGTTACTTATTGTAATTAATTTGGGTCGGTATCAATTTAAATTCGACCGCTGAAGGAAATGAACAGTGAAGGAAACAATGAAGGAAAACATCGTGAAGAAACCAGACTGACTAGCTGTACACTTACCTGAGCTCTTTAAAATCGTGCTCGGTGAGCACGCACCGTGAACAAGCTCTTGCTCTCTCTCTAGGAGAAGGCCTGTGCGAGGCTGTATGGAGACTGCATGGGTGTATTTATGCTTTACGGGATAACGCTAGTCTCTATGTGTGTAGAGCACGTTTTATGCAACGCAACCGAGGGGCGTTGAACACGCTTTCAATACCACGGTGACGTCGCTAGTGGCACTCGATAACTATTTTTAGATTCCACTCAAAAACGTCAAAGCCTATCAATGTCTAATGCGCTGATTTTATTCTCTCACTTACTAACAATGCGGGGACAAAGGAAACAAAAGGATTATTATGGATCGGCTAGATCAGCGATGCCTAAAGTGGATTCCGTGGAACTCAGGTGTTTCGTGGAACTGGTTAGTGTTTTGACGAATAAAGATATTTTCTAAATATAAGTATTCAGAAGCTTTAAGTGAAGTTATATCTTCAATTTGATAGTTTTTTATAGGGTTCCGCGAAATAAAAAAGGTGCATCAGGCCCAATAGCCTTAAAAGTTGATGAGCTACTGGGCTAGACTGAGACGGCGCCAAGAGTGGTGTGCCCAGCGGACACTAGAAGGTTACCTTTTGTTAGCTCAACAATGGATTTAGTAATCAATATCCAGAAACATTGTTTCTTCCGCACTTGTGTAGTCAAGCTGCCTGTGGTTCCTACTAAGTATACGTCAGCCATCTCTGATCCAGACTAATCAGACTTTATTGGAAATTACGAAATAATCCATTTAAGGGGCTCCAGGGAGTAACACTAGCGCTACCGACGGAAAAAATCATACCTTTTTTTACAGATCGTATTTGCAAAAAGTGTCTGTACAATGTCTCAATAATGTTAATAGTGATTTATAGGACCCATGGCCGTGAACCTAAAGCAAAAAATTTAGGACTAGATAGCATTAACGCCAAAAATGGCCGTTTTTGGCATATGACGACCTCGTGGCGCAGCGGTAGTGCATCTGCATACCATGCGAGAGGTCCTGGGTTCGAATCCCGGCTGGGGACAAAAAAAACCCCAGGTCTTGGATGTTTACATGTTTGTGATGTCGTTGTTTCTGGTTCCCACAACACAGGGTATCCTAGTGTGGGGCCAGACGCAATGTATGTGCCTGTATGTAAAAAAAATGCTATCTAGTCCTAGGTTCGTGATCCTAGGTTCTTTATAGTGGGTACTAAAAACACTGTTGACATGATTGAGAGATTGTACAGATACTTTTTGCAAATACGATCTTAAAAGAAGATATGATTTGTAAAAGAAGATATGATTTTGATAGATATTCACGATTTTTTTTTATTGGTGGCGCTAGTTAGCCCACTAGATCTCATTAATGAGACGGGACAAAGGTGACCCGTTTCCATGAATATACAAAGTCTTTATTCCGTACTTGGAAAACTGTGAAGTACCAAGATTATTGTATGTAAGTTTTCATTTGTTGAAACGGCAAAACCACGTATTTTATGTTCGATTTCAACGCTAAGGCATTTACGTAAACATTTTAATGTCAAGTCTATGGGTAAATGCGCTGTAATCACTAAATACACGGATTACATGTGCAGTCGGCAGGACGTACAACTTTAAATTTTAGATGCAAAATCATCCGTAACGTAATTGAGCACAGTGCACATGTAAACGTTGATGTGCTGTCGACTGTACTTAAATTAACAAACTTCTCGAATCTGAAAATCTCGTATGTCAATCACACAGCCTAATCCCAAAATTATCTGCTTTGTCTTCGTTAGTTTGGATTATTCTGCGCCATTAAACGGTGAAATACTGATACGAATAATGATATTGAGTGTCTTACACGATCCCTGTGATATTTACAGTTTATCTCGTGTAAACACGGTTGGATTCCGTTAACATACAGCCTCTTTGTCCCGATGGCGGGCTCGACTGCGTTATTTTCATATGTTTGCAAAGATCTTCTATATTATTAACAAATTCCGATGAGTAAGTATGTGCTCACCCAATTCCGGAATGTTGACACACAGCATATTGAGGGTGGGAACAGACGCATCCGTTCGATATTAGTCCAAGAAACGATTTTCAAAGTTGGACGTGCAGCTTTGAAAGGCAACTAAAGCTGGCAACACGTTTGAGAGCGTTGCACACATAAAGCAAAGTCTAGTTAGGTACCTTTCCAAATGTGATTGAAAACTTGTTTGTTTTTATTATATTTTATAGCGCTCCTTCAACGAGCGCTACTTCTGAAGGATTTGATGGGGCATAAAAATTCAGTAATATAGACATTATGTCACACTTGGGTATATTCAAAGCGCCGGTTTCTAAATTAAGTGATTTACTAAGTAATAATTCTGCCTGTCTGTCTTATAATTATCTTATAATTAGCGAAATTCTCAATTCAGCAACCGGCGGTATGTCTTGCAATAAAGACAAACAAAACTTTGTTTTACTTACCTTAGCAAAACAAGACATTTTTAATTTCGAGTCAACATTGTATATTTTTACATTTACAATTCAAGTTGAAATAAAAATAAACTGAACTGAACTATTAGTGGAGGTACGCCCACGGTATCCATCGTCCGCTGATTCACTGAAGACCCGTAAATTATTATGAGGTGAAAACTCAAGTTGATTGATTGACCAATCAGACACATTCAGCCAACACGTTATTTTTTGCTATCACCCACTGCCACATCTTTCAGCGAGTATGCCACAGTAATTAATCGATACACATAAGTACTCAACAGCAGTATTGGGTTGCAGACTTGCAGGTTAATTGGCACGAGTGACAATTTGTATCGGCATTTTCGCTCAAAAAGAGAAAAAACTCGCGCGAGTAATAGACATTGTTAAACCAAAATGTTCTACGTAAATTATCTTATTATTTTGTACTAATATGTATATAATTAGAATCTCGGAAAGTACTCTAAAGATTTCGATAAAATTTTGTATTTAAAGGGTTTTGTAGACGATGAATGAACCTAGCTAGGTTTCATTTTTAGTGAACCCTGTTTTCCGTGTTTTATGGCATAATAATTGCAACACAATATCATTAGCATAGAAATATAGATTTTGCCACCATCGGTAACGTTACAATTGTATAGCTCAGTTGGGAAGAAGTCAGTATTCGAAACAAGGGTTCTGGTTCGAATCCTGGTCAGTGATTTTATTGTTGTTCGTTTTTTGACATTTCCTTTTACAAGACGCTACGAGACATTCTTACAATAAAAGTAAACTAGCGAAGCTCGATCGCCCAGTTACGATTACGAGTAATACTAACATTATAAGTGCTTAACAATTTCACGAAACAATGCGAAAAATATACGATGCGAAACAATACAAAAAGCGTCCCAAATAACTTAACGCTTGTTTAAATAAAATTACCAAGTCAGTATGGTCCCAGACAGCAAAATGCAAAATAATTATTTCAAAGGTTAGAGAAGGTTATCAGGCGAACTTTTAGTGGGTAGCTACTCACTAATCTGCTTAAATCAGCCCACGCGATTTTGTGCTAGTAGTAGTTTGGAGATGGTAAACGTAGTTAGCACAAATATACCGCGTTATTTAAAAAATGCGCAATTTCTGAAACACTTAAAATTAATTTGTACCTAACAACTTTTGCTACTTTTGAAATTCTTTTGTTAAATTTCCCATTTTTAGTTTTTTTACTATGTTTTAGGGTTGTTCTGCTTTGTAAAGGCGTTGTTTGATGGATAATGCTCAAAAACATATGCGGTAAATAGAATGGGTATTCTTCTATGTGGGATATTAAATTTCCGCGGGCTGCGACACTGATAGTGCGAATAAAACACGAATACAATCAAATTGTATTAACACTGATACTTAGAAAATTAAAATTCTAACCAGAAACTAAATTAAAATGCCCACTCTAATGGAATTGTTTGGTATTTCTGAAATTGCCGATCTTTGAGGTAACCGTTGTGAGGTATCTTAGGTAATAAAATAAGTAGGTACGTAATTAGTCAATTACTTTACTGGATGGTACAGAAATGTTATTTTACTTAACTTATTCTATTCATCAATACAGATAATTTTTCCTATGGTACTAACTTTTAAATCTCGATAAATATCTGTATCTCTGTTTCATAATGTCACAGGAGCGGTGGCAGTGCAGCGCATCGCCCACGCCCCACATGCTAAAGGTCATGGATTCGATTCCCGGCGTGTACCTACCTGTACCAGTAAGCCATTGATCCTCTAGCCAAGATTTCTTTGGGAAAAAATCGTAATGATGCAGTAATGGTCTTGGGAAGGGTGTTGGTAAATTGACACCTGATAAAGTTTAATTGCAATAACCTTTTGCATACGTTTGTATGGAATAAAAAAAATGCGGTGGTAGCCCAGTGGGTAGAACATTGGACTCGGAAGCGGGAGACCTAGGTTCGATTCCCAGTGCGGGCATGTACCTATGACTTTGTTTTCTAAGTTATGTACATTTGTGAAGTTATATTAGCAATACCACTCGCTAACGCTGAAGGAAAACATCGTGAGGAAACCTGAGTGTCTGAGCTATTCATATACCTCAGCGCTTGAAATCGCCAATCCGCGGTGGGCACACGTGATGATTAAGCCCACACTCTCTCCCTGAGAGAAGGCCTGTGCCATACAGTGGGACGTATATAGGCTGCTTATGTATGATGTATGGAATTTTGAACGCGAACCCCTACCTTTTGCAACACCCCGACTTTTATACACGCTGAAAATTTTGAGACGCTTCACCATCGGTGGTGATCCTTTTCTACGAATTATTCTGAACGGCTTTCGGACTAGGTCGACGACATTGCAGACTGAAAACGTTGATGGGTCGGTCTTCTTTCTTACATCACATTTGCTGTCTCCCTCATAAAAAAACATGTCTGCAAAATTTATTGACTTTTTTTTTACAAATTTTTATCACTATGACTTCTACACTATACGAGCATTAAAGTGTTTAATTGAAACCACCTAGTTTTACGAATTTCTGAGTAAAATCAATGTGCCAAAGGAGTCAAATCGTGTGACAGAGGTGTTTTTATACAAATTTTAGGTGTCTCCCAGCTCCAGTCACTGGGTTTAAATACTTAGTACTAATAAATGTTATATGGAATCATAAAATGTTTTAATGCCAGTTACCGAGCGAAATACTAAGTATTATTAGATTGTAACAAAAAAGTGCTAATATGAACTTTACGTCTCCGACCGAAAGTCGAATAGAGTGGTCGCCTAGGTCACATATTTATGTCGGATTATAATTTTATTTAACTATTGCTTTTGACCTTACGTGGACGCCACGGGCACACGCCCCGCTCCACTTTCAACCCGCTTTCAACATCCCTGCGCGGCTGAGGCCGAGCCAGCCGCCCGAAAGTGGTCGTAGGAGGTGCGTCTTATTCGGCGTCTGCTCTGTCACGTAAGTTGATTGTCAGTTGTTTCATTTTATTCTTGCAATATTTTATAGATTGATTGCTATTTTGTGAATCTTGGATTTGGACAGCCAAGTTTGTGGATTCGTTGATAAATAAAGTAGTGACAATCGTAAAAAACCCATTTAGAGACTAAAAACAGAGAAGTTTGTAAACAGCCTCGAAATTTCGCCGATGCCTGCACTTGCTCATTAGCTCAGTTGGGGGAGTGGTGGCACGGTTAGCCAGAGGTCGCGGGTTCAAGGCCCGGCATGGGTGGAATTTTCAGCCTCTAAATAGGTTTTAAAATATTCCTCAGCACGGGTTAGTGCAACAAAAAGAATATAGTGACAATCTTGTTCATGAACATTTGACACCTCCGTCACACTACACTTCGGTTACGCCAGGCGTAACGGAGTTGTAAATTATGTGACGGAGTGGTAGGTTTTGTATGAAATTTTGACGTTTTAGTATTTTGTTACGAAAAATTGTCATGCTCATAGTTTTTTGAGTGTTAATATTGGCTGTTTTTTTCTTATAGCTATGACTACCCAGTGATGGCTTTGTCAGCAGCCGAGAGCAAAACGAAAAAATAACTCCACAAAGGTTAAATAGGTAAAAAGCCAACATTTGGAGAGATACCATGCTAGCAAAAAGCTGTGAAAGGCATGACTGCCCAAAAAAATTTACAGAAGAAACTTGAGTCGCAAATTAAAAATCGAAAACGAACAAGGTTCCAGATTTGAACGTTATTGCAATGGATACTTCACCATCGTCACCTTCACTCTCCCGTACATTGATTCCTAGAGAAAGATGAAGAAGACAAGCAAGACGAGACAGGTCAAAGCTACACAGATATTGACAGGTTAAAGCTACAGAGCGAAATTGTTCCAACGCCCATACAAATCAAAAGAGGAAAGCGTGTAACGTGTCCATGTAAAAGTTGATTACTAGTGTTTAAATTAAAATGATACCAGACTTATCTAAATAAGTTTAGACATAATTTTAAATAGGTTTTTAAAATTGTCTTCAGCACGGGTTAATGCAACAAAAAGAATATTATAATGTTCAAGACTGAAAAAAACATTTAGTATTATGAAAAGGCATAAGTTTTCAACTCAGTTGATTAAAAATAGTCATTATTGATTGTTATGTTGAAAAGTAAGTTCTTATTTCTGAAATACTATAGTTAAACAAATCATTATTACAATTTTTAGTTACTTAATTACTACTCAATTACAATTTTTACAGCTCCGTCATAATGCGTCTCCACGCAGAAAATTATTCAAGTAAGTCTGGCGAACTAGTTAATTGTTTTTCCAAGAAAGTCATTTTTGGATATGCTATAACATATTGCAATTTAGGAGTCCATTTATATTTTAATGCAACTGATATGCTGTACAACGGTTATTATTTTAAGTTGGCTTAAACGGTAGAAAAATGTGACACTCTGTCACAATTTGTACCGTTTCAGAAAGTTAAAAATCATATTTCTTTGTTGGAATTAAAACGAAATTTTGTCACTAAATTAGAGATTTTAATAAGTAGTACACATAGTACAAATTAAAACTTATATGATTTTGCATGTCATAATAAAACTAAAAGTGATACTGTGACAGAGGTGTTTGGTGTTTGCTGCAAACTGACCCAAACAACTAGAAATTTCTAAAATTATTATTATGAAATCATCGCTGCTGAGCGTGTTCATAAAAGCTTAAATAATTAAGTTACAACTTCGGATATCGAAAATAAAATAAAAAAACTTAAAATACTTTAAAAAAACATTTTGAAGGGATCCAAATGTGACGTAAAAAAGAAGAACGAACCTGAGATCGATTTCACTTGACTTCTTAATTTTATTTTCTCCATTAAAACGTTTGATCTACCGACCGAACAAAGGATTCTTGTATGAATTTGTAAGTATCCTTTCAATTTTAAGTGCCCTGGGTACATATATAAATGATTTGTTACGAGAGAACGACCCGCTATGATCCTAATGTGAGTGGTTGCCCAAAAAGGGAAAAACTCAAGACCTCAAGGGAAAATAATTGATTTTGAGAAAATCGCGTTTGAAGTTTCGTGTATAACAGGTTTCCAAAACTGCCTCGGCTCACAAAAAATCATAAAAAAATAACTACTGCACCTAAAAATATTCTGGTTAGACCAAAACAAAGCTAAAAAACCACAGATTAAAAAATTCAAATAAAAAAAATAACGGTTTCCAATCCCTCCAGGTCCCTTTTTGGTCAATTATTATTATTTTCAAGCGAGTTTCCGTTTCATAAATTTTGGCCTGGCAATGGCTGATGTCTGAAACAATTTGATTTGCCGGTCGTACGTTCCAGGGCCCTTATTATAAAGCAGCGATATGTTCGGAAGAGTCGTCAACGTCGCGCTTGAGCCCGACAATTCACTCGAATCTAGCGATAAATGCGGTTATTTTTCGAATAGTTTCATATTTAATGCATTGACAAGTGTATTCACTCGAATTTAGCGACAAGTACGGTTCTTTTTTGAATAGTTTCATATTTATTACAATGACAAGTGACAAGCGACCATCTCGCTAATTCCGATAATGTCGCATTTTTCATAATGAGGGCCCAGGATTGGTATGTCAAGAGGGCGGTCAACAACCCCAGACCAGCACACCTGCCTTTATCGTCCACCTTAGTTACAATACGCTAGTTGATTATTTTAAAAATATTTATTTTAAATGTTTATTGGACGGCGGGGGTCGTCAGCTTTATAACTTCAACCGAATAATATTCAATATGACGCGTGACGGCATGAGTCGCACGTTTTTTGATGCTGAAATGATAAATTTTAATAATTAATGTACTGGAAAGTGGCGACATTTGCTGTCATGGTACCTCTGCGTAAGTAGTTTCATTGCTTATGTCTTGATGAAAATCATAAACTGTCAGTTTACGATACTGTCAAATAATTAATTGATATGAGAAGTGACTTGTCATTGGCAGAAGTAGTCGTCCAAAACAGGACCGATTCGAGTTGCCACTAAAAAAAAAGTACCTGAGTTAATATGAATTACCTATGTAGCATGTTACCTCGGTGCTATGTAGCTGTTTCCCACAATTTACTCCGCATGCACTATGTGAATTGAACAATACCTCAAGCTCTAAAACGGAGAACGGAAAACCTCTCAGCAGTATGCGGCGCCATCCAAATAAAAGGTCAAAAAACTCAAGAGGGTTTCGAGGGTAAAAATTAGCTATCCGGAAATAGCTGGCTAATTTGTGAGTAATTAGTTACATTTTCTTCTTCTTCTTCGGTAGGAGAGCATATAGGGCCTCAACCACAGATTTCCACTTCGAACTTTTTAATTACCTACTAATGATAATTAACGGATTCCGGCATTTATGCTGACATTACTTTTTCTCTTAGAGTATTTTGACTCCTAAAGGCCTACAACAGGACTAATACGCTGCCGAATTAATAGAACGTTATCTCCAACTGAATTAAGTAAATAGAACATTTTGCCAAGTAAGGCAAATCTTCTTAAATATAAAAATAAATTGATGTTCGTTAGTCTCGCTAAAGCTCGATAACGGCTGAATCGATTTGGCCATTTTTTATATTTGTGGAAGTCCAGGGAAGGTTTGAATGGTGAAAAAAAAAGGACGAATAGATGTAGTTAATACGAAGTTCACTGAGTCAACTAGTCTACTATATCGAAATCTCGTGTCACAGTTTCTTATCGAACTCCTCTTAAACGGCTTCACCAATTTTTATGAATTTTTTTGTGTATATTTGGTAGGTCTGAGAATAGGTCGTAGGTCGGTCAGTTTTTTGAAAACTTTACGGGTTATTTATTGGCTTGCAATTAATCTCTTTTAATTAAGTAGAAGTTGAATGTTTTAATTATGCATTAAAATCTGGCTCAATTTTTTCTCACGAGTACATATCGGACTTGGAGATCAGTCTTTTTCATAAGTTCTTATAACAGGTAATTTTCCATTCTCTTATAGGTACATTTACGATTCCAATATAATCAGAATGACTTCCTTCTACTACGAGTAGGTATGGTATAGAAAGGTAGGTATATATTATTATATCGTTGCTTTTAAATGAACGCAAGTACAAGCAAACATTTAACTTCATAGGAAGGGATAGCGCTGTCAGCAAAACCTTTCAGTGTCTTCCTTTAATCGATTTTTCATCACCGCTTTCTTGAGCGTCCTCGAGCTGCTGAATTATTACTCTAACTAAGGTCAACAACGCACCTTTTGGCACTGATTCAAAATCCAAATCGGGCTTATACGGTGACCAAATTCAACCAATTCTCTACAAACGGTTATTTATAGCTATTGAGCGATGGGCCTACGTTCTGTATTTTTTTTATGTACATTAAAGTTAATCACCATACCCTATACTGGAATACCAGTACTTTTACTGCACATTGAAAAAAATGTCATCATCATCATCATCAGCCTATGCTTGTCCACTGCTGGATATAGGCCTCTCCTATAGCACGCCACTGAGCACGGTCCTCGGCTACTCTCATCCAGCTCTTGCCAGCCGCTTGGCCAAGTAATTGGCGGAAAAAAAAGGTATTTTAAACCATCTCACAAATTCAGTTTTTGCTATGTTTACTGATTTTAGTAATTACGTATGGTTGGAGACACTGTTCGCGGTTGTCGTATATTTTCCTTCGATTTCGTTACTGTTGTAGATACTTTTTGTGTTCACTTAAATCTCTTTTTATATTTGAATTTGAAGGTTCGCTAGTTCTGTTTATTTTAGATATTGTCACTCACAAAATATAATCTCAACAAGCAAGTCATATATTTTTATTTAAAATTTCCAACAGTTACTTGCAATCTAGGATGAATGCGTAAATGAACATGTACTGATGATTAAAAAAAAAATGCACGTCGAGAAATAATTTGTATTTACGTGAAAAAAAAAAATATCGGAGACTTAAACGTGTCGTAAGCTTAGTAGTTAGTAAGAACCAAAGCGTTTTTGGCACATCCGCAGAGAATGAATGAATCTGATTATTCTTTTTTATAAATATAAAAAGAGTTATAACACCCATTAAACTTAACAGGGTTTTACTGTAAGAGATGCTGAAACAGGTTTTACACAGTTAACTTTTAAACTTTACTCGATATTTTGCGGGGTGTGACGCAATTACTGGTCAAATGTTTTACACAATCAGTCTGCCTTTTATAAAAATAAACTCTGCTTTGTTTTATTGTCAAAGGATCGAATTCTAATAATTAGCAAAATATCATCGTATGTTTGAGCTACATACGGAGGTAAAAGCTTTGAAGTTATAGCCGTACTGTTTTTTTTTATTTAAAAGGTACACTTACGAGTTAAAACCACTTAAGTACCTTATCTACAGATATTTTACGAATTACAGGCAGTCTTCGAACTAGGCTGTAAGTCTGCAACCCAAAAACTGTTAATATAATAATAATGAATAAAAATGTATATAATAATTCGATAATAACAGAAAATGGAAAATAATGATACCGCTTTTGTAAGCGGCAGGGTGAAGTCTCATCCAACACGTGTCAGCGGGTACACGTTTCACATTTTTGAAGCATCGGGCAGGCTTTTTGAGCAGGGCCACAATTCTGTTAACTTAGTGCAATGACAGATACACAGATACAAGGTGGTCGGGACACGTGATTTTTTAATACCATTGCCAACTCGAAGGTTTGATACGTCAACGCGCGTAGACTTGAAGCGGCAATGAGATGAAATTGGCGCGTTCATTTCACTACGATGCATTAACAAAATCTAGGGCCAGATTGCCGACCTAATTCAAAAACCGACAGGACGTGCTAGCGGTTCGGTACGTGGAATTACTTAAACCTGCTCGTAGCCCGTTGATATTACTCCGACAGTTCTGTAACTGAAATGTCCCGACGGGATTCCTAAGACCGATTGCCAGTGGTTTTGTGCTTAGATTAATTGGAACCTCGAGCTGGCGTAGAAACAGCAACCCCTGCTGCGCCGAGCCACGTGAATCCGTTCGCAGATTACACGCTCTATATAGAAACCGTGATCATAAGCATTGAGTAGGGTGTGACGAAAGGAGAACCAGCTGTTTCTTCGGTATCGATAATTAAACCACTCTTTTATTTAATTTGTTTAAATATATTAGAGTCACTTTAGTGACATGTATTATAGATAGGTAATATCATAAATAAGAAACGCCATAGGTACGCTATGTAATTAGGATGTAATGTACAAACAACAATTTATTTTTCTAAATTTACTTTATTCATAATAATAAAAATACATGTTAATGTGTTATCAATAAAACAAAATAAAATAACATTTCAATGTCTTATCAAGCAAAATATATAATAAAATTACACGTCAATGTTTTATCGAACAAATCAATAGTATTGGATAGAAATACATAGGTAAATGGTACATAATTTTTTTTACATAAATGCAACTTATACGCAGGTCCTCTCTCAGTGAAATATGTCATGAAAATAAAATAAATGAAACGATTTCGTCGGTGATCACGAATTTAACAGAATTGTTGTAAACATATTTTGCTTGCAGCATTACTTGAACTTATGGAACAAATCGACTTCCGTAAATGTTATAGCTATCGCACATTTGGTTCTGGTTTTCTTACCGTATTGAAGCTTGAAACGGTCAATTCGTGTGATAAATTAAGGCTGCTATTACTTCTGGTATCCGTCCCGCTCGCACATTGTAAAATTTTTTGTTAGTGACAAAATATGAGTTTTGATGAATCTTGTCTGATGCTTCGCTAGATAATAAAATGACGGACATTTTAAATATATTTTTGTTTTGTTTGTGAAAATTTTCTCAATCAAAATATGTATAGCATTACTAAAATACGTCTAAATGTACGTAATTTTATTATTTATTGTTTATTATTAATTTTATTATTATTTACTTTATTGTACATATTGTTATTTAACAAAGCGTTTAACATTTGTCAAAGATACACTAATATTTTTACAATAATTAAAAATGTTATTAAAATGTGCGAGCGAGATGGATGTCAGATGAAGCAGCAGACCTGTGTTTTCCATATGTCCACGTTTAATGAAAAAGGCAGTTTACACGAGATGTGCTCCTTGCTTGCTTCAGTATCCACATACTACGCAACGAAATTGGACAATTACCCGAAAAGTATTACAATCTCTATGAAGTAGATCTATGAATTCTTTAGTTACAGAATACTCTTATTTATGGTGGTATAATGCAAATAACTCGACCAAATGATTTTGACTTCACATGGACGTATTTTCGTTCTAATTGGTGGGAAAGGGGGATATGATTTAGGTTTCATTAGGTATTTTACATTGTTATATTCTTTTTGGTGCACTAACCCGTGCTGAGGACAATTTTATAAATCCTATATTAAAAACCTATTTTAACCGGTGGTTAGCCAGAGGTAGCGTGTTCAAGTCCCGGCATAAGTGGAATTTTTAGCCTCTAAATAGGTTTTTAATATTTTACATTGAAAAATTAATCTATACATATAATAAATCTGTAAATTTTGTCTGATATAGTATGTCCGAATCACTCTGTTTCTTTGTGCGCGCATTACGCAAAAACCCCTGAACAGAATGAAGTAAAGATCACCAGAATTATAGCTCAAGTTCCATGACGATGTCCAAGACACTATAAGCTGTGAGTTCATCGAACAGTGGTTTTACCACAACGACGGATACATTTAACCAGGTTATGAACAGCCAGTCAATGTACGCACTACCTGTCGAAAATATATTTATCTGTCACCGTGGGAAACGCCATACTGCGATGTGCCTAAATCATTACGCCAGATTACACGGTGTGCGAAATTGTATCTCTTTTTGTAAGTCTCTTAATTGTTTTACTAACAAAAATTATAAAGATAAACTGCTAATGCAATGTAAGTAAAATTAGTACTGCACACAGCTTAAGGTGATAATATGAGTAAATTAAATATTCGAACTATTAAATTCAGAATAAAAGTAAATTTTCAATATTACACTGGGGGACGTGGGACATCCGTTTCGCGCCGCGTCCTTTCTGTGTGCTTTGACCAAAGGGCGGAGATATAGAAGCGTCGTGCCCGCGCCCCGTCCTCTCTGTGTGGGCTTCGTCCCGTCCCTTCAGTACATTTTGTATGAAAGTGAATCTGATTAATGGAGCGTCTTTTCCGCGCCTCCGCCCCACGTCCCATGTCTCGCACCTTAGAGAATAACACGATCTTGCGACGAGGTCGCGCCGGATGATGATGATATAGGCATCATTGTACAAATAATTAATATGTTTGAGTGCCTCAGTCTAATCTAATCTATAGTTCTAGCCCGGACATTTATGTTGGGCATAAGCCTCCCCAAAGCACGCCACATCTTTCTGCTCTCGGCCATCGTCATCTAGCCGCTAACAGCAATTTGCCTTAGATCGTCAATCCCGTCAGCTGACGGGCGCCCTACGCTGCGTTTGTTAATATTTCGCAAACAGATTCAAATTGCAAATCACTGTTTTACGTTGAGTACTCTATTCCATCTGAAATCAGTTTGAGCGAGCGACAACCTGCGCCGCGCCGGGAGGCAGAATAATCGAATAGTAAAAATACAACTGCGAAAAGGTTTCAAGGGACGAAATTTAGAACGGAGATAGACCATGACCTTGATTAAGGGTCAGGTCACTTTATATTAGGTTAGATTAGAAAATTCTTTATTGCACAATAAGCTTATTTGTACAAAGGCAAGCTTGTTACTAATGAGTATTTTCTTCCAGCTAGTCTTAGGTTATGTGGATAGTGGAAGGTGTATAGTGCCAGGAAAGAGTTATTGCGAAAAATTACACAGCCCATAATAATATACTAAAATGTATAGTTATACTATAATACTCAATGTACCAAATACATCGACATAAATGCCGTGAAATATATAAAATCATAGTGTTTGTTTTCGAGCTCCTTCAAAACGGCTTCACCGATTTTTATAATTTTTTTGTGTATATTTGGTTAGTCTGAGAATAGGTCGTAGGCCGGGTCAGCTAGTAAATAATAATAAAAAATAAAAACCGACTTCGAAACACTACAGCACTAAAAACTTAGAAATAATTTAAAAAATTAGAAGTATTTATACATGTGAAGTATAATTTGTTGTTGGAGTATAATTTGGAGCCGGTGCCCAAAATATATGTGCTGGTCTTGAAACTGCGCACCGACTACAAATTATAGTTCTTCAATACCTACATGTATAAAGACTTCTAATTATTTAAATTATTTCTAACTTTTTAGTGCTGTAGTGTTTCGAGGTCGGTTTTAATTTTTTATTTAAAAATTTTTATTTTCAATTTTTAGTGGGGGAGCTGGAGAAAAATAAATAAGTCCCTTATAACCATAATTTACCCCACTTAATTCGTTGCTTTAAAATTTGATGTTCTAAATTTCCATCTCCGAAAGTCTTCACCAGAACATCACCAAATTAACTTAGGACTACTTTTACTCTAAAAAAGAAAAAAAAAAAAAACGCGCCGAATTTATAACCTCCTCCTTTTTTGAAGTCGGTTAAAAAAGAACTTTTCTTTCAATCTTTTCAGTTTTTCTCCATCTCTGCCGAGTGTGATACCCTAATTTGAACCTTTTCAACCCAACCAAATAAGTCTGTACTAAAATATATAGACCCACTTACTTACTACGGGTAAGTTATTTGAGGGTCCGATACTTTTCTAGGTGCGCCTCAGGCCGCGCTCTTAATGAATTCGCAAGAATTAAAGAAGAATTAATGCTTGATTTAAGTGTGAGGAGACTAATAGATTGAGATTAAGGCTGCCATCTCTCCGGCTTGAACCCGGAGTCTACGAGTTTGTATGCTGCATGTCCGGATTGTCCGGGCTCCGGGCTTACGTTATAATCTCCAGGTCCGGAGAATACTTTTATTTACCTAATAGTTACGGTAGGCATTGAAAATATGCGTACTAACATAATATTGAAATTCATATTTGAAAGTGTAATATACATTATTTAACTCGACACGTGCCTTTACACTCTTGCGTACGGTTCTCATATGGTTTTTGTGTTTTTCATTTTATGAAATAAGTATTTAAAAAAAGTTATTTACTTAAAATTTTCCTTGACATAATTTTTTCCGGTGAAAATAAAAATAATGTCCGGTAATAGAGTTCTGAAATCTCCCGGTCTGAAAGGTGGCAGCCCTATGTGGGAGCCGTGAGCGC
This sequence comes from Yponomeuta malinellus, assembly GCA_947308005.1. Taxonomy (NCBI): domain Eukaryota; kingdom Metazoa; phylum Arthropoda; class Insecta; order Lepidoptera; family Yponomeutidae; genus Yponomeuta; species Yponomeuta malinellus. The sequence continues at coordinate 6,678,986 of OX370998.1, read as the reverse complement.
CAAAACAATGAGTCATGCGCATCGCGTGGCGAGATCCAGGTCAGACTTGGCCTCTCAGAAGGTCGAAGCAAACGCCTACTGGCCACTGTTCTACGCTGAAACATTTGTAAACATGAAATAACACAATCTGCCTGACCTTTCGATGAAACTGAGAAGGTGTTGTGGCCTGATATTATCTGTCTCTTCGTTGACATTATTAGCTTAAGAGTTTCGTGACTCACTACAATAATAGATTGCCAACACGAGGAAGTACCTTGGTGGCGATTTTGTGCATCTTGTGTTTTTATTATATACATAAAATATTTTTTTTTATTTTTTTTTATTTATTGTCAGTAAAACAAATCATTAGTTTGCCAAACTGTCAATTCTCACTCTGCTTTAAATACTCTTGTTAATTTCACAGTGCAAGCCACAGACCTTGTTATATCTTTGATGTAGATCGTATAGTTTTAATTTTCTTTCCAACGTTGCTGTCTGCTGGTTGATGTTTTCCAGCCGTAAAGATTTAATTCTTCTGGTGAACGCAAATTCAGAATGATCACTATGCCAAATAATCTAATATAGAACAATCTCGTGTCAAAGTGTTTGTGATCGAACTCCTCCGAAACGGCTTAACCAATTTTTTATTTTTTTTGTGTATTTTTGGTAGGTCTGACAATAGGTCGCAGGCTAAGTAATATGGCAAAACATGTAACCCGTTAATGATCGAGCAGTGAGACACTTTCTGAGTCCGTGTGGTATAAATATATTATTTATCTTGATATCACTACGCTCTAGTAATACTTCGCTCATTAAAACTGAGTAATAGACCGGTGTGAAGTTAGCTGACAAACTTAGCTGACAAACATAGCTGACACTATTACACGACCAAATAAAATGGTCGTTTTTAAAAAAGGGAACATTCTGACCGTACGTAATTGTGACAATAAAAGATGTTAAAACATATCTTAATTATGGCTAAATACCGTGGCATAGCAGTGAAAACGTGAAGAAATAAAAAATATTCGCAAAATTTTCAGTACGCGTTTATGTTTCTTATTGGGATCCTAAAAAAATTAGAATTTCTAGAAGGCTGGATTTATGTTATTTTGTTTCCTAAGATACTAGTTAAACTACTTTACTATAAATTGAGACATGAAACCATTCAGTTTTTGTGATAAAGCGGAGCTGACAAATAATTTGTGAGAAAAATCTCTCCAGAGTTTCTTTCTGGGCGACGTATTGCAGCAAAACGAATTTCTACCACTTTAGGAATGCAAAATTATGATTGCATAGACTCTTAAGTATTTTAAATAAATAAATTTATACCTTCAGACCATTCAATTTTTCTGAAATCGGGCGATAGACAAAAATAATGGAGAAAATTTCAAATAACCTTTGTGTTTTTCTTGAGATATACAAAAATAACGAATTTCTACCAGGCTGGATTTTTGTTATTTCGTTTCCTAAGATACTAGTTTAACTACTTTACTATAAATTGAGACATGAAACCATTCAAATTTTGTGATAAAGCGGAGCTGACAAATAATTTGTTAGAAAAATCTCTCCAGAGTTTCTTTCTGGGCGACGTATTGCAGCAAAACGAATTTCTACCACTTCAGAAATACAAAATTATAATTGCATAGACTCTAAAGTATTTTAAATAAATCAATTTATACCTTCAGACCATTCAGTTTTTCTGAAATCGGGCATTAGACAAAAATAATGGAGAAAATTTAAAAAGCCCTTTATGATTTTCTTTGGATATACAAAAAAAACAAATTTCTACCAGGCTGGATTTATGTTATTTCGTTTCCTAAGATACTAGTTTAACTACTTTACTATAAATTGAGACATGAAACCATTCAAATTTTGTGATAAAGCGGAGCTGACAAATAATTTGTTAGAAAAATCTCTCCAGAGTTTCTTTCTGGGCGACGTATTGCAGCAAAACGAATTTCTACCACTTTAGAAATGAAAAATTATAATTTCATAGACTCTAAAGTATTTTAAATAAATCAATTTATACCTTCAGACCATTCAGTTTTTCTGAAATCGGGCATTAGAAAAAATAATGGAGAAAATTTAAAAAGCCCTTTATGATTTTCTTTGGACATACAAAAAAAACGAATTTCTACCAGGCTGGATTTATGTTGATTCGTTTCCTAAGATACTAGTTAAACTACTTTACTATAAATTGAGACATAAAACCATTCAGTTTTTGTGATAAAGCGGAGCTGACAAATAATTTGTTAGAAAAATCTCTCAAGAGTTTCTTTCTGGGCGACGTATTGCAGCAAAACGAATTTCTACCACTTAAGCAATGCAAAATTATGATTGCATAGACTCTAAAGTATTTTAAATAAATCAATTTATACCTTCAGACCATTCAGTTTTTCTGAAATCGGGCGATAGACAAAAATAATAGAGAAAATTTAAAATAACCTTTGTGTTTTTCTTGAGATATACAAAAAAAACTAATTTCTACCAGGCTGGATTTATGTCATTTCGGTTCCTTAGATACTACCTAAACTACTCAACTATAAATTGAGACATGAAACCATTCAGTTTTTGTGATAAAGCGGAGCTGACAAATAATTTGTTAGAAAAATCTCTCCAGAGTTTCTTTCTGGGCGACGTTTTGCAGCAAAACGAATTTCTACCACTTAAGCAATGCAAAATTATGATTGCATAGACTCTAAAGTATTTTAAATAAATCAATTTATACCTTCAGACCATTAAATTTTTCTGAAATCGGGCGATAGACAAAAATAATGGAGAAAATTTAAAATAACCTTTGTGTTTTTCTTGAGATATACAAAAATAACGAATTTCTACCAGGCTGGATTTTTGTTATTTCGGTTCCTTAGATACTACCTAAACTACTCAACTATAAATTGAGACATGAAACCATTCAGTTTTTGTGATAAAGCGGAGCTGACAAATAATTTGTGAGAAAAATCTCTCCAGAGTTTCTTTCTGGGCGACGTATTGCAGCAAAACGAATTTCTACCACTTCAAAAATACAAAATTATAATTGCATAGACTCTAAAGTATTTTAAATAAATCAATTTATACCTTCAGACCATTCAGTTTTTCTGAAATCGGGCGATAGACAAAAATAATGGAGAAAATTTAAAATAACCTTTGTGTTTTTCTTGAGATATAAAAAAAAAACGAATTTCTACTTGGCTGGATTTTTGTCATTTCGGTTCCTTAGATACTACCTAAACTACTCAACTATAAATTGAGACATGAAACCATTCAGTTTTTGTGATAAAGCGGAGCTGACAAATAATTTGTTAGAAAAATCTCTCCAGAGTTTCTTTCTGGGCGACGTTTTGCAGCAAAACGAATTTCTACCACTTAAGCAATGCAAAATTATGATTGCATAGACTCTAAAGTATTTTAAATAAATCAATTTATACCTTCAGACCATTAAATTTTTCTGAAATCGGGCGATAGACAAAAATAATGGAGAAAATTTAAAATAACCTTTGTGTTTTTCTTGAGATATACAAAAATAACGAATTTCTACCAGGCTGGATTTTTGTTATTTCGGTTCCTTAGATACTACCTAAACTACTCAACTATAAATTGAGACATGAAACCATTCAGTTTTTGTGATAAAGCGGAGCTGACAAATAATTTGTGAGAAAAATCTCTCCAGAGTTTCTTTCTGGGCGACGTATTGCAGCAAAACGAATTTCTACCACTTCAAAAATACAAAATTATAATTGCATAGACTCTAAAGTATTTTAAATAAATCAATTTATACCTTCAGACCATTCAGTTTTTCTGAAATCGGGCGATAGACAAAAATAATGGAGAAAATTTAAAATAACCTTTGTGTTTTTCTTGAGATATAAAAAAAAAACGAATTTCTACTTGGCTGGATTTTTGTTATTTCGGTTCCTTAGATACTACCTAAACTACTCAACTATAAATTGAGACATGAAACCATTCAGTTTTTGTGATAAAGCGGAGCTGACAAATAATTTGTTAGAAAAATCTCTCCAGAGTTTCTTTCTGGGCGACGTATTGCAGCAAAACGAATTTCTACCACTTAAGCAATGCAAAATTATGATTGCATAGACTCTAAAGTATTTTAAATGAATCAATTTATACCTTCAGACCATTCAGTTTTTCTGAAATCGGGCGGTAGACAAAAATAATGGAGAAAATTTAAAATAACCTTTGTGTTTTTCTTGAGATATACAAAATAAACGAATTTCTACCAGGCTGGATTTTTGTTATTTCGGTTCCTTAGATACTACCTAAACTACTCAACTATAAATTGAGACATGAAACCATTCAGTTTTTGTGATAAAGCGGAGCTGACAAATAATTTGTGAGAAAAATCTCTCCAGAGTTTCTTTCTGGGCGACGTATTGCAGCAAAACGAATTTCTACCACTTCAGAAATACAAAATTATAATTGCATAGACTTTAAAGTATTTTAAATAAATCAATTTATACCTTTAGACCTTTCAGTTTTTCTGAAATCGGGCGATAGACAAAAATAATGGAGAAAATTTAAAATAACCTTTGTGTTTTTCTTGAGATATACAAAAAAAACGAATTTCTACCAGGCTGGATTTATGTTATTTCGGTTCCTTAGATACTACCTAAACTACTCAACTATAAATTGAGACATGAAACCATTCAGTTTTTGTGATAAAGCGGAGCTGACAAATAATTTGTTAGAAAAATCTCTCCAGAGTTTTTTCTGGGCGACGTATTGCAGCAAAACGAATTTCTACCACTTAAGCAATGCAAAATTATGATTGCATAGACTCTAAAGTATTTTAAATGAATCAATTTATACCTTCAGACCATTCAGTTTTTCTGAAATCGGGCATTAGAAAAAATAATGGAGAAAATTTAAAAAGCCCTTTATGATTTTCTTTGGACATACAAAAAAAACGAATTTCTACCAGGCTGGATTTATGTTGATTCGTTTCCTAAGATACTAGTTAAACTACTTTACTATAAATTGAGACATAAAACCATTCAGTTTTTGTGATAAAGCGGAGCTGACAAATAATTTGTTAGAAAAATCTCTCAAGAGTTTCTTTCTGGGCGACGTATTGCAGCAAAACGAATTTCTACCACTTCAGAAATACAAAATTATAATTGCATAGACTTTAAAGTATTTTAAATAAATCAATTTATACCTTTAGACCTTTCAGTTTTTCTGAAATCGGGCGATAGACAAAAATAATGGAGAAAATTTAAAATAACCTTTGTGTTTATCTTGAGATATACAAAAAAACGAATTTCTACCAGGCTGGATTTATGTTATTTCGGTTCCTTAGATACTACCTAAACTACTCAACTATAAATTGAGACATGAAACCATTCAGTTTTTGTGATAAAGCGGAGCTGACAAATAATTTGTTAGAAAAATCTCTCCAGAGTTTCTTTCTGGGCGACGTATTGCAGCAAAACGAATTTCTACCACTTAAGCAATGCAAAATTATGATTGCATAGACTCTAAAGTATTTTTAATGAATCAATTTATACCTTCAGACCATTCAGTTTTTCTGAAATCGGGCGGTAGACAAAAATAATGGAGAAAATTTGAAATAACCTTTGTGTTTTTCTTGAGATATACAAAAAAAAAGAATTTCTACCAGGCTGGATTTATGTCATTTCGGTTCCTTAGATACTACCTAAACTACTCAACTATAAATTGAGACATGAAACCATTCAGTTTTTGTGATTAAGCGGAGCTGACAAATAATTTGTGAGAAAAATCTCTCCAGAGTTTCTTTCTGGGCGATGTATTGCAGCAAAACGAATTTCTACCACTTTAGAAATGCAAAATTATAATTGCATAGACTCTAAAGTACTTTAAATAAATAAATTTTTTACCTTCAGACCATTCAGTTTTTCTGAAATCGGGCGATAGACAAAAATAATGGAGAAAATTTCAAATAACCTTTGTGTTTTTCTTGAGATATACAAAAAAAACGAATTTCTACCAGGCTGGATTTATGTCATTTCGGTTCCTTAGGTACTACTTAAACTACTTAACTATAAATTGAGACATGAAACCATTCAGTTTTTGTGATAAAGCGGAGCTGACAAATAATTTGTTAGAAAAATCTCTCCAGAGTTTCTTTCTGGGCGACGTATTGCAGCAAAACGAATTTCTACCACTTAAGCAATGCAAAATTATGATTGCATAGACTCTAAAGTATTTTAAATGAATCAATTTATACCTTCAGACCATTCAGTTTTTCTGAAATCGGGCATTAGAAAAAATAATGGAGAAAATTTAAAAAGCCCTTTATGATTTTCTTTGGACATACAAAAAAAACGAATTTCTACCAGGCTGGATTTATGTTGATTCGTTTCCTAAGATACTAGTTAAACTACTTTACTATAAATTGAGACATAAAACCATTCAGTTTTTGTGATAAAGCGGAGCTGACAAATAATTTGTTAGAAAAATCTCTCAAGAGTTTCTTTCTGGGCGACGTATTGCAGCAAAACGAATTTCTACCACTTCAGAAATACAAAATTATAATTGCATAGACTTTAAAGTATTTTAAATAAATCAATTTATACCTTTAGACCTTTCAGTTTTTCTGAAATCGGGCGATAGACAAAAATAATGGAGAAAATTTAAAATAACCTTTGTGTTTTTCTTGAGATATACAAAAAAACGAATTTCTACCAGGCTGGATTTATGTTATTTCGGTTCCTTAGATACTACCTAAACTACTCAACTATAAATTGAGACATGAAACCATTCAGTTTTTGTGATAAAGCGGAGCTGACAAATAATTTGTTAGAAAAATCTCTCCAGAGTTTCTTTCTGGGCGACGTATTGCAGCAAAACGAATTTCTACCACTTAAACAATGCAAAATTATGATTGCATAGACTCTAAAGTATTTTAAATGAATCAATTTATACCTTCAGACCATTAAATTTTTCTGAAATCGGGCGATAGACAAAAATAATGGAGAAAATTTAAAATAACCATTGTGTTTTTCTTGAGATATACAAAAATAACGAATTTCTACCAGGCTGGATTTTTGTTATTTCGGTTCCTTAGATACTACCTAAACTACTCAACTATAAATTGAGACATGAAACCATTCAGTTTTTGTGATAAAGCGGAGCTGACAAATAATTTGTGAGAAAAATCTCTCCAGAGTTTCTTTCTGGGCGACGTATTGCAGCAAAACGAATTTCTACCACTTCAAAAATACAAAATTATAATTGCATAGACTCTAAAGTATTTTAAATAAATCAATTTATACCTTCAGACCATTCAGTTTTTCTGAAATCGGGCGATAGACAAAAATAATGGAGAAAATTTAAAATAACCTTTGTGTTTTTCTTGAGATATAAAAAAAAACGAATTTCTACTTGGCTGGATTTTTGTTATTTCGGTTCCTTAGATACTACCTAAACTACTCAACTATAAATTGAGACATGAAACCATTCAGTTTTTGTGATAAAGCGGAGCTGACAAATAATTTGTTAGAAAAATCTCTCCAGAGTTTCTTTCTGGGCGACGTATTGCAGCAAAACGAATTTCTACCACTTAAGCAATGCAAAATTATGATTGCATAGACTCTAAAGTATTTTAAATGAATCAATTTATACCTTCAGACCATTCAGTTTTTCTGAAATCGGGCGGTAGACAAAAATAATGGAGAAAATTTAAAATAACCTTTGTGTTTTTCTTGAGATATACAAAATAAACGAATTTCTACCAGGCTGGATTTTTGTTATTTCGGTTCCTTAGATACTACCTAAACTACTCAACTATAAATTGAGACATGAAACCATTCAGTTTTTGTGATAAAGCGGAGCTGACAAATAATTTGTGAGAAAAATCTCTCCAGAGTTTCTTTCTGGGCGACGTATTGCAGCAAAACGAATTTCTACCACTTCAGAAATACAAAATTATAATTGCATAGACTTTAAAGTATTTTAAATAAATCAATTTATACCTTTAGACCTTTCAGTTTTTCTGAAATCGGGCGATAGACAAAAATAATGGAGAAAATTTAAAATAACCTTTGTGTTTTTCTTGAGATATACAAAAAAAACGAATTTCTACCAGGCTGGATTTATGTTATTTCGGTTCCTTAGATACTACCTAAACTACTCAACTATAAATTGAGACATGAAACCATTCAGTTTTTGTGATAAAGCGGAGCTGACAAATAATTTGTTAGAAAAATCTCTCCAGAGTTTTTTCTGGGCGACGTATTGCAGCAAAACGAATTTCTACCACTTTAGAAATGAAAAATTATAATTGCATAGACTCTAAAGTATTTTGAATAAATCAATTTATACCTTCAGACCATTCAGTTTTTCTGAAATCGGGCATTAGACAAAAATAATGGAGAAAATTTAAAAAGCCCTTTATGATTTTCTTTGGATATACAAAAAAAACGAATTTCTACCAGGCTGGATTTATGTTATTTCGTTTTCTAAGATACTAGTTTAACTACTTTACTATAAATTGAGACATAAAACCATTTAGTTTTTGTGATAAAGCGGAGCTGACAAATAATTTGTTAGAAAAATCTCTCCAGAGTTTCTTTCTGGGCGACGTATTGCAGTAAAACGAATTTCTACCACTTAAGCAATGCAAAATTATGATTGCATAAACTCTAAAGTATTTTAAATAAATCAATTTATACCTTCAGACCATTCAGTTTTTCTGAAATCGGGCGATAGACAAAAATAATGGAGAAAATTTAAAATAACCTTTATGATTTTTTTGGATATACAAAAAAAACGAATTTCTACCAGGCTGGATTTTTGTTATTTCGGTTCCTTAGATACTACCTAAACTACTCAACTATAAATTGAGACATGAAACCATTCAGTTTTTGTGATAAAGCGGAGCTGACAAATAATTTGTTAGAAAAATCTCTCCAGAGTTTCTTTCTGGGCGACGTATTGCAGCAAAACGAATTTCTACCACTTAAGCAATGCAAAATTATGATTGCATAGACTCTAAAGTATTTTAAATGAATCAATTTATACCTTCAGACCATTCAGTTTTTCTGAAATCGGGCGGTAGACAAAAATAATGGAGAAAATTTAAAATAACCTTTGTGTTTTTCTTGAGATATACAAAAAAAAAGAATTTCTACCAGGCTGGATTTATGTCATTTCGGTTCCTTAGATACTACCTAAACTACTCAACTATAAATTGAGACATGAAACCATTCAGTTTTTGTGATAAAGCGGAGCTGACAAATAATTTGTTAGAAAAATCTCTCCAGAGTTTCTTTCTGGGCGACGTATTGCAGCAAAACGAATTTCTACCACTTAAGCAATGCAAAATTATGATTGCATAGACTCTAAAGTATTTTAAATGAATCAATTTATACCTTCAGACCATTCAGTTTTTCTGAAATCGGGCATTAGAAAAAATAATGGAGAAAATTTAAAAAGCCCTTTATGATTTTCTTTGGACATACAAAAAAAACGAATTTCTACCAGGCTGGATTTATGTTGATTCGTTTCCTAAGATACTAGTTAAACTACTTTACTATAAATTGAGACATGAAACCATTCAGTTTTTGTGATAAAGCGGAGCTGACAAATAATTTGTTAGAAAAATCTCTCCAGAGTTTCTTTCTGGGCGACGTATTGCAGCAAAACGAATTTCTACCACTTAAGCAATGCAAAATTATGATTGCATAGACTCTAAAGTACTTTAAATAAATAAATTTTTACCTTCAGACCATTCAGTTTTTCTGAAATCGGGCGATAGACAAAAATAATGGAGAAAATTTAAAAAGCCCTTTATGATTTTCTTTGGACATACAAAAAAAACGAATTTCTACCAGGCTGGATTTTTGTTATTTCGGTTCCTTAGATACTACCTAAACTACTCAACTATAAATTGAGACATGAAACCATTCAGTTTTTGTGATAAAGCGGAGCTGACAAATAATTTGTTAGAAAAATCTCTCCAGAGTTTCTTTCTGGGCGACGTATTGCAGCAAAACGAATTTCTACCACTTAAGCAATGCAAAATTATGATTGCATAGACTCTAAAGTACTTTAAATAAATAAATTTTTACCTTCAGACCATTCAGTTTTTCTGAAATCGGGCGATAGACAAAAATAATGGAGAAAATTTCAAATAACCTTTGTGTTTTTCTTGAGATATACAAAAAAAACGAATTTCTACCAGGCTGGATTTATGTCATTTCGGTTCCTTAGATACTACTTAAACTACTTAACTATAAATTGAGACATGAAACCATTCAGTTTTTGTGATAAAGCGGAGCTGACAATTAATTTGTTAGAAAAATCTCTCCAGAGTTTCTTTCTGGGCGACGTATTGCAGCAAAACGAATTTCTACCACTTAAGCAATGCAAAATTATGATTGCATAGACTCTAAAGTATTTTAAATGAATCAATTTATACCTTCAGACCATTCAGTTTTTCTGAAATCGGGCATTAGAAAAAATAATGGAGAAAATTTAAAAAGCCCTTTATGATTTTCTTTGGACATACAAAAAAAACGAATTTCTACCAGGCTGGATTTATGTTGATTCGTTTCCTAAGATACTAGTTAAACTACTTTACTATAAATTGAGACATAAAACCATTCAGTTTTTGTGATAAAGCGGAGCTGACAAATAATTTGTTAGAAAAATCTCTCAAGAGTTTCTTTCTGGGCGACGTATTGCAGCAAAACGAATTTCTACCACTTCAGAAATACAAAATTATAATTGCATAGACTTTAAAGTATTTTAAATAAATCAATTTATACCTTTAGACTTTTCAGTTTTTCTGAAATCGGGCGATAGACAAAAATAATGGAGAAAATTTAAAATAACCTTTGTGTTTTTCTTGAGATATACAAAAAAACGAATTTCTACCAGGCTGGATTTATGTTATTTCGGTTCCTTAGATACTACCTAAACTACTCAACTATAAATTGAGACATGAAACCATTCAGTTTTTGTGATAAAGCGGAGCTGACAAATAATTTGTGAGAAAAATCTCTCCAGAGTTTCTTTCTGGGCGACGTATTGCAGCAAAACGAATTTCTACCACTTCAAAAATACAAAATTATAATTGCATAGACTCTAAAGTATTTTAAATAAATCAATTTATACCTTCAGACCATTCAGTTTTTCTGAAATCGGGCGATAGACAAAAATAATGGAGAAAATTTAAAATAACCTTTGTGTTTTTCTTGAGATATAAAAAAAAACGAATTTCTACTTGGCTGGATTTTTGTTATTTCGGTTCCTTAGATACTACCTAAACTACTCAACTATAAATTGAGACATGAAACCATTCAGTTTTTGTGATAAAGCGGAGCTGACAAATAATTTGTTAGAAAAATCTCTCCAGAGTTTCTTTCTGGGCGACGTATTGCAGCAAAACGAATTTCTACCACTTAAGCAATGCAAAATTATGATTGCATAGACTCTAAAGTATTTTAAATGAATCAATTTATACCTTCAGACCATTCAGTTTTTCTGAAATCGGGCGGTAGACAAAAATAATGGAGAAAATTTAAAATAACCTTTGTGTTTTTCTTGAGATATACAAAATAAACGAATTTCTACCAGGCTGGATTTTTGTTATTTCGGTTCCTTAGATACTACCTAAACTACTCAACTATAAATTGAGACATGAAACCATTCAGTTTTTGTGATAAAGCGGAGCTGACAAATAATTTGTGAGAAAAATCTCTCCAGAGTTTCTTTCTGGGCGACGTATTGCAGCAAAACGAATTTCTACCACTTCAGAAATACAAAATTATAATTGCATAGACTTTAAAGTATTTTAAATAAATCAATTTATACCTTTAGACCTTTCAGTTTTTCTGAAATCGGGCGATAGACAAAAATAATGGAGAAAATTTAAAATAACCTTTGTGTTTTTCTTGAGATATACAAAAAAAAACGAATTTCTACCAGGCTGGATTTATGTTATTTCGGTTCCTTAGATACTACCTAAACTACTCAACTATAAATTGAGACATGAAACCATTCAGTTTTTGTGATAAAGCGGAGCTGACAAATAATTTGTTAGAAAAATCTCTCCAGAGTTTTTTCTGGGCGACGTATTGCAGCAAAACGAATTTCTACCACTTTAGAAATGAAAAATTATAATTGCATAGACTCTAAAGTATTTTGAATAAATCAATTTATACCTTCAGACCATTCAGTTTTTCTGAAATCGGGCATTAGACAAAAATAATGGAGAAAATTTAAAAAGCCCTTTATGATTTTCTTTGGATATACAAAAAAAACGAATTTCTACCAGGCTGGATTTATGTTATTTCGTTTCCTAAGATACTAGTTTAACTACTTTACTATAAATTGAGACATAAAACCATTTAGTTTTTGTGATAAAGCGGAGCTGACAAATAATTTGTTAGAAAAATCTCTCCAGAGTTTCTTTCTGGGCGACGTATTGCAGTAAAACGAATTTCTACCACTTAAGCAATGCAAAATTATGATTGCATAAACTCTAAAGTATTTTAAATAAATCAATTTATACCTTCAGACCATTCAGTTTTTCTGAAATCGGGCGATAGACAAAAATAATGGAGAAAATTTAAAATAACCTTTATGATTTTTTTGGATATACAAAAAAAACGAATTTCTACCAGGCTGGATTTTTGTTATTTCGGTTCCTTAGATACTACCTAAACTACTCAACTATAAATTGAGACATGAAACCATTCAGTTTTTGTGATAAAGCGGAGCTGACAAATAATTTGTTAGAAAAATCTCTCCAGAGTTTCTTTCTGGGCGACGTATTGCAGCAAAACGAATTTCTACCACTTAAGCAATGCAAAATTATGATTGCATAGACTCTAAAGTATTTTTAATGAATCAATTTATACCTTCAGACCATTCAGTTTTTCTGAAATCGGGCGGTAGACAAAAATAATGGAGAAAATTTAAAATAACCTTTGTGTTTTTCTTGAGATATACAAAAAAAAAGAATTTCTACCAGGCTGGATTTATGTCATTTCGGTTCCTTAGATACTACCTAAACTACTCAACTATAAATTGAGACATGAAACCATTCAGTTTTTGTGATAAAGCGGAGCTGACAAATAATTTGTGAGAAAAATCTCTCCAGAGTTTCTTTCTGGGCGATGTATTGCAGCAAAACGAATTTCTACCACTTTAGAAATGCAAAATTATAATTGCATAGACTCTAAAGTACTTTAAATAAATAAATTTTTACCTTCAGACCATTCAGTTTTTCTGAAATCGGGCGATAGACAAAAATAATGGAGAAAATTTCAAATAACCTTTGTGTTTTTCTTGAGATATACAAAAAAAACGAATTTCTACCAGGCTGGATTTATGTCATTTCGGTTCCTTAGATACTACTTAAACTACTTAACTATAAATTGAGACATGAAACCATTCAGTTTTTGTGATAAAGCGGAGCTGACAAATAATTTGTTAGAAAAATCTCTCCAGAGTTTCTTTCTGGGCGACGTATTGCAGCAAAACGAATTTCTACCACTTAAGCAATGCAAAATTATGATTGCATAGACTCTAAAGTATTTTAAATGAATCAATTTATACCTTCAGACCATTCAGTTTTTCTGAAATCGGGCGGTAGACAAAAATAATGGAGAAAATTTAAAATAACCTTTGTGTTTTTCTTGAGATATACAAAAAAAACGAATTTCTACCAGGCTGGATTTATGTCATTTCGGTTCCTTAGATACTACTTAAACTACTTAACTATAAATTAAGACATGAAACCATTCAGTTTTTGTGATAAAGCGGAGCTGACAAATAATTTGTTAGAAAAATCTCTCCAGAGTTTCTTTCTGGGCGACGTATTGCAGCAAAACGAATTTCTACTACTTCAGAAATACAAAATTATAATTGCATAGACTTTAAAGTATTTTAAATAAATCAATTTATACCTTTAGACCTTTCAGTTTTTCTGAAATCGGGCGATAGACAAAAATAATGGAGAAAATTTAAAATAACCTTTGTGTTTTTCTTGAGATATACAAAAAAACGAATTTCTACTTGGCTGGATTTTTGTTATTTCGGTTCCTTAGATACTACCTAAACTACTCAACTATAAATTGAGACATGAAACCATTCAGTTTTTGTGATAAAGCGGAGCTGACAAATAATTTGTTAGAAAAATCTCTCCAGAGTTTCTTTCTGGGCGACGTATTGCAGCAAAACGAATTTCTACCACTTAAACAATGCAAAATTATGATTGCATAGACTCTAAAGTATTTTAAATGAATCAATTTATACCTTCAGACCATTCAGTTTTTCTGAAATCGGGCGGTAGACAAAAATAATGGAGAAAATTTAAGATAACCTTTATGATTTTTTTGGATATACAAAAAAAACGAATGTCTACCAGGCTGGATTTTTGTTATTTCGGTTCCTTAGATACTACCTAAACTACTCAACTATAAATTGAGACATGAAACCATTCAGTTTTTGTGATAAAGCGGAGCTGACAAATAATTTGTTAGAAAGATCTCTCCAGAGTTTCTTTCTGGGCGACGTATTGCAGCAAAACGAATTTCTAACACTTAAGCAATGCAAAATTATGATTGCATAGACTCTAAAGTATTTTTAATGAATCAATTTATACCTTCAGACCATTCAGTTTTTCTGAAATCGGGCGGTAGACAAAAATAATGGAGAAAATTTAAAATAACCTTTGTGTTTTTCTTGAGATATACAAAATAAACGAATTTCTACCAGGCTGGATTTTTGTTATTTCGGTTCCTTAGATACTACCTAAACTACTCAACTATAAATTGAGACATGAAACCATTCAGTTTTTGTGATAAAGCGGAGCTGACAAATAATTTGTGAGAAAAATCTCTCCAGAGTTTCTTTCTGGGCGACGTATTGCAGCAAAACGAATTTCTACCACTTCAGAAATACAAAATTATAATTGCATAGACTTTAAAGTATTTTAAATAAATCAATTTATACCTTTAGACCTTTCAGTTTTTCTGAAATCGGGCGATAGACAAAAATAATGGAGAAAATTTAAAATAACCTTTGTGTTTTTCTTGAGATATACAAAAAAACGAATTTCTACCAGGCTGGATTTATGTTATTTCGGTTCCTTAGATACTACCTAAACTACTCAACTATAAATTGAGACATGAAACCATTCAGTTTTTGTGATAAAGCGGAGCTGACAAATAATTTGTTAGAAAAATCTCTCCAGAGTTTCTTTCTGGGCGACGTATTGCAGCAAAACGAATTTCTACCACTTAAACAATGCAAAATTATGATTGCATAGACTCTAAAGTATTTTAAATGAATCAATTTATACCTTCAGACCATTCAGTTTTTCTGAAATCGGGCGGTAGACAAAAATAATGGAGAAAATTTAAGATAACCTTTATGATTTTTTTGGATATACAAAAAAAACGAATGTCTACCAGGCTGGATTTTTGTTATTTCGGTTCCTTAGATACTACCTAAACTACTCAACTATAAATTGAGACATGAAACCATTCAGTTTTTGTGATAAAGCGGAGCTGACAAATAATTTGTTAGAAAGATCTCTCCAGAGTTTCTTTCTGGGCGACGTATTGCAGCAAAACGAATTTCTAACACTTAAGCAATGCAAAATTATGATTGCATAGACTCTAAAGTATTTTTAATGAATCAATTTATACCTTCAGACCATTCAGTTTTTCTGAAATCGGGCGGTAGACAAAAATAATGGAGAAAATTTAAAATAACCTTTGTGTTTTTCTTGAGATATACAAAATAAACGAATTTCTACCAGGCTGGATTTTTGTTATTTCGGTTCCTTAGATACTACCTAAACTACTCAACTATAAATTGAGACATGAAACCATTCAGTTTTTGTGATAAAGCGGAGCTGACAAATAATTTGTGAGAAAAATCTCTCCAGAGTTTCTTTCTGGGCGACGTATTGCAGCAAAACGAATTTCTACCACTTCAGAAATACAAAATTATAATTGCATAGACTTTATAGTATTTTAAATAAATCAATTTATACCTTTAGACCTTTCAGTTTTTCTGAAATCGGGCGATAGACAAAAATAATGGAGAAAATTTAAAATAACCTTTGTGTTTTTCTTGAGATATACAAAAAAACGAATTTCTACCAGGCTGGATTTATGTTATTTCGGTTCCTTAGATACTACCTAAACTACTCAACTATAAATTGAGACATGAAACCATTCAGTTTTTGTGATAAAGCGGAGCTGACAAATAATTTGTTAGAAAAATCTCTCCAGAGTTTCTTTCTGGGCGACGTATTGCAGCAAAACGAATTTCTACCACTTAAACAATGCAAAATTATGATTGCATAGACTCTAAAGTATTTTAAATGAATCAATTTATATCTTCAGACCATTCAGTTTTTCTGAAATCGGGCGGTAGACAAAAATAATGGAGAAAATTTAAGATAACCTTTATGATTTTTTTGGATATACAAAAAAAACGAATGTCTACCAGGCTGGATTTTTGTTATTTCGGTTCCTTAGATACTACCTAAACTACTCAACTATAAATTGAGACATGAAACCATTCAGTTTTTGTGATAAAGCGGAGCTGACAAATAATTTGTTAGAAAGATCTCTCCAGAGTTTCTTTCTGGGCGACGTATTGCAGCAAAACGAATTTCTAACACTTAAGCAATGCAAAATTATGATTGCATAGACTCTAAAGTATTTTTAATGAATCAATTTATACCTTCAGACCATTCAGTTTTTCTGAAATCGGGCGGTAGACAAAAATAATGGAGAAAATTTAAAATAACCTTTGTGTTTTTCTTGAGATATACAAAAAAAAAGAATTTCTATCAGGCTGGATTTTTGTTATTTCGGTTCCTTAGATACTACCTAAACTACTCAACTATAAATTGAGACATGAAACCATTCAGTTTTTGTGATAAAGCGGAGCTGACAAATAATTTGTGAGAAAAATCTCTCCAGAGTTTCTTTCTGGGCGATGTATTGCAGCAAAACGAATTTCTACCACTTTAGAAATGCAAAATTATAATTGCATAGACTCTAAAGTATTTTAAATGAATCAATTTATACCTTCAGACCATTCAGTTTTTCTGAAATCGGGCGTTAGACAAAAATAATGGAGAAAATTTAAAATAACCTTTGTGTTTTTCTTGAGATATACAAAAAAAACGAATTTCTACCAGGCTGGATTTTTGTTATTTCGGTTCCTTAGATACTACCTAAACTACTCAACTATAAATTGAGACATGAAACCATTCAGTTTTTGTGATAAAGCGGAGCTGACAAATAATTTGTAAGAAAAATCTCTCCAGAGTTTCTTTCTGGGTGACGTATTGCAGCAAAACGAATCTCTATCACTTAAGCAATGCAAAATTATGATTGCATAGACTCTAAAGTATTTTAAATAAATCAATTTATACCTTCAGACCATTAATTTTTTCTGAAATCGGGCGATAGACAAAAATAATGGAGAAAATTTCAAATAACCTATGTGTTTTTCTTGAGGTATACAAAAATAACGAATTTCTACCAGGCTGGATTTTTGTTATTTCGGTTCCTTAGATACTACCTAAACTACTCAACTATAAATTGAGACATGAAACCATTCAGTTTTTGTGATAAAGCGGAGCTGACAAATAATTTGTGAGAAAAATCTCTCCAGAGTTTCTTTCTGGGCGACGTATTGCAGCAAAACGAATTTCTACCACTTTAAAAATACAAAATTATAATTGCATAGACTCTAAAGTATTTTAAATAAATCAATTTATACCTTCAGACCATTCAGTTTTTCTGAAATCGGGCGATAGACAAAAATAATGGAGAAAATTTCAAATAACCTTTGTGTTTTTCTTGAGATATACAAAAATAACGAATTTCTACCAGGCTGGATTTTTGTTATTTCGGTTCCTTAGATACTACTTAAACTACTCAACTATAAATTGAGACATGAAACCATTCAGTTTTTGTGATAAAGCGGAGCTGACAAATAATTTGTGAGAAAAATCTCTCCAGAGTTTCTTTCTGGGCGACGTATTGCAGCAAAACGAATTTCTACCACTTTAGAAATGCAAAATTATAATTGCATAGACTCTAAAGTATTTTAAATGAATCAATTTATACCTTCAGACCATTCAGTTTTTCTGAAATCGGGCGGTAGACAAAAATAATGGAGAAAATTTAAAATAACCTTTGTGTTTTTCTTGAGATATACAAAAAAAACGAATTTCTACCAGGCTGGATTTTTGTTATTTCGGTTCCTTAGATACTACCTAAACTACTCAACTATAAATTGAGACATGAAACCATTCAGTTTTTGTGATAAAGCGGAGCTGACAAATAACTTGTGAGAAAAATCTCTCCAGAGTTTCTTTCTGGGCGACGTATTGCAGCAAAACTAATTTCTACCACTTTAGAAATGCAAAATTATAATTGCATAGACTCTAAAGTATTTTAAATAAATAAATTTATACCTTCAGACCATTCAGTTTTTCTGAAATCGGGCGATAGACAAAAATAATGGAGGAAATTTCAAATAACCTTTGTGTTTTTCTTGAGATATACAAAAAAAAACGAATTTCTACCAGGCTGGATTTATGTCATTTCGGTTCCTTAGATACTACTTAAACTACTTAACTATAAATTAAGACATGAAACCATTCAGTTTTTGTGATAAAGCGGAGCTGACAAATAATTTGTTAGAAAAATCTCTCCAGAGTTTCTTTCTGGGCGACGTATTGCAGCAAAACGAATTTCTACCACTTAAGCAATGCAAAATTATGATTGCATAGACTCTAAAGTATTTTAAATGAATCAATTTATACCTTCAGACCATTCAGTTTTTCTGAAATCGGGCGGTAGACAAAAATAATGGAGAAAATTTAAAATAACCTTTGTGTTTTTCTTGAGATATACAAAATAAACGAATTTCTACCAGGCTGGATTTTTGTTATTTCGATTCCTTAGATACTACCTAAACTACTCAACTATAAATTGAGACATGAAACCATTCAGTTTTTGTGATAAAGCGGAGCTGACAAATAATTTGTGAGAAAAATCTCTCCAGAGTTTCTTTCTGGGCGACGTATTGCAGCAAAACGAATTTCTACCACTTCAGAAATACAAAATTATAATTGCATAGACTTTAAAGTATTTTAAATAAATCAATTTATACCTTTAGACCTTTCAGTTTTTCTGAAATCGGGCGATAGACAAAAATAATGGAGAAAATTTAAAATAACCTTTGTGTTTTTCTTGAGATATAAAAAAAAAACGAATTTCTACCAGGCTGGATTTATGTTATTTCGGTTCCTTAGATACTACCTAAACTACTCAACTATAAATTGAGACATGAAACCATTCAGTTTTTGTGATAAAGCGGAGCTGACAAATAATTTGTTAGAAAAATCTCTCCAGAGTTTCATTCTGGGCGACGTATTGCAGCAAAACGAATTTCTACCACTTAAGCAATGCAAAATTATGATTGCATAGACTCTAAAGTATTTTAAATGAATCAATTTATACCTTCAGACCATTCAGTTTTTCTGAAATCGGGCGGTAGACAAAAATAATGGAGAAAATTTAAAATAACCTTTGTGTTTTTCTTGAGATATACAAAAAAAAACGAATTTCTACCAGGCTGGATTTTTGTTATTTCGGTTCCTTAGATACTACCTAAACTACTCAACTATAAATTGAGACATGAAACCATTCAGTTTTTGTGATAAAGCGGAGCTGACAAATAATTTGTGAGAAAAATCTCTCCAGAGTTTCTTTCTGGGCGACGTATTGCAGCAAAACGAATTTCTACCACTTCAGAAATACAAAATTATAATTGCATAGACTTTAAAGTATTTTAAATAAATCAATTTATACCTTTAGACCTTTCAGTTTTTCTGAAATCGGGCGATAGACAAAAATAATGGAGAAAATTTGAAATAACCTTTGTGTTTTTCTTGAGATATAAAAAAAAAACGAATTTCTACCAGGCTGGATTTATGTTATTTCGGTTCCTTAGATACTACCTAAACTACTCAACTATAAATTGAGACATGAAACCATTCAGTTTTTGTGATAAAGCGGAGCTGACAAATAATTTGTTAGAAAAATCTCTCCAGAGTTTCTTTCTGGGCGACGTATTGCAGCAAAACGAATTTCTACCACTTAAGCAATGCAAAATTATGATTGCATAGACTCTAAAGTATTTTAAATGAATCAATTTATACCTTCAGACCATTCAGTTTCTAACAAATTATTTGTCAGCTCCGCTTTATCACAAAAACTGAATGGTTTCATGTCTCAATTTATAGTTAAGTAGTTTAAGTAGTATCTAAGGAACCGAAATGACATAAATCCAGCCTGGTAGAAATTCGTTTTTTTTTTGTATATCTCAAGAAAAACACAAAGGTTATTTGAAATTTTCTCCATTATTTTTGTCTATCGCCCGATTTCAGAAAAACTGAATGGTCTGAAGGTATAAATTTATTTATTTAAAATACTTTAGAGTCTATGCAATTATAATTTTGCATTTCTAAAGTGGTAGAAATTCGTTTTGCTGCAATACGTCGCCCAGAAAGAAACTCTGGAGAGATTTTTCTCACAAGTTATTTGTCAGCTCCGCTTTATCACAAAAACTGAATGGTTTCATGTCTCAATTTATAGTTGAGTAGTTTAGGTAGTATCTAAGGAACCGAAATAACAAAAATCCAGCCTGGTAGAAATTCGTTATTTTTGTATACCTCAAGAAAAACACAAAGGTTATTTGAAATTTTCTCCATTATTTTTGTCTATCGCCCGATTTCAGAAAAATTTAATGGTCTGAAGGTATAAATTGATTTATTTAAAATACTTTAGAGTCTATGCAATCATAATTTTGCATTGCTTAAGTGATAGAAATTCGTTTTGCTGCAATACGTCACCCAGAAAGAAACTCTGGAGAGATTTTTCTTACAAATTATTTGTCAGCTCCGCTTTATCACAAAAACTGAATGGTTTCATGTCTCAATTTATAGTTGAGTAGTTTAGGTAGTATCTAAGGAACCGAAATAACATAAATCCAGCCTGGTAGAAATTCGTTTTTTTTGTATATCTCAAGAAAAACACAAAGGTTATTTTAAATTTTCTCCATCATTTTTGCCTATCGCCCGATTTCAGAAAAATTTAATGGTCTGAAGGTATAAATTGATTTATTTAAAATACTTTAAAGTCTATGCAATCATAATTTTGCATTGCTTAAGTGGTAGAAATTCGTTTTGCTGCAATACGTCGCCCAGAAAGAAACTCTGGAGAGATTTTTCTAACAAATTATTTGTCAGCTCCACTTTATCACAAAAACTGAATGGTTTCATGTCTCAATTTATAGTTGAGTAGTTTTGGTAGTATCTAAGAAACCGAAATAACATAAATCCAGCCTGGTAGAAATTCTTTTTTTTTGTATATCTCAAGAAAAACACAAAGGTTATTTTAAATTTTCTCCATTATTTTTGTCTATCGCCCGATTTCAGAAAAACTGAATGGTCTGAAGGTATAAATTGATTTATTTAAAATACTTTAGAGTCTATGCAATTATAATTTTGCATTTCTAAAGTGGTCGAAATTCGTTTTGCTGCAATACGTCGCCCAGAAAGAAACTCTGGAGAGATTTTTCTCACAAATTATTTGTCAGCTCTGCTTTATCACAAAAACTGAATGGTTTCATGTCTCAATTTATAGTTGAGTAGTTTAAGTAGTATCTAAGGAACCGAAATAATAAAAATCCAGCCTGGTAGAAATTCGGTATTTTTGTATATCTCAAGAACAACACAAAGGTTATTTGAAATTTTCTCCATTATTTTTGTCTATCGCCCGATTTCAGAAAAACTGAATGGTCTGAAGGTATTAATTGATTTATTTAAAATATTTTAGAGTCTATGCAATTATAATTTTGCATATCTAAAGTGGTAGAAATTCGTTTTGCTGCAATACGTCGCCCAGAAAGAAACTCTGGAGAGATTTTTCTCACAAATTATTTGTCAGCTCCGCTTTATCACAAAAACTGAATGGTTTCATGTCTCAATTTATAGTAAAGTAGTTTAACTAGTATCTTAGGAAACGAAATAACATAAATCCAGCCTGGTAGAAATTCGTTTTTTTTGTATATCCAAAGAAAATCATAAAGGGCTTTTTAAATTTTCTCCATTATTTTTGTCTAACGCCCGATTTCAGAAAAACTGAATGGTCTGAAGGTATAAATTGATTTATTTAAAATACTTTAGAGTCTATGCAATTATAATTTTGTATTTTTGAAGTGGTAGAAATTCGTTTTGCTGCAATACGTCGCCCAGAAATAAACTCTGTAGAGATTTTTCTCACAAATTATTTGTCAGCTCCGCTTTATCACAAAAACTGAATGGTTTCATGTCTCAATTTATAGTAAAGTAGTTTAACTAGTATCTAAGGAAACGAAATAACATAAATCCAGCCTGGTAGAAATTCGTTTCTTTTGTATATCCAAAAAAATCATAAAGGTTATTTGAAATTTTCTCCATTATTTTTGTCTATCGCCCGATTTCATAAAAACTGAATGGTCTGAAGGTATAAATTGATTTATTTAAAATACTTTAGAGTCTATGCAATTATAATTTTGTATTTCTGAAGTGGTAGAAATTCGTTTTGCTGCAATACGTCGCCCAGAAAGAAACTCTGGAGAGATTTTTCTCACAAATTATTTGTCAGCTCCGCTTTATCACAAAAACTGAATGGTTTCATGTCTCAATTTATAGTAAAGTAGTTTAACTAGTATCTTAGGAAACGAAATAACATAAATCCAGCCTGGTAAAAATTCGTTTTTTTTGTATATCCAAAGAAAATCATAAAGGGCTTTTTAAATTTTCTCCATTATTTTTGTCTAACGCCCGATTTCAGAAAAACTGAATGGTCTGATGGTATAAATTGATTTATTTAAAATACTTTAGAGTCTATTCAATTATAATTTTGCATATCTAAAGTGGTAGAAATTCGTTTTGCTGCAATACGTCGCCCAGAAATAAACTCTGTAGAGATTTTTCTCACAAATTATTTGTCAGCTCCGCTTTATCACAAAAACTGAATGGTTTCATGTCTCAATTTATAGTAAAGTAGTTTAACTAGTATCTAAGGAAACGAAATAACATAAATCCAGCCTGGTAGAAATTCGTTTCTTTTGTATATCCAAAAAAATCATAAAGGTTATTTGAAATTTTCTCCATTATTTTTGTCTATCGCCCGATTTCATAAAAACTGAATGGTCTGAAGGTATAAATTGATTTATTTAAAATACTTTAGAGTCTATGCAATTATAATTTTGTATTTCTGAAGTGGTAGAAATTCGTTTTGCTGCAATACGTCGCCCAGAAAGAAACTCTGGAGAGATTTTTCTCACAAATTATTTGTCAGCTCCGCTATATCACAAAAACTGAATGGTTTCATGTCTCAATTTATAGTAAAGTAGTTTAACTAGTATCTTAGGAAACGAAATAACATAAATCCAGCCTGGTAAAAATTCGTTTTTTTTGTATATCCAAAGAAAATCATAAAGGGCTTTTTAAATTTTCTCCATTATTTTTGTCTAACGCCCGATTTCAGAAAAACTGAATGGTCTGATGGTATAAATTGATTTATTTAAAATACTTTAGAGTCTATTCAATTATAATTTTGCATATCTAAAGTGGTAGAAATTCGTTTTGCTGCAATACGTCGCCCAGAAATAAACTCTGTAGAGATTTTTCTCACAAATTATTTGTCAGCTCCGCTTTATCACAAAAACTGAATGGTTTCATGTCTCAATTTATAGTAAAGTAGTTTAACTAGTATCTAAGGAAACGAAATAACATAAATCCAGCCTGGTAGAAATTCGTTTCTTTTGTATATCCAAAAAAATCATAAAGGTTATTTTAAATTTTCTCCATTATTTTTGTCTATCGCCCGATTTCAGAAAAACTGAATGGTCTGAAGGTATAAATTGATTTATTTAAAATACTTTCGAGTCTATGCAATTATAATTTTGTATTTCTGAAGTGGTAGAAATTCGTTTTGCTGCAATACGTCGCCCAGAATGAAACTCTGGAGAGATTTTTCTCACAAATTATTTGTCAGCTCCGCTTTATCACAAAAACTGAATGGTTTCATGTCTCAATTTATAGTTAAGTAGTTTAAGTAGTATCTAAGGAACCGAAATGACATAAATCCAGCCTGGTAGAAATTAGTTTTTTTTGTATATCTCAAGAAAAACACAAAGGTTATTTTAAATTTTCTCCATTATTTTTGTCTATCGCCCGATTTCAGAAAAACTGAATGGTCTGAAGGTATAAATTTATTTATTTAAAATACTTTAGAGTCTATGCAATTATAATTTTGCATTTCTAAAGTGGTAGAAATTCGTTTTGCTGCAATACGTCGCCCAGAAAGAAACTCTGGAGAGATTTTTCTCACAAGTTATTTGTCAGCTCCGCTTTATCACAAAAACTGAATGGTTTCATGTCTCAATTTATAGTTGAGTAGTTTAGGTAGTATCTAAGGAACCGAAATAACAAAAATCCAGCCTGGTAGAAATTCGTTTTTTTTGTATATCTCAAGAAAAACACAAAGGTTATTTTAAATTTTCTCCATTATTTTTGTCTACCGCCCGATTTCAGAAAAACTGAATCGTCTGAAGGTATAAATTGATTCATTTAAAATACTTTAGAGTCTATGCAATTATAATTTTGCATTTCTAAAGTGGTAGAAATTCGTTTTGCTGCAATACGTCGCCCAGAAAGAAACTCTGGAGAGATTTTTCTCACAAATTATTTGTCAGCTCCGCTTTATCAAAAAAACTGAATGGTTTCATGTCTCAATTTATAGTTGAGTAGTTTAAGTAGTATCTAAGGAACCGAAATAACAAAAATTCAGCCTGGTAGAAATTCGTTATTTTTGTATATCTCAAGAAAAACACAAAGGTTATTTGAAATTTTCTCCATTATTTTTGTCTATCGCCCGATTTCAGAAAAACTGAATGGTCTGAAGGTATAAATTGATTTATTTAAAATACTTTAGAGTCTATGCAATTATAATTTTGTATTTTTGAAGTGGTAGAAATTCGTTTTGCTGCAATACGTCGCCCAGAAAGAAACTCTGGAGAGATTTTTCTCACAAATTATTTGTCAGCTCCGCTTTATCACAAAAACTGAATGGTTTCATGTCTCAATTTATAGTTGAGTAGTTTAGGTAGTATCTAAGGAACCGAAATAACAAAAATCCAGCCTGGTAGAAATTCGTTATTTTTGTATACCTCAAGAAAAACACAAAGGTTATTTGAAATTTTCTCCATTATTTTTGTCTATCGCCCGATTTCAGAAAAATTTAATGGTCTGAAGGTATAAATTGATTTATTTAAAATACTTTAGAGTCTATGCAATCATAATTTTGCATTGTTTAAGTGATAGAAATTCGTTTTGCTGCAATACGTTACCCAGAAAGAAACTCTGGAGAGATTTTTCTTACAAATTATTTGTCAGCTCCGCTTTATCACAAAAACTGAATGGTTTCATGTCTCAATTTATAGTTGAGTAGTTTAGGTAGTATCTAAGGAACCGAAATAACATAAATCCAGCCTGGTAGAAATTCGTTTTTTTTGTATATCTCAAGAAAAACACAAAGGTTATTTTAAATTTTCTCCATCATTTTTGCCTATCGCCCGATTTCAGAAAAATTTAATGGTCTGAAGGTATAAATTGATTTATTTAAAATACTTTAAAGTCTATGCAATCATAATTTTGCATTGCTTAAGTGGTAGAAATTCGTTTTGCTGCAATACGTCGCCCAGAAAGAAACTCTGGAGAGATTTTTCTAACAAATTATTTGTCAGCTCCACTTTATCACAAAAACTGAATGGTTTCATGTCTCAATTTATAGTTGAGTAGTTTAGGTAGTATCTAAGAAACCGAAATAACATAAATCCAGCCTGGTAGAAATTCTTTTTTTTTGTATATCTCAAGAAAAACACAAAGGTTATTTTAAATTTTCTCCATTATTTTTGTCTATCGCCCGATTTCAGAAAAACTGAATGGTCTGAAGGTATAAATTGATTTATTTAAAATACTTTAGAGTCTATGCAATTATAATTTTGCATTTCTAAAGTGGTCGAAATTCGTTTTGCTGCAATACGTCGCCCAGAAAGAAACTCTGGAGAGATTTTTCTCACAAATTATTTGTCAGCTCTGCTTTATCACAAAAACTGAATGGTTTCATGTCTCAATTTATAGTTGAGTAGTTTAAGTAGTATCTAAGGAACCGAAATAATAAAAATCCAGCCTGGTAGAAATTCGGTATTTTTGTATATCTCAAGAACAACACAAAGGTTATTTGAAATTTTCTCCATTATTTTTGTCTATCGCCCGATTTCAGAAAAACTGAATGGTCTGAAGGTATAAATTGATTTATTTAAAATATTTTAGAGTCTATGCAATTATAATTTTGCATATCTAAAGTGGTAGAAATTCGTTTTGCTGCAATACGTCGCCCAGAAAAAACTCTGGAGAGATTTTTCTCACAAATTATTTGTCAGCTCCGCTTTATCACAAAAACTGAATGGTTTCATGTCTCAATTTACAGTAAAGTAGTTTAACTAGTATCTTAGGAAACGAAATAACATAAATCCAGCCTGGTAGAAATTCGTTTTTTTTGTATATCCAAAGAAAATCATAAAGGGCTTTTTAAATTTTCTCCATTAGTTTTGTCTAACGCCCGATTTCAGAAAAACTGAATGGTCTGAAGGTATAAATTGATTTATTTAAAATACTTTAGAGTCTATGCAATTATAATTTTGTATTTTTGAAGTGGTAGAAATTCGTTTTGCTGCAATACGTCGCCCAGAAATAAACTCTGTAGAGATTTTTCTCACAAATTATTTGTCAGCTCCGCTTTATCACAAAAACTGAATGGTTTCATGTCTCAATTTATAGTAAAGTAGTTTAACTAGTATCTAAGGAAACGAAATAACATAAATCCAGCCTGGTAGAAATTCGTTTCTTTTGTATATCCAAAAAAATCATAAAGGTTATTTGAAATTTTCTCCATTATTTTTGTCTATCGCCCGATTTCATAAAAACTGAATGGTCTGAAGGTATAAATTGATTTATTTAAAATACTTTAGAGTCTATGCAATTATAATTTTGTATTTCTGAAGTGGTAGAAATTCGTTTTGCTGCAATACGTCGCCCAGAAAGAAACTCTGGAGAGATTTTTCTCACAAATTATTTGTCAGCTCCGCTTTATCACAAAAACTGAATAGTTTCATGTCTCAATTTATAGTAAAGTAGTTTAACTAGTATCTTAGGAAACGAAATAACATAAATCCAGCCTGGTAAAAATTCGTTTTTTTTGTATATCCAAAGAAAATCATAAAGGGCTTTTTAAATTTTCTCCATTATTTTTGTCTAACGCCCGATTTCAGAAAAACTGAATGGTCTGATGGTATAAATTGATTTATTTAAAATACTTTAGAGTCTATTCAATTATAATTTTGCATATCTAAAGTGGTAGAAATTCGTTTTGCTGCAATACGTCGCCCAGAAATAAACTCTGTAGAGATTTTTCTCACAAATTATTTGTCAGCTCCGCTTTATCACAAAAACTGAATGGTTTCATGTCTCAATTTATAGTAAAGTAGTTTAACTAGTATCTAAGGAAACGAAATAACATAAATCCAGCCTGGTAGAAATTCGTTTCTTTTGTATATCCAAAAAAATCATAAAGGTTATTTTAAATTTTCTCCATTATTTTTGTCTATCGCCCGATTTCAGAAAAACTGAATGGTCTGAAGGTATAAATTGATTTATTTAAAATACTTTCGAGTCTATGCAATTATAATTTTGTATTTCTGAAGTGGTAGAAATTCGTTTTGCTGCAATACGTCGCCCAGAAAGAAACTCTGGAGAGATTTTTCTCACAAATTATTTGTCAGCTCCGCTTTATCACAAAAACTGAATGGTTTCATGTCTCAATTTATAGTTGAGTAGTTTAGGTAGTATCTAAGGAACCGAAATAACAAAAATCCAGCCTGGTAGAAATTCGTTTTTTTTGTATATCTCAAGAAAAACACAAAGGTTATTTTAAATTTTCTCCATTATTTTTGTCTATCGCCCGATTTCAGAAAAACTGAATGGTCTGAAGGTATAAATTGATTCATTTAAAATACTTTAGAGTCTATGCAATCATAATTTTGCATTGCTTAAGTGGTAGAAATTCGTTTTGCTGCAATACGTCGCCCAGAAAGAAACTCTGGAGAGATTTTTCTAACAAATTATTTGTCAGCTCCGCTTTATCACAAAAACTGAATGGTTTCATGTCTC
Source organism: Yponomeuta malinellus (assembly GCA_947308005.1). Classification (NCBI taxonomy): domain Eukaryota; kingdom Metazoa; phylum Arthropoda; class Insecta; order Lepidoptera; family Yponomeutidae; genus Yponomeuta; species Yponomeuta malinellus. The sequence goes on along the minus strand of OX370998.1, from coordinate 6,650,674 downwards.
AATTTATAGTTGAGCAGTTTAAGTAGTATCTAAGGAACCGAAATAACATAAATTCAGCCTGGTAGAAATTCGTTTTTTTTTTATATCTCAAGAAAAACACAAAGGTTATTTTAAATTTTCTCCATTATTTTTGTCTATCGCCCGATTTCAGAAAAATTTAATGGTCTGAAGGTATAAATTGATTTATTTAAAATACTTTAGAGTCTATGCAATCATAATTTTGCATTGCTTAAGTGGTAGAAATTCGTTTTGCTGCAATACGTCGCCCAGAAAGAAACTCTGGAGAGATTTTTCTAACAAATTATTTGTCAGCTCCGCTTTATCACAAAAACTGAATGGTTTCATGTCTCAATTTATAGTTAAGTAGTTTAAGTAGTATCTAAGGAACCGAAATGACATAAATCCAGCCTGGTAGAAATTCGTTTTTTTTGTATATCTCAAGAAAAACACAAAGGTTATTTGAAATTTTCTCCATTATTTTTGTCTATCGCCCGATTTCAGAAAAATTGAATGGTCTGAAGGTATAAATTGATTTATTTAAAATACTTTAGAGTCTATGCAATTATAATTTTGTATTTCTGAAGTGGTAGAAATTCGTTTTGCTGCAATACGTCGCCCAGAAAGAAACTCTGGAGAGATTTTTCTCACAAATTATTTGTCAGCTCCACTTTATCACAAAAACTGAATGGTTTCATGTCTCAATTTATAGTAAAGTAGTTTAACTAGTATCTTAGGAAACGAAATAACATAAATCCAGCCTTCTAGAAATTCTAATTTTTTTAGGATCCCAATAAGAAACATAAACGCGTACTGAAAATTTTGCGAATATTTTTTATTTCTTCACGTTTTCACTGCTATGCCACGGTATTTAGCCATAATTAAGATATGTTTTAACATCTTTTATTGTCACAATTACGTACGGTCAGAATGTTCCCTTTTTTAAAAACGACCATTTTATTTGGTCGTGTAATAGTGTCAGCTATGTTTGTCAGCTAAGTTTGTCAGCTAACTTCACACCGGTGAGTAATAGTAGGTACTTAGATTTAACTGCCTCGTTGATCTAGCGTCGACATGCTTGACTACCGAAACGAAGCTCGTGGGTTCGATCGCCCCTAGAGGCCGCTGTAGTTGATTTGTACGAATGACGTCAGACTGGTTGAACTATTTCCTTGCCTGGTTAGCATAGCACAGGGTATCCTAGTTTTGGACCAGGACAAGATTGTGCTGTATGGAAGTCATTATTCTAATAATAATAGAAGTGACGTACTATTAGGTATGCAGTTTTTTAATGCCCTAAGTAATAAGCAAGGCGTTCATTGCCCCGTTACCTTTACGTAAACGAAATGACATAAAATTTTTGTTGCATAACCTTTTTAATGATCTGCGGAGACTGATAGTCGTGAACTGTTAAATGTATGGCAATGTCAGGCCATCTCTGCGAGCATTCACTTATAATTCTGCGCTGAAACTTCTCGAATGGAGTGTAAATTATAAATAATCTTATGTACCTAATAAAGTAGCTCGTCGACTGCGTCTTTGGTCTAGTGGTATCACGTCTGATTACCATGCCGAAGTTCGTGGATTCAATTCTCACTGAGGGCTGCCGTATATTTATACAAATGGTAACAGGACTTGAAGAAAGAGGTTAGAACGGTTTAAAAAAGATTTCATTACTAAAAACAGAAAAGGTGGGTAGTTTACAAAATACTAAAACACTAGAAAAGTCGGCAGGAGGCCGAGAGTGAAAGAGGACCTATTCAGTTTCTGAATCAGCGTTGAATTAACACGGCACTAGTACTGTCCTGGTTCACTGTAGGCGAAAATCCCGCAGAGAAGTGGACCAGGCATATTCTGGTCGGCACGTAGGTGGTAGTCGGCCGACAAAGACAAGTCCACGTGTGTTGATAAGAGGCGAAAGAGTGGCATCATACTGCCGTGAAGTGCTGCAGCAGGAATGCAGTGAAAGCCATGCCATTTGAGCCATGCCGTGAAACTAATACGTAATACGTAGCCGTATACTAACGGATGCGAAGATATTACGATATATTTGTAACGATATTTATAACTGCCCTGAATTGCTAGAGATTAATTTCTATACCCCTATAAGGCGCGGACGTGCTCCACCTTTGTTCCATTTGCCTGTTTCAAGGACAAACGCGGGATTCCGAACCCCTCTCAATAGAATATGTACCGCATACAACAAAAAATTCTTATCTGTAGATATTTTCCATGAAAGACAGGCGTCATTTGTGAAGAAAATTATATCCCTAATTGAAAGAGAAACTGGTTCACGGCTCAGCCAGCCAATTTAGCCGTAGCCCTCAGATGACTGCTATGATAAGCAGTGTTGCAAAAAAGCACTAACCTAATTACTGTTATTGTTATTAAAACAACTATCTTCTTATAACTATTCCACTGCAATACCACACCTACAATACCATATTATTATATAACTTGCCCCCGGTTTCTCGTACACCAGCGGTCTGCTGGCCACCCGGCACGGCCTGTTGTTAGCAGCTCATTTTTTTCCTTTGTCTTCTTTTTTTGTTTGTACCGTAGCCTATTAAGTGATACGACATGCTGTTGATATTGGCGGTTTGCTGGTGTGGGAGAAACCGGAAGACTTCAATATTGTGTTGTGCACTCACTTCAGGACCCCACATAAACGTTCATTAAGTTTTAATTTAGTCTCTATAAGTTGTGTCACATATTATTGCTGTAAAATAATTCATGTACTCTTCATGAATTACTCAATACACGCCCTCACCTTAAACTTACTCATAATAAAGTTCTTAGTGAGATATGTTTTTGGATGCATGCCTAGTACATATTTTTATTATCTAAGTTTAGAATAAGTGGCATGTTTCTGTAATATCTCCGTATTAAATAAATAAAAAAAACCCTGAAGACGAAAATCCTCAGCGTTAGAATCAACCCTTATGTTGTGTGTAGGTATGCATCGCCACCAACAACAGAAGAAAGAACCAGGACTAGCGATAGTAAGCATGTGGCGGTACATAAAACCAGAATGAGGATCAGGCGTAATAAAATATTTCAGTCATTTAATAGAATGACTGAATATGCAAATCAGTCAAAAGATTGAAATTAATTTTTAACAAAGGATTGTAAGTAAGCGTCTGTGTTTACTTGGAACAATAACTTATAAGCAAATAAAAGATTTGCAGTGAAACTAATAAAAACTAAAAGATTACTAGCATATTTTTTGCAAGACGCCATTACGGACATCGAGAACGGTTAAAACACGAGTATGCCGTCCTCGATATGGCATAATTAATAAGTAAATATGCATAAACCATAGTCAGTACAAATTAAATGCAATTAACAGATACCTACAAATGGCATAAGTAGAAGTAGTAATTTGTTCACACTTACCCAAAAAGCGGGGCCAACACAACACAATACTTTTAGTAATTTGCAAAAGGGCGAATTTAAGGATCGCGAATATGTGCGTAGATGATTCTCCTTCTGGACTATTAGAGAGGTCAGTGTGGCTACGGCGATATAGTTGGTCAATTTAGCTGCGAAATAGGGCGCGGAGAGTGGCTCCGCGTATCGAGAATCGAAAAGTAAGGTCGATTTCTTAACTTTAACCATCGACTGACATCGACTGAGTTCAAAGAAACGGGACGTTAAAATAACGTTTCAAAATGACCTCAGTCTGGGTGTGTTTCTATGTTTGTGATGTCCTTGCCTGGTTACCATAGCACAGGGTATCATAGTTTGGGCCCAGGACAAGTGATTGTGTTGTGTGGGAATTATATTTATTAATTAGTAACAATAACAATAACGCCAATGCTCTTGAAATTGCCAATATGCGGAGGGCACGCGTGGTAATCCTGTGCCCTGCAGTGGTAAAAAAAGTCAAAAAGTAAAAAAAAAAATTATTCAAAGTAACACAGAAACTGTGACTTATTGAACGTTACAAGAAAAACTAGGTGTCCGTTTCAAATTCTAGATCATTTGGAGAAAAAACGGACAAAAAAACTCCAACGTTGTTGTCCCTAGCCTGGGACGTATACAGGCTCCATAATAATAATAACTTCTCCACAACACAATCACTTGTCCTGGTCCCAAACTACGATACAGTGCTATCAACTTAAGCTGAGAATTGCATTTGTGTGAGTGCACACCGATAGTGTAGAGTGGCAATCGGCTTGTGGCGCGGCGCGTCCCGCGCATGGTTTAAACCGGTTTATACTAGTTTATATAGCAAGCGGCCTGAGGCGCACTCACACAAATGCAATTCTCAGCTTAAGTTGATAGCACTGTACTCTGTGCTATGGTAACCAGGCAGTCAAAGACATCCCATCATCGAAATACACCCAGACTGAGTAACTATGAATAACATAGAAACCTTAGACATGAATTGGTAACTTTTTTAGATATTGTTGCATTCAAAAAGTTACTGGCATTGTGTAACATTGTTGATTATTTTTAACTTAAAAAAATGTTTCAATAAATCGCCGCACAGCTTTACGTCGCATTTTTATGACTTCACTCATTCCCTTTATTTCTCAAGTAATTTCGCGAAGGGCTTTACTCCAGTTCGCTTGAAATTACGAACAACGTTCAGGGTGAGTAATTAGAAGTGTGGAATAAATATTAATGTCAACAGAACGAATATAAAGCAGTCATGTCACCCGAGCGTCGCCAGAGCAGGGTCGCTGTTCAACTAATTGTCACTTAGGTACCTCGAAGATAAATAAACAAATTTGACTGTCTCGCTTGAAACGCAAGACAGGGCCAAATGGAAGAAAAAAAAGGAAGCGCCTATTCATATTTCTTGCTTTTCCTTGAGTGTCGTTTATGGCCAATTTATGTTAGGGCGTGGGCGGTCTAGGTTATGAAAAAAGTCTAATCTGCCGCCATGATCACTCTTGTCTTTCCTCTATCATCATCGTAGCATTTACTGTTACAGACTCTGAACTACTCGGCTATTTTGAAGCCTTTAATGTGCGATGAGGCATCTGCAATTTACTTCCACAATGGCAGTTCGTAAGGCGGCGCGTTTGGGCGCGGGCGCCGGCCGCCTCGCCGCCGCGAGTATTCTTGCAGGGCGGGCGGCGGCGCGGGAGTGCAGCGGTGGCGCCGAGCCAACTATGTGCGGATTAGGGCGCGGCCACACTACACTCTGTTATTTGGTACTCACCATAAAATTAGCGAGATGTTCTTTAGATGTTGTAGACGCGACTGCGATTTGCCCGCGTGGAATAAAAAAATGTTGTTAAAAATAGTCTTTATTTTTAAATTTACAACGCAGTTTATTCGTTTGAACATTTTTATTCAAGTCGTACGTAATCGGGGTGTGTAAGCCAGACGTTCTATCCGATAGAAATATAAATACATACTTCAAATTTATTTTTTAACTGACATTGTTAGTATCGTTATTTATTTTATTTGTTTATTTTGTTTGTTTTGTTCGTTTTGTTCGTTTTGTTTGTTTTGTTTGTTTTGTTTGTTTTGTTTGTTTTGTTTGTTTTGTTTGTTTTGTTTGTGTTGATTGTTTTATTTGTTTTGTTTGTTTTGTTTGTTTTGTTTGTTTTGTTTGTTTTGTTTATTTTATTTATTTTGTTTCATTTATTCATTTTAAACAATATATTATGCGACTTGTTTAACTAGTTGTGAGCCAATTACAATTATTATTCCAGAATCTTGCTGTGGACGCGACGCTAGATTGCAACTGCCGGCAAATTGAACTTTAACTATTACCATTTCAAAATCTCTTCAACAAAATTCCTTGGAACAAGTTGAGCAATACTTTTGTTGCGTTATGCCTTTTGACATTGACAGTTGAACACAATAATCATGGTCAGTTTACCAAGTACAGGGGGAGGAGGCGGCCTTTGCTCATACTAAAGTATTATTTATACCTTTATACTTTGAATGAGTTTTATGAATATTTAACATAGTTGCAGAACTGGCGTGGCGTGAGTATTAGCACGAAGTTCTTGGGCAGAAGGTTGCAAATGGCTTGTACGTTGCCCACCCGACAGTCGCGATGTGGTCCAAAGTAATAATTAACAAAACTCGTAAAATGTTTCATTAGCAATTATTGTGCGAACTGTAAACATGCTCGAAACTACAGAGAAAAACTTCCGTAATTCCAACACATTGAATCATAAATAAGTAACACGAGATAATTTCAAAACAATAAATTATGACTAAGTACTAGTATATATATTATAATGACACACATACCGATTTCGAGTCAAAATAACTTTCCTAAGATATTTCAATGGAATTTTATTCCGGACATGCTATCATACGCCAGGACATCCTGAGAGTTTCCCCATAAATCACTGACGTAACAATGCATTTCATCTTTTCTCTTTTAGAATAGAACGTGTCGAATTTATTCTTCAATTTATCAGTGAGCATCGGTGTGGGTCGGCCATTCAGTCGGCCGAGAGATTGTGAAACATCTCCACTCTAGGAAGACACAATTAGACGTGGTTTCCGCTTTCGAACACCGACCGCTAAAACTGAACATATGTCATGCTCTGACTAATGATATTTGGAATGCTCTATATTTGATTAAGGGCCAATTTTTCAATAGTCAGATAAAACTTAACTGGAGAATAAAACTGATGTTGTCACTGTCTTGTCGTACGATTTAGACGACAAGACAGTGACAACATCAGTTTTATTCTCCAGTTAAGTTTTTTGTGACTATTGAAAAATCCGGCCTTAAGTATCTAGTGTTTTATTTATTCGTTATGTTGTATTAACAACTCATACCCTTCACGAAAGGTTACGGAAGGACGTTATTGTTTTCGTTTCGCGGCATTTAAGCGCTATTACACAGCTTAAATAAATAAACAGAAATCTTTGGGACTCCAAAGAAGGAACGTGTTAATGGATCTTTGCAGAGCGCGATGAGTTCTGGCTCAGTAACAAAACAGTCGATTATTGAGGACGGCTGCTGAAATAGGCCTCCAGTCCTTCGGGAGGGCTATCCGCGCTCACTTCCGCGATACTCCGCCAAACAACGTTGCACAATCGTAGTAAAAAGAAGAGATTCCATTCACAAGAGACATAAAATAGTCGCGGCATAAATTGCCGAATCTTTTCCTCAAAATGTGTCACCCGTCAGGAAACACGCTTTGAAGGTGAAATGTTAATTGAGTGAGTTTAGCTTCTATTAGTTTACAACCTTGTATTGCGACTTCTAAGTATTGCTATAAAGACGTGGTGCGATTCAACCAACACCAGGGATTAAACTGGAAAGTACCTAATCACTCGTTAATGATTTGTAAAGACGCCTACATAGATACAGAACGGTCAGGCATAAAACAGCTTGCTAGAACTGGGGAGTATAACACAGCTAAATACATACACATACCTCTCATTTACACGTTCTCAGGGTTGCGTAGTCAACAAGGAACCCTTATAGTTTCGCACTTGGCCAGTTTTTGAAAGCAATTTCGTCATGGCGACGTCTTACACGGGTATTTTCTCTCGTTTTCAATATCTAACCTAGAGCATGGATACCGGTTTTCGGTAATACCGAAAAACCGGAATACCGGACAGAAAATTCGAATTTCAAAAACCGGTTTTATATAATCCTAATACCGGTATTTCGATAGTTTCGGTATTACTATACCAACCTTGCCAATTGCAGTTCAAGGCAGTATTCTCGAAGTTGTTAAGGAGTATGTTTACCTCGGGCAAACTATGCAGTTAGGTAAAAACAACTTCGAGAAAGAGGCCAATAGAAGAATACAGCTGGGCTGGGCAGCGTATGGGAAACTACGTCGAGTCTTCACATCGCCCATCCCACAGAGTCTCAAGACGAAAGTTTTCAATCAGTGCGTCCTACCCGTCATGACATATGGTGCCGAAACGTGGACACTCACGGTGGGGCTGGTCCACAAATTTAAAGTCGCTCAGCGTGCTATGGAAAGGGCTATCCTCGGGGTTTCTCTGAAAGATCAAGTTCGAAACGAGGTGATCCGACAGATAACCAATGTCACCGACATAGCCCACCGAATTAGCATGCTGAAGTGGCAGTGGGCCAGCCATATTATCCGAAGAACTTATAACCGATGGGGTAGACGAGTTCTCGAGTGGAGACCACGGATTGGTAAACGTAGTGTGGGACGTCCTCAGACACGGTAGAGCGATGATCTTCGCAGGGCGGCTGGCAAGAGCTGGATGAGAGTAGCCGAGGACCGTGCTCAGTGGCGTGCTTTAGAAGAGGCCTATGTCCAGCAGTGGACAAGCATAAGCTGATGATGATGATAATGATGATACCCAGCTTCTAGACGCGCTGTTCGATTCAACGTCCTTATAATAACTTCATAACGTAAAACATTGGAACTTTTCTAGATTTCCCATCTGGTTTTACGATTTTGCTGCAATTTTTGAGAGCTTTTTGACTGTCTAAATACAGAACTCATGCTTTCTAGGGTTTTGGAGTTTCGGTATCAATACAGTCAAATGTTTAACACTCACCTTAAATATAGTTTCGAATTAACTGATGGGTACTATTTAAAATCACAGTTCGTTCCTGTGAATTGCGGTGCCCCACAAGAAACTAGTGTTAGTCTCCTGCTCTATGTGGTGTACCTACGGTACAGTAGTGACATAAAACAGTATTGTAACTAACAACATAAACTCACGCCTGTATCCCAGAGGGTTAGGCAGAGACCAGGGACTGCCATTTGCTACGATCCTGACAGATCACTTTCGCTTCCTCAACATTCATTAGTCATTGCATGCACGCACGCCGGTTTCTATCTTGCCTTTTGCTAATACATCCCCTATTTGGTCGAAGTATGTCCATCTTGGTCGTCCCTTACCGGCCCTTCCATTCACATTCGCTCGATATATTTGTTTTGTCAATCTTTCTTCCTTCATCCTCTCCACATGTCCAAACCAACGCAACATTCCTTTCTCAATTCTAGTCACTACATCCTCTTTCAGTCCACAACGTTCTCTAATCACACTATTGCGTATCCTGTCATTCAAAGTAACACCAGACATACTTCTCAAGGACCTCATTTCTGCTGCATTAATCCTACTTTCTTGCTTCTTTTGCCATACCCAAGTCTCGCTAGCATACAGAAGTGTTGGGTCCAGCACTCTATTATGGATAGCCAATCTAGCTCTTTTGGAGATATTTTAGCCACTCAGGAGTTAGCCACAAAGGAGTACAATGCACCGTTTCAAAATTTCCTGCTTTTACTCTTCTTTCTATATCACCTTCACAGTTGCCATCCGCAAGAGGCTCCCCAAATAGACAAATTCTTTCACTTGTTCCACCCTTTCACTCCTAATCCTTATCTTGCACTCAGTCATTTCATCATCTTTTTCGAACACCATTACTTTTGTCTTAGTTACATTAATGTTCATTCCTTTCCTTTTAAACGCCTCATCCATTACTGCTACTTGTGTCTACAGGTCTTCAACCGACGATGCGAACAAAACCTGATCGTCGGCGTATAACAAGCATTTGACCAGTAGCTCACCCATCCTTATCCCAAAGTCATTCTCTGTCAAATAAGTCAGGCAACTGTCCATGAATAAGTTGAACAACCAGGGGGAGGCGACACATCCTTGTCTCACACCCCTGCGGATGCTAAACCAGTCAGTATATGCCCCATTAATTCTAACGCAAGCACTGGAGTCTTCATAGAGAGACTTCAGAGCTGGCAGCTAGACGCTGTGCCCCCATACACGGACAGTACCGTGACGTATTGTAACTAACTGTAAGTATCTTCAACAGCCACCAAGTTAAAGATATTAGCGACAATGGGCATTGTCCTAAATATTGTTTTTGAATTTAGAATGCGAGGTTAGCCGCCGCGGGAGGATATATGACAATTTATTTTAAAGGTATGAGGTCATATAATATTCACTGATTTTTTGTATCTTTGTGAATAAGTGTGTGACTAGTTCGACATTCTAACGTTCGTTCAACACGTGAATGAAAGTAGGTTTAATATTTTTAAATAAAATATGTCAAGATATTGACATTTCGGTATTCCGTAAAAAACAAATATAATATATTTTTTCTTACGTTTGCATAGATAAGGAGTCTTTTAAGTTTAGTTTATTTAAAGAGTTTTTGTATCGAGTCATGGTATTACTAGAAACTGACAGCTTGTAGGATATCAGTTGATGATGTACTTCTGTGCATGACTTACTTCCGGTTACGTGGACTCCGATTCTTTGTTAAAGCAGCCCCAATCGAAATATTCAGCCTAGGCTCTCAAAATTACCTATATTCTCGAAAAAATATATGAATATAAAACTTATTTTTTGAAGGACAATGGCCATTCTTTTATTTTTACAAAAAATCATCAATACCGAAAAAATACCGAAATACCGGAATTCCGGTATTTTAAATGTTGATATCGAAAAAATACCGGTTTTAGAAAAAGGGTCCGGTAGTCCATGCTCTAATCTAACCTAGTTACCACGGATTTCTACAAATATTACATCACTGAAAGATGATCACTGACCCCATCTCCCGTTAAATCAAATATTTTAAATTAGAATAATAAACGAAAGAATGTAGGTCTTTCATAAAGAAGAAAAATGTGCTACGAAAACATTGTGAGCGTTAAAACGACAGCCAGACTCTTCATTCATAAAAATCTCTCGATCTTATGTAATCGGATTGTAGTAAAATGGGGCAAAATTAAAGAAGAGATAGTGTAGAAGTGCTATCGTTCAAACACTTATAGATTGCCTAGTTAGTCTAGCCGTCTAGCGATTAACACGCTTGACACCACAACAGAGGTCGTGGGTTAGATTCCCAATGGCGGCTACGTAGATTTGTAGAAAATATATCCTCAGTCTCGGCGTATTTTTATGTTTGTGGTGTCCTTGCTTGTTTACCAGCATAGGGTATCCTAGTTTGGGACCAGGACAAGTGATTGTGTTGTGTGGAAGGTATTATCACAATCTTATGATAATTTTCAAATTTATTTACTAGAAAAGTTTCCTAATATCCATTCATTTTATTCACGGCCAGAAAAAACTTACTTATTGGACGTGACCTCGAAGCACGTCAAGGAACAAGGGTACGTAGATGCATTAAGTATTTCAAAACATCTTTGTGATTGTTTGCTTCATAGATTAAAGACTGGATGATTACAAAACACTAATGGACCCATATTCTTCGTGAAGAAAAAATATACAGTCTACGCGCGATGATCTATGACGAGGCGCTTTCATCGGTTCCATTCATTCATTCAGACGTTGCGCCACACTGTAGCAGGCAGGGGACCAGGGGCTAAAACTTTACGAGTATGTGGTGACAGGATAACCATTGCATTGCACAATACAAAGCTCCATTTGCCAAAATAAGCTGCTTACGAAATACTCTTGACGACAATGTGAACGATTTTCCTCATGAATATGTCTGTCACTTAAACTAAACTTTTAGATGGTTTTAGCCTAACAAAATAACCTTTAGACTTTTTAAAATATCAAAGAATTCAAATTATAGCTTACTAGGCAATAACACAAAAATGTCACCAATAATAATAATCTACATGGTAAATAAAGCATATCATTGCTTATATTGGTGCCATTTTAGTGTTATTGTGGTAGGTTAAATTGCACAAAGTAAATTCCACAAATAATTTTAATAAAAATAATAAATATTAAGGGTTAAAGTATGAAATTGCCGTTTTATTGCAATAGGTTCTTTGAATTGACATAGAATGTTCATGGTGTGAGGTTTTCAAATGAAACTTTTTTCAAATGGTTTCTATGATGTTCTTTTTTTAAAAAATGTGAAACATTTGAATATCGACTTTCAATTGTTTTTGTTATTCAATTTAGACAAGAAAGATGGATACTGCGAAAATTCGAGTGATTTTTAAATACGAGTTCCGACGCGGAACTAACGCGGCAGAAACAGCCCGCAATATCAATGCTGCGTTTGGAGAGGGGTCTACTAATGAACGCACCGTGCGATTTTGGTTTAAACGCTTTCGTGATGGAAATTTCGACTTAAAGAACGAGCCACGAGGAAGACCGCCCACACAGGTGAATAACGATGAATTAAGAGAGATAGTGGAAGCCGACCCTAGTCAAACTACTCAGGAATTAGCGGCATTGGATCACGTTACCTTACCCACAATATTGACTCACTTGCGTCAAATCAATAAAATAAAAAAATACGAAAAATGGGTGCCTCATAATCACTCGAATTTTCGCAGTATCCATCTTTCTTGTCTAAATTGAATAACAAAAACAATTGAAAGTCGATATTCAAATGTTTCACATTTTTTAAAAAAAGAACATCATAGAAACCATTTGAAAAAAGTTTCATTCGAAAACCTCAAACCATGAAGATTCTATGTCAATTCAAAAAACCTATTGCAATAAAACGGCAATTTCATACTTTAACCCCTATTATTTTGCTTTTAAAATTGGTGTAATACTAACCATCAGCGATATCGACTGGCCTGCTTGATGAGTGATTTCTTGGATCTTTTCAACTTCCATTTATGTTTAAATTGTCCCGAAAATAAACTCTAAACTCCCCCGAAACTGTCTTTTTAATTACAGTTGCTCAAAAAGTGGCGTATTGCAGGAACGTATAGCGTTCGGGATGTGAGCTATTACATACTCGAGCTTTTTCTTTACCTTTTCCGAACTCGTGCGTTCTCTTTCCCAACTGTCAAAATAATGGCGATTAAAAATAAAATACCAACCACGAAGGTTTTACTAAAAAAAAAAATTCATATAAGTTGGGTTCATGCAAATATTTCTAAAAAGAAGCTACTAATTTGTTTCAATATCAGATTTAATGATTTGATTCAATGAGTTAGGTTAGGTTTCATTTCATTTCATTTCATTAAATTTCATCTTCATTTCATATCAATAAAATAAATCTACTGAAGACTTGGCTGTATGGGCATAGTTCCCTTTGCCTACCCAGAATGGGTGAAGAAAAAAAAATCCCTGCTTATATTCTTTTACGGTTGGTGCCATTTTCCAACAATTTTCTTTTCTTAAACATGCGCGGAAATATTGTCATTACTTTTGAATAAAGAACACGCGAAGCATATTTACGTAGACTGAAAAACCAAAATCACTTCCCGGTGCGTTCTTTGAATTTGGAACGAAGAGCGCGCCGGCAATGTTGTATGAAACGGTGTGCTGTTTGAATTTAGAACTCTTTCATCTATCGTACAGTTTGCGTTCTCATGGCTATATAGCCACAGATGCGTTTACCTTTCGGCACAATCTGTAAAATAAAAATAAAAATTGGCGGTAAAGCGGAGTTTGTTGTTATTTTGTTAATAAAATAATTAAAACTAGTTCCGATGATTCTGAAAGTGAAAATAAAATGAACATTGACTGCAGTCTACCAGATCTAAGATCGGAAGCTAAATTAGCGATGGAAAACCTGCTTCCAGCAAAATAAAAAAAAAATATTATGTAAAAGGCCCTGATAGCTAGTGGTGGACTGTATGAATGTTTTGTGAATATTGATGGAAACACGGATAAGAAGATATTAATTTAATAAAAGTAAAGCACAAGTTATATTCAGTACAGACAGATTTAAGCAACCATCAAACAAACTACTACTGACGTGACAACGTCAAGTACAAAAAAATATAAACATATAAAAAGGTCGCACTGCAGCCAGTCGCCAACATTCCGGGCCCCCAGTGGCACACTAACATCTGGTGGCTACTGACTGAGGTGCGGCTTCCAGTAAAATAAGTTTTCGGGCCGGTCGGCGCAGCATGCCGCCTTTAGTGTGGACGTCTGCTACGCGGACCGCTCCGTCTGGTCCAAAGTAAACCTTCGCTACCCTTCCTAATGGCCAAAGACCACGAGGGAGTGTAGGGTCGGCGATCAGCACCACATCACCCTCGCCAAGATTCACAGCGCTGTTTCTCGGTCCTCTCGGTTGGAGCGTTGGGAGGTATTCACGAAGCCATCGTACCCAAAATTGGTCTGCAAGACGCAACGTTCTTCGCCAGTCACACCGCCGGAGTAAATCTGCGTCTGTCAGTGATGAGGTCCACGGTACGACTGATGAGGAGCCCAGGATGAAATGAAATGGTGTTATGGCTTCTGGGGAATCTGGTGAGGATGAAATGTAGGTCAGGGGTCTTGAATTGACGATTGCTTCTGCCTCAAGAAGGAGCGTTGTTAGGACGTCTTCCTTTATAGTTTGGCTCGTAAGGCAGGATCTGAGGGCTGTTTTTACTGTACGTACGAGCCTTTCCCGTGCGCCGCCCATGAACGGTGATGCAGGTGGGATAAAACGCCAGTTGATTTTATGGTTGGTGGCGTATTCTCTCACGGAGTCGTCGTGTAGACAGCGTAGCTCGTGCGAGGCCCCAACAAAGTTCGTGCCGTTGTCAGAAAATATGGTGGTGGGGGATCCTCGGCGTGCAATGAAGCGTCTTAGACTCATAATGGCTGCGTCGGATGATAGAGAATTGACCACTTCCAAATGTAACGCTCTGGTTGACAGGCATGTATACAATGCGACGTAACGCTTTTCTTTGCGTCGGTATATCGTTACTAAAATTGGGCCAAAATAATCGAGCCCGACGTGGGTAAACGGCCTTTTGTGGTGGTCCAGACGTTCTAGTGGTAAGTCTCCAGTCTGTGGTTGGATAGGCTTATTCTTCCATCTTCGGCAACGAACGCAGGAGCTAGCTATACCACGGATCGTGCTTCTCGCTCTTAGGATCCAGTATCTCTGGCGGAGTTCATTTAAGACGAGCTCGTTGAACTGGTGTGACGCTTTAATATGTTCATGCAGGATCAGGAGACGGGTGATATGATGGCGGCCGTCGAGGATGACTGGTGACTTCATGTTATCGTTTACTCCAGGGGCAGCCCTTATACGTGAATCTAGTCTTAAAAAACCATCTCTGTCTAGTACTGGTGCGAGTTTCTTAAGGCGACTATTATTGGGCACTGGCTTTGAAGATTGTAAGGCCGATAGCTCCTCGGGGAAACTCTCTATCTGTGCTTGATGAACGATCAACTTCTCCGCTTCCACTAAATCTGCAGCGTGCAGTTGGTAAGGAGATGTGGTGCCATCAATATGCAATTTAGAATTTGAATCTATTGGCCGAGATAATCTTAGCCTAAAGAGTCGTGCGCCCTGAAGAACACGGGCGATGGCGCGTAGTAATCGCAGCCAAGAGCTAAAACGCGTCAGATTCGGTAGTAAAGTCAAAGGTGGAGTGGTGAGGAACAGAACTACTGCGTCTGATTTTAACTCTGGGTCTGGTGAGTTCGGTTCCGCATCAGTAAAGCACTCAGTCGGCCAAGTACATGACGGCTCCATTAGAAATATTGGGCCAATAAACCATCGATGAGAAACAGTCAAGTTAATTTTTTTGGGTTTCGTCGCATCATCAGCGACGTTGAGAGAGGTCGGGATCCACCTCCAATCAGAAGGATTGGTAATTTCTAGGATCTCTCCCAACCTGTGCGCTACGAACGGTTTAAACGCGCGAGCATCGCTCCGAATCCACTTGAGGACTGTGGTTGAGTCAGTCCAAAAAGTGGTTTTGAAGGGCTCGAAACGATGAGCTTGTAAAATTGTTTGCGCAAAACGTGCCGCTATAAGAGCGGCTTGCAATTCCATTCGAGGGATTGAAACCGGTTTCAGTGGTGAGACTCGAGCCTTGCTCCCAATAAGTGCCGTAGATACGGAGTGGTCGCTATAACTAAAACGCCAATAAGCCACGCAAGCGTAGGCTTGCTCGCCACCATCGGCCACGACGTGTAGCTGAACGTCCGATACATCTGCCCTAGTCATATACCAGCGGGGAATTTTAATATTGGCCGCAATCCGTAACTGTTCGAACCAGTCCTCGCACTCGCTGACATACACTTCGGGTAGGGGCGTGTCCCAATTAACGCCTGACCGCCACAACTTCTGTATCAAAATGCGTCCCCAGATAACGACTGGCATCAGGAGACCGAGAGGGTCATAGATCTTCATGACAGTTGATAGTAGGTTGCGTTTGGTAAGAGTGTCGGTCGACATCTGAGACACGGTGCGAAACCCTAACGAGTCTTGGGCAGGATTCCATTTAACACCCAATACGCCGACTTCACTATTAAGAGGCAGATAAACGTCAGATGTTGAATCACTTCGAAGTTCCTTTGGAACAAGTGAGAGTGCCTCCGGGTGGTTTGAAGTCCATGCACGCATCTCGAAACCACAGGCTTTGTGCACCGTGATAACATCGGCGGCTAGTTGTGCCGCATCAGCGACACTGGGATAGCTGCCCAGGTAATCATCCATGTAATGGTCTTCAATGATAGCCTTACATGCGGCAGGGTATCTGGATTCTTGCGTTTTCGCATTTTTGTTCTTTATGTAGAGAGCTATGAAGGGACTACATACGGCACCAAAGATCATGGATGACATACGGTACTCTTTAAGGTTGCCGTCGTTACTGCGCCAAAGAAAACGTTGCGCATCCCTGTCTCTAGGGATAATTTTAACCTGGGGAAACATTTCTTTGATGTCGCCATTTAAGGCAACGGCACCTTCTCTAAAACGGAACAAGATGTCCAAAAGTGAGGACAAGAGGTCAGGTCCTTGTAAGAGGAGGCTATTGAGGCTTATACCTTTCGTTGCAGCAGCTGCATCGTGAACTGCTCTAAGCTTCTTCTTCTGTGGGTGAAAGACACCGAAGATAGGCAGATACCAACGAATTGAGCCGTCTGTGTTGACGCAAGAAGTCTTTTGCGGAAGACGATGGTAGTAAGTGTCTGGATCACACTCTTCGGCATAGTTTTTACTGATTACGCCATCTATAAAGTTTTTGAAAGCCGTAAGGAACTCTGGATCTTTTAACATTTGTCGTTCGAGTGCCTTGAAGCGAGATAGTGCCTGAGGGTAACTGTCCGGTATAATTTCCGGCAAATCTTTCATCCAGGGTAGACCAACTTCGAAATGGCCATCTTCTAGCTGACGAGCTGAGGATTCAATTATGTCTACCGCTCGTTCGTCATCGTCGTTTGGACGGGGACTCTTTTTCGTGATACCTAAAGCATCAATGTCATACTGACTTTTTATAAGGCTGTCCAAGTCATCCGAAACGTGATTTATGAACTCGAGTGGCTTTGATGAGAGAGAAAATGCACCATGGAGCACCCAACCTAGCAAGGTTTTAGAGGCGACGGGTTCATTCTTATTTCCACTACGTACTTCACGACTTAAGGATAAATGCCAGTCTGGCGCGCCGATAAGAACGGTAGGAGAAACGTCAGTGCAATATGAAAGTTCGTTAGTTAAACTAGAGAGGTGACTATAATCTGTGAGACTTATCGTGTCAGGATTCTGAGCTCGAAGCCCTAGGGGTTTAATAGCACGTGCGTTGTTAATTAAATAACGTTCGGCCAGGCCATGACCCCGAATATAGAAGTCGACATAACTCACGTCAAGTTCCTTGCTCATACCACTGACGCCTTCGATGCGAAGACGCTCCTGACAGGTGGGCTTTGCACCGATGCGTGCCGCTACCTCGCCGTCGATCAGTGTCGACGTGCTGCCCTCGTCGAGAAGTGCTGTCGTCTCGAAGTCACCGTCGGGACCCTCGACTATAACCGGGACTACCTTCAGCAGGCCGCGGGGGTGTGAGGACGACGGCAAGGATCCTGTAGCGTTAATTAAACAGTCAGAAGTATTTCCAATGTTGTCAGAGTGTTCGGTTGCGGTGCCATTGGTGCCAATATTATTAATGTTGACGGAACCAATTGAATCGATAGCGGACGCATCAGTCATGTTGCATCGTCCACTTGATGTCGCGCTAGCGTTGGTTCCTGCAGTTTCCGTGCCGTGGAGAAGAGCATTGTGACGTCTCAAACATCCGTCAACTCCACAACGTTTCGCTCGGCAGTTGTTCCATGTATGCGGGTTACCCTTAAGACATCGGTAACAGATTTTTGACTCCCGAACCCAGCGCCATCTATCGTCAATGGATAGGCCCAGAAAACCTTTGCAGGTCTTTATGTCATGAGGCCCTTGTTTACAAAACGTGCAGTGCTCAGATTTGGATACCGTAGCGTGTAGCGATTCCTTTTTTAATTGAAATTTGGGATTATTTGTTCGAGGTAAGTTCGGTTGCATCGGTTGAGTTGGCGCCTTAAATGTACTGTCAGTAACAAAATTATATTTTAACTGTTTGTCTGCCTCGGCCAAGAGGAATTGTGACAGTAATTCAAGTTTCGTTATATTTTGTGCCTCTGGTACGTGAATGGATGCGAAGTCCGTAAAGCGGGCTCTGGTGTGCTCGCTTAACTTAATCAAAATACACCGAAAAAGTTCCGGGGAAGACAAATACTCGTGTTGATTAAGTAACTTGAGGGTCGTAACGAAATTACGTAATTTATTGGCTAGGCCATTTAAATCATAAGGAGAACTTAGCTTAGGACTGTTGCGCAGCTCGGTGACCTCGCGGGCCACGAGGAGTTCCGGTCGAGCGTAAGTCTGCTCCAAAGCCTTTACGATGTCGTCGGGGTCGCCGGAGGTCCACATGAGTGACGCGACGGACTGGTACGCTTGACCGCGGACTGCGTTGTTCAAGCGGTCTAAATTCTCTGAAGGAGAGAAATTAGATTTAGTTCTCTCATAGCTACTTTTAAACGCCATCCATTGACTAACTTCGCCCGAGAATGTAACAAGTTCGGGTTTCTTTGGCCTATTGGAAAGAGCGTTAATAGCTTGAGACAATTTTGTTATAGGGTCGGAGGAAGAACGTTCAGATAACTGTTGTGTCATGGTGTCGTATTTATTATTAGAAAAGCTACTCGAATGTGTGGGTTTAGAGTGATTTGCACGGTTGACATCGGGCATGTAGAACGATACCGTGTTGGTAGGGGCGACCGGCTGTGAATAGAGTCCTTGCGGATTACTCGGGGTGACGGTCGGCGCCTTACCAGGTATGACTACTTGGGTTGTCGTGGTCTCGTTGGCATTTTGTTCTGAGACCCACGTGGAGGTGCGCTTTTCTACGTCGTGATCGGAAAATACGAATTACGACTACGAGCTGACTTATCTGATGCTTCCAATGCGGCGAGTTTTGCTTGAAGATCCGTTCGCTCCGCCTCGGACTCCAGGCGGGCAAGCTCACGTTCGCGGTCCGCTTGAAGCCGCACGAGTTCGCGCTCGCGCTCTACCTGGAGCCGCACGAGTTCGCGCTCGCGCTCTACCTGGCGCCGCATTGCGTCTGCTTCTAACGCCAATTTCTGAGCACGGACGGTCGCCGACGAACGCGATGAGTTGGTACGCTCGCTGCGAGTTTGCGTACTGTGGACGCTAGAAGCGGTTGGTGCTTGGGTATTTCCGTCGTTGCGTGTGCTAGAAGGAGCATTTGGGCAATCGGCAGCGGGACCAGGTTGTGCCACACTACTGGGGGTGTTGCCCACCGTGGGTATGCTCATTCTATCAGGCAGCGCCGAAGCACCGACGTCGGTTG
The DNA here is from genome assembly GCA_947308005.1 of Yponomeuta malinellus. Classification (NCBI taxonomy): domain Eukaryota; kingdom Metazoa; phylum Arthropoda; class Insecta; order Lepidoptera; family Yponomeutidae; genus Yponomeuta; species Yponomeuta malinellus. Next base: position 6,631,220 of record OX370998.1, on the reverse strand, counting down.
TGGTTGAACCCGGCCGGGTGCCGCGCGGTGACCGCTCGCGGCGATCGCGCTGCACCCGTTCGGTTTCCGTAGTTACAAAATCTGTCTTTGCCTTACTCCGTGTTTCAACCATGATGAATGCGTATGTGAATAATGTAAGTATTTTATTCTACGCGAAATGGAATCAAGAATGACTTATATCTGAAAAAATTATGACAGATGATTTTCGCTGGATGATATTTTTACGGTGAGAATGGACCAAAATGATAGCTAGTGGTGGACTGTATGAATGTTTTGTGAATATTGATGGAAACACGGATAAGAAGATATTAATTTAATAAAAGTAAAGCACAAGTTATATTCAGTACAGACAGATTTAAGCAACCATCAAACAAACTACTACTGACGTGACAACGTCAAGTACAAAAAAATATAAACATATAAAAAGGTCGCACTGCAGCCAGTCGCCAACAGGCCCCTTTTTAATTCCTTGCATTTTTTTAAGAAAAGCACTATATATGCATCGGCCTAAATGGCAATTGCCTGTCTCGTATCATTGAAGTCCTCGCCTGCGGCTCGGCCTTCAAACTCATACTCGACCTGCAATTGCCTATTTCGCTGCCTTTGCAATAATGTACTATTATTAACTTGCTTCTTTTTTTTCGGCTGCACCTCGGCTCGGGTAGACATTTGTCGGAACTCTTTGCAATGACAGGCTTTCCGCACCCGTAATGGAATATACTAATTGTTCACTGAAACGCAGTAAAAATATGAGAGCCTGAACTGAAGGTAGGCTACCTTGCCGAGCAAAAAAAAATGCCACTCTACTTTTGTGAACTCTGTACGCTTAGACACATATTTTAAAGATCCCATACCTCATCCTTCAATCCTTCTATACCTTATGCTACTTATGTGCCATTCCTGGTAATAGAATATTCCCAGTGTTACCAACATGTACAATGCCATATTTAATTATTGTATGATATTTACATAATCTAAATTACTATAGGTGCTCGGATTTGAAATACAAATAGTAGCATGACAGTTTGTAAAATTCATGATGGCTAAAATTTCATAATATTTTTTTTGTGTGTTGGTAATATCACCAGCATTACGTACGGTACGCACATACCTAACTGCTCTAAAGTATGTAACCCCTAAGAATTGCATTTCCTGACACTGTTTTTACTACGAACAACTTTCGTTTTGAGTTTCTCTTAGTTCGATATTTTTCGGAATACACAATTACATAATAACACATTCATGGAATTTTAGCCAATAAGGCTACTCTATGGCCACAATTGCCAATATGGCAACCTCCTATAAATTATTGTGCTTCATAGAAGAATGTCCATTATATTCAGCATATTGCCGAAGGGGAATGGACGAGATTGGCAGGGAACCGGGAGGGTTGGCGTGACAGAGAAGAGGCCCAGCAGTGGGCTTTATCCACATGCTGAATAGATCGATATAAGTATTCCACTTGTAATTAATTTTAATGTTTATTAACCTCTTTATCATGGTCCATCCAAGTGTGTCATATTCTATTAAATTCATTGGAAACCTGAGTGTCTGAGGTATTCTCATACCCTAAATTAACAATCCGCGGTGAGAGAAGTGGGACGTATATAGGCTACGTACAACGTAAAAAAGTCCCAAATTTACACCATAGTACAGTTTAACAATTACGAGTACATTTAAACTAAACCCTGAAAAATTTGAATGTCCCTCCACATTACTGCTGTTTCATCTTTTGATGTATGAACAAACTTCATCCAAATTCCTCAAGTACATCATAAACGCGTGATTTAGTATTATAGTATCGATATATTGAGTAACATCTTCACAAATTTTAAAATTTGAGTACCTTACATACATACCGTACATACTCTCCCTATGAGTGTAGGCCTGTGCCCTGGGCTACATAAAAAAACCGGCCAAGTGTGCGAGTCGGACTCGCGTACGAAGGGTTCCGTACCATTATCTATACAACATTAGACACAAAGATCGAGAAAAAACGGCAAAATATCATGTTTGTTGTATGGGAGCCCCCCTAAAATGTTCATTTTATTTTAATATAATTATTTATTTTTTAATAAAGAACTACATATTCTGCGAATATTTCAAGCGTCTACCTGTTGCCGTTATTAAAATCAAGCAAAAAACGGCAAAAATACGTTTGTTGTATGGGAGCCCCTCTTAAGATTTTTTTTTTCTGTTTTTAGTATTTGTGAGTGGATGACCAAAAAGGGACCTCAACGGAAAATAATTGATTTCGATAAAATCGCGTTTGAAGTTTCGTGTATGAACAGGTTTCGATCACAAAACGTAGTGTACGCTGTGTGTAAGGTGTAATTTTTCCGAAACTACCTCGGCTCACAAAAAAAATCATAAAAAAATAACTACGACGCCCTAAAAATATTCTGGTTAGACCAAAACAAAGCTAAAATACCACAGATAAAAAAAAACGGTTTCCAATCCCTCCAGGTCCCGTTTTGGTCAACCACACATTTGTTGTTATAACGGCAACAGAAATACATCAATTGTGATCAATTGCCTAGCTATCACGGTTCATGAGATACAGCTTGGTGACAGACAGACAGACGGACAGTGAAGTCTTAGTAATAGGGTCCCGTTTGGCACCCTTCGGGTACGGAACCCTAAAAAGCAAGTGGATTAAGATTATGTAAATGCATTTTTCACCTCACTAGCTCGTAAAAGCTCTGTTTATCATTCGAAATCTGCGTGGAAAATCGCACTTTATCCGCTAGCGTGGAAAGTGTTTTTAAAATTCGAATATTTTTATTCAATAAAGGTTTCGTACAATAAATTACATATATATAGAACCTCATTGGTTTCGTAATAGTTTATATTCTCTGCAGCCAGTCCATTGATGATTGAAATGCAAATACTTATTTCATGTCATGCGCCAGCCTCATTTAAAGAATCGCACTGGCCGGCAAGAAAATTTGATTTAAAAAATTAATATTGTTTAAAACTGTTTTTCTTGCACCTAACATTTTCCTCGCTTTAGTGAGGTGAAAAGTTGTGTGTTGCGCTCGGCAGCAAAGTTATTTAGCGTCTCGTACCTTGCTCGTACCTTTGAAACCCTCGCTACGCTCAGGATTCTATATTTGAACCACTCGCTTCGCTCGTGGCTCAATCCTAGAATCCTTCGCTTGCTCAGGTTTCAATACAAGGTACTCGCGCCAAAAATTTACTTTGCAGCCTTGCATAACAAATAACTATTTCAGCAGAGATTGAAAGGTCACGCGTGAATAAATAGAAAACGAGAGTGGTGAGTTGGCATTCGCACATACAGTTGTTTTTACAATTAATTGGTGTTGTCATGTAGGACGAAAGGTCAATTCTACAAGGTTATACACCCCCGACTTTGAAAACTAGAGATGTTATAATTTTGACGCCTGTGTCAGTCCTATGTAAACATAAGGAAAAATTATCCGCTAAACATCTGGGCTACACAACAAATGAATACACTCCGATATTCGTATCTGAACAACTGACTGCAAAGGGAGCTCGGCTGCATTTTTTAGCAAGAGACCTCACCAAGACAAAGAAGTATAAATTTTGCTGGACCGCATATGGAAGAGTATACATTAGGCAAGATGAAAACTCACCTAAAATTGTTATCCGGAGTGAAACTCAAATTAATAGCCTTATGCAATCAGAATGACTAGTACTGCTAAGATACTATTGGCGCACACTATTTTTTTATTTTTTATTGCCTATGATTATTAATTTTAAAGTGTTTCAACATGTTTTTCAAAACGCGCTAACTTATTCACAAGATTTTCAAACGAAAATACAAATACACAAAGACTCAAAACAATACACAAACACACAAAACAAAAACTTACACAGTTTAAACAGACCCAAAACTTACTCGAAGTACCTAAAATTACAAAAGTATCCTAAGAAAATGAAAATACTATTCTTAAACTCGAACAAACAATATGAAATCTATTCTAGAAACTATACACAGATCAGCTATATAAACAAATATGGATAGTCACTTCAATACTATGAACGATATAGACAATGTGGAAATCGCAAGTGTATGTGAAGGTGACATTGAATGTATTTCGAAAAAAATGACAATATATAATAGTACTGATTTCATAATAGTATCACAAAATATCAGAAGTGTTTATTCAAATTTCGATGACTTACAGGTAAACCTAATTCAACTTAAACTTGACGCTGACCTTATAATACTTAGTGAATGCAGACTTAATTGTAATAAAAACATTCCTCAACTTAATAATTATGACTCTTTCCAAACAAGACATCATTTAAATCGAGCTGATGGAGTGGTTGCCTATCTGAACAACACACAAAAAGCTCAGGTTACCGAAATACAATTAATACATGCGTCCTGTTTACAAATCAACACACCTGAAGCAATTATACTTGGAATCTACAGATCTCCCTCAAAATCGAATGCGGAAGACTTTATAAATTCTCTCGGCCTTTACTTAAGCTCAATTAAATCGAAACAAAGTATAATTATTGCTGGAGATATAAACATTAACTTAATATACAAACACGATGAGAAATCACAAGATCGTTCGAATAGGCTTAACTACCTTAATATGATGGCAACACATGGTCTACTACCAGGACATACAAAACCTACAAGAGGTGAAAACTGCCTCGATCATTACATGTTAAAATTACAATCTAAAAAGAAGTCTGCCGCAATTGCGATTGCAAATACGACAATTACAGATTTTACTGTTTTATGTCCTGAGTTTTATGTCCTGAGTTGCTACAGCTACTAATATGGAGATAAAAGATAGTCAGAATAAAGTTCACTGTTAATTTATTGTAAGCTTCTACAAATCGATAACACATTTCATTAAGACAAGTACACGGGTGGAGAGAGCGCGGTATGGGGAACAACTAGCGCGACCGACGCCACGCGGCAGGAATGCTGATTCAGACAAACGGATCATGTTGTGTCCCCACATCATTCCCCCTCCTTTTCCAAAATTTTATCAAAAATTTTCAAAATTCAAAAATCTAAACACAATATTTCAAATAGTTACAATCCAATTCTACAAATGCTGATGCGCGCGGCAACGCAGTGCCCCAGCGCCTATCGCTAGCTGCAACTTGACACCTACGATCAGCGCGTCCGCTTATCGCACGTATACAAGCGCTTGCTACTAGACTTTGCAAATATTTTAAATCTTATTACACTTTTACACTCTGCCTACTCCGTAAGGGATATAGGCGTGATTTTATGTTTGAATTATTACACTGTTGAAACGAAATACACAGACTAATTAGGCTATTGCACGTGAACTTTAAAAAATATCTATGTCTAACCCATATTTTAAAATTATTACGTTTAAACTAAACGAAACCACTGCTTAATAGAGGGACACTAAACACAACACACCACTAATATGTAGGAACTCGTTCCGAAGTCGGGTGCGCTGTCGCTGCTACTGCTACGGCGCCCCTTTCTATTGACGAAATTACATCTCTCACCATTGCAGACTTAGCCTTCCGGCTGCAATGTCTGTACCCCTTAAGGACTACTATCACTCCAACTATAGCAATCACCAAAATAACGAAAATGCTGAACAGTTCCACCTTCTTTTCCAGCGTCGTGGTGGCGTTAGCGTCGTTCGCTCCGACTTGGGCAATTACAACTTCCTCGTTTTTGCTTTGTGGAATACCCATTATGGAAATGATGCTCATTTATTTTTCAACAAAACTACTTAAGATATGCAGTGTCCGTCTACTAAATTTGTCTGATAAAATAAAATTAGTGTTTTACCTTAAATATCCATTATTATTTGCTTGCCTACATAGATTTTTAGTAACATTCCATTCTGTTAAAAAGCAATATTTTATTTTGTTCATTGCTAAAACAATACATTCCACTATTTGCAATAAAATTCGGGTTACACTACTTAACTAAACATACTAAGTAAAATAATTGCACTTTGTACCTTATGCTTACTACCGCGCGTTATAGTGAGCGTAAAGTACAGTCGCGTACAACTTCTTTAGCAAATATAAATGTACGATCATTTTAAGTAATCGATTACTTCTACCAATTATTTTTAAGATATATCGAACAGTAAAATTAAAATACAATTATTTCACAAGTGTCCATAAACCTTACAGGTGGCTTCACCACTCTTCCACTTCTAGTTACATGATTATTTGCATTTTTAAGTATTGGTACTCTACTTGGCTCTGATTCCGAAACTGGCGTTGTCTGCTCATGAGTTCCGGAATTGGCTGTATTGTCATTTAAATCTACATAATATGCCGGTTTTAATCTATCCACCGATACTCGTACCTTCCTGTTCGGTAGTTGCAATAGGAATACTTTTGAATTTCTCTCAAGAACCTTAAACGGACCATCGTACGTTGGCTGCAATGGCCTGCGTACGGCATCATTTCTAAGAAATACGAACTCGGTGGTACGAAGATCGGGATGGACAAACAATGATCTTCTATCATTATTATTCCTACTTACAGGTTTATAACTACGAATTGTCTCTCTGATTTTATTGACATCTACACAAGAGTCATTTCTCACTGCATTATCATCGTAAAAGTCTGATGGTAAACGCAACACTTTACCGTAAGTCATTTCCGCGGCACTAGCACTGTTATCACTACGCACAGCGGCTCTTAGGCCTAATAAAACTGTCGATAACTCACTAACCCACGAACTCGCACTTGCGTTCAGCCTCGCGGTTAATGCAACCTTCAACGACCTGTGCCATCTTTCTATGGCTCCGTTGGCCTGCGGATGATAAGGCGTTGTACGCAACTTATTAACACCTAACAGCTTCATGAGTTCGCTAAACAGCTGACTTTCAAACTGCCTGCCTTGGTCCGACGTTAACCTCACTGGGCAACCGAATCGAGCAATCCAACCCTCGAAGACTATCCTTGCAACAGTTTCGGCAGTAACGTCCTTTGTAGGGTACGCTTCCGGCCAACGCGTCGCTCTATCTATCATTGTCAGACAGTATCTATAGCCATCCTCAGTAGTTGGTAAGGGACCTACTAAATCAATATGTAGATGCTCAAACCTATCGCATTCTTGAAACATTCCGATCTCTGACGTAGTATGCCGGTTGACCTTTGAACGTTGACACGGCAAACATGCTCTGGCCCACTCGCCAACATCTTTGTTCATTCCTGGCCAAAAGAACCTTTTTGCTATCATCTTCCGAGTAACTCTCACTCCGGGATGACTGAGGTTATGCACAGCATCAAAGGCTAACTTGCGAAACTCCTTGGTTAGGTACGGTCTAGCATTGTCAGTGGACATCTCACAGTATATAGTTTTTCCGCTCGAAGGTACAACTATTTTTTTCATGACTACATGGCCACCGTAATTTTTTCGCAATAAGTATTCGTCATTGTTTTGAGCTACTGCTAACTGCGCATAATCGATCGTTGTTGGGCCGCATATGGTTTCGACACGTGATAAGGCGTCAGCTACAACGTTGTCGTCGCCTTTAATATGTCGTATGTCAGTTGTGTACTCGCTTATTACAGTCAAATATCTAGTGCGTCTCGGATTCTCTTTTTCTGGGTTTATTTTTGTAAATGCATATGACAACGGTTTATGATCGCTATATACTGTAATTTGTCGTCCTTCTATCATATTCCTGAAATGTTTAATTGCCATGTAAATAGCTAGTAACTCTCTATCATATGTTGAGTATTTTTGCTGCGCGTCTGTTAACTTCTTAGAAAAGTAGCCCAATGGTTCCCAGTTGCCGTTTTGTTGTTGTTGTAACACTGCCCCTATACTGGTATTAGACGCATCCGTCATGAGTGCTAACGTAGCGTCTAGACGTGGGTATGCCAACCTCACTGCCTGACTCAGGCTCAACTTACATTTCTCGAAAGCTTGCTCGGCATCCGGTGTCCACTGTATGGGAGTTTTATCTTTTTTCTTTGCTCCGTGTAGGTATTCATTGAGTAATGCTTGGTTTTTTACCGCACCCGGAATGTGTGGGCGGTAAAAATTAATCATCCCTAAGAAACGTCTCAGTTCTTCAATAGTTCTTGGTTTTGGGTAATTTTGAATTGCGCTTACTTTTTCATCTAAAGGCCTTATTCCTTCAGTGGATACCTCATGTCCTAGAAATTAGATCTTCTCCTGTCCAAACGCACATTTAGAGATATTGATAGTTATGCCATACTCACTCAATCTCTCGAACACTTGACGTAGATGCTTTTTGTGCTCCTCTACGTCATCGCTTGCGATTATTACATCATCTATATAGGAGAATAAGAAATCCAGCCCCGCGAGCACCGTATGATTCATGAATCTTTGGTAAGTCTGAGCTGCGTTGCGGAGTCCAAAACACATCCGGGGAAACTCGAAGAGGCCAAACGGTGTAATAATGGCCGTTTTCTCCACATCCTCTGGGGCCACAGGTATATAATGGTAGGCCCGGTTGACGTCAATCCTAGAGAAAATTTTCTTGCCAGCTAATAGGTATGTAAAATCATGAAGACGTGGAATTGGGTACCTGTCTGGTTTGGTGATGGCGTTCAAGGCTCGGTAGTCTCCACACGGCCTGATGTCGCCATTCTTCTTCGGGACGACATGGAGCGGGCTCGCCCAGGCGCTCTTGGACGGCTTGCATATGCCCAACTCCTGCATGGTCTGGAACTCGACTTTTACCTTCTTGTAACGATCCGGAGGCAGGGGCCGTGCACGAGCTTGCACAGGCGGGCCTGAGGTTTCGATGTGATGAAACACTGTGTGACGGGCACTTTCTCGAAATGAAATCGGTTTAGTAATGTCCGGATACTGAGATAAAATTTCGTTAAACGGGTGATTATCGTCCACTGTTTTAACTGTCACTTCACTACTTTGTACTATCGAGGCCACAGTACCTAATTTAGTCACTCTGTCTATTAACTTTTTCGCCCGTAAGTCCACTAGTAATCCAAAATGGGTCAGAAAATCCGCTCCCAAAATTGGTTGGTTCACTGACGCTACCACAAAGGTCCACTTAAATTTTCTACGCAAATTAAGGTCTATTTCCAAATTTTTAACACCAAAAGTTTTTATCTCAGTACCATTAGCCGCATATAGTTTATAGTCTGACACATTTGCATCGCACTTAAAAGTTTTTGGTAGCACCGAAATGTTCGCACCAGTGTCCACTAAAAAACGAATTCTATGCCGTCTGTCCGTCACACTAAGGCGGTTAGCTGGCTGGGCAGTACAGACATCCGCCTCTGTCTGCACTCCCTCTAGTTTCCCTTCTTCTTCCATGCACAAGGTTCTTCGCACCTAGTAGCACGCTCCCTGTAGCGATAGTGATAATGACAGAGCCAATCCGGGCTATTCTCATTCCTACGCTTACTGTTTGACCTGCGGGAGCTGCTACGCCTTCTAAACGCTGGACGTCCTCGACCGCATTGATTTCTAAATCGAGACCTTGACCTCTCTAGATCCCCCATCCTCACGTTGAGCTTTGCTATCTCTGCTACAATCATGGCTGCGTCTGTTGATAAAGGCGGTGCCGTGGAAGGAGATGCTCTCACGGCTTCTACTTGCGCTGTGCGAGAAGTTTCCATGATTTTGTCCGCTAGTTCTGCTAGTTTGCTAATATCCTTTTCATCCACCACTGTCAAAACTCCTCTAACCCATGACGGTAAATGATTCTGCCACAGAATGCTCAATGTAGCATCCGGAACCTTATTTCTTGCCAGCTCCTTCATCCGTCTCAATAAATGGCTAGGCTTTTGTTCGCCTAATTCCATTTCTCCTATAAGTTTTTGCAGTTTCCGATTTTCTGAGTCTTCATATAACTGTAACAATCTATTTTTCAAAGCCACATATTTTCCAGTTGCTGGCGGTTCACTAACAAGATCTGTAATCTGAGTGATGGTCTCTTTGGCTAACTTCGATAAAACAATGTTGTATTTTATTTCATCACTAGCATTCTGTGGTAACAGCGTTGACTCTGCGTGTACAAACCAAGCCCTCGGTTGATCAATCCAAAAATTCGCAATACGATTTGTGATGGATATCGCTGCCAACGACTCCGGCATTGGTGATGGTTGGGGTGGTTCCGAAATTTTTCTTGTGCACTGTACCTACTCACTGTTTAAAACTCGTTACAACGACTAAATAATAAGTCGCGTTTGCGCTCTCCCCGCTTGCCCTTAGCCACGCGGAACACCGGACTCCACGTGGCGAGTTGCTCCCTATCAAACGATACAAAAAAAAATGTTCACTTTTCACTCTAGGGTCACCAGTTTACTGTTTTATGTCCTGAGTTGCTACAGCTACTAATATGGAGATAAAAGATAGTCAGAATAAAGTTCACTGTTAATTTATTGTAAGCTTCTACAAATCGATAACACATTTCATTAAGACAAGTACACGGGTGGAGAGAGCGCGGTATGGGGAACAACTAGCGCGACCGACGCCACGCGGCAGGAATGCTGATTCAGACAAACGGATCATGTTGTGTCCCCACAAGATCATCTTATGATTATTCTAAAAATATCAAATAAAACTAAAATAAAACAAATTAATAAGACTAAACTAAAAATAAATATTAAAGATGCATTAGAATACTTAAATAACGATAACCTTCAAACTTTACTAACTTATAATAATCCAAATACTCTGGCAGACCATTTCATAAGTAAACTGAAACAATGTCTAATAATGAATACAATTACAACTAGGATACCAAACAAAAATCAGATGATTAAACCATGGATGACTTTAGGGTTACTGAGATGTATTCGAAATCGAAATAATATGCAAAAGAAACTAAAACTTGACTCAAACAATGAAGTACTAAAAATCACTTTCAAAAGATATCGCAACCACTGCAACAGTTTAATTAAAAACCTGAAACGAAAGTTTGATCGCGATAAATTAGCGCATGCCCAGAGAGATTCTAAGAAATTACGGAGAGCTATAAACAACATCACAAACCGTATATCAGCTAAGAAACAAAATATTGAACTTTTAGATTCCGCTACAACTCCTAAGGAGTCCATTGAGAAGGTAAACACCTACTTTGCTAATGTTGGTAGGACTCTCGCGGAAGAAATAATAACGGGTAAAAATGCACTAGCGAACACTGGCCCTACGAATTCAACAAGTCCACTAACATCTTTAGTCTTATTAGATACAGATCCTGGAGAGGTACATGCTATTCTATTCGGTCTAAAATCTGAAAGTTCACCTGGATGGGACAACATCCCCACTAGTTTTCTTAAAGCAGCCCATAAACTAGTAGTCCCAATAATTTGCTACCTAGCGAACCTGTGCTTCCAAACGGGTAATTTTCCTCTAGCTTTAAAACAGGCAATTATAACTCCTGTGCATAAGAATGGAGACAAGACTAATCCTTCCAACTATCGGCCTATTTCTGTCTTACCAGTTTTATCGAAAATTCTAGAAAAACTCATTAACAATCGGTTAATAAAATACTTAACAAAATTCAATATTATCTCAGAGTCGCAGTTTGGTTTCAGACAAGGAATGTCTACGGAAGATGCCATTCTGGCACTTACTAAAACTGTTACAACTAAGGTAGATAAAGGGGATAAATGTCTCGGCGTTTTTCTTGATTTAAAAAAGGCGTTTGACACGGTTTCTGTCTCCATCCTCCTGCATAGGCTAGAAGAGATTGGTATTAGAGGATTACCACTCGAATTGCTCAGAGACTATCTTTGTGACCGCAAGCAAACTGTCAAAATAGGACAAACCGTTAGCTCACAAGTAACGGTGTCCTACGGAGTTCCCCAGGGCAGTGTTCTGGGACCGACACTCTTCTTAGTATACATAAACCAGCTCTGTAATTTGATGAACAGACTTTCTCATACGCAGACGATACGGCAATCATCTTTGCTGGTAAAACCTGGGATAGTGTCCGCAGATCATCTGAGAGTGGACTCCTAAAAGTAGCGGCCTGGCTAGAATCAAACCTTTTGACTTTAAAGGCACTAAAAACAAATTACGTTTGCTTTACGAAGTATGATCGCACTCAGCCACCAAATGACTTTCGCATTAAAATCCATAAATGTGGAAACCCACCGAAAATGAACTGTTCGTGCGTCACTATAAACAAAGTTAATTATGTAAAATACTTGGGTGTCATTGTTGACCAACGACTCTCCTGGCATGACCACACCGAACTTATCATAAATAGAATTCGTAAGTTAATATGGACATTTAAAACCCTGCGACATATAGCTACAAAAGACCTCCTTAAGAACATTTACGTCTCGCTGGCGCAATCGGTTATCTCATTTTGCCTTCCTATATGGGGTGGGGCCACAAAAACAAAATTTGTTGAATTGGAAAGGGCTCAGAGATCTCTTCTAAAAGTAATGTTTTTTAAACCCTACAGATTTCCGACAGAGAGTCTTTACACATCAAGTGATCTCCTTACTATTAGAAAACTATACCTACTAAACTTAATCTTAAAGAAACATAACTCTCTTCCCTATGATTCAAATATAAAGACCAAAAGAAGGAACTATAAAGTGGCCATTGAAGCGCAAGCTAAATCAACTTTTGCTAAGAGGCAGTATGAAATACAATCAGGTCGTCTATATAATCTCATAAATAAAGAACTCCAAATTTATCCCCTAACATACTGTCACTGCAAAAAGACACTGACTATTTGGCTTAAGACAAAAAGTTACGACGAAATTTAATCAATCGTGCAAACGATAAGATGAATATACACACACGCACACGCGCGCACACACACACACACACACACACACACACACACACACACACACACACACACACACACACACACACACACACACACGAACACACACGCGCGCGCACGCGAACACATACAAACACGTACTAAAATTTGTTTCATTTAAATTTTTCCTATAAAATAAAATGTTATTTTTAAGTGTAACTTCTAGAAAATAGTTTATACTGGCTATGGAAGAGCGGAGTGTCCTAACACAGGCATCTATTTGCTTAAATGGAAGCTCCACATACTGTTAAGACAAATGTACCTAAGTTGATGAAATAAACATTTTATTTATTTTATTTTTATTTTTATGTGTGACCTCAAAGCCTGATGATGATCGGCATAAGAAAGGGGGCAATTAAAACAGGTACTGAAAAGCGAAATAAAAAAATTAAACCGGATAAGTGCGAGTCGACTCGTCCACCGAGGGTTCCGTACAAATTTGCAGGTATTTATTATTATAAATAGTTCAGGAATCGAGTCCGCAGTTTTTTCCGAGCTTCTCGGAGACTGTAAAAGTAAATAAGACCAAAAGTTTTTGTGACTTTTGGTCTATTGACCGAGAAAATGGAAAAGGAAAATTTTGTTGAGAATTTTTGATAATAAACCACTTCCAATAGAGTGGTTAAATTATTTTCACTGAAGAGATGGTTTACAGGGTTTTAAGTTGTAGAATAATACAAATTGAAATATCATTGCCGCCGCAGCCTTCGGCGCAATCACTGTCCATAGAAGAATGACCATTTAATTTAGTATTTTGTATACAGTTTTATATCAGACTAGCTGTCCCGGCGAACTTCGTACCGCCACAGAATCCGTTTACACGATTCTTGCACAACATTCGCTCGCACAACGCCATCTATTTTAAACTTAAAATAAATATTATCCCACGGGAAGGCATTACCGGCATATCAAGTATGCTGTCTCAATTCAGGTCTTTTATCTGTACGCCAAGTTTCATGTAAATCCGTTCAGCCGTTATTGCGTGATTGAGTAAGGAACATCCAAACGTCTTCACAAACTGTCACATATATAATATTCGATATATTAGTAAGATAGCAGTTTTATTTATATCAGATAGAGCCGCTTTAAAGGAGCAAAACTTTAAAACTACTTTAAGTAACAATGCACGTAAATAAGTTTATATAAATGACAAACTCTACTTGGTTCGGGTATTGCGCCTTATAAAAATAACCCTATATATATATCAGTGAACATTGTTTATTTTGCTAAAACACGACAGTGCTATAAATTAGCCCGTGTAATGTATTCTTTTTGCTAGAAACTTTCGATTAATATAATTTCAACAATAAAATTTCAAGTCTCAAAACGACAGTTGTTGTAAATGACCAACTCTAACCGAAATTTAATAAACTATATTTTACAAATAAACCTTGTACAGTGTCTACAGCACAGGTGTACAGACTTCCCATTTACCTTATGACGTAACCTACTTCTTTCTTTTTCACACCTCCTGCTCGACAATGCCTTATTACGTACCGTCAAATATCATCGTAAAGCATGGCCTTGTCTCTCGAGGGCAATAATAATGAAGAATTTCCCTAGGGAATAAAGTGATTTGAATTTAGAATGTCAAAATTCGCATGAAAACTATGGAGAAGCCTCGCATTGCAATTCGAAATTCGAATTGTTGTTCGAAACTCACCTCTTTTTTTTCTTTTTTTTTTCTGAAATACTGTGTCCTGTGACCGCGCAAAACACCAACAAAAAAAAGAAAAAAAGGCGCGAATTGCAAATACGAATTTAAAAGTTATATTCAATTTAAGTTGCTAAGCCGTAAAAGAGTGTGGACTTTATATTTAATTTCAGGTTTTAATACATATTTTCAACTTATGCAGCCCTGTCTTTTTATTGTCTCCCAGATGGTGTGAAAAGTAGAGTATTCACCTCTGGAATAAAACATGTCTTAGTCTCGGGCGGTATGAACCCCTCGCTTCACTCAGGACTCTACATAACTCCCTCGCTTCGCTCAGGAGTTAAAATTTAACTCCCTCGCTGCGCTCGCGAGTTAACTCGGAGTCCTTCGCTCCGCTCAGGGTTCAATATGCCGCCCATGACATAATACATGGTTTTATTCCCTTAGTACATAATCTACTATTATGGGGTGGCAAGCATCAGCCGCGCGTAAGCATAACCGTAAAACACACTTCTTAATTTCATCGTTTCAGAAAACATTTTAGTCGCAATCCTCACCGTCGGGCGTTTCAACTCTCTGTGGCGTGTGATATATTTGTTTTTAATGATATTCGACAAAGTACTGATCCCGGGAAAGTGCATTTGAATTGCGAGCCGGCGCCACTCGAGGTGAACGCTCTCCAAGTCGCCACCCGTGCGGTGGCTAAGAGAAGAAAAATCGATTCAACGTCGAACTCGTTGCGTAACGTGCAGTTTTACTCGAGAAGATATTCTCTACCTAGGGTTGCCAACTTTTTTTCTAACAAATATAGTATTTTCGAAGCTATTACCTCTAGAAATATAGTAGATAGCAAAAATAATGGTAAAAAATTTAAAAAAATAGCGGCAGTCAAGCAAAGAGCGAGCTTTAGAAAAAGATTAAGGCTTGGTTCCGCTTTACGTTAAATATAGTAGTTTCGCC
The DNA here is from genome assembly GCA_947308005.1 of Yponomeuta malinellus. Lineage (NCBI taxonomy): Eukaryota > Metazoa > Arthropoda > Insecta > Lepidoptera > Yponomeutidae > Yponomeuta > Yponomeuta malinellus. Next base: position 6,615,851 of record OX370998.1, on the reverse strand, counting down.
TACTATATATATATTTTTAGAAATATAGTATTTGAGCCCCTAATATAGTACAATACCATATTATATAGTAGGGTTGGCTACCCTATCCTTACCTAATGTTATTTCTGCTAGTACTAGTAGGGGCTCTGTGTAATCAAAACTCGAGCCCATACTTTAATTGCCGGCAAAACCGTTTTAGAACTTTCATTTCAATAAAGCATAATATTTTATCAGAAAATTATTTTGTAATGAGGGCCCTAAAATTAATAGTCTTTGTTACATTTATAGCGTAATTACCATAGTATTTAGTTTTATTTATAGGCTAGGCAATTAACTTAAAGCCATTATTTTTTCATAGATATGTTGTACTAGCTATTGCCTGAGCCTTCGTTCGCGTAGAAATTTTTATGTGTATTTTTCCGTGAAAAAAGTAGCCTAAGTGCTATTCCAGACTATAATCTAACTCTGTACCTTTTATCCCGATCCGTTCAGCCGTTCTTTCTTTCCTGACTTTCGCATTTACAATAGTAGCAAGATTAGCGAATGAACTACTGATTGGCGCAAGTTAATAAAATAAAGTAATTAGGCAAATGATTCGTTCACGCATCTGATTCTGATGCTGAATGTAGTTTTCAGTCTGAACAGCTTTAAAGCTGTTCTTACGTGGAGCTTGCTGGCTCGCTCGCAGAATTTGATAATTTTAGTGGTTGTAATAAAATGAGTACCTAAATATACTTTTGATAAATGTGGTCTGAGGGTTTCATAGATCATTAAATAGCGGATGTTTACAGCATATTTTTCTTATCCTGTACTAAGTTTTTGATTAGGAAAATTTGATTCAACAACTTTTCTTTATTAAAAACTACGTAAGTAGAGGAAAACAGAAATATGTTCAAAATAAAATGTCTGTAGTTTAATTATGCATCAACCCCGTGACCCCATTTGCCAAAAATTTACTATAATATTACAATATTTAAAATGAATTTAACAATATTCATATTTGCACCTACCACCCGTCTCACTTTTCTTTCAGCAACTCTTCATCGTCGGTTGCCTGGAAGAAATTGCTATAAGCAATAGGTATTTTTGTAAATATTTCATGTTTGTGTTTTTCCTAGTACAATAAAGAATATTCTTATCTTATCTTTTTTAAAAAAAATCATTCTGCAAGCGAGACGGCATGCCCAGTTAGCTATCATCAGATATCTTTAAAAACGGTATTTTCTTCGTTATTAAATACTCTAGAAACCATTCAGCAGTTTTGGTGCAGAGTCCCAATAACCAGTTTCCGGGCACAACAGCAAATTAGATGAATTATTCATATTAATTTGGAAAGAGTAATGAAGATAACACAGCTTTATTGTTGTTAATCGCTTAAAATTACATAATGATTGCTGAGTCAAGCCAAAAAATCGTGAAACACCGTCACACTAGGTACTGTACGTACGACTGCACGCCATGAAAAGTTCGACTCTCAGAGGCACCATGTGATGGTGAACTTGTAAAGATATACGTACCTACTGTTCATCACAATGGGGCAACATGAAACTAATTACAGATGGCGCCACTGAGATGTGCCCCGACAATGTTTGTTTCATTTTCTGATTTTTTCATGGAAACTCGTAAAAAAGGGAAAGCTGTAGTTTATACCAAAACTGAAAAAGCAATGTTTTGTATACCGCGAAAGGAATACAGACTGTAATACTAAGGTAACCTTAAAAATCTTTTTTTAATCTTTCTTGCAGAAATAATCGCATACCTTTAATTAAATACTGGCTGGGTTATTGATTATAAAGTGTAAAATGTTAAATTTACATAAGAAAGTTACTCAGAAACATCGAACATCGTTGTAAAATTATCCACACTATGTACCATATCGTCGGCTTATTGCAAGAAGTCATTAACTGCAAAAGCTCACTAACCGCTTTTTTTTAAAGGTATGGACATAGAGATGTATTGAACAATGATACAATAGTGGTGTTTTAGTATCAGGCATTATTTTAACGATATTATAGGGAATAAGAAGGAGGAAACACAACCATTAACTAACACGAACTAAAAAGTCCTTTTTCTCCCAATAGTGAATATGTCGGTTAATGAGTTCTTGCAATAAGCCGACGATATAAACTTACTCATAAAATGATACTATTTCTACATGAACTCCCTTAATTTTATTCCAGTTTGGAGACGAAGCAGCTTTTTGAGCATAAAATGATGCTGCGGGACTACTACTTGAAGGTTCTTATCAACAACAACTAAATTGTCCTATCAGATGTATTTATATCTATTTAGATCTGCCCAGTTAAATGCTATGGGCTGGCTCTGAGTAATGAAGTGCTGCTGCTTACATATTTTGAGATAGGTACGGGCTTAGGCCCAAAGTGATGCGTGTTACAATGTATGACTAGGATTTTATTAAATAAAACCGATGTTTACAGGTACTCAGGAACATTGTTTTACTTCACTTACAAGTGCAGGGATAATAGGTGGCTTTACATTTGCTAAATGGGTTGAATCATTGAAATCAAGGCTTGCATTTCTCGTTCTTAGTTAGTTTTAGGTTTAACAGTCTACGTACCTAAAAACTGCCTCCGTTTTTAACAAGTGTGAAAGATTCAGACCTGAAAACAAACAAGAGTGATAAAACATAACTTTTAACTAAGATTCTGAATGTATTTTAGTAGTATTGTTCGTATTTACCTGCAGAAATATTTTTTTGGTATTTGTTTACATCAATCATAACCTATTTATTAACTTCTTGATATTCGTTTTACTTCCTCCAAATGGATTAGGAGCCACAGTTTTTCTTTTGCAAACTGAGCAGTAAATGCGTGAACACAGATTTTTTTGAAAAACGACACTACACATATCTCTGGGGTTTATATAATTACAAATATTGTGCTTTTTCCGTACAAATAGACAAGAAAATGGGACATCCTCAATTTTCAATTTTTTGACAGTTGCTAACCCCATTAGGGGAATAAGTTTTCATAGCGGAGTTAAACTTTTTTTAACTATAACTTGCCACATTATATTAGGGTGGCATCCTTTATGAAAAATAAAACAACTCTTATAAAAAATAACCAACAACCCGACTGCTGAAAATTAACTACTAAGCAGGCGGGACCAACGCAACGAGTCACACATAATGTTGAATTTGGGTCCCACCTGCTTAGTAGTTAATTTTCAGCAGTCGAGTTTTTGGTTATTTTTCAATAAGGTTTTTATTTTTGTCTTATTAGTGATTTTTTAATTTTTTTTTCAATGCAGTTGGTCGTATAGTTTTCTTTTTTGTGTAACAAAATTATGCGGAAACCGACTCTTTATTTCACGCGTGAAATAAAACAGTACTGAAATCCTTTATTTCACGCGTGAAATAAAGTATTTTTTTAAGTTTTTGACTCTGTGGTGCATGGTGCAAGTTATAAAATTAAAAAAATACAAAGATGCAAGGAGGTTTTGCTGTCCAAAAAAAAAACAATTATTTATAAGTATGCGCGTTCTAGCAATAATTGAATGATGATAAACACCATAACACATAAGATTCTTGATAATCTCATTTAAAAATACGTGTTTTGTGTCCGCAAACAAAAATATTTTTCACATTATTGGCTGTATGTACCTATACTGTACCTTTGCCTCAAGAAATAAAAACTGTATGAAACGCGCGCTCTGCAAAGAAAGCACGCTATTTTGTTGTAAATAGACTTTGGTGAAATAAATAACTATTCTTTATTATACTTATTTTTTTTGTTGTATTTCCTCTCAAAATGCATTGAAAAATGTTGTAAGATACTTGAGCGTAAAAGGTTTTTATCCGAATGCGTGCCAATGAAAACACTCGCGGTGCTCGTGTTTTTAATTTGGCACTTATTCGTATAAAACCTTACTTTCCGCACGTGTATCTTAAATAACTATTATTGGATTTCTGCTGATTTCCTATAACCCTCGTGCCAACACGACCAAGCGATTGAGATCTTATTTGTCAAAATCTGACCATTGGTTAAGGAGTTATGAGCATACGAGCCAAATAAATTACCCTCATTTTGGGCTCCGCCGCAGTCGGGTAAAAACCTCAGCGTTTTTGTTAGTAGTTCTTAATATGGTGGCCTTTTATTATTATTATTATTGACTGCCTTCAATAGATGGCAGTCGTTAAGCCAAGTCAGAGGCCTTAGGGCGGCTTGACAACTTCTGACAGTAGACGAGCCACTAGTCTACAAGCCTCCACCAATCCGGACTTGGCCCCCGTGGTGGAGTATGGCCTATACCTTCCTCAGGGAAGAGACCCGTGCCCCTCGGTGGGGACATAATGGGATGATGATGATGACTTCGTCAGCAATTGCACAGACAAAACCTTCGGTTTCCCCAAAAAGGTCACCGAAACGTAGCCAGTTCACCGATGCGAGCAGGTCCACATCGGGCCCTGTCAAGGCCCGATAGAACCGCCCGTGAAGCTCCTTGCTCTTCCACACATTCTTGCGATCCTCGATGCTGAGCACCGTTGGCTTGCGCCAGTTCTCGTTTGCCAAAGAGAGCGGCGTGAGACTCCTGTCCACTGACACAACAACCCGATGCAACCCACACTCATTGTTAAGGAAATATTCCCTGAGACTACACACCTCGCGGTTGTGGAGATTTTTGGCGTTTAAAAAGCCGCGACCTCCACACTTACGCGGGATGTATAGTCTCATAACAGATAAGCGTGGGTGTAGCATTATTATTATTATGTACACCCAAAAACAAAGTGACGTCATTGAGTTTTCTTATTATGACAAAATAATATTTATATTATTTATGTAAAAAAAATATATATTTAATTATTTGTTAGCAATTATTTTTTTGTGTCAATATTCTTATTAGAAAACATCTAGAATTTAATGAAAAAAAAAAATTTTTTTTTTGAGTAACTTTGGTAACTTCGCATTTTGGGAGCCCTGTAAAGTCCCGAAAAAAATTGTTGTTTATGTTAAAAATACAATGTTACACCTATCTAATTTTGAGGCACCCCATTCCGACAGGCCGTGGCGCCAGTTGTTATTCCCGCTGCTCTTTTTAGTCCATTGAGGTCATATCCAAAGTCCAATTCATTGAAACATCAATAAAGAATCGCCTCCAAATAGATCATATCAATTACAAAGCGATATCGCCATGAATTTGACATCTCTAGGTCAGCGAAGAAGGCCGTTTCTGAAACCTTACCTTGATTATTTTAAAGTTTTTTTTCAGTGCCGGATATAAAATGATAAGAGGCGAGTTTATTCGTTTGTTTTGTAAACATCGTAAATAATTACTTTGATCTAACTCCAAATGATAATAGCATTTTTCAGCGAAAATTCCTTCGCTGTATCTCTATTTCTGAAAACAAATAGTATTTTCATAGAAACACAGTTTCCGGTTCGCCAAGAGAGAGATTTATGTTCGATCCACTAACTTATGTTCGGATATGTTCACGTAAGGTAAGTTCCTATCAGTGTTTAAGCCGGGTACGGTTACCCAAGTTCATCGATCATTGAACTCCACGCGATAATAGAAACAACTTTCAGATCCAATCCGATCACTCAGATTCAAAGCAAACACGCAGGCAATTCATGTGAAAAGGTAGAGATAAATAATCACGTTGTATATATTGTAACGATAAAATAAACGTTTCGCTCCTTAAAACTTATTAGAATAGACGAAAGTGTAGCGTGTGTTAGCGAAAAAGTGTAGTAAACTGTGTTGAACTAAGCCTGAGATGTGAATGAAACTCGCTTCTTTGTTAGAGCCATAATCTGGTTACTAACCCTGCTTCTGAGAAACTGTTTCTGTACCCTTCGGGGCTTAGTACCTACCGTAACGTCAATGAACTACATAGAGCAATAGTGCTTGACCTCAGACCCACTAGGATTGAAATACGAACCCGGAATTAAGATCCTACTGGTGCAGTTGACAGCAGGTCAACCTCTAGATATTTTGTTGCAGTCACTCCTAACGTAACAGAGTAAAATGCACGCATGTTAAATTAGATTTGCTGTCTACTGTACTTCGTTATTTTGCGCAGATAGCTGGAAATCAACTGAGACCAGAGAGGTGAACTGCCGGCGCGACGTCGCCACCGCACACGGATGTTTTTCATCGGCCAGCCAATTAAACTAATAAACCAAATAAAATATCGATTTCAGCAACATCTTGCAAAATTATAACGGCTTCTAAATCGGGATCGATGAATTACTAACGGCTAAAATTAACGTGGTTAATGATTTACGAGTCTAAACAGTCAATCGGGAACTATACCATCAATGTATCATTCATGGATTAAGAGCACATCTAATTTTCCACCGAATCTGGGTATTAGATCGTTCTCTTATGGTTTTGTTTTTTATGTTAGATTTTCAGAATAAAGCAACATTTCAAGTTAAAATAGAAAACTGAAATAGAAGCTCGTCTTAATTACTCGGTCGATGGTCTTGGAATTCCACCACCTAGAATAGGTATCCGACCAAAGATCGCAAAATTAATCAATGCCTTGTATTACACTAGACGAGGTTGATTTTCTTTGAAATACTTGCAGAATAAAATTTGAGAACAAAAACCGTTAAACATTTTGGGAAAGCGTGCATCTACTCCCGTGGAATGTTTTTACTGAAATAGAAAATTACACTTAATTTAGCTTAACGCAAAGTCATTGCGGTCGATGGTCTTGAAATTCATCCACTCTGAACAGGCTAACCAATTAATTCAAGATCGCTAAATCAAGATCGCTAAATTAATCAATGCGTCTTATACCAGGCGAGGTCGATTTTCTTGAATAAAACTTTGAGACGACAAACCGTTGGAAAATTTTAGGAAGACGTGCATCTGCTCGCCGCGGAAAATTTCTACAATAATAACAGAAACGGCGTGACTAAATTGCAAGACTTCATCGCTGATATTTATTAGTTCACAGAATCTTGAACATTCAGCGCTTGTCCCATCTTCCGACATCTTAAATTTTTATTCGGTGACAGTGCACGTACTAATGTTTAAGTTAGTTTAGATTAACTTTAACGTTGTTCATATTCAGTACGTGATCTGCAATATATTCGAGGAGACGCGCGTGTCTTTGTCAACATTTAAAGAAATATGTATAGCAATTTTGATGACACGTATCAAAAATGCATTTACAAAGACGAACGTTTTTAGCCAGAGTGTCTGAGCTGTTCGCATACCTCAGCGCTTGAAATTGTCAATCCGCGGTGGGCACGCATGGCAATTATGCCCATACTCTCTCTCTGAGAGAAGGCCTGTGCTCTGCAGTGGGACGTATATAGGGCAGACAAAAAAAATGTTAACTTTACTAAAGTTCGAAAGTAATGTTTAGAAACATATAAAAGGACATTACAAAAAACATGGATATCGATACGCCATGCTGTACTATAAGTACTTTGACATTAGGCAAGTAGACTATGCGGTAATGTGTTGCTAAGGGATAATTTTATTTGAATCCCACGCCAAGGTAGAGGTAGATTATTCCGAAGATAGATTAGAAAAGAGACACAAACACTTTATTGCAGACAGTATTATAAAGGTATTCTTACCCACACGGTTTGCTACCTACTCGTTTAAAGCCGAGTACTCATTATGGAACTGTTAGTCATAACCATTGCTAACGATGGGCGTGGAAGACTGTGTTCGCATGACGAAAACTTGAAAAACCGGCCAATTGCGTGTCGGACCTCGCGCAGTGTAGGGATCCGTAGAAAGAGGAGGTTTTATCTGCTTTCCAGAACTAACAACTTGATCAAAGTAATTTTCAATGGATTTTGTACGAAATTTTCCTTTGATAAGTTGGTGGCCTATTACTGGTTAATATAACGCCTTAATATTAAAGCTTAGTATTTCATCTCGCAAACGGAACCTTAAATCGAAAAATGATCTTGATACACCCACAATATTTCGACTAATCCAACGATACCCCACACTATGGTGTAGGTGAAATAAAAATGCATCTCTAATTTAGGTGTAGGGGAGGGGAGGTGCCCCAAAAAAACTTTTTTCGATATTTTATTCTACCGTTTTGTCGGCATAATAAATATGTATATCTATGCCAAATTTCAGCTGTCTAACACTTATTCTCTCTTTGCTAAGCCGCGGACAGACAGACGCACAGACGGAAGGACATGGAGAAACTATAAAAGTTCCATGTCGACTACAGAACCCTAAAAAGATAAAGATAAGATGAGATAACTGAATGAATGACGGCCGGGAAGGAGAAGGATCTCTGCAACATCAAGCAGTGGACCGGTGTTGAAACCACGGAGGAGCTGTTCAGAATTGCACTGAACAGAGATCGTTGTAAAGAGCTGACTGCCATGCCAACCTCCAGTGTCTTCACTGAAATAATTTACAGTAGGCTCAGAAAATTTTAAGCAGTGAATAACTGAGCAGAATTAATAGAACGAAGGTATAATATTTCAATTTATAAGGTCTTGTCGAGAACTATCTCGGGGTCCACTCTCTGCTGTCCATCTCTAACAGTTGCGACTTTTCGGCAAAAATGTAAAGGATTACCTGGTGTCGGTTGCGAACCGACGATAGTTTACATACGAACATGTTCTACTACTACGGAGGCTCTATGTGGCTCATTAGTCTTCGTGCTATTAATTATACACTGCTTTTTCGACCGATTTATCTTTAGTCCAGCCTCAAGACTAGCAATGCTAAGTAGCAAAGAGAACCATATCATTGGCGAAGAGGAGGTTTGAAAGCCTTTTGCTGCCGCCGACGTCCATGCCTTTGCTCGCCCATGGGACCGCCAGCTTTCTGAACACCTCTTCAAGGGTGCTTGTGAAGAGTTTAATAGATAGCGGGTCGCCTTGTATGTATTTACACCTCTCGTACTGTATTATACGGTTACAGTAACAGTCCGCTAGTGAGACCCGGCTTAATATAACCACTTCGCGCCACGTAGACGCCGATAAATCCCTTACAGCGGTCGGCCTGGGACGGACCCCGGTCACTGACTCATATAGGCAAGAGATCTGGCAGGAATATTTGCATGTCAATTCTGATATCGCTACCTTCTTTCCATAAAATATATTTAGATAAAAAGGGGTTTGATCTCGACATAATAATATCACTGAAGTAATAATAAATAATAATAATATTAGGTTATATTCTTTTTGTTGCACTAACCCATGCTGAGGACAATTTAAAAAATCTATTTAGAGGTGGAATTTTTAGCCTCTAAATAGGTATTTATAATATTAGGTTGCTTAGCTTTTTGAGGTCTAAGCTTTGAAGCAATTTTCGTATTAGAAAACGTTATATTATTAGCTTAATTCCGGATTCACTTTCTTGATTTATTGTCGGAATAGTCCGATCAGGTTTTGCTCTGATTCGCTGAGCTGAGTTGCTAATAATGTACTACACATTTGTATTTGCTTAGCATAGTTTTAGTAAAGTTCAAAAACGTTACATGTTGGTAATATTTTTGTCTTCAGAATAATTAGGTAGTAAGTTAGCGCATAATCTAATTACCTATTATTCGATTTCAAAATAAAGTCACGGGCGACACAGAGACCGCACGAAAACGACCTTAGAAAATGTGTGGAAGTACCAGTACGATGAGTCGGTTTCACGTTGACGGTCGTCTTATGACGTCGCGACGTCGTCGCCCACCAGCTCACTGGACCAACGATCTAAGGCAGATTGCTGGTAGCGGCTGGATGAGGATGGTCGAGGACAGAAAGATCTGGCGTGGATTGAGGAGGCTTATGCCCAACATACAACAGCGGTGGTAGCCTAGTGGGTAGAACATTGGACTCGGAAGCGGGAGACCCAGGTTCGATTCCCAGAGCGGGCATGTACCTATGACTGGTTTTCTAAGTTATGTACATTTGTGAAGTTATAGTAGCAATACCACTCGCTATCTGTGAAGGAAAACATCGTGAGGAAACCTGAGTGTCTGAGCTATTCATATAGGTACCTCAGCGCTTGAAATCGCCAATCCGCGGTGGGCACGCGTGGTGATTAAGCCCATACTCTCTTCCTGAGAGAAGGCCTGTGCCCTACAGTGGGACGTATACAGGCTGCTTATGCTATGCCCAACATGAACATTCCCGCTGGAATGATAGATTAGATTGGTCTGAGGTACCCACACATATTATTTAAAACTTCACTTCTTCTTATACTACACTGTCTTTGTGCAATAAAGAATTAATAATAATAATAACACTTACTTATGTCCTCTATTCAGAAATATCATTTGTACGCACAATCATACATAGTTTTGCGTCATTATAATCAGCCATTGACGCCCACTGCAGGACATAGGACATAGGCCTCCCTTATGGTTTTTCAAGCTTCCCGGTCTGGTTTTATAATGTGAAAAAAATTCAATATTTTCGATTGATTACTTAGATAGGTAAATATCAAGATTCAATTCAATTCAATTCTGCTTTATGGACTCAGTGCACTCAATATCCAGTACAATTTCGCCAAAATCACATGTTAGGCAAGAACATTTACCAAATACCTATCAGAAATGAAAATCTGATGAAAACAAAATATCCTAAGTAAAAAAAGACCAATAGGTACCAAGATTATTTGTACACAAATTAGTTTTTTAAGTTCCTGTACCATTGAGGATTCCGGACTTATTTACTCTATGGTTTTTGATATGTAGTCTAACTTGACTCTTACTTTTGACACTTTAAAAAAAGTTTAGTTGTAATGAGGTCATACGTTCGAAACCTATTTTCTAACTGGACACTAATTATGCGCACCAAATCCTTTCGGAATCCTGATGTTTGCGATAGCAATTAGTATGGAATTTGACAAAAAATAGGCTATTTGACAGTGTGAAAAAAAAGTATCATAATTATGTATATGTATTCTATCCTAGATTACAGATAGAAATGACAGCTTTTGGGCTTAGATAACGGCAGTAAAAAGTTCAGAAATAAAAGTATAATAATTCTGGCTAATCAGCCAGATCAGACTGACCTGCTGCGCATCTTTGCCCTCGGCGCCGGTATTCGATTGTATTATATTAAAATTACACAATTATTGTATTGTTGAGTTCCGTTTTTGTTGATGCTAATTGCATATGCAGCAGAAGATAAAGGAAAGAAAATTTCGCAATTTGGGAATAAACTAGTAGTAAGTACCTAGCTCGAATCGCTCGTAGCCCCGGCTGCCTGAGTGATCTTAAACGATCACGAAGGTTAAGCAACACAGGGCGCGTCCAGTGCATGGATGGGTCGCCGTCTATGCCTAACGCTAGTGGCATTTTTCCGAGCGGTTCCGTGCTTCGCAAGGCACGTTAAGCTGTTGGTGCCGGCTGCCGTCGATAGATGGCAGTCGTAAAGCCAAGTCAGAGGCCTTAGGGCGGCTTGACAACTTCTGAGAGTAGACGAGCCACTAGTCTACAAGCCTCCACCAATCCGGACTTGGCCCCCGTGGTGGAGTATGGCCTAAGTATACCTTCCTCAGGGAAGAGACCCGTGCCCCTAGGTGGGGACATAATGGGTTGATGATGATGATATGTATTCGTATAAATGATGAGTTTTAAAACCGATTTAAGACATTTTAACTAAGAAAATGGATCATTTATCCAAAAAAATCAGGATAAAACTTGATAATTTTGTATCTGTATCCGTTTTATCGAAAACGGCCTGGCCAATGCACAGTCAATGTTGGAAGTCGACATTCTTCTGTGTAGTTGACGTTTGTTTGCTTACTGACCAGTGACGTCACTGATTTCTATGGGACGCCATATGGCCCAAGATAGCGTTCTTGCGGCTTATTTTAAAAATTAAAATCGAAGATAAAAAAAATTTGCTTTCTTTAGAAGAAATACACGGAACAATTTAAAATTACCACTTTTTGAGCACTCAATAAATACCAACAAAAAATCTGAGATGGTTTTCAGAAACCTGTCAAATAGCCCATTGGAATCGTTCAGGATTGGGTGCCGCAGCTTCGATTGCGTGAAGTTTGGGCATTGCCCTAAATATCCAATGGTCAAGTGGTTATAAAAAGCTTTGAGGCTTCCGTCAACAAGGAATCCTTATATTTTCGCCATGTTCGCCCGTCTGTCTGTCTGTCTTTCCGCGGCCTAGCTCAGAGACGATCAGTACTAGAAAGCTGAAATTTGGCATTAATATTAATCATGCCAACAAAACTGTAGAATACAATGTTCATTTGTTTAGGCTACCCTGCACCTAAATTAGGGACGATTTTTTCCTCATCTGTTCCATGGTGTAGGATTGATCGTTTAAAAATAATATGCACATATTATAAAGAAGTTAAAAGGAAAACTATCACGGCTAACTAGGCATTACAAGTAAATGAGTAATAGTTGACCAATCGTACTATTAGGAACTAGATATTAAGTACCTTATCTCTGTTAATTACAGGAGTGCAGCAAAGAGTTATTTCTCTGTATCTAAAAGGAAAATTTCGTACGAATTCCATTGAAAATTACTTTGATAAAGTTCTTATTTGTATAAACCCTGGATTGGAACCCTATGTTACGCGTGGACCGGCGCGCGCGTGGCCGTTTTTTCAAATATATGGTAAGTCTATTGTAACAACCTACAACGGTAGTCAGACTTTGCATTTCGCATTGTGGACGCATTGTGCTGTCGTCGTGGGGCAGAGGGCAAGTGAAGTCCAAAGTCCAAATAACTTTGCATTTTGAAGAAGAAAAAATACTTCTATTAATCGCCACTTAGACTCAAAAATTGGATGTTTGTCACGCTATGATGGATTTGATGGATTTGATCCTGGACGAGGATATCTCTACCTCGAGCTGGATTAAACGTAGAGTAATTTTGTCTAAATCCCTCGCACACGAAGTCATTGATACAACTAAACCTAAATCCTTTTAGGAGAAGGGTTGTTATGACGATATTTCCCACTTGAATAACTTTGACACAGACAATCAATGGAGGAATTCTCCCGAAACAAAGTACACAAAAGACCGGCACCTTTTTTCATTGTATTACCCCAAAACCGCTTACTTTGCGGCCCACCGCTCGCTTTCGTTCAATTGAAATCTCAGTAGTATAAAGGTAAAAGTTAGCGGTCCTTCCTCCATTTACGTAGAGTTTGCATGCAGTGTCACGGGGCGGGTCGATGGCCCACGCCAGGGCGGTGAACTCGCACTCAACCCCCGGGAGTAGCGGCCTGTCACATAATGGTAGACTTCACGACACCGGATGTTACTCATCTTATGGGGTTGATGATGATTATGTTAGCTTAGTGTCTGGGTCTCTTGTGGGTAGTCTTAGCGTGTAATACATCTCTTCTACTCTCTATACTACAGTATAGACATTTTTTCTTGCACTTGCTAAGCTTACAGAGATAACTCGCCGTTGTACATGTTATTTCTTATGAAATGCCCTGCTAAATGTTTCGTGGGCAATAAAGTATAGATAAACAGATAGAGAACACTTTATTGCTCAACCAGAAAAACAAAACGAACAATTATTATTTCTTAAATCTAATTGTTGTAAAACCGTGAACCGGACGACGCAGCGTGGGCAGGACGTAGACGATCTGACGATCTGGTTACGGTGACCGGGAAACTTGGAAAACCATGAGGGAGGCCTACGTCCTGCAGTAGGCGTCAAATGGCTAATTATGATGATGGTGATGATGATGAAATCTAAGCAATGTTATAGTATATTTAATTTATTACTCAGAGCTGAACACAGACTTTCATTAACTAGAGTTTGAAGCTCGGTGAAGCTATTTAATTTAATTTGAATGTCAAAAGTGAGGCTAAACAAATAGGTCCGTTTTTTGTCCCTTAGAAAGAAAAAAAAAGAAATGGTTGTTTGTTACCTGCACAGAACATATTACAATTTTCTAACAAAATAAAATTTTCTCCGAAATAAGGTAATGTTTTTCTACTGTCAACCTTATTAAGCGGTCATTGACTTCACAGTCTGTTTATGAAACGGTTTTTGTTATGCTTTAACTAAAATCGACATCGTTTAACGACCAGAAACCTACAGGTTTGGTCAGAAATAAAATATTTTCCGTTATCAATAAAATTCTTTGAAATATTGTTATCTGAGCAGCATAACATTCCAAATTTTGCAGCATACAATTCCAAATTAATTGGTCTGGGAATGAATAGATTATACACGTTAATTTCTAGGTGGTTTGAAAGCCGCGATTATGTAATTAGTAACTAAAAGTACACTTGTTTGGATTATTACTTTTAAGTATAGACGTAAATTAAAAAAAAAATTGTTGAGAAATTTTGTTTCGAGTTGAGAAATCCTGTTAAATAAAATGCACTTAGAATTGGTACCGCCTCTCTGTCTAACGGAACAATGACCCGCGGACCCGCGGCACGCACGCACCGCTCTGTAGCCTAATTATGCGCACCAAATCCTGAGCGATTCCAATCGTCTAACTGTCAAATTCCATACTAATTTGACAGTTAGGCGATTGGAATCACTCAGGATTTGGTGAGCGTAATATAGGGGCTGGATGGCTACTAATGGTTCTAATACATTCGAGTTTGTGTACGGATGTTTTTGAAAAGTACGTCTTTTTTTAAAAAAAGCTAGCGCATTCGACAACTATTATCAGGTACGTTCATTTTGCTATTTATTTCAAACCACCAAAATTAATGCGGTATATTTTGCCAAGCAGTAAATTTTTTACGGTGATGATAACTCATTTTTTATTATGAAGGTCACTCATGCTGTGCCGTGCTCAGCACTGCTGTGGACATGAAAACAACTAATGGGTAGAACTAATACCATAAATAACCTATACACAATAGTACCTAATAAACAAAATCATTAAGTATTATGACTGGAATAATTTTGAGCTTGTCAGTCAATGATCTAAATGTTGTAACTTTCTAGTTGTACTCCTCATGTAATGTGCGTATCAACAACCTCTACATTTCGGTTCCAAAGTAGCCCGTAAAGTAACTAAGTAGAGTGCACTAATTTAATGGTTGATGTGCTGTCGCTTTGTAACTACTTGTGTAACATTTATTTTTCTACTATAGTATAGCGGGTAGAACATTGGACTCGGATGCGGGAGACCCAGGTTCGATTCCCAGTACGGGCATGTACCTATGACTTTGTTTTCTAAGTTATGTACATTTGTGAAGTTATAGTAGCAATACCCCTCGCTAACTGTGAAGGAAAACATCGTGAGGAAACCTGAGTGTCTGAGCTATTCATATACCTCAGCGCTTGAAATCGCCAATCCGCGGTGGGCACGCGTGGTGATTAAGCCGATACTCTCTCCCTGAGTGAAGGCCTGTGCCCTACAGTGGGACGTATATAAGCTGCTTATGCTTATAGCTCACTGTATTTTCAAAAAATCAAAATGTTTTTATTCAAAGTAACCCAGCAACAGCGACTTAAGGAACGTTACAAGTTAAAATAGGTGTCCATTTCAAAATCTAGATCATTTTAGAGAAAACATGGACAAAAAACACATAAGGAGAAATCAGCAGCATTTATCGATTTCGGGTTACTTTCATGTCCGCCCAACGTTCAAGTATAAAGCTTAAAATAAAATAAGACCGCTATTCCTTATTCGACCACAGGGATAATAGTTCCCACTTTAAATTAAACCTTACATCCTTGAGATAAAGTTCAAAACCAATGAAAAATTTATACTAGCTATGGCCGTTTAAGGGTTAAAGTGGTTCGTACTTTGGTAGGGTTATGCCGGAGGTGAATGTGACGACTGTGAAGGCGCCCTAGTTTACACACCCGACTTATCATCGGATTTCCTTCTGCAGAGGTCAGTGAGTCTGAGAGTATCTACTCGTACATGCCCTGCTTTAGGGGAAGAAATGTTCCATTCATTCAATCAATTTATTTATTTGTAAATTAGTAAGTAAATTATACAAGATGTTATAGTATAATAAAGTCGCTCTATGTCTTGCCTTTGGGCGTACAAACTTAACTAATATTGCAACGAAAATTATGGAAGAGATTGCTTTTAGCGATTTTAGCGACCGCCAGTTGTATACTATATAAATTAGATACATATTTAATATTTTTCATGTATCTTTATAACGTATGGTGTGCAATAAAGAGTATTAATCTAACCTAATTTACCTGAAAACAGGTCGGTCGTAAATGATTAAAAATTCTCAAAAGTACTTCTGTTCCACATTTCGAAATTAACTGATGTCAATGACATTGCTAATTCACTGTTGAAGGTTCCGATTCGCATGTAGCCAGTTTTTTGACTCTTCGGTAACGCTTCGGGTTTAAAACGTATTGAAATCAAGATTTCAAGAGACGAATATCGTAAGAGCTACGTAGTTCCGTAAGACGAACGTTGACTCCGGAAGCCCCGTACTCCATAAAGTTAGCTCAGTAATTGAAAGCACCGCGCTTAGTAATGAGCTTAGCGACGAACTGTGGTATTCTATTTTTGGAAAGCGTCCTTTTAGAGGAAAACAATTTCGGGAGGGCATCAAAGGGAGCCAGTTTTATTAGGAAATTACTCTAATTAAAATTAATTTCTTAACTTAGATGGCATTGATACCCTTCCGATATTGTTCTCGTGTGCTTGAGTAAAGTAATTTTGGTTAATACAAAAAATTATGACCCGTCATTTTTTATTTTTTTCTAAATCTTGGTTAGAATGTCCCCCTTGAAAAACGTCGAACGGATTCAAAGTCACCCTGTAGTTTGGTACATTGAACTAGGGAAACAAAACCGTCGGAGGTCACGGCTGTCACATGTCAGCATTGTGTCGTTTATTCTATAAAGTTCTTCAGAACGGTTTTGCCTGAAAATCCTTGTTTTTTTAGTGTTCCGTACCCAAAGGGCAAGGGACCCTAATCTAATACTAAGACCCCGCTGTCCGTCCATCCGTCACCGGGCTGTATCTCATGAACTTCTATCTATCTCATTATTTTTTTGCCGTTTTGTTCACAATCTTTGTGTCTAATGTTTTATAGATAACGGAACCCTTCGTGCGCGAGTCTTATAGCGACAACGCAAATACATCATCTGTGAAAATTTCAACTGTCTACCTATGTTATACTTCTTGTGTACAAGAAAGAAATATGGAAGAAATTGCTGTTAGCAATAAGGCCGCCCATTGTACTTTTTCATTGTAACTTTCATATTTTATGTCTCGCTTCTTGTGTGCAATAAAGAATATTCTTATCTTATCTTATGTTACACATAAAATAAAGCAATGAGAACGGGTACATAGGCGAGCTTATTTCTATAGAAATTTCTTCCAGCCAACCTATCACGGTTCATGAGATACAGCCTGGTGACAGACGGACGGACCGACAGCGGAGTCTTAGTAATAGGGTCCCGTTTGGCACCCTTCGGACACGGAACCCTAACAAATACTAAAACCAGAATAAAATAAATATTTAAGGGGGGCTCCCACATAACAAACGTTATGTTTCATTTTACCGTTTTTTGCTCGATATTAATAACGGCAACAGGTAACTGGCAACAGGCACTTGGCCGGTTTTTTCATTTCATTATGGGTGCCAAAAGCGGTGGTAGCGGAGGGATAGAACGCCGGCTTCTCATTCGGGAGGTGTCTGAGATGTTCACATACCTCGGGCTTGAAATTGCCAATCCGCGGTGGGCACATGTGGTAATTAAGACCATACTATCTCTGAGAGAAGGCCTGTGCCTTTGCAGTGGGGCAAATATAGGCGACATAAAAAAATGGGTGCTGAAGATATTTATCAAAATAAAAACTGGATTTACACGGATATTTTTACCGAGACCACGGCACTTGCAAAAGTACCGAAACGTCGGAAAATCGTAATTTTTTTTTTTTAGTGCAATAAAGAATTTTTCGAGTCAATTAAAATTTTTGCCCGAGCAGGGCGTCCCGCCGCACCTTCTCCTGGCTAAAGGGTTGATTACAGAAAAGTGAAAAAATTCAGGGTAGTAGCACGTATAATGAAATTAAAAGGAAAACTATCACGGCTCAGTAGGCTTTACAAGTTAACGAGTAATAGGCGACCAACTTATTAAAGGAAAACTTCGTACAAAATCCATTGAAAATTACTTGGATGTAGTTGTTACTTCTTTAAAACAGAAAAAACCCTCACCATCATACACTATAAATACACATATACCTAGAACACTAAGTTGATTAGTATGCTATGCTTTAGATAATGTCAAATAATTTCTGTTTAAGACCAACATTATCACGTCTAAGTGTGGAAGAGCGGAGCTTCCTGATGTGTTGCAAGGTTGTTTTTTTTCTCTTTTACGTTTTGTGTTGTATATTCAGACGATGAAGCAGATGGACGTTCATCGACCCTACAACTTACGGAACTAAGAAGCTAGCTCATTCACAAACGATCGCGCTCTGTCTATTATCTTCATACCGAAAGCAATATTAAAGACTGAATATTACAAGTTCCGTGTGGCGCCGGATTAAGAATAGCGTCACTCCATTTCCTTCCGAGGATGCCGTAGAAGACGACTAAGGAAAGAAATTACCAGGAGACGGGCAGCAGCGTCTTCCTGAGATTCCAACTGCATACTGCGATCGCCAACCCGCCTGCCAAGCGTGGCGATTATGGCAAAATCCCCCATAGTTATGTAAACCACGAGGGAGGCCTGTGCCCTGCAGTGAGCCTCAAGTGTCTGATGATGATGATGATTACAAGGGATAAAACTAAATTATTTACTTCGAAATGTGTTAATCACAGTAATTAAAATAATAATGTTCACATCAATAATTTCGTAGCAAACTGCTACGATGTAATACACGAGGTCGTAGGCTTCTACGCCAGGCAGACCGAAGAGGACCCCGTCGCGCTACGCAGTATGCTACGAATAGCGAAATTTTTCCTCTATTTATTATTTGTTAGGCGAGTTAATAAATATTTTGTAAAGTATTAGCTTTATTCCGGATTCACTTACTTCATGTGCAACTTAAACCTCACCCAAATCCGAATCCGGTTAAAGAAAGGTTAAGCCTGGGAATTTCTCGTAAGACTACGACTATGGGCGGCGGCGCGGGTCAAGGACCCGACAACTGCTATACGACGGTTGGATCGGAGAACTTGATACTTTTGAATTGGGGCCACGAAATATGAACGCCTTTTTAACCGACTTCAAAAAAGGAGGAGGTTATCAATTCGTCGCGTATATATATATATATATATATATATATATTTTTTTTTTGCTATGTTCCTCCATAACTCCGCCAAATCTAAACCGATTTTGACAATTCTTTTTTTGTTCGAACAGGTATAACGTTCCATTAGTCCCATTTTAATTTGGTAAAGATCTGATGGAGACTTTCAGAGATGGAGAACGGAACTCTTCAATGGACAGCAGTAAATAAGCCCTAATGGGGCCTATCCTTTAGTAATATCCGTATGTTTCATAAAATAGCGTAAAGTAGTCCGAAGTTAATTTGGTGATGTTCTGGTGAAGACTTTCGGAGATGGAAATTTAGAACATCAAATTTTAAAGCAACGAATAAAGTAGGGTAAATTATGATTATAAGGGACTTATTTATTTTTCTCCCGCTCCCCCACATTAATTGAAAAATAAAAATTTTTAAATAAAAAATAAAAACCGACTTCGAAACACTACAGCACTAAAAAGTTTGAAATAATTGAAATAATTAGAAGTATTTATACATGTAGGTATTGTAGAAGTAGGTATAATTTGTAGTCGGTGCCCAGTTTCAAGACCAGCACATATATTTGGGCACCGGCTCCAAATTATACTTCTACAATATTTCAAATTTTTTAGTGCTGTAGTGTTTCGACGTCGGTTTTTATTTTTTATTTATTTTTTTAAATTTTATGCTCATTTATGTTCACACAAATGCCCTTTTACCATTATCTAATTAATACAACATTTGCATCGCAAGTGAATTCCTTATCAATCAAGAGCCCTCCCCCAAGGCGGGCCACTTATGTCTGTCGTCGGCCATCTTCATCCAGCCGTTGCCAGCAATCTGCCTCAGCTACGCTGCGTTTGCCAGTACCGGGTCTCCACTCGAGAACCTTTACACGCCATTGAACATCAGACCTTCGGCATTATGTTACCAGTCCACTGCCTCTTCTTGATAATCTTAGCTAACTTGCTAATTTCAATTCTTTGTGATGCAAAAATCGGCCCGCATCGCCTGAGGGCGTTGGCATGCGTCAGTGCGCAGTGGTGACAGGTACAGTTAGAAATTTATCTATAGGTTATAAAGGGTGTAAAAAAAACCATAAGGCTCCGAACATTTTCTACTCGTTGTTCCTATCGAATAGTAGAACCCCAGGGCTGTAGGATATAGAAATTATTATATACAAGAGAATGTAGTGACCAGAATTGAGAAGGGACATGTTACGTTAGTTTGGACATATGTATATAGAGAGGATGAAGGATATTATGTATATATATATATATATATAATATATTTTCTTGGTTATACACGGTAGAGTGTAATCTTGGGTTACCTACCTAATGAAGATCCTAGGTATTAATGATATATATATATATATATATAATTAATACCTAGGATCTTAATACCTAGGATCTTCATTAGGTAGGTAACCCAAGATTACACTCTACCGTGTATAACCAAGAAAATATATTTTTATAGCCGTTGCCCGCGACTTCGTTCGCGTGGTAATTTTGTTGTGTATTTTTCCGGGATAAAAAATAGCCTATGTGCTAATCCAGACTACAATCTATCTTTGTGCAAAATTTCATCCGGATCCGTTCAGCCGTTTTTGCGTGAAAGAGTCACAAACATCCATCTATACATACAAACTTTCGCGTTTATAATATTAGTAGGGATTGTTATACATCGGGTGTAACTGCAGACTAAAATAAGAATAACAACAGCCGTGGTAGCGCAATGATAGAACGCTGACCTCATATTCGATACGTGGTGGATTCGAATCCCGGAATTTGCCTTTGTTTCACGAGGAATCCCGAGTGTCTGAGGTATCCACGTACCTTAGCGCTTGAAAACGCCAATCTACGGTTGGCACGTATAGTGATTAAGCCCATACCCTCTCTCTGAGAGAAGACCTGTGCCCTGCTGTGAGATGTATAGAGGATTTTTATGCTTATGCAACTTATACCCACTGCTCAGGATCGTATAGATGCCGGCAAAGATATTGAGCAATGAGCAGTAGTCGACTTTTTGGGACTCTGTGGGGGACTGAAGGCGGCGCGGGGCGGAAGATAAGGGTGTAAACATTTAAAAGAATGTATTCTTCAAACGCTAGTTTCGTACCCGTGGATAATTAAGCCAGGCACCCCGCCACCAGGAACCGAATGATAATGGAGGCCGTAATTGGGGACGCGCAACGAGCATACTACGAGGTCTGCCTTTGTGCCGATTCGCAATTTCGTGGGGACAATTTGACTCGATCCCATTGTTGTGCCTGTACCATACAAGAAATCTGAAATCTCGACATTAATAATATATTGCCCATTTTACTTGTAACTTGTATGTAATACAATATCGCAATACCGGAGGCAGGTCAAAGGAATTCTTCGAAGTAGGTAGTTCATGGGTAAAGAGACCCATGAACTACAGATTTTAATGAACGAGGCAGGTTAGAGGAATTCGTCAAAGAAGTTCATGGGTAAAGAAACCTATGAACTACCTATTTTGAAGAATTCCTCTAACCTGCGCCCGTTACTGCGATATTGATTTTAATGAAGAAGGCAGGTTAGAGGAATTCGTCAAAGTAGTTCATAGGTAAAGAGACCCATGAAGACCCAATAAAATCTGTAGTTCATGGGTCTCTTCGTCCATGATCCAAGGTAATGAATTGTAATGAAGGAGGTTCTATCGATATTTGAAGAGATCAAGGTTCTCCCATGGAGGTCAGTGAAAGGTAGCGAGCGAACCTTTTCCAGACAGTAACGTTATGACTTATCTTGATTTTGACATTTCACTGTCAGTAGTTTTAAAGTAAGGTTAATTTTATTTACATTATTTTTTGCCTTTGGAACCCATATGTATTCAACTGTAATGATTTTCGAATGGCTGGATGAAAATGCTATCAGTGTGTCGAGTGAGGGATGCAGCGACAACAGCCAGTGAGAGCAAACATAGGAAATACAGACGTGGCGTTAGGCAAGACTGACGATGAGGAGCTCTTCTATACGGCCAGCTTGCACTTCCTACATCAAAGACTCCAGAATAAGACACAACGGGAAACCTCCCACAGCTGCTGCGATTTTACCACAGCTAACACGAGTCGACGCCCAGAGCTGCAGCGAAAGATATCAAAATTAGACGTCACATCAGAAATTTTGAAGACAGACGTTCGGGCGTTGTCAATGCACGAAGTACTGCCATTCCCCAAATCCGATAAGGACAGTTTATTCAGTAGAATCAGAAAGACTTTGCGATTAAGTAAAAGCATAGCAGGAGAAGACAGTACCTCGGACACGAGCGAGCCTCTTTCCAAGCCCACTTCAAGTTTCAAATTCCCTCGGTGCGAGAAACTAAGTAGAGGTCAATGCTCCAGTAGTCTATTTCGAATAAACGAAGACGAGTCCAAAGAAAGTGTGAAACGACATAAAATTAAAAGTTCAAAAACAACCAGTTCAGATGTACATACGCTTAGCGGTTTCAATAAACGAACTTCCTGAAAATACAGGTATATTTTATTTTATTTTTGTCGCATTGAATTAAACACGGAATGATTTTTTTTACCCAGTAGTGACTGTTTTATAGCGTGACTTTCGTTAGCAACATAATATTATATGATATTTTATTAGGATACCTACCTACTTAGATCTTTAAAAGTAATCGTATAAGCTTCATTTCAGATAGGTATCCTTGATTTTATTCTAGATCAACCTTGGTTTCGAAACTGTATAGGTATCTCGATTCAAAGTGGTAGGAAGTATCGTATCGTTGAAAAGTGTCCTCTATTTCTTAAATATTTAAGACTCTGTCGTCCGTCAAAAGTGAAAGAATAATGGCGTTGGCTGGTGCCGACCACAAGACACAGTTTAGTTATAGTTTTGTTGGATTTTTATTATTGTTGGTGCATCCGCTGTTTGTTTAAGTGACCAAAATATGTATTTTTTTACGAACCTGTTATTTTAAAACCGTTGTATTTCTAAGCCATGGTTAATAAGTCTAATTAAAATTTTGCTTACCATTTCTATATCACCCCGTAGTAAAATGACCTACAAAGCTCCTCGCTTACACGCAATTACGAAGCCTTAATGGAACCTCATCAGAGCCTCGAGAAGGCTCTGACGCGGCTTGTCTACCGAGGTCGCCGGGGGCGCGGCTGTGACGCTACAGCACAATTCTGTTACTCGTTGCTATTTATATTGCAACAGGCGTTCGTTGAAAGAAAAAGTAATATAACAAAAAACCGGACAAATGCGAGTCGGACTCGCCCATATTATAAATAGTTCAGGAATCGAGTCTCGCAGTTTTTCCGAATTTTGCCTGAACAAAGACAATTTTTTTTATGATTTAATCATAAATGTATAGTTTTCAGATTTTTCCCTGTACTTGTAGTATAAGACGATATTACTAGCTAAATTTCATAGTTCTAGGTCAACGGAAAGTACCCTAAATAAATTTTGATTCCCTTGAGTGTCGAAATATACGTTTTTTGCGTCATAAACGGCCGTATCTTTTTTTTACGTTAATTTAGAAATTTGGTTTTTTCATAGTTTCAAGGGACTGTAGACCTGAGTATATGGTTTTAATTTCAACTCGATACCTGCACGCGTTCCCGAGATAAAAGGTCTTGACAGACAGACGTGCTGATGGATGGATGGATGGACGGACGGACAGTACAGGGATCCTATAAGGGTTGCGCTTTTTTACTTTCAAGATACGGAACCCTAAAAATCGTCTTCAAAAAACACGCACTAAAAAGAAGAGTCCGGTGACTTTCTTAGCGTGCGTGTTGTTGTTAGCGTGTAACGAGCCGGTTTTTTTAATTCAGTTGCAAGACGTATTTGGACTTATTCACTTTATAGAGCTTACCTACCCATGGATAAACAAATCGATATTCCTTTAGTAGGTAGCTTTGGCGCATGCCAACGTCAAGGTGACTTGCGGTCGGTTAAAAGCAGGTAAGTTTGAATGAATAAAGAGCCAAGTGAAAGAATAAAGAGAAGTTTATTCATTCACTGACCTCCACTCGGCTGAGCGTATGTTGTGAATGTATGGGTAAATTACCTAAATAATTTTGGCAACAAGTTTATTTAATTGGTTAGGTATCAACGCGATCAGCTAGATCGCGACCATGACTTTAAGGTGATACCCGGAGCTGACTAGCGCCACCAATGGAATGGAAAACCAATAGTCTCTTATATAATGCATTTTTGCAAAAAGCGAACATCATAAATCTCAATAATGGTGACAGGACCTAGTGCCATGAACAAAAGAAAGAGTTTTGCCCAAAACAGACGTTTTTATAGGAAACCGATTGAAGTCCTAGGTTATTGGCTGTAAATGCCTGTAAAATAATTCCGGCTGTAAAATAATTTTGAGAAATGATGTAATATTTTGTGATAACTGATAACATACTATTAAGAGTTTTTTTTCCGTTGGCGCTAGTTACCAGTGGGTCGCCCTTTAAGCTAAAATTCTTATTCAATGTTATTGTACCCGTTATCTGCAAACTGAAACCGAGCTCGTCCAGGCATAATTATTTATTGATTGCTAAAATATAGTAGTTATCTTGTTCAGCCTTTAGCTTGGGGGGCGCAATGACTTGATAAATTAATAATGTCGTGACTCGCAGGGGAAGCAATTAATAATTTTCGGTTCACAGTTTCAAGGAGTTCATTTAAAATTCTTGGTAGTAAAGTTGTGGAATTTAAAATCAGTAAGTGGCAAAACAATAATTTTATATAAACTCAAAAATATTTATTATTATACGTTTAAATTCAGTTTTTATTATGTCTAGTGCTCGTGTTAACCTTAGAAAATATAAGGGACTTCATTTTTTCTCCAGCTCCCCCACTAAAAATTTAAATATAAAAAAAATAATAAAAATAAAAACCGACTTCAAAACACTGCAGCACTAAAAAGTTAGAAACCATTTAAAAGAATACCTATAAATTAGAAGTACGTATAAAAGTAGGTATTGTAGAAGTATAATTTGTAGTTGGTGCTCAGTTTCATGACCAGCACATATATTTTGGGCACCGAATCCAAATAATACTGCTATAATACCTACTTATATACGTACTTCTAATTTAAAGGTATTCCTTTAAATTATCTCTAACTTTTTAGTGCTGTAGTGTTTTAGAGTCGGTTTTTATTATTATTTAATCAAGGATTTCTTGAGTCTTCATTCTACAGACAAAACAAATAATTGATAATAAAAAACTATGTCAATAAGGTATCTTATCTACACGTTGCATGCATTTCATGCACCCTTTATCACAGACATTTGACGATTTCGTTTTCTATACTCTACGACTAAAGCCATTTTATAAAATCTACCTATCTATAATGTTAAAGCTACAAAGTGCAACTTAACTAACATAAAAACAGAATATCTGGAGCGATTTAATTGTCGATACTATTTGTAGCGGTGGGCACGCGTGGTGATTAAGCCCATACTCTCTCTCTGAGAGAAGGCCTGCGCCCTGCATGGGAACGAATATAGGCTACATAAAAAAAAAAACTATTCGTAGTATAGTGTTTCGAGGACGCTATGTTCCATCGCTTGCTGGCAACCCTAGAGCCTGGACTACTTTTCTTTGGTCAGTCACCGAATCTGGGAGCTGAGCATAGTCAGGATACACATTACACATGCCGACGTGTCTTCGTTTCAAGGAAAGCGGAAGGTTTCCTTTCAACAACTCATTTATGGACCAGTAGCACTTCCAATTTTCGATGGGGCGACCGATTTCCTTGCCTTGACTGTTTTTGAAGCTCTGTAAAGATGAGGCCCAATAGGTACACTTGTCGACGTACTGTGTAGCCCGTCCATTCACCTACATTCTGCCCTTTCCATTAGACATAACTTTGATTTTGGACCTGTTTAATTCAAGTCAGCCTCAAGGCTCGCAGTATT
Organism: Yponomeuta malinellus; assembly: GCA_947308005.1. Taxonomy (NCBI): domain Eukaryota; kingdom Metazoa; phylum Arthropoda; class Insecta; order Lepidoptera; family Yponomeutidae; genus Yponomeuta; species Yponomeuta malinellus. The sequence continues at coordinate 6,589,879 of OX370998.1, read as the reverse complement.
TAGCCCGCACAGCAAGCTTTCGAGCTCATCCCAGTGCGTTTTTCGATAGACCGTATCCATCCACGATCGGTCGTAATATAACTGTTGAGCTATAAGCTGGGCAGTCAACGTCGAACGTATGCACCCGGATAGGTTGGTGCGACTCGCTACCAAGGTACCACGGTAGTACAAATCAAGGCGTCTACCTCGTTTGCGATGAGGCAGGCCAACAAGGTGGTTGCGAAAGGATCTCGACCGACACATGCCATGCTCTGAATATGAGTGCTCTGAGGTGGCCCAGAATAGAAATATCTTTTCCGATTCGGGGGAGGCCTTTGCCCATTAGTGAGACACAAACGAGGGTACGTAAAAGTACAATTTGTACTTTATGAAAAGTCCTCAGAAGGTTCCTAATAGGTACCTCTGATATGTGGACATAGGATTAGATTAGATTAGATAATGGACATGTTATTCAGGATCAGAGAGAAACCAGCCTCGACTCTTCCGATAAAATTACAAATAAATGTATCTGGAATTATGATTATAAAGATCCGAATTTTTTTAGATCAAAATTAGGTAATAGGGGTTAAAGTATGAAATTGCCGTTTTATTGCAATAGGTTCTTTGAATTGACATAGAATCTTCATGGTTTGAGGTTTTCGAATGAAACTTTTTTCAAATGGTTTCTATGATGTTCTTTTTTTAAAAAATGTAAAACATTTGAATATCGTCTTTCAATTGTTTTTGTTATTCAATTTAGACAAGAAAGATGGATACTGCGAAAATTCGAGTGATTTTTTAATACGAGTTCCAACGCGGAACTAACGCGGCAGAAACAGCCCGCAATATCAATGCTGCGTTTGGAGAGGGGTCTACTAATGAACGCACCGTGCGATTTTGGTTTAAACGCTTTCGTGATGGAAATTTCGACTTAAAGAACGAGCCACGAGGAAGACCGCCCACACAGGTGAATAACGATGAATTAAGAGAGATAGTGGAAGCCGACCCTAGTCAAACAACCCAGGAATTAGCGGCATGGTTTAACGATACCTTACCCACAGTATTGACTCACTTGCGTCAAATCAATAAAATAAAAAAATACGAAAAATGGGTGCCTCATAATCACTCGAATTTTCGCAGTATCCATCTTTCTTGTCTAAATTGAATAACAAAAACAATTGAAAGTCGATATTCAAATGTTTCACATTTTTAAAAAAAGAACATCATAGAAACCATTTGAAAAAAGTTTCATTCGAAAACCTCAAACCATGAAGATTCTATGTCAATTCAAAGAACCTATTGCAATAAAACGGCAATTTCATACTTTATTTAACCCCTAATATTATCAATATAATTTACCTTCGACAACGTTACTAAAGTATCCAAAACTGCAGTAATGCAATAGGCATTACGCTTTTTCTGCACTACCTAATTAATTAATTAAACTTATTTTAAAACTGGAAAAGATAATATACTTAAATTACCACAAATAACAAAGCACTTGTACTAATTTAGTGCTATTTGATCAAAGACTAAATGAACGACTAATTAATCTACCTTACAAAGATATCAAAGCATCTACAAACAATTTTTAACTAAGCGTCCTAAATAAACTTACTTTGCTAATTAATCAAGCCAACTTTAACCCTTCTTCTTTCAACTGTCTAACAACCTCTGGGCATATTTCGTGTTCCCTGAACTTGTAACCGGTAATGATCATCTCACGCATTGCCAGATAGTTCTTCCTCAGGGATTCTAGCCAGATTGTGTACGAATAGTCTGGCCATATTCCGCCGTACCTCTCCGGTAGATAGTCAGGCTTAATGTGCTTGTGTAGTGACAGCATGTCGTGTCCATGAAAGTAAATCCTGGAGCGCATCTGAGAGTTCAGGAATGGCTTGAAAATGTTGTAAATCTTGTCGAACATCCACGAGTGGTTGATGATGTGGATCGCATGGGTCGTCGCCGGGAAGCTCGACTGGAGGAAGAGACAAAAATGAATTATTAGTGGTGTTCGAGACCTTTAAGATGATAATAGTAGATTATGTACTAAGGGAATAAAACCATGTATTATGTCATGGGCGGCATATTGAACCCTGAGCGGAGCGAAGGACTCCGAGTTAACTCGCGAGCGCAGCGAGGGAGTTAAATTTTAACTCCTGAGCGAAGCGAGGGAGTTATGTAGAGTCCTGAGTGAAGCGAGGGGTTCATACCGCCCGAGACTAAGACATGTTTTATTCCAGAGGTGAATACTCTACTTTTCACACCATCTGGGAGACAATAAAAAGACAGGGCTGCATAAGTTGAAAATATGTATTAAAACCTGAAATTAAATATAAAGTCCACACTCTTTTACGGCTTAGCAACTTAAATTGAATATAACTTTTAAATTCGTATTTGCAATTCGCGCCTTTTTTTCTTTTTTTTGTTGGTGTTTCGCGCGGTCACAGGACACAGTATTTCAGAAAAAAAAAAAGAAAAAAAAGAGGTGAGTTTCGAACAACAATTCGAATTTCGAATTGCAATGCGAGGCTTCTCCATAGTTTTCATGCGAATTTTGACATTCTAAATTCAAATCACTTTATTCCCTAGGGAAATTCTTCATTATTATTGCCCTCGAGAGACAAGGCCATGCTTTACGATGATATTTGACGGTACGTAATAAGGCATTGTCGAGCAGGAGGTGTGAAAATATTATTTCTGTCCCGTCTAGTGTGGGGGTCCTATACACCTACACTACGTGTAATAATTTTATAATGTAGGTAATAAACGTGATAATCTAACTCTACGTTTCCTTAAACAAAACTGGCCAAGTGCGTTTTATAAGTTAATTAACTTGTGAAGCTTACATAGCCGGGATAGTTTTACTTTTGAGTTCAAACCATTGCGCTTTAAGGCTTAATATTTCGCAAATGGATCCCTAAATCGAATCACTGTTGTGTAGGGTTCCGTAGTAGGAGGAGTTTATTACATGCTTTAAAGAACTAACAACTTCATCAAAGTAATTTTTAATAGAATTTGTACGATATTTTCCTTTTATAAGTTGGTCGCCTGTTACTCGTTAACTTGTAAAGCCTACTTAGCCGTGATAGTTTTCTTTTTAAGTTCATTATATGTGCTACTGCCCTGAATTTTTTCACGTTTCTACCCGGGACTTTGGGGAGGGAGACCCCTCTGTCTCGTTTTTTTTTTGAGAAATCTGAAGAGACAGAATGCTTTAAAAGTATTTCCTTAGTAAAATTCTCAATTTAGAAACCGGCATTGTCCCATAAACTAACTATGAAATTCGGTTATGCGCTAAAGAAGAACCCATCGCATTTATAATATTAGTAAGGAGTAGGGACTTTTGTGGAAAAGTCCTTTTTTCAGAACATAAATAAGATTAATTCGTGGCCTGGGTAATATTATACTGAAAAGGAGGACAGCCTTCTCTGTACGCCGTGTTCGTAGCATTTAAAGGTACTTTTATTTACCCGCCTGAGCCTCTCTTCGGCTGATGACCTCTGAAGGGTCTCACTGAAAGCTCTTTGTGTATTGCGATATTATTTTGGTCTTGATTTAATTTTTTTTGCGTTGACAAATGGTCCGTAAATCATCTCTAAATGAGTGTTTGAGTCCCTTTGTAAGATAAAAGGAATTTACAATTAATTGCCTTCTGACACAATTTATGTAGGTGTTTCACAGAACTGCAATTCATGGTTTACTATGATAATTAGATTAACATTACATTCAGCCAATCAACACTAAAATTAACAGGTAGGAAGACTAATTGTACTAATCTGCTGCGCAATGTTCATTGAATTGTCAAAATAAACTATAAATTGCAGTGTGAAGTAGCTGATACTAAACAACCATCACTCACCACTAATAATTTGACAATGCGACTGGCGATCGAAGGCGTGACCTGCCACGCGTGTTGCGGCCCAATGTTTTCTAAGTCGAAGAGGGCAATCCCTCCGAGGATTTGCGTACGCGGCTCCAGTATGGCCACTTGCAGACACAGTATTGTCCCTTTGAAGAGCTCGTCCGACGAGATTAGCTTCGGGTCCCAGCAGCCTGGAAATCAACGTTGAGTATTTATTATTAAGCGGTGGTAGCCTAGTGGGTAGAACATTGGACTCGGAAGCGAGAGACCCAGGTTCGATCCCCAGTGCGGGCATGTACCTATGACTTTGTTTTCTAAGTTATGTACATTTGTGAAGTTATAGTATCAATACCACTCGCTAACGGCGAAGGAAAACATCGTGAGGAAACCTAAGTGCTCACATGCCTTAGCGCTTGAAATCACCAATCCGCGGTGGGCACGCGTGGTGATTAAGCCCATAATCTCTCTGAGAGAAGGCCTGTGCCCTACATTGGGACGTATATAGGCTGCTTATGATGATTTATTATTCGATAAAACTGTCTAAATACATATTCACCAAACAAAAGTTATTAAAGAAACAGTTACAACAGAAGAGGTACAATTGGCGGCTTTATTTTATCTCTCTAAAATAAATACAATTTAGAACTAATAAACATGTATTATATTCTTTTTGTTGCACCAACCCGTGCTAAGGAGAATTTTAAAAACCTATTTAGAGGCTAAAATCCCGGCATGGGTGGAATTTTTAGCCTCCAAATAGGTTTTTAATAAACACACACACCACAGGATGCAGTCTGACGACGCTCTGACTCTGCCTTGTATTATGTTATATTTATGTGACTTTTTTTTACTTTGTACTTGTTTATGTTACTTGTTATGCCTTTTTTTCTTGTGATGTGTTGATTTGTCCGAATAAATGTCTTTCTTTCATTAAGTCGCAGTATCTGTGTTACTTTGAATAAAAACACTTTGATTTTGATTGAAACGTATAAAATATTACTAACGCGCATTCTTTCCCGCTCCCCTTCCCCAGACACTTGTGTTGACATCGTTGTTGTTACTCAACAAAAATAGTGTGGGTTCAGTTTGTTTGTCATGCCTACGCAGATCTACGTACAATAATGTGAATCAAACGGGTCTGTCGCAAGAAGTAATCACGGTCCGTTCGCAAACATTGAACAGAGGATACGAAAGGTCGATCGCCCTATCGCATGCTAATGTCCTTGGCTAACAGAACTCGTCGATATATTTCGTTTCAGTTGGTATCTTCCCGTGAACTTTAACCCTAAAGTCTGAAATGTAGGAGCGATATTCCCTCACCTATTCGGAAAATCATGAGTCTCCTGCCGTCTTGGTCTCGATAAGGTGGCGCAGACAGTATGTTGGCTTCACCAATTTGTCTCAAGTCTAGAGGATAGATATCATCCACTAAGTCTCGATTCTCTTCTTTAAACCGGTAATAGTTGCAAAGCTGGAATAAAGAAAAATGCACTAATTATTAATTCTATAGGAATTTTAACGAACTACACTTTTTGCGGTTTTACTGAATGTAATTCGTGTAGTTTGCTTGAAAGTGTGAGAATTCTCATGCTAAAGAATAGACTGGCTCGTTTACAAAAAAATACAATGAGCTTTCGTGATTGTAAATGTGCTTTTGTATTTATTACTACAATAAATTTGCGTCATACCAATCTATGTGCTCTGGCTGGAATGAAGTTGCGTGCTCGTAGGAATTTGATGAGAAACTCATCATCAGTGCGCTCGGTGTTGCACTCTCCTCGCTCTGAAAGTTGTATAAAATTACTTTCTTTATTTAAAACCTATTCCTATGTACTATAAGGTTGGCTAGCTCAGATATAAAGATGTTCAGAAGAGATGTAGGAAAAAGTGCAACCCTCTCAATGGTAAATTTAAGCTCAAATTCAGAGAAAAAGTCCGGCCAAGTGCGTGTTAGGCCACGCGCAGTATAGTCACGTATAGAGTTCCGTAGAAGAAGGGGTTTTTTACCTGCTTTACAGTACTAAGTAATTTTCAATGAAACTTGTGTGAAATTTTACTTTTATAGGTAATTTAGTCGCCTATTAATCGTTAACTTGTAAAGTTAGCGTACTTGCCGTCAATTAAAATCAAAATCAATTTTTTTTTATTCAAAGTAGCACAGAAACTGCGACTTAATGAACGTTACAAGTTAAACTAGGTGTCCATTTCAAAATCTAGATCATTTTGGAGAAAAAATGGAAAAAAAAAACTCCAAACTTAGTCTTTTCAAGTCCTTAATTTACAGGATTTATATAAATGTTCTAAAACTCATGCATTGAACTGGCTATTATATGTGATTATATGTGCTAGTGTCTTGAATTTTTTCATGTTCCTACAGTGAGCGAGAGGGGTGGAGGGATGTCCCGTCCCGCAGCTCTCCGATGACTTGCAGCCGCGTGTAGGGGTCTTCCCCCGGATTGTCCAACACCGAGTGCGTCCTCTCACCATAGATCATGTCCCGCAGCTCCCCGATGGCTTGCAGCCGCGTGTCGGGGTCTTCCCCGCGGTGCAGGCGCGCGTACTGCACTAGCTCCGGCGGTGGCTCCCCCAGCTCCAGGTCGGCGCAGTGCTCCGGGCTCGGCATCTCGTTGAGGACTGGAAGAACAGAAGGACGAGGTTAGTAAATGTAGTCTTCAATATGCTACTGAGGTTTACCCTATAATTTTTTCATGCTTATTTTGTTACCAGCTATGCCTGTGACTTCGTTCGGTAGTTTATCTTGTGTATAATCTGGAAAAGCATATGCAGGGTGTTACAAAATCCACATACATACCCGAACACGGGGTTTCTAAGCAGGTTGTCTCTGGAATCAATGGCATTGTAATTCCTTAGTTAAGCCTTCCTTAGTTAAGCTTAGATTAAACCAACTGAGCTGTGAGAATGGTAAAGGTTCTAGGCAATAGTACTAGGTACGTCTAAAAAATATAACCCAGGTAATAACAATAACATCTGAGTGATGATGTGAACCTACATTCCGTAGGAGTTGCTAGGTGATGTAGGAGTTGTCACTAGATGCTCATACTTAAGTCCTCCCCTGAGGTATTTTCTGCCGGCCGAGCCACTAGCGTTGGATTTCGGCCGTTGGGCACATACATACTCATAACACCCGGTTAAATAGCAACTAAGAAAAGGACTGTGTCTAAATTTTTCACATCAGTATGACTTTTCACTTTTGTCACCCAGGGTCCTGATAGAATATCAGCGTTACGGGAGAACCCGTAACACTGAACATAATGCTGATTATGGTACCCATTTATTGCCACGACACACAGTGTCACATCCGGGTAAATAAGTAAAGTTTTAATTTTAACTATCTATGTATTTCTTTTGAAGAATAAGAAGAAGAAGAAAAACATTTATTGTACAAACAAAACACGTCATAGAGACAAAATAAGCAGATAAGTAACACAACAACAGAAAGAAAACTAAATACTAAATAGACAAAACAAATGAATAAAACAGGAACATAGATGTATCTAAGTTGCCACAAAAGTTTATTCTCATTCGGTGTTACAATTCTTTTGTGTGTATAAATAAACGATGTCTGTTATATTCTATTCTCAAAATTACTTGAAATTCACCAAATTCGTATTATAAAAAAATAAAACGACGAAAGCGTAAACTGCGAAAAATCAAAGAATTATGAGTGTGATTTGGATAGCCCTCGGGTTTGTGTAACCTGGATCTTTCGCTTGACAGTACTTGTTGTACAGCCTGCCTGTATACGTCCGATCCTAAACAAATTCCCGCAAATCATAGAAGCTCTCGTATATTCTATTCGCACATGTCCATACGGAATGCAGTCCTTGTTTATGCCGCTCTTATCTCCTTATGTCAAGTATGCACAGTTTATTATAAACTATAATGCTCGTATAAATGCGCATAAACATTTTCCGAACACAACATAAGCATAATCAGCCTCTATGCGTCCCACTGTAGGGCACAGGCCTCCTCTCAAGGAGAGAGTATGGGCTTAATCACCACGCGCGCCCACCGCGGATTGGCGATTTCAAGCGCTGAGGTATGTGAATAGCTCAGACACTCAGGTTTCCTCACGATGTTTTCCTTTACCGTTAGCGTGTGGTATTGCTACTATAACTTCACAATGTACATAACTTAGAAAACCAAGTCATAGGTACATGCCCGCACTTGGGATCGAACCTGGGTCTCTCGCTTCCGATTCCGATGTTACTACCAACACAACAATTTCATAGTAATGTCTACTGGTAATTCATTGACATCATGACTGAACACCAAATGTAAATGTACCTATGATCCACAAATAAATGCTTTATGATTATGATTATGATCATGTAGAGTGGATGTCTTCCTAAGGGGGGAATTGAAATTCAGGCAAAGATTTAAAATTCCATCTCGAATCGAGCGCAACAAGTTGAATCATGTGAATTTAGTGAATCATGACGTTCACTAAATTCGGCTGCTTTTGGCAATAACTCTATCTAGTCCAAAGTTCTTAGCCCCAGGTTCTAGGCTGTAGGTTCTAAAAATAGGTCACTGTCGGTCTGTCAATCTAGTCAAGCCTTATTTTAGAGTCTTGCTAGACTGTTACTAAGGTCATCAATCATCATCATCATCATAAGGTGGGAGTTCAAAGGCAGGTTGAACTGTATCATGTATTTTATAAAGAAGATAATTGATTTTATTTTCTTTGGTGACGCTAGTGAACGTCATGATGGGACCTAAATTGTCTGCGCTTTTGCAATTTTCGTATTTATCAAGCATATCGCAGTCGATCTCATAGCAATTTCTGCTAAGTAGTAGAGTACTACTAATTACAGAGTGACTTTGAAGTCGTTCTAACCATGATTTTGAAACAAACGGCGCTAGTTTTGAAAAAGGTGGCGCGCCAAAAATATTTTTACCCAAAATTGCATTACCTAAGCATACTAAGGACGAAAAGTAATAAAAATCGAAAAAAATATGTGATTCAAGCGTCTTATGGTCGGGGCCGGCCAATTGCACCGTTTTTTCACTTATTTACGCATATCTAACGATAGACTTAAACATTTACCATAACAGAAAAGATATTTCAACGCCATGAGACTTCCACTTTAAATTTGTATTCAAAGTTTTGAACCAAAGGTTTGTACAAATTTGTTGTGCCATTACTATTAAATTATTTATCATAATGAAAAAAACATTCCCTCAAGATATTGCTAACGATTTCATTCCATAATAACATGGTAGTATTAAGCTCGCGGTTGTACAGATTTGTGTTAAAAAATTTCATTCATTTTCAAGAATTTCACTTACTTCCTGTTTTATCCTACGCGGATGTATATTTTTAGACAAAGCTTAAACAAACAGTAAAGTGACCGTGCAAAAAGTTTCGCGTCAGGAAAACACTCAGCTCTAAGCACTTGCCTCATGTTTTTTGGTAAGAGGATGACTGATAATACTCGTAATCATTATTTGTTTCTTGAATAACCTTGAAAAAGTTTTTTAACATGTGGAACTCCTTTTTCCAGAATTAAGAAAATTACTCCAACTTTGTACCATAATAGCTAGCAGATTTAAAACTTTATAGAAAACAAACTCTGTCTTTTTTAGGGTTCCGTATCCGAAGGATGCCAAACGGGACCCTATTACTCTGCCTCCGTGACTGTCCGTCTGCCTGTCTGTCCGTCCGTCCGTCCGACCTTTAAAAGACTCTATCTTTGGAATTGGAACCGTAATGGGTAGCCAGTTGAAATTTTCACCTAACAAATGTTACAATAAAATAAAAAAAAAAAAATAAAAAATACTTTTGTTGGTCTCCATACAACAAACGTGTTTTTTCGCCGTTGTTTTGTTTATGCTCTATACGGTAATACATGCAGGCATCAAACTTGGCGTGATTGTGGGACTTATTATATATACAAATAATAAAAAACGGCCAAGCGTGAGTACGGAACCCTCGGTGCGCGAGTCCTAGTCGCACTTGGCCAGTTTTTTACTGACGTTCAAATATTCAAGAGTATTGAGAGATCGTCCAGCATTTCATAAAGCTGGGCTGCGGACTGAAAATGTAAAATGTTGCACTATAATGACCAACCAGCAGGTATGTAATAAGTTCGACTGCCTCGTTGGAGTAGCCGTTAAGGTGCTTACTACCATGATAGGGGTCGTGGGTTCGATTCCAACTGGGGGCCGCCGCACATTTGTACAAATTTAATGGCCTCAGTCTGGGTGAATTTCCACGTTTGTGATGTCCTTGCCTGGTTACCATAGCACAAGGTATCCTAGTTTGGGACCAGAACAAGTGATTGTGTTGTGTGGAAATTATTATTATTATTATGTAACATTGAATCTAAAAATAACATCTTATCAGCAACGTGACCAAACATAATACAAGTTTTGTTTTGGATCATCATCAACCCATTATGTCCCCACCGAGGGGCACGGGTCCCTTCCCTGAGGAAGGCATAGGCCATACTCCACCACGGGGGCCAAGTCCGGATTGTTTTGGATACTCGTACGTAATTAATATAAATAAATAAACCCAAGGTTAGGTTAGCGTTCAGTAATCTAGAACCAGTTAAGCCTGCCTACCTATTAGTGACTAAATAAGTTGTTTTAACAGACGCAGGCGATTTGATGTTCTATCAATCCATAACCACAAGCTATACGTTTCTATGATCGTAAATATATATTTAGAGTTCCATACTTCAAATGTATAATTATATGTATGCCTGCCTGTCTATCAAGACCTTTTCTTCCGGAACGCGTGACGGTACCAATCAAGGTGCACAGAGTGCGCCAGGCCAAGTTCTCGGCCAGCCCGCGCCGTACATAATATTTACACGAAGCGATTCGAGCACTTTTCGGCCCCCCTCTATCTTTGAAGCCAAATATGTCACATGACTAAAAATTTGCGGAGGGGTTAAAGTTACTAAATTGAAAGATTGTTCTAAGTTTCATGCTTTACTGTAGTTTAGAAGACAATTTCGGTGTCCAAAATTGTAATTTATGGCACTCACCGACTCACTCACTGATGGATCATCAAATATCTAGTGTACTTCTAATTGAACTAGAGATTTTAAATCTGGAATATAAAGAGTGTTAATAAGTAATGGAAAAAAATGAAAATTGTGAAAAATATACAGGGTGATCTTTTTACACAGAGTCAGGTAACTTGAAAGGAAATACCTAATCTGTTGTAGATAGAGAAAAAGTTTGTTAGAAGACCTATCTTAGAGAAGGCCTCCCTCATGGTTTTCCAAGCTTCCCTGTCTTGTGCCACACGCATCCAGCGATTCCCCGCCACCATAACCAGGTCGTCAGACCATCTGGTGGGGGGCCTGCCCACGCTATGTCGTCCGTTCCATGGTCGCCAGGTCAGAACTTTTTCGCCCCAATCGCCATTAGTTCTCCGAGCTATGTGCCCCGCCCACTGAGCAATTCTTCGAGCTATATCAGTAACTCGGCTTCTTCTACGGATCTCCTCATTCCTGATTTGAATGAAACTCCTAAAAAAGCTCTCTCCGTTCTCTCTTCTCTCTTGGCAAATTTTCACTGTAAAACTATTCAACATCTTCTGAAAACCTGCCGAGTTTGATCTGTAATTTAAAAGTTACGCAATTTTTCTTATTTATTATAACACTAATAATTCTGCGAATTAAGACAAGGAACTTGGCAAGTTCTTATATATCAGGTAGATATTTTTTGGTACGAGAAGTTGGCCAGTTTTTTTAACATTTATATTTTGTTGGGTATGAAATGAACCGTAAATACTCAGATTTACAATCCGTTGGAGCTGTGAATAAATCAAACATCTAAGTCAACGCAATACAAAGGTACGGCCGTTTATGTCGCATGTTTTGGCACTCGCAAAGGAAACAACCAGAACCATGAAATTTGGCAAGAAGAAATATCTTATAGCACGAGAACGGAAACGCACGCAGGGAAAAATAACGAAACCGTAAATTATTATATACATTTCAAAAAAAAAAATATCGAGACTCGGTTCCCGTGATGGACGAACTTTTTACATACGTAGGTATTTTTACACGGAACCCTCGATGCGGGAGGCCGGCTCACACTTGGCCGTTTTGTTTCTGGGTTATTTCATAAGAGTTCAAAACTATCATTTATTTTCTGCGCGCATGGACATAACTTCCTTTGTAAACTACCATGAAGTATTCATAACTATCTACTGCAAGAAACGGTGAGGCATATTTGCACATTTACGTAAAACAATTAATTCGTTCAATCGAGCCGTTAACAATGTTGGCTCTGTGCTGCAACATTCATTTACTTCTTCTATGGAAGCCAAAGTGATATCATGACATATTTAATGCACATTATTCAGCCATCAATTTAGCCAAATGAATTTGTGTTGATACAAAGTTGCACACGTGGTTGAATTCATCACTCACACGTGGATATGCGTTTCTAAATTTGTAACTATATGAATAACCTACGATCAAAAGTTAAAATGCAGGAAAATGTGTCGTGGGTGTAGGATCCAGTAATATCGTATTTTTATAAACGTTAGGTTCTAATGCTAAGAAGTCATAAGCAAAGCTGTGGGTCTCTAACAAAAGCGGCATAACTTGCAATTGCATCAACACTCGTGCGTGACTTCAAACAAAGGACAGTTCCTCTATTAGCTAAGCACCAGTAATGTTTGCAGTTTGACACTATGACGACTGACGCCAGATGTATAATAAGTTAAGTATGTGACAATAAGGAAGCGCACTTGTCATTGATCAGCAAAGCAACAACTGCAGACTTGAAAACATTTTATGTCCATTGAGCCATAAAACACGAATGTAAACCTGAGCATGACACGAGATTAGCTTTTACAAAACTCGGACTTAGACAAACTTGGACTCGTAAAAACTCGGACAGTTAATATTAAAGTCTTATTTAGGCGTATATGTTGCCTTGCAACTTTTAATTACATAAGTTGAGCCTCGCAATGGACCCATGCAGTCTAGGACCACGATTCTCTTAGTGCATTATGGTAGGTACAATGACAGAGATAAACGGTAGTAATTTCATGCCGGACGCCTAAAAGGTATAATACGTGTGTGCGCGTAGATTTAAAGCAACAATGAAATAAAATCGCCACGTTCATGCAGGTTTTAATACAATACAATGACGGAATCTAGGCCCTGGTGCATTTTCTACGGTCAGCCATGTTCTTTCGATCGATAGCTATCATTTTCTTTTGCAAGAAGCGATTAATCACCGAGTGAGCCACAGACGCAACGTCTAAAGGAAGCCGTGCAATATGAGGAGATTGCGTTTCCCAATCGCGATCGCCAACGATGCTCTAATGTCCGTTTAGGGAGAGGTTTGCGAGTAGTTAGAAAGTGAAGTGAAAATGCTACCCGACCGGGAACTGGTTGCCATCTGGTCTGGTCACGAATGCGCCATTTGTGTGAGAAACGCTCTAGCTTGTCTAATGAAGCGCCTAGAGTGCCCGGAGGTAAGCTGTATGTTACAGGTAAACACTGTGTTTTACTTACCTAATATAAAGTTATATAAATATGTACTTGATGCAAGTCTGTTAGGTTCAGGTTTCCTGCTTCAGATTTATGTTTGTATGCTAACTCGGGACCAACTTTCTACCTACCTACCTACTTCTTGAAGACTTTATGGTTATAATGTAGAAATGCTCGGTAACTGTGTTATAAAGTTTATGGTACAAATAGGTAGCTTGCAACGAAACTAGATTTCCTGGAATGGAATCATGCCGCACTTATACAGTCAGGCAAGATTATATGTATACCAACTTCCATACTATTTCAATAAATTTAAAATGGTTGCTGTGTAATCAAATAAGAAATTCTTAGAATCATCTTCGTGAGGTCCGTACTCCATTGATTTTAATTAATGCTTCGCTGGCTTATTTGATATATAATTGACTTATTTTATCCCGAAGAATCTATAAAAATTCTTATTGATGTAACGTCTATATTCTGGTCACATAAGTTATAGTCACATATCTATTTGGTACTTATCTGTTCTAAAGCTGGGTTTTGACGGTCTTAGTACGCTCGGACCGTGTGCGTACAGTTTTAGTTGATTCTGACAACACAATCGGTCCAAGCGCACTGACGACCCTCGTCATAATCAACAAAAACTATACGCACACGGTCCGACCGTACTAAGACCGTCAAATAACCCATATTAAGTTTGCCTAGGTCGAGTACCTAATTAAGTAAAATACTTCCATATAAGGATTGTAAGAAGTTTTTTTCTGTAACTGTACCAAAATCCTAATTTTGTCTTTTTTTATCACGTAGGAATGGCTACAAAAAGTATTTTGGAATGACTAATTTTCTGAAATCACTCCGGGAAGTGCAGATAAAAGGTATTACGTGAGGCAGATTGTGCTGTAGATACTGCCAGCTTATCGCGGACCATAAACAAAGACTAACCTACCTATCCCTGTTACATAAAGGCGGAACGCTGCAGGGTGTGCATGTACGCCTCTTATCGTTGCTATTTTATTCCATTATTTTGTCGCAGATAGGTATATTAGAGTAATCGTGTTTAAATAAATGGGAATTTACAAAAGTACTAACACGTCGCGTGTAAAATATCGATCGTTGACCTTAAGGTACATTTTGAGCCTAACACACACATGTAACGGTGTAAACCTTTTCTCACCGTTTTTGTAATTTCTTTTCATTCTGTTTTATCACTTTTAATCACAACATTTAAAATTACGTCACCCACTCTAGATTTATTTTGGATTTGGACTACTACTCTACAGTTTTCATAGCTCTACAGTTTTAAAGAAAACACAGTTTTTCTGGAAGTCGTACACATTTTATTATGTTACCCCAAGAAACATCATACACTTGCGCGGTGGCGATGAAGGTTGATGTGCTGTCAACTGGACACTTTATTTATTATTTCTTAAAACGTCGTTCTTTTCTGTGGAAATAGATGACTTAGCTGAGAGTATGGTAGGTACATGCCACAGCTTCTAAGTGGTCACTTCATTAATCCTACCTGGAAACCTGGATTGCCAATAAAGAAAGAAAGAACGAAAGACATTTATTGCGACAAATTAATACAACATCACAAGCAAAAAAAAAACTAGACGTTGTGTGGATCATCTAACATATAATTAGTTTCATTCAGCTTCGGTCTGGGTGCAAACAGTTTTTTTAATACTTACTGTCAAAGTGAGGAAATATATATAAAGGTCCAACTATAATCATTGCATAAATTCCCGAAGAAAAAAATGCTCAAAATTCTGATCATATTAAACTTGTAACTTATGTGGTCTACCAAGGGCACTACTACATAATTCCTCCACTGTATGAACTCGTCAGATTTAACCAACTCCGAACATTTATATTTATATATTTTGACAATAGAGCGGACAGTCACGGAATAGGAGAGCTTGCCCTAGAGTCATAATACACACATAGTTTTTCAACAGAATGATATAAGCACGACAATAGCTGTTATTTGACTCTTTTTAGTAGTCTACAAAGCGATAGCAGTACAATGTTATTGTAATGCGGTTATACAACCCGCGAAGACAATCGAATTGCGCGAGGCGCCGAGTTAAGTTTCTTTTTTAAATTTTATCTATTCAAAAAAATAAAAAACCTTAGTGTAGAACACAGTTTCGCCAAACTGCGTAGCAGTTTGTTGGCGGGGCGCTCTATCTCTATATATAACTTACTTATATTATACCTATATTATTCTTATACATAAACAACGTATATTTAAATTCATTCGTCTTCAGTCCATACGCAAACAAACCGTTGACAGAAATCGCGGGTTGCAGTTGCACGGGTTATACCAATTGGAATGCGATTGGTTCCTAGACTATCAATTATTAGTGGTGTCAATAGTGTCAATGAAGCATTACCGTCGTACTAATATGACTAAGTACGTATTGAACAATTATGCATTTTAGAGACTCGCCGCCCAGGTCCCTTAATCTACGCCCTAAGCTTTCAATAGGTACCAGTTCCACCGACCAGTTTTCGAATGAATCTGTGTCGATCTTGGCTGTTCACCTTGACGCAGTCGTCAACTCAAGAGTTCAGTGTCTCACAGCAGTGTTAAGAGTTTTATAGCGGAGAGCCCGGAACACAGTACGAAGTTGACTGCCTCGACCCTTATTGGGTCCTTATCTACCATCGCAAAGGTCATGGGTTCGATTCCCAGAGAGCAATTAGTGTCGATTCGTTCAGCCTGGTTGTTTATCATTATGTCATTCCCTTGGACGTGGTTATTATTGCTATGTTAATTAAATCAGGTTCTAAAATAAAGAGTGGGGGTAACTCTTTTTCCACCAATTTTTTAGAAAGCTAAAAAGAAAGAACCATACTTAAAAATTTCATTAGTGAAATATTAGTCAGAAAACTGAGGGTAAGAATATGTAGTTTTTGCATTTTTTTTTTTTAATAACGTTCGGTAAACATATTAGTAAAGGTAAAACGTAGTTTTAAATTTAAATTATATAATTAATGCTCGCGGATATTTTGGTGATTTATTTTTGTAACAAAACTGCGGTCGACAAAATGCTTTGTTTTGAATCAAATTCCTACGTCCTTCCGATGTGCATACTCAGACGGTTACTACTGTTACGGATATTACTTTTGCTCGGTAATAATTAAATTTCCTCATTATAAGGAGGAAACAACAAAGGAAAGAAACAAAATGTAAACCTTATACTGCAGCATGCATGCCTATATTAAAACATAATTTAAACTTCATTTCATGTAATTAGTATACGCACTCAGGAATGTATAGGTAAGTACGTTTGCAAATATTTAAGTAACATGTTACACTATTAGATTTACCTAATACTTTAATCAAACGACCTTCCCACGTGCATACTCAGTGCATACTCGATTACGTCCTTAGACATGTATATGGTTACCTCTTTTACGGATATTAATTTTAATTCCTCATTACAGCGAGGAAACAAAGGAAAGCATTATACTGCAGCATTTTATGCCACGTGTGCTCTAATATTACAGCGGTTTACACTAACAAAGACGGTAAGCGGTGGTGGCGCCTTGCATCCGTAGAAGTAGAACTCTGTCTCACATGCTGGTTTGTGCCCTACATTAGGACGTATATAGGGTGAAAAAAATTCTCATATACATACATCTACTCGTCAATCTATGGACAACTTTTATTGAAGGGAAAACTTTAAAATTTTAACGGTTCCATAAATTTTTATGCCGGAAGCGGTAACTTAGAGTATGGAACAGCGGATATTTTTTTCGTGATTTCCAAGTTTTTCCTGCAGTAAAAGTTGTATAAATAGAGCCCCCATTTTCAGATGCATATAGGGTTTTTGTTACACTTTGTAAAGACTGCTGATGTATTTCTTGTTACACTAACAAGCGTTGTTGCCTTTGTGATATCACGGACTAGCGCAGCTCGGCAGTAGATACGAGGTTCGCGATTGGAAAATTCTGGAACACGTTTTCGCAGTGTCTTCCTACACAGACGAGTCAAGGGAATGCAAACCGGTTACGTCAACATGCACACGCTGCATGTATTTATATTCTACAGAGGGACAGAATAGCAGTTAAAGGTCAGCGTGCCGAAAAAGTATGAAGATCATTAAGATCGCCCTTTTCAAAAACCTTGGTAGACATCCCGTACTACGACAGGGCCTCGATTATATTAGTGCATTCACGGTCGGATCACGTGGCATGTTTTTTCATTCCGTCGACGCCTAGAATCTTCATTTGCACTGTGGCTAGCGTAGAGTTGAAATGACAATAAAATGAACTCGATGCCTTCGTGAACTAACGAGAACACATCAACCTTAATTGCACTCTACTCAGTTATATTACGAGCGACTTTGCAACTAAAATGTAATGGTTGATATCCTGTCGACTGTATTACATCGCATTAACACAATCTAGACCGAGCAGAATGGTCTGGTCTTGTACCAGCAAATACAAAATTGCTGATAACCTCTGTCAAGTTACTGTCGTTTCGTTCGACACATTGCCGCTTCAATATCAATATCAACCCTATTTTATATAATAATATAAGTAGGCATTTTAAGGGTTCCTTAGTAAAAAAGGAACCCTTATAGGTTCGCCAAGTCCGTCCGTCTGTCCATCTATCTGTCAGTCCGCAGCTTAGCACAAAGACGAAAAGTAGTAGAAAGCTGAAATTTTGCGTAAATAGATATACATAATTATCACGCCGACATAAAAAAAATGTTTGTGTCTCCCCGATAGCTAAATTAAGGATGCAAATTTCTTGCCAATACCATAATATAGTGTGGGGTATCGTGGGATTGGTCGCTTAAAAATATCGTGAGTGAAACCATTTTTCATTTTAGGGATCCCTTTGCGAAATGTTAAGCAATAAAGCGCATTTTTTTGTTAGAGTAGAGCGTCTATCCCTCTCCCAGCTAAACGGTTTATTGTACAAACGTGAAAAATTTTAAATTTAAATTTAGCATTGGCACATATAATGAACTTATCACGGCTAAGTAGACTTTACAAGCTAACGAGTATAGACGACCCACTTATAAAAAGAAAACTTCGTATATTCCATTGAACATTACTTTGACAAAGTTGTTGCTTCTGTAAAGCAGGTAAAAAAAACCAGTCATTATACGGAACCCTGCACTGCGCGTGGCCCGACACGCACTCGGCCGGTTTCACATTTGTGTTAAATGATAGATGTGAAGAGTTAACCTGTCCTAATTAAAAAAGTAGATATGTAGGTGAAATTGACCACTTAGTTCTGTAATGCCTAGGACATATTTTAAGATAGAGTGGCCCAGTTCCTATACCGTCCTCCTATACATTACATATAAAGGCAGGCTCAGATAGGGAAATTGTAGTGCAAACTATTTATTTTAAAGACGGTTTTATGATGATTTATTCTAAAGACTAGCAATCTCCATCTTAAAGTGCACTTATTTTATCTTTAGATAACTCTGTATACTGCTCCTATTGAATTCTGTAAACTGCTAGATTTCAAGATTTCTGCTTCCAGGTCGAAACTGGCACCTTCAGGTACAGGGCCTTCTCCGGTTCAGAAGTCATGTATCTTACGCTGCAGGTAGAGCTGCCACCTCTCCGGGCTTAACCCGGAGTCTACGGGTTTAAATGATGCATATCCGAGCTCCGGGTTACCATCATAATTCTCCGGGTTCGCGGTCCGGAGAATATTTTGTTTACCCGCATAGATTCGGTGGGTGAATAAAAATATATACACTTTATTGCACAATTAGAAAAAATATTTTAAAGTACAATAAACTGCTACAATACGTATTTAAAAATGTATAATATAATTTTAATTTCATACGTGTCTTACTTGCTTGATATGGGTTTTGAGTTTTTTCATTTATGAAATGTTAAAAATGCACGTGCTTCAAGGGAAGCCTACGTCCAGCAGTGGACATACGGGCTGATGGATTCAGATATTAGAAATATATTTTTTTTAATTTAAAATTTCCTTCACCCAAATTTTTTGGTAAAAATAAAAAGTCTGTGCGGTGAGAGGTTAATAGAAAAACTTTTTTTAATATTTGTTACAAAGCCTTTAAACTTACTGCAGGGCACAAACCTTCTCTCAGAGAGAGAGAGAGAGAGAGAGAGTACGGGCTTAAAGAGGATGCAGCAGGCTAACTAGCGCCACTAATGAAAAAAAAAATCATGTCTTCTTTTACAGATCGTATTTAATCTTGTTAACAGTGATTTTATTACCCACGACAAAGAACCTGGGACTAGATAGCATTTTTTATTATTATTTATTTCGACTGCCTCGTTGGACTAGCCATTAAGGTGCTTAACTACTAAGACAGACGTCAAGGGGAAATTTCCCGCCAGGCAGATCGTATGCCTGGGGACGGCCGGTCCGACTCATGTTTGTCGGACGTTATATTTATGGGACCTCATGTGAAACATTTTGCTTGCGCGATGCAGGAATGTTGGAGTTTATAGTGCGCCAGCAGAGTTGACATGTGCTCGCCACACCATGATTGTGATTTCCTTGCCTGGTTACCATAGCACAGCCACCGCGGATTGGTAATTTCAAGCGCCGAGATATGTGAACACCCCAGGTTTCTTCACTATGTTTT
The DNA here is from genome assembly GCA_947308005.1 of Yponomeuta malinellus. Classification (NCBI taxonomy): domain Eukaryota; kingdom Metazoa; phylum Arthropoda; class Insecta; order Lepidoptera; family Yponomeutidae; genus Yponomeuta; species Yponomeuta malinellus. Next base: position 6,569,948 of record OX370998.1, on the reverse strand, counting down.
CCTTTACAGTTAGCGAAAGGTATTGCTAATACAACATCACAAATTTACATAACTTAGAAAACAAAGTCATTGGTACATGCCGGGATTCAAACCCACGACCTCCCAAAAGTGAGGCCAGCGTTCTATTTCGCCGCTGCGCTACCGCCGCTCGTCGTAAAATCTACTTACATAAAACTAAAAAAAAAAACTAACCGGGCCTTAGTTTTTTTAAATGTGGCAGGCAGCCCTAGACTGCACAAAGAGAGCACAACCGCGCGACCGGGTCATTGGAATTTCAAGGTTTCGCGGCGGAATTTTCGCCGGTCCGCCACGCTCGGGCTGAGTTTAAGATTGCCGTGAACCCTCAACACAATGGGGACCGGACCACGCGTGTGTTATTATGGCTTTAGCCTGTCCTTCAAGAGCTCTTTTTGACAGTGTTATTTAAAGATTGCGAAGTCAAACTTCCTGGCAGTTGAAGAGAGAGCGTTGGGGTTTTTCAAGTAATGGAAAAATAAGCAGTGATTCCTACAGTTGGCGAGGGCCAATTGAAGGTTTTCATACTCTACCGATGTCTTGGTTTATTGAGCGTTAAATGAATGTTTAGCTAGCAGCGCAGGGAGTTTAGCTATTACTATAACCGGTTCTGCAAAGCTCAGGATTTCAGTATTCAACAAAAAAGTAATACTTATATTGTGTGGCTCCTTACCGACTGTAGGTATTCATACTCAACCTATCCCGATCACTGAAAATAGGTCCATTTGGGTGACTGCATAAAGTCTTTCTATGCAATCAACAACAAAACCGAAAAGTTTGCTAAAGTCAATCAAGTCAATGAAGCTGCGTTGGCAGAGATAAACGTGACATCAATAGTAGGTAGGTATCTACTGATATATAACCAATGCCACAATGAAGTACTTACTCACAGCGAGTCTCATTGTTTAGTTCTTTGTACTTCAATGGAGACTACGGACATAAATCACTTATAAGTACCAATTCAATAGAGTCGTTCGGACCTAAAGAAACTATAATATAGTTGCAGTTAGTCAGTATGCATAGAATTACTTAATAGCCTTGCATCTCAAGGGGCTCCTATGGGCGGAGTATGGACCTGGTCGCTGACTATGGACCTCATAAGAATGCTCAAGGGCGCCCAACGAGCAACGGAGAGAGTTAGGTTAGGAGTTTCCCTGCGTGATCGAATCAGGAATGAGGAGATACGCGGAAGAAACCGAGTTACTAATAAAGCTCAGAGAATTGCTCAGTTGAAGCGGCAATGGGTGGGGCACATAGCTAGGAAAGCTGATGGCCGTTGTTTTTAGGACCCATGGCCGTGAACTTAAGGCAAAAAACCTAGGACTAGATAATATTAACGCCCAAAACGGCCGTTTTTCATAGGTCCTAAAAATCACTGATGACATGATTGAGAGATTGAACAGACAATTTTTGCAAACACGATCTATAAAAGGTATGATTTTTTCATCGGTGGCTCCAGTTAGCCTACTGAATCGCCTTAAATCAGTACCGTAGTTTATCGTCTACTAGGGCACTCCGGGTGTTATTTAAACATTAAAAAAAAGCTATAAAATCGGTCAGCTATAAAATCTTTTCTGTCAACATTTGGAGTCTTTTAACGGCACCTAGTAGTTGGTCGGCAGAGAAAATAAAAATGATCATCAATAACCAAATTGAGCGCCTGAAAACTCTAAAACAACCATCAGAAAATTCTGAAACAATCAGCAGAATATTCTAAAACGATCGGCAGAAATTTCGAACAAATTGTTGACAAATTCGTTAATTTGCTGATCTTGTTTGATTAAATTGATTGTCGGTGCTCATTGACTTATTCTGCTGGCTGAAATAGTTGTTGGCTTGTAGGATGACTTTTTTGCTAGTTTGATCCAATATTTGTGACTTAAGAATGTTCATGGAGCGAAAGAGCAGAGTCGTGCCATGTGGGAAATCCTGGTCCCTTTTACCCCTCCAAGATACGGGCGTTAGTTTATGAGGATGCAATTCAATGTATATAATTATTTTGCTAAGCATTTAATTTGTTCGCTATCGTCTATATAGCATCGGGCTGTCGGATGGATTGTTTTCGAATACCCAACAGTCCTTGAATAATTTTTTTCATATATTTTTTACATAACCAACGTACAATTTATTAGTCATTCATAGTAAGCTGTCGTGTCATAGCCAATGCCAACTAACAGCGTATTTTTCACGCTTTGCCTACAATCGACACCACTGTTATTTACGGAAGATTTACCATATTTTTTGGTTACTATTTTTTATAAAAGTATTAAATTAATAAATTTGGTTAAATAGGTAGATACTCCCTTTTTTTCGTATTATAAAAAATAAATAAAAAAATGTAACTAAGAACAACTTTGGTATTTAAACCTTTGAAACAAATTCGAAATTGTATTTATTTGTGGAAATCTGTTATTGGCTTTAAAATTTTGTTAATTTACTTAAGTTAAAATTAAGCTATTGATTTCCTAAATTAACTTAAAATAAAAAATAAATAAGTCGGACAAGTGCGAGTCGGACTCGCCCACCGAGGGCTCCGTACAAATTTGTATGCTCGCAGTTTTTCCGAACTTTTTCCGAACTTTAAAGACTATTATATATAATTTAATTACAAATGTGCAGTTTTTGATTTTTCCCTGTAGTATACGACGATATTACTTATTTCATAGTTCTAGGTCAACGGAAGGACCCTATAAATTTTAATTCCCTTGAGTGTCTAAATATACTTTTTTGAGGCATAAACAGTCGTAACTTCTTTTTAAGTTAACTAAGAAGTTTTATTTCAAATCAGCTTCAAGAAACTGTAGCTTTGTGTATCTGGTTTTAATTTCAACTTGATACCTCCAGGCGTTCCCGAGATAAAGGGTCTTGACAGACAAACGGACGGACGGACGGACGAACAACAAAGTGATCCTATAAGGGGTCCGTTTTTCCTTTTGAGATACGGAACCCTAAAAAGATGAAATAATAATATTAAACAAGAAATAGCGCCAAAAATACATAATCCGGAAACTTGCATTGATCCAGACTTCCGCATTTATGTGGTTGTAGTTGTAAGTTCAGTAGGAAATCGGTGACAAAAAACCTTTTTCTGTTGAGGTTCAGTTTGTAATCGCCCCGTTTTACAGTACCTAACATCTATTTGGAGGCTAAAAATTCCACCTGCATAGGTGGAATGCACTAACCCGTGCTGAGGAATATTTTAAAAACCTATTTAGAGGCTAAAAATTCCACCCATGCCGGGACTTGAATCCGCGACCTCTGGCTAACTGTGCCAGCGCTCTCCCAACTGAGCTAATGAGCAAGTGCAGGCATCGGCGAAATTTCGAACCTCTTTACAATGTTCTCTGTATTACTTTGCACTCTTAACATTAGCTCGGTTGGGAGAGCGGTGGGACGGATAGCCAGAAGTCGCCAGTTCAAAACACTCCTCAGAGGCAGTTTGAATAATCATCGTCTTTCTCTTTACCACATACTATTTAAACTGAGTTTAAAAAACTATGTTTTAAGGAGTCGTGTTTTTAGAAACTAGACTGTTACATTAGAAATACACGAAATGCATTTACTTTGCTGAGATTTACTCTGGTTCTGAAGATATACGATATAATACGGCATAAGTTGTTCCCTCCCTCCTAAGTAGTTCTAGTTCAAGAATTCTCAGCCAAGATTTCTTTTCAATTCAGGTAAATTGTAGGTAGGTAGTTTCGTTTAAATTAAATATGAGACTTCAGGGTTATCAGTTAATGCCCTTTTTCAAGTACCTACATTGTCCTTTTTCTCGTGTGAAGTACTAGTTCGTCGCGAAAGATCACAAGATTTTCGCAATGTTCCATCACTTCGTATTAAGCTTGTGCTCATGAGCCCAATAATTAAGCTTGTAATAGTTTCAAAGCCTGACCGAGTGAATTAATAAGAATTCTTACCTAGAATGGAGACTGTTTCAAGTATGGATGTCCAAAATATTCCAAATTGAAAACTGGAATCTGTATTATTATTATTTATTCTTTTTTGCAGAAAGACAGTGTACAGTGTAAGTACACTTAGTTGATGGACCGCAAATCGAATTTACAATCCACAGAACACAGATCAAATCCGCAGCAAGCCTAAGCTTTGTATTAGCAGTCAAACACGTTTTGGGGAAATACCAAGCACCACAATATCAAGAACTAAAATGCTTGAGAATTTAATTACATTTTTTACACAACCATTTGGACAGACTGTTGTGAATCTTACGAATTAAGAACCTAGGCAGTTATGGCGAGAAGGAGGGAAACGGCTCCACCAGGACATTAAAACAATGGAAGAAAGATACCAAGGCTGATAGGACAGCCATGTGATGGCAGACTCGTGCTGGGCCGAGTTTTATAAAACTATAATTGGTAGTCAATTATGACAATTCGATGTACTTGCGTAGCAGAGTCTTCGTACTTGTTAATCAGATGGGATAATCGACTTTGCAATGTACTTACAGTAAACGGGCTGATTAGAAACTGCAGTATGAATAGAAACAAAAAGTGGATTATCATAGTAACGATAACCACATAAATAGTTTTTTGCAATTTAATTTATTGCACAATAAAAGATATTAACAAAAATAAAACTTAAATAACTTGTGATACAAATAGAGTGAATTTGTCAAATCTGATATTTCAACCTACCACAAAATAATGCAAAATGACTGTTCTCCGGATCAATAAACATTTACGCTTCAAATGGAGGAATGGGTACGTAACTCAAAAGCATTGAAAAAGGATATAGGTACATATTTTAAAAAAGCTTACCTCACAAATTAAGCTTTGCTGAAACAATGATGGCTATCCAGAGTGCGCGCGCGCGTTCTCCGCCGCGAAATATCGCAAACTGCGCGAGCGCACACGCGCCGTCCGATTTTGTACCGAGCTATAATAAACACAAACAATGCTACCGACGCGCTATACATTGCCGCATCATTAGCTCAAGTGAGCCAAATGCTGGACAAAGTCCCGCCGTGACAACGCAGTGGCACTGGAAGTTTTTTTTTATAAAATGTAGTCAGTGCTCCACGCTTAGGCGTGAAACTAAGACTTTTTCATCAGACGCAAGATAGGATTTTTTGCTGATTACATGAACGAAAAAAGTGTATAAAAAATGTATAAATCATCGATTCCTACAGAATTATTAGTCAAATATTCACGGTCATTTTAATTTGAACCATAAATACCTGTATGTACGCCGATAAACAGCGTGAATTTGAAATGGTTAGTAATCTTCAGGGAAAGTTCTTTTCATTTCTCATACTCGGAAAGTAGTGTTTGTTTGATCCGAGTAGCGGGTCGAAGACGCTGCTTCCCACCCTTGGTCGGGAAAGACTCATAGTTAATTGCTTCCCTCTATAGGGCGGGAATGAATTTTAAAAACAGAAGTAAATTTGGTTAAATAGTCGGCTACGAAAAATTGAACATAAAAAAAATCGCAAAAAAAAATGCTGCGGTCTTCTGAGTGTATGTATGTGAGTGTAACAGCCAGTGTGAGTATTAAAAAAAAGTAAGCGGGACGATTTTTTATCATTTTTATCAATAAATATTTTAAAAAACTGTTATTTTTTACTTTCCTTACATTCGAAATGAAAAGTAGAGTTTTAACACGGGTGAAAGTCACAAATTCCCACTCGAACTATAGCCGCCCTCGCTGCGCTAGGGCTTCTAAATACCTCGTATGGGAATTGATTCCCTTCCACCCTTGTATAACAATCTACTATTTCACAATTACAATCATAATATAAAATATGATATACATAGAAGGAATGGTATAATATTTTGATAAATATTCGTGGCATCCAACGTTCAAAACTGAATCTCAATTCAGTGGCAGGGATTATCCTAGCATTTTTTAGGGTTCCGTGCACCGTACAAAAAAACGGAACCCTTATCGTATCACTCGTGCGTCAGACTATAATCTATCTCTGTGCAAAATTTCATCCAGATCCGTTCAGCCATTTTTGCGTGAAAGAGTAACAAACATTCATTCATACATATAAACTTTCGCTTTTATAATATTAGTAAGGATAATCCTACGAATAAACACAGATGTGCAAAGTAAATAAATATATTTTTCAAATGAAAGGGCTCCTTATGGGGATCTCAAATATATTTTCGTGATTATAAAATAAATAGTTTTGATTTTATTCATGAAAGAAGATTTTTAATTAATTAATTTCAGTTTATTGCACACAGACATTAAACAGGTAATTTTTATCAGGTTTTCATGCATTTATGATTTGTTTACGACAAAGTAAAGCATGTTATTGTATACAAAAAAAATCTAGGCACCATTTTCTTAAAACTGTACTCCGTTCCACGAGTCGAACTCCTAGGGAACAAAACACTCGCATCTCATTGGTCAATGCGTGCGTCCAGAGACAAGCGAAGCAATAAGCGAAGACGGTCCGCTTCAAAGGGTAGGTTTACTTAATGCAGTGGCTATTGAAGGTAATGCCACGCGCATTAACCAATGGGCGCACATGAGCGATTTTCTTTGGGTGCTCGTTTCGTGGAATGGAGTATAGTGCCATATGTTTTTATATTATGGTCACAGTATCCCCTTAAAATTTTGCTAATGAATTCGATGTTACCCTATAGCTGGGCATATGATAGGCCTCTTACCATTCACGCCAACCTCTCAAATCTTAATTATTTCTGTAAGCATGTATGGGAGACTTTTTCCGTCGGCTTGATCTTCTGAAAAATTACGTGTATTGCAAGCGGCGGGCCCCAGCGTACTTTTAACTCATAACATAACATAACATTTACATACAGGCACATACATTGCTACTGGCCCCACACTAGGATACCCTGTGTCGTGGGAACCAGTAACAACGACATCACAAACATGTAAACATCCAAGACCAGATGCACTACTGCTCTGCCTACAGCCCATATTACAGTAGACTGCGAGTGTAATAGATAGATAGATAGAGAACAGTTTCTTCCACAAGCAGGTGAAAGAATTACAAATAATTTCTTATATCTAAGTGCTGGTATACAATTGGCAATTGGTAATCAAGTTACTATTCGCTAAACTACAGCCACAGCAAAGGCCGTGAGACGTGTTCGTGCAATTTTCATCTGTAGCACAGACTACGAAACAATCTGTGTCAGACTGACTTGGACCGACTTCTATGATACGCATACAATGGTGCCCCACTGCAGGGTACTGTGGCCTTGCTATCCTTATCCGCACCAAATCCTGTCGGAATTTGATGTTTGCAGAAGCAATTGTATGGAATTTGACTGTTAGACGATTGGAATTATTTCCTTCACAGCTAGTGAGTGGTAATAGAAAGAAAGAAAGAAAGAAAGAAAGGAAAGAAAGAAAGAAAGAAAGAAAGAAAGAAAGAAAGAAAGAAGAAAGAAAGAAAGAAAGAAAGAAAGAAAGAAAGAAAAGAAAGAAAGAAAGAAAGAAAGAAAGAAAGAAAGAAAGAAAGAAAGAAAGAAAGAAAGAAGAAAGAAAAGAAAGAAAGAAAGAAAGAAAGAAAGAAAGAAAGAAAGAAAGAAAGAAAGAAAGAAAGAAAGAAAGAAAGAAAGAAAGGAAAGAAGGAAAGAAAGAAAGAAAGGAAAGAAGGAAAGAAAGAAAGAAAGAAAGAAAGAAAGAAAGAAAGAAAGAAAGAAAAGAAAGAAAGAAAGAAAGAAAGAAAGAAAGGAAGGAAGGAAGGAAGGAAGGAAGGAAGGAGGGGAGGGAGGGAGGGAGGGAGGGAGGGAGGGAGGCAGGGAGGGAGGGAGGGAGGCAGGGAGGGAGGGAGGGAGGGAGGGAGGGAGGACCGGTGGGTATTAAAATATTAACGGCCTCATTTATAAAAACACGATTCCTTTAAAGCACTGCTAAGACTCAGTTTATTTAATCTCTGGTTACGATTTTTTCTTGTAAAATCTCCACCACATTAATCAGCGTTTAAAGGAATCAGTGTTAGATATTAACGGTCTTATTAATAAAAAAACACGACATATCGTCTACACACACACACGTTAAATATATGTGAATGTGAATCAAAGAGCCGATAAGTCTACCAAACAGGGGATGTATTAGCGAAGGGCAAGATAAAAAGTACCCGACATTGACGTGTGTGCATGCAGTGACTAATTCATGTGTTTGAAACGGGACAGACTAGTCAGGGTCATGGCAAGTGGCAATCCCTGGTCTCTGCCTACCTCTCTGGGATACATGCGTGACTTTAAGTGTTGTGCGTCCTCAAGTACTGGGAACAGCGGGAATGGTGTGAATTAATTTAGTTACCATAAACCTCTTGAAATATTGCACTTACGATTATGATTTACACTACAATATCCTTACTAATATTATAAACGCAAAAGTTGGTATGTATGGATGGATGTTTGTTACTCTTTAACGCAAAAACGGCTGATCGGATCCGGATGAACTTTTGCACAGAGATAGATTATAGTCTGGATTAACACATAGGCTCTTTTTTATCCCGGAAAAATACATATCAAAATTACCACGCGAACGAAGTCGCGGGCAACAGCTCGTGTTATAAAATAATATAAGACGCCGGAATTCCTTAGTGGTCAACAGACATGTATTATGTAATTCGGTTTTAAATTAGACGGTGTAGTGGTAAACATGACTTTTTTGTACGTATGAAAATATTAGGGGTTAAAGTATGAAATTGCCGTTTTATTGCAATAGGTTCTTTGAATTGACATAGAATCTTCATGGTTTGAGGTTTTCGAATGAAACTTTTTTCAAATGGTTTCTATGATGTTCTTTTTTTAAAAAATGTGAAACATTTGAATATCGACTTTCAATTGTTTTTGTTATTCAATTTAGACAAGAAAGATGGATACTGCGAAAATTCGAGTGATTATGAGGCACCCATTTTTCGTATTTTTTTATTTTATTGATTTGACGCAAGTGAGTCAATATTGTGGGTAAGGTAACGTTAAACCATGCCGCTAATTCCTGGGTAATTTGACTAGGGTCGGCTTCCACTATCTCTCTTAATTCATCGTTATTCACCTGTGTGGGCGGTCTTCCTCGTGGCTCGTTCTTTAAGTCGAAATTTCCATCACGAAAGCGTTTAAACCAAAATCGCACGGTGCGTTCATTAGTAGACCCCTCTCCAAACGCAGCATTGATATTGCGGGCTGTTTCTGCCGCGTTAGTTCCGCGTCGGAACTCGTATTCGAAAATCACTCGAATTTTCGCAGTATCCATCTTTCTTGTCTAAATTGAATAACAAAACAATTGAAAGTCGATATTCAAATGTTTCACATTTTTTAAAAAAAGAACATCATAGAAACCATTTGAAAAAAGTTATGTCAATTCAAAGAACCTATTGCAATAAAACGGCAATTTCATACTTTAACCCCTATTACGTGGTGAAAATTACATAATGAGCTCGCAGATGAGAAATGGATGCGGGATCTCTTCAACGGATAGCAGCAGATCCTTTGAGATTGGGCTTATTAAATCAGTTTTGCCTTAATGCGGTGGTAGTTGTAGGTTCGAGTCCCGGCATATTCCAATGACTTTGTTCTCTTAAGTTACGTACATTAGTGAAGTTGTAGTAGCAATACCACTCGCTAACTGTAGAGGAAAACATCGTGAGGAAACCTGAGTGTCTGAGGTGTTCACATACCTCAGCGCTTTTTTTTAGCTTATTTAGTCGATCGTGATGAGTATTTTGGTGAAAATCGGTGACCAGGATCTGCTACTGGGATTGGAATATGGTTATGAAATCTTAACAACGGTCAATATTACGGATAATATCTGTGTAATTACCTTTTCTATGTACACAAAAAAGAAAGCATACCCATAGTGTTTTTCCTGATACTCTTATAATCACACAAACTGAATTCCACGCGAGCGAAGCCGCGGGCACTGCTAGTTTCTTATACATAAATAAATGTAATAAAATTAAATTACCCAATTACAAAGTTGCCACCTTTCATTTCGCCAAAGATGCAGGGTACTGTGATATAATACGACCTACACTGCGTAGAGATGCGTAGAGTCAAGATACTAGCATCTCGCACACATACCTCAACCTGTGATTGGTACTTTGGTACTTTTTAATATTGTATGATGTAATAAAAGGCATCAACTTTTTTGAAAGGTGTAGCACACGCACACTAGGTATAATTCCTCACCAAGAAAAACCTTGAACTGTTCCAGGTTGATGAACTTGCCATTTACGAAGATTTTGTATATTTCTTACCTTAACGCAACCCACATTAATGCTTTTACTTAATTGTTGGAACGATTAATCTATCGCTTGTGATTTTCGTCGGAAAAACGTTTCCTTGTCGGTTTTCAAAGTTCTTTCTAGCTTGGTGCGTCATCTTGTGTCGAGTAGCAAAACTAAAGAAGTCGCTAGTCATGAAATTAGTTCCTTCGTTACAATGTTGAAACAGGAGCGCCACTGTACAGTAAGTTATATACTTCAGTGCCGGTTCTGTCAACTTCAGTAGGTAATAGAACAGAGGAAAAAAGAACAGTGTTCATGACGAATTTTTTTTTTGCAACGTGTTAACTCTGGCGATTAGAGCGACATAGCCAACCGTATCAACTTTTGGAACTACAAGAACCATATAATTATGCGGTCGTGATATATCATAGTCTGATCTGAATAGCTACTAAACAATAGATGGCGCTTTTTAAAATACTTACATACTTATAAAGACAGAACAATAAATACTTATAAGTAGGTACTAGGTACTTATAAATACTAATAAACAGATGATATCGTTTACCATGTTTCTCGTGAGTTACTCATCTAGCTTCTACCAATCACCATTTTAGATAGAAAAACCGATCGACTGTGAGTCGGACCCGCGCTCCGAGGATACGGTGCCACCACATCATATCAGGCAGATAACTTAAAAAAAGCCGAGCTTTATTAATTGCATGCATTGTTTAGCAAGGTTTTTCGTTTTATTAGATTTATGAATGTAAAAGTACTTAAATACCTACCTACTTTTCTTATTTGAATTTCAAATTTTTATTAACCGACTTCCTAAAAGGAGGAGGTTATCAATGCGACGCGTATATATTTTTTTGTTATTAGTACAGTCGAGACGAGTGTGACTAAACTAAAGCCCAAAGAATTCTAAGTATAATCCCGCGCCCCCCGCCGATGAGACCCGAAATACGTATGTCCATGCGAAATCAAAATCACTGGTTTAAGTTTTTTGTTGCGTTTTCTTTCATGAGTAAACTAAAGCGCCTTTTAGCGGGAGTTTGACTCACACTTGGCTAGTTTCTTTTATTTGTTATTTTATACTGGCTGTACTGTATAATCACACCCAATTAAACACCTTTACAAAATTAATTAATCATATATTTGATTGAACATCTCCACTTTAATCTTACATAACGCCGGCTAAAGTCGCAAACCTCTTAACTCCATTTTTTTCGAAATATATATTTTTTTCATCTTTAGAAAGTAAATTTCTGAACGCATCTTATAGCATACCTCTTAAATTAAAAAAAAACCGTTTAAATATAAAACGTAAATTAGAGTACCTCGGAACTCCATGCCGCCATTTTTCTAAACGCAGACCACGTATTACCCCCCGCTCCTGTACTGTTTAAAATGGCAATTTGACCGCAAGTAATTTTTTCCGCTGTTAGGTCCAAAATTTACGAAGGAAATGTGATGCTAACATCAGGTAAATGCAGGATTAATTCTTTATTTTATCAATAATAGTGTTTTACAACGTTCATTGTTGTTTTGTTGGCTTTAATGATTGAAAAGTAGTCTTGCGAGGTTTGTTTGTCTGCTTTTTTAGGCCTAACTGAATGAACTAAATTTTACGTGTTTTTCTCTGCAAATATTTATCGTGGTTTTCTAGTTACAAGTCTAAGATGGATCGCGAAAGAAAAGCAAGAATTCAGAAATTAGGCAAATATTTGGCGGAAGATGGTGAAGCAAAAAATTTCTAATGTTGTAATTACGAAGTTCGCCAATGCGATGGGTCGCTAATTTTAGTAACAGACGAAAACAATTTACCTGGACAGGGAGTTTATATTTCAAACCAGGTAACAACTACATCGCCATCTGTATGCCACCACTGCTCAGAATTGGGATGAAATTAATTTATCAGAACCAGCAGCTTTTCAAAATTTGATGACACCAGACATTACTCATAATTGGGACGTTATTAGTTTGCGAGAACCCTTATTTGAGACAAGTTCCTTCACACCTTACTCTACGCAGATTACTTTCGAAGCTGATATTAACTTTGATCCTAAATGCCCAAAACATAACGATGAAGACACACCCAAAATCAATAATGAGATCGTTTTAAAAATTTTCTCCTTTATTGATCTTTAACGTATCGTGTTGCACAATAACAAGCAGTTAACGGTCTCGATTGTCAATTTAGATGACATCGACGTTCTCACATCTACTCCTACAAAGGAAAATTCTGAAACTGGACCAAAAAAAGACATCATTGCATGCATTGCTAACAAGCTCATCATCATCATCATCAGCCATTTGACGCCCACTGCAGGACATAGGCCTCGTTAGGAAAACCATGAGGGGTTTTGCCATATTCGCCACGCTTGGCAGGCGGGTTGGCGATCGCAGTATGTGGTTGGAAGGAAGACGCTGCTGCCCGTCTCCTGGTAATTGATTTCCTTAGTCGCTTTCTACGACATCCACGGAAGGAAATGGAGTGACGCTATTCTTAATCCGGCGCCACACGGAACACGCTCAGCACGTCCTCATAAAAAGAGTGAGACATCCATAATAGAACAGAAGATGACATGGATATGGACAGATCCTCACCAAGTATTCTTACAATCTCAACTGTTAATATGAATCGTGAAAATATGCAGCATGAAAATGTTTCAAACCCCCAACTGCCGTGTAAACGAATAAATCCAACTGAAGTGTTAAACGACACAAAACAAGAAGAGGTCGAGAGACTAAAAATTAACAAATCCAAATTTGAACATTTACAGCAGTTAAAAGAGGTCATGGAAGTGGATTACCTTGCATTTAATGATGCTATTCCTTATGAATAAAGCTTCCGAATAAAACCCTAAAAGTCCAATTTATTTTAGTAAATAGTGTTCAAACGAAAGCTAATGAAGGAGGAGAGTTAAAGTACTTAATTTGGTTTCAATTATTTAAAATTATTTAACTTTACTTCAACAATACAACAACATCAATTAATTACTCGACGTTATTTATTACAATTAATAATCATGAAGTGAGTTTGTTTATTATAGTTTTACAGTATTACACTGCAGCATTAAGATAACACCAACACAATACTACAATAAGCGTTTTGTGATGAAATATTGTGATGTAGGGCACGTATTCGCCGCTCGCTACCAATCTTTCCAAACTGGAAAACGTGAGAAGGTCACGAAACATGAGCTAAGGGCCCTTGCCCGTCCACAATGCAAGATCAGCAAACAAAGACATAAAGAGGCTCTGCTTCATCCCGCGAAACTAGTGCCTACTTGTAACACGCCGCGCGCCGGCGGCTAGTCCACATCTGCGGGCCAGAGCGCAGTCGCGGACGGAACCTGGCAACCGCTGCCAGTATCAACATACGCCGGTTTTTGCGTCTCCAGACTATTTACAAGCCGAAAAAAAACAACGCTCACCTAACTGTACCGTACGTCGGCCCACTGTGCCCGATAGAAAGCTCACGGCACGGATCATTTCTTTTGTTTACAAACATCGTCGCAGGTTCTGTGTTTTCGTGTGTGAACGCAGCCGTTTTATCGAGTGAAAATGCCAGCGGAAATTGAGGCTGAGTCGAGGGTAGTTTTTAGAGAAGTAACGCCAGACAGTAAGTTTTAAGAGTTTTGATTCTTGTTTTATAATTTTTTACTTAAATACAAAAACATTTTTTTTTATTTCAGTTTAACATACAATGTATCGTTTCTTGAACGCGAAAATACATAGTTATTATTATTACTTACGGGTATTATGCAGAATAATATGGGCACGCTCAATTAAAATCTGAAATAAATACCACAAATACAGCTATTGATAATATGCTAATCAACAGGCATAAAATTTCCTGGAGGAAATTTGTATTAGCAGATAAAATAATTAAAATAATTTTGACACTTTTTTAACGTTTTTTTATTGTGCAATAAAGTGTAATATCCGACATATTTTTAGGTTTTTTTCCACAGATTAAAAAGACAATATTTCCTGCAAAAACTGTCAGAGTCCCTCGATCATTAAAAACAACACTGAAAAAAGGCTATGGTTCTGAAGCAAGCAGGGCGTGCATAAAAAAACCATTAAAAAAAACTTCGTCCCAAAACCTGAAGCTAGGTTATGTTAGGCTGCTTGTGAACACGCACCGGAGCGAGCGAAGCGAGTGGAGCACTATTTTGATTACTTTTATATGCTACTGTCGAAATCAATTTAGTCACAGGTCGGTTACACATTGAAACAGTAAAAAATATTGGAACATTAAACCCGGCTTGCCTTTCAGCACATAAAAAACAAGAATATTCAACTGAGGTTGTACCTATAATATATTCAGTCTGTGCTCCGTTGCTTGGCTTGGTAGAGAAAAACCTCTTTGTTCTGTTCTATAATAGAAAATGGCCTACGAGATTGTGAAACTTTTTCATTTATTTTATTTCATTTCCTCCACGATTTTCATGCTGTTTTATTATCGTTTCGTTAGCTGTATTTGCCGTATTAATTTGAGGTTTTAATTCAGAGTCTCTCTATTCTGCAGTCCCTCCTTACTTACGTTTCAGGCTTCTTTATATTCCATCGTATTCCGGAAATTGTGAAATCAGGAATTATTGCTGATAATGAGCTGTAGAATAATGAATTCGTGGTCCATTTTTCCTTACCTACTCTAATAATTACAAAAGCAGTTTAATTTTCTTTTTACCTTAAAAGTATCAATAGTGGCTTTGTGGTGGAAATATTAACGGTCTTATTTATTAAAACACAATTCCTCTAAAACTCTCCTCGGAGTGGTGACTCTTTCCCTTTAACACAGACTATTTAAACGGAGTCTGAGGATAGTTTTAAGGAATCGTGTTTTTATAAATAAGACCGTAGAGTAGAGTCACTTGTAGAGCTACTTTAATAATTAATTTTGTAACAACGTAACCTAACATCAGAGTCATACTTATCCTAGAATGCAATCACTTATCTTCGTCCCAAATAAGGATACTCGTGCGAGATGGCAAGTGGTTTCATCTAGCGGGGTCTCCAGAGTTAGGGCTATGAAGTCGATAGTATGTATGTGCCTGTCGAAGTACGTCAAAAGATCTGATGGTTTCTCGATACTTTTGGAGAAATTTCACTTTAACGATCTGTCTGTCCAGCATACATAATACATACAAGCAAAAAATAGCATATCAAATTAAAGTATTATTCACGTGCCTCTCGAGTTCATTGAATCTAATGGTTCATTAAACGAATTTTATGATCAACTAAAGTATCAAAAAACTATTATATTTTTAATTAATTCGGAAGGCACATTCAAATTCCTTGAATGTGATGTGCTATTTATGCTTGTAAGTAGGAAATATCAAAAACGGCCTGATACGAACTTTAGACGCCAGTTACTAGGGCGCAAACTCCGGGGGCCAGCTGGATAGATACACGTCGAGATGGAACCAGGCAAGGGTATCACAAACACGAAAAAAAATCCTCCTAACGATGTAAAGAGACACATATAAAAAACAAATTAGCCTAAAGTGGCTAATTTGTTTTGTATATCTGTCTCTTTTTAAAATTCATGAAAGGATTGCGGCTAGTTTCGTCAAAAAGACAATAGGCCGACGTCGACCTATGGACCTGTTTTTGTGTGAGATGCCGATTTCTCAACGTAAATCACACACCCGACATATTGTGTCAAGTATCTCTTTGTGCACAAATAACATCTCTTCTTGGCCAGTTTTTTAAACCTTCTAGATGCTTCTAGGTATTCATATCGGTTCAAACATCAACTGCTGTGCAAGATTCAAATATCGTTCACAGACCATCCAATTCCATAATGTCACTACCTGCTTTCTGGTAAGCAACTGGTAATTTTGTTGATTGCAATTAAATCCACATTTGCATAATTCGTTGTTATAATGACAGGAAGTGTTTTTAAATTAATGTACCACTAATATATGTATCGTATGCACAGAATATTAACAATCTTGTTTATTAAGAAGACATGATTCCTAAAAACGTTAAAAGTTTAAGTTGGTCTTTCCCCCTTTACCACGGACAATTTCAAATAGGTATGTAAGCGCAAGTTGGAACCGTGTTTTTATAAATAACACCATAAGGCGATGACTGAAGTTCGGGCACATAAACATTTATTAAACTAAAGGGTAACACTATCATCACGCCCCAATACCTCGATGTAAAAAACCTACTAATAATATTACATAATAAATAGAACAGGATGTTCAGACGGTAAGTGAATGAATTAAGCACATCATCCATCCTTTGTTATAACTAACGTACTAAAGGTCGTACATATTTGCATTTTGTTTACTTAATATTGACGCGACAGCCACAGTCGCTGTTTTAGTCATGTACTTATTGCACAAAAAGCACACTTTGTCTTTATACTACAGCATGAATTTCAAATCGTTAGAAAAATTTTAAGGGAATGTCCTTTTCATAATGATAAACCGTAGTACATATAGATACATACCTAGCTGTCCCGGCGAACTTCGTACCGCTACAGAAACCGTTTATACGATTCTTGTACAACGCCATCTATTTTAAAACACAACGTTCGCTCGCACAACGCCATTTATTTTAAACCTAAAATAAATATTATCCCACGGGAGAACATTACCGGGATATCAAGTATGCTTTGTCTCATTCAGGTCTTTGTATATCTGTACGCCAAGTTTCATATAAATCCGGTCAGCCGTTATTGCGTGATTGAGTAACAAACATCCAAACAATTAGTAAAATTATGGTTACCATAGGCACTGACTGAAAATCAGCGCTGAGGGATCAGTTCCTCAGCACAACGCTGAGTCAGCTGCCTTTTGTGGCAACTTAGATACACCACAGGCTACATCTATGGTCCTGTTTTATTTATTCGTTTTGTCTGTTGTGTATTTAGTTTTCTTTCTGTTGTTGTGCATATTATGTTACTTATCTGCTTATTTTGTTTCTGTGATGTTGTTGTTGGTATAATAAATGGCTTTCTTCTTCTTCTTCAAACATCTTCACAAACTTTCATAATTTATAATATTAGTAGGAAGTAGGATACATGTCATAAGTCACACCTGTATCCCGGAGAGATAGGCTGAAATCGAGGGTTGCCACTTGCCATAATATTAATGATAATAAATAACCGAAGGATAGGAGTTAGAATAGGAGGAAGATGAGAGTCCTACTTGGAATCGATAGAAGTATTTACGAGGCTGGATTGTTTATAAACAAAACACGAAACATTGAGCCTTTAGTACTTACTGATTGATATTATAAAACACGTTAAAAAACTGATATACCTACTAGTATATATTATATATGTATATATATACGGCGGCCAACGTGCCATAATTGAGTTTTCTAATACAAGAAGATACTGTACGTAGGTCACGTCTGGCATAAACATCACGATTGTTGTATAGTAAATTCACTTACTTTACCTTATTAATAGCTTACCTTCCTTTCAGACACACACACACACACACACACACACACATACACTCAGTGGCGCCCGACTCCAAGACCCAGTCGCAGGGCTGACTATGAGTATGATTAGTACTCCTTTTTGGTTTTTGTATTTGTATATTTTCTATATTTGTATAATTTCTCTATCGGTCTTGACTTGGGGTGACTTTGTGTCTACAGCACGTTTCATCTAGATATACATCTCTGATCTAGCTTCGGACCCAGTCTTTCCACAAATTACTTCTATTGTGCCATATTGTAACACTACTATTGTACTTAATTTGTGGATGGAGAAATAAAGATTTTTTATATTGTATCTTTTCTCAGGCGTATGTTGAATACAAATCGATAGATTCCCTGCATTCGACTTGCGTTTCTTCGGCTTTTGGGTAACCAACATGTATCAATATTATTCTAATTATCATACTCTCCATTAGTGGGGGTTGTCCATCATCTCTCCATATTTTTCTTTAGTTCTTGCCAAGCGAAACAGGTCTTCAACGCTGGCTACATCCATCGATTCAATTACATTTCTGATTTACGACTTCCTTCTTCCCCCAACACACCTCTTCCCCTCAATCATCATCATAATCATTTAAGGAACTTTTAATGCCCTAGAGATTTTTTTGCCTTTAACGTCTTTGAATTCTCGGGAACTTCCATATTCGTTACTCCATGGACCTAACTTGTTCTTAACATCTCAAATGCCCCTGGCTCCTTTCAGCTCGCGTCTTTCAGCTTCTTAACCAAAGGTTGCATTAGGGCAGATGTGTAATTATGAGCTAGTGTTTAGGTTTTGATATTCGACGTTATATTTAAGCAGGCCAATTTTTTTGATAGCCTGGTACGTCACGTTAGTACGTTTCTCCGTGGCCTTTCTCTGCCTCTCTTTCATTCATTCTTCCTTCTATGATGTTTGCTATAAAAGTGTCTTGACGTAGTAAGTGGCCCAGCATTTTTCCTTTTCTACATTCGATCGTTAACCGCAAAGATCTTCTCTCATTTACTCTCTAAATTTATTTATATTTAGTATTGTGATGCGATTGCGCAGCGAGCTCGCCGCGATTGATTGACGATTGATTGACGACGCTGCGCAGTCGCGGCGATGTCGCTGCGATTAGCACGTCGCCGCGGCGTGCTCGCCGTGCAATCGCATCGCTTTCAAATCGCTAGTGTGATGATAAGGTTCTAAAATGCATGAATACGAAATAATTTTTGTATGCACGCGGTATTTTTGTGGATGGTACAGCAAACTGGTGGCATCGTATAGCGTGTAAAGCAATGAGTCAACGAGTCATCTGTGCTCTGTCACAGTTACTCGCTCTCCAATCAAGCCACCGATAAGAGTATCAACCTCCGGTGACACAGTTTAAATTGTCTTTTATATCTATCAAATACAATACCTACTTATAATGTTTTTTGTTAGTTGTGAAACTATTGCTGCGCATGAGTTGAATACTAATTGTAAATCTGGCTGTCCGCACCAAGTGACGTAGATTGATCTCGCATAGCTAAGTGGATTAAGAATCGTTAGTGACGGCAAACAACCTAGGTTTCATCGTTTGTGACGCTGTACTTTCGTAAAAAAATCAAAAAAATAGCGGTCAGCCAGGATTTCAAATTTTCGAGCTATCTAGATGTCAGCTCCTGAAGGAGCTCTTTTTAGATAAAAGAATTGTGACGCGATATGTAACAATTATCAAACAGATTTGAACCTTGGAGAAACATGCGTTTATGATTTATTGTCAAAAACCTGATGGCGCAGCTTTTACTACAAATTTTATATATATATATATATATATATATATATATATATATATATATATATATATATATATATATATATATATATATATATATATATATATATATATATATATATATATTAATCAATAGATACAATTTTAATTTAGATTAATTTTTCACTGATTTTGTAATTAATTCTGCTGTGATGTTAATTTTTTTTATTATTATTGCTGTTATTATTGTCAAATATGGACCCAGGTCTGAAATAAATATTTTCATTCATTCATTCATTCATTCAGCTGGAAAAAATCCGGCTGGCTGTCCACCGAGTTCTACAACTTCCCGGTGTTCTACGCTTTTAGAATTAACTCTGATCGTTTGTGACGGCGATGGTGAATACGAATCGACGTTTGTGACGGCTCCAAATGCACGCAAACAAAAGTTATGATCAATATTTTTTTTCTCCATACATACATGGACGAATTAGGTTATGAAGTAGTGACCATGCGTTGGTTTTTTTATAGGACACCGAAATTACGATAGAGATATCTACGATGCTTTAGAACATAAATTACCCGGTCACTCCGTGGGTAGAGCCGTAATACATAAAAATTTCATAAATGCGTATAGTTATTTTTAGGGTTACGTGCCCAAAGGGTGCCAAACGGGACCCTATTATTAAGAGTTCACTGTTCATTTGTCTGTCTGTCTTTATCTCATGAACCGTGATAGCTATGCAGTTGCACAGATGATGTATTTTTGTTGTGCCGCTATAACAACAAATACTAAAAACAGAATAAAACTAGTACATTACGATACTAGTGCGAAAAGTAGGAAATTCGCAACGAGTGGCGATAAATTAAAACACGACCGAAGGGAGTGTTTTATATCGACACGAGTTGCGGATTACCTATTCGCACGTGTATCGTACGACGTTTTATAGTACATATGGCCCTTTGAAGTTTCGACATAGGCACGTAAAGTGCTCATTATCGCACTAGTGCGGTAATGTAGCACCATATGTGCTATAAAAATATTTAAGGGCTCCCATACAATAAACGTGATTTTTTTGCCGTTTTTTACTCGTTAATAACGGCAACAGGTAGACGCTTGAAATATTCAAATGTTGTATAGATGGTACGGAACCCTTAGTACGCGAGTCCAACTTGCACTTGGCCGGTTTTTATTTTATAATATGGTTTCTTTTTAAAAAAAATATTTGTGGCATTGCACACAGTGCTTTCAGCCAGTATCGAGTACAAGAATGTTTTACAAAGATATTGATTTTACGACGAAAGTATTAAGTCTCAAAAGATAAAACCTAGGTTGTTTGCCGTCACTAACGATTCTTAATCCAGTTAGCTAAGCGAGATCAATCTACGTCACTTGGTGCGGACAGCCAGATTTACAATTAGTATTCAACTCATGCGCAGCAATAGTTTCACAACTAACAAAAAACATTATAAGTAGGTATTGTATTTGATAGATATAAAAGACAATTTAAACTGTGTCACCGGAGGTTGAGCACTTTGCTTGGTCCAGACAACCAGATGTAGGTACATGAATATTAATCTTTTAAAAGTGTTGACACACATGCTACTGCTTTCAAAATATTTATGAATAAACTAATAATAATTGAAATGGTGATATCAGTGTCTGTACTAGTTCACTGACTGTTATAGTGAGCAACCAACTTCACAGTTCTAATAGCATTCCAGAATAAGATTGCGATAAGGATAGTCCACCTATTTTAATCTCGTTTTATTTTATTTTATTTGGTGTACAAAACAGATCACAACCATTACATCTGAAACAATGAAGCAGTAATACACTCAAGCCGATTGTTGACACGTGCAATCGCGCATTAACCCTCTGCGATTGGCTTCCTTCCCGAAAATAGCACTTTATCCGTAATGTGGTTAGCAAGGTCCGGTTTTTAGGGTTCCGTAGCCCGACAAGGAACCCTTATAGTTTCGCCATGTCCGTCTGTCTGTCTGTCCGTCCGTGCCAAGCGCAAAGAACGGTGGTAATAGAAGGCTGTAATTTGGTATGTGTATAAAGAATAAACGGTTGGAAAAAAAAAATCTCGTCTACCCCATTATGTGGGGCATCGTTGGATTGATCGTTGAAAAATATTGTAGGTGTAGGAGGACCATTTTTTTATTTAGCGTCCCGTTTGCGAAATATTAAGCTTTAAAGTGCAAATTTTTGTCCGAGTAGGGCTCCCCTCGGTCCTGGCTAAACGGTTGATTGTAGAAACGTGAAAAAATTAAGGGTAGTAGCACATATATTGAACTTAAAAGGAAAAGTATCACGAATAAGTAGACTTCACTAGTTAACGATTAATAGGCAACCAACTTATAAAAATAAAATGTCGTACAAAATCCATTGAAAATTACTTCGATGAACTTTTTACTTCTATTAAGCAGATAAAAAACCCTCTTTGTACAGAACTTGGTCGGTTTTTTTCATACCTTAGAAATGGTAGACGTTTACCAATACTTTCGACGTTATTGAGTTCCAAATTGCTCCACAATTAAGTGCGATATCTCAGAAACAACAACCATTAAAATGTTGATTCAATTATAAGAATACTTTAGAGCGCATCAGAAACTTAAGGCTAAAATATTTGCTAAAATATTAAATAAGTCCAATTGTAGCGCAATATGGCCAACCCGCCTGCCAAGCGTGGTGATTATGGCAAAACCACTCATGGTTATGAAAACCATGAGGGAGGCCTATGTCCTGCAGTGGGCGTCAAATAGCTGATGATGATGATGGCCAAATTAACGCCGAGCGAACGGGGTCCGACAGGGATATCTGTATATTCTGTGTCTATCAATCATTCACATTCGCCGATTGCGTGCTTGCGAGTTGCAAACTTGCCAAATATATATTTTATTAGCAGCCGTAACATTTCGGGTCAATCACCATAAACAGAGATAGGGAGCACTTTATTGCATACCAATAGTTATAGTAATCCTACTAATATTATAAATGTGAAAGTTTGGATGTGGATGCTTGTTACATAATCACAGAACGGATCAGGATGGAATTTGGCACAGAGATGATTATAGTCTAGAATGGCAAATAGGGCACTTTTTATCCCAAATAATACCTATCAAAATTTCCACGTAAACGAAGTCGCGGGCAACAGGTAGTATATAGATGATGCAAAATATTAGATAGATCCACAGTTTAATCATTACGTTTTATTAAAATAAATTCATATTCACAACGGACAAAGTGTTTACGTATTTTATTAGGTCATATTCCTCGTATTACGCGCACCAAATCCTGAACGATTCCAACTATCAAACTGTCAGATTCCATACTAATTGCTATCGCAAATGCCAGGATTCCGACAGGATTCGGTGTGCATAAGTAGGTTCATGGTCGCAAATGTATTCTTTCAGTACCTACTGTGCAACATGTCTGTTCAAAAATCGAGCTTTTTTTTAGGGTTCCGTACCCAAAGGGTAAAAACGGGACCCTATTACTAAGACTTCACTGTCTGTCTGTCTGTCTGTCCGTCCGTCCGTCCGTCCGTCTGTCTGTCACCAGGCTGTATCTCAAGAACCGTGATAGCTAGAGAGTTGAAATTTTCACAGATTATGTATTTCTGTTGCCGCTATAACAACAAATACAAAATAAAATAATTATTTAAGGGGGGCTCCCATACAACAAACGTGATTTTTTTGCTGTTTTTTTTATCTTTGTGTCTAAAGTTGTTGTATAGATAATGGTACGGAACCCTTCGTGCGCGAGTCCGACTCGCACTTGGTCGGTTTTTTAATCATTATTTTGTTTGTTTTGTTTTGATAACGCTACTTCTCTGTTTAGAATGAATAAGAATTGGTTCAGCGGTGATAACGTTATCTATTTTGCTGCGCATAACAAAATAATCAAAATAATAACAAAAGAAAATGTTCTTCTAATTCCGCTATCTTGCTGACCTAGCAAACGTTGTTTTGCCAGTTTAATTAGCCTACGACCTATTCTCAGACCTACCAACGATTTTATCATAAAAATCGGTGAAGCCGTTTCGGAGGAGTTCGATAACAAACACTGTGACACGAAATTTATATGTTAGACATTAAAAGAAGGAAATGGTTGTACGTTTATGTTTGAGAGTTTATATGTAGGGAGTAATCTCCAAAAGTACCTACTTATCCGATTTCAAAAAATCTTTCACCACTATTTAGAACGTCCACGTTCAGGGTGGAAATAGGCCTCTATAGTTTTTAAATGAGATCCTTATCACATGCAATCAGCCCCTTGACACTATATTTGTTAAACCCTATATATTATTTCAATACAATATGACCTTTCACCACCCAGATACAAACTGACACCGACATCGATACAGCTAGCTAACTAGGTAGGTACGTACAACACGCATCAACCGTAGTGAATCATTCCATTGTAATAAACCGTTACTACCGTCTTAACCACACAATGATCAACAACGATCAACAAAGGGCCTAGGTCTACAGACACCAGAAGAGTACCTAAGTATTGTTCTAAGTAAGTATATTCAGGGTGTAACAAAATACGCCTGTGATTTCGAAAAAGGGACGGAGGTTGAGTGTCGTCGCTATGAACTACTTTTGCTTGCAAAAATATCAGCCGTTCCATACGTATGGCTTGTACAGGTGTGGCGGAAAAATGGATAAACTTAAAAGTGTTTCTTCCGTGTTGATAAACCAAACCACTCCCGACAAGTAAGAGCCTAAAATTTTCATCATTTTTCGTATATACGTAGTACGTACATACGAAAAATTTTTATACGAATAAATTTTATGAAAATGTAGAAACTTCACGCGGTCAATGAGTAATATTCGTATAATACTTAACTAAAACATAATTGGAAAATGTAACTTATTCCTTACTAATTATTGAATAAACGGTTTTCAGGATATCCATT
Source organism: Yponomeuta malinellus (assembly GCA_947308005.1). Classification (NCBI taxonomy): domain Eukaryota; kingdom Metazoa; phylum Arthropoda; class Insecta; order Lepidoptera; family Yponomeutidae; genus Yponomeuta; species Yponomeuta malinellus. The sequence continues at coordinate 6,545,631 of OX370998.1, read as the reverse complement.
ATTTACGTAACACCCTGTATATATACTAGCGTAAAAAAGCCTGAGATATTAATACATTGGGAACAGCTGATATTTTTTTGCTATATTTATACTATTTATGTTTCGTGCATAGCGCTTTTACACACACTGCCTTTTAGGACAGACATGTGAAGGTCGCTGTTTATGTTATGTACAGCGCCACCAAGTTATCTGTTCAGGTGGGCAAAATTGTAACTACAGCCTCGTCATCCGCCATTGTGAAAAAAACATTCCGCTGTCAGTTTCTGTCTAGTGTGAGTGCTCCCGTTGTTTTTGTTCGATTTCATTGTAAAAAGTGCAAATAAAATGCCGAAACCTCTTAAAAGTGATGCACGGCTAATTATTTTAAAAGTTTTATCTTTTATGAGAGAAGAGAAACGCCTCCAAGCTCCAATAATACCATTCGAAAAGCTGAATGAACGCGTTGCTGCTGCGACAGGTCAGTGTTGCCAGATATGGAAAAAATTAAGTCGCCCATTTAAAAAACATTAAGGAGTTGATTTTATTTGAAATTTAAAATAAGCTTATAAACATATAATGTCTTAATTAAATTTAATTTTGGATGTAATGGCAACCAGCCGTTGTCGACTATATTCTGCCAGAGTCACGCCTTGACACGACATGAGCTTAAAATTATAAAAATAGATATAAATTTTTGGTACATATTTAATTTCACTATTTTCTTTCTGGAGATTTTATATGCAGACGTCACAACATGTATATTCTGACTTAGTAAGATTGCCACCCAAATATTTTTTTGTGTGTTTAAAATCTAGAAGTATGTTGTTGTCGTGATAAATTTCTAAGTGATTTTATGTTTTATTACAGGTGTTTCCGAACGATTTGTCTACAAACTAATCAATGAAGAGAAACATGCTGAGGAAACTAATTCCAAAATCTCTACCCCTGGCAAGAAAAGGGAAAGGAAATCAGGGAAACTGGAAATTGATGATTTTGACATTGGTGTTATAAGAAGAAAGATACATGAATTTTATTCAGTAAGAAAAGAAATTCCGACCTTATCGAAGTTACTGAATGTTCTTAGGGAAGACATAAATTTCCAAGCAAAACGTGAAACTCTTCGAAAATTGCTCCACAAAATAGGATTTCGTTTTAAAAAAACTAAACCAAATAGGAAAGTGCTGTGTGAACGTAACGATGTAGTGGCGTTAAGGGCGGCCTATCTACATAAAATTAAGAAAAATGAGCGTGGAGACAAAAAGCCAGTTGTTTATTTAGATGAAACCTACATACACTCATCTCACTCAACTGGCAAATGTTGGCAAGGTCCTGGAGTTGACGGTGATTTGGAACCCATTTCGAAAGGGAACAGGTGGATTATTGTTCATGCAGGTGGACAAGAAGGTTTTGTGGAGAACACACTTCTCGTTTTTAAATCAAACACAAAAAGTGGGGACTACCACGACGAAATGAACAATAGTAATTTCAAAAAATGGGTTCTTGAAAAATTACTGCCAAATCTGCGTGAACCCACGCTTATTGTGATGGATAATGCACCCTATCATAGCATACGCCTAAATAGGTGTCCTAACTCAAACCACACTAAGGCTGATATGCAAAAGTGGCTTTTAGAAAACAGGGTGGACTTTCACGAACAAATGACAAAGCCTCAGCTTTACGAGTTAATAAAAAGAAATAAGCCTACTCCTGAATATGAAATTGACAATTTATTAAAAAGTCATGGTCATGACATTGTTCGATTGCCTCCTTATCATTGCGATTTAAATGCAATTGAAACGATATGGAGCTCGATGAAGAAGAAAGTAGCAGAAAAAAATGTTGGAAAATCAAGTGCAGAAATGCCTCAATTGATTGAAGATGCATTCCGCGAAATCACACGGGCGGAGTGGAAAAATCATTGCGATCATGTCACAAAAATTGAGAACGAATACAGACAGAAAGATGCGTACTTAGATGAACCTTTTATAATTCAACTACAGAGTGATAGTGAAAGCGATTCGAGTGACTCAGAAGATGAACTGTGGGAATCAGCAGATGGCTCGGGAACACCAATTGCGACTGGGATTCCTGGAGTGTGGCCGCTCGAACTCAGAGACCACGACCACAATTATTTAAAAAAAATATAAATAAAATCCTATTGCTCCGCACTTTTTGTATTATTTATTGAAACAATAAACATTTACATACAGGCACATACATTGCTTCTGGCCCCACACTAGGATACCCTGTGTCGTGGGAACAAGAAACAACGACATCACATTACTTGCTAAGATTTCTAGATTAACTTTATTTCAATTTAAAGATTTGACATTAAATTCCCTTTTTTCTAGGTAAATTTCTTAAATGGCAATACTAAATTCTCTACTAGCGCCGCTATCAACTGAACAGTTACGATGGTGGCACTGTAGAGTTAACCCTTTGACTCATTGACAGCTGTCAATTCATACAACTTAAGAAAACCTAAGACATGAAAATGTATTATCAGCTAATACTTTTTTCGTTATTTTCTAACAATTACGAAGTTAGTATTGAGTGGAAAAAACTGCTTACCTTTCCGAAAGCCCCTTTTCGGTAGGTAAGCCTAAAGGTAAGCGGCTTTTTTCCACCCTGTATAGTAAAGTTAAATTGCCTCGCGAACTGGTTTTATTAGTGGCTGGGCGTCTCGGGTGCAGTGCCCTCGGCCTTCCCGTGGACCGACTTCTAGGTCATGGGCTGGGTGCCGTTATTCACTCATTGGCTACCAACCTAATAATATGGTATTTGACTCACAATTAAATTGGGGTGAAATTGTATTCAACTGTACTATATTATTGTTAAATTCTCATATGTAATTCCTGGTAATAAAGAATATTCTATCTATCTATTCCTAACATAAAGTACCTACAAAAAGTCACGTGAAAGTTAAAAGAAACCCACATTTTTTCCCCAGTTTTATAGGGTCTCAAAAAATATGAAAAATCATCTATTTCCTTAATAATCAATCTTGTTGGATTTAAATTTTCCAGCGTTTTCTAATAAGGTAATAGGCCCAAAAAACATTAATTTGTGAGATAGTACGTGACTCAAATATTGACAGATGTTTGAACGAAACGAAAAAAAGAAAAGACGTTTATTATAACAGCAACACACATAACCAACATAGATGTATGTGTATGTAGCTGTGGTGTGTTTCATAAAAAGGCGTCACTTGCAACTTGTGACGTCTCACTGGTATCCGCCAACAAACTGCTACGCAGTTTCCCGAATTTGTAGATAGCGCAATGTACTTTATCTTTTCCTGAAATAATAAAAAGCGGCCAAGTGCGAGTCGGACTCGCGAACGAAGGGTTCCACACAATATTAGACAAAGATCAAGACACGACAGATTAGGTACATTGAGAACAGCGCCATCTATAGAATCCAACAAGAAGCATTTGACATTGACATTTAACAACATGACATTAGCGCTGTGAAGGTTATATAGATGGCTAGATGGCGAGTGCTGACTTTAGACAACGTTTTTGTATGGGAGCCCCCCTTAAATATTTATTTTATTCTGTTTTTAGTATTTGTTGTTATAGCGTATACATAATCTGTGAAAATTTCAACTGTCTAGCTATCACGGTACAGCCTAGTGACAGACAAACAGACAGACGGACAGTGGAGTCTTAGTAATAGGCGCCCTTACCCTTTTGGGTACGGAACCCTAAAAAGGAGCATGTTTGCACCACGTGACTTGAATTACTTTTGGACGTTTGACTTTTCTGTTATATTATAAATTGCAGAGAAAAATCTTTATTATTATGTTTTAACGTGACCTGTCCAATGAGATGAAAATATGTTTTTGCAAGTTCTCCATTGCAGTTTTTCTTTCTTAACCAATATAAAAGGTAGGTAGCACATTTTACTTGCAGCCACTACATTCAGCTACACAAGCAGCTGTCGCACTGTGGCTTTTATTGTGCATGGCAGAGGTAAGGGCGATTATCGAAAATAGTACACTTATCTAGAGTGGACCATTTTCGTAGTAAAGTTAGGAACTTATTTATGGCCGACGGCTATTATGGCCTCTCAAAATTGAGCACCGAGAGTCAACTAACCCATAGAAAGAAAATCTTGAGCAACAAAAAACTGGACCATTTTATTGTACCTTAGGATGCGTGCCTAGTATCATCAATATGGTCATTGCATATGGTCTGCAAAAACTTTTTTAAAAATATTTTTTAATAAAAATAATAGTAGCAAAAAATTTTACAACCACGTGGGACTGCTTATTTTACAACTCTAGTAACGCCATCTCTTGTTAAATAACTATAAAACGTACTGCTACTCAGAGCTAGATGGCGCTTTAACAGTTTGGTAGCGTCTGATAAATTGTTATTAGAATTGTTCTATAGAGGTCACTAGCTATACCTTTATGTCCGTAAACAATTTTTTTCATCGACGATGCTTCATGCGAACTCCTGTGAATTCATGCGTGTGAGATTCGTATAGCAAGTATCCTTTCTTATCTATGATACCCAGGACATGGTCGGCCACAATGCATCCAAATGATTTAAGCCGAGTGATTGCGTATAGTTCCTGGCAAATAACTTGAAAAAAAATGCTTTGACTTCAAATGAACGTATTTCGTCTCGACGCGGGATGTGACTTAAAATTCTTTAGGCTTTAGTCAAATCAACAAACAATAAAAAAAAAAATGTCGTCCAATTGTTCATAGCAAACTCATCCCGACTGTACGGATTTTGGTTCAAGTTATCTCTCGGCCATTACTGTCGGGCGTTATAGCAGACTAGCAATAAACGGACTAGCCTGTCTACCCTGAAGGTCCATTCTAAATACTGTTGAAGGAATTTTTGAAATCGGATTAAGTAGGTACCTACTGTCGGAGATTATCCCCTAAAAACGTAGGTTACACTAAAAGTTTTGCGTAACTTAAAAAAAACATGTTATAACCAAGATATTATGTTTATTGCTTTTCAAAATACTCTCCTTTATTTTAAACAATTTTTGATGCGATCAAACCATTTTTTAAAACAGGAGGACTACAGATCTGCCCCTATATTACACAGTTATGACAGTTGGACGGTTGGAATCGCTAAGGATTTGGTGCGCGTAACTAGACCACTGAAGGCATGTTTTCTACGTACTGATTGAACGCTATCTCGCTATCTTATTGAGTTGGTAAAAGTGAAACCTCTCATCAAATCTTTGATTTTGGGGAAAATACAGAAATCACAGGGTCGGGGCGGGGCTATGTGCATTGTGCAAGATGGGTGACGAGTTGTACTTTTTCGGAAGCTAAAAATGACTTTGTTTTGTTGGCCGTGTGTGAAGAAGCGTTGTCATGATGTAGGAGAATGCGGCTTTTTGGTGACGACCAAAGACGTTTTTCTAACACCCTGGGTAAACAAATGGTAGAATACCACTCTTTTGATATTCAAGTGGGATTGTGCAGATGGGACCCGTAGCTGAGAAAAAAAAACGCGATAATTTTTTTACCAACGTTTCTCGCCTGCCTCACTTTTGTTGGCCTGTTCTCATTTTCAAACATCCATTCACAAGATTGCTGTGTTTTTTCGGGTTTAAAACAATAAATCCACGTTTCGTCTCGTGTGACAATGTCATAAACAGCATTAGAATGTCCGTGGTCGTACTTCAGTAGCATCTTTGAGCACCATTCCACGCGAGCCCGCTTCTGTTCCGCTGTCAGTTCATGAGGGATCCAAGGACAACAAAGTTTCCGAACTTTTAATTCTTCCTGTAATATTTTCTGAATTTCTCTCATACCAATCCCCAATAGTCCTCGAATTGTCTCATAGGTAATCCGCGGCAGGAACCACATTATTTTCGTTGACGGCAGTTGAAGGCAGCCAAATTCACGAAATTCGTCATGTAAAGAAACTCGACCTCTCTCAAATTCAGCAAACCATCCCCCCTCACGGTGCTCAAAACAGGTGCTTCTCTCCGAAAAGCATTATGAAGACGAGCGGCACAGTCAAAAACAATTGACAAATGATTTCCCGCCAATTTTTTTTTATTACTAAGAAGGTTGCAAGTCGTTTCAAAAAATATAACATTCGAAATTCAAATAGGTAGTTCCGATTAGCCAGAAGTGCAAAAGTTTTAGTGTGCCCCATGTACCTACAAACATATAAACTTCCAAACTTTTCCTCCTTATAATATTAGTATAGATAGATAATATAGATAACTACTTAGGCCATCACCTCTGTTTTGGAGTACCCCAATGGCTGACTCATTTCCGTGGCGACAACTCAAGTACCTACCAATTAGTCACGCTCACCATTAAAATTCGATTAAACAAAGTTGAAGGCTGGGCCGAGTTACATAAAACTACAATTCTTAGATTATTATATAAAATAAAAATAATATTGTTCAGTTTAGCTAATACAACTGAACATATTTTACAGTTTATTTAAAATAAATAAGGCTAGCTTATAAAAAAATGTTGTTCCTTTTTTCCTCTGTGCTTATATTAGTGTTGCTTAATAATGTATCCTGTATCTTAGACGTATTTACATTTTTTTTAGAGGTATAATTTTCATACTGTACGCAAAATTAAATAATAGTACAAAGAGACTTGGTTTATTATCCACATCTACCAATGAACAGGACGGCGAAAAATGAAATACCGAGAACTCTTGAATGTACCACGTTTACTTTGTCACTGAAAATATTTACAATTGTTTAAAAACACTAGAATTTGACCAATATTTGAATTTAAACTAAAACCAAAGAGAAAAGAAGGCGGTGTCGGTCGCCAACATTAATATTATAAAGAGGAAAAGTTTGTATGTTCGTAAGTTTGTCTGTGGGGGGTAATATCCGAAACCACTCATCCGATTCCAAATTCTTTCACCAGTATTTAGAATGGTTTTTCAGGATGGACATTGTCTATAGATTATCTTATTAAAGTAAAGGACCTTTGCGTAGTGACCAATTTTGAAAAAACGACCGAGCGAATACGTTTCTTGCAAACCCTGCCTAAACGGCAAGAGATATATGAACGCTTTCTATTGGAAAGACAAAGATCTTAAAACGGCCTGTAAAAAAAGTCTGCGATGACATATATTTTTCTCATAAGGTTATTTCACAAATCGTTAAAATGTAAAAAAAAAATATGAAAAATTAATCTCAATCTTTCGAAGCTAATTTAAATATGTAATATTAAATCCTCATCAAAATAAATTCACCTATGGTCAAGATTATTTCATGTAGATAAAAATTGCCCATGACATAACGTTGTTTGGATGAATAGTTTAGAATCTGCGACCGTATACAAACTTACAAGGACAAAATAAAATACATTGGAGACTGATGGAGTGACATTATGGAGAGATTAAATGTAGAAAAATTTACGACACGCATACGTAAACTCACGCCTGTATCCCAGAGGGGTAGGCAGAGACCAGGGACTGCCACTTGCCACGGTACTGACTATCAAATATCAAATAGCCGGTAAAGGACGTCTAAGCCCCTGGCCACACAGTAAGGACGTGGGACGAGGGCACAGAAAAGACTCGTCGTTAATCCAATTCACTTTCGTGAACCGTGAACCATACAAAATGTACTAAATGGACAAGACGAAGCCCAAACTGCGTTTTTTCCGCGTCTTTTCCGCGCCCCTACCCCTTTCAGGCCGGGAAAAAAAAAATCTGCGTAGTTGATTTTCGATGATAGATTCTAAATAATGTAAGTCTTAAGTTATCCTACAAAAATCATTTAAAAAATCCCTCCCCCTCCCCCCCTGAGAAAACCCCATGTCACGATAGTGCAATATCGGCTTGAGCGCGCGAAAATATTTTTTTAAAGTTTAACGCACGATCGTATAAGAGCGTCGTGAAAGGGCTACCCCACGTCCGTTCTGTGCAGCCAGGTGCTAAGGCAGATATAAGTCTACCAAATAGGGGGTTTATTAGCGAAGGGCAAGGTTAAGAGTACCCGACACCGACGTGTGTGCATGCAGCGACTGTTTAAACAAAGAAAGAAAGAAGAAAGAGAACATTTATTTAAATTGTCACAGAAACACAAGGTAAACACAAACAAAATACGCGAACGAACATCAACAAAATAAAAAGAAAATGTGTCTGAAGTGGAAGAGATTTGTCAGAGGCATTCTCCTACTATTATTATTAAAATTATTTATTGTAATTATAATTTTAATAATACTAGTACTATTATTATTTATTGTACTGTAATAAAGCAAAGTTTTGCACATAGGCGAGCTTAACAGTAACAGTTTAGCATTATAAAGCAGGTAACCAAAGTGTATTGTTCATGCGACAGGTAAAATACTAACAAAATTATCGGACCAAAAACCCGTTGAAAACGGCGACAGACCTGCAGACTTCTAAGAAAATATTCTCTGACTTAGGTATTTGTCGTGGTAAGTAATTGACAATTGTAGATTTTTTGACATATTTGTGACAACACGATATCGAGACATGCTTTGAGAGAACATGAGGGTAATATTAAAAATTTATAACAATTTTACTTTTGTTTCGGTTCTGTTTTTGTTTACTAGAATGGACGCCAAACCGAGAATTAACTTTCCTTTGCAAGTAATTTACTTTTGTTTACTTAAATTTACTAGTTGTCGATAAAACTAGAAGCCTGAATTTATTTAAAACATTTTTTTTTTATATTTATATGGTCACTATAGAATATTGTAAGGTTAGCTAATTACGTAATAACTTAAGATAGAAGGACCCTTAGGTAGGCACTGAATAAATTAACCGACTTGGTATTACACGGATCTCACAACTTTGTACGGTAGTTATGTTTTTGACGGCATCTTAGGTTTTTAGGCCTCTCAAAACTAAAAAAGGTTGGTATCATATTCGTTCGACGCGTCACTAGCACAATAACACGGTAGGCCCCAGGTTGAAAACCATCGCTCTCGGTGGCACGCAACACAACTAAAGTAACTAAAGTAAAGTACATGGATGTAAAGGTTGATGTGCTGTTGACTGTACACAACTCTATTAAATCGGTCTCATTATTGACCATCCACTAAAAAATCTGGAGGTACTAAAAGTTACAACTCTGGTGGCCTCTACACGCCCATTGCCAGTTCTACTGCACGGGCAGGTTGAAAACCACCGTTCTCGGTGGTACGCAATACAACTCTGCTTATAATCCGGGCTGCGGCTGCGCGTGCGGCAGTCGCGTGTGCAGACCCTCCCGCGCCGGTGTTGCCCAGCGACCTACTTTCGCTACAGTTCCGATCACAGGGGACCAAGTTGCAGAACTAGGACCGCAACAACGCAACGGACTGATTCTTTAGCGTGCTTTGCTGTCAACAGCCATGGGAAATCGTACGTATTATGTATTACTTAAAGCGCTTTATTGAATTTTCGAAAGCTCTTTTCTACTGCGACTTTCTCGTTTTTTCTGGTTATAGGTCCTGATGGCATGAATAACTTTTAACACGAAATACCTACTTATTTTTTTGCATTATAATGCAGCCTATAACGTCCCTCTTAAGGCTCAAGCCTTCTCTCAGAGAGACAGAGAGAGTATGGGCAAGAATGAGAAGCCAGTTTAGAAGCCATTCCAATAATATGTCATCATAGTTATAAAAATCGAGAGCAAAGAATACGGTTGGGTAGGTGGATTGCGAAATCCTTGATATCACACCGATGAAGAATAAAACGTAAAAGAAAGGCAATTTATTATAACATAAGTGACATAAATGTATGTTATTAAATAATAATGTTTTTGTATATTGTTACTTTACACAATAAGTATAAAATCAGGATGTTCACAAAAAGCTCCGTCATAACAAGGGACACATCAAATTAACACAAAAAACTCAGAAAATATCATGTTTTGTTTATTAAAATCGCATAACCAAAAAATGAGTTAATTCTTTCGCAAATTAAAAATCTTAAGCACGACAGCTTTTGTTACTTTTTAGGGTTCCTCGAAAGCAGAAGCGGAACCCTTATAAGATCACTTTGTTTTCCATCCGTCCGTCCGTCTGTCTGTCAAAACAATTTATCTCGGGAACGCGTGGAGGGTATCGAGTTGAAATTAAAGCCATGTACCTACTCAAGTAATTTTAATGACATAAATCACCTTTGTGTGCATGAAAATCCTCTTAATCCTCATCATATATCTATTGCACTTACTTAAGAGCATCTTAGTCAGTGAGTAAAGACGAAAACTTGCGTGGGGGACACTTTGTGAGCTGATCAAGCTAATAAAGGAACGGGGTAATATTTGTAAATAAAAAATAAACACCGACTTCAAAAACAATACAGCACTAGGGGTGAAGTAGGTTTATTATTAAGTTATTTTTTATTTAAAAAAATATATTCCACGATTTTTTTAATATCACTACGACTCCGCCAAATTGTGTTTTCAGAAAGCAAATGCAGTAGTCGACATAAAAAACACCCAAATCGCTTCGAGTGTGCCTTTAAAATTTGAAGAGTTCCTTCGATTTCTCCAGGATCCCATCATCAGATCCTGACCTGATGACTATGGGACCACCTGTGAAGTCTACACCTTCAAACAAAAAAATAATTTGCCAAATCGGTGAAGTCGGTTAAAAAGTCCCCAGTACAACCTACTAAGAAACTTGGTGTACAGCTCAATTGCAGGATATTACAAATATGTGTTGAGAGCAGGCAAGAATAATTTAGGATCATAAAATTAAATAAAACTTAAATTCTTGAACAAAAATGTTTCATTATTAACTTAATACCGGATAAACTTACCTGGTCCGACTCTTCCGACAAAAAAACCAAGTACGTTTATCCGGTATTAAGTTAATAATGTGTAATGCTTACGAAAGTTTTCGTTCGAAAAAATCATCATAATTTTGATTTTGCGTAAGGATAGACACATTTTTGTTTTTGTTATTTTAATAACACACACACACAGACATATACATTACATGTTTTTAATTAAAAAGATAAATTTAAGCACTACCAAGGCGGATGTACTTCGACCAAATAGAGATTTATTTGCAAAGGGCATGATAAAAAGTACTCGAAACCGGCGTGCGTGCATGCAACGCCTAATGAATGTTGATGAAACGAACGAGGTATTTCATAATCGTGGCAAGTGGCAAACCCTGGTCCCTCTATTCCCTCTGAAATAGAGGTGTGAGTTTATACAATGTAAGATATCTATGTCACTTATTTTCTTTTTATTAACCTAGCTCTCGAGTGTCTTTTATAAGACGAGAAGCCCGTATTCGAGGGAAACGCAATTTTAATAAGCAAAGATAGGCTTAGCAGCCATTATGGCAGTGAAAGTAAAAGATAACACTCAATGCCTTAGCAAAATGTACACCGAACGAGCTGAAGTATCAAATGTTTGCACTGTAAGAAGTACAATGAACGCACGATCCATTAATTACTACATCCACATAAAGAAGCAATAAACTAGTTTTGTTGCAATAAATCTAATATATAAAATCTTGTGTCACGTGTTTGTGATCGAACTCCTTCGAAACGGCTTCACCAATTTTTTTGTGTATTTATGGTGGGTCTGAGAATAGGTCGTAGGCTAATTAATATAGCCAAACAACGTTAGCCAAGTCAGCTAGTTAAATTATTAGCAATAAATTTCAACTTGCCGAAGACGCAATGTCTAACGAAGACTTTGTAGATTAAAGGTCTTATTTATAAAAAAACACAATCCCTTAAAAAGCCGATTAAAATAGTCTGTGGTGGAGATTTTACAAGGAAAAGTCGTAACCACAGATTAAATAAACTGCCTCTTAGAAGTACAGTAGAGGAATCGTGTTTTTATAAATAAATATAAAATAGGTATATTTAAAACAAATATTGGACAAACGTCGTTTGTACATTATATAGTTTTTGACAGTAGGATGATTTCACAATTTCACATTTCACAGACTAGGTAATCAATTTTACTAATTGAAGCATAAGCAGTGAATGATTTGTTGCATACAAGTTATATGTGGTTCTATTCACCACAGACTTATCATATGTGCGCCACATACGAGTCTTACGGGTGATTTTGCAACTAAAATATAAAGGTTGATCAACCTGTCGACTGTACACAGACAAGATCACTCTTCTAATTAATCCTGTGTTTGACACTAGTTACAATCGTCCTCCAAATGCCCGTTAACATTATTTTACAGCATAATACCAAACATCGTTGACTTATAGAGTCTTATAGCGGATGAAAATTAATTCCACGTATCATTACACACAGTTTTTATAATGATATTCCTCCTCCGCTTTAAAAAATACGCTTTCAAGCGCATGTTTGGAAGCTATTATTTGGAAGATAGCACTTATAGTATATTTACTTATTGTAGTTCATTATTGCAATTATATAGTTGTGATGATATTATTACTTAATATTATTTAATATTATATAGTATATTATATTATTATTATACGCTAAATGTGAAGGAAAACATCGTGAGGCAACCCGGGGCTTGGTTGGCTTTGCACGTATTGACGTGTCTTTCCTGTGGGCTAGGCCGACTAAGCTATCAGGATAGTAGGTATAGGTGCTGGGCAAGCCTACTCCATCTAAAACAATTTCCCAGGCACGGTGCACGTCCGAGTGGTCCCTTCACCCATCTAGTGTGAGTGATGCAAAGGCCAAAGTTAGTTATTATTTAATTTTACAACATATTAATAAGTACATAGATAGATAGAGGACACTTTATTGTACATAAAAATGGAAATTACACAGATATTTTTTAACCTAAGTGTACAGACGGCGGCTTTATCAGTCACTAAAGTTTGTATACAAGTATGTATAAGTAGTTGTTATTGTTTATTTTTCTATATTATTATCATTGGGATATGTATGTACCTATAGTATTTTCTGAGGTTAACACTGTGGCGAGCACATGTCAACTCTGCGCGCGCACTATAAACTCCAACATTCCTGCATCGCGCAAGCAAAATGTTTCACATGACATACCATAAATATAACGTCCGACGAACATCAGTCGGACCGGCCGTCCCCAGGCATACGATCTGCCTGGCGGGAAATATTCCCTTTATAGTGGAAGAGCACGATCACCCGCTCTTCCCTATAGTGGTGACCCTCGACAGAACAATGTCAACCTTCCTTCGCTCTCGCAGCACCCCACATACAATCAGTCTCAAAGCAAGGCCAGCACCCTCTTCCCTCTCACCTCATCAGTTCCACTACAGTCAACGCACCGACTACTGGTACTGATGGTGATCTCCCCCAACCTCTCGGCACGGCAGCCACACAGCAACAGCGCACGTTGCCAGTGGTACAGCAGCCTTCACCGGTTCCTACCACATGCGCGGACCCCATGGTACTGTCGCCGGTGAAGTGACTGTTAGCCGCCGAACACCCTCAACCGCTAGTCGACTCACTGACTCAGCGCCTCCTGGCACTTGCAGGCTTTAGAGCACAGACTTCGATTCCTATCAGACCTAGCTATGCGTAGCTACGGTCTTGAAGGGGAGTGATGTGGCGAGCACATGTCAACTCTGCGCGCGCACTATAAACTCCAACATTCCTGCATCGCGCAAGCAAAATGTTTCACATGACATACCATAAATATAACGTCCGACGAACATCAGTCGGACCGGCCGTCCCCAGGCATACGATCTGCCTGGCGGGAAATTTCCCCTTTATAGTGGAAGAGCACGATCACCCGCTCTTCCCTATAAACACGAGCACTAGACATAATAAAAACTGAATTTGAACGGATATTTACTCGTTTACTTTTCCATTTTACAATTTTCCGACGTTTCGGTACTTTTGCAAGTTCCGTGGTCTCGGTGGACTGAGGTGACAGGCGTCTTTTTGAAAGCATTAATTTTTAAAAGTAAACGAGTAAATATCCGTTCAAATTCAGTTTTTATTAGGTATATGTAAGTATGTATGTATCACGTTCCGGGTGCCAAAAAAAAATGTTCCCAATTGAAAATCAGTTTTGGTGGTGTTATGGTATAGCACTCACCAGTAAAGTATGTTGAGTTGGAGCCCCTTTTTTGTTGTCACGGTAGCACCGGAGGCGTTTGAAGTCCGGGGTGGCTAGATACCATACATTACTGTATGGTACCCGGCTGCCTTCGATTCTATATGACTCACGTGTTCTCTTCACGATTGTTTTGTTTTTATTTTTGTTTTGTTTCAACTGTGGGAAGGCGGGCGGGGCTTGTCAATTGTGTTACCAATCGGAGCGAGTTCAGTATTACCCGGCTAAATATCTATGCATCTGCAACCGTCAGGCCACCATTTTCCGAGGCACCTAGATATTTCGACGGGTACATCATGAAGTCAATGGTTTCACGTTTTTGTATAAAACCTCATATTTAAGTTACGCTGTCATTTACTATCAATGTCCAATCAACGTTCACGCCGTCACGCACGGCGCACAAAGTTAATCGATCACTGACTTATTTACTCTACAGCACATCTTGCGCTCATTTCATTAGTACAGACTGATCGAGAGGACAGGGGCCGTTATTGAGAGTGAATTTTATAGGAAGAAATACTTGTATGGTTTTTTTATTCCAAGCTATCGTGTATTTTGTTTGTTCACCTACGTATTTACTTTGTGTTTCTGTGACAATTTAAATAAATGTCTTCTTTCTTTTTTTCTAATGAATGGCCCTGGCCAAACAGAAGGAACGTGGGGCGAGGGCGCGGAAAAGACACGACGCGTGGTAAAGAGTTCGCGCCCTCACCCCGTCTCTTCTATGTGGGCTTCGTCCCATCACTTCAATACATTTTGTATGAAAGTGAATTGGAAACACATCGCGTCTTTTCCGCGCCCTCGCCCCACGTCCTTTCTGTGTGTCTCTTAAACAAATTTACTTATCTCTCAAATATTTGAAACGTTTTTTTGAGAACTCAGAGTTAGTCCCATAGTCCCAAAAGTTTGTATTGACGGTTACTCGAGTTAACTCGTCCCTCTTAGATACTACCGGACCGATCTGCAACACCCTCTATACTTACTACCATAAATAGGTACCTACCGATATTTTCTGGGGTCGAATAGTATGTGATATGATAACAATCTCATTTGTAAAATATCACGGAATTAGTATATGAATAGAACGAAACATACATACTTTTACAATAATATGTAAAAGTTTGTATGTTTCGATTAGATGTTAGTCACGTTATCGCACAGAAGCGGTTGAATGAATTTGTAAGAATTTGCATATGTATTCATCATTCATTCATCATCAACCCATTATGTCCCCACCGAGGGGCACGGGTCTCTTCCCTGAGGAAGGTATAGGCCATACTCCACCACGGGGGCCAAGTCCGGATTGGCGGAGGCTTGTAGACTAGTGGCTCGTCTACTGTCAGAAGTTGTCAAGCCGCCCTAAGGCCTCTGACTTGGCTTAACGACTGCCATCTATCGACGGCAGCCGGCACCAACAGCTTAACGTGCCTTGCGAAGCACGGAACCGCTCGGAAAAATGCCACTAGCGTTAGGCATAGACGGCGACCCATCCATGCACTGAACGCGCCCTGTGTTGCTTAACCTTCGTGATCGTTTAAGATCACTCAGGCAGCCGGGGCTACGAGCGATTCGAGCATATGTATGATATGGCGAAATCGTGGACATGCTAGACACCAACTGTTTTCGTTGCAGTCAGTAAACCAGTTTTTCACACATATTTGGCGATTCAACTTAATTCCGGAGTAACTTACTTGATTTTGTGTCGGAAGAGTCCGCTCAGGAGCACGGTCTCTAAAATGCATATTTGTTAAATGTTGATGAAGCGAAAGTCATCTGTCAGGATCGTGGGAATCATTGACACTATTGGTAGTCTTGTAACCAATCGCATTCCAATTCTACTAAACCGCAACTGAACTCGGCGGGCGCCTCGCGCGATTCCATCTTCTTTGCGAGAGATGGCGATGGGATTAGCGGTTATACGATCGCAATGCCATTGTACTGCTTTTGCTTAGTAGACTGCCAAATAGAGGCATATAACAGAATTGTCGTGCTTATATCATTCTATTGAAAAACTATGTGTGTATGACTCTAGGGCCCGGTTTGGTAACTGCAAGACATTGTCGAAATAGAATCCATACAACGTTCGCAAATCGGCCTTAGTAAATGCGTTAAACTACCAGTCCGATGATGACGTGTAGTTACAGTTATCGTTCAATGTGAAACTGACCAATCTTGGGGGCATCCGCTAGTTCAATCTGTTTGGTCAGACAGAAATCACTGACGGCCCATTAACCTCGTTACCGATCAAGTTACATCAGTGCTCGGCAATATGACTCTTTTCAACATTCGTTCAAAATTGTATTTGTGTAATCTCTATATGAAATGATGCCAAAGAGCCCACGTCAACCACAACTTATTCATGCCTATTTTACAGTTCTTGTGTGATGCTTTTAATTTATAGGAAAAAAATATTAAGTAAAGTATGATAAGTAAAAACTAAAAATCTGAGAAAAAACTTATAGAACAAAGATTGTTGTAAATGAGCGCAGTTTTGAGGTAACCCTATAATTAATACAGTTTCGAATATAGTTTAGTATGCAGCCAAAACATAAATATAAAACCGGCCAAATGCGAGTCGGACTCGCGCACAAAGGGTTCCGTACCATTATCTATACAACATTAGACACAAAGATCGGGAAAAAACGGCAAGAAATCACGTTTGTTGTATAGGAGCCCCCCTTGAATGTTTATTTTATTTTAATTTAATTGTTTATTTTTGAATCGAATATAGAACTAAATATTCTGTGATTAAGTCAAGCGTCTACCTGTTGCCGTTATTAATATCGAGCAAAAAACGGCCAAAAATAATACGTTTGTTATAAGGGACCTCCTTAAATATTTATTTTATTCTAGTAATTTTTGTTATAGCTTCTACAGAAATACATCATCTGTGAAATTTCAACTGCCTAGCTATCACGGTTCATGAGATACAGCCTGGTGACAGACAGACAGACAGATAGACAGACAGACGGACAGACAGAAAGACAGACGGACAGTGAAGTGTAAGTAATAGGGTCCCGTTTGGCACCCTTCCGGAACGGAACCCTAAAAAAGGCCAAATTCGCACGTCGAAAAATACATGATATGTAGGAACTCAACCAAGTACCTTGCCTGCCAGAGATTAGCAGTGTTTTCATACAGATTAAATAGTACGTAAGATTAGATAAGACGCACCTCTTGATTCGCTCAAATTGATTAGTCGATATTCCATTGTAAATGTAGGGTTAGAGAAATAAACCTACCCGTTCCTACAAAGCTCCTCTATTTCACCTACAGGCGGTTCTGTTTCAACTATTAACTAGACAGTTGACGTTTCAGCTTTCTTTGCACGAAGGCACCCGTCAGTCCGTGGTCGTGGCTTAACTTTCTCAAATGGAAGGTAGATATTAGAACGAAGGCTGGCTATTCACCTACCCACATCATAACCAAGAAAGAATAGTCATTTTATCAATTCCACCGCATTTTACCTTGGCTCTCTGAACAGTCACACACATCCAATTTTTTACCGTAAAAGTATCTGTAAAGTGCTGAAATTGCGCCACGAAAATGCAAAGTAAGTGTATTTCAAGAACTCTAAATACCGTCTTAAATATTGCTAGAACACGTTTAAGAACCTTTGTTCAAAACACTAAAAAGTGTGTCTGAAGATGTTGTTCAAATTTTTTGCTGTGCAATACGAACCTCACAAACAAAGCCATGCAATTATCCAATTTTAGTAAAACAAACTACCTGAAATTATTGATTCGGTTTAAATAGAATGTATTAGATAAATCAAACATTAGAACATACTATTAGAATTTTATTAGTTATTTTTGTGTATAGCTAATTTTGCGGGATTATTTAAATGAATAAAATACGAAAGTATGAGAGAAATCAACATGGTTTATTATTCTTTTAATAATATCACCTTTTACCAAAATATAGAAAAGTATCATACAACTAGCGTGAAATAACGGTCGCACAAAGATTTATAAGTATAGTAAAAAAAATATAGATTGGACTTACAGTTTTCGCAGCAAACCAACAGTCTCGACCGACTCCTCAGGCAGTCCGTGCTCGAATCACTCGTTCACTGCCCCCCCACCTCCGCCGAACCTGCGTTCTCTCGACGACAGGTTTGGCGGGGGAATCGGACCGCTCAGATCAACAAACGATCTTTTATAACTTTGACAGCTACTTAAATTGATGGCAAATTTACCGGAAATAAGATTAAATCTTGAATTAAATATCATTATGGATAAATTTTTATTAGATTAGATTAGATTAGAACTCTTTATTAACCCATGATTAACCGAAATTTTTGAAAATCCCTTACAGACGGCCGTCCTGAAGGAGGAATGTCCCCATTCCTGTTCGGCCATTCGAGCACGGATGTATGCCTCTATACATCTTCATTTTAATTATTCGAATCAAACAATTTATAACAATCTTAAGTATGACAATCATAATGATGTAGTTGATTTAAGTTATAATAAAACAAAGTTCATTATAACATTATGATTGGACTTAACTAAATATTATAAAACTTGTGTTTAGACTTAATTAACTACAATTAAACTTATTAGTTCTACCCAATAATTAAGCTTAAGCGCTACATGGATATAGTGTCACACTAGTACGCTGCCTATTTACATAATTTGAGAACCCTTATTCAGTGTCGATTTTGTTTACAGCTTTTATGTTGTGGGTACCTGTAAACAAAAATCTATTAGTTGAAGGAATACATTATAACAAACTTTATAATAGAGCATTTAGACCAATAGAAGCAAAGCAAGATCATTATTTATTAATAGCACTTGCAATAGATGTCTCTGCACTGGGAAGTTATTGTGATGCAGTAAACGCTGTTTATTTATGGCGTATATATGAGTGCTGTCTATCTGGGTATTCTTGCGTTTATATTTGTGGCGAACACCGCTTGCACTGCGGAATCAGTCTTTGTTACAGACTACCGTTTGTGCTTCGGCCTCGGTCGCCTTTCTATTTAAAACGAACACCGCTTGCACTTCGGAATCCATCATTGTTACTGACTACCGCTTGTGCTTCGGCCTCGGTCGTCTTTCTATTCAAAGCGAACACCGCTTGCACTTCGGAATCTGTCATTGTTACTGACTACCGCTTGTGCTTCGGCCTCGGTCGCATACACTATGTAGAAGTGGATAACTTACAGGCAAATCGTGCCGTTACAGGTGCATCGTGTCGCGAAGGACTTCTGTAACGATACGTGACAGGGAGAGGAGAGGAGTGTCGCTAGTGTGTACAATAAGTTACGAATTGTTTGAGTCTAGTTAGAGTGGTCGCTAGAGTCATGGTCATCATTGTCACTAGTTGTCTTGTCATTTTCGTCGTCTGTATCTTTGCTTGGGTTAAAGGTTATCCACTTTTTTAGTTGGTCGGCTGGGTAAATGCTTTTATATTCTCGTTTGGAGTGTCCTTTAATACTGGACACCTCATAACGGTCATTGTCTAAGACTGCAGTTATTTTGTAAGGACCCCTAAATTTGGGACACAGCTTTTTGCTTTTTCCATTTGCTGGGTTGTGGTGATTAGGGATCATTACCAGATCATTTAGATCGAAGAATTTCGTGGGAGCCCTACAATTATCGTAGTGTTTTTTCATGTAATCTTGGCTCTTCTCAGTATTTTCTATCACAGCTTCGCGTATTTCGTCGCGGGACGGAGTTTGTTCAACAGATTTGGAATTGGCTGCGAGTTCGTTCAAAATAGCACCTTCCTCAGGGTTTATTGTCCGTCGGCCAAATACAATCTCTGAGGCGGATTTGCCAGTCGTTTTGTTGACGGTATTGTTCAAACTCCATTGTAATTTTCCTATTTTAGTGTCCCAGTCACGTTCGTCTTGTCCATGATTAATTGCGGCCAATGCATCAAGGATGGTACGATTGTACCTTTCGATCTGACCGTTAGCTCGAGGCGTTGCAACGGCATTCAGTATATGCTTAGCTCCTATGGATTTCACAAAATTTTCGAATGCCGTAGACGTAAAACTTGTACCACGATCAGTAATAATGACGTTTGGGCTTCCGATCACATCGAATATATCCTGAAGAATCTTAATGGTGGTCTTCGTTTTCAAGTCCTTTACTGGCTTCACAAAAATAAATTTACTGAAACCATCGATGATGCCAAGCACATACGAATTGCATTTCTTGCTTTTGACGAATGGGCCCAGATGATCCATATGAAGTGTATGGAATGGGACTGTACCCTTGGGGATGGGGTGCAGATAGCCGGTTGGTTTACTCGTTGTTGCTTTATTGTAGGCGCAACTAAGGCATGACTTTACGTATTTACGTACAAAGCGTCGCATTTTCGGAAACCAATAGTTCTGTTGCATTTTATCAAGGGTCTTCTCTATCGCAAAATGGCCTGCTTCGTCATGGCAAAGTTGACATATACGCCATCGCGCTCCATTAGGTACTACCCATTTGTTTTGGTTCCCTACTTTCCTGTAAATCTTGTCGTCAACTATCGCAAAATTTGCCAGAATGTCTTTGACGTCTTTTTCATTGCTTTGCAAAATGGCTTTAATGTGCTTCAACTTTGGGTCGGACATTTGAACGGATTGTAGCCAATCGGTTGTAGCTATAGTCATGATTTCAAATTCGCGTGCGTCAGACAAACTTTCGGGCTCGTCGCTTGTTAACGGGTTTCTGCTGAGCGCATCGACATGTTTCATGTTATCGCCTGGTCGGTATTCGATAGTGAAATTATATTCTTGTAATAATAGCCACCACCGGGCAATCCGAGGCATAAGGTCGCGCTTAGTAAGCGTAGTTCGCAGTGCGTTGCAGTCCGTGTATACCTTAAAGGGAATACCAATAAGGTATACACGGAATTTTTTTAGTGATAGGACTACGGCCAGCGTTTCCAGTTCAAAAGAGTGGAGAAATTCTTCTTCTTTGGTTGTTTGTTTGCTAAAATAGGCGACAGGTCTGGGTAACGACTTTTCGTCGGCCTTCTGGAGCAATATACCACCAACCCCTAATTTACTGGCATCGCAGTGTACTTCGGTTAAGTACGTTGGATCATACAAAGCCAGTATGGGGCGTTCGACTAGCCTACTTTTTATTGTATTGAACGCTTCATCTTGCGCGCTATCCCAACGCCATGGGACGTTAGCTTTGGTAAGCATCGTCAGAGGTTTAGCTATAGTCGCAAAATTGGGGACAAAGCGCCGAAAGAAGCTTGCGAGGCCAACGAATTGGCGTACTTGGTGAACGTTGCTGGGGGTTGGGAATAGAGACACAGCTTCTGTCTTCTTCTGGCCTGGTTTAAGACCATTTTCTGAAATCTCGTAGCCCAGGTAATTTAGATGGGTTTGAAAGAAAAAACATTTTTCGATGTTTAGAGTAAGACCTGTAGAGCGCAGGCACTTCAGAATCTTTGCTAGTTTCTCCAAGCCTTCATCAATGTCCTTCGCAGGTGACAAAATGTCGTCCATATAAGGTAAGGCTAAGTCAAATCTATCTTTTCCGAACGCCTTATTTATCATGTGTTGGAATACCGCTGGTGCGTTTACTAGACCAAAAGGCATCCGCGTATATTCAAAATGGCCGTCAGGTGTAACGAACCCAGTTAGATGCATTGAGTCAGGAGCCATTGGAATCTGATAGTACCCGGACTTGAGATCCAAGCTCGTGAAAAATCTCTTGCCGTTCAATCTGTCTAGCTGGTCGTCTATGACGGGCATTGGGTAAGAATCTTTTACAGTCTTTTTATTGAGTGCACGATAGTCTACGCACAACCTGTATTCATTATTTTTCTTTTTAACGAGGACGATTGGACTCGCGTAGGAAGAATCGGACTCCCTAATGATGTTATTATCCAAAAGTTCATTTATTAGTTCTCTTACCACAATACGTTCGCTATAAGGCAACCTGTAAGGCTTATAAGCTACTGGTGAGTCATCGCTCAGTGTTATACGCATCTCGGAAATGGTCGACGTACCCAGCTCGTTCATGTTTAAAGCGAAACAGTCACGATAGTCATTGAGAAGTTTTAACAATCGTTGTTTTTGTTCGTCGTTCGTATCGGATCCTACATTTAACATCTCGATAGTCAAAGGAATCGAATCGTCAGAGGATTTATCGGTAGTTAGTCTGTTAACCTCACACTGTTTGTTTAAGGGTATGTCAGTGTATATTTTGGGTGATAGTGGAAGCAATGTAGCTCGCGTAAGAACTTTACCTTTATTCAGTGTTTTGGTACTCCCTGAGAAATTTACGAATAGTATTTTGGCCAAACCACCTGCGACCGGATACAGCCCTGGGATAACAAGCGTCTCTTCACCGTTTTTAAAACTAGTACTGCCGGGAACATGGATGAGACCGGTCCGATCTATGTCTAAACGGACGTTTACGGCTGCCAGCCCATTATTAACTTCTACATTGGACTTTACACAAACTTCCAATCGTTCCGTTTCGGCCATCTCAGAGTACATTGTCAAGCTGTTACTAGTTTTATAAACGTATACTTCCGGTAATTCGGTAAGGTTTTGGCCGATAAGTACGTCAGTATGCAGAAATTTATCGGGTACAATAAGAGCCTCTACTGTAGCAGTGACAAAGTCCACGCTTATCTCAACAAGTGACTTGCCTAAAGATTGTAACACCCCTGCTCCGAAGCCCTTTAGTACTGGTAAGCCTTCGGTCGTGATAACTAGATCAATTTCTTTTGCAATGCTCTGTTTGATAAGCGTGCACTCACTACCAAAGTCCACGAAAGCGGTTTTATATAAGCCGTTTAATTTAATTTGTTTTGTGTAAATATCATGGACGTTATTATTAGTTTTGATAGTCTGTACCTTCGTAGACGGAACTGCAGCATTTGAAGTTACTTTGTTGGTATCGGGGGCGCCTCTCCTACAATGCTCAGCGATGTGTCCCATCCTGTTACATTTTGGACATTTTTGTAGTTCTTTGGGACATTTGGGCACAGTATGTCCGGGTTCAGAACAGTTATAGCAGCGGATTTTAGAGATTATGCTACTCTTATTATTTCGGGCGCTTTCTTTACTTTCATTAGTAGGATTTCTACTTTGTGTAGGTATTCTTTTAGAGTCTTTGTTTCTGATAGAGATACTACGCAGATACTTGAGTAGTCTACTTGGTCGTTTGAAATTAGAGCCTTGCGCGTTAAGGCGTACATTATTATCATATATGCCTTGGATGATGCAGTCCACTGCGTCCTTGCCTTTAATGTTGCAATGGTTAACCAATTTAGCTTTATCATAAAAGTATTCTTCGAGCGATTCTTCTCTTCTACTCTTTCGGTCTAACATTTCTACGAGTCTATCAGCATAATTCCTGTCATCCGGGAAGCTCTTCATTAACTTAGCTTGCCATTTACTCCAACTAAGTTTCACAGATGATAGGCCTTCATACCAGCGGCGTGCCAAGCCAGTCAGTTTAGGCAGCGCATTGTAAATAATTTCCTTATCACTCCAGCCATAGATTTGAGCAGTTTCGTTGACCTTTTTTAACCAAGATCGTATTGTCTGATTCTTCTGCCCCGGGTCAAAGCTCGGTATCACATCTTTAGCTCCTACAAAAGCACCCTGTTCACGTTTGCTAAGGGCGTCTATCAGTTTTTGCATCACGCTGCTTTCTTTAGGTATGGGAGAATATCGACGGCGTCGCCTGGCGCGACGCGACTTTGTAGTCTTTCTAGTTTCAGAGCGTGATCTACGGCTATTGCTTGACGTAGAAGAGCTCGTTGACGACGAGCTGTCTGTTGTGTTGGTACTATATCGCCTAGACTTTGATTTTTGAAAACGCCGACTCCGCACTCGAACTTCGGATTTTCGTCGACGTGAACGAGATCGCCTTGTTGCGGACTTTTCAGAGTCACTTGTGATGCTACGAGAACGTCTACTCGTATGTCGCGCCCGTGCGTAAATTGTCCGTTTTCTTGACCTACGGTTACGATCCTCGCCGGAAGAATTGGAGCGTGTACAACGTGATGAAATGCTCGAGTTAGCTCGTACGCGTTTCGCTCCTTTTGTAGCAGTTAGTGCCTTTCTTTTCCTAGACCTACTACTTCGTTCTACAATTCGCGGCGGGGTTAGGGTCGCACGGTCGGACATGATTATAAGTCGGGTACTGTGATTGTAATTAAAGTCAAGTCACGGTTGAAAAGGAAATGAGGCGAGGAAGAGGAGAAAAACAAAGCATTAGTACACTAGTTATACAGGTGAAGACCGTCTATCAAATTAGCTCCATGGAAGATATCATGTGTCCAAGAGGGTAGAATTGAATAAAATAGGTAGGTAAGATTCATGGCCGAAAACCTTTTTTTTTTTTCAGATATGTGCGTTTCCAACTGATCAACATAAAACATACTTGTTTGTGTGTAACATAGGTACAGTTATCTCTGTAGCGATAGGCATGGGAAAAAAAAATATTGACAGTGACAAAATTTAAATTGGTTTATCCATGCCTATTCCGAGGTGTAGCCTCGGCTAAATACTGGTGGGTATGCACTCCGATTATTTACGTACTTGTAAACAACTCAGTAACGAGCCATCGAAATATCCACGTCTATTCCGAAGTGTAGCCTCGGCAAAATATTCGCGGATATCCGCAGCCATTATCTATTCACGTACGCACAAATCAAATCACGATAAAAAAACCCGTTGGTATATCGGTGTCTATTCCGAGGTGTGCTTGCGGATATTTTCAACATTAATTGGTGCACATGCGTACGAATAAGCTACCAGCTGAAATGATTGGAACGTCCACGACTATCTCCGAAGTGTAGCCTCGGCAAAATATTCGTGGATATCTGCTGTCCGTCTACACGCTTGGTTCTAGATACCCTAGCTCCAAATATGCAGACATGCAGGCAACCATGATAATAAACAATACTTTGCAGCTTATATACGTGATTTTTTTTTTGTGCGTGGCGTGCCTACACTTTTCTAATGTACCGGAAGTTACTAGAGATAAAAGCAGCTTTGTGTAGTACCAACATGCAAATTAAACTTCGTTGAAAAATCAACAGTGTGACCGTTACTTCACCGATGACAAAAAGGATTTTAAATATCGGTGGGCGTAGAAGCATCCCACTTCTGATTTATTAGATAAATCAAACATTAGAACATACTATTAGAATTTTATTAGTTATTTTTGTGTATAGCTAATTTTGCGGGATTATTTAAATGAATAAAATACGAAAGTATGAGAGAAATCAACATGGTTTATTATTCTTTTAATAATATCACCTTTTACCAAAATATAGAAAAGTATCATACAACTAGCGTGAAATAACGGTCGCACAAAGATTTATAAGTATAGTAAAAAAAATATAGATTGGACTTACAGTTTTCGCAGCAAACCAACAGTCTCGACCGACTCCTCAGGCAGTCCGTGCTCGAATCACTCGTTCACTGCCCCCCCACCTCCGCCGAACCTGCGTTCTCTCGACGACAGGTTTGGCGGGGGAATCGGACCGCTCAGATCAACAAACGATCTTTTATAACTTTGACAGCTACTTAAATTGATGGCAAATTTACCGGAAATAAGATTAAATCTTGAATTAAATATCATTATGGATAAATTTTTATTAGATTAGATTAGATTAGAACTCTTTATTAACCCATGATTAACCGAAATTTTTGAAAATCCCTTACAAATGGTTGGTCAACAATAAAACATTGACCTGTCTGTCGTCTTATGTCATGAGTTCACGACGAGGCCACGAGCGTTATGAACCCATCGTTTGTCGACCTGTATCTAGCTGTACCAACCTCGCATTGAAATCAAAGTGAAAATCCCATATTTGGATTTTAACTTCTTCACTGATTAGTAGTTATAGCATTGTTTAGGGCTTTGGAAAAACCCTGTTAAAAAAATTCCTAACCTTTTCGACGGCAATTTTAGCGTCCAAAGTTTAGTTACAAATACGTGAAAGAATCCATTAATTTGACCACAACCAATTAGCAGCAATCTAGCAATCGATTATTTAGTTATTTCCTGTGTAATTTATGTAATATATCTATCTACCTACCCACAGTTATCAGACAGGTATACTTTAGATAATTCTGTTTTTTCTCCTTTAATAAATAATAGTTATAATTATTTTAATGAAATAAAAATACGGTTCTTAATTTAGTTTCAAAATTAATTATGAATTACATTACCTATTAGTAATCATCATCATCATCATCATTCAGCCACAAGTCCACTGCTGGACATAGGCCTCCTCCATGGATTTCCAAAATGACCGGTTGGAAGCGGCCTGCATCCAACGCCTTCCTGCCACTTGGATATGAGGTCATCTGTCCATCTTAATAATATTAGTTATTAGTAATAATTAGTAATAAGTAGTAATAATTATCTCTAATTATTATTAATAATTATCTCAAACAGATTGTGTCCTGGATTAACACAGAATGATTTAATCCGAATTAGCATTAATAGACCAAACGGTCGCCTTCACAAACTACCCACATTATTGTTCAAGTTTCAACTGTAATTCCAGGGCCGAGTTTCATAAAACTACAAATCGTAGTTTATTATGACAATTCGAAGTACATTGCGTAGCCGAGTCTACTTGTTAATTTGTGGTTTAATCGACTTCGCAATGTACATCGCATTGCCATAATATACCATGAATGTTAGTTCTATGAAACAGGCCCAATGAAGAATATTCTATCTATCTACTCCTACTCACATAAAAACTTAATATGTATATTTGTTAAAGCTCAATGTATTTACAAATCAAATCTTTTGTTCCAGTATCGAAACATATGCTGACAGACGTTGAGAAGCTGCCGGCAGTGCAGCTGGGAGACTTCCTGCTGCAGATCGAGCTGGACGAGCCCAGGCCGTCCGTGGCGGAGATCGCCCGCGAGGAACTGCGCGAGACGCCTGAAGTGGTGACGCCAGCTGTGGCTGAGCTCCAGAGGCTTTTAGAAGGTATGGAGCGAGCGCTCTTAAAATGATCGAGGTTTTAGCTAGGAAGGGATACGGGAGACGCTCGTGGTATTCCTACCACATCATTATTCCTTTCCAGACAGCGATGGCTGAGCCGACTGCATATGGAACTATAGATCTTCTTTATATTGTTTACGCTTCTGCAATAAAATTTCTGTTGGTATATTGAGCTTACCAGAAGCGCGGCTCTAAAAATATATAAAACTCACTTAGTGCAAAAAAGGCATGGAGCCTATTTTGCATCAAGTGTGCTTTGCACATTGAAGATTATTTAAATAACTCAGATGACCAGTTTGATGCATGCATGAGTCTTAGAATTTGAAATAAGAATTAAAATTAAACTTAAATTTGAAATGCATTTTGATCAACCAACATCTGGTAACAGCAGATTAACACATTGTTAGTGTACCGGAAATCGGGGGTGAGACCCGGAGATTTCAACTTTTGTTTGTGAAGAATCACAAAGCCTTCAAGGGGTTCGAAGAAGCCAGCAGCAATTGAGGCTATCAAAGGGACACGCTACACTTATTGAACTAAGAAGTTTAGTTGCCCTTCTAGAATGTGTGACTTTTTGATGTCATTATTTCTCGAAGGTGTATTTTTTCCATACTTTTATGGCTCGAATGACGTCAAGTAGAACGATAGTGGAGACACATCTCCAACATTAGGTACTTAGAATACTTACTATATGTCAGATGTCATGTGTGTACCCTACCACTAACTACAAATTAATTGTAATTGAACTGCAGCGCACAATGGATAACACTTTCAGAGAAACAAGTAGGGCTGTTTTCCTGTAAATGCCTGCCTGTACACCTTAGAAGATAAATACACTTTTAACCTATGAACTCGACTTGAACTTCAGTGTAATTAGGAGCTATAAATATTGTCAATGAAGTCTGTAGATTGCCATCTTAGTTTATTACGAGTATATTACCCGGAACTTGACAAAAACGAATTGTCTATTCGGTCATATTTATCACGTCCTTCCACGTACTACTTTAACCTGCAGTCTCTACTTTGTTTTCTCTGAATAAGCAATTCAATTTAATTGCTTCTGTTTATCTATCTAATCAGCCCGTAAACAGAGCCCACTTTCCAGTGTGGCTGTTTTCCAGCCGCATTCACACTGTCGTCGGCCCACCGGGATGGTAGTCGGCCCACCGGGATGGTGGTCTGCCCACCGACCGTCAACCCGTTCTTGGCCGCCACTCAGTGGCTCCCTTAGTCCACCGGCCGTCTTCCCGCCTAACCAAATGCCCCGCCCATCACCATTTTAGATTTATGATACGTTTTTTGCCGAATATCGACGTTTCGAACACGATCGTTAAGTGAGATGCCTAGCATGGCCCGCTCCATAGCCCTTAGCGCGACTTGGATTTTCTCCATTTAATTGCTTACATAATAACAAATATATATACATAAACTCACGCCTGTTTCCCGAAGGGATAGGCAGAGATCAAGGTACGCCACATTCTACAGTCCTGACAAACCTCTATTAATAATATTATAAAGCAATTCACATTTACGAGGCTTGACGAGTAGGTTCGTTTGGTACGTTTTGGATCATACTTTGTTTTTAATTAATCAAAACCATTAATGGCACGCTCATTCCGCGCGACCTACAGCTGTCTCAACTTTCACGTGCTGCCTCATATGGGGGTTATTCTGCTCTTCGATGAACACGTTTTATTGTACCCCAGATCTTTTAAATCGCAAAAAAAATGTCATCGGTTGCATACAACATTTTGAGACTTTGTTCTAGCGAATGATATTTTGTTTGCGATTTCATAGTTGGTTCTTAACCAAAAGTTGTTTATATCAAGTTCTACCAGACTTTTTTGCAACTAACTTTATCGGTAGGCCGTGGGCTCGAATCCCGGCATGTACCAATGATTTTTAGTTCGAAGTTACGTACATTTGTGAAGTTGTAGTAGCAATACCACTCGCTAACTGTGACGGAAAACATCGTGAGGAAATCCTAGCGCCTGATACATTCCCATACGGGTCCCCTTCGAATGACTGACAGGTATTAAACAAATTTTCAGACAACAAGCAACGGAATGCAAATATATCATTTCACAACTCGACATTCCATACAAAAATGTTTCACAAAACTTACGTTCTCACAAGTAATTCTTTCTTATAATGTCATTTGGCAACAGAACATTAGTTAATATTTCTTAACATAAATGCATTAAATCGACAAAGTCCTACTGTTATGATTAAAGATATAGAGTTCACGCTAGTCAAAAACAGGGCACGAGGCTGAAGGGAGGCCAAGCCCTCCGCATTAAAAAATCATCATGCTCACCTGGGAACAGTAGGTTAGGTTGGGTTAGGCTTGTGATCTCGTTAGCTCCCAATTTGTTACCAATGAGTGCTTCTGACAAAACAACGTTAATATCATGTGCAGAAGAGGTTAGAGATATACCTAAAACTAAAAAACGTATTGACAGTTCCGCAAATATCCCTCATTCTATATTTATGAGACCGATCTCACCAGATGAAGTTAATAAGATTGTTAAAGGACTAAAGAACAAAAAAAGTGTTGGTTTTGATGAAATTTCCACAGAAGTCTTAAAGTTTGTATCAAATGAAATAGCATCTCCTCTGAGCCATGTATTCAATCAATGTATCACCAAAGGCATATTTCCAGACAAACTAAAACCAACAATTGTTAGACCATTGCACAAAAAAGGCGATAAAGTTAAGCTATCCAATTATAGACCTGTAGCATTGATACCTATTCTATCAAAAGTCTTTGAAAAATATATATATATAATGCCATTACAAACTTTATTAACAAGCATAAAATATTGACTGATCAACAAAAAGGATTCAGAAAAAATATGACTATAAATATGGCAATTTATGACTTAATAAAATGTGCGGTGTTAAATATGGACATAAGGAAGCCTATTTGTGCCATTTATATGTACATGTCAAAGGCTTTCGACTGTGTTGATCATTGTATATTAATGGATAAGCTCTACACACACGGCTTGCGTGGTAACGTACATGATCTTATAAAGTCATATCTCAGTGACAGATATCAATACACAGAAATAACCCAAATATGTCAGCATAGGGCTCGGGAAATAAGTTTTAGATCGGAGCCTAGAAAGACTTGCTTTGGAGTACCACAAGGCAGCGTATTGGGGCCGCTTTTGTTTTTACTGTACATTAACGACATGCCGAATAATGTACACCACCCCATAGTACTGTTTGCCGATGATAGCACAGTTCTAATAAAAAGGAATAATGATAACGAGAAAGATATTAATAGTACTCTCAGCAACATCATAGATTGGCTTACTAATAATAACCTGCTTATAAATATTGACAAAACCAAGGTGATGCATTTTAGTCAAAAGGTAGAATATTTGAACCCAAATGTAAACTACAAGGGTGAAACAATTGAAGAAGTGAACCAAACCAAATTCTTAGGGTTAGTTATAGATAAAAACTTGACTTGGAAGCCACAATCAGAAGAAATCTGCAAAAAACTCTATAAATTCTCATACGCGTTATATAAGCTCGCTAAAGTTGTGAACCGTGACGCAGTGCTATGTGCCTATCACGGCTATGTAGCTTCCACGCTTCGTTATGGTATCATATTCTGGGGGAACTGTTCAAATAGAGAAATTATATTTAAATCTCAAAAGAGATGTCTTAGAGCAATGTGTAAATTAAAATCAACAGACACCTGTAAACCATATTTTAAGGAACTGAAGTTACTAACGTTTCCCTCTATGTACATTTTTGAAGTTGCTTTATTTGTAAAAACGAACCCAATATTATTTACGAAAACTAATAGATTAAGAAATCCTCATAGGCTTCAAAATGTAACCTCAAAAACGGCTCTACTTAGTAAAAGCGTAATTGGACTAGCTCCAAAAATTTACAATAAAATTCCTAACAATATTAAAAGCCTTAATGTTAATACTTTTAAATTAAAGCTTAAATCCATATTGATTGAGAAGTGTTATTACTCTATTGTTGAATATTTAAATGACAAAGAATTCTGCAGATAACTTTACAGAGCCACTGAGCCACTTTCTATAACATGTATGATAAACTTCAATTGAGACTTTTGAATTTGTTAAAGACATTAATTTGATCAACTATTAGAATTGCATGTTAGACTATAAGTAATGAAAATATTTGTATGCTTTTTTTAGCAGAATGTAGAGTACATAAATGTGTTTACCAACTTATATATCCACCTACATTCCACAAATAAATGATTTTGTATTTGTAGAATAGCTAAAAGTGAATGGATACTGTATTTTAAACAATACTTAAGTAGGATAACCATATTATGGTAAGTAATTCGTTAATGATTTAATAAATCTTTCAAAAGACATTTTTCTAGGATTTCGAGTTATAAAAAATATAACCAAGAGCAATGATCTTCCACTTTCCTTTTGAAGTGGTTTTTGTGCCAGTTTAATAAAACCAACTTACCTGCCGCCTACGTATGTAAACCGTCCTTAGTATATTTGTGTAGACTCTAATTTTAAGACTAACTTCGATTTTTTCTTTAGACGTGCTTACTAAGGGCCAGTTTCTGAATTGAGAATTTCGCTAAGTAAATGAAAAGAGCGTGACAGAACGTTATTTAAGTATTTACTTAGTGAAATTCTCAATTCAGAAACAGGCCCTTAGTAAGCACGTGTAGAGAAAAAGTCGAAGTTTTATTAATTCGTTTTTACATCACCAGAGCAAAACCGGTTGTTTTTTTTACGCCATCAATAACGGCGCGACACTTTTTGTTTTTTTTCCCGACTACGGCAGAGCCAAAAGGAAGCGTTATGATTTTAATAGTTTATGTATGTATGTATATATTTTTAGTATTTATGAGGATATTCTACCCTAGCGCTGGTTTTACCAAAAACTACTCATCCGATTTTGATTAATGAGGTGTCAATCAATTCGTCATTATCGTCCGGACAGGTTACATTACATTTTATACGAAAAAATTAGAAATGACGGATGTTACATTAATAAAATGAGGCTCTGTTTTTTTGCCATTATTTCGAGAAGAATATCAAGTCGAAGAAAGATAAATGATATTGATATTGTACTACTTACGACATCAAAATATTCCAAGGGACAAAAACGATTTTACTAGATTCTAGTTTTTTTAACTTATGCTCGTTATTCATTTTATCTGCCAGTAATCAACAAAATTATTAAAACAAGTATGACCAATAAAACGCCTTAGATAACCAGTTTAAAGGTTTAGAATGCTACTTACAGTTCCATCGCCTTGAACTGACAGGTTCAACATTAACGGCCATTAATAAATTAGGGAAATAATTATTAAGATCGAGATCCTACATATCATTTGATCTAGTACGTCAGTAGGTACCTTATGTATTACTTAACCTAATCACTTACTTTACTTAAGTACTTCGAGTTCCAAGAAACTACATACCTGGGTGATCATCACCGCTGACTTTAACTCCCCTATTATTCAAAAGCCTAAACACGGGCGCTACACATTATTGTAGGGCTTCCCAAACTGCGTCGCGATGCCTTGGTCGTCACGTTATTATACCAGGTTGCTGATCTATCCGAATCTATCCACACAGATTGCCAGTTGCAGTCATAAAGAACAAATTTAAGAAAAAGAGACAAGTGTGGCAATTTCCATACTTCAGTCCCGTTTTGAGAAGTTATGTGTAAGAAAGCAACCTCATCTCTTTCATCCGCCCTGGGGCGTCGCAACGAAATGGAAAACTGCCAAGGGCGTCAGAGTTAAAGTAAGTTTGGGAAGCCCTGCATTATAGTATTGGAATCGTATGTCGTGCTATACCGCGGCAGATAGTGTAGTCCCTGTTTGTAACGGCTTTAAGAGAGTAAAAACTCAATTATGTGTGTTAAAGCCTTTAAATCGTTCCCTTAATGTGAAGTTTGCCTATGAATGATCGTATGGACAAACAATGTATTTAAAATAATAACAAAATTGGCAGTGGAAACGATGATTTTCAATGAATTCGACCTTCATCCATCTACATAATTAAAAAAGGTTTCCATACGGAAATTGGGCCCAAGTGATAATATCTGCCAGACACGAGTAGAATAATCGTTTCAATAGATGGGAGAATTCCGAGGCCATCGGTCAATATTTATTTATTCTGTTACTTAGAAAGGTCAATAGGGCAGCATAAGTAACAGGTCTAACAGGGGAAAATTTAGAAGGAAAAATAAATATCGATGAGAATCAACGTCGACAACCCATCAATGTGCACTCGGTGCACTCGGTTATTTTACAGGTATATAAAACGCAATAAAAATGTTTTAAAAGTTGATCAGCTGAATCAGATGGTTGGTTGATTGTTGATTAACTGAGGTTTTCACGAAAACTATTGCCTACTGTTTTTCACTAGCATTGTCCACTGATTAAGTAGGTATGTAACATACTTAAGGTATGTAAAATAAAAATATGTAGGAGCCTGGTAGGTACATGAGATAAATAATGAATTTGGTTTTTCAGAGGACAAAGAACTACACGTACCAGTCGACAATGAAGCATGGTTGGTCCGGTTCCTCAGGCCATGCAAATTCTACCCTGACAGTGCACATGACCTCGTAAGTATTATTATTAATTTCATATTCGGTATCTTGAAAAACGAGAAATTTATCGTTGATGGCTTCTTAGTACGAAAGACCTAAACATGAACCGTAAATCGTGTGACGATCATGGATTTTACCGCTGCTATTGTCATACAAACATAACGTCTCATATGTAGATGTGCAAGTTCACACCTATATACATTAAATGAACTGGAAAACCGTCTTAAGAATGCTTCACATGAGCATGTTTACTTAGTATTGGTCCTTTAGACTACCAAGTCCTGTTCAAAATTTCAACCTATGCCAAGATCACTAAAGAACATTTGCACAAGGATCTAAACAAACTCAACTTTAGAGGTCAAAACTGTTTTTCAAAGTACAACAAACAAACAAAATTATTTTTAATATGATGTAATTTCTGTTGAACATTACTTTCATTCGACGTCCGGATCTTTTTTTCTTATTTTGGCCTTGTGACATTTTAGTGTTAAATTCTATAATTTCTATTTAGTTATTGATTTACCTACCAACTATTTCACGTGACCTAGCATTTTATTTGACATTGTAGGTACTTACTAAGTTTGGTTTTCATCTACGTAAGTTCCTATGTCTTAACCTTACGCCGCAAGCCAATGTGTGTACGTGTGTGTGTGTGTATATGCACCCACCTATATTTCACTAATAATCAAGTTGTGTTTGTAATATTATATGATCGCAGTTTTAATAGCGTTGGGCCCAAGATGCATCCAACATTAGCCTGTGTTCTGCCCGTTCCAGATAAAGCGCTACTACTCGTTCAAAGTTAAGCACCAAAAGCATTATGAGGGTCTGCTGCCCAGCAAAGAGCAGAATATCTTCAACCAGAACATACTCACGGTACTACCCAACCGGGATCAGCTGGGCCGCAGGATATTAGTCATCGAGCTTGGAAGTGAGTGCTAAGATGAATTCGTACTCACCTTTGGGGGCTTCTAGTTGCTTCTATTTTTTAATCTGTATTTTATGTGATTTTGTTGTTTTTATGCCCATAGTGGCGTTGTCTAAAATACAATGCCGTATATACTCAATAATAAGGTCATGACTTTATGTTGGTCAATGATTTACAGGAGGCTGTGATTTTGGGTTCATAATTTAACTGTGAATTTCATAAAATGATATGAACTCTAAAAATATCGATCACAAAAGAACTCTTAAACAAAAGTTGTAAAAAACAAACTCTAACTGACGTGTTTCAGTAATTGCGCCTTATGACCCTGAAAAAGCCGTTACTTTTGCTGAAAAATGAGTAAAAACACCCATTTAACATTTTTTTTATCTTAAAACCGTAAAATTGTAGGAAAAATTTAATTGATAGTTTTAAACTTTTATTTGTTGGAAGTTGTTTAATTTATCGATACAGAATAAATGGTTTTCAGGATTTGTGTTATATCAATATTTAGTTGTATATTGCTGTTAGCAAAAAGGCCGCCCATTGTACTTTTTCATTGTAACTTTCATATTTTATGTCTCGCTTCTTGTGTGCAATAAAGAATATTCTTATCTTCTTATCTTATCGCATATGCATAGGTATAACTACTTAGCTATACCTATGCATATAAACCATTGTAGACTCTACGTATAGAGCTGAATGGAGTTTTCTTAAAGCTAATAAACAAGGTTAAGGTAAGGTGTTCGTACTTTCTTATAAAGAGCTTATCAGTAAAATCGTTTCACAACTACTTCTCTCTATACCTACTTTAAGGAAAATACGTGAGTAGATAAGAATCAATAAACTCGTGTCGAATTTTGACGTACATTATGTAACAAAGTAACAATTACTGTGTTTTAGGGTGAATACATTTTTTAATTATTATTATTATAATAATCATAATTAATCAATGCTGTGTGCATGTTCTTTTGTGATCGATATTTTTAGTCATTCTAACCAAGAACTTGAAGTAATATGAATGCTTAATGATGAGTAGGCTGGCAGACAGACGACCATTAGTAGTAGATAGGTTCAGACGTCACAGTAAAAAAAAACAAAAGGCAGAGTGACGCCGCCGGTGGCCGCTTCGCATCGACGACTCCGGAAAATTTTCATTGAGGTACCAACGAGGATAATAGCGAAGTCATGATCTGAAATTACTAGTTTGTGTCTATTACATCAAACGAACTGCGAGATCGTATTATATCTATCGTAAATAATTTTAATATATATGATCTGAACGTGACGTAAAACTCTAAATATCATCTAACATTTGGTCTTGTAAAACCAGTGTTCTTGAAATTTTATAGGATCTTCAGCTATCATGTCCGTAACAAAACTCTACAGGTAAGTAATTAGCACGCATTCGCTAATATTATCGTGCCGAGTGTGACATCAGACCTCTTAGGTTTTTACTAGGCACAAGGACTCTCGAAACACATCCTGCATGATTAGCAAATTGTTCTATGTTGACGATTTTTTGCGGGCGATGCCGTAAAAACCAAACAATTTTATGACATTGTGGAAATATACTTGTTTATTGACGAATATTCATACTTAAGTCGTTGTTTCACGCAGTTAATCGTACATTAGTCTTTTACTTTGTGCATCGGAATGGAACCGAAAATGTTACACCGCCGGTCGTCCCTCTTGATTACCACAGCGCTCGTTACAAATATCGAGTCGGTCACTTGCAAATACTGTAGCTCAGGGCTTCCCAAACTTATTTTGACTCTGAGCTTGCTTTTCTACACATAGCTTCTCAAGGGCTCAAGTATAGAAATTGCCACTCTCATCTCTTTCTCCTTGTATTTTTACTTTATGACTGCAACTGGCAAATAGCTTCGTGATAGTACCGCGGCGCACAGTTTGGGAAGCTCTGCTCTAGATCTTGACATGGCCGTAAGCAAATTAAATAAAACTAAGAATAAAAATCATAAGCCTCTGGTATGTGTTTTTGCAATGACGCATGATCTGAAAACTATTTCTTCAGTACCGATAAACGACCCAATTCCAATATGTAATAAAAGTCGTATATTCATTCTCAGTATTTTTTTTCTTTTGTATATAACGGGTTATTTATTGAAATTAAAGAAAACCAGGAAACCGTTTCTTCAATACCGATTAACAACCCTTTTCCATTGTTTATGTAACGTTCCAATTTCTCAGTTTTTTGTATTTCATTTGCAATTGGCGGCGTCAAATTTTAAGATTGTATGGAAAATAAAAGAGTAAAACGGTGACTAATCCCATACTCTCCCACTGAAAGAAGGCATGTCCTGCAGTGGGATTTCATACAACGTGCTGATTGATTGACTGATGACCTGAAAACTTCTCCTGACAGATTCTTTAAAATTAAAACATAACACAATAATCAATAACAACAACACAACACAATAATCACTTGCCCTGGTTCCAAAATAGGATACCCTGCGCTTTGGTTACCAAATGGAAATGCTATGAAATGTTCATTTACAATTATTATTAAAATTCTTTATTTTACAAAACACATGTTTGACAAAGGCGTACTTAACGCTAAGTAGCATTTTCTATCAGTCAACCTTTGGTTTAGTATAATAACTGGGTGGGTAGTGCAAAATACTAAAAGTAGGCGGAGGTAGGGGGGGGTTATCAGGTTTTTCAGGGTTTTCAGGTTATGCGTTATTTCACGTTGCCTTTGCTCTTTGACATAATATTCATCCTGCAAACGACTCCAAACCTTCGGTTTGCGGGAGGGTGCCTCTTTAAGAACGGCAATAATTTTAATCCTAATTTTTTTAAAGCAATTTTTTTATTTAAAGCAAAAAATAGACCAAAATATGAAGGTCTCATTGGTGCAGATCTGCACCTAAGCAACGACATTGCCCTGTGCAGATCTGCACCAAGGCAAGGCTTGCTAAAAAGCAACCTCCTTCACTCGTTCTCCAGAGAAATGGAAGCACAACAAGTGCACGCTGGACGAGGTGTTCAAGGGCTGCGTGCTGTTCTTGGAGGCGGCGATGCTGGAGCCCGAGACGCAGGTGTGCGGCGCCGTCGTCATCCTCGACATGGACGGCCTCTCCATGCAGCAGGTCTGGCAGTTCACGCCGCTCTTCGCCAAGCGGATCGTCGACTGGCTGCAGGTGAGGTTGCTGCTGTATGTTGAAGCGAGAAAGGGCAGAAAAAAGAAAGTAGGATGTATAACATAGGATATGTATAGATAGATAGATAGAGAACACTTCATTGTACATAAAAATGGAAATTACACGGATATTTCTTGACCTAAGAGTACAGACGGCGGCCTTATCACTAAAAATGATCTCTTCCAGACAATCTTTGGATGGACTGGACTATTACATTGAAGAAGTAAGTAAGTAGATGTACAAACATACAAAATAATAATGTCAGAGGAATATGAATTATACATGCCTAAATAACCGAGTATAATGACTTATTCTGTTTAATTTATTAAGTGATTTCAATAAATAGGAATCGGAATATTCTTTTAAGCTGCTGGGGACTGCGCGGGCCAAAAATGCGGTGCGAAAGGTGGTTCTAAATATGATGTACCATATTGAAGTATTTAGCTATCACTCACTTTGGATTTCAGTATAATAGTAACTGAGTGCAGGCTTCTTTTAGATGCGACATCAGGCTCCGTTGGGCTTAGCGTTGTTGGTCAAGAAATATCTATGTAATTTCCATTTTTATTTACAATGCACGTTCTCTATGTCTATCTATCTACAAAAAGATTTTTTTTTACTTAGTTTGCTCCTTTGAATTTTTGCTTTTAAGGCATTTTGCTTGGTAGACATTTTGATCTCTAGACGATTTACTATTTAGAAAACATTGCATGTTAGGCATTTTGCTTGGAAGGCCTTTTATTCTCTGGGCGACATACAACTTAGGTAATTTGCTCTGTAGACATTCATTTTAGGCATTTTGCTTCGTAGAGGAATTGAAAGTTAGACACTCTGATCAAGGGATATTTCAAAGTGGTTCCCATGAAAGTGTTCGTCATCTTAGGAAAACTACACTTTTTTGTAGATAGTTACCTATTATGTTGAAAACAGTGCTTTTTATTTTATCGGCAATATAAAAAAAATTATGAGAGAGGCTTCTGAGACTGATTAGTCTATAGACTGCTATATCGTGGTCAGTGTTACCATTTAGAGTTGAGGCCACAGATACAATATCAGTGAAAATAAAAAGATCTGACAATTTCTGTCGAGTCCAATTACATAATTTGAAAGAATACTTTGGCGTGGAAACAAATACATTTTTTTAATCCACCAAGGCGATATAAAATCTGTTGAACCGTTTTTACCGGGGTGAGCTTAAATATCACTGTGGGCAACACAGGTTATTGCATTGCGCTACACAAATCTTGTATTCCATAGGATTCAAATTCTATTAAAAAAAAAAACACAATTTCGTACATACCTAAGTACTTTTATTTTCTACTACAGAACACAGTCAACAAGGTTTTTCTCTACAAACAAAATCAAGGAAACAATTGAATCGTGTGATTTTAAAACGACACATGTCCTTTCATTACAACTTTGCAGGAAATAGAAAAAACTGTTTTATTCAAATACTAATATCTACAACAGCAATATTTTAGCATATTATATTGATTTCTGTATGAATAAACTATAATTTTTTTTCTAATGTAAATCAATAGGTAGGTGTAAATAATTTAATTTAAAAAAAAATGGGCAAGTGTTATTTTAAAAACACATGTGACTTGTGTTGTTTTAAAATCACACGATTCAATTAGATTTGTCGTATATACGTCTGCAAAAGTCTGCTTAGGAAATTCTGTTGATTTTAGGGTTCCGTAATCATCAAGGAACCCTTATAGTTTCACCATGTCCGTCTGTCTGTCTGTCCGCGGCTTAGCTCAGAGACAATTAGACTGAAATTTGGCATACATAGTAGTCACGCCAACAAAACGGTAGAATAATGTTGTGATTGTAGGAAGAGCAATTTTTTTATTTAGGGTTCCGTTTGCGAAATATTAAGCTTTAAAGCTTGTCCGTAAAGTATTGTCCGAGTAGGGCGCCTCCCTCCCTAATCTCTAACCTACAAGTGCCGGAGTTCGTGGAGTGAAGGTTTTTTTTATGGCGCAAGCTCCGCCTCTCCAACTTCCTTGATTTTGTAAACCATAACCTCACTTCGTCTTGTTTTTGGTTCTGGTTTTATTTTTTTGTTTGCATACATAATGCAAGTACATTAAAAACAACTTGGACAGTTATTGTAGAAAAAAGTCTAAAAATGTCGAAGAACGTATGAAACTTATTTAGGAAGAAAGAAAGAAAGACATTTATCGGGACAAATTAACACATCCCAAGAAAAAAAGGCATAACAAGTAACATGAACAAGTACAAAGGAAAAACAAGTCACATAAATACAACATAATATTAGGGGTTAAAGTATGAAATTGCCGTTTTATTGCAATAGGTTCTTTGAATTGACATAGAATCTTCATGGTTTGAGGTATTCGAATGAAACTTTTTTCAAATGGTTTCTATGATGTTCTTTTTTTAAAAAATGTGAAACATTTTAATATCGACTTTCAATTATTTTGTAATTCAATTTAGACAAGAAAGATGGATACTGCGAAAATTCACGTGATTTTTGAATACGAGTTCCGACGCGGAACTAACGCGGCAGAAACAGCCCGCAATATCAATGCTGCGTTCGGAGAGGGGTCTACTAATGAACGCACCGTGCGATTTTGGTTTAAACGCTTTCGTGATGGAAATTTCGACTTAAAGAACGAGCCACGAGGAAGACCGCCCACACAGGTGAATAACGATGAATTAAGAGAGATAGTGGAAGCCGACCCTAGTCAAACTACCCAGGAATTAGCGGCATGGTTTAACGTTACCTTACCCACAATATTGACTCACTTGCGTCAAATCAATAAAATAAAAAAATACGAAAAATGGGTGCCTCATGATTTGACTGATCTGCAGAAAGAAACGCGTGTTGAAACTTGTGTTGCCTTGTTGAACCGGTACAGAAATGAAGGAATATTGGATCGAATTGTAACATGTGATGAAAAGTAGATTCTTTATGATAACCGGAAAAGAAAATGCAATGGCTGACCCCAGGTCAAATGCCACAACAGTATTCAAAAATCACTCGAATTTTCGCAGTATCCATCTTTCTTGTCTAAATTGAATAACAAAAACAATTGAAAGTCGATGTTCAAATGTTTCACATTTTTTAAAAAAAGAACATCATAGAAACCATTTGAAAAAAGTTTCATTCGAAAACCTCAAACCATGAAGATTCTATGTCAATTCAAAGAACCTATTGCAATAAAACGGCAATTTCATACTTTAACCCCTATTACAAGGCAAAGTGAAAGCGTCAGAGTGCGTCCTTATTTAATTTCATTTTATGAAATATTATCATCATTTTATTAATTTTCTCTATAGAAACGAATTTTCTCCGGGAAATCTTATTCTTATTAATGAGCAATAGCTGTGTTTGTTGCATCAATTTCCATTCAAGGGCCCCTATATGTTCAGAACATCCGTCTCTCCTTCTAGGTACACCTTACAGCTGTTGTACAAGCATTCATGAAACTTCCTCCATTCTCTCCAGGAAAGCATCCCGCTCCGCGTCAAAGGGTTGTACATCGTGAACCAGCCCTATATCTTCAACATGGTGTTCCAACTGTTTAAGCCCTTCCTCAAAGAGAAGCTGCGGTCCCGCATTATCTTCATGGGCAACGACCGAGACCAGCTCCACAAGTACATCAGTCCGAAGTGCCTGCCTGACTGCTACGGAGGCACCCTGTCGCTGCCAAGGGTAACGGGATCGCAGTGGTTGGAACTACTGCTCATGTGCGATCAGGAGTTTGCAGGTTAGCTGACAAATATAGTCTGTGCTGATTGTGTTGCATTAAAATACCTCGAAGAGTTCCCATGTTAGTTGTATATTTTTTTCGCGACTTTCCGAAGAAAAAAAAGAGAAAGAAGGGTATCAAAAAATATGTTCAGAGTTCATAGAATGTATGTAGGTATGTTTCTTTGTACATTTTTTTAATCTGAGTAAAAAACCCTAAGTCATCCCAAGATGACTCAACTGGCTGCCATGTTTTTTTTATACTTGTCTGAAGTTATACCTGACCGAAAGTGTTATAAAAATATTTATAGAAGAAAATATTTTATAATAGATAGGTAGGTACTTAAAATATACTTACATTGTTTCTCTTTTCTTTTTCAGCAATTAATTCCTATGGCTACAAGAAGAAGTAGACTATCAGCGGCAAGTGGTGTGTGTTTTGGGTGCTTGTGATATTCCACGTAAGACTTTACATGTTTGAGGCGTTTTGGTGTAGTAAAGTTGGTAATTTCGGTGGATTCAGCTCATTTATAAATAGATTAGTGCACGATTAGTGTGTAAATACAGTACAGCGCAAACTACGTAGGTATACATACATTTATCGTATTTTTTTTTAATGGCAACTTGAGTCGGTCCTGTTTTGGACGACTATATTTTAGAGTCGGACTCTTGTCGGTATAGCATCTTCCACAAAGATACTGTGGTCACAGACTAGTTATTTGATAGCCTGGTACTTCACGACATCCTCGTTAAGGAATTGCGCGTTTTTTAAATAACCCTGTATACGACACCACTTACTTTAAAAGTAATTATTGTATTAAACATTCCTTTGTATTATTTCAGTGAAAATAAGATAGCCTAGTTTAACTAAGGGTGAGCTGCACACATTTAATTTTTTGACAGATTTATTCAGAAGAATGGATGTTCTCTTTTTCTCGCTATCTCTCTTAATCTTTTTTTAGATGTGCATTTCACCCTAAGTTTGACTATGTCTACGCGTGTTACTTGTTTACTTCACTTAGGATTAGTCAGACCCGATTTGCCATACGCTTTAAGCAAAATTTATAAGAATCTCAGAAGTTTTTATTTTGATCACAGAAAAACTTCAGGTTAATCTTGTTTGGTTAGGTACT
Organism: Yponomeuta malinellus; assembly: GCA_947308005.1. Lineage (NCBI taxonomy): Eukaryota > Metazoa > Arthropoda > Insecta > Lepidoptera > Yponomeutidae > Yponomeuta > Yponomeuta malinellus. Next base: position 6,503,187 of record OX370998.1, on the reverse strand, counting down.
TCCATAGCAACTGTAATTGTCGATTTAAGCACTTAGGGCTGTTCATTTATTCTGTAAGACAATTTCCCCTTTCATCCCTTTCTGACCCTAGCTCCCTTTTACGTAATGGGGCGCTACGTAAGTTCTCCAATACATACATATTTTGACACTTTGGAATCGTTAAAATGGTCAACCCAATTACAATTGCGTGATAGGAGAGCTAGACCCGAATTTGTAATAGGTACCTGCGTACCTAATAAATGAACCGCCGGCCTCCATAGGTACCTCAGTATATTTATTAGTAAATATTCTGAATCAAATATTTTGAGGTTGTGTTTGACCGGAATATATTTTTATGATTTGGTATTATTTATTAATTTCTTAGATAGCGGATATTTATCGAAATAGATAAGTGTGGAAGCTCCTTTTTATTTTATAATGAACGTTGCTTTTTTTTAGATAAGGCTGTGATCGCATTCAGCAATGTCGTAGTTTAAATATGCCATCATGATGTCAAATGAGATAATGTATCTGCATGACTGTTGTTGATATTGTTAATAATTACAGGGATTATAATCTCATAAACAAATTAAAAGAAAAGATTTTATCACAAAGTTTACTCGTAATTAATTTTAGATTTAAAGTAATGGGAGAATATTTTTTATAATTAAAATGTTGCAAAATAATTTTAGACAGTAAATTTTATTGTTACAAAATCCCTATTAACACCATCCCAATATCACCTACTTACCTGTATGACAACTCACTTCACATGAATTGTAACATAAAAAGAAATACCATATTATTTGTCATGTCAAAAATCAGTTGAATCACAGTCTGTTCCAGTATCATTGTACCTATGTACTTTAATCGTAAGTACCTTTTACCCTATCCTTTAACAGTAACCAGTAACCTATCCTTTAACAAATGCTTAGCCTAGACATAATCTCTTAACCCTTAGAGGCTTCAAATTGTACTTCGGGCTCCATGTCTTATCCTCTTGAGCTTCATTTTTTCTTATTCGAATATCCGTATGAGTTTGCAACTGGAAAAAAACAAGGGATAACCGTTAATACACCTCTACACAAATCCCAACGTTCACTTTGCGGGTTTAGATTAGATTAGATTAGATTAGAACATTTTATTGTACACACCAGAAAACAAAATACATTAAAAGGCTTAATTGTCTAAGATTTAAGTTTAGCATCAACTGACCACGATCCTCGATACGATTAACATAACATAACATAACATAACATAACATAACATAACATAACATAACATAACATAACATAACATAACATAACATAACATAACATAACATAACATAACATAACATAACATAACATAACATAACATAACATAACATAACATAACATAACATAACATAACATAACGTATAACGTATAACGTATAACGTATAACGTATAACGTATAACGTATAACGTATAACGTATAACGTATAACGTATAACGTATAACGTATAACGTACAACGTACAACGTACAACGTACAACGTACAACGTACAACGTACAACGTACAACGTACAACGTACAACGTACAACGTACAACGTACAACGTACAACGTACAACGTACAACGTACAACGTACAACGTACAACGTACAACGTACAACGTACAACGTACAACGTACAACGTACAACGTACAACGTACAACGTACAACGTACAACGTACAACGTACAACGTACAACGTACAACGTACAACGTACAACGTACAACGTACAACGTACAACGTACAACGTACAACGTACAACGTACAACGTACAACGTACAACGTACAACGTACAACGTACAACGTACAACGTACAACGTACAACGTACAACGTACAACGTACAACGTACAACGTACAACGTACAACGTACAACGTACAACGTACAACGTACAACGTACAACGTACAACGTACAACGTACAACGTACAACGTACAACGTACAACGTACAACGTACAACGTACAACGTACAACGTACAACGTACAACGTACAACGTACAACGTACAACGTACAACGTACAACGTACAACGTACAACGTACAACGTACAACGTACAACGTACAACGTACAACGTACAACGTACAACGTACAACGTACAACGTACAACGTACAACGTACAACGTACAACGTACAACGTACAACGTACAACGTACAACGTACAACGTACAACGTACAACGTACAACGTACAACGTACAACGTACAACGTACAACGTACAACGTACAACGTATAACGTATAACGTACAACGTACAACGTACAACGTACAACGTATAACGTATAAACGTATAAACGTATAACATATAACATATAACATATAAAAAACTAATTAGCCAAACCAAATATATATTAAGCTGTCATAATGGTTAATTCTAAATATTTTGAGCGTTGTTGAACATGATGAAGCTATATCTATCCTATTCTGACGGATACAGATAGCTATGTATTTTGAACTCCCTTACCAGACCTGATTACTTTTTAGGGTTCCGTACCTCAAAAGGAAAAACGGAACCCTTTATAGGATCACTTTGTTGTCTGCCCGTCCGTCCGTATGAACGTCTGTCTGTCAAGACCCTTTATCTCGGGAACTTGTGGAGGTATCGAGTTGAAATTAAAACCATATGCTCAGGTGTGCAGTCTCTTTAAGTTGTGTAAAAACGAGTTACGGCCGTTTATGCCGCAAAAAACGTATATTTCGACATTCTCAAGGTAATCAAAATTTATAGGCAAGTAATGTCTTATATTACAAGTTTAGGGAGAAATCTGAAAACTATACATTTGTGATTAAATCATAAAAAAATGGTCTTTGAAGTTCGGGAAAAGCTCAGTACCTACAAATTTGTACGGAACCCTCGGTGGGCGAGTCCGACTCGCACTTGTCCGGTTTTTCACTGTTCGTCAGCGGCAAAATAGTTTAGCATGTTCAAAAGCTTTCTACAGGACCCTAAACTTGGACTCTTTTCTTCTAATTGGTATTGTGTCTGAGCAGTTAATGCATCTTTTCCTTTCTGTGTCTGTCGCAGAACGCACTCGGCAGGCTTTTGTTGGTAAATTCTGCTTAACAGCGCTACAAAAGCATGCTGAATTCAGGTCAGTACCTATCCCCGAAATTGACACAGTTTTGTTATTTGTCAACAGTATCGTATCGCGTTGTCATTGTCACTACCAAGTCAGTTATTGGCTTACCAAGTTTAATGTTTAATGTAGTTTAAGACATTTTGCTACCAACCTTCGTAGTTAGACTCATAATGGTGCAGCATATTCCACAGCACATCACCCGGTATTTCGGGCTCTGGCAGGGTACCCCCGTGTCTTTTGCGCAGCGCAGAATCAGCCACGTGGGCAAGTAAGGACTCCCGGCTGGAGCCGTGGAAGTGGATGCGCGAGCGCAGTTTCGGCCGTAGGAAAGGCTTGAAGAGAGCGAAGAGCATATTGAAGATGTAGGGTTGGTTGATGATGTGCACTGCTTTTAGGCGGATCGGGGTGCAGTCCTGAAATTGAAGAAAACGTGATTGTATTTCGTACATACATATGTATTTTTCGGGAAACTTAGAAAAGTCTTTTCGTCTAATATACCTCAATCGCTCAAGAAAAATTATACAACCAGTGTGTGTTACCAGTAATGACTTATGGCACTGAAACGTGGTCTCTCACTATGGGCCTCATAAGAAGGCTCAAGGTCACGCAACGAGCTATGGAAAGGGCTATGCTCGGAATTTCTCTACGAGATCGAATCAGAAATGATGAGATCCGTAGACGAACGAAAGTCGTCGACATAGCCCAGCGGATTAGTAAGTTGAAGTGGCAGTGGGCGGCGCACATAGCACGCAGAACTGATGGCCGATGGGGCGGAAAATACCACATATCGGCAAGCACGACCGGCCACAAGATGGACAGATGACCTCATCCAAGTGGCAGGAAGGCGCTGGATGCAGGCCGCTTCCAACAGGTCTTTTTGGAAATCCATGGAGGAGGCCTATGTCCAGCAGTGGACCTCTTGTGGCTGAATGATGCTATGTATTTTTAGTCGATTAAAAAGGGCGATTTTTTATTTGTTGATTTCTAATATAGAGACTGAATATTGAAACTCGTTTCAGATAATTGATCGAAATATCAGATAACTAAGTAATCTAAGATTCTAAAACCTTCCACGTCTTTTTATGCCAATTCCAACATAGGTAAGCCCTGTCTGACTGGGGTTACCCATGACCTATTTGCTTGTCATGATAATAAATTCTAGTGGTGATTGTAATAAAACTTTAAAATCAGTACGCGTCCATGAGTCTCTGCCTATGCACGTTCTATGAGTAGAACAGTACCTATATGCCGCTGCATAGTCGCTGTAACCTTCACTTATCCATTCTGATGCTCGTGAGCGTGACCTGTCATCGGTCTAGCAACCACGTACGGAATACTAACACAAGTCTATTCCACGAATTAGATTCTTGGTTGTTATTAGAACAAATTAGGTAAGTAGGTAACGACGTTTTCGCCAGAATTGACTTTTGAAAAATATTGAGACCAGGCTCTGACGATGTAACTGAAAGTTAACTTCAACGCACAATATCATAATAATATGAGTGTTCTCTCTCGATCTATCTATTACATGTTAAAAGAATTACATTGATAAATTACGTTAATTAAGGAGAGTGTTAAAAAATTGTAGATAGATAGAGAACACTTTATTGTGCATAAAAAGTAAAACACGAACATTTTACCTCAATCGATTTTTTTCTGATATTCAATTTGTTTATAATCACAATTTTACCGCGTACTGAAGTACATAGCCGCGGGTAGGCTAGTAGTTACATTACTTATATGCGGTATGTAGTTTCACTTTATTACTATAATACTAAATTAAATGGAATTAAACATTGGAATCATAATTGATATTAAAACACAGAAAAGGTTTATGTCAAGTAGGTTCATGTTTCTTAGATTTATTCATAGCTGGATGCGGGCGGCACAAGACCGGGAAGCTTGGAAAACCATGAGGGAGACCTATGTCCTGCAGTGGTCGTCAAATGGCTGATGATGATGCGTAAAGACGGAGCTCGCGTCGACGGTTGCTCTCGCTTATACGATATTGCCATCTATATTGTGTGTAAGAGAGAGGCAAGTCCCTTTCTTTAATTGACCGTGTTATAACAATTTCTTGAATTGAATAGTACCTAAAAAATATATTGCTTACACCTAGGGAAAAGCTGGATGAAATGAAAGATACCTACCTGAATCCAATCGACAACCATTTTGGCAAATGACGGCGTGAACTGCAAAACTTGAGCAAGGGAAAGACCCTTCATATCTAAGATGACGATGACGCCGCAGACTTGAGTGAGTGGCTCCACCATCGCCGACTCCAGGCCCAGCTGGACTCCGCGAAACATCTCTGACAAAGGCACTTCTCGGGGATTCCAGCGTTCTGAAAGCAAACCATAAAATCTTTGTTCGTATCTTCTACTGATCTTACCACGGTAGAGTAGGCTGCTATTTCGACAGTCTTACTTTATAGGTACCTACGCGCATCATTAGCGTGAAAGGGGTACGTAGACAGCCGGGTGGTGTGTGCCCACCTCGGTATTATCTAACCCACCCCAGAATGTTTGGTTGTTGCATACATGCTTGGGAATCGTTATAGACTATTGATATTCAGGGGCTAGCCTCCCTTTGGAAAATAACTTAGTTATGCCTATGCAGGCTCAACTACGTAAGGTAAAGAGGAACACTCATAATATAAGTAATACCAACTCTTTGTATATGTTTTAGGTACCTCGGAAGACTTGTTTTGTTATCTAACGACGTCGTATTGATAGTAGACCAATAATTAAAATACATAAATACGACGTACCTAAGGCTACTGAGCTTACGAAAACTGATAATCGGGCTCTAGTAAATTATGCAATGGCTGAGCGTGTTCTCTTGGTGAACACTGTTGAAAAAAGTCTTGACTTACCCGGATATTAGCTCTTAGCCGTCTGCCCTTCAATTCCAATGACAATGGGCTGAAGTTTTTGCGCTACCCAAAAAGCTAAAGTTAACAAAAAGTATTTTACCTCCAGACTCTACAAGCATTATTCTCCTTCCATACTGGTCCCTGGGAGCCAGGATGGAGATGATGGAGTGATCGAAGGCGGCTTGGATGGCGCACGGCGTGAGATCATGGCTGTACTCCTGGTGAGTTTGCCGGAATTTGTAGTAGGCTTGTATCTGGAACGTCACGGGGTTACATAAGTACAATTTAGAGTTATGAACATGGTTTGTTTGTGCTTTATACGGCTCAGTTGGCATGTATGACAATGAACCAAGTAAATGGTAGGTAATGGGCAGCAGTTTTGTTTTGTTTTCATATTCTGTACCAAATATTCGTTGGCAGTAAATGACAGTTGTAGTTTGCAACTTTCCTCTTGAGGTAACTTTGTAGAAAGGTATAGAGGAGTTAAGAGTACTTATACGTGTATTCTTACTCTTTTGAAAGCGCTTTCTGCGTAGAATTTGCATGGCCTGAGGAATTTCATCAGGAACTCGTCGTTATCAACTGGAACAAACAGTTCTTCTTCTGCTGTAAATAAATAAGTTTCTTGTTTGAATGTTATCTTGCTACATACAAATGAGCGGTGGTCGCGGAGCGGTGGAATGCCGGCTTCTCATTCGGGAGGTCGTGGGTCCGAATCCCGGCATGTACTAATGACTTTCTTTTCTAAGTTACGTACATTTGTGAAGTAATAGTAGCAATACCACTCGCTAAGTGTGAAGGAAAACATCGTGAGAAAACCTGGCTGTCTGAGGTGTTCACATACCTCCTCGGCATTTCAAATTGCCAATCCACGGTGGGCACACGTGGTGATTAAGCCCATACTCTCTCTCTCTCTCTCTCTGAGAGAAGGTCTTTGCCCTACAGTGGGACGTATATAGGCTGAATACATTCATACAAATATAGAACTCGTCTAGCGGTAAAGCAGTTACCTTGCATTCTCCATTGATATCTCCATTAATTAGTTACCTACTTACTTTTATCGCATAACTACGTGTCTTAGTAATTTCCTAGATAAGACACGACTCCAAAGACAGTTACTACGCCTAATTTGCCGTCTCATATAGTTTAATACAAGGGTGCTTGTATCTAGTGTGAATTGAAACCGATATTCAACGCGAGTCTGATGTAGCCGAGGTCATATTATTTCAGCAGAGTTTTATTGCCAGACGTCTTTTACGTTTCCCCCTTGGATGTTAATTACTTAGTATCGTACCCATGATGTTGCATCCACACATCATTATCATAAATAATATGTAACTAGACATTAAAATCACAAACATGGAACTACATAATTGTCATGGTAATCGATTGTCTGCTTCAAAATATTATGTCAGTGAGTTAGCTTTACTCTGAACTAGGTACATAGAAATAGATTATGACAGATTATGACGTTCTTCAAAAAAAGGGGGGGGGGGGTACGGTGGGTCTGAAGGGAGATTCTCAATTCGACGCGTATGTTTTATTCACTATCTATCTGACTACGTAACTTCTTGTAGTAGAGATTTAGCATAATATGAACTTTGCGGTACGCATCTGGGTCACCACACGGTGCTTATAATATTTATTGCCAACCTCGGGTTGTAACTACTAAATTTGCACCTCGGATCAAACCACAAAGTTCACGAGCAAACTGTTATATTGAAGGTTTTAATGTAGATAGATCAAAACTTTAGAAATTACAAACAAATAAAATTGAGCGGAGTTTAAACTCAGTTTTCACGAAATATGATATTTCATCGAAATGTATCTCACTTTGTACTAGAGCGGTGGTAGCGAAGCGGTAGAGCCTCACATTCGGGAGGTCGTGGGTTCGAGACCCGGCGCATGTACCAATGACTTTGTTTTCTCAGTTACGTACATTTGTGAATTTGTAGTAGCAATATCACTCACTAAAGGTGGAGGATAACATCGTAAGGAAACCTGAGTGCTTAAGGTGTTTACACACTTTTGCTTGAAATTTCCAATCCGCGGTGGACACGCGTCGTACTTAATGAAGCCCATACTCTCTCTCTCTCTGAGAGAAGGCCTGTGCCCTGCAGTGGGACGTATATAGGCTACATAAATGTACTGTAAGAATTTATTTTCAAAGCCTTACCAACAGATTGCGGCATGCCCAGCCGACAGGTACAATATTACGTACCTTGCGTGACTTCAGTTACTATCAAAACTATTGTACCCCGTCACTTGAATGTTTTAATTGTAATTTATTGGCTAGACTTATCTAAGTCAGTATAGAAATGCTTAATGTAGGTACTTTAGAACGAACAAGCTTTTCCAAACCAATGTAGTTTGTAGTTTAAGAACTTGAATGAAGTAAAGTCGACAGCAGGTCAAACTTTACAATTTTTAGTTGCATAGTCGTCTGCAACGTAACAGAGTAGGGTGCACGTGTGTGGAGGTCGATGTACTGTCGACTGTACTAGTTACATTTATTTTACAACAACGTTTCCGCGACCGAATTTCATCATTGCCAATGAGCAAGTTCACAATCTGATGGAACGAGATTTCTACCTCTAAAATTGCACAACTTTGTATGATGATGTAAATTTTTACAGCTCCACGCAGTTTCGGCACACATTTGGAACATTAAAGGTTGTAACTTCTATGTTAACATATGTGATTGTCAGTCTCTACACTCTTGAAACGCAAGAATATTTGTTGCGTTGTTTTGACGTTTTATAAAGGTGCACTATACAAGGTTGCCTCGAAAATGCGCAAACAATGAAATCAACAACTTTTGGTCTACAACTATCGGAAATGTTTTGTTTAGTTTTCAATATTTTTTATTAAACGAATAGAACAAATTATTGTGTTTTTACGGATTTTATGCTTTGTAGTTCTGTTTGATAGATGACGCTTAACTATCATAATGGGGAACTTGCGTCTAACTTAGATTAAATTCACAATGCTTTTATACCATACAAGACACATAAAAACTTAGGAAATATTACAAAATAAAACCATAAAATTTTTTTTTTTGGGGTTTTCGCTATCACAAAAATTGCGAAAAATAATGTTAGTCTAATAATATAAAACTAGTTTTTAAAACTAATAGTTTTTTCATTGAATCCTAAATTTTTTCTTATAAGTGCAGTGCAGTTTAGTTATTTTTCTTATGCATAAAAACATTATTTTACGAGATAACTCAAATACATTATAAGGCGGTACGTGCAAGTCGTGACGTCATCGTTTGAGCCTGATTTGTATGACGCGTTTTTGTACCTCGTGACTATATTGACTCTTCGACAGGTTATATTATGAAGTGTCAGTCGTAGAGAAAAAAAATACCACGTTAACTTTAAAGATAACTTTTATATTAAAACTTTTTTTAGTGCAAGTTCTCCATTACTATGTTAAATAGAATGTATATTCTTCTGTATAAGACATGATGTGTGTAAAACGCGAAATTATTAAACTTACGTAAACCTGATCGGCCTATCTTCCTGTAAGGGGAGGGGAGTTCTACACCTTAGCCATAGTGACAACTCCAAGTCACTGTTCCACAATGAGTGACGAGGTCATCATGCTACGCCATCTAAATTTATGGAATAGCTGATAATTTTTTCGCGTTCCACAATGAGTGACGAGGTCATCATGCTACGCCATCTAAATTTATGGAATAGCTGATAATTTTTTCGCGTTCCACAATGAGTGACGAGGTCATCATGCTACGCCATCTAAATTTATGGAATAGCTGATAATTTTTTCGCGTTCCACAATGAGTGACGAGGTCATCATGCTACGCCATCTAAATTTATGGAATAGCTGATAATTTTTTCGCGAGTTCGATACATCATAAATGTGGAATCGACGAGTGGAAGAAGTGGAATTCCCTCTTTGCACGAATGCTTTACACGGTGTTTTGTTACACCCCGTAAATTTTTACTGTAACCGTTGATGCGGCTTGACCATTGCGACTGGTTGATGTTATTGGAGTGGGCACTTAGTTGGCAAGAATATTTATGTGGGAGCCACCCATATTCTAATTACTTGGTCTCTTGTGTTGTTAAATACAAAACCTATTTGCATTCTCTACAAAATCAGCCCCTCGCTCCCCTTTTTTTAGAAAAGCAAAGTAAAGTAAAAATGCATTTGTTGCGACCAACGACATAGTATATTTGACAAATTTTGGGCAACAAATACAAAAAGATAAAAAGTACCCGAAACTGGCGTGCTTGCATGCAACTAATGAATGTTGAAGAAGCGAAAGTGATCTGTCAGGATCGTGGCAAATGGCAGTTCCTGGTCTCTGCCTACCCCTCTGGGATACAGGCGTGAGTTTATGTATGTATGTATGGACAACAAATAAATTCTTACGGTCTTTTTTTAAAAAACACGATTCCTCTAAAAACCAATCTAAAACTCTGTTTATTGAATCCGTGGCTACATCTTTTTCTTTTCATCTTTAATCAACCGTTTGTAAATAAGACCGTAAGAATTTAGTAAAAAATATGCTGATTATTATGAATGCCTCGTTGGTCTAGCGATATCACGTCTGATTACCATGCCGGTAGTCGTGGGTTCGATTCCCACTAGTGGCCACCAAGCATTAGTAAACATGGCCTCAGTCTGGGTATATTTCCATGTCTGTGATGTCCTTGCCTAGTTAACTTAGCACAGGGTATCCTAGTGCGGGACCAGGACAAGTGATCGTGTTGTGTGGAAGTTATTTATTCATTATTTATTTATTTGTAGAATGACAATGGCTAATTTGATTGTGCTCTGGTGTACAGTAAAGAACATTCTTATCTTATCTTATAGATTAATGAATAACTTCGTAACATTGTAAGTACTTCTTGTCAGTACAATTAGCTGATGCCTCCAAAAAAACTACCAAATCTTATCCGTATGTAATCATTACTATCTCCACATTGAGTACTAGACACATGGATATGAATAAAAAAATAACTTGTTGTTAAGACTGTTAGTAAATCTTTTGTCCATATCGAAGTCCTCCGAAACGGCTTCACCGATTTTTATGATTTTTTTTGTGTATATTTAGTAGGTCTGAGAATAGGTCGTAGGCTAATTAATGTGGCTAAACAACGTTTGCCGAGTCAGCAAGTAAGTATATAATATACTTCTTAATTCCGGAAACCAATGCCCCTGATATTTTCTATGTAGTATTGGAAGGCGTTGTAGAATTAAGTAAAAGAAATTTCAAAACAATATTGAAAAAAAAACCATTAATAATAATAATATAACCTAACCAAATGAATCGCTCCGAGCCACATCCGACCCAATGTCCCCATAATACTGGCGACATTGCCGCGCTGCACAGCGAGGGAAATCATTTGGCTCGTGTGCCCCAGAGCGAACGTCCATGCCACGGTCTCTCAGTCATGCCAGCTCTCGAATAAAAGCCATGCCGTGAGTCCCCATACACCAGTGGTTCCGATAGCCAGCGGCAAAACAATATTTATTCATGAGCTGGCTATACTTTAGGCTCTTTTGTCTCGCAGCCAATTCAGCTGCGGCACCAGCAGCAGTAGCAGTACACGCTTCAAGCGAGGGTGCAAACGTCGCATCCCACCAAAAATTTCGACCCTTCTCCCAAGAAACCAAAGTGGGGCCGTCCGGACGTTTCCCATCATTCCGGCGTGAACCCATCCGGGTTCCCCTCAAGGACAGAAGGCCTGTTTGCCGTGACCAGAGCCCATCGAACAAGTCTGTTTATGACACTTCCACTTACTTGCAAAGAGTCGGCAACATCTTTAGGTAAGTACCAATGATGTAGGTGGCAAAATTGGGTACTTAGTAACGCTTACCTTTGAGAAGTGCCCGTAACTCATTGAGTCCTTTCTCGACATTTTCCGGAGTCTCCCGCAGTTCCGTTTCCGCTTTCTTTTTATAAAGCTCCGTAATGGGCATCTTCTCTAACTGGATCTTATTCTCGCCCCACATCACGAAGGGCGTCCCATCTTCATTATATTGGATCTTCATTTTGGATATTCTGTCTTCCAACTGGCCGTCGTCGATAGTGTTTCTAAACACAACCAGTCTTGTCCCAGTAGGTCACTAAACGGGCGAGACCCTTCACTTCACCGACTCCAAGATATCGACTCGGCCCAGTTTAAAGTTTATTATTTGGAGGTTTTGGCACGAACGTTTAAATAAGTTCTGCAATAGCTTTTGAAGGATAAATATTTGAACTCTCAGGCAACAAAATTTAAGAAACAAATGCTTAGCTAAAATTTGTCTTTTTGTATTCAAGACGTTAGAATATTTATTATTTATATTTTAGGCGCCCGAATTTGAATATCTCGCGCGCTCTCGCCCTGAGCGCTTACGCACCGCTGTGCAACACAACTGGCCTAGCCATCAGTTTCCGGCGCTTACGCATTTGTGTGCCGCGACACACCAAGCCCCAGTTTCACGACCATCCACCATTCTCCACCGGCGACTGTGATTATGTCTGTCCTGTCTGCCCGTGCAACAGGCAGCCAGCTGTCCTTCCTTTACCCGGAGCCTACGGGTTTGAATACTGCGTGTCCGGGCATAATATTTCTGCGAGTCTGGAGAATATTTGTGTTTACTAGGTAGTATTAGACATATTTGATTTAGCAATCTTGAAATTTAATTGAAAGAATGAATGAATTAGTTACTAAAGGTAAATAAATATATAAGTAACTTAAACTAAAATACGTAATAAAAAATGGAAAATACATATTAATTTCATATGTATCTTACTTGCATACGGTTCCTGTATGCCTTTTTTTAATGTTAGGACAAACTTTTTAGATTAAAGTTTGCATTCATTTTTTTCCGCAAAAATAATAGGTACAAGAGGTAATACAGAAACTTTTCCAAAATCCCTGGGCCTGACTTTTTTTGGGTATTTCTCCAGAAGAGGCAAAATTGGCTGACTTCGGTGGTCGTTTTTTTTTTTCGTCTTTCGGGAGTTTTATCGATTGTTTTGGATAAAGGGCTAAAAACTATAAATCATGATATATTTTGGGTAGCCAGATTCTCGGTTATAAAATGAAATATTTAAATCACCGAAATCAGACTACACCGAAATCAGAAAACTGTACACCGGAATCAGACTACCAGCACCGAAAGCAGAAAAACTAACACCGAAATCTGACTACCTGCACCGAAATTAGATTGTAAGCATCGACATCAGGAAATAATTCACTGGAATCAGAAAATGACCAGAGAATCATTTAACGTGCCAAAGTCACAATTTGATACCAGTAATGTTAGGCATTGTCTAGTAATTAAAAGAGGATATAATAAATAAAAACCGGGTAGATATAATCAATCAACTTGTTTATTGTAATTCTCATACATTATTAAGCTCTAAAGTACCTACTTCTTTTACCTAAAATCACATTTTTTCAGTCAGTTTTTCTCATCTGTCAGTCTGTCAGCTCGTCATGCAAGCGCTAAAAATCTAACACGAATTGCCTGAGTAGGTAATTATTTCTAGCTAACTATTCTAGAATGAAAAATAATAATCCTTCCAAAAAAAAGAGGCAAAGTTTTATCAAAACTCGCAAGAAAGTCAAACTATACATTTTTGTCTCAGTATAGCCTTGTTTTTATAAAGTGACTACACCAAAAACAAAAAGCATTTCGAAACACCCTTTATTTGGTTTTAACATGGCATAATTAGTTATGCAAGAGATAAATGATTTTAACAAAATTACACATAGGTACTAAGCGAATTTTACTTCCGGACTTTATTTTATTCCATTTTAACGTTTTTTTTCATGAAAAGCGAATTTAACATTACTCAACTTCAAATGCCATAAAATGGAATAAAATAATCTACGTAGGTAAAATGTGTTTTAATAATAATCAAATAAAAATTCTACAAACAAAACTTTCCTTAAACTTAAATCAGTCTTATGAACATATTTGTTTAACATTGTCGATAACCTTATTATAAAATTTACTTAGCAAAATAGTCTTTTGGACTTATTCAACACAAAATGTTGTGTAAACATTCAAAAATATGTTTTTATTATTATTTTTTATGCTACGGTTTCTACTTTTCAATAATAGTAATTGAGATAATTAAAAAATCGACAAACATAACTTTCCATAAATTTTTTTCAGACAAATCAGTCTTCGGAAAATATTTATTTAACATAAAGATAAAACTTACTAAGAAAAATATGTCTTTCTTAAAAATATTGTCTTTTATACTTAATTTATGAGGTAATACAAATTACAGGTAAAGATAGCTTTACAATCTTCCCTTCCATCTTCCTTTTTAAGTAAAGCTGTCTGTCTTTTACCTTAAGTCGTTCATAAAGGACTGGATCACTCTTGATTTTTACTTTCCTAGCACGCTCCTTCAATCTCTTTCTTTCTTTTTGTTCCTGTTTTTTTTCGCAGCTTGTTTTTGCTTTATTTGCTCCATGGTCAGCTGAAATAGAATAGAGTGGTAGGTAGAGTAGGTTGATGTAGAGCCTACTGTACATACCTACATAAACGTACACACCGACTGACCACAAACTATAAGAAAACTATGTTAAAGAAATGTACACCCACTTTCTTTCTTGTAGGTACTTTAAACTTGCAATTGTTGACACATTCACATAATTAGTACAGACATAATAAGCACACACATACACATGAAAAAATGTACACACGAATAGGTACACATGTTCCACATTTCCAAGTTAACTAACAATCTAACTGAAATCAATTATGACAGAAACAACATATGTATTTTTGTCGTTATTATTAACAGTAAAGAAAATATCTACACGTGTAAAACTATTCATAGGTTTCCACACGATGTTTTCTTTCACAGTTAGCGATTAGTTTAAAAAAAAAAACAAATGCGCATATCCTACTTGAAACTTACATGTAAGGAATCTGACCTCGGTTCTCTAAAGTCGAACGAAATACACTGAAATCAGGCAAATTTGACTTCGGTGGAAGTTTTTCTGACGTCGGTGCTCAAAAAGCCACCGAAATCAGGCACACCGAATTCAGAAAAGATACGTTTTTTCAAGTTCACTCTTAAACAACAACACGTATCAACCCCAGCTCAAGGCACTAGAAATTAGTCACTGAGATAAATTATACAGTAAGCACTAGATTTTACAGTCAACAAGTATTCTTTCCAATAACACCTCCACCGAAGTCAAAGTGTGCCCTGGACCAAATCTCAAGAATCAATTACTTACCCTGATATTTCCCAAGACTTTCATTCAATCACCCGTCCGTTGACCTCGGGCACTACGGCGTGACTGACAAAATGGCTCATCCACACCGCGAATTCCTAGAGTAATCTACGACCGAAGAAACGCTTGGTTCATAAGTGCCACCGGATTCAGGCAGAAGCAAGGGACACTCAAACATCTTGCTATTGTAGGCAAGCTATTGTTTAGATTCTTATGGTATTTAAATGAGAGGTACTTTAACTATCTGAGAATGTGTGAACATAAATACATTCCCCGAAAACAGTCTGAGTTTTACAAAAATAATTATAAATTGTCAAGTTTTGGGTTGGGGACAAGCCACCGAAGGTCATTTTCAGCCATTTCAGATTTTTTTTCTGTTAGTTGCAAACGGTTTTCAGCAAAGTTTGCAAGTTCTCCAGGTAGACGAGGACCTAGAGGATACTGTAGTATTTTTTGCAGGGGTATATTTTAATAAACTGGACATGTTATGCGCCGGGCCGTCAAGTTCGGACCCCGTGGAGAAATGCCCTTTTACTTTTTATAGCACGAAACTTTAGAGTGTATTCCGCATTGTGTAGGTACTTTAACGGAGAAAACAGACAGCGTATAGCGCGCATCATGCCGTATGGTTTTATTTTTATACTATGGTTTGGTTTTAGGTCCGAGAACTAGAGTTCGGGCCACCGCGCTTCAACCGCGAGAGTTTAGCTTGGTGTATCGCTACCGCATAGTCACTCCAAGTCCAACCGTCCGGTCCCACCTCCATACAGTGACCAATCAGTGTCTGTAGTTATTTTGCCGAGAACTAAACTTTGCACCAGGATCCGTGTGATGACGATGCCGCCGCTGTAGTAAAACAAATTAGTATCGAGCGCCAATGTACATTATTATTTATTAATGTGATTTTAAATTATTTCTGTTTATAGTGCTATGAAGACGGTTTTTACACTTCACACATGTTTTGTACCATTCGTATTACAAAATAGGTCTTAACACGTTATCGGACACAGGGTGGTACTAAATCTGATAATAGTAAAAATAACAATAGTTCACTAGAGTCAATAGAGTGACTGAGAATAAGTTAAATAAAATAATGGTCTTCAACATGAGGCAATAATGTCTTTAGTTACAAGTATCAACAGTAGGTGGCTATTGTCTTATGCCGCACCCCAACCCAATCTAACCCAACCATGTCACCCTGTAATTTTCCTCACGACTTAGTCGGACGGACTGGAAGTTTCATACATTACTTAAGTTAAGGCCGCTGTGCAATGTTGTGTGAACGTTCTATGAATACTAGTCCAACGACGATCTGAGCAGCTACGATTTATCATCCAAAACCATTTCAATGTCATTCGGCGAATCTTTGGCGTAGTTCATCTCGTTCGTCCAAACAAGATTATCTCATCGTTGCCTACGATGGGCAAATATGCGCCGAATCCTGTAGGCGTGGCCCCACCCACTATTACAGAAAGAAGATGGACAATGTCAGCAGACTACGCTGATAACACTCAATTCAACGAAGTGCACTTCTCGGCAAAAGGTAAGGCAAAACAATATGCCGCATGGAGTTCAGTTTGATGAGATACATCATCATGATATTAAATTGCAATCAAGTGACAACGCTACGTAGTCCGGTATACAATTACATCAAAGGTTAGCAGGCTGGGGCAGTTCCTGAAACTATAGTTAGCAATAATTTAGTAAGGTAGCCGTAGGTAGGTACAATATTAGAACCAAGAGGTTTGGTTCAGACGTACCTAACATGGCTACTCTGAAACAAAGGCCATATTCAAGTGGCAAATCCAAAAATCACAGAACAAAAAAAAGGTTGTTCTGTGATCACAATATTCTATGACGACTGATCTGTATGAAATCAAATAATTTATTTTGACAAAAAGCAAGGGCGACACTACCTATTATATGTGTTCTGTGGACACTATTCACAAAAATAAATCTGTAACTACCACATAACATTTATTTAACATAATAAGATAAATAAAACACAAAATTAACAAAAGTGAGACAAATGTGAAAAAATGAGGAATTTGTCAAAATTTTAACTTTTGCGCTAGTTAAACTGGGCTTTTTAATCTCTTAAATCAACTGAACCTGTTCAAATGAACATAGCAACAAGCTGAACCGCGGCGTGTGAAAATTTAAGAGAAATTTGTAAAAGTGAAAATAGAAGCCTACATATCAAGGCGTTGGCTAAGAAGAGACGGTAGCTATTCGGTTGAACGTCCGCCTCACATGCGTGAAAGCGTGGGTTCTCATCTCGACATGTAGCTGAGTGACGTAGCGCGGGTGTTAGCCGCCCGGGTGAAAGAAAACTTTGCCGCCATCTTATTTAGGTACTTCAATTTAGGTTTTTAGGAGGTAGGTAGCCTAATTATTTATTAATGATTTTGTCCTACCGTTTTGTAAACGTCATTAATAATATGTATGTCTATCCCAAATTTCAGCTTTCTACTACTTGACGTCTCTGTGCTAAGCCGCAGACAGACAGACGGACGGGCATGGCGAAACTAAAAGAGGTTCCTTGGGCTGGCTGGCTGGGTAGGCTGGTCACATAATAATATACCGAAGAACCGATAGTCGATGGGATACAAAGGTTCTTGATTGGAGACCACGATTTGTAAACGCAACATAGGACGCCCACTAGCTCGCTGGACTAACGATCTGAGGCAGATTGCTGGCAGTGGCTGGATGAAGATGGCGTGCATTGGAGGAGGTGGACGATTTTCCTATTATTAAATAAGTGTAAAATAAAATAAATACCGGCTGATTGAAAGGGAAATTTTATTTTTGGCTGGAATTGGCCAAGGATAAGGAGTAACAGTGATTTCTGATTAGAAATAATTTAAATAATTAGAAATATGTATACATGCTAGAAGTATCATTTAGTGCCCTCCCTCACCGGGACGCCATGGCCACGTCGCCAGCTACGTGTCCAAACAATTAGTATTGACATGTATGGCACCTCACTCACTTGGCGACAGTTTCGCAACGTCGCCAATTTGGAAGCGTGGCCACGACGGCGGATCACTTGGGTGGAGACTGGATACTTGGCAGCCTGGCGGCGTCGCCAACAAAATGTATACGAGCAAGTTGCGTCTCACTCACTTGGTAGCCAACGGTCCGCCAAGCAAGACGTTCGTTCTGCCCCTATATTACGCGCACCAAATCCTGAGCGATTCCAATCGTCTAACTGTCAAATTAGTATGGAATTTGACAGTTAGTCGATTGGAATCGCTCAGGATTTGGTGCGCGTAATTAGGCCCCTGTTCTGAGCGTTCGTTCGACTGACTGACGGGCCTGGCCACTCCAATGGCTACTCCATTTGGCATCCGAAAGTAGCCATGGCTGCGTAGCCGGCGACGTGGCCATGGCGTCCCGGTGAGGGAGGGCACTTATAGTCGGTGCCCAGTTTCATGACCAGCACATAAATTTTGGGCAACACTTATAAAAAATAACATTGCCGGGGCAAATCTCAGTGGCGCCATATGTAATTAGCTTCGTGTTGCCATCCCCATATTCAAACTCTATACCTACCTACACACCGAAACCTTATTGCTCCGTTGTATCTATTTAGTCTGTGCTCCGTTGCGAACAACCTCTTTGTTGTGTTCTGTGCTAGAAAATGGAAGTACGAGATTGTGAAACTTTTTTATTTATTTTATCTATACTTAACTAGTAATTTCCTGCAGGAACTTTTACGCGATTTGGTTATAATTTCGTTAGCTGTATTTGCCGCATTAGTTTGAGGCTTTAATTCAGCGTCCCTCTGTTCTATAGTCCCTCCCTAAAAATGACAATACGTTCAATCGCCCAATCAACGTTCACGTCACGCATGGCGTACAGAATAAACCAATCACAGAGTGATTGATTTCATGATTTACTACAGCACATCTTGAAGACTAATCGAAGACTAATCGACAGGCCGTTTTTGACACAGAACACAACTATTTTTGAGGGTTACTTTTGTAGGGAGGAATAGGTTGGTTATGAGGAGGAATATGGTTTTTCTCGCATTATTTTGACAACCCTCTTTGAGATAAATCGAAATGGCTGTACTAGCCAAATACATGCGAGCAGCGGCCGGCAAAAATTGTATGAAAATACATATCGTTCTGTCGTGTTTTAGCGGCCAAATAAATTATACTTAGTTAACTCATATCTGTCGTGTAATTAAAAAATGGAACGATGTTTTACTCTGAAACATGGCAACTAAGAAGGTATCTTATCAAAGTTTTTAGTTAAATTGAATTGAAATATTTATTGGAAAAAAAAAAGAAATGAACACTAACGCGGGAAAAAATATTGTTGTTCGTTTTTCATCATTGATTTTGAAAAGTAAATAGTTCTGCCTAGGTACTACTTAGTTTTAATATCCGCGCATTATTTGAGAAAAGTAATACACGCCCTGGCCACAACAGACTAGGCATTGATGGACTTACGTATGTGTGCCTCGGCTTCGCCTCGGCCCACATTTACACGTTCGTCCATCAATGCCTCTTTTGCTGGCCGCTGCAGTAATATATATAGGTACTATTTATTTATTCGTAGCATGAAGGTATGAAACCTTCATTTGATGATGTCACTATAAAAAAGGGAGGCGCCATCTTGGCTTGTCGCTTTAGGTGGGAACTGTGGGAAGGACGAAGTTGTTTGTAATTTGTTTTACTACTAGAGTAGTAATTTTGGTATCTTCTACGAATTATTCACTGTGTACATGCTAGCTAATTGACAATATGACAAGTTTAAATACAAATGTGAGTAGGTATGTCTATAAGTGTTTTATTTCAAATAGATAGAGACCTCTGCCATTTCCATAGTCAAATATAGGAAAATACGGCTTTACGTGATTAATCTAAAAACCTATTTTAAAAACCTATTTAGAGGCTAAAATTTCCACCCATGCTTGAACCCGTGATCTCTGGCTAACGGTGTCATTATTAATCTACTTTTTACATGCTTTTAACAGCGTTATGTTTTTTTTGTGTGCATTTGACAGCCATCTGACAGCTGTTAACAGTAGTGTACGAGGAACAAACAGTAGCAATGCCACTCGTTAAAGGCAAAATAAAAAGTTGTTTACAGAGCTGCTACGTACCGTGGCCTATCTATCTATAAGACTAACCCCAGGTTTCTCGTACACTGACAATAGGTTTATTAGATTAGATTAGATTAACGCTTTATTGCACACTATACATTATAAAAATACATGAAAAATCTTCAATATCTAATCTACTGTTAACAGTGAAAGTGAAAGGGAGAACATTGATTTCCATTGTAACATAAATGACCGTAACACCAAAATAAAACAAGTTTATGGAGAGAAACGAGAACACAAAAATAATAGTACCTAATACAATCATGCCGAACACAAGTGCTACAAGCTACAACAGAAAAAGACTGCAGCTCAGCAGAATAATAGTCAAAGGCGCTAGTCGCGTAGCTGGTTTAACAGTTTTTTAATCCAAGGGCTAGTGCAGAAATGTCGGGTCTAACTAACTAGGCTTTAGCAAAATTCCAATGGAAGAAAACACTGCCCTTGATGGCTATAAAAACAAAACACAATTAATAGTATCCGAAACAAGTTTATTTCAAAGAACAATAAATATGTCAAGGTCCAAAAAACAACTATTGGTATTTTTGAGCAGGTCAGGTATTTCTTAGTTCGATATTTAATAAGTATCTATTAATCACTATTTTTTTGGAATGCATTACTTTTGAACTGGATCCCATAGATAATCCAGTATAATAAACTTTGCACTTTAAACATCCCTTAAAACTAAATGCTAAGACAATTAGAAAAATGTCATGATAATCTAACTACAACTAGATTTTGGTTAAAACGGTAACAAGACTGTAATTGAACTATTATATCACATTCACAGCCTTAATAGAATGAATGTATTAAACCACATGCATGAGATATTTTGTCATAATCTGTCATTCCCAAAAATATGTGTCAATCGTCAAATGTTGCCCTTATATGAACAACTCATGGAAAAATAATATCTATTCTTAATAAATACAAATGTCTGGCCCACATTACACGCGATGATATAGGCTCACACTCACTGCGCTAGGTTAATAGAAAACTATTCCCCATAGCTACTCAAAAGATTTTTTTACCAAATCAATCCTAACTATTAAAGGCACCAATCATGTCTCAAAACAAGAACATAAGGTTAATTTTCAATGAGACTATTTTAAGAAATACAAGTTGAGCTAAATTTTTTTCAAATGCTTTAATGTTTAACCTTTGTTATTTTCAAGGTCAGGACTGAGGAGGTTAAAGGCTTTTACACACC
Source organism: Yponomeuta malinellus (assembly GCA_947308005.1). Lineage (NCBI taxonomy): Eukaryota > Metazoa > Arthropoda > Insecta > Lepidoptera > Yponomeutidae > Yponomeuta > Yponomeuta malinellus. Next base: position 6,481,700 of record OX370998.1, on the reverse strand, counting down.
AACGCGGTGGCGGTGGCGATCCGGATACATACGTCATTTACTGCAGGAATATTTATATGGACTTATGTATGGACCACCACCGCCGAGTATTTATATGGCCGTATGTATACCGCCACCGCGTTGTTTTGTTTCATCCTTGAGGGATGAAGTGTTATGACCTTAAAAAAACAATTCAAAATCATTGTTATGGTGGCCCGATCGGGTCCTTCAGAATTCTACAGATTACATCTTATAATAATAACAACGATACATATCACAAAAATCACGTACACATAAGTGCTGATTCTGTCAATAAAATGTTCATATAATTACTTAATTTAATTAAATGTATGAATGTATTGAATAATATTATTCAACCCACGTTATGACGATAATATCCCATATTGCAAAACAATTAAAACGCATTTAACCACTAGAATCAAGCTTAAACATTAGGAACCATGCTAAACTACGTATTCCCCTGGAATTGTATGGCAATCGAACTTTCCATATAACCCAATTTCATTTTGTCGTCGTGGAAAACAGCAGCACTTATTTAATTCTTCAATGATATTGCCCGTGCTCAGTCGTCACAATAATCATCTACCTTATTACAAAGCACAGAGGACTAAACGGCAGGCACTTTCGACTGCGGAGAAAAGTAAATACCTACCTCTCTACGCAATCACAAGTAGACACTCCTGCACATCAGTAGACTTACAGCAGAATTGGGATTTCCTGAAACACTATAGTATGTACCCCACACATTTTATATAAAAAAATACTTCGGAAAATAGTTCTTCCTTTTCACATATTTGTTGGTTTTGTACATACAAATTTTTTTTTGTTCCGCAAAGTTAACCTCCTAAGTCATAACCTTAAAATAACAATAGTTTTCTAATGTTACTTTCAAGGTCCTTACTTAGGAGGTTAAACAAAACTATTTCCAAAGCTTTTTATTCTTTTGCAATATTTGACAGTCGCTGGGCGCGAGCCACACAGGTGGGATGTGGGACAAGTACAGGGCGGATACCTACGTCCTTTCAATTCACTTTCGTACAAAATCTACTGAAGCGATGGGACATAGCCCGAACAGATAAGACGGGGCGAAGATCGCGTCCTCCCGTCTCTATTAAACGCGTCGCGTCTTCGCTCTGTCGTCGCCAAACGTCCCATCTGTGTATTCCGCACCTTAGTGCAAGAGTCATACATAAAGCTGCCTTCTATGTACTGCGCCAAAGCGGCCGTCGCGCGCTACGGATAATTTAACGCTGCCGATTTACCGTGCGGCATTTTCACCGCGCGTTTGAGCCCTTACGGCTGCTGTTACGTCTGGCATCCATCTTACTCGCACATTTCATATAGTATTATCGTAAAAAAATGTGTAATTTTGATAAATGTGGTCCGAGGCTTTGCTGGATTATAAAATGACGGATATTTTCAATATGTTTTTGTTTTCGAATACTTAGTTTTGTGTAGGTTAATTGAATTACCTAGCAAAGCCACTATAAATGTGATTATCAAAAGTATACCCATTCTTTTAGTCATTAAAAGTACTAGAATGTGCGAGCGAGACGGATGCTAGGGGTAACGGCACCCTTAAGGTTACAACAGGCGGGCGGTGTAAAGTAATCTATAAATACTTACGAAGTTACAGACTACGTGCAAAAAAATTCCGTCCCGTGACGATCCGTTGGTGGCACGAGGCCGGGCATTTTTTGCTAGTGTTGTAGTTTCTAACCTTAAAAGTTGTTAAGGTTTATTTTTAACCGAATTCAAAAAAGGCGGAGGTTTTCAATTCGTCGGAATCGTTTTTTTTATGTTTTATGTATGTTCTCCGATTACTCGAAGACGCGTAAGACGCGTGGCCCGATTTCATAAATTCTTTTTTTCTTTGAAAAGGCAGACTTCACAGGTAGTCCCACAGTCATCAAGTCAGGATCTGATGATGGGATCCTGGAGAAATCGAGAGAATTCTTAAAATTTTAAAGACACACTTGAAGCGATTTGGGTTTTTTATAGCGATTCGTGCATTTGCTTTCTGCATTAGAAATTGATAGTCACAAAAAATCATGAAATAAACATTTTTCAGTAGAAAATAAAAACCGACTTCAAAATACTACTGCACTAAAAACACAGAATAATTAAAAATATGACCTTTAAAATGTAGGTAGGTGTTGTACAAATATATTTTGAACCAAATATATGTTCTGGTCAAGTAACTTGGCACCGGCTCCAAACTATATTTCTACAATAATAACATCGAATTTAAAGGTCATATTCGTTTAAATTATTTCTGTGTTTTTAGTGCTGTAGTATTTTGGAGTCGGTTTTTATTTTTTACTTAAATATGTTAGTTTGTATCGTTACGCCCGCACGCTGCCAGCCCGCTGTAATGCGGTTTGTCTTTACCGCTAGCTTCCTACGCCTCCTTGACGAATCCGTAGCTGTTCCACTTGTTGATATGGGGCAGGATGTCGTTGATGACTGGGTACCACTCGGCGCCGGAGTAGTTGATCTCCGGCAGCTCGCCGCCGTAGTCCGCCGGCAGGTGCGTCGGCGCAACGTACTTGTGCAGAGCAGACATCTTGGAGCCGTGGAAGAAGATCTGCGGAGGGACGGGGACTGGTCAGAAACGGTGGCTCAAATAAGATAAGATTAAAAAAAAAGATGAAAAAGTATTTATACAAACGGCAAAAGTGAGAGGGTACAATATTAAAAGTAGTGATTGCACATCTGTGTCAGAATCTAGAGTGGAGACCAACGGATAACTCTACTTTATTGTATCTAGAATCTTCTTTTTGGAACAATTATTGACTAAAGTCTGTTATATTGGTAGAGTTCGTAAAGTGCGAATTTAATGAAATTACTTATTATACACCCAGATAAAAAACTCATAAAACAAAACTTTTTGCCAAATATAAGCTCTAATGGGGTTGGGGTAATATATGGGGTATCCGAAGAATTTCGCATTTTGGAAAAAAACCCTATACTACATACTCGGTTCCTCTACTGGTACTTTATACTGGGTGTGACATAAATATTGAAATTGAAATTCATCAATAAATAGTAAAACTCAATTGTATTGAAAAGAATAAGCACCACTTTAAGTGAAAATAAGAGGATTATGTCACACTAAACAGAATTCATCTCTGTATGATGATGCAGCCTATATACGTCCCACTGTAGGGCACAGGCCTTCTCTCAGAGAGAAAGTATAGGCGTAATCACACGCGTGCATCTATATATACATGCATAGAAGTAATCCACAGCGCACACTCACCCTGGTCTTGAGCTTCTCTCGGATGAAGGGCTTGAACATGTTCCAGACGACGTTGAAGATCATGGGCTGCTTCACGAAGTGCACCTCCTTGAGCCGCAGCGGCATGGCATCCTGGATGAAGGTCAGAAGCCGCTTGGAAAACGCGGGCGTCAGACCCATGGTCTGCGGAAGGAGGGGAGGCGATCGTCAGTACTGTTTGCAAACTGGCACTATCGTAAGTACTAAGAAGTAACAGTAATAAGTGGGCTGGTCTGGTTAGATGGACAACAAAGGTGGTCAGAATTATGACCAAAAACTGGGCCTAGATTATGTTAATGCATGTAGTACCAGCATTCCATTTTCAAGTCTACACTAATCAAACTTACTAGACGGACGTCAAGGGAAAGAAAAAACATGTCATGTGACCCCACCATTAATCTGTCACTGCACTGAAATGCACTAATAGAATTGAGGCCCTGGTAGGTAGCTGCAGCAGAGCTGTCAGAAACAAAATGCAATACAGCAGACAGCAGTTCATATTCGATCCCATCAAAACCAAGAACGTTTTACCCAATGGACACGACACACTTGACGTTTTCCTAGTTTCCCCGCGTGCCACTTACCGTGTAAAAATTAACACGGTCCTGATTTTGTCTTATCAGTATGACATGAGAAATTATAGAGAAAACATCAGAAGAAAAGTGCAAAAAAATATACGAAATGCGCCCTATTATTCTGTAAAAATGAAAGCAACAAAACAGTTATTGCTTCTTATAACTCGTAACTTTGATTTTATGCATCTGTAAGCGGTATTTCTTTGGTAAATTAATAAAATGTGCATCGTAAACAACATATAATACGCCGAAATAAAAATGGTTCCTGCTTAAGGCTATTTATGCCACTTTCACATTAGCTGTATTTAGTGGTGTAATATTGTTCATTCAGATCTCATTCTGTTCTTTTTGGGTTTTTTTTCCTTGCGATAGGGTTTGACACAGTCGATAAAATCTTTCGATGTTTTAATTGACTTCTAAACATGACGTAGAAATCATTATTATGTTACTTAAATATCCATAAAATATTCGTTCGGTGTTTTATTTAAAACGTTTTATAGATTACCATCAAGAAAAGTTAAAAAATAGTTGGTATCAGTTCATAAGGAACATTAATTTCAAACCGAATATTTACAAAACGCAAAAATCAGTGCAGGCTATACGGAGATTCCTCTAAAATGTATAGTGGGAAATGCGTTTTAACGGAAATTAGTGTTTGTGTTTTACAACAACTTTTGTATGATTTTAATTGTACCAAATGTCAGGGTTAACATAATTTCACTTATTAAATTTGCGCTTATAGGATAGTACTAATGTCGCAGCTTCCGGTAAATCATTGTTTTAAACAGAAGTATGTATATCCATTCTATTTATCATATCTCTATGTATAAAAATTAATTGCCGTTCGTTAGTAGCGCTAAAACTTGAGAACGGCTGGACGGATGTTGCAATTTTTTTTATTAGTGAAAGTCAAGGTAAGAACAAAAAAAGGGATGCGCGTCAACTAGTGTTTCATAAAAAAAGTAGGTACAAAAAAAATCAAGCCGCAGAGCAAATGTTTTTTTTAAATGACAAACTATTATTGACGTATATCGGGTATTCATTTTATTGATAATACCTCTTCTTTTCCAATACAGCATTTGCTGCATTCGAATTTAATGTATTGTTATGGACCCCTGGAAGTACACGGACCAAGGATACCATAATAAGACTATCATATTTTAATATTTCTGTCGCATTGCATAAGTGGCATTGAATTCAAATTACAAAGGTAGAGACAGTCATTATGTGGTGTGTAAAGAAAATCTTCAAAATCAGTTCATTTGTTTCGTCAGATACAGCCTGTGAGAAAAAATCTGTAAGCTGAAAATTATTTCTTCAGTAGGTATCGGTAATAAACCATACATTCCTACAATCTTTAGATGAGAACGGTCATTTTTTAAGCTTTTGCTTATTTGAAGTAGCTGCCTTTTGTGGCAATGTAGATACACCACAGGCTACATCTATAGTCCTGTTTTATTTATTCGTTTTGTCTGTTGTGTATTTAGTTTTCCTTCTGTGTTGTGCATATTATGTTACTTATGTGCTTATTTTGTTTCTGTGATGTATCTTGTTGGTATAATAAATGTCTTTCTTCTTCTTCTTCTTCTTCAATTATTTATACCAAAGAAACGTTTTTATTTCTTTCGGTTATCCATACAATTTTCCAGTTTTCAGTAAAAAAATAAGTTCAGGGATTCCATGAGATTTAATAAGTTCTCGGTGGTCAGTTTTAAAAACCACTAATAAAATTATTGCGAGAATAAGAAGAAACATTTTGCAAAAAATATCTTTAAAAAAATATTATTTTTTCGTAACACTTCTTTTCACCTCCTCAGTCCTCCTAACATTGAAAATAACAATTAAAAACTATTGATTATTGTTATTTGAAAATTACTGACAAATGGCCGGCAAAGATTAATAAAATAAAATGGAAATAATGGAAAGCAAACTGTTTTAGAGAAATAAATACATATATAAATAACTACTTATTTGATATTTGTTATTGACTACAAATTACTTATTACTTAAAATTTATTAAATAAAATTGTTAAATTTCTCTTTCCCTCATTCATTAATTTCGTTCAATCATCACTTATCGATAATATTTTTATCGACTTTTCCAGGCTCTTAAGTCATAATTTGACATTGACAGCTACCTCCCGCCCCCCAAAAAGTGGTCGTCTGTGTTTTCCTACTAAGTTTCGGTCATGTCATATTTTTTGGCTAAAACATCCTTGATCAAAACAAATAGTAAGCATGGAAAAATACCTACTCAAGGATTCACCAATGATATTTTACGAGTATTCAAGCGATTGGTGGTTTTAGTGAAGTTGAAAAATAAACATAACACTAATACCTCTACACATATCGGTCGTTTTCTAATATGAGCTTAATGATATCATAGCTAAGTGACATGTTAACCAGTATATAAATTTCATCCTTCATCGCACCGATAAGTACCAGGTATCTTGCACTGCCAACGGAACGTATAATGCTTGTTGACTCAGCTCGTGTTTGAGACAATTCCTTTAAGAGTGCTAGTTAAAAGGAAACCTACTTCCTTTCCCGTTGCGAGGACTAAGTATGGATATTTGTCTATAATATTGAGACAATGTTCAAGTAAACACATCAATAATGGATTAGATAAGAAGAGCGGGGCCTAGAGTTTACTAAACGCATATTTTGTAGTCTACTATTCAATGGCACAGTGCACTATATTAATTGTATTTTTTTTCTTTCAATTTTTTAGTCTTTAGTTCCATTTTGTATTAGTGTGTAAGTAAACGTATCAAAGTAACAAAGCTGTTACAATAAATACTTAAGTGTAAATTTTTAGATGAAAGTGTTATTTATTTATTACTTATATATGTGTAAAACTCTGTTTTATCGAAAATTCATAAAAAACTTTTAAAGTTTTACAATAGTACATTGTTACTCTATGAGTGAAAGTAACTTATTTAGGGACCCTATTACTAAGACTTCACTGTCCGTCTGTCTGTCTGTCCGTCTGTCTGTCTGTCCGTCTGTCTGTCTGTCTGTCTGTCACTAGGCTATATCTCATGAACCGTGATAGCTGGGCAGTTGAAATTTTCATAGATGATGTATTTTTGTTGCCGCTATAACAACAACTAAAAACAGGATAAAATAAATATTTAAGGGGCGCTCCCATACAACAAACGTCTAGAGAGAGCGCTCGCCATCTAGCGGTCCTCTATGTAACCTTCACAGTGCCGATGTCATGCCGTTAAATGTCAATGTTAAACGCTTCTTGTTGGTTTCTATAGATGGCGTTGTTCTCAAATTCTATCTTTGTCTAATATTGTATTGTATAGATAACGAAACGGAACACTTCGTGCGCGAGTCCGACTCGCACTTAGCAGGTTTTTATTTTTTCTTGTCTTGGCTAGCTGAAATTTGAAACACACTTCAACAGAAATTTGAAAATAAAAGTAGTTTTTTAAAAATAATTTGACAGCTGTCAGTTGAAAACGATTCTCCCTAGGGCTGAAAAATATTACTTTCAACCCGCTTCTCAGGCAACTTCAGAGCTACTTTCCGACTATGAGTAATGAAAAGATATTTTTTAACCTAAAAGTACAGACGGCCGCGGCGATAGAAGTAAGGGAATCCTTAGAGACATGTGGACATTACCCTTAGTGAAAGACATTCTGCGAGGTGAAAACATTTATTGCAATTTTATTACAATGTTGATTATACGTTTGGAAAACAAATAGCAATACATCATCGTTGACATGACGTGTATGACAGAAGCTCCATAAAAATAACAAAAGACATAAAAAGCAATAAAAGATATCTATACTTAGGTACAGTACATCAACCTTTACATACGTGCACTCTACTTGCAACAAATATGTAAAAGCCGACCTGCTGTCGACTACAACTAAGTTACTAATTATTCAAAACTTGTGATTTTTTTGTATCTACTGTTCGCATCGAGCTAGATATTTCTTCACTCTTCTTTTTTTAATAATACAATTATCGCAAATGTAAATTAAAAATCCAGCAAATAAGTTTAACACAGAAAATTTAGATGTGCGGAGTAATCTCGTCCACTTACCAGAATCCTAAGGATTCGTGTAGGTAGTAGGTAAGTCACTTTTTTTGTACTGTTCCACTTCTTTATTCTTATTTTATTGTTAACCGACTTCAAAAAAGGAGGAGGTTATCAATTCGACGGGTATATTTTTTTTTTTCTATGATCCTCCATAACTCCGTCAAATCTAAACCGATTTCGACAATTTTTTTTTGTTCGAATAGATATTATATAACGTCCCATGGTCCCATTTTAATTTGGTGAAGATTTCATGAAGATTTTCAGAGACAGAGATGGAGCACGGAACTCTTCAATTGACAGCAGTAAATAAGGACTAATGGGACCCATCCTTTAGTATGTTTCATAAAATAACGTAAAAGTAGCCCCAAGTTAATTCGGTGTTGTTCTGGTGAAGACTTTCGGAGATGGAAATTGAGAACATCAAATTTTAATGCAAAGAATTAAGTAGGGTAAATTATGGTTACAAGGGTGTTGTTTTTTTTTATCCCGCTCCCCCACAAAAAATTAAAAAATTAAAATTTTTAATAAAAAATAAAATCCGACTTCGAAACACTGCAGCACTAAAAAGTTAGAAATAATTTAAATAATTAGAAGTATGTATACATGTAGGTATTGCAAAAGTATAATTTGTAGTCGGTGCCCAGTTTCATGACCAGAACATATATTTTGGGCACTGACTCCAAATTATACTTCTCTTACTTTTTCAAATTAATATTTCTAACCTTTTAGTGCTGTAGTATTTCGAAGTCGGTTTTTATTTAAAATTTTTACAAAAATGAAGCTAGGAGTCAATCACTCAGGCCGTACGCTTCCACTGCTGGACAGCCTTCCCGAAGGCACGCCACCTCCTTCTGTCCTCGGCCATCCTCATCCAGCCACTGCCACCACGAACTGGCAAACGCAGCGTAGGACGCCCACCAGCTCCTTAGACCGATTAAAATGAAGCAAATTTCTTCTTTAATTGCTTATGCCGTATAGTATACGGCATAAGCAATTAAAGAAGAAATTTGCTTCGGCGTATAGAACAAAAATTGTATGTCATAAAAAAATTATTATTTGCTTTATATGCTGTCCACCGACCCTAAAATTTAACAACCAGCAAATAAATTTTAATAATGCAGAAAATTAAGACGTGCGGAGTAATCTCGCCCATTAATCAAAATCCTAAGAATCCACGCTTAAGGTCGCAGAAATCCACAGCTAATCAATGTAGGTCGTCGGTCAATGATACCATCTCAGCCAAGCAGTGATTTCACGAGACATCTTTGGAATCGACAAGCGCTGGCAGCCTCGGACCGGACGTGTGGCCCCTTGGTCGGATGTTGCCTTGTGTCTGCCTTAATTATTTTCCTTATTTTTACTTAGTAGATACGTAAAATAGTTACTATAACCTACTGTATACTTCTCAAAGGTTAGTGATTCGCCCAGTATCAGGATTGTAACAGGACAGATAGAGAAGACTTTATGGCTAAATAAGTTGAGCGACCATTTTTAAAAGCTTACAGTCTTATTTATAAAAACTTAGGTAAAACCTGTTTGAGAATCTCTTTAAGCAAAACGGGTTTTAACTTTAATAATTTGTAAAAAGTTGAACCGGTGATAAATTCATTCTCTGTGGATGTGTCAAAATATACGAGACTCAAATGTTCACGTGTGTTAATTATTTGTTCAGATACCAATCATTTCTCGATGGGCAGCTTGTGTTTATCAACATTATGTTGATTTATGCATTACTTCCTAGATTGCACATAAAAAAACCGGTCAAGTCGGACTCGCGCACGAAGAGTTCCGTACCATTATCTATATAACATCGAACACAAAGATCGAGAAAAAACGGCAAAAAATCACTATGGTTGTATGGAAGCCCCCTTAAATATTCATTTTAATTTAATTAATTAATTTATTTATTATTTTTGAAGCGAATATAGAACTAAATATTTGAAGCGTCTAACGGTTGCTGTTATTAATAGATATCGAACGAAAACGGCAAAAACATTACGTTTGTTGTATGGGAACCCCCCTTAAATATTTATTTTATTCTGTTTTTAGTATTTGTTGTTATAGCGACAACAGAAATACATTATCTGAAAATTTCAACTGCCTAGCTATCACGGTTCATGAAATACAGCCTGGTGACAGCCAGACAGATACACAGACAGACAGACGGATAGTGAAGTCTTAGTAATAGGGTCCCGTTTGGCACCCTTCGGGTACGGAACCCTAAAAAAATCTGCAGAACTCTTTAAATAAAACTCTAAGCCTTACAGAGCGCTTTAAGCTGTGATGTACTTATGAAGATTTTATTTTATGAATCAGTTTTAGTGAGATCCTGTTTTAAAGACCGCTTCGTCTCCATATCGAGAGTGCTCGATTTTTACAAATAAGACTGTTAGTGTTTTGGGAAGTAAGAACTACAGACGGAAAATGTTCAATGCCTAAGTTTACTTGCCCTTTGTTTATTTTTTACCAGAACTACCAATGTACTCGTACCCATGCACGGCACATGTACACTCGACAACTCACCTTTACATTTTTGCTGCAAGATCGCCCGTAACGCAACAGAGTCAAGTGCACGCGTGTTACAATTGATGTGCTCTCGACTGTACACAAATCAATGCTTGCACTTACTTAATGATTCTTCGTGCAATGTAAATAACACAAGGCGCTTTGCGTGATTGTGTTTTCAAACGAAATCTTGATTGTCTCTTCCGATGAGATACGAGTAGGATCCGATAGTTTGGTGCCTCTTTGGACTAGCGGCTAACGCGGACTACCTAAACGGAGGTCGTGAGGTCGAGGCCCACTGGAGGCCGTTGTACTTAATTTGTACAAATGGCCTGAGTCTTAAGAAAAGATAAGATAAGATAATATATTCAAGGAACATTTTACAGTGACCTTATCACTGTGGTAGTGGTGGTGGTGGTGTCTTGGTGTATTTACAACTTTTTGATATCCTTGCTTGGTTACTAGAGCAAAGAGTATCCTAGTTTGGGACTAGGACTAGTGATTGTGTTGTGTGGAAGTTTTTAAAAGACTTCAAAAAAGCAGGAGGTTATCAATTCGACGGATATAGATATATATTTTTTTGGCTATGTTCCTCCATAACTCCGTCAAATCTTAACCGAATTCAATTTTTTTTTGTTCGAATAGATATAACGTCTCATTAATCTTTTCAGTAAGCATGCAAATGTACTTACCATAATGATATTTAAGTAATTTTTCAAAAATACAGTAATTTAATGTCACTTGGATAACCTCACAGCCGGTGTTGACAGTACTAGAGGTATGTAGAGACCAAAATAAACATACTTTGTTATCGTGTCGCAAATTGATGTATGATTCACTTCCCAAGTCAAAGTACACAAACGCATATCATCACCGAGGTCTGTAACTACATAACTTTAAACAGCCTTTGTGCCGTTAACAAAGGGAGTATGGGAAACGATGCAGTAGCCAAACATAAAAGTACATTATATTATTGTGAAAAGCGCAATTTAGTTGCGTTTGGTTGTTCTAGCTCCATAAAAGCGGGCGTAGGTATATGCAACCTTTTAGCCTCTTACATAAGGTGTGACATCATAGCTAATGACAAACCATCGCTCGATCTTGCACCGGCAATCGGCACCAATTCGCGGACCATGCATGAGTGAAAGCGATTTGTCTTCGATTTGACGCCGCGTTTTTTGTAAATCAGTCACTTGTTTTTATTATCACGATATTATCTACGAGATCTAACAATCTAGTAATCTACTGTTTCAGCTTCTTGTTCTTTATGTGCCATGTCCTATCGGAGGTTGGCAACTAATTCGGATATCTTGCGTTTCGAGGCTACTAATAGAAACAATCTATCTGCCCGGATTTTTGGTCTCCCAGGTCAGCTCTCAGTTGTTTTCAATAGTTTATTAACGATTTTTTCATCTACGAGACATCAAAAATAAGTCGTCATTCAATATAAATACAGACATTTCTTTCACAAATGCCAATACTTTTTTAGGGGAATCATAAGTAAGTAGGTCACAGAAATTAAACGTAAACAATAGCCTAGCGGTTTAGGCCGGCCACATACAGTCGGAATTCCGTTTCGGTATTATCATTCGAAATATCGATTCGAAATTCCGTAAATACATCCATACATATTATATACATCCATAGTCATATTATAGACATATTATACGTTTATTTCCGTTCGGAATAGCAACGCTCAGTTCAGAGACGCTAGCTATTGAGTTAAAATCTGTTTTCAGAGCGAATATGGACATCGATTTTCTGATTGCGATTGTATTGTTGCAAGACACGGCGTCTTGCTAAGAAACAGAAAATAGATAGATAGATAGAATATTCTTTATTGTATGTACACCAGGAATTACATATGAGAATTTAACAATAATATAGTACAGTACAATTGGCGGCCTTATTACTAAAATTAATTTCTTCCAGACAACCAAAAAAATAAAGTTGCGAGTTGCGTTTGGAACAGCTATTTTCCGTAGGGGCTTCCGAACGCACAGGCTGCCATGCGGAAATCCGAATCGGGAAAAATTCCGAACGGAAAATATGTATGTAATATGGTATGGTAGGTCCGTAGGTTTGTATGAATTTACTGCGTTCGAAATTCCGAATCGATATTTCGACTCGAAATTCTGAAACGGAATTCCGTCTGTATGTAGCCGGCCTTAAAAGCAACTTCCTACAAAAAAATATCAGCGGGCAGCGGGCCAACGCCACGCAACAAATTCAAGAATTACTGAACCTTATAATAACAGCGCTAAAGGTCAACGCATCCTTTGTCAGTCACGTGTATAGCACGTTATCGTTCTACTTTTTTTCATTAATTTCAAGACAATATTCTTTGTTTAAACACGTTTCTTTGGTTTTAATTACGACAAAGGCTGGCTTTGAAACGTTTTCTACGAGCTCTACACGAAATATAAATGATTAACCAGTATACAAAGCTCTAATATTAACACACTTGACTATTAAATGCTAGCTGAGCATTCATTTCATTAATAGCACAAAGGTGACGCAGTAGATAAGTTTCAATCAAGCACTTAAGAGAAACTACCTACCTTCTTAAAATCAACCTACTAACTAGAACCCAGGATCAATAACCGAGGACTTTAGTTGATTCCCGCTAAAACTGGCCGTTTTTAGCAAAAAATATTCCGTGGTATTTAAATAGGCCCTGGTTCTAGGCTCTAAAACTGTAGGTTCTAAAAACAACGTTATTGAGATATACGATGTTCACATTTTGAAGTATTTATGTAGGTATTATATATTATAATGTATATTTTTTTCATTGTTGGCTCTGTTTGTCTCCGGGTAGGTCCTTAAAAAGCCACCCTGTACAGACAGGACCGAGTAGGATTAAAACGATAGTGGCTAACCTGCGTCCAGCCCATGTTGTTGAAGTCCATGAGCACGATGGTGCCGCGAACCTGAGACTCTGGTTCCAGCATGGCCGCCACGTGGATCAGGTAGAACAGCCGGAACAGCTGGTCTGCCGTCACCTTCTTCGGGTCCCATGTGCCTGCCGAACGAAATTCGAATAAGTTTATTGGGCGGAGAACCAGCGCAAAAAATGTGTTTATCTCGTTAGAGATAGTGTTTCCATCCGACCGGGTTACCCCAGATTCGTCCTCGTTTAGAGGGCATCCGGGAAGCTTCCAGGCGGGGCTTCATTTGTAGTCCGGGTTTAAAACATTGCGGTCTTATTTATAAAAAATTGAGTAACGTTTCTCTCAGAGTCTTAAGTAAGACACTATTTAACTTCAGTGGGCGTTTTTACAACGCCCTTATGATTTACAAAAAGTTACAGCTAAAACTCTGTTGTTTCATTTTTAATATATTTTTTTAATACGCATTTCACTATTTCATTCATTCTTATGTAGTCTGTGGTTGTGTCAGAAAAGTTTTATTGTAAATTCCTAAAAAAGAATTGGCGAAGTTTTGCGAGTTCTTTTTTTTAATTGAAAAAACTTATAACACGATGGAAAATATCAAAAATGTACCTCCTAAGTCGAATATTGCATTGCATCTGCAATTGCATTTTTTGGCTGCCAGCTTTTTGTATTTGACATTCTTTAATCTGTGCTACAAAGTGCACATTATACTAGACTCAAATTGCTCAAAGGTCTAGTATTCAGAGCAGTTAAACCATTTATAAAATACCACACTGCTGATGGTTCAAGTCACGGCATGGACTTGAAGGCCTCTAAATAGGAAAAAAAAATTAAAATTGTCCTCAGCACGGGTTAGTGCAACAAAAAGAATATACTTTAAATAGGTTTTTAAAAAAACCTGTTAACATGTCCGGGTTCTGGGCTCTAAAATCCGGGGTTTTGTTCTGGTTGCCAAATTTAAGAAGTGCCAACCCTAGTTAGACATGTTCAAAGAGAAATTATGGTGGTTACGATTTTTCTTTACGTCTTTTCTTTTCATAATATTTTTTATGTAGCTCTCATACGTCCCACCTCAGCGTACAGTCCTTCTCCCAATGTGGGCTTAATTACCACGCGTGGCCACCGCGGATTGGCGATTTCAAGCGCTGAGCTATGTGAACACCACCACCATTGCATTCATCATCAGCCATTTGACGCCTACTGCAGGACATGGTTATGAAAACCATGAGGGGTTTTGCCATAATCGCCACGCTTGGCAGGCGGGTTGGCGATCGCAGTATTCTGTTGGAATCTCCGGAAGACGCTGCTGCCCGTTTCCTGGTAATTGATTTCCTTAGTCGCCTTCTACGACATCCACGGAAGGAAATGGAGTGACGCTATTCTTAATCCGGCGCCACACAGTACCTTTTGTACCCTTTGTGCAATAAAGAATTAACAGTAATAATATGAAATCACGTGAAAAACACAAAATCGCGCCATACAAAATTAAATCAGCTTTAAACTGTGACGTCACATGAAGCATTTATCAATATTTAAGTATTACCCTTAAATAATGTGTCTATGTATCTACACTACACCCATACACACATAAACTCATGCCTGTATCCCAGAGGGGTAGGCAGAGACCAGGGACTGCCACTTGCCACAATCCTGACAGATCACATATGTTTACCAAATAAGCCTCTCACCTCGCTTCCAATAAAATCACGTTTTTATGTCTTGCATGAAACTATACGAAATCAATCTATAAGATAAGATAAGATCTATACTTCTATACTAATCTATATTCTATATTTATAAATGAAGAGGAAAAGTTTGTAAGTTTATATGTTTGTAAGTTTGTATGTAGGCGGTAATCTTAGAAAGTACTTATATCCGATTATAAAACTCTTTCACCAATATTTAGAATGAACCTTCAGGGTGGACATAGGCTATAATTATAATGATCCGTTTACCACGCGAATGTCGTCGCGGGCACTGCTAGTTTGCAATGATCAGACAAGAGATACAGTCGAAAGCACACGAACGTTTACATGCGTGCGTGTAAACTTCATTAATTTATAAGTGACTTTGCAACAGAAAATATAAAGATTAATCATCTGACGTACAGTGGTCAGGTGATTAATTTTTTTTTTTAACATTTATCGCCAAAATTGGATTAGGCACCTTCTCTACATCATCAATATCCCATCATCGTAAAGCAGACACGAGTTTAAAATAAAGTATGTACATAGCGCTCCGGTACATAATTGTAAAGCAAAGTTGTCTCCAACTTATTTATTTTAGTATATAAAATTTTCTCAATCAAGTCAATTGATAAAAAAATATGTCGTAAAGTTTCCGTAATTTTATTATCAGCAAAGCTTTAGACCAAATATGTCAAAAATATAAAAATGTCCACCAATCCACCACCAATCCGGACTTGGCCCCCGTGGTGGAGTATGGCCTATACCTTCCTCAGGGAAGAGACCTGTGCCCCTCGGTGGGGACATAATGGGTTGATGATGAGAGATAGGTAAATCATTTACGTGTGCTTAGAGACACATAAAAGCGTAGCCTTAAGGTGGTGATAGACCTGAGCATTTCACCTGTAACAGAACATCGAGCATTCGTCGTTTCTAAAGTCGAACTGAACAACGAACAGAGCCAAGCATAGAGCCAGGCATCGCTACGAAAATTTTCACGATCATTCCAGCTAACGCTCTACTAAATGCTCATTCATCATCATCATCAACCCATTATGTCCCCACCGAGGAGCACGGGTCTCTTCCTGAGGAAGATACTCCACCACGGGGGCCAAGTCCGGATTGGTGGAGGCTTGTAGACTAGTGGCTCGTCTACTGTCAGAAGTTGTCAAGCCGCCCTAAGGCCTCTGACTTGGCTTAACGACTGCCATCTATCGACGGCAGCCGGCACCAACAGCTTAACGTGCCTTGCGAAGCACGGAACCGCTCGGAAAAATGCCACTAGCGCTAGGCATAGACGGCGACCCATCCATGCACTGAACGCGCCCTGTGTTGCTTAACCTTTGTGATCGTTTTTAAGATCACTCAGGCAGCCGGGGCTACGGGGCTAAAAATGCTCGTCATACTATACTCATAATTTATTAAGATGTCAGACGGCGGAACAATGACAAGATAGCTTGGCTCAGAAAAAAGCTCCAAGCAAATTTACTGTCGTGTCGCAAGAATTCTCGCTGGAACGTTCGCTAGAATGCTCGCTAAAACGATCCGTTTATTTTTTTTGGGACCTATTAAGAACATTCCCTAGAATGCCCATTACAAGTGAATGCTCAAGTCTATCAGCAGCTTTAAAGATGTAATGATTAATGGACTCTAGCGCAGAGGGTCCCTTCACTGGAAAACTGCGATCCCTCACGATAAGACGAACAAAAAAGGTTACGGCAAACAATTACAGAGTGGAGGTCGGAGGCCTGCCCAATGGAGGCAACTTCTTGGGAAACACATAACTTGTGTTTTGACACAGGATGGTATTTAAGAAAATTTCGATTACACAATGTGACTTCATGAAACAATAATTACTTTATTACTACTCTTTCATGCCAGAAGTTATAAAATTAATTGTTTTATTTATTAAATTAATTGACATGTAATTGCAGTCGTTTTACGTATTTCCTTATAAAATTAGCTGACATGTATTTTTATTATTCCGATAGATTTATTATTACAATTCTTATAATTTTTAAAGGACATACAATTCGATTACAGCCCAATCTATGTATTTACATACAGAAGCAGCCTATATACGTCCTACTGTAGGGCACAGGCCTTCTCTCAGGGAGATAGTATGGGCTTAATCACCACGCGTGCCCACCGCGGATTGGCGATTTCAAGCGCTGAGGTATGTGACACTCAGGTTTCCTCACGATGTTTTCCTCCACCGTTAGCGAGTGGTACTGCTACTATAACTTCACAAATGTACATAACTTAGAAAACAAAGTCAAAGGTACATGCCCGCACTGGGAATCGAACATGGGTCTCTCGCTTCCGAGTCCAAAGTTCTACCCACTAGGCTACCACCGCTTTCTATGTATTTACTTAATATAATATTATACAGGAAATGTACACAATATACCTACCCTCTCTCTGAGAGAAGGCCTATGCCCACAGGAGGACGTATATAGGCTGCTTATGATGACACATATAATGCAATTAACAATTAATTTATGCTTATTTTGACTTTTAAATACCCAATTAGTGCCAATTTACCCTACCGGGTACTAACGGAAGACCAGAACTGGAGTGGTAAGCCTCTCTAGCATATACTGAAACAGAGACCATTTGCATTTGCCACACCCGCAAACTGCTCTCTTGTGTTGTCTGTTGATTTGCTTGTGCCTATTTCTGTTACTCCTTTTCTGTGCTTACTTAATCATCAGCCCTTTGACGCCCACTGCAGGACATAGGCCTCCCTCATGGTTTTCATAACCATGACAGGTTTTCCATAATCGTCTCGCTTGGCAGGCGGGTTGGCCATCGCAGGATGTGGTTCTCGGCGCCACACTGTGCTTACTTGCTGCACAATTTTGCTTTGTGTGTGTGTGTGTGTGTGTGTGTGTGTGTGTGTGTGTGTGTGTGTGTGTGCGTGCGTGCGTGCGTGCGTGCGTGCGTGCGTGCGTGCGTGCGTGCGTGCGTGCGTGCGTGCGTCCGTGCCTGCGAGCGTGTGTGTGTGTGTGTGTAGACGCAAATAAATGTTTTTATACATCTATCCAGTTTTTTGTAATCATTTCTCTCTTCTTTAAAATTCTATGCGAGAATTTAAATTAATGAAGTTTGTTTGTAATATAGTATTTTTGTCAGACTCATAAGTTAATGTTTTAGTATCGTGAATTAACTCTACATTTGTTTTCTTTAGTGAACACTAAAGCAATCAAATTTCATATTGATAAAAATCTGATAACAATTGTCACTGCTGCTATAGGCAGAAGTTAAAGAGGGACGTTATCTACTTTAAGTTTTCGTGGTTTCCTTAACTAATAGAGGTCTCTTTAACTAACATGCGTTGCTGTAAGATAAAAAAACGACTTAGGTTTTTATTACATTCTCTACCCTGAGCTTTCAGCTGCCGAATTTTCAGAGTTGCGTAAGATAATCTTTGTTGTTGCGTTCTTTCTTGGATAATTACAGAAAATGTTAACAAAAACAATTCTTCCCCTTTGGCCTCATAATACGTATTGATAAAGTAACCAACTGCAACTACTGTGACATCGAATTATTTAGCAAAATTTGAAGAGAACATTCACTTCTTATTTTGGAACTCTATGGATTTGATAACAAAAAGTGAGCAATAATAAGTACTATAAATTACTTCACTTAAACAAAAACAAACCATACAGAAAAAATAATAAAAAATGGTTCTATTGTTTAAAGTTTGAAGCCGAGTAACTCAATTAGTTGAGACATGAGCCTCTAAGACGTTCGTATTGACATATTGACGTTCGTATTCGGAAATCCGCGGTGGGCACGTATGATAATTACCGACGATTTCTGAATTGAGAATTTGATAAACACTTTAGTGTTTCTCTCTCAAAAAATAACGAGACATACCTAATTATTCGCTTTGTAAAATTCTTAATTCAGAAACCGGCGAAAACCCCTTACTGCCTCTCTGAGAGACGTCAGCACTAGCACGTTTGTATGCTAACACAGACCAAGTCTATATCTATGGCTGCTAAGCAACTTGATTTATTTATTATAATGTTTTAAAAATACACGTTTAATTCGCTTAATCTTCGTTACACCATTGGTGTTTATGCTAAGCCGTTACGCTAAAGAAGAGAGCAGACTCACCCCCCACGTTGACGATGAGGACCCGCCGACCCTTGTGGTCGCGGCCCTTCATCACGTTCACGACTTTGTGATTGAGGAAGGCGTCTTTCTCGTCGTCGGGCAGTAGCCCGTCAAGCAGGGACGCGTTGTCGCGCTTGAACTCCGCCACGCGGCGCATCTGCCAGATAAAATACCATTTTTAGGGTTCATGGTACAAAAACAGAACCCTTATAAGATCACTCGAGCTTGCGTCTGTCTGTCCGTCCGTCTGTCACTCCGAATGTACTGGACCAAATCAGATGAAATTTGGTGTAATGTAGTAGTCCTATGAGTATGGTGTAATCCTATGAACCAAACACTGATGTGCAAAGTAAACCAATATATATTTTTTTAAATAGGGGTCATATTCGTGGGACAAATTAGGTTTGCAAAAAAACCTTACTGTTAGCCTAAAATTAAAAAACAACGAAATATAGTTCATTGCTTGTAGATTACAGGAAAAGCTATAAGAATTCTGTCAATTAAAAATAAAGTGGTAAACTCAATATAATACGATCACTTGCGGAAAATAGTTCACTAAAACACCACTAGATAGCGCTAGTGTAGTTAACTCTCATCTTACTGTGAGGATTTCAAATGTGATACCACAATGGAATGAAAACATTTGACTTTGGCATTGTACGGAATCCTCTCCCCGCGAGTTCAACTCGCACTTGGCCGGTTTTTTTCTGGTACAGACGGCAGCCGTACACTTTTATATTTACGCTACGAAATCCTCTTTAACGTAACTTAATAGGGTGCACTTTTGTAAGGGTTGATATGCTGCCTACTGTACAGTCTACAGCACGTTGGCCTTTATATTTTCGTTGTAAAGTCACCCATAATGAAACTTAATGAAGTGCACGTATGTAAATGTTGAAGTTCTGTCGACTGTAATACTTAGGATTTGACTTAGATAAGCAGTTGTACAGAGAGCCTGCAACGGCGCTGATTTGAATGAAAAAATAACCCGATCCCGATTTTTGTAAACTTGAATATGTTAGAATCCAGATACAAATAAACTAAACGCGTTTATCACACGCATTTGGGAGAAAATATAATTTTAGGGCATGGCATGTAAATGGAAAACACAACCTAACAAATAAAGTGGACAAAGGAAAAAAAAACATCGTGAGGAATCTTCAGTCTCTGAGGTGTTCACCGGACCTCAGCGCGTGAAATAGCCAATCCGCGGTGCGCACGCGTATACTCTGTCTCTGAAAACAGACCTTGTCCTGAAGCAGAAATTTACACTTCTTAGTGTCATCGAGTTAAGGCCGGAATGATCACCTTTGTTTATGTAAGGTATGTGACTTCACTAATAAATATGCATAACACTTTTTTATGCATAATAATGTATTTGACAGATAATATAAGTAGAGCGTAAAACAGTGATTAATAAAGTACCTGAGGAGAATTAATGCTATTTCAGAAATATTTTTGAGGTCATTGCAGGATTGTCCGACATTTGATTTGGGGCGCTACGGTGTAAGTCCTCCACTGTATGGAGTTGTCTGATTTAGTCTACTCCGAACTGTCAAATACATACATATTTTGATGCATTTGTGTCGTCAAAATGGTTAACCCGCTAGAGTGGATAGTTACGTGACAGAAGGGCTGCCAATCGTCTAACTATCAATTTAGTATGGAATTTAACGATTGGAATCGCTCAGGATTCGGTGCGCACAATTAGGCCCCATATCATACGAAACTTGTCGCTCACCTCATCCCTGGTGAGTGATGTGATGACGCCTCAAGGTCGCTCTTTATTTCGCTAGAGTGCCTAGCTATGCGGGAAAGTTTTCTATTGCTACATCTAGCACACTAGCAAGTTTTTGACATTTGTTTTTAGTAAGTATTAATCCGTAATGACGTCAATGCAAAAATGCTTTATTGTTGTTTTACAACGATTTCGTAAGGTGACGTATTCAGAGCAAGAAACGAGGTCCGGGAAAATCTTCTATTCATATAATGAACTAGCTTTAGCCTGCGACTTCGTCTGCATGGAATGAGTAATTTGGCTCCTATGTCCTTTCCCTGGACTCAAAACTGTCAAAATTCTTTTTTTTATTTCCGCGATGAAAAGTACCCTATGTCATTCTCCGGGACACAAAGTATCTCCATACCAAATTTCATCTAAATGGGTCCAGCTGTTTAAGCGTGAAGAGGTAACAGGCAGACAGACAAACACACTTTTGCATGTATAATATTAGTATGGAGTTTGTCTCTGTCTTATATACGTATGGCTCACTCTGTTTCTTTGTGCGCGCATCACCCAATAACCACTGAACGGAATTAAATAAGACTCAGCAACTACAGTGACGGATACAATTAACCAGATTATGAAGAACCAGCCAGTGTACACACTACTCGTTGGAAATATCTTTATCTGCCACCATCAGAATCGCCATATTGCGAGGTGCGTAGAAAATTTCGCCGGGTTATACAGTGCGCGGGACGCAAAATATTTTCTCTTTTTGTATGTCTGTTAATTGTTTTACATTATAAAAATAAACTTCTAATACAATATAAGTAAAATTTTTAATGCACATATTTAAAGGTGATAAAGGAACTGAATTAACTCTGTGGAATTAACTATGTTATTATTTAGAATAAAAGTGTCAGCATTGTGGTCAGAAATAAAAATTCTGTATCGACAACATAAGGATGCTATAAAAATTATCTACCGACAGTTTCGTTTCGAAATTTTACAAGATTCTGGGACAAAAATTAGTAATCTATACGTATAATAATTCTGTACATATAATATTTCAGAAAACGATGTAAATAACAATGGGCACTGTCCTAAAAACCGGCCAGGTGCGAGTTGGACTCGCGCACGAAGGGTTCCGTACCATCTACGTATAGATAATACGTATGTATTATCTACACAACATTAGACATAAAGATCGAGAAAAAATTGTTTATGGTAGCCCCCCTTAAATATTTATTTTATTTTAATTAAATTGTGTATTTTTGAAGCGAATATAGAACTGAATATTATGTGAATATTTCAAGCGTCTACCTGTTGCCGTTTTTAATATCAAGCATAAAACGGCAAAAAAATTACTTTTGTTGTATGGGAGCCCCCTTAAATGTTTATTTTATTCTGTTTTAATACTTGTTGTTACAGCGGCAACAGAAATACACCATCTCTGTGAAAATTTCAACTGCCTATCTATCACGGTTCTTGAGATACAGCCTGGTGACAGACAGATAGACAGACAGACAGACAGACAGACGGACAGCGAAGTAATAGGGTCCCATTTGGCACCCTTCGAGTACGGAACCCTAAAAACTACCGATCGCTACGTTCCGACAGGTAAAGATTTAACCCCATCTGTCCGGAATAAAAAAAATCGTTTTTTTATTATTTTCTATAATAAATAAAAAAAACTATTTTTTATATAAACGAGTTTTTCAAAGTTTTTTAATATTTTTATAAGTAAGTATTATTGTTCGTAAGTATAAAGAGAATCTGCGTATAAATTATGTTTCTTGATAGAGTAAGTACGTCAGCAAGTATTTTATTAGAAAAAGTGAAGTTTTAACTTACAGTATAAAGTAGATAGAAAGATAGAGATAGAGAACACTTTATTGTACATAAAAAACAGAAATTGCACAGATATTTCTTAACTTAAGAGTACAGACTTATCACTAAAAGTGATCTCTTCCAGACAACCAAGTACTATGTATAGAGAGGACATCCCAACCAGCCTTTGCGGCTCAAGCTGTGCGGTCAATGTGAGATCACCTCATTTAGTCGTGATTTAGTCCAAGACGGGTGCTTGCTGCGAGAACACGAACTATTCACGAAAAGAAAAAAAAAACTGATGGAATCACTTTTCATCGGAAACGTCTGCAAAACTCTTGATAAAACTATGATTACAGAATAATTTTCCTTTTTTTATGTCCTGTCACATCGCCGGCTAAAATGGGGGTAAGCTCACTTACCTACATCATACCGACGACACTAAAATATTGTTTAGACGGTTCACAATTACATCTTTTGTAGGTTTCTTTGCTTGGGCAATGACAGAAGAGAGTCATGGATCAAATATGATTACAAAAAGGATTTCAGAAAAACAAAACTATTAATATGGCTATATTTGACTTAGTAAAACAAATTCTAGAAAATGTTGATAACACATCTCCAGTTTGTTCTATTTTCATGGATATGACCAAAGCTTTCGACTACGTCAGCCATGATCGTCTTATCCATAAATTAAACGCCTACGGTATTAGAGGAAATGTATTGGGTTTGTTGGATTCATATCTGAAAAATCGTGTCCAACACACTGAAATTTGTAGAATATGTGAAGTGAAGAAAGCTGAAATTAAGTATTTATCAACGGCTCGTAAAGTCATGCATGGCGTTCCTCAAGGAAGCGTTCTGGGCCCTCTCTTATTTCTAATTTATATAAATGACTTGCCGATGCACATCGAACACCCAATGATCCTTTTTGCTGATGACAGCACCTTAATAATTAAATGCGATATTTTTGACAATTATGAAAGTGACATTAATAATTCAATAAGTAATGTTATAAAATGGCTTGAAAATAATAACCTACTGATTAACTTGGATAAAACATATATAATGCATTTCCGACAAAGAGTCAAACCACAAATAATAACTATACGATATCAGGACAAAATAATCGAAGAAGTCCAAGAGACCAAGTTTTTGGGTCTAATAATTGACGATAAACTAGATTGGAAAAAACAAGCGGCAGAAATATGTAAGAAACTAAGCTAATCTGCATTTGCTTTGTATAGGCTGAAATATATAGTTAATACAAATACTGTTTTGTCAGCGTACCATGGCTTTGTGGCATCCACTTTGCGTTACGGTATTATCTTTTGGGGAAACTGTACGGAAAGAGAAACAATATTTAAGGCTCAAAAGCGTTGCATAAGAGCAATGTCTGGCATCAAAACGACAGATAGTTGCGTGCCATATTTTAAATCTTTACGAATTCTCACGGTACCTTCGCTATATGTGTATGAATTATGTGTATTTGTAAAAATGAATCCGGATCTATTCTTAGAACTATCTTCTGTTCGAAATCAGCCAATACGCTCTCAATACAAAGGGAAACTGTCAATACCAAAATGCAAGACAGCCCTAATGCGTAAGAGTGTTCTGTATATGGCTCCGCTCATATACAACAAAATTCCACTACACATTACGGAAATGAACTTGCCATTGTTTAAATTTAACCTAAATAAGCTATTAATTGACAAATGTTATTATTCGATACAAAACTTCTTAAACGACTTGACTATTTAATTGCAAAATTTTATTTACAAATTTTATTGTATATTGACATCTTCTAAATTATTTATTTTTAATTTTGTTGAATATATTTTTTATCGCAATTTTGTAAATTTTGACATATTCAGAATCGATGTTAATTTTAAATGTACTGCATGCAATGCATGCCAGATATGTTTTTAGCCCTAAAATATTTGTATGCCCTGTGGGTAAAGCATAGAGATCTAATTTTATTCTCAAGACCTGTAATGAACACCTATGTTTATCACAAATAAATGCTTTGATTTGATTTGATTTGATTTGAATATGTCCAAAACAACCGAAAAGAAGAGACATGGCTACCTTCGAACCATACATACATAATATGTTTCGGGTATTTCAAAGAAAAGGACAAGTACATGAGAAAAACAGGACGAATGTTGACTGACAAAATCGATTGACAAAAAACCATGACAAGGCTTACAGATAACTTTCCTACTTGTTAGATGAAATTTTCTTAACATGAGATCCCATCTGCGGATGTTTTCAATTCAATGCCCTCGTTTAGGTTTTGTTTTAAACCTATTAACCGTCGGGTTTTGTTTTTTTTTATGTAGTCTGTATACGTACCACTGATGGGCACTGCTCTTCTTTCAAAGAGAGTATTAAGAGTATAATAATATTACTGATTATAATATATTTTTTTCTTTTTTTTTTATTTAATTAATAAAGACCTTTACATTTATTTTCTTTACAAGTTTCGCCAAACTGCAGTGCAGTTTATTGGCGTTACGCTCTTATAATTTATGGTTTACAATCAGTCTTTTACAGCTCTTAATATTTTAAGTATTTCAACTTACCGGCCCTACCCGCACCACCCTAATATACTTAGTTACCTTTTATTAAGTTGAAATGAAAATAAATTGTGAAAGGAAAATTAAATACTGTTCAAGGTTAGTCTTTTGTCCTATTTCTTTTAGGATCCTATAATGAAATGTCATTATGTACTGATACTTTAAAGTGGTCCCCATAAAAGTATTTGTCTTGTTATGAAAACTACACCTTTTTAGATAGTTAGCTACACCGTGTTTTATTAAAAAAAAAATAGTGATTTTCACTTTATCAACAACATTTTCCAAAGCTTGCCAACGTGTGTAAAGAATTGAAGAGAGTGAGGCTTCTGTAACACTGGCTTATAGTCTAACTGCCGTCCGTTGACAGTGACGTTGACATTGTTCAGTGTTCCCATGCAGAGTTTAGTTGACCGGTATAAATAAGTGAAAACAAAAAAATCTGACGATTTCTGTCGAGTCCAATTACGTAATATCTATGTATTTCTTTGGTTGACTCTGTGTTAAAATTATTTTGTGTGTTTTGTGTGCAACTGTTCCTATTCTATTCTATTCTATTCTAATTTGAAAGACTACTTGAAAAAGTGGATATGTTAATACTGTGAATACATTTTATGAATCTACGAAAGCGATATAAAATCTGTTGAACCATTTTACCGGGCTGCGCTTTAATATCACTGTTGACAACACTGGTTATTGTATTGTGCGACACAAATTTTGTTCGGGATCTATACGTGATACTTTAAACTACATTTTTAATGAATATGTTCAGGTGGCGCATTTTAATATTAGGGGTTAAAGT
This sequence comes from Yponomeuta malinellus, assembly GCA_947308005.1. Taxonomy (NCBI): domain Eukaryota; kingdom Metazoa; phylum Arthropoda; class Insecta; order Lepidoptera; family Yponomeutidae; genus Yponomeuta; species Yponomeuta malinellus. The sequence goes on along the minus strand of OX370998.1, from coordinate 6,455,651 downwards.
ATGAAATTGCCGTTTTATTGCAATAGGTTCTTTGAATTGACATAGAATCTTCAGGGTTTGAGGTTTTCGAATGAAACTTTTTTCAAATGGTTTCTATGATGTTCTTTTTTTAAAAAATGTGAAACATTTGAATATCGACTTTCAATTGTTTTTGTTATTCAATTTAGACAAGAAAGATGGATACTGCGAAAATTCGAGTGATTATGAGGCACCCATTTTTCGTATTTTTTTATTTTATTGATTTGACGCAAGTGAGTCAATATTGTGGGTAAGGTAACGTTAAACCATGCCGCTAATTCCTGGGTAGTTTGACTAGGGTCGGCTTCCACTATCTCTCTTAATTCATCGTTATTCACCTGTGTGGGCGGTCTTCCTCGTGGCTCGTTCTTTAAGTCGAAATTTCCATCACGAAAGCGTTTAAGCCAAAATCGCACGGTGCCCCTCTCCAAACGCAGCATTGAAATTGCGGGCTGTTTCTGCCGCGTTAGTTCCGCGTCGGAACTCGTATTCAAAAATCACTCGAATTTTCGCAGTATCCATCTTTCTTGTCTAAATTGAATAACAAAAACAATTGAAAGTCGATATTCAAATGTTTAACATTTTTTAAAAAAAGAACATCATAGAAACCATTTGAAAAAAGTTTCATTCGAAAACCTCAAACCATGAAGATTCTATGTCAATTCAAAGAACCTATTGCAATAAAACGGCAATTTCATACTTTAACCCCTATTATATCAGCTCAATGCGAATATTATTTTATGTTTTCGGCCATCTTCCAGCCAGGAATTTTTCTGGCTACCAGAAATTTCTCTTAGATCATAGGTCCAGTGAACTGGTGGACATCTTACGTTGCGTTTGGAAATATTCTGAATAACTGCTGAATTTCAAGACATGGTGTCAAGGGATAAAATATAGAATGGAGATAGAATATGGCCTGGGTAAAGGAACTTACAGGTTCTAGCCCAATGCGAACGAAGTTGCAGGCACAGCTAGTTTCTAATATTTCATATACAACCAATCATGAATCAATCTATGTGAGATGTAAGTATGTTCGATAAAGCTGAAAAATATACAAGTTAAGAAGCTGAAAAACGCAAGCAATTTCAACTTGTTATCATAATACAGGGCAGTTTACATTACTGAAGCACAATGGGCACCGGTTCCCTCGTGAGTTTCGATAATATGCAATAATATTACTGCAATGGAGGAAACTACCGCATTACTGTCGGAGGGTGATTTGCTAATACGCGGACGAGCACCTACCACGGGAAAAATAAACACTCAATAAATTCCAGCCACCTGTTTCATGACCCTATTTTTACTGCGGCCAATACATTAAAAAAACCGGCCAAGTGCGTGTCGGGCCACGCGCAATGTAGGGTTCCGTAGAAAAAGGGTGTTTTTATCTGCTTTATTTATTTATTGATACTTTCATTGCACTTAAAAAAATCGTACAATGCGGCGGACTTAGGTAATAACTTTACAGAACTAACAACTTCATCGAAGTCATTTTCAATGATTTTGTACGAAATTTTACTTTTATAAGTTGGTTGCCTATTACTCGTTAGCTAGTAAAGCCTACTTAGTCGTGATACTTTTTCGTTCATTATATGTGCTACTACCCTGTTTTTTTTCACGTTTCTTCAATCAACCGTTTAGCCAGGAGAGAGGGGGGGGACGCCCTACTCGGACATAAATTTGCGCTTTAAAGCTTAATATTTCGCAAACGGAACCCTAAATCAAAAAATGGTCTTCCTACCATACGACCAATCCAACGATGTCCCACATGATGGGGTAGACGAAAAAAAATCATTTGGGGAGGTAGAGTAAAAAAAATTTTTCAATATTTTATTCTTTAACTTTATCGGCGTGATAAATATGTATACATAAATAAATATGTACCAAATTACAGCTTTCTAGTACCACCGGTCTTTGCGCTAGGCCGCGGACGGACAGACGGACAGACAGACAGACAGTCGGACATGGCGAAACTATAAGGGTTCCTTGTCGGACTACGGAACCCTAATAAAACGCCTATGGTTCTCTTATGACTTGGTGCAGTAAGATGGTATCGAAAGAACTCCTGACCTCGGCCAGTACGAGTCTTTGTTTGATAATTGTGTTACGTCGACGCATTCGGTCCGAGGCACAGGCGTTGCTCAATTCACGGGCACCTCGGGTTAACGACTGATTGCAAACAAACTGACATACACGTTCAGCGGCAAGCACTGGCTACCGTCCCTATTACCATTGCTTGCACAACGATATAAATAACAATTGAGAGCTGTGATTGATGGGTACTGCTCATCAATTAGTTGATCCATACAATCTAGTCTTATCTCTATTGTTTTAGCGTTAGTAAATCCGAACAATAGACAGTCTATTATCACAGAATAATGAGCACCTATTTAAATACTAGGAGAATTTAAAATGAGCTACATAAAATGTGATGTTTTAAGACGCATTCAGTCGGCTCTGCTGAGAATTGTAAATGTCAAAGCAGATCAAAAATCTTATATAAGTATTGTAAAGCTATTTTTTTTTATAAATTTTATATCGGCGGATTGATGCTAGAAAGATTTTCGAGTACTAATTTAATCGCTTAGTTAGAGATTACATCCATCGCACCTCGGTCAAGTGCTGTCAGATTCGGTTATATCCAGCTTGTTTACCAGTTCACAACTCTCAGACAGAGATTCACAATTAAACTCTTCGAAGTGTACCCTTTAATCAGATTCACGGACGTACACTGCCTGGTTGGTCTGGCGATCATCGCGTCTGACTAACAAAAAGCGGTCGTCGGTTCGATTCCCACTGGGGGCTGCCGTACTTGATTTGTACAAATCGCTTCAGTCTGGGTATATTTCTATGTTTATAAAGCCCTTGCGTGGTTACCAATTTGGGACCAGAAGAGAAGATTGTGTCGTATGGAAGTTATTATTATTATTAAGTCGGCGTCAAAAAGATACAAGATTTACATTGCCTTACTGCCGAAAGTACTACGAGTACTTTAGCATGTAGGTAACTATTATCGTAATGGCCGTTGTTTATTTTAAATAAATAATTAGACTTATCAATTGCCCAACAACTACACAAGGTCTTTCAAGTAGTACTCAAAATATAAATTCAGGTCATGGATTCTAACAAGTACCTACTTAGTATTTTTTTATGAATGTACTCGCAATCTTACCAATTTCGAGCAAGATTTTGATAAATACCATAATATTTTCGACCTCAACGTAAATTTCAATCAGTGGAACCCACAGGTCTTGGTTTGTAGTGAAACCGTTTAATAAAAAAACATAGTTAATCATAATAATAATTACTAACATAGCATAAGTCACGATTGTTACTAATACTATATCGGCATTGCCTGAAATAAATGAATACAATACAATAATAATCATAAACTTGCAAAAAAAAAATTGGTATCATTGGAGAAGCCAAGTTTAAGGTTAACCAACGGTTTCGAGTACGCTACCATTTTTTAATAGCTGTGAATGGCCCAAAAGCGCATAAAAAATAACTGACAGCTGTCAACAGTAGATTAACAGATTGTTAGTGTATGGGAAAACGGGGGTAACAAATACATTTCATTATTGTCGAAAATTCTAGTTACGTGGTATAAAAACTCTCCGTAAAAATCAGACACTAACTGGGACGTCACAAATTGACGTTTTATGTGACTACACCCCTAAAAATTAAGTACAATTTGTGTTTTATTGTTCGAGTTGCTGTCGATTTTATTATACCTATTAATATGTATTTTCTGTCCGTGACAGGTTACAAAATAAACTCATTTTTATTTGCATTTTTTAGATTACCTTGATTAGTCACATTTTTTGAGATTTGTACAACTATGAAAAAAATATAATATATTAAAATTGAATTACCATTCTACTTAATATTAAATTGTACAACAATATTCAACTCATTTCAAAATTTATTAAAATATGAAAAAATTAGGTAAATAAAACAAAATTCTTCAAGTCATGTTAAGATATTTGCACTCAACTCAATTAGCTATTAATTGGAATCTGCCGGTAATTGGGATGTTATATTATAATTTTCTACGAATGTTAACTTTTAATGCATAATGTGTTATCCTATTGGGGAAGCAAATAAATAAATTACAGTCATAAATAATATTTGTACCTATGGTTTTATTTTTATTAAATTTATTGAGTTTTTCTGTGTCCCTTATTGTACAAATATTACAATGTCACTCCAATCAAATTTTAAGACAAGTTCCCCTTTGTCACACTGAACTTATTTTGTATCTTACACATGAAAGGTGACAGAAGAAAGCCACAATATTATTTCAATCTAAGTAAACTCCAAAAACAAAATACATGAAACCACACAATTTTAGCACAGTTCATTGATTTGTAGATCGTTGCTTTCATCAACAATTCGTTGTAAACATGTACGTTCATATGTCAACAAATTACATAATTATACGCAGTGATTTATTCGTAGCAAATATGAAGGTATTTTGAACACATTACAGTATCAGCACAGTTGGTATCAGTATCGGCTGCAATTCCGCCTGGAAATAGCTATCGTAACGATGCAAGAACACAAACACAGCATGACCACACATCCGGCTCCTATCTTATGATACGGGCATGCCTACTTCTATCCCCCATCTATGTTTACTAATGTATAGTCATCAACTGAAGTCAATCAGCACTATATTAAAATATCATAAGAAAGAGGTGATAAATATTTTGAAAAACTTTTGTTGTTGATTGTACACGATAAGTATATACTCACCAGCTAATTAAGAACGTCTTGTTATCTCGTCGACTACAATACATCTATCGTTAAACGTTTGAAATTAATAAGAATGCTACATAAATTACTTATGAAATATCAAATGATAATTTTGTGTCGTGGGAATTTTAAATGTCTTGTAGATTAACCGGAACGAAATTTCGGTGCGAATAGTGTAAAATGCAGATTATGTGATTGAACAAACTATATATCGCAGCGTGTAGCTCCGTTTTGCATTAGAATAGAAACCTTGAGAAGTTCTCATCATGTTTCCTTGCTACATCGAAACTACGTTTCACTTTTATATACCTAGTATTAGTCATGTTTGTTTAGTATCAAATATTAAAACACTGAATAAATTTCCATTCGCTAGGATTTATGGGCATAAGTTAAAGGTTCTTTCAGTGGCAAACGCTTGTGATGTATTCTCCTTCAAACTTGCCAAATGTTGTATAAACAATTAGTACATCACTAATCTGAGGTCAACAATGGAAAACCAAGTTATAAAATACTCTTTAGAAGTAATCGAAGCAAAGGCGCGTAGCTTAGGTAGCTCAAACAAGCTTACAACAGGAACAGAGTAGACTCTGAATGGCTAATATGTGGATAATTAAATCACAAACGTCGATGGCATTAAAGGCGTTAGCATTGAAAACATAGCGAACGACCAGACAATTTATATGCGCATCTAAATTTTACTCTTATGGCTCTTATTTCAAAGTCCATAGAAATTAGTATCGAATGCACTAGAACTATTATTGTTAGGCAAGCTGTGAGAATCTTGTGAGAACGGTAAGTCATAGTAGCATGCAAAATAAATCAGTCGAAATGCTATCAAAATACCAAACAAAAGAATTGCGAAACAGTTCTCGACAAAGCAATTTTATTTATGCATCCGACTTGATTACAGTTACTCCGGAATACGAAGGTATCGTCATCACCATCATCAGCCCACCGCTGCCCACTGCTAGGGAGCAGTGGGCTGCATTTTCTCCCAAAGAATAAAAAAACCGGTCAAGTGCGAGTCGGACTCGCGCCCCGGGAGTTCCGTACAAAAGTTAAGGTAGGTTAAGGTAGGTAATTACATATTATAAATAGTTCTGGAATAAAGTCTCGCAGTTTTTGCCGAGCTTTTCCCGAACTTCAAACACTATATTTGTATGATTTTATTACAAATTATCCGATGTATTTGTAGTAATTGACGTTATTACTTGCCAAATTTCATAGTTCTAGGTCAACGGAAAGTACCCCATAAGTTTTGATTCCCTTGAGTGTCGAAATATACGTTTTTTGCGGCATAAACGGGTGGATCTTCTTTACGTTAATTTAGAAGTTTCAAGGGACAGCTTCAAGGGACTGTAGATCTTAATAATGGTTTTAGTTTCGACTCGACGCGTCCCCGAGATAAAGGGTCTTGACAGGCGAACGGAACGGTCGGACAACAAAGTGATCCTATATGGGTTCCGTTATTCCTTTTGAGGTACGGAGCCCTGAAAAAGTACTATTAATATTTCTACTATAGGTATAAAAGTAAAATTGTACCATTTTTTCAATAAAAATATATTATAAACGAGGGGGGAAAAGTGTACTGTACAATATATAATCTGAGGGCACGGTATTGCCCCCGCCAAGATGAGCCAAGCGAAGCGTAAGGGCACTACTACCTTTTCTCGGAGCGCTTCATCGTTCATGTAAACCCTCATAACTTTGGTTTTAATTATACCAGATAAACCAAATTCTTGCGATATGATTTCCATAGTGGACTCATTAAAATTATAAAGTTTCAATCGCATAGCTAAAACCCGATTTCGTCACTGACTCACTGATGATCATCAAAATTCTTAGGGTCCTTCCTGAAGTCCTAGAAAGCTGAAATTTACTATATAAGCTAGTATTACTACAAACAACAAGAACGAAAAAATTCTAAAACTTGGAACTCTTACCCCTTACTTAAACCGCCAAACTACATATTATAAATAAGGTGTAATTTGTGAAGTTATGTAGAGTTAGGGCGTGTAGAGTAAGAAGCTTGGCTGTACATGATATCTAATAACTTTTTGACAGTGTTAGGTTTATGGTCTCGTCTTGGCAACATTTTACATGAAAATGATTTTGGTGGGATTTATTATTACATTTTAATGTAACATAATCAATCACACATACTATGTATGTACCTACTTAAATATTTAAGGGCTATAAATTTTAAATAATTACATAGACCTACTTATAAGATAATAAATACCATATATAAATTAAATGAAAGAAAAAATATATATATATAATGTCTCCTGCTATGTACAACAAAGAGTTCCAATCTAATCTGAAATATATGTACCTATTATATTCTGTATAATAGGTACATATATTCTGTATAGGCTGATTTTATAAAGGTGTTACGGGCGCTAGATCATTTTATAACGGTCTTTACTTTCACTTTTTCAAACATAAGACGACCTTCTCTTAGACCACCTGTCCGAGGGATTAACAAAGCCAGCATTAATATTTAACACAGAACATCTCTTCATCTTCAAGTGATGAAGACATACTCTGTATTAAGTATCTAAAATTCCTACCAAAACTGACCGACTAAAATTCCTACCCACCGCATCTCTGCCACGACTAATATCGCTCAATGCGACCCGTTCATTTCATACGGCCTCACATGAATGCGTCAAAGAGATAAGGGACCTAGGTACGGGCTGTTATCGAGGGTGAACTTTGACTCGCTCTCCTTTGCTATCTGTGGCCGGTTGGACACTCTTCCGATTCAGAGCGGCATATTCCGCTCGCCGGACACGTGAGGTTGGAGGTCGAAATCCTACTCCTCTTGAAGCTTGGAGCTCTGGCGGTAATGGTTTCGTCAGTCAAAATACTGCAGTGCAGCCAGCGCGATAGGCTGACCATAATATTGAATACCAAGGTATTCGAATAATGCCATCATTCCTTTAGTAAGTTTTCCGCACAGGCAGAGTCTTTTGGAGTAGGATGTTATTGGGCATTCTGGACCAGCTTCCATTCGCTTGAGCTCACGACGCACCGCGCCGGTCGGCGCGGTTGGTCGCTCACCCAAGCTCATTCCAGCTGTTCCAGAATACCCAATAACATTGAGTGATTCTAATTTAGAGTTTCAATAATTTTACGAGCAACCTACATAGTGTACGATAAATTCAACCAATGAAAACTAATCACACTAGGAAGCTTGAGTGAATGCAACTCACCATCATCTTGGTAGAGATCTCCGAGATCCGAGATCCGCATAGTCACTGATTTGAATTAAATAAAGGATCCCCAAGCTCAAATGAATCGTATTTACCCACTAGCTATGTTTTGTGCAGTTTCGTAATATACAAGATAAAACAGCACACATTATTTGTGGTATCGGTTAGGTTTCCTCATTAAGACAATGACATGAAATATTCCAAGTGCTACTTGTATTTACCCAGTCATAGTTTTGTGACCAGATTGGCTTCTCTCACTGCATGAATCCAACACCACTGGTGTCTACTTTTCATAACAGTGACACAAAACTTTGCTTTTTCAACCCAGTTTATTTTGTAGTCAGATTGACGTCTCCCACATGAGCAAGGTACAACACCACAAATTTTGTTATCAGATTGATTTCCTGTGCTGGCCCTTCATACAATGACACAAAAGTACATTTTCAACTTAATCATATTTTGTGGTCAGATTGACGGCTCCCACTGTTAGAAAGATTCAACACCACAAATTACTTTGTGATCAGATTGACTTCATGTGTTGGTCCTTCTTGCGCAACAGTGACACAAAATATTTTCATCTCAACTGTATTTTGCGGTCAGATTGACGTCTCCCATTGTAAAAAAGGTGATTCCAGCACAACAAAATTTTGTGATCCTTTTCATGTGACACAAATACTGAGTGATTGGCAGAACCAGGAAATACTTGTATTTTAGGACATATTTAATGGTCGGCACAAAGAATACCTTACTTTTCCCACAAAAATATTTGTGATCAGATTGAAGTCCCCTGTTTATCGTTCATTACAGAAAACACAAAACATTGCACAGAGGGAAGAAAATACTTTTACAGTTACTCGAATCCTTGGGTATACTTAATTATCACTGACACATAAACGTATACGTTCATCGATGCAAATCTACTTCCTACTAACGTGTATGTATATATAGTCAACGCGAATGCGAATGCGATAGGTGGCTGGTAGGGATTGTCAACCTTTGGCTGTTGACGCAGGAGTTATGAATTTGGTACAAATTGTACACGGTGTGACAAAAGTTATACGAGGAAAAAAATACAGTTTTATTTATAAAAATATGATTCCTTTGAATGCTCGTACTCCTAAAATGCAGTAATAAAGCATTTTTCTCATTTTTTAGAGTCTTGCTGTTTTAAGTATTTTAAGAAATCATGTTTTCATAAATACGACCGACAGCGTTTTGTCATTTTTTAACATATTGAAACTTGAAGATATTACCCTCATTCAATTCTGTGCAAATGGACCTATACAGATTGTTTTATATTTTTTCAATAATTTTCCGACATCAGTTCTCGTTAATTTTTTATTTAAATCTATCTCTGTCTCACATACAGTAAAAAAACTACAGTAAATTTTACACAACCTGTAGATAAATAATTTAGATGGGTCACAAAATTTTGATGTATCACCTACATGTGTGTTGTGGTATCGGAATAAACTTTTTTCAATTTCAATTTCAAATAACCAAAGGTTGACGATACTAGCTATACTCTAGTCTAAGATCTACACGGAAAAAAGTCGTTGCATCAAAACATTTAGTTGTTGGTATACGTAATTGCTAATGTTTGACTTTCACATAATATTGTGGAGTTTACAAAATGTATTATAAAGAATATTCAAGTATTATTTATCCTTAAATAAATTTATATAGTAATTTAATCGATATCATAGCAAGTTTCCTATGGATTTGCTAGAGAAATTAACTATGATTTCCTATTTTTCTTATTGTCTTGTTCCTGGTAACTAGAAATAACCGTTAATTGTCTTCTATAATAATCCAGCAATTTCAACATTATTCGATAATTGAAAAAAATGTATAGTAAATTGTCACATGTGGATCCGGGACTATTTACACCTACCTAGGTATGGAACTTACGAATTTGCTACGTTAACGTTATTGCATCCGTCGCCGGCTTCTGATTGCGAAACATCTTACTTACAATAATCGACATATTTTTCACTTTATGTTGCAATGGCACCCAACCAAATTAAGTTGAGCTGTTAAAAAGTGCTGACATTATGAGAATAGCATATAGGCTTGACCTTGCTACCGGTCAAGATGATTTGTCTAAGTATGTACTTTTGAAGGCAAAGCAGAAATTTTGGGTGTTCGATACTAAAAAGTAATATGTATTATTTTTATTATCAATTACCTATATTCATATACCTGTAAATAAAGGTGAATTTAGCATTTTCTTCATTACAGTACTTGTAATAAAAAAACAACATACACATTTAGGATATAAACCTATATCACTCTGATTTATCCAAAATTCTCATCAATTCTGATAACGTGATAACGCTGTTCAGTGCATTCTCCGTGTGGTGTAATTATCTACGACTTCCTCGCTACCCGTCAGCCCATTGGTATCAAAATGTTAGTAAGTACATTTATTTACATCCCTTTTTACGTGTTCCACTGACTAAACCTTATTAGTCCCTTTATGAAAACTATGTCCCAGGCACTACAGCGTCTAAGTGGTCACTTCATTTATCTAGTATAGTTGCCACAAAACTGTGTATAAATCGTTTAGGATAAATGTATAAGACTGGTATGAAAACTATGTTATTATTATTTCAGGTCTGACTCCGAGTTTGAATTCCCTGATGTACCCATTGCTGTGCAGACGAGTAAGAAGCAAAAGACTCCAACCAGCTCCAAACGCAAAGCATCGAGCTCCGTTGAGGAGACAATTAGGTAAGGATACCATTTTACAATACATCGTGTCAAATGACGTTTCTCTGGATGTAAACAAGCTGTTGATGAGATAATACCTGGGCCTAGATTCTGTTAATGCATTGTAGTATCATGACAACTGCATGAACATGGCGGTTTTCATTTCATGGCTGCTTTAAGTCTACGCGGGCACACCCATCAAACCTTCTAGGCGTCAATGGTACGAAAAAACACGTCACGTGACCCGACAGTGTACCTGTCATTATACGTTCGTCGGACAGCAATGACGGAAGGAGAGTTCTATATAGAACTAAAGGTCTACAACACCACCGATGCTGCAAGTACCAACGCTCAAGAGAGGTGGAAAAAGGCTTTGATGGTATTAAAATTGCAGGCTGATACGGACACGCCGCACTGGGACATATTACAGAAATTTATTAAACAGGTTTACTCTCTTTATGAGGATAGTGAGCCGAGTTTTTTTAGTGATAAGATAAATATAAAGTAACATTGCCTGAATTTTTAATAAATATAATATTTTGCTACTTATCTATTTATTTATGTCTCTAAAACCTAATTTTTAATTGACAGTTTCCTGACCAATTTTACTACTTTTTATTTACAATGCCTTATTGCATTACTTGCAAAACTCTTGTGAAGCCGAAGGGTTGGGTGGGTCATATGCGCAGCACTGACCACAAAAGCAAAGCCGCAACTCATCATTTGTTAGAAGATGTTGAGGTTCTCTCCTCTGCATTCCGTAATCGTATTGCGACTTATAAGATACAGGCTAACGGCGATGCCCAACACTCAATTGAAACCTTTTTCAAGTCTATCCATAATAAATTAAAATCTGTGATAGATCTTTCATTGAAAAAACACGTTTGCATAAAAGTTAATGTTGAACTTTTTTCATTTTTCCTCATGTACAAAAACGATTCACAAGAACTAAAATCGTTTAGCACGAAAAACATTACCCTACACATGTACCACAATTTCAATTCCATTTTCTCAGAAATCACTAGTACATTGAAAAAAAAGCTTGAAGAGTTTCAAGAGCGAGATAGCGGTTGGACATTTTTGAGTAACTCTCATTTGGAAATCAATGTCAATAAATATCAACCATTGAGTGGGTCATAGTTTATAGATTTACCAAAATTTATAAAAAACAAAAAAGCTTGTTTGAATATAAAAAATGATGATCCTTATTGTTTTCTTTGGTGTCTTAGAGCTGCTTTATTCCCTTCAGAGCCACCCCGATCGTGTCTTGTCTTATATATGAATTAAAATAGATAGGTAAGTACTTAGATTTAAAAGTGTTGTATACTATACGTCGATAAGTATAGTTTTAGGTGAATAAATTGGGTTATTCTACCAGCTTGTTTTATTTCTATGTTACCTAATGTCACAAAAATAAAAGAGTATGTAAGTATTGCTAGTTCCTACATATCTCAGAACATATAGCTATAGACATTGTCTTGAGCGCGGTGTGTGAGATTAGGAGAGCTAAAAGATATTTTGGCTCCTGAGTTATAGGTCCCCGCCTAGTTGAGGAGTCAAGCACAATGATGTTGTAAAAAAATAATAATTTGTCTATCATTTATTAAAGTCTTGATTTCGTGTTTTCTTAAAGTATGGCGGCTCCTTGTGGGAATCGAGCTCACGACCTCTGGTATAGTAATCAAACGCTATCATCACTAGACCAACGAGGCAGTCAAAAGTAGGTCAAGTCGAGGTGTTAGCGGTGAGGTAAACTACGAGGGGGAAGTGCATTGATGTTGCATAGCGCGTAAGGGATCAATGACCACTATTTACTTAGTCAGCAGTGACATACTTGATTCAAACACATTCGATATTGAAAATGCTGACTACAAATTCGAGCCCGCTCACTCTTATATGAATTAAAAGAGACAGAATTATTTTCTAGAGTGATCGAAACGTATGAATAGGTAAGTTACACTCAATGACAAATAATGGCTCAATAACTTATTATTACTGTATCGTTCGAGCCAAGGAGAAGATCAGCAGACGTAAAAACATGTCTATTTCGGTAAGCATTTTTTTTTTCTATCCAATTTATACAGACAGTTTGAAATAGATTTGAATATTTTTATTATTGTATTTTTGTTCTTTTCAGATTTTAGGCGAGACTGATCCGACAGACCCCTACTACTACGCGCAAAATATTTTGAGTGGGTTCGATAGCGATGTCGAAGAAATACAAAATCCAGCTCCATCAGACGTGGGGAAGCGGAAAAGTAAAACTTCAAGGAAACGGGTTGCAAAGGACTCGACGTCTACATCATATGTGGTTAGCAAGGCGGCAAGAAGAGGACATCGGTTAATAAAAATAGAAGTGTTCGACTTAAATGAGTGTAAGGACACAAACAGTGAAAGTGCGATGTTAAGTGCCCAATACGTTGTGATAGATCCTGTAGATGAAATAATGGACATGGTGGAAAACGTAGTTAAGAAAATTTCTAAAAATATGTGTAATAGTTATTAATTTTGTTTTAAATTGAAAAATAAAACAATTCATACTTATAAAATAAAAGATGTTTTCTTTTTTAAATACCTTTATATTTATTTCTTAATTTCAATAAAAAAGTTATATACATTTGCTTATTCTAAATAAATTCTGTAATATTATTTTCATAAAACCATTTCTTGACACATAGTGCATTTTTCAACGCACATTGTTTGTGGTGTGAAAAACATGTTAAATTGCTTACACTATATTTATCATGCAGATATTTTATATTAGGACATAGATTTTCCTCGATATTAATAACACAACAATCACCACAAAGTTTATTAACCCACATGATTTTTTCTAAACCTTTTACAAAAATTTTCTTATACCTCAATAAACTATAAATTAACCTATGAAATTCACGGTAATCAATATAACCTTCACGCCAATAAATTCCTCTATTCTTTTCTAACCATAAAACTTGCTTCTTTTCGCTATCTGTTAAAGTAGAAAATGGATAAGGAGGTTTTACTAAGTAAACCAGAGTAAATTCTTTAGTAGCGAGAGCAAACTCTTTAACAATAAAATTATTTTTATAATCTCTAAATCCTTGTAAATCTACAAAAATATGTTCAGAGTTCATGTTATTTTTTTAACGATGTTAGAAAGTGGTTTGTACTCGATTACACAATCGTTTAGTATGAGACAGTAAGCAGAAGTTTGATCTGGTATATCTAAATCACTCTCTATTTCTACTCTAACATCAATGGGACCTGTCTTCAGGGTCTCATTTTGCCTGCAGCAATCAATCACAAATAATGGTGCTTTATCTTTGAAATCCTTCAGATTTAACAACGGCTCACACCGGCGTCCATAGTAAGACTGTTGGAATCTAGCGTACTGCTCATATAATATCATATACCTTTCTTCAGTAAACTTAATATTGAGACTTTCATAAGGAAAATAAGTCGAATTTAAAAAAACTTTGACATCACGTAGATAACAATGATCAAAGCGAGACATGTCTTTCATACCTAAACTTTTCCGATTAGTTTGTAGACCAACAATCACATAACGTGGTTTCTCTAATTGTGATGTGGTTTTTATAGACCAAGTGTGCTTTGTAGTTATTGGTAAAAGAGGGTATTCATAGAGATCCCAATTCCTAAATGCTAAACTGATAGCTCTATCTTTCTCCAAACATCTCAGCAAGTTAACTCTTTCACGATCAGATACTTTTATATGTGGTACTCTCCATATGATTTTGTTAATGGTTATGTCATCTAACACTTCATTAGTGCTTAATTTAATAGAATTAAGGTTTGTATTACTACGCAGAAGAACCAGCTCATGTTTACAGTTCATTATTATTTTATTATAATCTTCAGCGAAACCTAAAATTTTATTCAACGGTATACAGGCGGAAAAATTACCAGTAGTATTTTTTATTCCATCAATGTCCCACCCCCATAACCGTGACATTTTTGATTCATTTTCGTTCATGGAGAGCAATGATTTCATAGTAGTTGTGATCCCAGCATTTTTTATCCTATCAATTTCTACACCATTTAGTTCATATCGAATATCTTGGAAAAGAAAAAGTGCTGCATTATTCACCAACTCAATATTACTCACTCTCTCTTTTTTATCGCCATTTGGCCGGTGCACTGTGATTGAACCTTCTATGTATAGTGTACTCTGTGACGGTAAGACGTATAAGTCTTGTTGATTGATAGGAATGCGTATCTCATCGTTTTTGTTAAAACTATTAACGTAAGGCTTATAAGAATGGATTTGGTAGCTTTCGATGCTGTTGTCGTAGGTGAAGGAATCCAAAATATTTAAGATATTCATTTTATGACTTTTAAGTATCTGAGAAATTGTTTATTTTCCTTAGTCAGTTTTTTCTTTTTAGCAGGTGGTTTCTGTTGCGGTGGATGTGTTGTACTGAGATCTTTGGTTTCGGGTACCAATGTTTTATTTATGAAATCTATCATTTTCGTCTTAGATGTAAATATAATTGTAGTTCTTCTTGTCGCAGATTTATTAGGTTGTTATATGCATCCAAAATCCTTATATTAATCTCGCTAACTGTATTTTGATTTACTGGGAAATATATCAAATTTTTTGGAATTTCTATAATCCTGTACCCTGGTGGTACATTAGGTACAAATTCGTAAATTGTATGGCTAGGCTTCCCATTTATGTACGATCCGCTCACGATATCACATTCGATTCGAACGATGGTTGTTGGTAGAATGTTTACAGGGAAGAGAGACTCGTGTAATATATTAGCTTTAAGTGTCTGATTTCCAAAACCCAATATCCTTCCGATTGAACCGGATTTCTCAAAATGAATATCTTTTGAACAAATTATTTTTGAGCTCAAAGTATTATTGTTACACATCAAATTAAACGTGCAGTCTACTAAATTTGTTTTTAAAAAGTCATTTATATCTAACAACTCGTATGTCCCTTCTGGTATTTCAATAATTTCGTTGTCGCCATAATGAAATTTGTTGTTGTAACGATCTATGTTAGGAATCGAATTAAACGTTGAAAAAAAGATCAGTCCACATTCATATTCACCGTCAAGCTGTAGAGCCGGTGAATAAAATGTTGACAAAGCTGCTTTACAACCGGTTATTGATAGCGTGAATGACATCGTAATAATGGTGACAATTGTTTACTATGTCTTAATATAAATGTTTCAACCAGAATTTTTTTAGGAACTTTATGCATAAGTGACCACAATTATATGTATTGTTTTGTTGATAGTTCATATAATTATAATAAACATTAGTGTTTTTTGTTAAGTACTTGATTAATTCCACAGGTGGTTTTAAACCGTAACTATCAAAGTACTCGCCGTAATTATTTATTTTAATGTAGGCTACCCAGTGAGTTCCAGGATTTATTGAATTATCTAGATTCAGGATGGCGCACTCGATGTTATTTGATTTGCTTGGTAAAGTGTCTCTCATATAGACACCTCGAAAGTATGGGATGTCGCGAGTATAATATATTAAATCTATATCACTCAGTGCTCGCCTGGGTAACCTTGTAACTAGTTTTTTGAAGAATGTACGCACAATCCTTTACCTGTCTTGTATGGTTTGATGTATAAACCTTTGCCTAATGAGATCGATTCCATCATTTTATTGTGACGCACGGATTCAGAAAGATTTTTTTGGGCTGACTTGTAATCATTAACTGCTTTTGCTATTCCGCCGATACCTCCGGCTAAAGAACCCAATGCTGATAGACCAGCAAAAATAGGAATGAGTGGAAGTATTCCTCCGGTTTTAGGGATAGGAATAATTCTTGGCAGCTTCATATTATTTTTCTTATGAAATATTTTTTTTGCTGCTAAATATGCAAACTGAATAGCATCTTGAATATTTTTAGGTTTCATTTTTTTCAGATGTGATTTCAATTTAGCCATTGAAGTTTTGAATGATTTAATTCCGGCGCCTGATTTAATTTTTGCTTTCATCACTTTATTCACCAACCATGATGCAACTTTTTCACCTCTGCTAGCATCTTTTGATTTTAATCGTTGTTTTGCCATATTTTTTAACTCTAAGTCAGCCTTATGTCGATCTTCTAAACTTGAATACTTCGAATAAGCTATGTCGTGCAGCATACAAGCGTCGTCCAAAGGGTTAATGCCTTTATCACCTCTTTGCAAACGTTCTTGTAAACGAGTACCTGGACCGCAGTAGTTGTAGCCTGGTAAGTGTAACTCTATTGGTAAATTATTGATTAAAGTATTGAGGAGTCCTTTCCCTTTCATAACTAGCGATGTAATGAAAAATAAGTTGTCTAATCTGTAGTAATATACTTCAGTGTTTTATTATAGCACTTTTATCAATCCAACTACTTTCCTCCTGACCTAAGCCAAGCCATTTAACAAAATACTTATTTCCCTTTTTTTTAATTACCTTCTCAACTAAATAAATATTGGGACAGCTGGTTTTTTGGAGTTCGTGTTCGTAAAAACAACCTTTTATTGGTATACAATGTTGATCTCGTATGTAATATGTTGTAGGTACAGATTTTATTACTTTTACAACAGTGAATAATTCCGTGGACCAGTTTGGTGTATATCCTTTTTTAAAATCTCCTTTGTGTTTGCTGATACGGACAAAGTCTCCTACACGAAATTTGATTTTCTTTGTAGGTAAGGAAGGTTGTGAATTGCTTATATTACTTGCAACGAGTGATTCATTTAACCCATTTATTTCTGAGGGCATATGTTTTGTGGTGCGATGCATAGTATTATTATAGCTATTAACTATATCACATAAAGGTTCTCCAATCCACTTGTAATTTCCAACCAAGCTA
The DNA here is from genome assembly GCA_947308005.1 of Yponomeuta malinellus. Taxonomy (NCBI): domain Eukaryota; kingdom Metazoa; phylum Arthropoda; class Insecta; order Lepidoptera; family Yponomeutidae; genus Yponomeuta; species Yponomeuta malinellus. The sequence goes on along the minus strand of OX370998.1, from coordinate 6,438,125 downwards.
AAATGTTTAAACAACTTGCCTTTCAAAGTTCTTATTAATCTTTCTACTATAGATGCTTTTTTTGTTGAATAAGTTGAATAATGATTTATTTTCCATTGGTTTGTAAGCTTCTGAAAAACGTCATTGTAAAATTCGGTACCCATATCGGTTTGTAAATTAGCAGGTGATCGGCCTTTTTGTAAAACCTTTTCAAAGGCTAGAGACACCTCAGTTTTTGTTTTATTCTTTAATGGAGCGGTCCACGCGTATTTAGAAAAAGCATCGATGACCACTAAAATAAATTTGAATCCTTTGTTAACCTTCTGATAGTTTTGAATATCAATCAAATCGGCTTGCCATAAATCATCAATCCCTTTTAAAATAACAGAGCGACGCGGGAAATTTCTTCTAGCTGCTTTATGGATTTCATTTACGATAGATTGTTTGCTCATACTGGCTCCGTTATGTCTCTCAATGCTACTATATGATCTTTAATAATATTACTCGCTTCTACCTTTGAGCACTTCTCATCTAACTGTTTCTGTAGCAGTTGTATTTGACTTTTTATACTTTTAATTTCAGTAAAGAAATCTTGTTTTTTACAATACAATTTATTGTTTTTGTCTACATACTCCTTGCTAACAGCTTCATCTGCTGCTACAGCTAACGGTAACCCTCTCAATATACATTGTTTTAAGTCGTAAACACCTGACTCATTTTTACTTAGCCCTCTGTTTATAGGAACCAAATCAAACGGATCTGACACACGCAGTCTTTTATGCACATGATGTCCAAATTTATCTATATTCATCTTGTAAATGATATGGAGGTTAGAGTAGGAATAAAATAAAAGATACATTGCATAAGTATTTATTCACTTTATATCACCGAGTTTTTTCAGTTCTGCTAAAACCGATACAATTTCATCATCTAAACCCGTATTACCGGCATCTCTCGAAGCTATTAACAATTTCAATGTTTCAACTAATTCGTTTGGATCATTCCAAAAAATGTAATCTACTTTGTTATCAACTTTTTTAAGCAATGATAAACCCTTTCCTTTACAAATATTGGAAGAACTTAATAAGGGTCTTACAATGTGTAAATATTTAAATCCTCTGTTGCTGTTGATTGGTTGATTCGGATCATATTTACGTCGATGAGCGTTTGTGCTTATTAGTATAAATTTATAATTCCTTTTATCATCTTCAGTGATAATGTTTAAATCAGGATTTTTTTTGTAAAGTAATTCAGCGAGTCCATTAGTTTTAACATACGAATGACCTGCTACTTGAAATGTATCATCAGTTATGGAGAGCGGTGCTGATCCTATCATAGGTTTTCCGCTTTCCAATCTAATTCCATAAGGTACATCTTTGAATACTTCTGATGATAAAGACCATGATGATAAAGAGTTTGCATTTGGAGTTGAAGCTCCATCCGAATTCGTTTCAAAAAATATGTCACTCATGTTATTTCTAAGACTTTGATTCATTTCCGAGTCACTTATGTTATCATCACTGTTACTATCATTCGATGCCTTTTGGAATGATTTCCTTAAAGACGAACTAATTTCAGAAAATTTTCGTTTCTTCGTAGGCGTAGACTGTTGTGTAAAATGTTCAAGTGAATCAACATCCACGTTACTTAACTGTTCTTGATGCGCGGTTCTCGTTAGGTGTTTAAGTGGATCTGTTACTGGTTTGAACATGGTTTCTAATGCAATTTCAGAATCCATTTTAGTATTTTTCATGTTTTGAACCTTCTTTTTAACAGCCTCAGCAGACTTAATTATTTGTTGTTTTATTGATTTTTCATCACACATTTTTTTATTATTTTACAACTACTCGCATATAAAGAAGATAAGAAAGTGGCTCTTGATTTTCAGAAAAGCAGTATTTATCTATCTCAATCGTTGAAAGTAATAAAGGTATCGAATTTCATTCTGTAATAACCGTTATTTCTTTGACAGTCTTTATTAATTACCAAATAGCTAAATGCATCTTTCCAAACTTCTGAACACATTTCACGAAATTGCTGCCAAGGCATATCAGTGTTCACATGTTCATCATAGATATGACGTAGGTTAATATCATCCTGTTTAAATATGATGAGTAGATTTGCATTGTCTCGGACCAGTTGTTTTGGAACTTTGCTATAAGTTTGATTCAAATAAAAACAATCTATATTTTTATGTCTACCCATAGCAAAGTAATCACGAATATTATTTTGATTTTCACAGGCAACATCATCGAAAATAATTACAGAATTTTGAGACGCTAAGCTTGGACTTAAGACTTCTTCGTTATCACGATATTTATAATAAGTTATTCCTGGAACAAGGTTCATTACCTTTTCTAAAAATATGTATTTCGGTTGATACAACGTTTTCGAATAAACGTACACATTATGGAATTGTAATCCATTAGGATGTAAAAGTAACCCAAGGACTAAGTTTGTTTTTCCGCAGTTAGACGGTCCGCAAACTATACAACGGATGGTGTTTGGTAAAAGCTTTCCGTGACGATATATATATTTTTCAGATCCTACATTAATATTCTCAAGATTTAGTGATGTAGGTTGTTTTACAAATTTCATTATTGGAGAAATATGTTACCAGTGATGTCTTCATTGCTGAAATGCAGTCATCACGATTCAACTTCAGTATTTATCTGTGTTACTGGCATCATTTAATTTACTGCCGCAAGTTGTAGGTTAATTAGATTCAGAATAAAAAAATATTATTGAACAGTCTGGAACACCTAGAATGAGTTTGAGCGAATACCAAGCAACACCAGCGTTGCTCATGCAATGTTTGAAATTAAAACTCAGAATCAATCAATATTATTGGGTATTCTGGAACAGCTGGAATGAGTTTGAGTGAGCGACGAACCGCGCCAACCGGCGATCTCTACCAAGATGATGGTGAGTTGCATTCACTCAAGTTTCCTAGTGTGATTAGTTTTCATTGGTTGAATGTATCGTACACTGTGTAGGTTGCTCGTAAAATTATTGAAACTCTAAATTAGAATCACTCAATGTTATTGGGTATTCTGGAACAGCTGGAATGAGCTTGGGTGAGCGACCAACCGCGCCAACCGGCGCGGTGCGTCGTGAGCTCAAGCGAATGGAAGCTGGTCCAGAATGCCCAATAACATCCTACTTTTTGGTTCTTCTATTGATCGATGGGGAAATATTGTTTGTTTCAAGCGAAGTATTTATGTATCCTCCTTAGTAAAATGTTACGTGTTTGTTCTGTAGAAGGTGCATAATAGGCCTGCTGATGAAGATAATCCTCGCTATCGGCCTAATCTTTTCACTGAGGCAACGAAACTGCACCCGAGCGTAATTGGCGAGGTCTAGGACAACTCAATCAAACTTTAACATAACATGACGATTGGTAAGGCGCGCTTGCGCAAAGACCGCTGGAAGAGTGCGTGCGCCAAGGATCAACACAGAAAACTCAATTTCATTATTCTACAATAATTAGAACTCATTTGAACTATATACTACCCTATGTTAGTTCATCTCCTTGTCAAACTCAGAATATGCCCGCTCAGAGCTTAGCGCTCAGGCCTTCAAGTTTGGTACAAAAACAAAAAGTATTTATTTGAACCTTAGCAGGTAAGTTATGCAAACACATGGATTAGAGACCGGATAGGTCTCTGCTTAAATTGCTACACAAAACCCCGCCTAGTTTACATAAGCCATATTGTAAGGTTTCAGCAGAGTCTTAGCTGATCTTCTGTCTCCTTGATATATGGACGCAGCACAGGTGCAAACAAACAATGCTTATGTAGCTCTTAATAATCCAATAATAAAGGTGTTTATTGTATGGTTAGAGTTATTGCATCATGGTGACGCTACGTTTGGATTCGATGTGCAATGCAGAAGTAATTATTTGATAACCATTGATTCTTCGGACTACACAGCGATTGTAGAATATGTTTTAATTGTTATGAAATTCAAAATAAATAAGCCAAAAGTAGGACGTTGCCTCAAACTGTAAGCTGTGTTTGTTACGTCATCAAGACGTACAGCTCTACAACTGAAAGCAAAAATACGAGCATTCGAGGCATTCTATTCATGATGTAGAAAGGCAAAGGTAAGAAATATAATAATTAACCAACAGTTACTTGACCCGTTAAAAAAAATGGTAAGAGCATCTTATGGACAGCGCCGGCCAATTGAATTCATCAGATGACTGACTGTTAAGAATTTTACAAAATTCTTTTAATACAAACGATTTTTCATCGATATAAAACCACCCCTTAGAATTTCACCACTTAGAATTGAGATACAGTTCAGGGCCAAACATTTACGATCTTATTTATAATCTGTGGTTACGTCTTTCCCTTTACAAGCGACTATTTAAACTGGAAGTTAAAATCGCGAATATTTACAATAACGTTGCTTTTAAATCATGAATATTATTGTATAGTCTAATAAAAAGAATATTCCCTTAAATTATTGTTGACGATTTCAAATTCACACTGTACAATGGATTTTCTCCTTCTAGTTTAGTATATTTTTCAAGAACATTTTTAATTTTTGTACAACCTTTCCATTTTTGTTGCAAATACGCCCTTAACGTAACTGGTTAGAGTGCACATTATTGTAAAGGTTGATGTGCTGTCGACTGTACATTTTACATTTGGTATTTCCTTAATTCCTCCTTTCCTTAATTCCTTAATTCATTTAAAATGATAGGACAGAAACAAGGAAATAACAAAAATGGCGTAAAAAGGTTTGCCCCGTTACAAGCTGATTAATAGAGAGGCCTTATTGACCTCTCTCTAGGCCTTTGTTGTGGTTCGGATTGAGATCAATGTGAATTTAATAACCTTCGAGGCAAATATAGAGGCCTTAATGACCTCTCTCTAGGCCTTTGTTGTGGTTCGGATTGAAATCTATGTGAATTTAATAACCTTCGAGACAAATATAGAGAGGCCTTAAGGACCTCTCTGTAGGCCTTCGTTGTGGTTCGGATTGAGATGAATGTGAATTTAATAACCTTCGAGGCAAATATAGAGGCCTTAATGACCTCTCTGTAGGCCTTCCTTGTGGTCCGGATTGAGATCAATGTGAATTTAATAACCTTCGAGGCAAATATAGAGGCCTTAATGACCACTCTGTAGGCCTTCGTTGTGGTTCGGATTGAGATCTATGTGAATTTAATAACCTTCGAGGCAAATATAGAGGCCTTAATGACCTCTCTCTAGGCCTTTGTTGTGGTTCGGATTGAAATCTATGTGAATTTAATAACCTTCGAGGCAAATATAGAGGCCTTAATGACCTCTCTGTAGGCCTTCGTTGTGGTTCGGATTGAGATGAATGTGAATTTAATAACCTTCGAGGCAAATATAGAGCCCTTAATGACCTCTCTGTAGGCCTTCGTTGTGGTCCGGATTGAGATCAATGTGAATTTAATAACCTTCGAGGCAAATATAGAGGCCTTAATGACCACTCTGTAGGCCTTCGTTGTGGTTCGGATTGAGATCTATGTGAATTTAATAACCTTCGAGACAAATATAGAGGCCTTAATGACCTCTCTGTAGGCCTTCGTTGTGGTCCGGATTGAGATCAATGTGAATTTAATAACCTTCGAGGCAAATATAGAGGCCTTAATGACCTCTCTCTAGGCCTTTGTTGTGGTTCGGATTGAAATCTATGTGAATTTAATAACCTTCGAGGCAAATATAGAGAGGCCTTAAGGACCTCTCTGTAGGCCTTCGTTGTGGTTCGGATTGAGGTCAATGTGAATTTAATAACCTTCGAGGCAAATATAGAGGCCTTAATGACCTCTCTGTAGGCCTTCGTTGTGGTTCGGATTGAGATCAATGTGAATTTAATAACCTTCAAGGCAAATATAGAGGCCTTAATGACCTCTCTGTAGGCCTTCGTTGTGGTTCGGATTGAGATCTATGTGAATTTAATAACCTTCGAGGCAAATATAGAGGCCTTAATGACCTCTCTGTAGGCCTTCGTTGTGGTCCGGATTGAGATCAATGTGAATTTAATAACCTTCGAGGCAAATATAGAGGCCTTAATGACCTTAAGGGCCGCAGGGACGCAGGGACACAGGCATAGCATTAATAAAGCACATCTTTGATGCGTGGGAGGAGGCGCAGGATGCCATCGGGGTGTTCTGTGACCTGTCCAAGGCGTTCGATTGCGTCGACCACGAAACGCTCCTTATAAAATTACACCGATATGGTTTAAGTAATAAATCGCTAGCTCTTCTTCGATCTTACTTAACAGACAGAACCCTAAAAGTAGGTATCAATAGAGTTAAATCCTCAGGATCTAATGTAAAAGTAGGAGTTCCTCAAGTTTCTATACTAGGACCGTTCCTTTTTTTGGTTTACGTAAATGATTTGCCCTACCTAGTAGAAAAACTATCGCAGATAGTACTATTTGCTGATGATACTTCCTTAATTTTTAAAGTAAAGAGAGGTTTAGGTAATGTTGACGATGTAAACAATGCTCTATCTACAGTTCTAAACTGGTTCACGGTGAACAATTTGATGTTAAATGCGAAAAAGACAAAATGCGTCAAGTTCTCCTTGCCCAATGTTAAAAATGTTGACACGTGTCTAAAAATATCTGGTGAGAAATTAGAGCTGGTAGAGTCCACACTATTTTTAGGCATAACAATAGACTCAAAACTGCAATGGGGTCCGCATATTGAAAAACTATCGGGTAGGTTGAGTTCAGCTGCATTTTCAGTTAGAAAAATTAGGCAACTTACAGACATATCGACTGCGAGGCTGGTCTATTTTAGTTATTTTCACAGTATTATGTCATATGGGCTGTTATTATGGGGACGGGCAGCAGATATAGAAACAATATTTATTTTGCAAAAAAGAGCAGTAAGAGCAATTTACAACTTAAGCAGTAGGGAATCGCTAAGGGAGCGTTTCAAAGAAATAGGAATTCCTACACTGGCTTGCCAATATATATTCGATAATATAATGTATGTTCGTAAAAATATAACCATGTTCAAATTAAATAGGGACGTCCATAACGTAAACACTAGAAATAGAAATAAGCTTGCTTATTCTAAATTTCGTTTAGCCAAGGTAAATACTTCGTTCGTAGGCTATTGCGTTCGTTTTTACAACAGAATTCCAGAACATGTTCTATCCTTGTCTGAAAATAAATTTAAAACATTCATTAAAAAATCGCTATGTAAAAAAGCCTATTATAGAATAGACGAGTATATGAACGATATAAGCCCTTGGTAGTAAGCCAATTTCACTGCGATTTCATTGTTATTTAATTATTAATATTATAATTTATTTAATTTTAAAAACGTGTACTGACGACGTGATTGCACATTAATAACTATAGCACACATTTTATAGCTGACAAGAACTCAATCTGCAGGTTTGCTAAAGGTCATTCGAATGGTGGCGTGGTGGCCGGGTCACCTATCTCCCTCTAAAATGGTTGAGACTGGTGATGGCTGACCCCTGCGTTATGCTTGTGAACGGGTGCTGTTCGTGTGTCTGGCCGCAGCATTACTGTTTTTCCTACTTTTGTAAGAAGTGTTATTTTGGCTTTTAAAGTTATTAGTGGCTATCACGGAATCATATCATATAGGCTTTGATGTATAAGTTTAAGATGATTTGAGAAAAGATGGTCAGAGTGGAGTTTTTTTTCCCGCTGCCTTTTTCTCCACTACAAATACGGCCCGAAGGCAGCGGCTAACATAGTAACATAGTAACATAGTACATTGACATTCAGCAAACAGAATGTAAATTCTTTACGTTGAAATAAATTATTGATTTCTGATTTCTGATTTCTCTCTGTAGGCCTTCGTTGTGGTTCGGATTGAGATCTATGAGAATTTAATAACCTTCGAGGCAAATATAGAGGCCTTAATGACCTCTCTGTAGGCCTTCGTTGTGGTCCGGATTGAGATCAATGTGAATTTAATAATCTTCGAGGCAAATATAGAGGCCTTAATGACCTCTCTGTAGGCCTTCGTTGTGGTTCGGATTGAGATCTATGTGAATTTAATAACCTTCGAGGCAAATATAGAGGCCTTAATGACCTCTCTGTAGGCCTTCGTTGTGGTTCGGATTGAGATCTATGTGAATTTAATAACCTTCGAGGCAAATATAGAGGCCTTAATGACCTCTCTGTAGGCCTTCGTTGTGGTTCGGATTGAGATCTATGTGAATTTAATAACCTTCGAGGCAAATATAGAGAGGCCTTAATGACCTCTCTGTAGGCCTTCGTTGTGGTCCGGATTGAAATCGATGTGAATTTAACAACCTTCGAGGCAAATATAGAGAGGCCTTAATGACCGTTCTGTAGACCTTTGTTGTCGTTCGGATTGAAATCGATGTGAATTTAATAACCTCCGAGGCAAATTTTTTGCTCTGCTACGTTTGTATGGACTAGTTCTGAGTGCGTTTTATTATCTCGAAATATAGAAATACATTATCTAACTTTAGCTCTCCACCGGCAATCTAAAGCAAAACCAAAAATAGACGACCTTATAATTAAACAACTAAAGACTTTGAAGGACCATCAACGATCTTTTGACTGTCTCGTTGGTCTAGCGGTAACACGTCTGATTACCATGCAGGAGTTCGTGGGTTCGATTCCTACTAGGAGCGGCTGTACCTACATTTGTACAACTGGCCTCAGTCTGGGTGTACTTCCATGTTTGCGATGTCCTTGCCTGGTTACCACAGTATCCTAGTTGGGACCAGGGGCCTAATTGTGCCCACCAAATCCTGAGCGAATCCAATCGTCTCTGTCACCATACTAATTTGACAGTTAAACGATTGGAATCGCTCAGGATTTGGTGCGCGTAATATAGGGGCAGGACAATCGATTGTGTTGAGTGGAAGTGAACATTATTTGTTTACATGCTTTATTGCACGTCAAACATATTTTTGTAACAAACATGTCCATTAACAATCTTACGCTTATCCTAGTAATGTCAAAGACTGTCATTCATTAGGTTAGCTTCTAACTAGAATGTTGACTGATAAAATCGAGTAGGTAGTTATTATCGTAGCTCACCATCGCGTGCGCTTCTGGGTGGTATAGATACACCCAATCGCATCGTCGTCAACAACATATTGTTGTTATTCTTGATGAATTTTACATAACACCGAAACAGATAAAATTATGCCTAGAAGATTACATTACGAGGTTCATTACAACCGCAACCATCCTCCGCTCGGCCTTAGACTATTATTGATTATTGCGCTGGCGAATCCATATGAGGTTACCGTTTCGGAAAACAGACTTTGTCCCTGTATAATGCCCGATATAATGGACACGTGAGCATTTTTTTTAATTAATTTGTTATTTGACTAAAGTCCGAAGAGTTCTAAGTCAAGTCCCGCGTCTCCCGCTAATAAGACCCAAAATACGTATATTTATTACTAAGACTCTGCTGACCGTCCGACCGTCTGTCACCAGGTTGTATCTCACGAACCGTGATAGTCAGACCGTTGAAATTTTCACAGATGATGTATTTCTGTTGCCGCTATAACAGGAAATACTAAAAACAGAATAAAATAAGTATTTAAGGGGGGCTCCCATACAACAAACGTGATTTCTTTGCCGTTTTTTACTCGATATGAAGAACGGCAACAGATAGACGCTTGAATTATTCTAATGTGTTGTATAGATAATGGTACGGAACCCTTCGTGCGCCAGTCCGACTCACACTTGGCCGGTTTTTGTTCAATTTATTTGTCGGTATTATACCTACCTAGATGTATCGAAGTATAAGGTGACTCAAGCTCTTACGGGAAGTTTAAAAACACTTATTCACTACAACTTAACGCGACACGGATTTTTTTCGAGAGTAAAGAGATAGAGTACTTTTGTCTAGCAAACAAACACAAACCACCTCTAAAGGTGTTCAAACAATGTAACTACTTGAAGAACGTTTTTAACCAACGTTCAAAAAAGGAGGAGGTTCTCGATTCGACGCGTATATATATATATATATATATATATATATATTTTCTGCTATGTTCTCGCATAACTCCGCAAAATCTCAAACGATTTCGACAATTCTTTTTTTGTTCGAATAGATATAACGTTCCATAGGTCCCATTTTAATTTGGTGAAGATCTGATGAAGACTTTCAGAGATGGAGAACGGAACTCTTCAATGGGCAGCAGTAAATAAGGCCTAATGGGGCCCATCCTTTAGTAATATGCATATGTTTCAAAAAATATAGCGTTAAAGTAGTCCCAGGGTAATTTGGTGACGTTCTGGTGAAGACTTTCGGAGATGGAAATTGAGAACTTCAAATTTTAAAGCAAAGAATTAAGTTAAGTTTTGATGTTAAGTTTTGACATTGATGCATTTGTTTCGAACGTCGTTCTTGAGAGATTCTAAGCTTCTATTCTAGATAGAAATATTCATTATTTAACTTAAATAATAGGGGTTAAAGTATGAAATTGCCGTTTTATTGCAATAGGTTCTTTGAATTGACATAGAATCTTCATGGTTTGAGGTTTTCGAATGAAACTTTTTTCAAATGGTTTCTATGATGTTCTTTTTTTAAAAAATGTGAAACATTTGAATATCGACTTTCAATTGTTTTTGTTATTCAATTTAGACCAGAAAGATGGATACTGCGAAAATTCGAGTGATTTTTGAATACGAGTTCCGACGCGGAACTAACGCGGCAGAAACAGCCCGCAATATCAATGCTGCGTTTGGAGAGGGGTCTACTAATGAACGCACCGTGCGATTTTGGTTTAAACGCTTTCGTGATGGAAATTTCGACTTAAAGAACGAGCCACGAGGAAGACCGCCCACACAGGTGAATAACGATGAATTAAGAGAGATAGTGGAAGCCGACCCTAGTCAAACTACCCAGGAATTAGCGGCATGGTTTAACGTTACCTTACCCACAATATTGACTCAAATTGCGTCAAATCAATAAAATAAAAAAAATACGAAAACGATCTTCACCATTATTGCTCCACGACAACGCGAGACCTCACACAGCACGAGAAACCATTTTGACCCTTCAGGAACTGCAGTTAGAAACCGTTCGTCATCCTCCGTAATCACCAGACCTTGCTCCAACGGACTACCATTTTTTTTGGTGATTTGGACAATTATCTACGTGACAAGAAGTTTTCTTCCCAGGAGGCAGTACAAAATGCTTTCACACAGTTTGTGCAGTCTAGATCGTCGGAGTTCTATCGCAAAGGCATTAATGACCTTCCCATTAGATGGCAGCAATGTATAGATAATAATGGCAACTATTTTGATTAAATAAATTTGTTAAAAATTAAAAAAATAAACAATTTAGATTTTCAGTACAAATCGGCAATTTCATACTTTAACCCCAATATTCAGTTTCATTGTTTTTTCTCCATCGGGACCACTAAAAAATGATAAATAAAAAAATAATAAAAAATAAACCCAACTTCAAAACACTACAGCACCAAAAAAAATAAAAATAATTTAAAAGGATACCTTTCAATTAGAATTATGTACCTATACATGTAGGTATTGTAGAAGTATAATTTGTAGTCGGTGCCCAATTTCATGACCAGCACGTATATTTTGGTCACCGACTCCAAATTATACTTCTACAATACCTACATGTATACATACTTCAAATTGAAAGGTATTCTTTTAAATTATTTGTAAAGTTTAGTGTTGTAGTGTTTTGTAGTCGGTTTCTATTTTTTATTTAATTTTTTTTTTGTTGGAAAATCTGTTTGTTAATTAAGTGATGCAAACTATTATAAATATAATAAATCTACTTTTGATATTCCATTCCGATACAGACATTTTACTTCATTATAAATTACTAGCTGTTCCCGTCGAACTTCGTAACGCCACAGAAAACGTTTGTATGGGAAATAGAAAAGGGCTGTTTTTAGGGTTTTCCCGGAAATTATTCGATTTTTTCTCGCCTTTTAAACCTTCCCTAGACCTCCACGAACATTTCAAGACTAAGATAAGATAAATCCGTTCAGCCGTTCTCGAGTTTTAGTGAGACTAACGAACAGCAATTCATTTATATATATATATATAAATAGTAAATCAGTGTAAGGATTTATATATATATATATATATATAAGATAGACTTATCCTACATAATGACAATTTTGATCCACTTTACTTCGAAACACTTAATCGACAATATCTGTATTACACTATTTAAAATCCGTTGCTACTACCAAATCTATTTACGGGCTCAATAATATTTATACCGCGTTATGTTAATTTCGTTTGAAATTGAAATTAAGGTTAATAATTATTAATCCACGTGCATGTAATATAATTCATTTGGTAACAAATAAGTTTTACTTAACTTTTTACTTTATTATGAAGACCTCTTATACGACCAAATAAAATAAAAGAAGGTACTCACAAGTGCGAGAGCGCTTTCAGGATACCATTTGCAAGGCCTCAAGAAGATCGTCAGTAGGTCGTCGTCGTCGCCATAGTACAGGTCTTTGTTTTCCTTGAGCAGTTCTCGCAAACGCTCCAAAGCTTCCTTGGTGCGTTCCGGAGTCTCTCGCAACTCCTTCTCTGCCAGTTCTTTGGTCTCCGGTAGGAGCTCAACGGTCCGCTCTAGTCTGAACTCCGAGGAACTCATGGCGTCCGTCCGTCACCTGAAAGGCAGATACTGTTTAGTAACTCAGCTAACTGCTTAACGGACGATGAGGGCACTCAGACTGACCGTGAAGTTATTAGCACCGGGCACTATTAAATTCCTGTATCAGCCTGTGTGTCAACTGGTTACTTCGCTTTAGCAAAGACGGCAAGTTTTGAAGCTCTTACGACACTCAATGTAGATGTTACGGTGAAGCCGAACGCAATGCTTCAAAGTATGACATCAATTGACGCAAAGATTTCCATGCAAATTGCGAGCGAGATTTACTTCCCGCATAGTTTATGTTGAACTTGTGAAAACGCTATGTAATGGCGTTTTATGACGATAAACTAGGAGAAACTAAGTATGGCTATTACTATAAGTAGGTCGTTATATTAATATACTAAATTCGTACTATTGATGAATCTTTTCAGTTTTTCGTACAGAATCTTCACGACTGATTTTGATTTCTTTTTATTCAATTTGCATTTTTATTTTACGTAACGCTGCTTTTTTTTTCTCTAAAACCATAAACTGTTACATAATATGGACATCCTTCTTTACAGGGTGTAACAAAATCCTCGTATACATTTGAAAATGGGTGGATGTTCTCGTCAACATGAAAAACTTTTACTATAGCGAAAACTTTGGCATCGCGAAAAAAAATCAAATGTTCCATACATGTTAATACCGCAGGTGGTTATATGGTTTGAACTATGGCTTCCTCCAAGTTACGAATTTATATGGGGATTTTGTTACACCCTGTATATGATAATGATTTACCGTACGCTACGACATTGGTATTGTAAAGCACGAATTTCATAAAATTTTGTAAACTCTGCCATTCCAAAAAATATCAATCTGAGGAAAAACTCGTAGAACAACACTAACTCTCGGTCGTATTTATAAAAACACGATTCCTTAAAACACAGAGAACAGAGGCAGAGGCAGTTTAAATTGTCTGTGGTAAAGGGAAAAACGCAACCACAGATAAATTTAAATTATGTCTGAGCAGTGCTTTAGAGAATCGTGTTTTTATAAATAACTCCATAAATGATTTCTATCTCTGTCTATTAGACAGGAAGTTACAGGAATTGTACATTTTAAAAATAACCCTGTAGAGTCTCAATTCAATAAAGGGTTCCAGTGCAACAGCTCTACGACTATAAACAGTAGTAGGCATGAAATTTGCATAAGTAATCATGTTGACATGCTTTGAGCTGGGACTCTAAGAAGATAATCGCTATTAAGGGGCTCCAGGGAGTAACACTACCGCCAGCACAGAGGAAAGAAAATCATCCCCATTTTACAGATCGAATTTACAAAAAGTTTCTGTACAATCTCTCAATCATTTTAATAGGGGTTTATAGGACCCACGGCCGTGAACCTAAGGCAAAAAATTTAGGATTAGATAGCATTAACGGCAAAAACGGCCGTTTTTGGCATAAATGCTATCTAGTCCCAGGTTCGTGATCCCAGATTCTTTGTCATGGGTCCTAAAAATCATTGTTAACATGATTGAGAGATTGTAGAGACACTTTTTGCAAATTCGATCTGTAAGGAGATATGATTTGTTTTTTCATTTGTGGCGTTAGTTAGCCCACTGGATCCCCTTAATACTCGGAGCGCATAACATAACGAGATGAAAAAAACGACATGACAGAATGAAATTTGCAACTTATCTACAAGTTCTACAACACACCACTGTACACTCTGACGTTGTCCTGTTCTAAGTATCTTGTATTTCTGTGAGTTGTTTATTTGCTTATTTGTAACTGAATGGTATGCCTTTTCTTTTCTTGTGATGTGTTAATTTGTTACAACGTCTTTCTTTCTTTCTTAAATTATATTGATAGACCATTATCGATCGATACAATAGGCATTCAGAATGACCTGCCCAAGGTAAGAACTAATTCTAGATTCGATACGCGGACGACAAATGCCGTGCACAAACTACTTATTGATACCACGAGGAGTAATTTATTGGCAGATTAAAGCCATTACTTTCGATTGGAAGGAATTCGAAAAAGGCATATTAAGTAACTTATGTAATGAATTAATGTTGTAACGAACCAATCGTATGCGGCCGTGCAATCACAGAGCTGCTAGATACAACCACTAAGTAGGTATAACACTTATTTGGCATTAGTTTCGGTCTTGCTGATTCGAAACATAGTACGCTAGGCATTGAAATAATATATTAGCTACACACAGTGCCTTTCTTATTAAAAGTGTACATACAACATTTAGACCTACAGTTTTTTTTTATTGCCTAAAAGTAATTATTATGTGCTGTTGAGGTTCAAGCTTTTAAACCACTTTGTTTTTCATTAACTTTTATCTCTTAACGACATCTCTTACTTCTGGGAACACATTCATTTGAAATAAGTAATTACGAGTGGCGTTTAGCTAGCAACTACCTAACGCTCAAATTATACTCGTTTATTACTTAAGCTCAGCAGAAACGTCGCTTTTCGAAAGAGGCACTTAAGTAACATCTTAACAACGGCCGTTAAGTTAAGACACAGTGTCGGCATTTTTGATGACATGATAGCCTATTTAATTTTTTACCCGTCATATGCTGACCATTTCAAATCTAGCAAGTTCTAGACAAACATTTTATTAAAGAAGTGTTTTGATATATTTGCCATCGATTATTAGGCATTTTATTTGCTTATGTACCCGAGTGACGTAATCGCGCCATGCAACTGTGGCAGCTGTTTGATCGACATAATATGCAAGGTGTACTATTTATCTAGTCGACAGCATCATAGGTTCAATCAACTTGATTTGCACGAGCAGCTATGTTCTTGCCTGCTTGTTCCATATATTCGCAAGTTTAAGGCATGCAATGTTTACTGCATTAACTTTATTGTACACCTGTTGTAGTAAGTTAGAGGTCTTAAGTAGTTTTTAATTACTCACTTCTTTGAAAAGACCTTTATCAAGGTTTAAATTTACATGATTCAATAATAAATCAAAATACATAATTGTATGTAGTTAATTAAACAACAATTATAAGGAAATTATCGAGGCGCTCTCCATGTATTCTGGCATTATTTTATGTGTTTAACCTAACCTTTACTAAAATCTGTTTGAATCATCGCATCATAATCAAATGTGCGGTGGCCTAAGTAATAAAGAAACTAGGCACACAAAATAAAATCCAACTACAAAAATATTAAAAATGCACTAAACATGAATAAAATACACATTCCTGGTACATCCTAGCACTATAGATAACGCACTTTTCCAACCCGAATTGAGACACAGTAGCAAGCAACAAAAATTAACAACACAAACTCGTTAATTTGCGCTCTAGTTTTCGCGTGATCAGCTGTGGAAATCGTACACTAACCTCACTCACTCACGGGGGAAATTTGCACGCACGGAAATCGACTTAGGGCGGGAAATCGGTCGGTCGATCGGCATGCGCGTGCGCGGGCGAGTGTGCGCGCGCGCAAGCTGTGCCGCCTTTTATGCGCGCGGTAGCGGCGCGGCTTTGTCAACACTGGCTGCCACCCTTAGCGACAAGGGATGAAACTGATGGATTGCTGTATCCTTTGTTTTGCTGCGTCTGTACGCACCTACCTTACTGCAAATATGTAATGAGAAATATATTTGCCTGTCTTCATTTCTTATGCATCTGGACCAGACGCTCCGGACATAGAGCCACCGTAACTTGCTGTGCATCCTTTGTTTTGCTGCGTGTGAACGCACTTACCTTACGGCAAGTAAGTGGGTACATAGTGAATAATGTATTCGCCTGTCTTCATTTCTTATCCATCTGGAACAGATGATGCGGACATAGAGCCACCGGAACTTCATTAGATGCTCAAGTGTACTCGCACGAAAATGTTACTTACCTACATCACAGCTGTACTGTTGTGTACTCTGTGTTTACACGCTTCAGTGCACCACGATAAGAATTTCTTCTTCCAGACGAAGTCCCTTCTGCAAAATTTCTATTCTTCGGTAGATATCTATTTTAAAACACAAAGTTTCCCAGTCCTGCTAACTGCTCCTGGTTTACTTGATCTCTAAAATATTAATAAAATATCATTAACTTTTACTCAAATTCCAATTCTAGGTAAAGATAGATACATTTTAAACTTTAAAGCATTAACTTGGTTGCTTACCGTCATATTCGCATGAGTGTGTCTTGTTGTTTCATTAATTAATCATTTATAACATTAATCAGAAAATTAGGTCACCAGTTCACAGTACAAGTTAAAACAACGTTCATTTCACATGAAAAAAATAACTTAACGACTTAAGGGGAACCTATTCGCATGAGAAATTCCTTGAAAATATTGGAAAATTACTTCGCGAGTTCCAAGATTGTGAAGAGAATATTTTTATCACATCTATTCAAAAAGAGCTAGTTTAGTCCTCGTAAACAGGAACCAAAATAGCTCTTTGATCCCAGGGATGAAAAGTGATTTGCATTTGGAATTTGGGTATTTGTAGTTCGAATCACCAAAGAGATCAATCACGAACATTGTAAGAACAAGTAACTGGCTGTATGACAAAGAAACCGCGCGCGAGCCAAATAAAAACAAAATTGTGAATAATTTATTTATTACGCACGAAATGGATTCCGCCGCCTTGGTTCGTAATTGTTTACGTAGGTACTCGAATTCGTATTATACTAAGTTTTTAATGAGTGTGGTAGTGAAAGTATTCCATTAACTCCAGAGAACATTTTATCGGACGCTAATAATGTGGTTCAAACATTCTATTCTATTCTTACCTATTCATATTCTGTTGGTTTTCCATGTATTCGTAAATAAATAAATAAGTTGCACTTACTTATATGTTCATAAAGGTTGATAAAAAGTAGAGTGACCACCTCGGGAGCAACATTATTTTAAACTCGAGTGGTGTATGAATCCTTCGCTGCGCTCAGGATTCAAAGAAACATTCTCGCCTTAAAAATAGTTGTTTGCTCCCTAGGGAAACAATCTACTATTGAAAACATTAAATTAATCCAACCAAATATTTATTCGAAGATTTTAGAAAGAAAAAATAAATTTATTTAGATTGCATTAATTTCTTTTTTAGATTTTCATTGCATCTTTACATAATTATCTACATCCCCATCATACTTAATAATGAATTTTTTATCATTTAATTTTTTTAACGTCGGTTTCAGTTCGTGACATTAAAATGTAACGTTTTCATAAATCAAATCTGAACTCAACATAGTGGTCTGTGTCTCAATAGAATAAAAAGTTATGATTTTTTTACCTTTCAGTGATATTTTAGCACCCCAAGTTTCGTCTTCTAACATGACATGTTGAGTTCAGATTTGATTTATGAAAACGTTATATCAATCGGAGAAGTCCAGACCTACTTTTTCATAATGTTTTAAATTGACATTTTTCATTTTCAAGAAAATTCGACTTCAAAGAATTTTGATTTATTTTTTTCAAAACTCCTGACTTTAAATTGTACATTTTATTATTACAATAGAAGTAAAGAAACTTAGCGAAGTTTTAAATCTGTCCAGCCATTAATGAGCGACAAACATTCAAACTTTCGCATTTATAACAATTAACCTACTCCCAGTTTTCCGTCTTCTTATTGATGTATTCCAAAAAGTTGACAAATAAAACATTGACAAGATAATCTTATCCTCGATAAGATAAAAAATATTTATTTGCAGTAACTTAATCCAAGTTTACATTTTCTGGCGGCGCCCACACTAGGAGACCGCGTATCGTGAAAAAGAAAAAGTAAAAATTCAATGTAGCATAGAAACTGCCACTTAATGAACGTTGTCGAGAAAAAAATAGAAAAAACAAAGTTCAAAATTAGTCCTTTCAATAACACTAAAGTGTCAATCATATTACACCATAAAAGCGACATTAAACATTATTCTTTACAACTTCGCTTAATCTAGGTACCGGAGCGAGCTTATAGTACAAACTACAAACGTTTAATCATGATGACGGTGACTCACAAACGTACATTGTACTTCAGCACTTCATATCCACAATATCGCTTTACATCATCATGCTTGTGACAGTTATAATTCATTACAAGTTAAGCATAAATTAGTGGTCAAGAGCGTCTCGGGCACGTAATGTATGGACATACGTGATTCTTGGTTTCCAACTAATTTGTGCGTACACGCGTGCAGGTAAAAAATTAATTCAGACCCTGAAAATTAGGAATACGGACAACAACACATTCACCAAACGTGAACTCTATTCGGTGACGTTACGGAATCTTCAAGTTACTTTGCAACTAATAATAATTTCCACAGAACACAATCAAATCAATCAATCTTGGTGACAAACTAGGATACCGTGCGCTATGGCCTATGGTAACCAGGCAAGGAAATCACAAATATGGAGATACAAGGAGATTTATGCCATTTGTGCAAAACAAGTGCGGCGGCCTCCAGCGGGAATGGAACCCAGGACCAGCTTTGGTAATCAAGCGTGTTACTGCTAGACCAACGAGACAGTAAAAATGTTAAGTTACATCTGCTGTCAACTTAACATACAATATTATTTCCAACTTAGTGATGTCCTTGCCTGGTTACCATAGCTAATTTGATACCAGAACAAATGATTGTGTTGCAAGGAAGTTGTTTAGGTATAAGAGAAGGCAGGTACACTCATGAAAATACCTAACATTTTAGTGAAGCTACCCCATGTCCCCTTGATACGTCAACAGTTTTATTGCGATGAGCGCCATAAGCAACCCTAATTCCTATCCATATAAATGCGAGAACTGTATGACAACAATGAAGTAAGTGGTGCAGAGGCTAAGTAGGCCGACAGGCAGGGTGAGGTCGACGGGGATCATCCGCCAGATCCGGTATCGAAACGGCCGCGCCTCGACATAGCTCAGAAACTCGCCCAAGTCACTGCGGTACCTTTCGGACACTGAAAGAGAAAAGATTAGTCGGCCTTATCTAATCGCTTCATTCATTCTTATACAGGGTACTTCTAAAAACACAATTCCCGAAACATTTAAAGTAGAATTGATTGATATTTTACTGAAATCCACGCTCCTGTCCAGAAATACGGTATTTGACACGATCAACAATAAATCTTTTCATATGCTCGATTAAAACAAAAATTACAAAATATCTCGGAAAATGTATCTCTTTTAGTCAATTACTAGTTATTACAATTTTTAAATAGATTTAACATAAAAAGAGTGCTCTGAAATGTGACGTCATAGGCCAGTATTTTCATACAATATTCTGTTTTAAAAGTAACTCATTTGATATTTTGTCAATCGGGCATTTTAGTTTAGACGTAATCCTGTAGGTATTATGATGCGAGGATCTGATAAAGAGGAGACTCCGCGCCTTATAATAATCTAAACTTCAATCTTCTACTCTTTTATAACGAAGCGAAAATCCCGTGTACATAATATTACAGAGCTTTGTATTACCAGGCAGTCGATAAAAGTCCCACTAATTTATCTATCATCAATAGGATCATTATGGTGACAGAATATTATGAACGATTACCTACTTAATACGGAAAGTATTTTACATAAAGGATTCACATTTCCAAGCACCCACGTACAAACAGCTTTTTATCAGTTTTGACCTACCTACATTAAACACATAGGGCGTCTTTGTAGAGACAAAGAAATGCTAAAGTCCTCCTTTCACGATAATGATGATTTAATACCACATTTTTGTGTCACAAGTTGAATTCGTGGTGACAATGTGACACATCTCTGCGAGCACCTACTTAAAGAACTTCAATACTGCTTATAATGCCCGACAAATAACTTGACCAAGTGACTTTGACTTCGCATGGACGTATTTCGGGTCTTACAGGCCAAGCCGGAGGTCGTGGGTTCGATTCCTTCTGGGGCCGCCATACATATGTTCACATGGCCTCAGTCTGGATGTATTTTCATGAGATGTCCTTGATTGGTTACCATAGCACAGCTAGTGTATTCTAGTTTGGGACAGGACACGTGATTGTGTTGTGTGGAAGTTATTACTCATTACTTACTTAGTGGCGAGGGACGCGGGCTTCGGACTTAAGTTTAGTATCACCCATTACTCATTCTGGCTGCGCAGTTTTTGTTCAAGTTATCTACCGGCAGAAACCTACAGTTCGTTATGTTGTCTCACCCTTTTCGTCGTGCCTTTTTCGATAAGATTTTTTGCCTAACTTGTTCGAAGGTATTCTGTTTTGTGTGCTGCGTGTCCTATTGAAGACTGGTGAGTGGCGACCGACAGATATGTAAAAGTACTGGTACGATGGAGGTCAGTGGTGGTGACCGATTGATCTTTCTAGCCTTTAAAATAAAACTTTATTACGATCTCCAGCGACCAAATCCACAACCAAAGCATAGAATTCCACAGCAGCGCAAACAACGCTTCGCGCTACTGCGGCTTTTTTGCTATGATATATGGGTACAGGTCTATCCTCATTACACGTGCCATCGCCGTGAAATCATGTGGATTACACGTGGGCTTTTGTCACCTAGCTCCAATTACTCTCGCATTCTAGTCTCTAGCCTTTATAACCACTGTATCGGCCTGGTGTATGTAGCTAGACCTTAAGAACGTGTGCCAACTGCAGCATTCGACGTGTATCGGCGGCAGCCGTCGACGCTGACATGTCGGCGACCGCCGTCGACGAGTGTCGACGGCTGCAGTTGGCACACTTGCCGCCCGTGTATAAGCGCCCTAAGAGACCGTCGCACGAAGATATTCCCATACAAACGTAGTTTGGTTTCAATTACAAACGAGATGCCAGGGTGCAGTGAAACGTTTGGGAACTGACTCACGAGGAATGATCATTGAGGATGATCAACTGCTTGATTTGGTCAACTTTTGTGGCGACCTCAGTGACCATAGGACGGCGACCACACTGTGTATTGAATTCTCCTGGACTTAAGATAAGCTAAAACAGTATTTATTCAAAAAACCACAAGTTAAAATGCAGAGGTGAGTAAGCACCATTATTAAAATAATAATAACTTCAACACAACAGAATAAACAACAGGAAATACACCCAGATTAAGGCCACTTGTATAAATGTACAGCGGCCCCCAGTGGGAATCGAACCCACGGCCTCCGGCATAGTATTCAGCCGTAATACCGCTAGACCAACGAGGCAGTGGTGTTTGTACAGATATAATAAAGTAGAGTTATACGTCGGTCTCCACTTTTCTCGCAACTCACATGTCTCCCGGAGCCGATGATGCAAAAGTGACCGCTTGATGTGATCGACTTCAGCGGCGACCAACTCGGCGACCACGCCCGGCAGGCACGGCATGATCAACCACAGCACCACGTCCAGTGACAGTATCACTAAATACACCACCGGGATCTGGAAGCAGGTCGGTTGGATTTCTTGGATTTCGCTACCGCTACCGCTTACATTCGTCAGGCATCGACAGTCAGCGTTTTTAGGAATAAGATTGAGGAACACTATCTTCGTCTTCAGAATAATTATGTGTAATTTCATCCGTATGTATGTAAGTATAATTATGTCTATATCGCTATAAGTATGTATGTACTATTTTCATTACAAGTATTTGTTTTATTATCTTTGTATATAAGGATCATTATAATTATTCCACATGTCAGTAGATATATTGTTTAATTTGAAAACTAATTACATTAAAATATCATTACACCATTTGGCACCGCTCCTACCCTTTCCACGTCACCTATTGGTTCCCTAGAATAAAATACTATTTAGTATAAAGCCCGCCAATTGTACAATTTTTTTTTTTTTGTAAAATAAAGAATTTTTAAAATAGTAACAGATTTACGTCCAAAAATGGGACGTTATTTATCGTCAGTACTTCGAAATCGCGAAGAAAATATCAGCTGTTCTATGCATTGTAATGCCCCAAGTTGGTAAAAGTTGTTTGTATTGACGAGTAAGACCAACCATTTTCTATCTGAAAGGGGGCTCTCTGCTCAAAATGGGGAACTTGCATCAAACAAAGATTGGAGTGACATTATTTTTAAACCATAAAAAACGTAGAACTAAGATTTTTTTAAAAATAAAACAAAAATATTTTTTTTTGAGTTTTTTCAGTTCTCAAAAAATGCAAAACAAATTCTAACAAGAACAAATTTCACCGATGCTTGCACTTGCCCATTAGCCCAGTTGGTAGAACGCTGGCACGGTGAGCCAGAGGTCGCGGGTTGAAGTCCCGGCATGGGTGGAATTATTAGCCTCTAAATAGGTTTTTAAAATTGTCCTCAGCACGGGTTAGGGTTAGTGGAATTTTTAGCCTCTAAATCATCATCATCATCAGCCATTTAACGTCCACTGCAGGACATAGGCCTCCTTCGTGGTTTTCATAAGCATGAGGGGTTTTGCCATAATCGCCACGCTTGGCAGGCGGGTTGGCGATCGCAGTATGCGGTTGGAATCTCAGGGAGACGCTGCTGCCCCTCTCCTGGTAATTAATTTCCTCTAAATAGATTTTAAAATTGTCCTCAGCACAGGTTAGTGCAACAAAAAGAATATAATCAAACTCTAATAAGATTTAATTTTTTCGTTGAATTACAGGTCCTTAAATATTTTCTAAAAAGGGCTCAAATATTAAATTTATACTTAAACGCTTCATAAATTATAAGGCGTTACCTTCAAGTTGTGACGTCATAATGTCATGACTAGAATGACTTCGGTGGTAGCCAATGGACTCGGAAGCGGAAGACCCTGGTTCGATTCCCAGTGCGGGCATGTACCTATGACTTTGTTTATTTTCAAAGTTACGTATATCTGCGAAATTGTAGTAGCAATACCACACGCTAACTGTGAAGGAAAACATCGTGAGGAAACCCGCGGTCTTTCCTGTGGGCTAGGCCGACTAAGCTATCAGGATGGTATCGAGGCTGGGCAAGCCTACTCCATCTAAAACAATGTCCCAGATACTGCAGCGTTTGAGTGGTTCCTTCACCCATCTAGTGTGAGTGAAGGTGCCACTGGACGCTATATAAATCACTCATTACGTAGATGCAAACGCCAAAGTTGACATGGGCTCTCCAATTTATATTAATATGTAGTTACTATCCTTAAAGTGCATGACACAGTTTTAAATTTAATAAAATTTTACATATGTGTATATACTTTATAAACTAAAAAATATTATGTAAATACAAATCATAATTTATGTCATAAAGCTTTTGATCAATTCCTACGACAACAACTTATTTGATAAATAATAATAAATAAATTACATAATTACTTCATTAAATAAAAAATATAAAAACATAAGAATAAAGGAAACCAAAAAAAAAAAAAAAAAAACACACACACACACAAGTACAGTCAATTAAATAAACCGCCCCGAGACATTTCCGACCCAAAGGTACCCATAACACTGGCAGCGTTACCGCGCTGCACAGCGAGGGATATCCTTTGCATCAAAAATGCCCCTGAGCGGTAGTCAAAGCCACGGTTCCTGAGACGATGCCCTATCTCCTTGACAAAAACTCCAATTAGATTTAAAAAAATTGTGCATGTTCGCCATTACGAACACTGTCTTATCTCAAACTGGTATGATATGTCATCTAGACTAGGACTTCACCCACGTAGAAAAACACCCAGACGGATGCAATCCGTACAAATTTAAGTACGACGGCCCCCAGCAAGAAACGAACCCACGATCGATTGATTTGTCCACGAATTGTGAACTCTTTCGGCAGAAAATTTGAGCTATGAGAAAGATGTATACTTACATCAGCTCGAGTCAAGGCGAGTATCTCATACAGATGAGACATGATTTTCGGGAAACAGCAAACCAGGCTAAGCATGAACTGAAAGTTACACAAAACCATTGTAGGCACATTGATAGGCACATAAACTGGTCTACAAAGTTTCACGAATGTTTCATGATCAAGAACAGTAATACTAACCAAAGGATTAATGCGCCTAGCTACATAGTCTGCATGGTCAAGAATACCCGCATACATCTTCAAGTAACTCAGTAGAGGCTTAATCGTGGGGTCACCAACATTATTAATGCTGGCTAAGAAATCTTGAGCATCTAAGTAAGCCTTGACTTTCTTCCTAAGCATCTTCATTCTGTAGTAAACTAGTGAAAAGAAAACAACTCTGGGAGTTTGATTAAGCTCGATCGCGACTAAAGCGAAACCTAATAGCACAATAATGAGTGGGCTATCGAGACAGTAGCTTTGCAACATGTAACAAGTCATTGACATAGCAATTCTATTTACAACGACGAATACAGAAAGTACGTTACAGATCAACAGAAGCTTTGCGTAGGTTCTTTCTGTCACTGCCGAAGTTACGTCGACCACCACATCTTCGAAATTGATGAAAAGTACTCTGACACAGGAAGTAAGAATCGTAATAACGTATTCGATGAGGACCAAACTATTGAGGATGTTCGCTGAAGGTGTATATGTCATTCTCATTAAATAGCAGAAAAAGACAAGCATTGCTATGGCAATGGAAAAGCAGTAAGTATTGACCACATAGTATAGAATTCTCGGAGTGTCGTTGCTAAGGAGGTTGTACCCAAGGATGATTCGGATAATGATGGCAGTTCGAAAAGTCCCTCGAAACGTTGAAGTCGCTTTCCCTGAGGGATGAACTTTACTAATTTTACCAAAGGCACCCATTTTATTTTATTTCATGAAAACCACCAGTACAAGAACCTGCCCGAATCGAAGTAAGAGAAGTTAGGTAAGGTGCTTTAAGTACTTTAAGGAAGTTAAGTACTTTATGAGTAGAAAAGATGATATTATCAGTAAACAAATTAACAAAATTTGCCATTGTTTGAGCAATAAGCTTTCTTTTAAAAGAGCTAGAGCCATTTGTAAATGGATTTCAAACAAAAATGTTGTTTGTCGCATGCAAACAAAAGATAAGACTCCGTAAAAGCGACAATTGGGTCGGGCCGGAATAAAGTATATCATTTAAAATAATGGCACGTTTAAAATATATAGGTATAAGATTATATTTTCCTGACGTCATCGACCCTTGACCATGGCTTGCTAGGTTGTTTAGCTCCTAAGATCGCGATTATAGAGGTATTTCGCTACCTTACGAAAGTAAAAAAATAGTACTTACAACAGTCTAATATGCCACTTCTTTTGACAGAAACTAGCAATTCAGGGAGCATTAGGTGGATAATAAAAACCATAAAATCTTAGAATTTGTTATGTATTTGAAGTCGATGGCTCAGTCACGAAACTAGCCAAGCTGATGTCGTCATCGTCCGAATTGTTTTGTTCATCTTCGCTGCTCGCTTGCTGCAATAGAAATTACAAATTTTAATAACGAAATAGTAGGATTCTATCTGTAACTATCGAAAAAACCCGAGACAAAGGCTAATCATACAATTTAGGCCGACGAACGGGCTCGTTAGAGATATAAGATATAAGTCGGTTTGGAAGTAGTGTGCATGGATTTATGAAGGTAGAATCCTTTCTATCAATATCTTCCTATCAATCAATCCGATTTTATCATGTATAGTAATTTTTTTTCTGGAACTTTTGAAAATGACTTTTCCGTTTTTAGGGTTCCTTACTCAACAAGAAACCCCCTATAGTCTTTCTGTCTGTCTGTCCGCACAGAGTGTATAAGAACTAGAGAGCGGAAATTTGTCATACTTATTTATTACGCCGACAAGTTAACGAGTAATAGGCGACGAACTTGTAAAAGGATAACTTCGTAGAAAATCCATTGAATATTACTTTGATGAAGTTGCTAGTTCTGTAAAACAAAAAAAAACCCTCTCCCTACGGAACCCTACACCGCGCGTGGCCCAACACGCACTTGGCCGGTTTTTTTAGAAATTCGTTTGCGTCGAATTCGGATAAAACTTAAAAAATCCGAAACTAGTCTATTTGTTAGCTTTTGTACATTTTATTAATTTCTGATGTGATGTCATGTAAATTTTTTAAGTATAAATTAAGTTTACACTTATAAGTGTATCAATATTAGCATGACCAGTATATCCAATAGCGTCTGGTTGGCGTACCTATAGCGGAAAACGTAGTCGCGGGAAATGTCCGACCATCATGAACTCACCTAAAATGCCAAGCGCTGAAACTAGCCAGTAGGTAGCGTCTGCTAGGCGTAGCGGAGCAAGTGATGGCTGGTGAATGATGTCATCATCACCTTCATGGACTCACCTGAAAGTAGCCAGTAGCGTCTGTTGCGCGTACCGTGGTGGCAGGCGTTGTCATCTAACCTTCATGGACTCACCTCAAACTTCAGGTCCACGCTGAAAGTGGCCAGTAACATCTGCTTGCAATATGTGATTGCCGGCGTTGTTATACAACCTTCATGGACTCACCTCAAACTTCAGGTCCGCGCTGAAAGTGGCCAGTAGCGTCTGCTTGGCGTAGCGGAATACATGATCGCGAACAATGTCATCCGACTGCGGCGGCAGCCACCCGCGCGTCGGGTGGCACAGGTAGCCTGGCTGCGGTTTCACAAGCAGCAACTCCTCCACCTCCGGCAGTTTGATATCGCAGTACTGGGGAAAGATGAGGGTTAAGACGCTAGTGTTAAGGTCGCTTTTAGTATACAGGTATTTGCTCTATTAACAAAAAGTTCAGTTGATGAATGAGTTTCAAGCAAAAAAAGCGAATCAAGATCGTAGTTTTGATCTGTTAATATGTGATGGTTACCATTGAATTGGTATTTTGAATTGAAGTGGTTACCTATAGTTAAGTTCTTGTCAAAGGGTCTTGTCCGTTGTTTTAAAATGTCTGGTTTTATGTTTAAATCAAAATTTACAGCAACAGAGCGCAGAAAAAATGAAAGAATCAAAGAAAGAATGAAGAAAGCAGAGAAAATGCAGAAATTAGACGAGTAGTACCAGTAACAAAAAAATCGTCAGACAGAAGGGACAAGGAAACGGGAAGCTTGAGTAGTGTTTACCTGATAGAAGACCTGACGCTGAGACAGTGCGATTCCCGGTCGAAATATAACGGTTCCTTCCGTCACTTCATCCTCGTTCTTATCGTTTTTGCTCACCAGAGAATTGACACCAGCTGCAACATTAGCGAAATTACGTTGTATCCGAATTCGCGATCAAGTTGTCATGTTAAACGATATGATTAGCGTGGCAAGCTGGTGAGATGAAGAAGCCCAGCCCATTCTTTATTTAAGGAAAAAGTTCTGAGATGGTGACTTTTGTTTTCACGACTTGAGTGCTCATCGCAAGACAACGCGCGACTTCGTTGTTACACGTTTTATGACGCGCATTTGTCAAAATGAGCCGCTGTTGCGCATTGTCACGGTTCGAGCACAGGACTCGTACGTATTATCTCTTCCATTTGTTCTGACTTTCAAGGAACACGTACTAAAGGAGTGATGAAAATTCAAAAGACAAAACTGTCCTTAGGCTAGATAGGGTCATCTGCTTTCACGCTGCGGCGTCCAACTGAATTGTCTTTCAGAAAAAGGGTCATACCGATAGAGATAGAAAAAAAAAAACAATTAACCCTACCTGCGCTCCTAACTCTAAAGTCCAAAGTCTGATAATTTCTGGATGATGGGTCCTTTCTTGGGTCAAAGCCGTACCTGACCCACAGCTTACGCCAAGGTCCATCGTTATACAAAAAAGCCAAACACCTCACTATCACTTTTAAGGCAGCTCTCTTTACTTTAGTGGCGTAGACAAGGGCATTGGAGGACCAAACGGGCCTCTCTTCGAATTTCTGCAATGTAAATAAAAAAAGATAGATGAGATGTGCAAGGGATGCAATACAAAATGAGTGGTACTTTTAAAGAAATAAATAATATTTTTAGTGTGTTTATGGAAAAGATTTTACCTCTTTTCAGCCTTTAAATAGGCGGAATTTAATAAAACAATATAGCATATTTATTGCCCTACAAAAGTCACCATTATCGGCATGTGCATAGCCACTACAGTAAGCACTGTTGTGGTTACTCCTAATAGGATTAACAAAATTACATTACCTTTTTAATAAGCTCAAAGTCTTCGCTCGTAGAAGGTATCATAGCTATCCTGGCCTTAAGCTTGTGTAAATCGTATTCAACAGGCTCAGTCGGAATGTCGTCTATCAAGTTGAACCGGATCCCTGCCATCTTCTTTTGACGAGAGCTCCGACTGCAGACCTTTTAAAAACAATCCACAGTTAACTGTTATGCTCTAAAAATTTAGATTTAGGCCTATCCTAGAAACCTCTAGGTAACAATAATATACAATATCAATTCTAGTAAGCATCAACCGATTCGCGACAGTACTATGTACTTATGACGTCAAAAAGTATGTATTCACAGGTAAGAATAATCTTCATCAGTCTTCAGTAGTCTCGTTTTAACTGAGACACGGGTTTTGATTTTTTTATTTATAATAATGTATTTATGTACCTCATCATCACCAGCTGCCATCACACCAAAGGCTTTCTTATCTGTGTAACGGTAGGGGAAAGGTTTTTCAAGTTTTGACAGTTGTTGAGGAAGAATGTGAGGTGGCACGGTTTCTTGATCTCTGTAACATAAAAATGTGTAGCACAGTGTCCATTAGAAAACTTTCAAAACAAACTAAAGAGGAAATGTGTTATAAAATGGGTTTTAGAACCCATGACAAAGAACATAGGATTACAAACCTGGGAATAGATGAAATTTATGCCAAAGACAGCTGTTTATGGCGTCAATGTTATCTAGTCCTAGGTTTTTACCATAGGTTTACAGCCGTTGGTCCTACAAATCACTATTAACATGATTGAGCGATTGTACATACACTTCTTGCAAATTCGGTCTAAAAAAAGATATGATTTCTTTTCCTCGGTAGCACTATCAACCCGCTTGCCGATTATGCATGGCGATTATTGCAAAACCCCTCATAGTTATGAAAACCACGAAGTAGGCCTGTGTCCTGCATAAGCAGCCTATATACGTCCCACTGTAGGGCACAGGCCTTCTCTCAGAGAGAGAGTATGGGCTTAATCACCACGTGTGCCCACCGCGGATTGGCGATTTCAAGCGCTGAGATATGTGAATAGCTCAGACACCCAGGTTTCCTCACGATGTTTTCCTTCAACGTTAGCGAATGGTATTGCTATCCATTGGTGTCCTGCAGTGGGCGTCAAATGGCTGATGATGATGATGATTAATAGGGCGAGCCTGCAGTGGTGTAGTCAGTGTGTTGAAAATAAGAAACTTAACCAAACCTTTACAGCAACAACTCTCAACCTGAAAGACATAAAAACAAAACCCTTGCCCAAACCCAGAGGATATGGAAATTACCTGGTGAAAAATTCAAGTGTGTCAGTTCCTGACGGCATGATTTTTTCCATTGTGCATTGTGTGGAGCCGTTACAGTCATTTTCTACTGGCAAGTATTGAAAATCAGACATTGCTGCAATGTAAAACAAAAAAAATATATTTACTACAAAGTTATTATGAAAAAGACACCACTAAACTAAAAATATATATTATATCCTTTTTTCCCTAACTACTTGAAAGATGTCCATGTACATGAGAGAGCTATAATATTAACTGACTTAAAAGATGACACAGAGCAAGCAGCCGCCAGAGGCATTTGCTGCGTGAAACTACTGTTTCTGTGGATTTGCTTCACCCGAGATTAATAATGCTCCAGTTTGGGGTACTTGAAAAAATGAAAAACATATTTACCATCAAATTTATACATTTTTGTGACTCTCCCTATGACAGTGGTAGAAACCACTTCCCGCTTTATCTCATTATTCACCATGGTCTTCTTTACTCTAACCTTTATCAGCACACCGGCATTCTTCTTGTTTTCACTATAAATCTTGTTTATCAGAGGTTTATCAGGTTGAAACGAGAGGCCTAGGCGTTTCTTGTTGTTCCCACACACCTGAAAAGCAAGTATAGAATCGAATCCATGACCTCTGTTTCTGGAAGCAAAGCGTGATACCAATACACCAACGAGGCATTCGAAATAAACAAAAGAAGACTACAAAATATTGAAATAGCGCCAAAGTAGAATCAAAAATAAGCCACAAACCTCAGAAATATTTTTAATGCCGCCTAAGCATTGTATGGCCTTTTCATCATTTTTTACGATTCCTGGGAACAGCACACCTACTACTTTGCGATCTGCATTCATCTTTATCTCATCAATTGCCTTTTACTATACTTTTAGTATAATATCTCGAAAAAACTAACAAAACCAAAGGTTATGTTAAATGCTGAACACTTTTTTTAAAGCTGACTTGACAGATCGCTGACAAGCGCAGAATAATACTGACATGTAGTGACAGACAGGACAGAACCACAGAACCTAGGAACATTTTTAAAGCAATAATGATTTTAAAACGCAGTAAGATGGAGTTATGCTTAGACATACATGATTACTCGACGCGCCGCGCGGCCGCTCCATCTTCCGAGAGAAAGCCGCATCACGGCGAATCTCACGTAGCGCCGTTGCTCCTTCCTGTCCATGCCGTTTGAGGCATAGGCAAAAAATTTAAAAACAATTCGTGGGATCTACCAAAAACCAATAATTGCATGGGGTAAAGCAGAGACCAAGGGGATGTTTCATAGACCTACAATTCTTGGTTTACTATGAAAATAGGCGGTTTTCTTTCTGACTATTAAAAAAAATTCACATACTTATTTCGTGTCTCACACACACGTAGGTTTCCGCAAAATTTCAAAAGTATCGATTACTTTACTCGATACCAGGGGAGGCAATAACGCACGTCCCAATAACGCACACCCCGATAAAGCACACCCCGATAATGTACAGCCAATAATCCGTACACTTGTACGCGGATTATTGGCTGTACACTATCGGGGTGTGCATTATCGGGCTGTACAAAATCGGTACGGGGCAATAATCCGTGTCCAACCATAGAAAAGAAAATCACTTGATAGAGTGGTGCCTCGTTTACAGAAGCTATTTTGATTTACTTATTTTCAAAGCTGCGTTCATAATAAATATAAAATAATTGTCAGACATGTTTCTGTTTACGCATCAGATTAACTAGGTATTTTAAAGTTAGTATTTTTATACGTAAGCTGAGAGATAAGTAAGCGTAAGACAAACAATATCAACCGGATTATGGTTGGAGACAAGTTCTCAGACTAAGCTTCGTGTGACTGCTAAGGCTCGTGGTGGTCCATCTTGAACGAGAGCGTTCCGTAAAGGATTATCCATATTACAATCTGTGATTACAATGCGGTGCCGGTGACGTGCTGGCACAACGGTACAGACTCAAAAAAAACTTTAAATACATTTACATGCATAAAAGCTATCGTAAAAAATGGCCGATGTAATTAATCTTAATTTTCTTTTTTGCGTACTTCTTTGCACCTAAATTAGGTATGTATATAATATTTTGCCCCTACACACTTACATACAATGGAAATGTGGGAAAACATTTTTTCTATTTAGGGATTCGTTTTCGAAAATTAAATGTTTAGCTTTGAAGCTCATATTTTGGTTCCAGTTGGGCGCCCCATCTCCCGAATACAGGGTTAGAAACGTGAAAAAATGTAAAATAGTGGCACACAATAATAAACTTAAAAGGAAAACTATCACGGCTAAGTAGGCTTTACAAGTTAAAAGGCGATAAGGATAAAGTTGTTCTGACCGTACACTAGTTTTATGTTTAGGTTAAGATATCTTATAAACTTACAAAATTTCAGATGAAATCTAAGCTAGTCTTTACTCGGCTTCATGCCTGACCAGTAAGCTCTCACCTCCATGGATCAGTTCCTAAATGGTTGAAAGCAAAACTCTGTGAAATTATAAGTAAGGATAGTCCGTTGGCACCTATTCTAGGGTAGTTAAATTACACTGTTCTTTATTAAATAGTCTAGTTTCTTTCTTAGGGTATAAAATACTATTACCATGGTTTCTTTACAAATGTAGTAGTAATAGAAGGTAACTAATGTTTTGGCATTGCAAGTTGTTGATTGCACTCATGATGGGTTCTTGTACTCATGCCAAGTTATGTTTTAGATGTAATAGGTATGATTTGAGAAAAGATTGGCGTTCTTTTTCTGCCTTTTTCTCCACAATTCAACCATAGGGCAGTGGCTCACATTGTACCTGGACATTTAACAAAGGGAATCTAAATGATTATTTTCAGATAAGTTTCTGATTTCCATCAACATCAGAAGAGTAGCCTGTGAGCAAATTAATACAATAGCTACTCAAGCGAATTATTGTTATCTGGCTCGTATGTAAGGATATGGACGAGTTTATTAGCAGAGTTAATGAATAAGAAAGTATGACAGGCATCAACCAGAGTGCTCGTGATAGACTGGTGAAGATAATTGCGGCACGAGAAACTATCCTTATATTGTTCACGTTTGAAACTTCACAGACAACTCAGCAGCTGCTACATGTAGGTTCATGAACCTAGCTCATCTCTCCATTGATAGATTTGGCACGGGAACCGGCTACAGGAAGGATGGCGGCGCCGGGATGAAGGCGCAGGCAACGAAACTTGGTTTCGGGCATTTTAATTTAGGCATTGCGATCAGTGTGGCGCCGGATTAAGAATAGCGTCACTCCATTTCCGTCCGTGGATGTCGTAGAAGGCGACTAAGGAAATAAATTACCAGGAGACGGGCAGCAGCGTCTTCATGAGATTCCAGCCATATACTGCGATCGCCAACCCGCCTGCCAAGCATGGCGATTATGGCAAAACCCCTCATGGTTTTGAAAACCACGAAGGAGGCCTATGTCCTGCAGTGGGCGTCAAATGGCTAATGATAATGATGATGATGATTGCGATCAGTTGTAATGGCTGACACGCCGGCACCCACAAGTAATCTGTTTCTCATACTGAAAAACGCGTCTTTCGTTTAGAGTACCAGCTGAGCTAAAGCCGTCAATCACTTTGAAGAAGAATAGCTACCCATTAATAGGGATTTGTTATTTATTACTTTGTGCGTCACCCTTTTCGAAGTTCAGAAATTACATTCGGTTTTTTTAGTTGAATGAATAAATGTGAAAAACAAGCTAGATTATGGAATAAATTTCTAAACGAATCCTAAGCGCAACAGCGGATTTCATGTCTAGTAAAATGCGCTAAACATATGTGAACGGGGCACCGACATGGACGCCAATTATTGGTCGTACAAAATCGTGCGTGCATTATCGGTCCGTACCGATATTGCGCGACCCGATAACGTACGGGCAATAATGCACACCCCAATAATTGGTGTCCCTTGGGCACGCATTATCAGGGTGTGCATTATTGGCTGATGATATCGGGGTCACAGATTATAGTGACCCCGATACTATCAAAAGTACGATACCTGGATTTTAAGTTATTTGTAAGTGTTTTATAGGTACTAATAGGTTGTGTTTAATATTAATTCTAAGATTCTAAATTTGTTATTTACATTATTCTCAAAGTCTAGCCTCCTCAGTCCTGACCTTGAAAATAACAATGGTCTTCAATAATTGTTATTTTCAAGGCCAGGACTGAGGAGGCTAATACTTGCACACCATAACCGATAGAGCATGCATGTTCTTTTCAGTTACTTTACCTGCTACTTTAATGTGTTTACCATGCTTAAAATGTTTTTATCTTTATCTTATGAGAGAAGGCCTGTGCCCTACAGTGGGACGTACCTACCTATATAGGCTACTTATGATTGCCTGCCCCCCTGAACAAAATCTTGGCTATGCAGGTAGATATACTTACAATTAAAGTAATACGAGCTTAATGTAAGTATACCAAAAACAAATATAATTAGGTAAGTACACTAATAGCGACCTTGCTGAACCCAGAGAGAATCAGCGGCTTTAGGTAAACAATGACTTTACCAGTGATAGTTGGTTGTTTGATTCCGTACCCGAAGACTGGAAGACCGTATTACTAAGACTTCACTGTCCATCTATCTGTCTGTCTGTCCGTCTGTCCGTCTGTCCGTCTGTCTGTCTGTCTGTCTGTCTATCTGTCTGTCTGTCTGTCTGTCTGTCTGTCACCAGGCTGTATCTCATGTATCTCGTGCGTGATAGCTAGACAGTTGAAATTTTCACAGATTATGTATTTCTGTTGCCGCTATAAAAAAAAATACTAAAAACAGAATAAAATAAATATTCAAGGGGGGCTCCCATACAACAAACGTGATTTTTTGCCGTTTGTGCTCGATATTAATAACGGCAACAGGGAGACGCTTTAAATATTCAAATGTTGTATAGATAATTGACGACTGTATTTTCGCCGGTCCGATCTTTAAAGGGCTCTCTATCTTTGGAACCGTAATAGGTACCTAGCCAGTTAAAATTTTTACAGAATATGTGTTATTACGATGGATTACCTAACAAATAATAAAATTTAAAAAACAAACGGGCCTCCATACAACAAACGTGTTTTTTCGCCGTTTCTTCGTACAAACGGTAATACCTACATACAGGCATCAAACTTGGCGTGATTGTGGGACTATTATATACATATTCTAACGACAAATAATAAAAAACGGCCAAGCGCTTGTACGGAACCCTCGGTGCGCGAGTCGACTCGCACTTGGTCGGTTTTTGTAACGTCCTAGTTTTTTTAATCTCTCCAAAATTTGAATTTACCCTTTTCAACGATTCAACGCGCAATAAATCATTCAGAGGCATTCTGTTGGGATCCATCATAATTTCCAAAAAATAAGATGTGTAAATCCTACTATTATATCTATATATAATCCTATATATACATATATATACATATGTATAATCCTAATACTATATATAATCCTAATATTATAAATTTGAAAGTTTGTGAAGACTTTTGGATGATTGTTACGCAATCACGCAATAACGGCTGAACGGATTTACACGAAACTTGGCGTACAGATAGACAGAGAACCGGAATTGAGACATAGCATTCCTGATATCCCGGTAATGCGCTCACGTGGGATAATATTTATTTTAAGTTTAAATTCGATGGCGTTGTGCAAGAATCGTATAAACGGCTTCTATAGCGGTACGACGTTCGCCGGGACAGCTAGTAAGATATACGATAAGATTTAAGATATATATCTTACTTAATGTAATATGTGTCAAAATTTAAGATAAGAATATTGTTTATTGTACACCGGAAAAAAACACAAAATACAATTAGCGGCCTTATTGCTAAAAGCAAGTAACCTTCAGCAATTTTCCATTGTAAGGTTCCAGACAACCTTACGATGCAAAGTTGCTGAAGGAAATGAGCAAGACGAGTACATAGTCGGTGCTGATTATTGAATACGTACCTACGTGTTTGACAGTTAAAGTGTTTTTTTCGTAATCCAACCCAGTGGAGACCACAGATTAAAAAGAAAAAAAGACAAGTCTTTTAAGTGGAGACTTAAATAATAGGGGCGTAGACGTCTATAAAATAATAACAGTAATTTTTTTGTTTATTATTTGTCCCGGAATTTACCCCAACAAACTGGCAACCCTAACGCTTACCCTCTCAGCGGTTGCTAAGCAACGGATGGCCACTAGCCTTCCACCCCCGCCCTCCCATACTCTACCTACCACCTCACTTTTGAAGTCAAAAGCTGAGGGTGGGCTCGTGTCACGTAGAGGCCGATGTGGGTAATTACACAAGCGGTTGATGGGGAGGTTGGAGTGGCTCTGCTTATACGGAGTGCTAAATACAATTATTGAGATACGTTGGCTGAGGAAGGGATGGAGGTACCACTGTATGGTGTTACAGTTACGTAAGCTGAGTAAGAAGCACGTAAATACATACATGAACTCAAGCCTGCATTTCAGAGAGGTAGGCAGAGACCATGGTTTGCCACTTGCCACGATCCTAACAAACCTCTTTCGCTTCATCAACATTCGAGTACCTTTTATCTTGCCCTTCGCTGATATTCGCTCTATTTGGTCCTATATAGGTGGCATGGCTTATTTATTTTTACACAACCGCCCAACCAAAAAAACCGGACAAGTGCGAGTCGGACTCGCCCACCGAGTGTTCCGTACAAATTTGTAGGTACATATTATAAATAATTCAGGAATCGTGTCTCGCGGTTTTTTCCGAGGTTTTCCCAAACTTCAAAGGCTTATTTTTTATGATTTAATTACAAATGTATAGTTTTCAGATTTCTCCCTCTACTTGTAGTATAAGACGATATCACTTGCTAAATTTTAATTAAAAATTTAAATTTTATAGCTCTGGGTCAACGGAAAGTACCCTATGATTCCTTTGAGTGTCGATATAAACGTTTTTTGCGGCATAAACGGCCGTATCTTTTTTTGACAGCTTCAAGGGACTGCAGACCTGAGTAGGTATATAGTTTTAATTTCAAATCCTACTCCACGCATTCCTGAGATAGAGGGTATTGACACAAACAGACAGACGGACGGACAACAAAGTGATCGTTACTGTGATTTTCTATAAGGGTTCCGTTTTTTCTTTTGAGGATCCTGACAAGGTGTAATTTTTTTTTTCAGGGTTCTTTATTATTTTTGTTTTTGTATTCCACCATAACTTTTATACCTAGGTATTATAAACGCTTAAACCGATTGAAGTGCTATGTTAGTCAGAAATTGGGTTTTAGGGTTCCTAACACGAAGGGTGCTAACGCGGGACCCTATTACGGTTTTTTTTTTCATGAGGCAGCTAGTTGAAATTATCACAGAATACTATAAGTATGATAAGTATGTGTTGTTATGTTACCCGCGCGAAAGTGTTATTTTTTAGTGTTTTTTTTTATTATTTAGAGCTACAACCCCTATTTTAAGATCCCCTACACAAATTTATATTTGTATGTTTTTCTTTTTTTACTCGGATGCAACTTTTGCACAATCAGTACATAATATCATTGAATTTTATTTTTCCCTACTTAAAATTCAATGGTAATATATTTGTTTTTTATAATTTGTTACCTACCTTAATCAATTATCATTACTTTAAGTTTGATGTATTTATCAGTACCTACTATTAACTGTTGTGGAATCTATTAAACACAATAAAAACAAAATATCTACGGTGACACGAAACTCTCGGTGCGCGAGTCCAATTTCAACTTAGCCGGTTTTTTAGTAGACAAAGTGACTATACATTTTTATACTTATTCACGAAAAAATCCAGTTTTTTTACCAGTCATATCAATCAGATATAACAAATTTTATTTTATACTATTTACCTATACATATCTATTGATTTATATTCGGCAATCAAGAGCTATAACAAATTTGCACAGATATCTATCATATGCACAGATATCTATCATAAACCTAAGATAATAAATTGTCTTAAGTTATCCACCTAGGCAGATTGAGGTATAGTGATTTATTTAAGGTATACCTACCTACCATAAATAAATATTCATCTCTCTTGTGCCGATAAATCGGGCTCTCTTCCAGACAATCGGATCCACTCTCCGCGCGTTGGCAGGCTTAAGAGGAATTGATTCAATTCCCAACGGGAAGGAGGGGCACAACATAGTGATGACGACAAAAGGACCGCACACCGACTATTGTGGCTATTAATGGTGCTAACTAGCGCCACCAATGAAAAAAATCATATTTTCTCATTTAGTACACATTTTTGCATAGTGTTCCCTAAATTCAGTGCCCGGCATTTCGCAGGTTTGCCGGGTATGGAACATCTATTGATTTAGATAGGGATATAGTTATAGGTACTTATTTTGTAAATACTTAAACAATCAAACTTGTTCTCGAAACGGGATAGTCGGCCCATAATATTGTAGATAGAGCGGTAATTACAGTGTTACGTAGGAAAGTCACCAATTATTCCATCGACAAAGTTGATAATTTTTATAGACTACTGTGTTAGTGCCCTTTTAATGCTAAACAATAATGTTACTTCCATTTTCCCGAAAGAAAACTCCATGTTGTTTGGAGCGCAGAACATTTTCACGTATCGGTCTTACTCAGCCCTGCCACATGCGCATGCGCAATTCCCCTAGAATCAGCCCAGCTAGCGAGCCCAAGCACTGGTCAGTACAGATAGGGGCCAGCTAATTTACGCTGGTTTTAGGTTCCGTATCCAAACGGGATCCGTTTAATATGCCTACGACGTCTGTCTGTTTTCCTCATTGTATGTCTCATACACGTCTGAAAACTGTAATATTTTTAAGGAATATTCGTTATTTGGCGTATG
Source organism: Yponomeuta malinellus (assembly GCA_947308005.1). Classification (NCBI taxonomy): domain Eukaryota; kingdom Metazoa; phylum Arthropoda; class Insecta; order Lepidoptera; family Yponomeutidae; genus Yponomeuta; species Yponomeuta malinellus. The sequence continues at coordinate 6,399,513 of OX370998.1, read as the reverse complement.
AATAGTAAAAATTAAGAAAATTAAAATCACCATACATGATAACTGTTTTAATGATTCTTAATTTGGGGCCTAGCCGCGGAAAAGAAAGCCTGTCGCCATATCCTTATAAAATAATACGAAATGATCGGAAAACACCAAAATGAATGAAAGAAAACACATTTTGAATGAATGAAAGAATAACCATTTATTGCCAAGAACAAAGATTTTTCACACTTGTACACTAAATTACTTGCAGAAGATTTAAAGTGGAAGAACTTGACAACAGGACTAACGCTCAGCCTGTGCTGAGAGATGCTAGGCGTCATTACTCGTTTGATAGCTCCAATGCTGTGCAACAAAACCACAGACAAAACTGTAGATACTGATGACTGTTATGACTATTGATTACCGTGCCCGGGAATATTGTCAATAAGCCCGGGCATGAGTGTGACACCAACAAAAGCGCGCGCCACGCTAGCTGGTTGGATTCCTCCCGCGTAGCGTATTGTTAGAGACCCACTAGCGCACTTTTGTTGTTACCTACCACAGTCGTGTCCGGGCACTTTGGAAATACTGCAGGGCACGGTACATAAATGAACTCATGACTGAGTAGCAGTAGATACCTACCTAGTTTCTTACTCACAGGACTTCTGTTGTCTGAACACTGTGGTGGGCGGCCGCCCACCCTCGGCTCTTTAGGCTAGGTCCTTTAAGTGTGTCAAGTTAGAAGTCCTTTTAAAGATGACTGGTGATGGCTTTTCTCTGGATGATTTACATCCACATCGACCTTTACATCAGTAAACTGTACATAGTAATGTTAGATTAGATTAGAACACTTTATTGTCCACACCAGAAAACAAAATACATTAAAAGGCTTACATGTCTAACGTTGTGGACGACTTTGCAACTAAAACGTAAAGCTTGATGTGCTATCGAATGTACCTACATACAGATTCATGATTAGCAAGGCGTAAACTGATACTCTACTGTCTATAGCGGACTGACCTAAATTTTACGGATAATTAGTAAATAGATAACAATAGAAACTAGATGAAGACTGATCATCCCCTGATGATAAATCAAGATGATATAATCATCAATCAATCTTGATGATATGATTTATAATACTATGTAGGTACACAACAAGTTCAGAAGTTGTCTCTGCTCACCCTTACGAAGGCATGGGCGCAAGTTTGGATCGATGGACGCAAATATCCGTGATGAATAAAGATAAAGTGATGAATAGTTTATGTCGCCTTCTCAAAGGCGCTTAGCTACCAAAACAGAGGTCGTGGGTTCGATTTCCATTGGGGGCCGCCGTACATTTGTACAAATGGCCTCAGTCTGGGTGTATTTTCATGTTTGTAACGTCCTTGCCTGGTTACCATAGTGCAGGGTATCCTAGTTTGGGACCAGGTCAAGTGATTGTATTGTGTGGAAGCTGAGATCTATGAAAGAAGTGTGGAAGTTAATTTTTATTTATTTAAAGATACTCGAGTACCCCTACAATAGCAGGGAGAGACTGGATGCGAAAAGCCCAAGACCGAAGCTAATGGCGTGCATTGAAGACTCTACACTCAATGCTGAGTAGGTCGAAGAACGTTTTATCAATCCTGCAAGAAACAGTTTTCAGGTTTTGCATTATTTCTACAAGGCTACTTCTAACATTGAGATATACAATTGGCGGTCTTATCGCTTAGAGCGATCTCTTCCAGAGAACCTTTGGATGGAGTGGATTGCAGCAAGAATATAGTCGGTAGATGGAAGAACAAAAAAAAGACAATATGAAATATAATGCTATGTGAAGTAACAAATTAGCTTGGGTAAAAACTAAATAATAAATAATCAGGTAAGTTTTTTCCAAATCCCTGAAGCTTTGGCAAGATTTATTCATCCCCGAGCTCGTGCTTCACGGGTAATCCGCTAAGTGCAGTAGCAGGCTCCATCGTGTGGTGAGTTTTAGCTCTCATATAAAAGCGTTCGGTCCCCGCGACGGGCGTGTAGTGCTCACACAACCGCGCTCTGTGCTGCGTCCAGCCAATCTCGCGCCTGAATCAATTGCGATAACGCACGAAAACTCGATTTGTGATTTGTGATCGTGAAAAAATTGTTTGGAAATAAAAAGTAAGTTTTAATAAAAACATCTGAATAAAATTACAGGTGCATTATCATCAAGATGGTTTACAATCTCTTGATATGATCCATTTAACTTATCTCGTATATATTTTCATACATACTTTGTTTAACTCATACAGCGTGTAACAAAATGAAAAAGAGGGGTTCTGTTCATCAATACAAAAGGAAAACTTATCAGAGTAAAGTTACTACCTACGGCACTAAAATATGGATATGAACCATCATATAACTACATTTTAGTGCAGCACTTTACTATGGAAAAGCTCATAAAATATTTTTGCTACTTTGAAGGTTTCCTCATAGTAAGAGTTGCTCGCATTGACGAGTAGAAAACGGGAAGGATTTTCGGATGTATGAAGATTTTGTTTCAGTGAAACAAAATTTGTATGAAATTATATCCCGGAAAAGCTAAATGGAGATTGTATTTCAAGATATTACAAAGTGGTTTTATATTGATTGATGGTGGATTCATAAAAAAGCTACCCAGACATTGTATTTAGTTACGTAGAGCTGCACAATCTATCCTAAAGAAGCAGAGTAGGTAATTTGAAGATAATTTGGTAACACAATAATGCTGGCAGATAACAAGGTCGCTCGATTTTAATAATAACTGTACAATCATGAAACAATTTAGTCAAGGTTTTGTTTAACATACATACTTGAATCTATTTTATCAAAAATATTCCGACGAAAATCTGCACAATCTATCCTAAAGAAGCAGAGTAGGTAATTTGAAGATAATTTGGTAACACAATAATGCTGGCAGATAACAAGGTCGCTCGATTTTAATAATAACTGTACAATCATGAAACAATTTAGTCAAGGTTTTGTTTAACATACATACTTGAATCTATTTTATCAAAAATATTCCGACGAAAATCTGCCCCTCAACTCCCTTTCTCTATTCCTTTGGTTACCAATTATAATGTTCACACGTCACAACACACCAAAAAGTTTACGTCTTCACGAAATTATTTCGGCAGACAATGATTTGCCACAAAATTAATACAAGAGGAAGCTCTTCCTATAATTCGTAGGTACCTTCATAAGTCCATTACATACAATATAATAGAGATAGTACGTACAAGAGCCCCGGAAACCGTCCCATTTCCGAGCCCCGGCTGCAAGGAGCAAGTTCGCAAGGACTCCAATTAAATAAATAAGCAAAATGGCACGTTCAAAGACTCAGCTGAAGAAGGGGGATTTCAAGAGTTACCTATTTTATCGAATATGCTGTTGGACTTGGCTCAATATCTCCATATTTTCTAGCTTCAGAGTACCTGCTTAGAACTTAGAGCTGAAGCTATAAAAACTGACTCTACCAATCCATAGTCATTGAGTTTTTTTGGGTTCCGTAAACAAGGAACTCTCATAGCTGCGCGATTTCCGTTCCTTCACCTGTCTGTCTGTAAGGAAAACTATCACAGCTAAGTAAGCTTTACAAGTTAACGAGTAATAAAATCGACCAACTTACAAAAGGAAAACTTCATACAAATTACTTTAATAAAGTGATAAAGTAATCGTTCTTAGTTAAACCTCAATTAATATGAACTCAATAAAAAAATAATAACCCCTCCTTCTAAGTATATGTTGACGGCCAAATACCTTACACGCGTGGCCAGTTTCTTTATTTTATTTTCCAGCAATTTTTTATGGGGCAAATAAAATACTTACCAAAATCTAGTTTATTTTTCTGTCCAATATGCGTAGCTTTCTTGTCAGGCGTCAACACCCTGTATATCCGAGAAACTTACCGCGTAACTATTACAACTGATACGTTTTATAATAACCACGCTATCAAAAAATTATAATTGATACGTATAATTGCAATTGAACAGGTTCAGTAGTTCACGTCGCGGTGGCAGGAGTTTAAGGTCAAACACTTTCAATGGAGCGATATACCTCGGTTGACAATGAATGATCAACCAATTATACAGGGTGTCTGCCTTGAACTTAATTCCTTATTGCACGCTTCTTGTGGCGAACCTAATATGAATAAATACGAATAGTAAAGTAAAATACGAGCAATAAAAAGGTAAAGCGCAATGTACGGTGCATTGTACATAGTAGAGCTGAAGCTTGTGTGAATCAGCGGTCATTGTTCGCACTAAGTTGCATTAGGAAAATATATTGTTTTCTTATAATTAATAGACAATTTGTGTTCCTGACCGACGGCGGTAATAGGTACGTACAATATCATCGGACAGTCCTATTTTCATAATTATACTCTATTGTTGCAGAATAGACTAAAGGGTAGAACTACAGGGTAACCCCCTTTAGTTCTACCAACTACTTTTACCTACTGTGAGATCAGTTCAAAATATCAAGCATCAACATTTAGTAAGCCATTGAGCCATCGATCCATTGAAGCCATTAGTTAGAAGCCATCTAGTTAGAACTGATTTTTTTTCGCGATTTTAAAGTTTATCTAACAATAAACGTAGTTCGAATTAATCAACTAAATTACAATAACAAGTATAAATCGATGGTATTGAAGAGTAGCACAACCCCGGACCTTTGTGCAACACACCCTATCACGACATCAAATTAATCCGGCGAAAATTCAGTGTCTAGCATCCCGATTGAGGCCTGATTAAGTTACGCCCGGAGTTTCTGCCGTATACACCACAGCTATACACCGTTGCAACAAATTACGCAAATTACCAGTCTGACAGGCCCAGTCGGCACCAGGTCAACCTTTACACTTTTGTTGCAAAGTCGCTTGCAACGTACCTGACTACAGATGCACTCTAGTCAGGTACGGTAAAGGTGTAAAGGTTTATGTGCTCTCGGCTGGTGTACATGGACAGGAAAAAAAAAACTGGTGAGTTAGCAACAGGAGTTGGATTTTCCACAACTAAACTGCTCTCAGATAAACCGGTTGGGGAAAAGCCGCTGTCATAATGCTCGTAGTGTAGTAAGTGATACGAGTCAGCGTATGCGTAAGGGAATCCCCAGACCGTGGACGGTGTTTCCTTAAAAGCCGACCTTAAGGCCGACATATATTTTAAAATTAATTATTTTGTGTTTTATTTACTTCAACACCAATAACCCCTCCCCGTATGCGGGCCCTGATCTGCCGTAATAACACACATTCTGTGAAAATTTCAAACAATTACGTTACAGGAGAGAAAAAACCATTTAAAGGTCAGACAAACAGACAGACACACGTTGTAGGCACAATAATAGGATCTTATTGGCACCGTTCTAGGTTACAGAACACTAAAGTCTTTTATTGACGCCATGCAATTTGTTGTACAATCGAGAGATTGGCAAAATATCTTAATGGGATTATTGTTTTAAAATTTAATTAAAATATGCTAAGAATGTCTGAACGACATTGACGGTAAAATATAACATCCTTGTATTGACAAAGCATTCTATCGCGGAATTTTAGTTCAGTGCCACAATTGCGGAAAAATAGGATTTTATTCACAGAAGTGAATCAACGGTAAATATTAGGTAGGTACTGAACAAAATGTCATAGTATTGTAAATGGGGCATTTCTTGTAACGCAATATGGCGTGAATTTAATGACTTTCATTAAAATTTAACACAATTTAAAAGAAAAAACTTAATAAGGTATTACCTACTGATGCAATTTTCCCTTCGTTATCGAAGCGCTTTTACTTCGACTGAAATTACACTGAGGGCTCAGGTACCAGCCAAAATTTATTATATTAAGCTATTTATATTTTTTTAATTCATAATAATAAATAATAATAACTTCCACGTATTATAATTATTATATTTTTTTATTTACTACTGTTATATATTTACAATGTATGCCACGTCTGGGCGTAGAACCCAACATATCGCATATTTCATAAAATACTGTTATTTACACAACTGGTTTTCGAGATGCGATGTCTTTTGCCAAAGAGATCAGAGAAGAATTTAATTTTGAATCGGATGTGGTCACGGATTTTCGAGTTGTAACCAGACTGTAACACAATTTTATCGGATGTGTCAGTTATTGTTTTATTTAGTTTTGTTAAATAACAAGTTTGTTAGCTTTATGCTTTAATCACATACTTTATTTCTATCAAGCAGAATTCAAGAGACGAGGTCCTAAGAACTTATATTACTACTACTACACATCACAGTACCTACTAACTACTTGATATTATAATAGTTATATTCCCAGTACTGACACAGTTATACGCACGCAGTTCAGTGGGGGTATTTTATTCTTGTAGAGCTATAACTACAGATCTACTTATAAATCAGTGAGGTGTTAAGTGTGTGGGAGATCCAATGGCCCTCCTTTTGAATTATGTATGCTTTCTTTATCGTCGGCATAGTAGGAGAGCTAAGGTGGAGGAGCAACGGGCGTTTATTTTGAAGAACCCCGTAACAAAAGATCAAATGCAAGATTTGACATTATTACTTCTAAGCTTCTGAAGAAATCGCCAATGTCCCATAACATCAATTCATAATAATAGTATTTTTAGATGAGGAATTAGGTATTTAACAGTCAAAATAATATAACGATTCAGTGACAAATGGCATACGCGGCACTCCAGTGACCTACTCAAGGAATCGCGTGAACACACTTTATCATTCGCTGCTCTCGCGTTTGGCAATGTCTGTGGTGTTGTTAGAATCCTTTGGTCTTACTCGCGTTCTGGAGGATGGGGGTCCGAATATGAAAAGGTTCTTACCTTTTCATATCTTTTTATATTCGGACACCCACCCCCCAGAAATTGGGTTAAAATAAGGCTCATTGTCTTGAAAATAACAATGGTTTTCAATTATTGTTATTTTCAATTGTTATTTTCAAGGTCAGGACTGAGGAGGTTAAGTACTCTCGTTAGTTTTATCATTGGTGATTGGTATGCATTTTCCAGTAAAGAGTGCTATAAATATAAAATATGCAGTGCGTTTTTATAGAAGCATTCTGCGAAGGAGGGACTGAGATTTTTTTTAATAGCTGTTCTTTTCAGATGTTGGGTATATTTCAATAATTACAACTAGTTTCTATACTTATTTGAGTGTGTTTGCGATGGCGATCGACCGGACAGCGGTAAGGTCTACGGCTAACCTCGCACCACTTGCCTGCAGCCGCTTCGGCGCCGAATGTTGCGCAAGCGCAGCCGCCGTTCTCTCGGCATTGAACGTGCGACGGGCAAGACAAACGCCGCGTATAGTACAGCCGACAGCACGTGGATTTTTACATTTGTCTACTAAATGGTAGTTACGTTAAGGGCGACTTTGCAACAAAAATGTAAAGGTCGAATTGCTGTCGACTGTACAACAAAGTTTAGTTTGGGTCCCAAATCCTGCAGACCTAGTACCTATTAGTCTACGAACTATTCGTTTTTGTGTGGTATAATGTATTTTCTATCTTTCTCATAACAATAACTCTATTATTTATAGAGATATGGTGATAATAATAATATTAAGTTTGTATGAACTTTTATCATTTTATACCTATTATAGGTATTTTTGTCTGATTTTGGCAATAAAATAACTTTTACTTACAAATATTACTTATCGAACGTGTGCCCGATAACGATACCACGTTTAGGAATCTAATAATCTAATGTTTACTTTATGATTAAAGAATATTTCAGACAGTTAACTATCACTGGTACAACCAGAGATATAGCTTTTTTGTTGGGTACTTGCTCGAAAACCAAGCGAACAGTGTACCTACCGGTAAGGTAGCCGCAACCGGTGTCGATTGTACCATTTCGTAATCGTTATAATATTCTACATGATTCAAGGTCTGGCCATGTCGGAGCAGGACCTCAAATGCAACTATGGTTTGTTTTTACATATAGTTGTCTGCTTTATTTGACCACGTTTCTTTATAGTTTACCTAGCTACTATCGTACGTTTGAGTACATTATTTTTCAGCAGTCAAACCATTTTTTTTTATATTGATTATGAAGATTACTGGAGCATGTTCTTTTTTCTGGCGTGTAATAGGTACCTACAGAAAGTTGTAAAGCTTATATTACCGTTGCAGAAGGCACTTACTTCACCTATTTCGTAGTTTATTTCTGTAGTTAATTTAGTTTCTGTTGTTTTAATTTGCTCTGTGACTAGTATTTGTACATAGTAGGCATGACTTTACTTCGTATAAATTATAATTTATTTATTCATTGCCTTAACAAAACTCATGTCTAATTCTCTCCACAGAAACGATGGAGAGCAAAGATTTCACGGACTTCGCGAAGTCCATGGTGGACTTCATCTCGGATTATCTAGAGAACATTAGAGACAGGTAAGCACAACAGCTCATATCGACAAACGCTCACCGATCAAATAAAAAGATAGGCTTCCGCGAATGTATAATTTAATTGTACACCATTGAAAACTAGCATCGTTTTTAAGCCGAGACAAGTTTGCTACCAGCTCAACTGAACTTCTCTGAATGGTGGCTATTCACCTTATAGAAAAGTAATCTTAGACAATCTAAATTTATAAACATAAACATTTTAAACATAAACATAATCATCATGTCAGATAAACTACGGACTAGTTATGTTAGCGTTACGCTACGCTTACACGGCTTTGAAAAACTGCTTTCCTATTCTGTTACTTTCCAGCCGGTGAATTTTCTATACCGTCCACTTTGAAGTGTCAAAATATGCATCTAGACAGTAAGGAGTAGGTTAAATTGAAAAAATCCTCTCGTTGGTACCTTACATAATCATGGCGCTTGACTTGAGGCCTAATTAGCACGGAATTTGACAGATCAATATAGGAGCAGAGCTCTAACAATCATGAAACAATTCCAGACAAGTAGTCCCGTCAGTGCAGCCGGGTTACCTACGGCCGCTGGTCCCAGAGCAAGCTCCGCAGCAGCCCGAGCACTGGACGGCCGTTATGGCCGACCTGGAGCGCGTCATCATGTCTGGCGTCACGCATTGGCACTCGCCGCGTTTCCACGCCTACTTCCCCACCGCCAACTCGTACCCGGCCATAGTCGCTGATATGCTGAGTGGCGCCATCGCCTGTATTGGCTTCACGTGGGTAAGAACTCGCGAAAATTGCGTTTAATTTAGTAGAAGAATAGTACGTCATTCAGAACTCTTCAAAACGCGATCGACACTAACAAAACGCCAAGTATAACTTTATGTACAATCACGTAGTTTATAGGAATGATCGGATCCACTGCCAATGTCATTGCCTTTCGTTCACGACGTAACATTGACATGTAGCTTGAACAAGGAAAACCACTATCATGTGTTATGTCAACGTGTGAACTACTTTATTAATTGCCTTTAAGGTCAAATACAGTGTGTTAAAATACTGTCGTCAGACCCGAAAGCTACTATTAGTATTATAGTGCGCTTGAGACGCTTGTTAAAGGTTCCGTGTTGAATACATTGCGCGTTGAAATTTAAAATGCATTTTAGAAAAGAAAGCTTGAAAATGTCGATATGATTCCTAGGGAAGTAATGTTTGTTTGTTTGTTACGCTTTATTGCCCAAAAACAAAATTAAAACCTTAAATAACAGGTAAGTGTACCTACATGGACAAAGGCGGACTAATTTCAAAAGAAATGTTCGGTATTTGGAAAAAAATTAAACCGGCCAAGTGCGTATCGGGCCACGCGCAGTGTAGGGCTCCGTAGAAGGGCTTTACAGAACTAACAGCTTCATCAACATCATTTTCAATGGATTTTTTACGAAGTTTTCCTTTTATAAATTGCTCGCCTATTACTCGTTAACTTGTAAAGCCTACTTAGCCGTTATAGATTACCTTTTAAGTTTATTATAATATGTGCTACTGCCCTGAATTTTTTCACGTTTCTACAATCAACCGTTTAGCCAGGAGAGGCGGGGATGCCCTACTCGGACAAAAATTTGCGCTTTATACATAAGCAGCCTATATACGTCCCACTGTAGGGCACAGGCCTTCTCTCAGGGAGAGAGTATGGGCTTAATCACCACGCGTGCCCACCGCGGATTGGCGATTTCAAGCGCTGAGGTATGTGTATAATTCAGACACTCGGGTTTCCTCACGATGTTTTCCTTCACCGTTAGCGAGTGGTCAATACCACTAGTAGCAATCTACTATAACTTCATAAATGATAGTTCTAGTAAAATTATCTTCCTAGACTCACAATATTTTTAAACGCCCAATCTAATGATACCCCCAAACTATTGTGCAGGTGAGAAAAAAAATTGCATCCCTAATTGAGGTGTAGGGATGTACATTTTTATTTTTGTTATTTTATTCTACCGTTTTGTCGACGTGATAAATATGTATCTCTGTGCCAAATTTCAGCTTTATCGTACAAATCGTCTCTAAGCTAGGCCGCGGCCAGACAGACAGACGGACAGACAGACATGGTGAAGCTTTAGGGGTTCCTTGTCGACTACGGAATCCGGAATCCATCTTTTATTGCATTTTAGGGTGAATATGATCTTGAATATGTCCTGTGCCGGTGATTTCCCAGGCATGGTTCCTTTAAAAAAATGTTTGTAACGATGCACAGAATAAGTATGGTGAAGGAAGGTAACACCCGGTATAATACCCACGCAAATACAAACATAACCTTACTTGTACTCAGATTGCGAGTCCCGCCTGCACCGAGTTGGAGGTCGTGATGTTGGACTGGCTGGGCCAAATGTTGGGTCTTCCCGACAGCTTCCTGGCCAAGTCCGGGGGCGAAGCCGGTGGAGTCATCCAGGGCACCGCCAGTGAGGCTACGCTGGTGGCTCTCCTTGGAGCTAAATCCCGCACCTTGCACCGCGTCAGGGAACAACACCCGGAGTGGTCCGATACCGAGATCATCTCAAAACTTGTTGGATATTGCAACAGTAAGTTTCAATTAACAAATAAATGTAGTCAATATTTGAACTAATTCTTTCGTAAGCACTACACATTATGAACGTAATTCCGCTATCACTTACCTGAATTTTTGTCGGAAGACCATTTGATTAAGCTCTTCGAATAATGCGTAACCTGTTCAGACTCTTCTGACAAAAATTCAAGTAAGTGATTCCGGAATGAAGTTAATAAAATGTAGTCGCATTCATTTCAATGTAACACTAAACATATACTGGTTTTTAAATAACAGAGCAAGCCCATTCTTCCGTCGAACGCGCTGGCCTGTTAGGAGGGGTCCAGCTCCGTACGCTGAAGCCGGACTCAAAGAGGAGTCTCCGGGGTGATACTCTGCGGGACGCCATTGAGGAAGATTTGAAGAATGGACTCATTCCTTTCTATGTGAGTGGACAACTCTGGATGATAAAGTATTAACTGATCTGAAGAAAATACTAATTCAATGTTTCTGTTGTTAGGTCGTAGCAACTCTGGGAACAACCTCATCGTGCGCCTTCGACAACCTGGATGAGATCGGCGACGTGTGCCAGTCCAAGGACATCTGGCTGCACGTGGACGCGGCTTACGCTGGCTCCGCCTTCGTCTGCCCGGAGTACCGCTACCTCATGAACGGAATCGACAAAGCGGACTCCTTCAACTTCAACCCACATAAGTGGATGCTGGTCAACTTCGACTGCTCCGCCATGTGGCTGAAACAGCCTCGTTGGATCGTCGACGCATTCAACGTGGACCCACTATACTTGAAACACGACCACCAAGGTTCCGCGCCCGACTACCGTCACTGGCAGATTCCTCTCGGTCGCCGTTTCAGATCCCTGAAGCTCTGGTTTGTGCTGCGACTGTATGGCGTGGAGAACATACAAAAACACATCAGGAAGCAAATTGCTCTAGCACATTTGTATGAGAAGCTGTGCACATCAGATGAAAGGTTCGAAATCTACGAAGAAGTCACAATGGGCCTAGTCTGCTTCAGGTTAAAGGGCAACAATGAAATCAATGAGGAACTCCTTAAACTCATCAACGCTCGAGGTAAAATTCATCTGGTTCCTTCCAAGATAGATGATGTTTACTTCCTACGATTGGCCATTTGCTCGCGTTACACTGAAGACAGCGACATTCAAATCTCGTGGGAGGAAATAAAGGACTGCGCTAACGAAGTGTTGAAAAAGTAAAGGTTGATCCTCGCAGATAGTTAAGGGCCGGTTTCTGAGTAGAGAATTTCACTAAGTAAATACTTAAGTAAAGTTCTGTCACGCTCTTTTCTGAGAAATTCGAAGAGACAGCACTACAGTTAACCATTTACTTAGTGAATTTCTCAATACAGAAACTGGCCATTACTCATTGATGTTTTGATGTCTGTAGACCAATGTTGTTGTGCAACTAAATTATACCAGTGATTATAATGATGAATGATATAATGCAAGCGATATAACGATTAATGTTAGTTCTTTTTTAGCAAAGTGCGATTGTAAAATGCTCATCAAAAACACTGTGCTTCTTTAGACTAATTATAGCTGCGTGAAGGATTGACAATACTTTGTTAGTAAAAATTATAATATTTTATTAGAATGGACTAATTAAGTTTGGATGTAGTAATCTATCAATAGATTATGTAGAAATACATGTAAAGGGGGTCCAGTGAGTAACATGTAGCGCCACCGAGAAAAAAACACCATATCTTTTTTTACAGATCAAATTTGCAAAAGTGTCAGTACAATCTCTCAATCATGTTAATAGTGATTTTAGGACCCATGGGCCTGAACCTAAGGAAAAAAACCTAGGACTAGATAGCATTAACGCCAGAAACGACCATTTTTGGCATAAATGCTATCTTGTCCCATGTTCGTGATACTAGGCTCTTTGTCATGGGTTCTAAAAATCACTGTTAATATGATTGAGAGATTGTACTGACACTTTTTGCAAATTTGATCTGTAAAAAAGATATGATTTTTTTTTCTCGGTGGCGCTAAATGTTACTCACTGGATCACCATAAACGTTGTTGTGATGTTGCGTCGATGTATATATATTTTACAGAATGTTCCTTCGAGTATTGCGATAAATTTTTGAGGTAATGTAATGAATGTACGAATGAATTTTATTTTATTTATGCATGAAATTTAAGGTATGTTAAGTACCTACTTGATACCTACCTATTTATTGTGATACATCTACTTTATAAGTACCTACGTAAAAGTTGTCGTGAAATAATTTTTTATTTTATTTATTGACTTACTTTGGTATCGCAGAGTTTAAATTTTATAAATTATTCGCCATTAATAATATTTACAAAACAAATTGTACCTAACTATCTATGTTATACCTGTTGGCCGTTGTTGCAATGGTAAATATACCAATTACATAAATGGAAATACGCATATTTATCCAAATAATACAAAGGACGATATAATGAAATAAATTTTATTTCCTACCTTATTATTAGCAACATAAGAGCCGTATTTTAGTGCATCAGGATCTGCATCTGCGCCAACTGACTGTACGTGTCGCCGGGCATCCTGTACGCGATGTTACCCGCGAACGTGTTGAGTACCTCCGCTTGCTCGCGCAGCCATTCCACTTGCTGCAACAAAGACCCAAGCATTACCTAGGAGCACCTACAATATAGGTCCCAGATCAATTCGAAATACGTCCAAAAAAGAACAAGTGTGTCTATAAAGAGAACAATACTGTCAATATAAGTTTATCAATATAACAACAACAATATAAAGTTTCTGTCTTTATCAGAAGCACCTAACTTAACCTAACAGTACGACTGCGGGTTAGGTGAGCTAGCCTTCTGTTTAGCCTAGAGGTGCGCAGCTGGATTGGCCCTTAGCTGATATCGCTGCGAAAGTAGTACGGTGCACACTGCCCATTGCACGGGCTGGCCATTACGTTAGGTTAGCAGCCACTGGCGCTGCGCCAGTATTGCGAAGTATTAAACTAAACCACTAAAATTATTATATTGTGAGAGCGAGACAGCATGCTCCACGTAAGGACAGTAATAATAAACAGTGCGAGCCCGACAGCATGCCCCACGTAAGAGCAGAGTGGACCGACCTTCTGGTTGGCATGGGGCTGCGCGTGGGGCGCGGCGGGCGCGGCGCGCAGCCGCTGCCGCTGCGCCAGCAGGACGGCGCACACGGCCCGCAGCACGGCCGGCAGCGTGCGCAGCAGCTCGCCGCGCGCCGACCGCGCGCCCGCCACGCGCGCCTCCAGCTCGCCCGCCGACAGCGGCACCAGCTCGCATTGTCGCAGCGTCTGCCCGGGGACACGGCCTTAGGTTAGCACCGGGCACGGGGCGAGAGGGGAACGTTACTCATTCTTTTAATACTAAGTACAGGCGGATTTAATTATTTTATAACACGGCAAAAGGCAAAAAATATATAACAATAACACATAAATAAGCAGCCTATACCGGACCCACTGTAGGGCACAGACCTTCAGAGAGAGAGTACGGGCTTAATCACCACACGTGCCCACCGCGTATTGGCGATTTCAAGCGCTTAGATATGTGAATAGCTCAGACACTTAGGTTTCCTCACGATGTTTTCCTTCAAAGTTAGCGAGTGAGATTGCTAATATAACTTAAACACAATGACACAACTATAACAATAACATATTCAGAAAAAAATACTCTACAATGTCAAAGTAAATGAAAAAACAATTGAATCATAGCCATAAAGTACAGTCAATAAAAAAAACCATTCGAAGACATATCCAAACGTACCCATGACACTGGCAGCATTGCATCAAAAATGCCCCTGAGCGGTACAAGTTAAGAATGCAAACTAAGTTGACAAATGTAAAGTCGTCGAGCTCGCCCGCGGATAGCGGTACTACATAGCGTTGCCGCAGCGTCTGCCGGGGGAGACACCGTGTTAGGTCCGGATACAGGGCGTGGCAGGAACATTACTCATACTTTTAAGTTGACAACTACGTTACGTCCAGCTATTACGCCACTGTCCACTGCAAAGGAGGATTACTCATTCCTTTAATACTAGATTGACAAAATGTAAGGTCGTCCAACTCGCCCACCGATAGCGTCACTAGCTCGCATTGCCGCAGCTAGGCGGGGGGTAACGGTCTTAGGTTAGGGGGAACATTACTCATTCCTTTAAGGTTGCTGTGACGTCTTGCGTGCTATCTCCCTCGCACAATCTAAATTTTTAGTGATTTTAATAAAATTTGTATACTTTTGATAAATGTGGTCTGAGAGTTTGATAGGAGAATTAGGGGCATTTTTGATGAAATTACGGACATTTTAAATACATTTTTTTTCCTATACAGTTTTTGATAATCAAAAGTTGTTTTCGAAATTATTAATTTTAGTATGAAACTTTCTCAATCAAAACCTAGGTAGGTACAGGTTTTATGGCGCTAGGTTTTTATGTCATGTGCTATGGTGTACAATAAAGAATATACAGGACAAGTACTACCATACCTTCAGACCACATTTTTATCAAGTAAACAATTTTTATACAATCATTAAAAATGTTAGATTGCGCGAGCGAGACAGCGTGTCAGACGTAGCATGAGCCTTAATAGTAAGTTAAGAAATGTAGGGTCGTTAAACTCGCCCGCCGATATCGGCACTAGCTCGCCGCAGCGTCTGGAGGGGGAGCAATGTTATAGGGTTAAGCGGCGACCCAATATGGTAACTAGCGCCACCAATGAAAATACATAGGTACAATACGATTAAAATCAGTTAACGATTCGGCTTTTCTCGGATATCATCGCCTAAATCCCGAGACGGAAATGACACGAAATACATTACCGCGATTTCTTTTAGGTAGCATTCAATTTGAAGTATCATAAACGCAATGTATAGCACCTGCCAAGATGACATTACTAACCGGTAGACCTAAGAAATTTATTATGCAGAAGTGATCGCAACGAAGGAAGCTCTTTAAATCTTTCATGAAAGTTATATCATTCGTCGTATTTTTTGGCGGGCACTTCTTTGGATTGTTGATCTTTAGGTGACTGATCTGAGAGCTTGTCGTTTTCCTTCAAAACTTTTAACACGCTGCTTTTCGAAACTCCGGTTGCTTCACAAACCCTGTCCAATTTTTTTTTATTTTAAGCAGTATTAAGTACTTTCTTCGTTTTTAAATAAATTTGCTTCTTTTCTAAAATAGTTATATACATTATTTACAATTTCACGACATTGAGCAACATTTTTTTTACCACGCTTTAACTTCTTTGAAGCCATAATACATAATTTTGATAAAATTTGATAGAATCGAATATTTTCACGAATGAAATTAGCGTTCATAAACATAAATGTATCATATACGTCAAACTGTTTTTATTGACACTAAGAAGCCATACTGTCAAAATAGTCAATTATTTTTCTTATTTCAATATAAAGGTTGTGTTAGTTTTGAGCTACAAAGGAGGTTTTGGTACTCGTTAAGACAACGAGTAATATAATTAATGGTCATATCTGTAAATTGATAACTCTATGTGAGAGATGAGGGATTCACGACAATTACCGACGTTGGCCGAATTCTTAACTGATTTTAATCGTACTGTATCATGTTTTATAATAGGTTTTATCAAAAAATTTACATCTTAAATCGAAAAGATACTTTTTTCGCTCTAGGACACGCTCAGGCGCGCCCTACCGCTGTCTCAACTTTCTCGTGCTCAGATCATCTCGATCGCACTCTCATTACGGGAGGCCGTGGGTTCAATTTCCACTGAGTACTTTGATTTGTACAAATTGCCTGGGTGTTTTTCCATGTTGTGACATCCTTGTCTGGTTGCCATTTATTTTACTGTTTATGCTAAGGCGACCTCTGGATTGAGATTCGAGGTTGATGGTTTAAGCGAGTCAATTTAAGATATGTATTGAAGTAGAGGCCTCTAGGCTTGCCTAGCGCCTAAACCATCTTGACAGCTTAGTCGGCCTAGTCCACAGGAAAGAACGTCCCAGGCACTGCAGCATCTGAGTGGTCTCTTCACCCATCTAGTGTGAGTGAAGGTGCCACTGGACCCTGTATAAATCATCTCATTACGTAGATCCAAAGGCCAAAGGTAGAGGCCTCTAGCATACATTGCTAGCAAGCTCGTTACAGATCTTCATATGAAGGCTTGCAAAGGTACTCGCTTCATTTGTTGTCAAAGCCTAAAAGAAACAATCAGCTCAAGACCTGTATCTAGACTAAAATGCGATTAGCCTGCCCTACTAACCTTCGACAACGCTTTTATTGCCACTGTGGAACTGATTGAAGGTTAACGTGGCACAGTTTCGTGTAAGCGGTACGGAGATGGAGCGAAACACTGATTAGAGATCTTTAGGGGTTTTTGAACTAAACACAGTGCAGTAACCTTCAACGCAGCCGCGTAATCGGAATTGGTCAAGAAATGTCACCGAGCCGCAAAGCCGGAAGGGTCAAATTGTCGGCGCCGCGAAGACTGCGTCACACTGAGTTTCTAGCGTCCGTGAACGTATGACATCTGTGGAGCTAGTACCAGAAGGCCATCAGGTAGCGCAACTTCGTGTAAGGCCCGATCAAGACAGCAGCCTCGACGAAGCGGAGACGACACGACAATAATATTGGAAACTTTTTGGTAGACCAAATACAACACACTAACCTGAAGCGCAGCCTCATAATTGTTGCTATGAAACTGGTCAAAGAAGGTCATCAGGCGGCAGAGCTTGGTGTAAGCCTCGACCAAGACGGCGGGCAGCGAGGACGCGTCGACGGAGCGGAGACGGCACTACACCATGTATTATTTCGACCCTTTTTGTGTGGGCCAGACACTGCACACTAACCTCCAGCGCAGCCTCGTAGTTGTCGCTGTGGAACTGGTCAAAGAAGGTCATCAGGCGGCAAAGCTTGGTGTAAGCCTCGACCAAGGCGGCGGGCAGCGAGCACGCGTCGGCGGAGCGGAGGCGGCGCGTCACGTGGTCGGCGAGCACGCCGAGCCGCTGCCGCAGCCCGTCCGCGGCGCCGCCGCTGTTCACCACTTGCGCTAGCAGCACGCAAAACAGCTCCAGGACTTTCTCGAGGTTCTGAAAAGACGAAAGAGTGCTGAAGAGTGAACGCTGCTCTACCTATCCCTCGCACATTAAAATAATGAATGGTACGCTAATTCACGAGCAATGGCCCGCGGACGCACCGCTCTGGCTGGCTATTAATGGTTCTCATAGATCCAAGTTTGTGTCGAGGTATTTTTGGAAAATGCAAGTGCTTTATTGTGCTTGCTTACGTTATGCTTTGTTAAGGCACCTTAATTTTGCTATGGCTCTGAAACCACCCATCATAACATTCGTACGAATCTCGTCTGTCTCGCATTGAAGCCACAAGACATCCTTCTAGACAGTAGCGTTCCATGCAATCTAGATTACCTTGAGGTTTGTAATTTGTATTCCTAAGTCACCGGCCTACCTATTACGTACTGTCCACCATATTGGATAATCCGTTTTCACCTCTTCGCAACATCAAAACATGTATGTAGTTGAGAGTTTGGAGTAGGCTGAACCGGGCGAGTCCATACAGTGGATACGTTACGTAATAGCGCCCCTGCGTACCAGCGTTGAATAAATAAAAACTGCCACTTACCCCAGCCACGTCGAACATGGTTATGGCGTCTTCGAACAATCCCTTGGCCACAAGCTGCTCAGCCACGTTGAGAGCGATAACCTGTGTGTCAATGTGCGGATTGCTGAACTGGTCGAGAAGCCCCGCCCCCCGCAGCCCGGAGCCCGCGTCCACTCTCCCGAACAAAAGCTCGTAGTCCCGAGATTCCAGAGCCAAATCCGTGCAGCAGCACATGAATAGATTTTTGCCGCTCGGGTCCTTTAGGTTTCTGGGGAGAGGTCGATTAATTAGTCCATGTTAGTTTTTCATTCACTTCTGTTATTTATTAAGCATCTACTATTTTTTATGATTCGCGACGCTCACGGATCTAATCGCCATTGATTATCTTAAATCCGATTAGACCCGGATAACTATGTAATTCCACATAATTCACTTGGGAAGTAAAACTGTTCATTCAAATTCGTCTCATTGGAAAGAAAAACTAATGAACGTATTTCGTTTAATATATTTTCATTGTTGTGAACTTTTATCTGAGTGCATCTTCTGATATCGTCGTATACAAAAGATACTAGTAATTTAACTTAGTAAGTACTTCAGGTAATGGGCTAGGTAACGCAACAGCAGCCCACAATAACACGTATTCATGAGGGTTACGACTGCTCTGCCAAGAGCGTACCGACCAAGAAAAATGGACTAGTACACTCTGACTTTGTCTAGACCATGCCAACAGCAGGTGAACGTTTACAATGTTTGCGCAATGTTTTCCGTAATCCGTAAAAATCGATTATACAATTGCTGTTGCTGTCGACTACACAAGCAGCTCTCCTAAACTTATTGAAGTATTTTTCTCTGGTTTTAGACAAATAAGAAGCTTTATAGACCGCTTTAAATTAGGACCTATTCTTCACTTTATCGCAAAAGAATGAAAACAATTATTACTACAAAAAGTCACAATTTGCTAACACCTGCTAACCGGGGGAAAATGCTAACTGGGGGAGAAGTAGCTTACCTCAAGAAGAAGTAATAATGGAGGGCGTCTGACGGGTCCGTGAGCTCGAACTTTCGCACGTAAAGCAGTAGCAGTCTGGCCAGGTTGAGTCGGCGGAGCGGCGCAGGGTCCTCGGTGTCCACCGACACTACAAACAAACGTGGCATGTCGCCCAATGTATTTACAACATTCTAAGCATTGGACATTACCGCAGTAATCAATCCAGCAACCCATATTCGTACACTGTTGTCCTCGCCCAAGTCACGCGACTTCCTAGTCCTCGGATACCCTCATCCAGTCTTTACCAACCCGCAATCTGTCTCAGATCGTCCTTCCAATGAGCCGGTGGACGTCCTACGCTGCGTTTGCCACTTCGTGGTTTCCACTCGATGACTTTTTTACTCTACAGATATCGGTTCTTAGGCAGACGTGACCAGCCTACTGCCAATTTAACTTGTTAATCTTCCGGGAATATCAATCAAAATAGGCGAATGCCGAAGTCATGTCATTTATATACTCGTATCTATCTAGCTCATGAATAGAGCCCACTTCTGGGCAGCGATGACCCGCGCTAATCTCGTCCATTGCTTCCCGACGGCTTTAGTAATAACATACTTTACTAACGCAAAGAACATCACTAAAGAACTAAGTATTGCTTACATAATGGTGCTTGCACATTTCTCGGAGTACCCAACATGTAGACGTCGTGCAGCGCAAGGGCCATGTGAACGCCATGAACTTGATATCTGCAAAAACACATTGCTCAAAATCACAGAACAAAAGTTACTTATTCATCACATTTTCAGTCAGTAATATTCGGCTTACCTGGGTATTCTGGACAAGAACTCTATAGCAGGCTCGAACTGTCCAGTCAATGTTAATACTTGGAAGTATACTAATGGCTTCTCGTATGCGTGATAATGTGTTTCACCTGGAAAGTACCAACCTGTTTAGTATTCGAACTTAATATTGGTCACACACGACAAACCCATCATCGATAATGCAACGATAGCGGAAGGCTATAAATGAATCGCTCGTAGCCCCGGCTGCCTGAGTGATCTTAAACGATCACGAAGGTGAAGCAACACAGGGCGCGTTCAGTGCATGGATGGGTCGCCGTCTATGCCTAACGCCAGTGGCATTTTTCCGAGCGGTTCCGTGCTTCGCAAGGCACGTTAAGCTGTTGGTGCCGGCTGCCGTCGATAGATGGCAGTCGTTAAGCCAAGTCAGAGGCCTTAGGGCGGCTTGACAACTTCTGACAGTAGACGAGCCACTAGTCTACAAGCCTCCACCAATCCGGACTTGGCCCCCGTGGTGGAGTATGGCCTATACCTTCCTCAGGGAAGAGACCCGTGCCCCTCGGTGGGGACATAATGGGTTGATGATGATGATGATAAATGCCTACACGAAGAATTGCTATCGATACATAAAACAAAATAACATCGTTTTGACAATATATTCTTTTTGTTGCACTAACCCGTGCTGATGACAATTTTAAAAACCTATTTAGAGGCTAAAAATTCCACCCATGCCGGGACTTGAACCGTTTTGACAGTTCGAGTCGAGTTGAGTTAGAAAATCAAGGCCAAAGAAAGGCACCATCTTTTTGTACAAAAGGGAAGATAGATTTTGGAAGAGCCACATTGGCGCAGACTAGAGAATAACTTCATAACCACGTAATACCACACGGCCCGCGGCATCTTGGCCTTGCCAAACGCTGCTTACGAACTTTAGGCTGGAACTTGGCTGCTTCTCTCACCATACTCCTCAAGGATCATCTTCTGCAGATCGGAGTAGGAGAAGTCGGTGGACTCGCCGGGCCGACTCTTGATCGCAGACAGCTTGAGCCAGAGGTAGTCGTCGGCCGTACGCGCCACCTCGGCGTGTTCTTCGGTCGTGTCGCAACGTCCCACTACGCAGTACACCTGCGGATACACGGATTTGAGAAAATACCTTCTCCTTCTTCAGTCCCTTTACTCTTCCGCGGAGTGGGGCTGATATTAAATTCTTCTATGTCTGCCTATCCATGGCATGTGATGACAAACCTTAGTAAAGAATAACTAGGTAAAATTTTTAACAGCCGTAACCAGCCTACAAACATACGATTGCCGGGCCTCAGGCCTTTTCTCAGAGTGAGAGTACGGGCTTAATCACCAAGTGTGCTCACCGCGGATTAGCGACTTCAAGCGCTGAGGTTTATGAACACCTCAGACACTAAGGTTTTCTCACGAAGAGCCTAGGTTTAGGCACATTACAGCTAACTGCTATCGGCGATCGAGTAAGATTAATTAAAATTCGCGTGAACGCCCAATGCTCGACTTAAGCAGACCTAAGATTGACTTGACGGCTAGTGTGGCTTACAAAGCCCATATTCATACGCGCGCCGCTGCGTTCTTAGGTCGCTTACCAGCTCGGTGGACTGAGGTAGATTTCTGTTGTGCTCTATGATGGGGTATCTCTCCCCTATATACGTGTCCCCTTCACGTGGCAGAGATCAGCAGGAAAGTTTTTGCCTCTGTGCACTCTCTTAAGCGGATTCAGAATTTTCTGCCATGCTCTGCTAAAGTTACTCTTGTCAACTATCTTTTTTAGATTTATGCTGACGTTTACTATCCGGAAATTAGTGAGGAGCTGCTGCACACTCGACAGACTGCTTAACCTTTGCGTCCGCTTTATGTTCAGATTGCGTAAATTGGACAGCAAGCCACCTCTGGAATAGCTTGCCTTACACATTCGTCAGGCCCCATCGCTTGAAATATTCAAAATCAAACTTTACCGTCTCTACCTAAATCTCCAGTAAATTTCTTAATTTATTACAAGTAGTATCCATATGTAGACATCACAATATCATTAGTAAATTTGTAGGTTCTATGTATTATTTAGTATTATGGTGTATTGGTATATTTCCCCTCTGTATAATTTTTTTATATAACTAGATTATAAATAAGTATATTTAATGTTCTAAGTTGCACTACCTGTTAATGTTTTCTTCGAAACTTAGGTCAGCTGGTAGATAATGCTAAAGTACTCGCCTAAGTGGAAAACTTTGTGTTTAAGTGCAACAAAGAATTTTAATAATAATAACAGATTGTTGTTAGCGGCCGGATGAGGATGGTCGAGGAGAGAAAGAAATGGCGTGCCAAGAGTAGGCCCACTACTGTACCACTAAAGCTGATCCTGCAAAGAAAGTCGGGTATTCTTACAGCTCTCTTATAAGGGTCGCTGGAAGTGCGGACTTGGATCCGGTACTGGAAATTAACAGCCGTCTGCAACTTATCACTGAGCGGCTTCTCCGGGCTGCGGATGTGCTCTTCTAAAGCCGCAATGAACTCCTCGTGGTCTCGGCTGGAAAGACTTTGATTTATTGATACGAATAGAACAATTATCACAGCCTACTTTTCCTTTTTCTAGACGTTTAACATACTGTTCATCATTAGCCATTTGACGTCCACTGCAGGACATAGGCCTCCTTCGTGGTTTTCATAATCATGAGGGGTTTTGCCATAATCGCCACGCTTGGCAGGCGGGTTGGCGATCGCAGTATGCGGTTGGAATCTCAGGAAGATTCAGTCTCCTGGTAATTGATTTCCTTAGTCGCCTTCTACGACATCCACGGACGGAAATGGAGTGACGCTATTCTTAATCCGGCGCCACACGGAATAGTTGCCATGGGATTATTACCACAATTATTAATTTGATTATATGCAAACAAGAGATTTAGGAGCATCAATAAAACTACTTAAAAGCTGTTTCAAGATATTTTGAAAAACTATTGACAATTTTATTTCACATAGCTTTAACTCACTGCATGGTGTGCAATAAAGAGTATTAATCTCATCTAATCTAATCTCACGTCGGCGCGGCGAGTCATAGTGAGCGCTCTTAAGCTTACGCACACAGAAAAATCCTCCGCCCCGTTGTGAGTGTGATGTTATTATGAGCATGTAGTGTAACAATTTCTCTTTATAGAAGCTGGCTGGCAGAGCCTTTTAATCATATTTTGAATATTTTGAAGGGAATCGTTACGTTTTGTTTTAGAAGCCAGTCGATCCCCAGCTAGGCTAGGGAATCGATGAAAAATATTACAATAAAAATATAATATTGTCCTGAATCCAGGTTTTAATAAGTAGAAGCGTTACAGTAGGGTATAACTGCAACACTTACCCAGCCTTCCTCAAGCAGTGGAGGGCAGCGTTGGCGTCGCCGCTCCTCAAACAGTAGTAGACCATGGGCCAGAGCGGGCGCTCGTCCACCACGCCGTCGGCCAAGCCCTGAAGGCCCAGCATCTGCAGCCGGAGCCCCACGAAGCCCCGGACCAGCGGGTAAGTGCCCGGCTCGCCCCCGCGCATGGCCGCCGCCGGATTCGCGCGCACCACGTCGCACATGTACTGCTTGTATCTGGTAGGGTACCATATGTGGAAAGACTTGATAAGAATAGACTGACGTCATAATGACGTCGAAACTTTCGACAATGTTTTCACGTTCGTTCAACCTTCGATACCTTCTTTCGTCTCGAGACAAGGTTTCGATGGTTGAACCACCTTCACATAGAAAAAAATCCTGGCCGAAGCGGGACTCACGTTAAAAAAAAATTAAGAAAGAAGGAAAAGCACTTCGATGGTTCATCATCAGCCCCTTGACGCCCACTTATTGGTTGTATTAAATAAACTATCTAAATTTTTATTTAATTCAGCTTCCCCCAAGGAGTAAACAATGTTTTTAAATACTATCAAAGTCAAGAAATTGGCAGTAGAGGAGGATGTTTTCCTTCACCGTTAGCGAGTGGTATTGCTACTACAACTTCCATATTGGTTTCCATATTTTAACAATTTCTATCAACACTTTGTTAACACCTAGGAAAAAACGGAATGAAATTGAATCTGCACTCTCGCTAACTGTGAAGGAAAACATAGTGAGGAAACCTGAATGTCTGAGCTATTCACATACCTCAGTGCTTAAAATCGCCAATCCGCACTGGGCGCGCGTGGTGATTAGCCTGTGCCCTACAGTGGGACGTATATAGGCTGCTTATGACTCTCATTAGTCCCGTTTTCAAATTAGGATACCCTCACCTGCTTTCCAAGTACTTCTTGCCCTGAGCAATAAGACATTGCTGGATAGTTGGATTGCCCCTAGCCTTCAGAGGGTCCTCATCACGAGCCAAAGCTGGAATGTTCGACATTGTCTTGATGATCTCCCACATTTCTTTCACTTTCTGTAAGATGGAGAACACTGTTAAAAAACCGGCCAAGTGCGAGTCGGACTCGCACAAGCAGGGTTCCGTACCATTATCTATACAACTTTTGAATATTCTAATTGAATATGCCTACCTGTTGCCGTTATTAATATCGAGCAAAAAATATTAAATATTTATTTTATTCTGTTTTTAGTATTTGTTGTTATAGCGGCAACAGAAATACATCATTTGTGAAAATTTCAACTGTTTAACCTCGATTCATGAAATACAGCCTGGTGACAGACAGACAGCCAGACAGATGGACCGTAGAGTCTTAATAATATGGTCCCTTACCCTTTAGTTACGGAACCTTAAAAAGAATAAGATCTAGAAACTTGGAAGGCATCTAAGATGATTTGAATCCCCAAAATTATCAAAGAATATTATCAGAAAATGTGCGATGGCAGCGGAGCAGTAGAACGCCGGCTTCTCATTCGTTAGTTCGTGAATCCCGGCATGTACCGATGGCTTTACCTACAATTGTGAAGTTACGGTAGCAATTCCACTCGCTAACTGTCAAAGAACACATCGTGAGGAAACCTGAGTGTCTGAGATCCTCTCATACCTCAGCGCTTAAAGTTGCCAATCTGCAGTATGCACGCGTTGTGATTAAGCCCATACTCTTTCTCTGAGAGAAGGCCTGTGCCCTACAGTGGGGCATATAAAGGCTGCATTATTATGATCAGAAATTAGAAAAAAGGCCAAATGATGTCACTAAAATTCTTCTACTAATAAAATACTACAAAACATTGAAATACTTACAGGATCATTGAATTCTTCAGCAATTTGTGCAAACTTCTGATGCAGGGCAACTCTGGACTTAGAGCCTTGGAACACCAACTTGTTGTATTGGTGCACTTGCCTAGCATACGCCAACTCAATGTTATCTAGCATAGAATGGCCAAACTTCTTAGGCGTGTCGGCAATGCTGGGTGGCTCAGGAGTGCGTTTTAAGTCTAACCAATTCTGAGATGGGCCAATCATTGCATTCATAAGCTTGATCTTTTCACGGTTCCATTCTGAGAGCATGTGCTCCCATTTCTGGTCTTCTGTTGTTTGTAAAGACTATAAACGAAGAAAATATGGCATTAAAACTTCACTAAACATAAATTACAAATGAGTGCACCTAGAACAATGAACAAGACATCCCAAAAAAGTTTTCTATCACATAAATTGTAGCCAATTGGCTTAGTCTATGGTGAACGTATGCTGTGTAAGGATTTTTGTACATCTAAGTTAATAAAAAAATATATGAAGTATACAATCCAATGGAGTACTTCCTCATCAGTAAGTTTTGCAAAATCTTGCAACACAAAAGTTATTTAAAATATCTCCTCTGATATTGTAGGTACAAAATACCTCATTGGGTACCTACATTTATAATGGGGAACTTGCGAAAAACTAAGATTGAATTAGAATAGTGTTATTTTTTGGGATTTTCGGTGTCCCAAAAAATGCTAAAAATCAAGTAACTCTAATAATAAAAAAAAACTAGATTTGGTGTAACACGAATCGTGTTCGATTTGGAATTCTAAACATATTCTAAAAAGGGTGTTTTCGTCGTCTCGTAGCTATAGTATTAATAAAAGCTCGACCAAATGTTTTTAATAAAATTTCATCGTTTTTATTTCGTTCCAAATTCTACAAAAATGTTGCCAAGCAACTAGAAAAGGTCTATGAACTTATAAAACTACTTGAAAACAAAAAGGCTCTATATCCTTAATTCCTCATGCACGGTAGTCGTGCACAGGTGTAGATTAGGGATGAAAAAAATTAAAAGATTTAAAAAAAAAAATTATTTTTCAAAATAAATAGACTTTATAAAAATTATTATTTTTTAAAATAATCGATTTTTTTGGACGATTTTTTTATGGAAAAAATCGATTATTTAAGAACTATCTTTGTATATATTAAAAGCGTCTTTTCAATTTTTTCATAGCTATCACTTACAATTTCTTAGAATTTTTGCACCCCATGCAGTTATAAAATGTCAAAGGGTTAAGCAGCAATGTTTTTTGCAGATTAATTTGCAAAAAAAATCAATTACAATATCTTTGTTTTACTTAAGTCATTCTAAGAATGCCACTGCCGTTTCATTTTAATCACAAAACTTAATAAAAAATGTGAGTTATAATATTAGTATATATATCAACTCTGTAGTGTAAACAACAGCATCGATTTATTCTGCGACAGTATAAGTATCGTACGTAAATCTATTACCTCGGACTTCTGTAACTCTTTGCAATCAATTCCCTGACCGTTGAATATGGATTGACTGACCGTTACCTACTTAATTACATCTATTATTTGTTCTCTATTGTACACTCTGAATTACATTTGAGACCACGAATGTGTATTGAGTGTCTATTTATCTATTTGTTTTGAAGTGAGTGAAATATTGTCTCCTGTGTGTGCTTAGGCATTTTCTACTATAATATATCTACCAGTGAAAACTTGTCATTGGCTCTCTGTGTTTATTTCATTTGCAATGTATGTTTTTCATAGCTGTAAGTTTTACTATTATAATAAAATAAAATAAAATAAATAAAAATAAGTACACACATAAAATAGATAAATAATGTGATCAAAAGTTTTGTTCCATTAGATGATTTTTTTACAGCTGACATTGTAATTCTTGGATCATCAGCCATTTGACGCCCACTGCAGGACACAGGCCTCATCCATGGTTTTCATAACCATGAAGGGTGTTGCCATAATCGCCACGCTTGGCAGGCGGGTTGGTGATCGCAGTATGCGGTTGGATAGTCTTCAAGTAACCTAGGCCTTTTCTATTCAAACTATAATCTGAGTTACTCTGCGTACAATTCGTAGTACTTAAAAACATGGATTCTATTCAACTTTTTTGTTAATGTGAGACAAAAATCGATTATTTTGCTAAAAAAATGAACAACAGTGTAAATCGATTATTAAAAAATCGATTTTTTATGTCCAATATCACATCCCTAGTGTAGATGCATAAAAACATTATTTTACAAGATAACTTGAATACTGATAAACGTTTCATACAGTATAAGGTGTTACGTGCGTCATAGCTTGAGTCCTATTTGTATGGCGCGTTTGTGTGCCATGTGACTAGAATGACTTTTCAACAAGTCGCATTTTGAAAAGTATTAGTCATAGAGAACAAAATTAACCATGTTTATTTATCTTTTTAACATGGTCTCTCCAATTATATTAAAAACTTTTGCATTTTTTTTTATCTTATAATTACATTATCAAGCAATTCATTGTACACATGAGGCGCTTTGAATAAATTATACTTACATTCTTATTAACTTCATCAATTAGGGACAAAATTGCATTTTCCCTCTCGTTTTTCAAGAAACTTTCAACATCTGAATCAGCGATTGGTTGTAAGGGCTCAAATGTTCTTTTCGAGCTGAGGGTCTCGAGTTTTTGTGAAATTTGCTGCAAATCTATGCCTTTTGAACCAAACAAGAGATGCCTGTAAATTAAATGTACAATTTATTATGGTTAGACACTACATTAAATAACATCATACCTGTACCTCAGAGGGATAGGCAGAGACCAGGGTTTGCCACTTGCCTCGATTCTGACAGACCTCAACATTACTGATAGCTAAAAATCTTACCTACATCAGGGCCCGTATCTGAATTGAGAAATTAACTAAGTAAAAATACATAAGTAACATTCTGTCACACTCTTTTCTGAGAAATTCGAAGAGACAGCACTACAGTAAACTATTTACTTAGCGAAATTCTCAATTCAGAAACTGGCCCTCAGATCAGTAAATTAATTAAATACTAGCCGCAGTTAATCACAGATTTAGGGGCTTACACGCCCCTGACTGTGTCTCCCAGCCTTTGTTTATTAGGCTAGTTGCTTTTTCTTTAGCAGACTGAAGGTAGCACAGGGTGGATAGTTTTTTTTGGGCAAGCAATTGGTTGATAAGTCTGCCCCTGAACCCGGCGCTGCACATTTTTAACAGCATTTTGCTCAGGATAAAGAAACAGACAATGAAGAAAACAACACAGTAAAACTGCTACATACGCTTGCATATCATTGGCGCCAGACTGGATAACCCTGGAGTAAAGCTCCTGGGAAGCCTCGAGGACCTGCCCCAGGGAACGCTCGACCCGCGGCAGCTCCTCATTGCCTTCTATTTCCGTGGTCAGTTGTTCAGCCTGCTGCAGAAGCTTGCTAAAGTCCGCGTCCGACATCCTTGTTGAGGTTATGTCGCACTTCTGGCACTGCGATAAGTTCCAGAACCATAAGATTTGGATTGATATCGCTAAATGAAAAGAGGTATACAAAAGCACTATTAGTCAAAAAACACCAATAATTTAACGATAACCGGTAAAAACGAAAGATACCAAGCAGCTTGTTTTGACATTAATTGAAGATTAATCTGTGGTTTCGGCAGAATTAATCTGAGAAAGGCTGTCAGTTTTTTTAAACTACTGTCCGCGCACGATAAGTCTGCGCGTGGGCAAAAACTGTCTATGTTTCGTGTGCAAAGTTTAAATATCTTACTTCGTAGAGAGCAGGTTTATAGAGCTTCTTTGATTATTATTACGGTCGGGCGATTATTTTTCATAACAAATTAAATTATATACGCCACTCGTCACGCGCAAACTTATCGTGCGCGGACTCTAAAGAAAAGGTGCCTTTAGACCACAGAACACTTTAGACATGCTTTAGACACTGTAGACATGTGTTCTGTGCTGTAGACACGGTAAGTTACTTGTGTTACCCCCAGTTTCTCGTACACTAACACGCTGTTAATCTACTGTTAACAGCGGTCAATTGACCAAAGTGCATACGAAAAAAACCACTGACAGCTGTTAACAATAGATTAACAGCTTGCTAGTGTACGAGAAACCGGGGGTTAGCGTCCCACGTAAATACGATGTTATTTAACTGCCAAGCTTTTTTAGATTAGGAATTTGCGTGGCTTAAAACGTGTTTTTCTTTTTCTACGATACGTGTGACGAATAATCAGCGGTGTCTTAACGTAACTATAGTTGTTTCAAAATCAAGTCCAGAAAACTACATATTACTTTATAATCTGTGATATCAACCTTTTGTCTGATTAATCTGTGATCATGAAATCACCTCTCCACCTCTCACTCAAAACATCTCAAACGAATAGAATGGAGAACTCACACTAAAAATGTTTTAATGATCGGAGAGACCATGTTAAGAGGGGAAGATAAATAAACGTGGTATTACTTTTTCTCTACGACTGATACTTTTCATAAAATCTGTCAAAAAGTCAATATAGCCACGTGGCATTAAAACACGCCATACAAATCGGGCTCAAACTATGACGTCACAACTTGCACGCAACGCCTGTATAAATCATTGGAGTATCACCCCCTCGTTACGCGGCGCGCCGTAAAAAAGACGCCGTCTGTCGGAGAATATTGAGCGCGAGCGCTGATGCGACTGCGTTTATTAGAAATCTAAATTTGTAATAAAAATTACATCTTATACGATTATAGTTACTATTGAAGGTAGGCAGGTAACTTAGTTAACAACAAAGGAATAAACAAAACTTACCCTTTTCAGTATTTATTTCACTAAACAAACTTTTCGAAGAAAAAAACAACCGCCGAACAAGTTTGAGCAAGGATGACCGATTTCAAACACTCACTCTTTCAAAGGACATAATAATGTACAATCATTAATTCACTAACGTCACGAATTTTCTACCAATTTGAATCATATTTCGTAGGAATCCGATACATTTTCGATTGAAAAAAATCTTGCACAGATCTACGTTCCGACAGTCACCGGATACACATTTTGGCGCGTAGATCTACGTTTCGACAGTCGATCGAGGGGACGTGGAATAAAAACGCCATGCAAATCGGGCTCAAACTATGACGTCACAACTTGCACGCAACGCCTCTATGAATCATTGAAGTATCACACCCATCGTTAATCTAAGGTATGAAGCGTTTATTTCGTAAAATATTTTTTATGCATACAATACACCCTTCTAAGAAACGTTCAGAATTCAATGAAAACATTAAATCTAATAAAGTTTTTGTTAGTAGTTGCAAAGAGAATATACATTGGTAGTTGTAACCAAGTTGCAACTTTATTTTTTGTAACCCCGAAAAAATATTTTTACTGTTTTGTTTTTAAATTTTTCCTAAGTTTATAATAGGGGTTAAAGTATGAAATTGCCGTTTTATTGCAATAGGTTCTTTGAATTGACATAGAATCATCATGGTTTGAGGTTTTCGAATGAAACTTTTTTCAAATGGTTTGTGTATGATGTTCTTTTTTTAAAAAATGTGAAACATTTGAATATCGACTTTCAATTGTTTTTGTTATTCAATTTAGACAAGAAAGATGGATACTGCGAAAATTCGAGTGATTTTTGAATAAGAGTTCCGACGCGGAACTAACGCGGCAGAAACAGCCCGCAATATCAATGCTGCGTTTGGAGAGGGGTCTACTAATGAACGCACCGTGCGATTTTGGTTTAAACGCTTTCGTGATGGAAATTTCGACTTAAAGAACGAGCCACGAGGAAGACCGCCCACACAGGTGAATAACGATGAATTAAGAGAGATAGTGGAAGCCGATCCTAGTCAAACTACCCAGGAATTAGCGGCATGGTTTAACGTTACCTTACCCACAATATTGACTCACTTGCGTCGAATCAATAAAATAAAAAAATACGAAAAATGGGTGCCTCATGATTTGACTGATCTGCTCCACGACAACGCGAGACCTCACACAGCACGAGAAACCATTTTGACCCTTCAGGAACTGCAGTTAGAAACCATTCGTCATCCTCCGTATTCACCAGACCTTGCTCCAACGGACTACCATTTTTTTCGTGATTTGGACAATTATCTACGTGACAAGAAGTTTTCTTCCCAGGAGGCAGTACAAAATGCTTTCACACAGTTCGTGCAGTCTAGATCGTCGGAGTTCTATCGCAAAGGCATTAATGACCTTCCCATTAGATGGCAGCAATGTATAGATAATAATGGCAACTATTTTGATTAAATAAATTTGTTAAAAATTTAAAAAATAAACAATTTAGATTTTCAGTACAAATCGGCAATTTCATACTTTAACCCCTAATACAATTTCTTTGGTATAAAAGCAATGTCACTCCAATCTACGTTAAGACACCTATACCCCATTGGAACCTTTTTGTTTCAAGCCAGCATAGGGGTCTTCAATGGGCATTCTTGTGAATTCAATCGAAATTTATAATATCTCATATCCAACATTGCAGTATAGGCCGAGTGAGTCTGGGAGACTCCCTTATATTTTCCAGTCACTGGGCTCATTTAAACTTCGATTGCCTGACTGAAGATCAAGTCGGTGTGTAGAGAGCCCTTCGAGTGCTGGTATTTTTACCGCTCTTGCTACCCGCGGTTTGGGTTTATCGCCCGCCACTCCCCAGTACATACCAAGCGACGCACGCTAAAAAATTTCCCCACGTTCAATAATTGTGGGATGGTGGGCGGGGCATTAAATTATGTTACCAAATTAGAGTAAGTTCAGTATTACCCCGCAAAATAGTAAGTCTGATCTAGAGAACTGGAGCCGTTTTTGGGTGTGAATTTTGTAGGGAAAATACTTCTTTCGGTTTTTTATTCGTAGCTACTATGATTAAAGGCCTTACTTTTTAATTTATCCAATATACACAAGTACGAAAATGTATTTAATTGCATTCGAACTACATACAATAAAAGTTTATAACATCTCAAATTCAACAGTCTCGGGACCGAGAGGGTGGCGTGACAGCGAAGAGGCCTATGTCCACCAGTTGGCTCCTTTATTGGGCAGGATAGATAGACTGAGAGGGTCCTTTATTTAAACTTCTTGGGCCCGAAGATGAGGTCGGCGTCAGGGGCGCCCTTGGGGTGCTGGTACTTCTGTCGCGCGTGCTGCCCGCGGTTGGGGTTGCCACCGCCGCCGGAGCCGCCGCCGCTCTCCGCGCTGTATTCCTCTTCCTCTTGCCGCTCCGATATGTTCAGCGTCAGCCTGCAGAAAAGTACATACATTCAAGTCAAAATGGAATATTTCATTCAATTTAGAGCAGAAACTGCTACTTAACGAATGTTAAATAGGTAGCAGTTTTCTTAACTCTTGCACTTTGAAGTGAGACCTGTAAGATTAATAAACTCTCATCTCCTTCACTTTCCTGTCCACAATACTGGGTCACCGTGCATTCGGCCAGGCTGTGGAATGCATTGCTGCAGAGTAGCCATTCGTACTAGCCCATCACTTAGTATTTTCAAAAAACGGTTGAAAGAGCATTACCTGTCCACATCTTAACTCCCTGATAAGTAGATTGTCATTACGTATGTATTTTTATGTAAGTAAGTATGTATTTTCCTTTGACTGTTTATGTATTATGTATTTTTGGATAATGTAGATACATTAATATTATTTTATTTGTATAAATATGTATGTAGTATATCACGTGCGCGTGCGTAGACCCGTTTCACACCCGCTCCGATTCCCCAAGGTGTGCTGGATGAAATCTCTTACAGAGATAAGCTCGCCACTGTACATGTAGTATTTTCTTTTGTTACCTTTCCTGTACTGTGTTCTCGTGTGCGCAATAAAGTATAATAATAATAATAATGTTACAAAGTAAAACATGTCTAAAATTCCGTAATTCTATTTTGTAATGCCGCCTCAAACCACATTTGTTGCTGCTGCTGATTAACGAATGAAGCACTTTATTTTAACCATTTTCAAAATTATGAAATAGTTATAAGGGTTTCTCACCGTTTTACTCTCTCCATCTCCTGTTTATCCGCCAACGCTTGCTGCTGTAAGTTGCTCGCAAACTCGGGAGGCGCGCTGAACGACTTGTACTGCGGCTTGGTGCCTTTCCGCACCATTAGCACGAACTCCACGCCTTCTTTGCCTTGCTGCAAAGTTATATGTACTATACGGTAAAGTCTGCTTTTACTTTTGTAAATAGACTAAGTAGGTTCGGTATGCATTTTGTAAAATATTAAGCTTTTGATAATTATAACAAAAAAAGTATAAAATAAAATTAAGGCGATTTTTTATTACTTTTTGATTAAGAAAATAGGAACTTCTTACGCTGTTTCTCTGGCAAAAGCTTAGGCCATCGCAGATGGTAAAAATCTAAACTGTTCGTGCCCTCATCATCAGCCATTTGACGCCCACTGCAGGGCAGAGGCTGATCCCTCATGGTTTTCATAACCATAAGGGATTTTGCCATAATCGCCACGCTTGGCCGGCGGGTTGGCGATCGCAGTATGTGGTTGGATTCTCAGAAAGACGCTGCTGCCCGTCTCCTGGTAATTTATTTCCTTAGTCACCTTCTACGACATCCACGGAAGATGGTGCCAAAAAAATTTTTTGGCAGGCTCTTGCAAAACTGGGCCAAAATTATTTTGTGTAGCCTGTATTGTTTTTCCCGCAATGGGCTAAAAAGAAGATTGAACTAATTCCCCAGATAAAATTTTCTGCACAAAAATGTTCGCCCTTACCAAAAGTTGTTCATAGGTCTTCTTGGTGGTTTGCCGGCAGGTCATGGGCACTGCGATGTCTCGCTGCTGTGGCCGGTTCTCGCGCTGTCGGTCCGCTATGTTCTCCGTCACCATTCTCTCGAATGCTGTCTCAAACTCCATATCTTCCACCTGCAATACATTTTTATTTTATTGATAACAAGGACCTGTTTTGCAGCGACTGGAAAGGCGATATCTATCAGAATAGACGATGACTGAAATCATCAGACAGTTAAGGTAATCAGTACGTCTTTAGATACTGTGGTTCCTATTATTATAATGACAAAGGAAATTAGATCGCTATATATTGTCCGTGCTGAGGACAATTTTGAGCATCGCTGAAATTTCGAGCCTTTAGTGCAACAAAAAAAAAATCATGTAGGTATTGCGATATCATTCCGATGTAAAAACCTAACTGCAAAGTGGGTTGCTCGGGGCTGCAAGTGATGTAATTCACTTCGGCCAGATGTCGCTGCCTGTACGTAATACAGAGAAGTTTGTAAAGAGGCTCGAAATTTCATCGATGCTTGCACTTGCCCATTAGCTCAGTTGGGAGAGCGCTGGCACGGTGAGCCAGAGGTCGCGGGTTCAAGTCCCGGCATGGGTGGAATTTTTTAGCCTCTAAATAGGTTCTTAAAATTAGATCACTGTGACTTACCGGTTTAGGCGCAGGCCTCCTCGGCTCCATAGCAATAGCGTCGTCCACGGCCTCTTCATTTTCATCATTAGGCGTATTCTCTATGTTTTCAGTCCGCATCTCTTCGTCAGAACTCTCCTCCATGAGCTGTGGGTTATCAGTTTCATCATCAGTCTCGATGATCGTGTCCAGACCCTCGTTTATACTGTCATCGCCTTGATCATCGTTGTCGTACTGGTCTTCCTCGCCCAAGTCAGGATACAACGTCTGCCGCAAGTCCTCAATAGCATCCTTACACTCTTGCCAGGTTGTGAACAAAGTCAACTTTGGCCTCAAATTTAACAGACACTCCTGATAAATATACTTCACGTAAATTGGAAATTTGTTATCGTCAGTCCAGTAAGGGTCTGAGGCTTTGAACCAGTAGTAATTCTGAAAGAATACTAGGAAGTAATCCAGTCGCTTCTTGCTCGAGCCGCTGTTAAAGTACGCTCCGCAAGTCTCCAGCAATGCGCACACCAATCGTATACGGAACACGTTCTCTGGCGGATCAAACGGCGATATGACACTATGATCATTTGTTACGCCAAACGTGATGAACGAATAAAGGACTGTGAAAACGTCACGGGAATCCAGGAGCTTGTAATTGTACAGTTCTCCCAAGTATCTAACAGTGGCGATTCTCCTCTGGTTGTACTTGGGATGAGGGTCTTCTAGGGTGACACGGATCTCTTCCAGCACCGTGTCAACGACCGCAGGTGCTACTGCCTCTTGCCACGCGGCTAGTTCAGCCGTCAAGCGTGCCAGAGCTCTTTTAGCACTGGCTCTGGCCCGCCAGCCACCTGCTAAGTGCTGTATCGCTACTGCTGCGATCTCCGGGTCGTCCCAATTCAGTTTCCTCATGAGTCTGAGAATCTTATCTTCGTTGCTTTTCTGCAAGTCTTCGTGGAGAATTTTGCGAATAAACTGGTGCATTGGAGGTTCCTCTTCCTTGGGTTGCGCGGGCGCTTCCGGTGGGCAGACGTAGTAGAATGCATTCTCTATTTGCGTTACGTATCGCGAGTCTAGAGCTGAGACAGTCTGTGGAATCACAAAAAACCTTAGTATGATGAAAGAATATGGAAATCTGTTGTAAATGGAATGTTTAAGGATAACCATAGATAAAAAAGGATTGTCTATGAGAAACATAGTTGTGTTACCTTTTTCCTCATCATTTGCTGGAGATAGATCATAGTCCTCTGATGTGTGTCAGGATTGCAGTAAAGGAACCGGCCGCAGGTCTCTAGCAGGTTGCAGGCCATCTCGATATGGTGATGCTTGAAGTCATGCAATAAGACCTTCAGGCAGTACAGCGCCTCCATCTTGGAGTACAAACTGAACTTGACTAGCTCGCCGATGAAGCGCACCACTTTTATCTACAAAGGAAAGTTACGTATGTAAATCTATTCACACATATTTTACACATTAGCCAAATATTTGTTATGCTACAAAGACTAACACTGGAAACCAAGATTGACTCAAATTGTGCATGTAAATCAAGGGTTCCTAAACTTTTAAGGCTATAGGACAGCATTTTAACAGCATTGCAACATTTTACGGCATCGCGTATCAA
Organism: Yponomeuta malinellus; assembly: GCA_947308005.1. Lineage (NCBI taxonomy): Eukaryota > Metazoa > Arthropoda > Insecta > Lepidoptera > Yponomeutidae > Yponomeuta > Yponomeuta malinellus. The sequence goes on along the minus strand of OX370998.1, from coordinate 6,363,060 downwards.
AATATAAAATTCACGATTTACCTTCACTTCAAGCTTCTGACGGTATTGCCGCTGTCATCAATTCCTAAATCGTACATTGATCCTCAATAATATCTGGATTATAAAGTCCGGAAAATCTAACAATTCAGTGATAAACATGATTCAGTGACTTTTCCACAGAACTCTTGGTTACCGCGGAACCCGAGGTAGGAAACGCTGATCTAAATAATAAGCCTCACATCACGCAAATAACAACTGGTGTAAGAAAAAAAAGTCAGCCAAAAATTATTAGGATTTTCTGGCAGAATATCTATTTCGGCAGACTTTACAAACCTTTGACTCAATATTGATCTGATCCTTTTTCCTGACATGATACTTAAAATCTTGCTTCAGCATCTGGCACAGATCCACGCAGACGTCTGGCAGAACCGGATACAGTATCGCCGCGAATCGCGAGTAAAACGGCAACAAGTCGAGCCTAGTCCTGGCAACACTGAAGAGGACTCGCGTCAATTTCTTCCGGTTATTCTTTGTATTGAGATTTAGTACGAAGTCCACAGCTGCGTTGTCAATCAGTTCCCGGTTGATGCAGTTCGGGAGCTCGTTCAGGAAAGCGTCGAGGGCATACCTGGGGGAAAGGTTGGAAAGTGTATTTCTACAAGCTAACTCAACAATTTAAAGTTTTTGCTGCGGAAGAACTGGCGTAAAAATTAGATTACGTCTTTGAGCAGCGCCACTACTGTTGAAGTTGTCCATATGGGAAACTAAGCTTGCTAGCGCTCAAGCCCAAATATAGCTTTCACTCGTTTGAATTCCAAGTACCGGAACTATTACCTTGTATCAGATGTAAAATCACTTTAGATTTTGTTTAAATATAGCTTCAAAAATATTGTTTTGGACAGTACTAGTGACGCGCCGTGACCTTCCGTTTTCGTTTCTTTTTTATAAAATTTATATATTAATATTTTCTTGGTTGGTTTTTGTTTTATTATTGTGGCGTGTGTACTGTATTTATAATAAATTATTTTTCTTCTTCTTTTAACACAATATTTACTGTTATCAATTAGTCTTTTGAACAGCTATTAGTAGGCGGCAGAAAATACAAAATAGAGTCGCCCAAAATCAAACTGAGGACCAGAAAATTCCAAAGTGACCATCAGAAAATACAAATTGATCAGCAGAAAATTCCGAATGAGATTACAAATTATTGTAATAAAATTAAACTAATTAATTTGCCACTTGGTCAGCTGCTCATTTATTTATTCTTCTGGCCAAAATATAATTCATAAGGTGACAAAAATAATTTATTTACTGAACTTATTCGATTTATTTGTTGATCTTGCTGCTCATTTATATGGAATATTTTGACCAAAATAATTGTTTGCTGATCGATTGACTTTTTTTGCAGATCAAAAAAATATTTTGCTATAAAAGATCATTAAAATAATTCCCGGCTCATTAAAATAAAATAATCCAGTACGAAAACAATATACTTACTATGCTTACTTGTTGGAAATATTGATGGCTTGCGCCTTGTCTTGCCCGAATTAGTTTTTTGCAGATGGCCACTAGTGGGAATCGAACCCACGACCTCTATCTTGGTAGTAAGCGCCTTTACGGCTAGTCCAACGAGGCAGTCGCTCATTAACCTTCACAGTGCTATCCTTGAAATAACAATGGTTTTCGATTATTATTTTCAAGGTCAGTTCTGAGGAGGGTAAAATAATTCTCGGTTCCAGTACGAAAGTAAGCTGCACTATGCTTACTTGTTGGAGACATTGGTGGCCGGCGCCTCGTCTTGCTCGACGTCGGGCACTGCGATGGCGGGCTCCTCCCCCTCCTCCTCATCGTCTTCCTCCTTCAGCTCCTCGTCCAGCATCTCCTCGGTTACCGTGTCCGCCTTACCTTTCTCCTTCTCCGCCTGGCACAGTTTAAAGGAGGTGAAGAACAGACCTTTCTTTTGAAATCCCAACTGAAATTTAGGCAAGCATCGTCAATGTTTGTTCGACACCTATAGTCAGGTTTTACAAAGTAATAAAAAATCCTATCGCTTTTCATAACTAAAAAAGGTAAGACATCTTAAATTGATGTCATCATGCAGATTTTTTTTGTTATAGTTTAAATTATGAAATTCTGGTAATTATTATAGATAAAATAGAATGTATTTACTTTTACTTAGTATTTACAATATAACCAAATTAAAGTAAAAAAAATATATCGTAAAATTATTGTGGTATCGATTACCGTGGAATGACTCTTAGGCCTTCGCTTATGTACTTGTTGTACAATGCTTGTACATATATGAAGCTTTGCGGCGCACCGTATGCTTCAAGAAAAGAAAGAAAGAAAGAAGACATTTATTTAAATTGTCACAGAAATACAAAGTAAACACGAAGGTACACAAATAAAATACAAGAACGTCAAAAAACCAAAAAAATAAAAACAAAATAGTCGTGAAGAAATCATGAACAAGCCATCTTCAACGCTTTTCGAGACATTTTGGCAACAAAATACTGTTCCCCATGAGCGACAACAAGCAAGATATTCATTTAAATCATACTGCCATCCACAAGGTAAAATGCCGTTATCGACCATCCAGTGGAATTTGACTTTTTGATGACACGTTAATCAGAAAAAAATCTCTATCGATCCCTCCAACCCAATTTTTCCAAGCTTATATACTTCCAGAGATACAAAACTGAAATATGCCGTTATGTTAGTTTAATTCTACCAAGGTAGAGGTCGTGGGTTCGATTCCCACTGGGGGCCGCCGTACATTTGTACAAATTTTATTTTATTTTATTTATTGCATTACACAACAGATAAGTAACATTGCATGTTATAATATCATGATGAAAGCTTATAATTTAGTTACATATCCTTTAACGTGTGATGACAGCATGGTAGAATATGGACGAGAGCCAAAGCACATCAAGCCACACACAACCAAATACGACCACTCAGTGCAAAGTATCAAAGATACCCTACGCCGAACGGTCGCACCAGGACATAATTGTGGCCCGATCCGCTTCTACAAACGAATCCAAGAGCTCTCCTTACTCAAATAAGTAAGTATTAAACTAAGTAAAGAAAACCAAGAAAATTTTAATCAACAAGTAACGATCTTACTTACTTATTAAATTTTTAACTTAACTAATTGTGATTTAAAGCGATTGAGGTTCACAAAAATGTCAAGAGCATCGAAATTTTTATTGGATATTTCATTGAATGACCGACACAATGTGTACTAATGGTTCGTGTTGTGCCCTTAAGACAAATGGCCTCAGTCTGGATGTATTTCGATGTTTGTGATATCCTTGCCTGGTTACCATAGCACAGGGTATCCTAGTTTGGGACCAGGTCAAGTGATTGTGTTGTGTGGAAGTATTAAGTATTATTATAATTATTAAATGATAATTGAGTTTAATATCGCCAAAAATATATTTTTGTTAAGCTGAATTTGTCGTTACAAATTAAAGGTAAAAAAGTAAATCTGGAGCAAATTGCAGTTCAAGCCAGTATTCTCGAAGTTGTTAAGGAGTATGTTTACCTCGGGCAAACCATGCAATTAGATAAACACAACTTCGAGAAAGAGGCAAATAGAAGAAAACAGCTGGGCTGGGCAGCGTATGGGAAACTACGTCGAGTCTTCCACATGGCCAATCCCACAGAGTCTAAACACGAAACTCTGCAATCAGTGCGTTCTGTCTTGACATACGGTGCCGAAACGTGAACACTCACGGTGGGGCTGGTCCACAAATTTAAAGTGTAAAAATAAAAAGCTCAGCGTGCTATGGAAAGGGCTATGCTCGCAGTTTCTCTGAAAGATCGAATTCGAACTGAGGTGATCCGACAGAGAACCAAAGTCACCGACATAGCCCACCGAATTAGCATGCTGAAGTGGCAGTGGGCCGGCCATATCACCCGAAGAACTGATAACCGATGGGGTAGACGAGTTCTTGAGTGACGACTGCGGATCGGTAAACGTAGTGTAGGACGTCCTCAGACTCAGTGGAGCGATGACCTTCGCAAGGCGGCTAGCAAGAGCTGGATGAGAGTAGCCGGGGACCGTGCTCAGTGGCGTTAGGCGAGGCCTATGTCCAGGAGTGGACAAGCGTAGGCCGACGATGATGATGATGATGGTGAATTAAATCAAATAAAAAAAATATATATTCAAACAGCACAGAAACTGCGACTTAATGAATGGTACAAGTTAAACTAGTTGTCCATTTCAAAATACATTAAGGGTGAAGGTAAGCTACAGGTAAAGCTACTTTAATGTACTCAAAAAGATCTTTTGATACCTCAAGTGTAGTCAAATTATGTATAGTTATCAAGTAGCATATATTTTTATTGCTTCCCTGGTTTTTTGTGCATAACTCAAAAGTAGATTTTTGGAGATAGCGGCGTTTTAGCTCGTAGCTGACGGCAGCATAGCTGACTATCAGACTAGAAGAAGCCCTTAGCAAATAATGGAAGTCAGACTGGTCCGTCATGCACTGCTACCACTGCTACGGAGACGTCCATTACGAGCTACAAATTGGGAATCCCGCTGTCTTGCGCATCTCATTGGGGGAGGTAGGGGCCAATATAATACTCACATTAACATTCTAGTCACAAAAAGGCGTACATATATATTCCCCATACAAATATATATATATATATTGGTGGAAGTAATAAGACATATCTTCTTTTAGTAAGACTCAGTGTACTGAAAAATTGAGAGACCATGTAATAATCATCATCAGCCACTCGACGCCCACTGCAGGCCACAGGCCTCCCTCATGGTTTTCCCAGCTTCGAACATAACCATGAGAGGTTTTGCCATAATCGGCACGCTTGGCAGGCGGGTTGGCGATCGCAGTATGCGGTTGGAATCTCAGGAAGACGCTGCTGCCCGTCTCCTGGTAATTTAATTCCTTAGTCCCCTTGTACGACATCCACGGAAGGTAATGGAGTGAAACTATTCTTAATCCGGCGCCACACGTGATGTAATAATAGACATGTCCTAATCAAATCCCTGTGAGGAAATAGAAGAATAAGAATCTCACCTCTTTGACCTGATAATTGGGCATGAAGACCTTCAAGTCAGGCAGACTGGTGTAGAAGGTCCGGGTGTCCTCATCCTGCCAGGGGTCTGCTCCGGCCTGCATGGGGAAATCCTCGTTGCCGCCCAGGCTGATGCTGCCTTGCGCCTCAGTGACGGCCAGAGATAGAGTGGGTGGCTCCCCGGCCTCGCCTAGATCCTCGCCCAGCACCTCAGCAAAACTTTGAGCCCCAGCCAAGAGTTTTTCGTAAGTAGCCTGGAAGATCAAAATGATTTACTTCTAGGTAATTTCTTATAGTATAGGATAGACAAGATAACAAAGTATTTATTTAAATAAGATGGGAATAGAACACTCATCTGGAAAAAAGGGACAAGCGATTGCAGAGCATGAGCCGGTGCCACTACTGTGTCCAGTTTACAGTCTCAAATTATGAGTTTGTGTAAGGATTCCACTACCTTTCCATTCTATTCTTTCTAGAATTTAAATCTAAAACAGAAAAAAAATCTAATAGCCACCTCCACCTTGGTCAGGTGTTCTTCCATTGCAACATTAACTTAAGAAGCTATTCCTTACTTGATGCTGCTCCAGCTGGTCCTTCCTTTCCTGAGACAGCTCCCCCCTCGTATGCAGTGTCCTTTGGTTGGCAACGTGCAGAGCCTGCAGCTGCGCCCGCTCTGCCATCAAGTGTTTTGTCAACGACAGGAAGTAGTCCCGCAGCAGCGTTCGGACCACCGCTTGCTTCTCAGCTGGCAGGAACGTGTTGCGTGGGATGGTGATGTTGTTTCTCTGGAAATGGCAAAGATTTGGATTGATGAATCTAGTGGCGAATTTATTTATGGAAACACATGCAAGTGTGATATTCATATATCAGCTTAAAGCTACAAGTGTAGTTATAAATAAAGGGTGTTATTGGAACACCCTTTATTTATAACTACACTTGTAGCTTTGTGCATAATTTAAGTTTGAGGCCATTTTTTTTCTTTGCATGTTACAGCTCTTTAATTTAACAGCTGACATCAACAATTGTTCCAATTATAAAAAATGCAGCACTACACAATTGAATAATGCGTTATTATTGTAACAATGAGGCCGGAAACGCAGTGGCTTGGGTGACACTGAAATGGGAATTTGTTACAGGAACATGGTAACGGAGTTCTTGTGACCTCAACTGGATGGTATGGATCTAAACGACATATGGTTTTAGCAGGACGGCGCCATTGTGCGCGGCAGGGCAGGCCCCACTGCGCACAAAACAATCGATTGGAGCAACGATTTTTAGCCGAATCAGTTCATGCCAAGATCATGCAATTTACAGAGTGTGATTTCATTCTTCGAGGTTTTTTGAAATCTCAGATCTATGTTGATGAACCGCAAACAATTCCAGAGCTCAAGGCCAAGATCCAACGCGTAATCGGTGAGATGATGTCACATCTTTGTCAAAAAACCCATTGAAAATTTCGTGAAAAAAGGAATAGTCTGTGTTTGAAGCCCTGGTGGCCATATGCTGAATATTTTATTCTATACATAATCGGAACATGTCTAGTTTATAATGCAATAAAAAGATCATCACTCACACAAAAAAAAATACTTTTCTTTTAAATCAAATTGTGCACTCTTATTGGTACACCCTTTTAATAAATATTAGTATAGGTATAATTACCTCAGCTGTTTCTCTTATTTTCTTGGGAACTAAACCAGCATAGTCTTCACCGCAATGCTTGCAGAAGGACAGTAGTATTGGAATGTTGTTATGGTCCTCTTTGTCCATGTTAATCAAAACTGTGAGTACATTTCCAAGCAATGGCAAACCGGTTTTATTGGCAAATATGCCAACAGTGACCAGCTCCGCATAGAAACGGATGTCCACTCGAAGTTTTGAAGAGTTAGTGATCTTGTCAGTTGATTTAAAAGTCAGTATCTTCTGCCAATTCTCAAAGAAATTGGAGGAAAACTCAGCATAGGTCCGGTGCAGTGCAGAGCAGAGAGTAATAGCAGCTGGTATGTCAGCCATCTTCAACTTGGCCTCGGCGATGGCAGCAGCTACTTCTGATATATATTTGGTGAGATTAAGTGAGCAGTAGTCTTTGAGGAGAGCATCAATCTGAGAAGCACTAAACGTTTTCAATTTCTTGACAAATGTCGTGTTTTTCTTGAGGCCAGAATCCAGTTTAGAGAAATGGTTTTCTGGAGGTCGGGCGCAGTTCAAGTTCTCATTGCGTATTTCTGTTTTGTTCTTTATTCTTTGTTCCAGGTTAGAAATGTACTCCTGAAGTGCAACTTTCTCGTTTTCCTCTTCATTTTCCGTCGGCTCTTCCGCGTTGGCTGTTTCTTCTGCCTCAGATTCCTTCTCTTCTGATATCATTCTAAATTAAATTAACTGGTGTAGCTGTTCATAAATCAATTCTGCTTTAGGCACTTGGCCGGTTTTTACCGTTAGTCTTTCTATTACCTTAGAAGTTTTTATGTGTGCAATTTTCCAAAGACAATATTTATTCAAAGTTGCAAGGAAATTCAATGTTACCCACTTACCCAACTTGACTATATTTATTTTTGTTTAATCCACAGATTAAAAAGTTTAAAAAAAAAAATACTGCCGATCACAGATTAACTTTCGATTGACATGTGCATTCGTAAACCTCACAATTTATGTGATTCTCAAGTTTTCGAGCGGACGTTCACAGAGTAAGAAGTAGGTGGGTACAACACGAATCGAATGAAAATCGTCTGACCGATTCTCAGAAGTGAGCACCGATTCGATGATGAGTGGTCGTGTTAAGGCAGCCAATTAGTCCGTTTCCGTCTCCGTTACATTATTACATAGGTAGGTACCATTCCCGCCGTATTTCTGGTTTTTTTAATATCTTACAGGACCATGTACGAAACTTACCCCCGGTTTCTCGTACACTAACAAGCTGTTATTATTATTACTAATTCTTTATTGCACAAAGACAGTGTACAAAAGGTGGACTTAACGCTAATGGCATTTTCTACTAGTCAACCTGCAGGAGGTACAGGAGGCAAAAATTGAGATAGGAGTGCAAAAAAGAAAGAGATAAATAATGTATTATATATAAGGAGGGGGGCACCTATAAAAATGACTATTTTAGCAATGATGTAATACAATGCGCACCAATACTTGCAATCTACTATCAATTAACTGCTGTCAGGGGCTTTTTGTATGGTTAACAGTAGATTAACAGCGTGTTAGTGTACGAGAAACTGGGGGTTAGATTCCTTTCCTTCATGTTAACCCATAGAGAAGAACCTTCCGACCGAAAAAAAAAATTGTAAACAACACATTGAAACCACAAACAACATAACCTCGAAATCAATCCGCTGCGTTGAATAAATTAGGTACCTACGTATTTATTTGAATGAATTTATTGTGAGTACAAAAATGTGTGGGATTTTCTGCGAAATATGTTGTCCAGGAAAAGCTAAGGTCTTACTTGTAAGTACAAAGTACAAATAGGGACGAAGAGCTTGTCGTTTAAAACTCGGAAAGTTTATACCTACTTGTTTTATTTTTACTCTAGGACGAGAAAATACTGCAGCGTGTAAGGAATAGAGGCCCAGACTGCGTTAAGAAGGCACAGGTCACCGTTAACGATACAATAGGCCTACATTTCTTGGGAACAGTGCTCTGGATGCAGGGGCTGGAGTGTACACCACAGCCTGTGCAAACTACCGCTGGTGTGCTCCTGTACAACGGAGATATCTTCGACGAGACCTGGGATAAGTCTGTCAGTGACACACAGCTGATAATACAGAGGTTAAACAAAATTGAATTGGTGAGGTTACACTCCCCAACCCACTTGAGTTCTGGGTAGATTTATTTTCTGTCTTACTATTTTTCTGTGTCCCACCATTTCTTTTAAACTTGCACTTCTCCCTATATACCATTTGTATTTGCACCAACTCACCATCTCTCTTTGTCCTTTGGCAACCTTTCCAACACAAGGTTGTCTGGAAGAAGTGGCTGTTAGCGATAGGCCACCCATTGTACTTTTTCATTGTGACTTTCATATTCTCTTGTTTCTTGTCTTATATAGAAGGAAATGAAAATTAGATGAAGCTAAAAATTTCCTTAATTTAATTTTCTTTTTGAGATCCACTGTGCTGTTAGTACAATTTTACCAATAACAAATTAACTTCTAAATTAGTATAGGAAAATCGTCTTTTACCTTGTCATCTAGTGTTGATTCTTTTCCAGATGAATCCAGAATCCCATGAACAGTATGTGATAAGTGAACTAAAGTTATTGAAAGGCCCATTTAGCCTGATTTACTATGATAAAGCCACACACTGTTTGTACTTTACAAGGGATAAAATAGGCAGAAGTAGCCTCTTATTTCATAAATACAATGAATCTATTGTCATTAGCAGTGTCTTAGGTAAGAATTGGGGGAATGCTAGCTATCCTGTTTTTGTGATATCTACTCGTATATTTAAATGAAAAAGTGTACTTGTATATTTGAATGAAAAAGTGTGAGCATAAAAAATATTATAATTATTTTATGTGAGATAAAAGCAGACATGGGTTAGGGGCCGTTCAAGTATTACGTAAACAATATTTTTTACAATTTTATTATCTACCCTCCCCCGCTCTTCCCCCCCACCCCAGCTCTTCCCCCTCTCCCATTGGTACAAGTAGATGCATTTTTCTTTTAATGTATTCTGTTTTTTTATTCATTTACAAGCAGCAGTTATAACTCTAGAAATAAGAAATAGTTAATAGACTTTAATGCACATAATATTTCTAACTTTATCATTACGTTCGCATAATTTTTCATACAATTAACATAATTTTTGGAATAACTTGGATTTGTCTCTTTGAAACGACATTTTGGAAATTTTGTAGAAAATCTGAAAAAGTAAAAAAACTAATACTTACTGATGACCTAATCACCATCCAGACCCCTCCACCCCTCATGTCATCAAAAATAAGCAAAGCAATGACCCCTCCTTGCCCCCCTGTGGTGCTTACATAATACTTGAATGGCTCCTCAGCCGGTGGCTAAATCAAAATACAATCAAATTTTTCTTAGCATATTAATAATAATAACTTCCATACAACACAATCAATTGCCCTGGTCCTCAACTTGGATACCCTGTGCTATGGTAACCAGGCAAGGGCATAAAAAACTTGGAAATACACCTAGACTAAAGTGATTCCCACAAATCACAGCAACATTCAGTGGGCATCAAACCCACAACCTCTTTTTTGCTAGTCAAGTTGTTAACAGCTACATCAACGCGGCGGTTGTTAATGTTGGCTTTCAGTTTACAATCATAGTAAAATGGTTACGATCGGTTACAATCAGCACCAGAAAAAAATTATACCAGGTTATACCAAATTTACATACCTTTATGATATTTACCCAAGATTTTGTTCTATGGTATAATAAACATTATCCACCTAACATGGATCACTTAATTGCTTGTTAATCAAATAAACAATATCATGTAATTATTCAACTTTTGTTCAGGCAAGAACTACAAATGTGCAGAAGTACCAGCCACATTCATTCACATACTAAACTTGGACACTAATGTGATAAAACTCCACCCCTGGAGTGGTGACCGGGTGGTTGAATATGACATTAACAGTTGGTGGAAAGATCTTCAAGAGAAGCAAAGTCTGCCAGATGAAGAATATGAATTTGATGCAGGGAATCAATTATTTGATGATAATTTAGAGGTAATTTTTGTCATTGTTCTCTTACATTCTTTGCCTAGAATTCGTAAAGTTTGCTTTACAAGTACCTGTTTGATGTCAATTAAAGGTTTAAATAATAAGTTTCAGAAATTAGTAATCCTAATCCTTTAATAATTTCTTTGTTTTAGGGCAACTTAGTACAATGCATCGAAAGAATAGCATTAGAAAATAAGTGTAAGCTTACAGTCATGAGAGAACTTCTCAATAATATCGTAATAAACGAAACATGTAACAAACTAATTCAACTACTGGAGGAAAGTGTGAAAATCCGCCTGGAAACTCAGCCTAACAGATGTAAAGAATGTCTTTATAAAAATGGCTCCACTAAATGCAATCACTGTACTATAGGAGTGCTATTTTCTGGAGGATTGGACTGCACTATCTTAGCATACTTAGCGGATAAATATGTCTCGAAAGATCAGCCAATAGACCTGATCAATGTGGCGTTTAAAAAAGATGTTGGGTCCTCCTATGATGTACCAGATCGCCTGACTGGGAAACAGTCACTTGAGGAACTGAAGAAGCTTCGATGTAACAGGTAAGATGTTGATATGTTGCAAGGGGTTTTTTTTTCAGGGACTCTCACCTGGAACATAATTCATAAACAGGGATATTTTTAAAATGCGCAATTCCTGTAGCATGTCATGATGTCACTTACGAGTTGATAGATATTTTTCGAAATATTTGGGTTTATTTTTTTTAATAAGCCTTTACAGTTACAATGCTAATGTTCATTCTATTTAAAACATCATCAACCCATTATGTCCCCACCGAGGGGCACGGGTCTCTTCCCTGAGGAAGGTATAGGCCATACTCCACCACGGGGGCCAAGTCCGGATTGGTGGAGGCTTGTAGACTAGTGGCTCGTCTACTGTCAGAAGTTGTCAAGCCGCCCTAAGGCCTCTGACTTGGCTTAACGACTGCCATCTATCGACGGCAGCCGGCACCAACAGCTTAACGTGCCTTGCGAAGCACGGAACCGCTCGGAAAAATGCCACTAGCGTTAGGCATAGACGGCGACCCATCCATGCACTGAACGCGCCCTGTGTTGCTTAACCTTCGTGATCGTTTAAGATCACTCAGGCAGCCGGGGCTACGAGCTGTCGGGGCTATTTAAAACGTATGGTTTCAAACATTACACTACAAAGCAAAAAAATCGTACAACCACAAAGTATTTACGTTTTTCAGGAATTGAATATCTAAAAATAACCCAGTATAGTAAACAGTTTGGCTAGGTGAAATAGACCTTATGACAAAGTATTCAAGCTTCGAATTAAAAAGTATGTTTAATAAAATTTTATCTCAGGAAGTGGGTCTTCAGAGAAGTAAATATATCTAAAGAGGAGCTGGAAGAAACTCAGAAAAGCACCATAGCTGACTTGGTATATCCCAGACAAACTATATTAGATGAAAGTTTGGGAACTGCCCTCTGGTTTGCAGCCAGAGCTCGTGATGAAGATGCTGCGTCGTCTTGTAGGGTAAATTGAATTTTGAACTAATAAATTAAACATATTTCTGATTAGGTCCTGCACCAGATGGTCTGACGACCCGGTTATCGTGGCAGGGAGTCGCTGGATGCGGGCGGCACAAGACCGGGAACGCCTATGTCCTGCAGTGGGCGTCAAATGGCTGGTGATAATGATTTCTGATTAAATAACTTTCTGTAAACTTTTCTTTCAGGTCTTATTGTTAGGTTCTGGCGCCGATGAACTATTTGGAGGCTATTCAAGGCACAGGAACGCATACAAGTATCATGGTTGGACTGGTCTCCACAAGGAGTTAACATTGGACTGGAAGAGAATTGCATTCAGAAATCTAGCGCGCGATAATCGCGTAATATGCGACCACGGACGGCAGCCTAGAATGCCGTATTTGGATGAAGATTTTACAAATTTTGTTTTGACTTTGAAGCCCTGGCTTAGGTTTGTATAATTATACACGCATACAATTGTGTAAGAAAAAACGGTCAAGTGCGAGTCGGACTCGCGCACCGAGGGTTCCGTAACAGCATAAATATAAAATCAAGTTTGATGATTAGAAACAAATGTGTTTTACTTCATTCAGTTAACTCATACTTGGCCGTATTGGGACTGCGACTTAGTGGGACTGCTCTATAATCACTCCAAGTTTAACACATACCTATGCTGCTGGAATGTATTACCTTTCTTACGATAGTCTAAAAACAAAAAAAAACGTCAATTGACATCCCTTACATGGGGACCACCTTTAATAATGCAGACTATAATTATATCTACGTCCCACTGCAGGACATAAGCCTCTCAGAAAGAGAGTACGGGGCTTAATAACCACACGCGCCCGCCGCATATTGGCAATTTCAAGGGCTTAGGTTTGAATATCTCAGACTCAGGTTTCTTCACGATGTTTTGCTTCACAGTTGGCAAAGTGGTATTGCAACTACAAATTAATAAATGTAGGTAACTTACAACTAAATGTCAATAGTACAATGACATGTCACGGTTCGAACGCGCGACCTCTTGAATGTGAGCCAAGCATTATAATATACCCTTTTTATATTTTTACTTTTTGAATTTATTTATTTTTGCAATTCACCATAATAACAGATGTGGACAACTAGCTAGCCTTATTGGCTCTGTGGCGTGGCGCCGGATTAAGAATAGCGCCACTCCATTTCCTTTCGTGGATGTCGTAGAAGACGACTAAGGAAAAAAAACATAAATTGTCATTTCCACGATTTAGACTTGCAAAAGTTAACACATCCTTTATGGGGCACTGTATAAGGTTCTACAACAAAATTCCTCAAGATATATTAGAGTTACCTCCAACGCGATTTAAAAAATGTGTTAAGCACATTCTGTGCAAAAAGGCTTACTATAACATCAGGGATTATTTAGAAGACAAAGATGTTTGGCATTAAACAGTAGATTAATATTAATTACAGGACGATTGTGACTAGTGTTCAACACATTCATGACTAATATTTTAAGTTGAAAACTCTGTTAATTAAGTTAAAACGTGTTTTGAAAAGAATAAATGTGGAGTTTCTTTGTTAGCTTCTTCTCCACATAATCCATTAATTGTGAAACTAACAACTTTGACGTTCATTAAGTAAACATTCTGTTTTTATAATGAATAAAAATATTTGAATTGAATTGAATTACCAGAAGACGGGCAGCAGCGTCTTCCTGAGATTTCAACCACATAATGCGATCGCCACCGGCCTATGTCCGCGAGTGGCTGATGATGATGATGATTGGCTTGTGGTTCATACTGGGTTTAAGAGATAAAGCTAAGTGCGTGTCGGGCCACGCGCAGTGTAGGGTTCCGTAGATAGAGGGGTTGTATCTGCTTTACAGAACTAACAACTTCATCAAAGTAATTTTCAATGGATTTTGTACGAAGATTTCATTTGATAAGTTCGACTATTACTCGTTAATTTCTAAAGCCTACTTAGCCGTGATAATTTTCCTTTTAACTTCATGATATATATATGTGCTACTCTGCCCTGAATTTTTTCACGTTTCTGAAATCAACCGTTTAGCTGAGAGAGAGAGGGAGAAGTCCTACTCGGAAAAAAATTTGCGCAATAAAGCTTATATTTCGCAAACGGAACCCGAAATCGAAAAATGGTCTTCCTACACCCACAATATTTTTAAACGACCAATCCAACGATACGCTGTGGTGTAGGCGATAAAAAAAATGTATCCCTAATTTAGGTGTTGGGGAGGTACATACATAACATAAAAAAAAAATCGAGATTTTTTTCTACCGTTTTGTCGGCGTACTAAATATGTATATCTATGCCAAATTTCAGCTCACTTATCGTCTCTGTGCTAAGCCGCGGACCAAAGGGACAGACTTGGCGAAACTGTAAGGGTTCCTTGTTGACTAGGTACGGAGCCCTAGAAACAAGATTCGTTAAAACACTCCTCAGAGTCAGTTTAAATAGAGAAGTTTGGAGGAGTGTTTTAGAGGAATCGTGTTTTGAGACTGTGAGAATGAGACTGTTAATAATAGGGACCAGTTTGCATCCTTCTGTTACGAAACAGACATATCTATAAGCAGTTGAATACTTGTATGATGGTGAAGTTAATTAAGTATAGCATTTTCTTCTTTTACAGGAGTGTGCCCATTGAAAGCCTAGGCCCTGGGTTAGGTGAAAAGCTCATGCTCAGATTGGTGGCTTTTAAACTTGGTCTGGAGGATGTCGCGACATTCCCTAAAAGGGCTTTGCAATTTGGCTCCAGGATAGCCAATAAGAAAGAAAAAGGCAGTGATGTGTCCAGAAACTTTTTGGTGGAATAAGAGTGAGTTACCTATCACTCTTACCAGCGTACGAGTATCATGAAAAATAGAGATGAAAGTCAGAAATGGGCAACACACCAAAAAAACCTAGAGATAAACAAACGGTCTTATAAAAACACGATTCCTTAAAACACTCCTCAGATGCTGTTTAAATAGTCTGTGGTAAAGGGAAAGACATAACCACAGATTATATAAACTGCATGTAAGGAGTGTTTTAGAGTTTTAGTGGAAACTTGTTTTTACAAATAAGACAGTATTGTCTTATTTGTAAAAAATAGTTTCCACTAAAACTGTATATTGCTTATAATAATATATATGAAATCACGACTAGGGGCCCCACTGAAATGAAAATAAGATTTTTATTTGACAGCTGTATTTGTATTTGACTTTTTCCTTTACACATTGCCGTATCCCAATCTAGTATTGTATTGAAATCGTTAGCAATATTTTAAGGAAATGTCCTTTTCTTTACGACAAACAAATTATTTGTAAATATTCGAGATTTCCTACCTTTGTTGAAAGTGGTGGTGTCCCACAGCATTGAAAAATGTTTTCTATTACGTTAAATGTCTAAGTCTATTGTTTGGTATGTGTAAATAAGTTAAAGAACAGTTGAGTTGTCTGGCGTCGGCCATAAGAGGCCTGAACCAGTTTTTTTTTTATTTTAATTTTTCTGTATTATTTGTTTATGCTTAAGTAATGTAATTTTGGATGCCCAAAAAAATATTTTTTGAGGTGACATTTTTTTAAATTTGCACCATAGATTTTTAAATCTTGGTTAGAATGTCCCCTTAAACCCTGTATTTTTTTTATATTAATTCAGGAGATAATGGTACCACTGTAAGTAGCACCTTTACCACACTGATGATGCCCTTTATTCCACATACCAGAGCAGGTAGAGACCCTGGTTTGCCACAATGCCATAATCCAGACCTAACTTCTTTTGCTTCATCAACATTCATTAGTCGCTACATGCACAATTGCACACACACTGGTTTCGGGTACTTGCCCTTCGTTAAGAGCGCTTATACAGGTGCATCCCATGTGAGACGTGTGTTGACATCGACTGCAGTTGGCACATGTGCCACCCATGTATAAGCGCCCTGATACAACCTCTTTATTTATCATAGTACACTCTTTTATTCCCTATAGTAATTTACTGCAGATGTAGATCATCCTTATTATGTTATTCATTAATAAATTCTCCTCAATCAGTACCCGTTCACTTCACTGGAGATTCCTTTTTGCAATGACTTCTATGATGTTTCTTGAGACCACTATGAGAAGTATAACACTTGTCACAGTTGTTGCATTTATATGGTCTAACCCCTGTGTGTGATCTCATATGTGTGTGTACATCACCTGAACGTTTGAACCGTTTATCACACTGCGGACAGGGGTATTTCTTTTCATCGCTGTGAATCCTGAGATGTCTGATGAGATCCTGCCGCTTGGTGGATGACTTGCCACAAATCTCACAAGTGTATGGTTTGATGCCCATATGTCTTCTCATATGGACTACCTTGTGAGCAGCTCGAGTGAACTGCTTTGAACATAATTTACATGAGAACATTTTGAGCCCCGTATGTGTTATGGAATGTTTTTCCAATATTTGTCTGGTTTTGAACATGTTTCCACATAATTCACATAGCAGTTTTTCAGGTTTTAATTTTAAATTACTAGGTTTTCTTGTTAACTGTATTCTGTCAGTAGAAAAAGTATTTTTTTGTTCTGTTCTCAACAAAGTTTTATCTAATGTTTGTGCGATATCTTCTTTTTCATCTGGTGAATCGTTTTCAAAGTGTTTCTCTTTAAGTGCTGTTCTAGACTGATCTTGGAGCCAAGACTCAATGTTACCCTTAAAATCATTATCATCAAGTAACTCACATTCTAGCTTGATATCACACTTCAACGTATTGCCTATCGATTCACTGGTTTTAGCATACGCCCTCAGCTTTGAATCAATATCCAAGCATTTTTGCTTAAACTTATAAAAGTTGTTGACAGTTTGCTCACATAGTACACAAATTAGGGGACGTAGTCCATCATCTGGTTCAAACTAAAACAGAATATTAGAGCAGAATATTAGACACCGAATGTTTCGCTGTGCAACTTTTTATAAAAGTATTGAAATTACCTTTAAACCAAGGCAGGAGCTTATTCGCAATGAAAGACCATTTGTCTTGTAAAAATCTTTTAAATAATGTGTGGACGCACATAGTCTGCATATATCAATTTCATCAGACATTTATCCTTGTTTTATTGTTTCCTTGTACTATTCAGCGTAGTAAAGTATTCCTACAAGAAAAACGAACCAACCAACCGTATGATTACTATCTCTATGATTGACAGCTTGACAGAAGTAAACATTGTGTTTTTTTTATGGCAACTCGAATCGGTAGAGTATATGGAGTAAACAAACCACAGGTTAAAAAAGAAAACTCAAATGTCATTTACTATGACTCAAATGTCATGAGACGCGCCGTACGCTGTGATTACCCTTCTCCATCCCTTCTCACACGTGTGGAGGAGCGCGCGACGTGTCGCGTAATCATCTGTGCCTCAATTCGGTTATCCAAAACAATATCGGATGTCTCTAATTCAAAAACCATTTCGAGGAATAAGGTTTGTTAGCAGATTAAAAAAATTTATGAATTTTTAAGAGTCGTATTTTGTTACATATACGCAAAAAACCCTATAATCTTGTTTGATCTTTATGACGTCACAGAAATCGACAGTTCCATGCTAAAACCATGTATAGTAAAATTTATTATCGTGAAATTAACGCAATAAAATGCGTGAAATAATAGTACATTATGATAAGTGTGGTATGTTGGTCATTACACTCGAGTCGGTTTTTAAGCCTGAGCCGAAGGCGAAGGCTTAATGGAGACGAGAAGTGTAATGACCAATGCTCACGTGTTTCACACGACGTTTATCAACACACTTGCGAGGAAAAGTAAATAAAAGTTCACATTTATTTAAACTTAACAAACAGAAACCCATTTAAAATTATGGCGGCCGTAATTTTATTTTTTCGCGCGCTCAGCGCTGCATGCGCGCGCAAGTCTGAGATAAGGGCACCGGCAAAGTAGCTAATCAGCCACATATTTATAAATTTTGAAATAGGGTATTTATAGGTAAAAATACACCGTCAAAATATAAATACCAACAAGCAGTTTCATGAAATTCTTTAATTATTTATCACATTTTGAATTGAATTTTATATTTAGGCAAATAACTACTTAGCTGTTTTCGAAACATTAATACTTCTTGCTAATATTTAAAAAGATATGTAATGAAAAGGCACTAGTGCTATAATGTAATGTAAAAGGCACGGCATGGGTAATATTCTGCATTATCAGTGAAAATACGCTGTAATAAGACCTACTTTACGAGCAGGTGTGTTGAAAAATTTATTTATCATGCCAATGATCTACTATATATAACATTAGAGTGTGCTTTGGTAAAGTTACGTATTATAGTTATTTTATAACTTAACCTTAAAGTAGCTTAATCGTATTTTTGCACTTCTGTCTTTTGAATATGTCAAAATACCGAACTTGTGTTGCCAGATTTGTTAAAAATCCTATATTATTTCGTATAAATGCAATTATCACTTATAAATCATTAGTACAATCTAGGTATTAAAACAAGAATAACCGAGAAAAAGAAACTTATACAAAATATAAAAAAATTGCGGCAAGATCATCGGTGCCCCTGAGGTAAGTTCTAATGAAGAATCATGACAGACAAAAATTATATTACTAATTAAAAAATTTGTGATGGCCACACCACACCGATGCATCTGTCTGTCACAGATTGTCACACTTGTTTCGTTGAACTATGAAGACTTTTTTTTTTATTTGGACTTTGGCCCCGTGCTTGTAGGGTGCACAGGGATTTTGCCAGTGTCTCGTTGTTGTAGCGTGTACCTTTCATAACCATCATGAAGTTGACAGATTTGACATTTACAAAACTGACAGCTTTTTTTTATTCTGGTGGGTATGGATTTGCTACTATTCAACCTGGGATGGTGACGTCACTTCCGGTAAATACTAAAATATTAATATAATATTAACAAAAGCAAGGAAAAATATGTTACTGAAATAGTATTTCTGAAATGGCCTATATTTTCTAAATAATATATAAAAACAAACACTTTTTTTTATTTTTACCTACACCATTAAGCTTCACAGATTAGAATTTTATTGCAAGCTCAGATTAATTAATCTGAGATTGCAAGTGAAAATGTAAAACAAAAACTGTCAAACTTTAATCGAAAGTGGGACGAAAAAAAACTGTTTTAGTTTGTGGTTGTGGTCGAAAATGGCTGCAAGTCGTCGGAAGCAAGATGATAAAAATTTAGAAATTTTACGCGAACTTATTTCGGTAAATGGAAACAAGTATTGTCTAGATTGCAATCAAAGGGGTCCTACATATGTTAATACCACCATAGGATCTTTTGTGTGCTCAAAATGTTCCGGAATGTTGTAAGTCAAGTTTCTGCGTATAATCGTGTTATTTTGCGTGAAAGTGAAACAAATATTGTTTTGATTTCTTCCAGGCGCGGCCTTACACCGCCTCACCGCGTGAAATCCATATCCATGGCTACTTTTACTCCAGAAGAGATGGAATTTATCAAGACACGGGGTAACGACTTTTGCAGACGCGTTTGGCTCGGCCTTTATGAGGGTGAAAGTGTGAACTATGCCGACGAACAAAGCGTTAAAGATTTCATGTCGGACAAGTACGAGAAGCGACGCTATTACTTGGAACCGACGGCTTATAATGGTGCCTCCACTAATGGTGTATCAGGGAGGAACAAGTCTAAAAGCAGAAGCGGAAGTGCGGTTGGTGGCACGACCCCGCTCATATCGATCTCGCCGCAGGCTTCCCAGCCAGCCAGCACCAACAGTAGCTTCACGGGTGCGCTGAAGACTGTCAACGAAACCAACTACAAATTGGCTCGCCCTGTCAATAACTTTGTGCCTCAACAAAACTTTCTTAATACTATAGCAGCTCCATCTCTAACTGTAGCACCTGCCCCAACTCCTGTACCTGAGTAAGACATGTTTTGCTTATTGTGGTCTTGGACATGATTCATAATTATTCATAAGTGAATCCTGATATAACTTATTATATCAAATGCCAACTTTCTCTTTCAGTTTCCCTGTTGATTTTTCAACAGCTAACATATACAACAGTAGTCAGCATACCAACAATATAAACAATAACTTTATGCCGCAGCCAACTGCCTCTCTAGCACCACTTAATGCTGTTGCAACACAAAACACTGCATCAAGTAAGTGCATAGAATAGAAAGTCTAGAACAATTTGCTTGCTCAATTACATGCATCCTTATTTATTAACCTTTCAAATTTAATTACAAACTCACCTTCCACAAGTCATTACCGATCACATTAATCCAATAGTTGCAAATAATTTTGTGATGATGAGTCATTGCTTTGACCAACTGATACTAATATTCTTTCAGATGATCGATATGCAGCTTTAGCTGATTTAGATCATGCCTTTAGAGAACAGAATATGAAGGCAATAGGTAAGTATATATTCAATTTTAGTAGACAATTGTTTGTAAATAAACAGAAATAAAAGACAGACTGAATGTTTTAGTGTCTGAAGAAACCAGCAGGGCCATCAACATGAATCCATTCCAAAGTGCAACCACCAGTGACTTCTTTGCCAACAAGAACCCTTTTTCCAATGGTGGGTGGAGTGGTGTTCCTGTCAATCCATTCATGGTAGGTGCCCTTTGTGATTTCAAACATTTCTTGGCTAATGTAGACAGATAAAGGCAGAATAATCTGTAGACATGACTTATCAACTTTATACAGATACAATTTTATCATCAATGTGTCAAGAAATGCTGCTAAACTTATGAGTAATGCTCCCACTTGCAATAAACTATCCAATTTTATCAATCACCAACAATATGATAAACATATTGATGAGAAACAATTTATTCATTGATTGCTCTCTAGACTCAATTACTTGTAAACTTAGATGACATTTGGCATAGGGTCAGTGAGTGGGTACTTGAGAAGACCTACTAACCTTTTTGATAAAGTAACGTTCTGTGGCTGAGATGCGATCAATAACTATTATGTGCAGGAAAAATGGCTCGTTACCTTATATATATTTCTGACACTAGTAAAACAAATTGACTCTAGATCAATTCACCAAAGTATATAAACGCACACAAAATAAACAAGATGCTTAGCAAAATAGAATAAATGCGTTGCCAAATGGATCAATCCTTCCCAAACCAAATAATTCCTCAAAGCAATGGATGAAAGCTACCCTAATTTGTTGAATTTTGTGTAGTGTGATTTGGGTGGACTATGTAGGAATTGGATGTTTGTAATAAACTCAGTTTGGTAACAATGGGCATTGTCCTAAAAAAATTAAGTACTGTTTTTATAATTTTCTCAAGCAAACAATTTTAAGAGCCTGGCCTGAATATTTTGATTTGGGCAGCTTTAATTAATTTTCAAAGTGAAAAAAAGGTACCAGTTTCTACCACTGGAAATCGGTCATGCTCAGAAGTACCTATGTCATCAACAGAGATCCTACAAGCTGACAGTTTCTAGTGTTACCAGCCCCTATATTACGCTCACCAAATCCTGAGCGATTCCAATCGTCTAACTGTCAAATTAGTATGGAATTTGACAGACGATTGGAATCGCTCAGGATTTGGTGCGCGTAATTAGGCCACAGGACTATACAAGAACTCTTTAGTTTTTTTCTGCTGTCAGGGTGATTGGGGATCACACGTGATTTTGATACCAATTACTTTTTGCACAGGAAAGCGCCAAAATTTGCCCTTAGGGCTCCTAAACCTCGTAGTAAGCCTGCGTTTGTTGGTAAAGGTAAGTATTTTGTGTTGTTTACCCCGTGATCAGTCATGGGGAACCCAAACCCCATGACCCTCCTGATGACTTGAAGAGTGTACACAGGCTATAAAACTACGAAACGAGGCAGAGGAGAGATATGATTTGGCAATTACCTTAGAGAATTTCCTAAATTATCGTAAAGTTGCAGCTCGTACCAAAAGGTTACTTTCTAAAAAGAAGCGGCAAGGCTGGAAGGGCTGGAACTCTTCCGTTGCTTGGAAAATTATAAAAAAAAATCGCACCTGCCCCAACTCCTGTACCTGAGTAAGACATGTTTTGCTTATTGTGGTCTTGGAGATGAGTATAACATATTATTCATAAGTGAATCTTTTATATTATATTTGTTTTTTATGGTATACAGTGATGTCAATATCTTGGTGTTTATTTAAAATACCATTAACGTGTGAAACGAACGTTAAAAGGTCGAATTAGTGATACACTTATTCACAAAAGTACAAAAACTCCGTGAATATTATTAATGTACTAGCTGACCCGACAAACATTGTTTTGCCATATTAATTAGCCTACGACCTATATTCTCAGACCTACAAAATATACACAAAATATTTCATAAAACGTTTTGGAGGAGTTCGAACACAACACGAGATTGTTTTATCTTAGATAAATTGTAGCATTATATTAACTGGCCTTAAAAAATATTTATATATAAAAACCGACTTCGAAACACTGCAGCACTAAAAAGTTAGGAATAATTTAAATAATTAGAAGTACATGTAGATAATTCCGTGTGGCGCCGGATTAAGAATAGCGTCACTCCATTTCCTTCCGTGGATGTCGTAGAAGGCGACTACGGAAATCAATTACCAGGAGACGGGCAGCAGCGTCTTCCTGACATTCCAACCGCATATTGCGATCGTCAACCCGCCTGCCAAGCGTGGCGATTATGGCAAAACCCCTCATGGTTATGAAAACCACGAAGGAGGCCTATGTCCTGCAGTGGGCGTCAAATGGCTGATGATGATGATACATGTAGAAGAAGTATAATTTGGATTCGGTCCCCAAAATATATGTGCTGGTCATGAAACTTAGTGTTGCAGTGTTTCGAAGTCGACTTTTATTTCTTATTTAAAAAAAATATATTTTTAATTTTTAGTGGGGAAGCGGGAGAAAAATAAACAAGTCCTTTATAACCATAATTTACCCTATTTAATTCGTTGGCTTATTCATGTTCTCAATTTCCATATCCGAAAGTCTTCACCAGAACATCACCAAATTAACTTGGGACTACTTTTACGCTATTTTATGAAGCATACGGATATTACTAAAGGATGGGCCCCATTACGCCTTATTTACTGCTGTCCATTGAAGAGTTCCGTTCTCCATCTCTGAAAGTCTATTCGATTCGAACAAAAAAAGAATTGTCGAAATCGGTTTACATTTGACGGTGTTATGCGAAAACATGCCTTTTTTAAATAGGTTAAAAATGAAATGTCATTTCTAATTATTGTCAATATTTAAGACAATGCCCATTGTTACATTTGGATTTGTATTTTGGTAGGTGACATGCCATTCTTATCTATCAAGCAGGAAACTGAAGCCATCGCGTATTTTATAGTTATTGTTTACGAATATTATGTAGTTTGCAGAAATGGCATGTTATCTCTATATTTCGTTTCCTTCTTTTTATTTATTTTCGCAATAATTATTTTATATGGTATAGTCTTATGTTTTTTTTTGTTCCAGCCGTCAACTAACAGTGCCAGCTTTGTGAACTCGAATAATCCCTTCCTCTGATGGTGTGGGCAGCTGTAATAATATTCAGCTATGAGTCAAAGAACAAATTACCGCAACAAAAAGCACAAACCAAGCTACAAATTTTATTAATGTAATATGAAGTTTTGTAACATAGTTTAAATTATTTTTAAATGTTGAATCGTTTTGCCATAGCACTGCGATGCGCTTAAACTATGGTTATACATAAGTGCCTCTCTTACTGCCTTAAACTTTTGAGATATTATACAAATCTATAATATTTTTGTTACATGGACAATTTGTGAATGTATTGTACTTTCAGTATACACCAGATGAGATTTGTGATAGCTGGGAAGGTCGAAATGTGTGCTTAGTTAACCTTATTTTAAAATTTGATTAGGAGGTCAATGAACTGAAAAATTAGAATAATCACATTATTGTATTTACATTTTTGCTGAAGCAAAAATTTATTAAATATGAGTATTTAAGGCTAGTGCCTTAGATTATGTGAATTTGGATTGAGGTGATATTGTTTAGCACCTGTAGGTTGTTGGTGAGTCATCTGGTAACATGAAGTCATCATGTTCGATATTCCGTGGCCTTATGCATTCAGTTGGTCTAAAGTAGAACAATCCGGGTTATTCAAAGAAAGCAAATTGCTGTTTATTAGTGTTTCAGCAATTTTTCATGATTTGTCCCATAATTTTCACTTAACATTTTGCGCCACTGTATGTTAAACGTAACAAAGCTCTCAAATTGTATTTCTTTCTATATCTGTGATGTAATGAATAATATTTTAATGATGCGCCTGGAGCCGATTTGAACAATTAATTTTTTTTTTATCAACTGCACATGACTATTTATTTAGTTTTTATACTTGTTTTCTTTTTTACTATTTTAGCACTAAGATCTGTTAATTTGTATAAAAAAGTTGTAAAAATTAATCACTATTATATTTTTTTTATTAAAATACACTGCTGGTTTTTCTCCTACATAAACTTCCTGGAATGTTCCCGAAGGTATTTAAAGGGGCTCCCACACAGCAGTTACATAACGTTAGAAAATGTTGCTTAGTTGTCTAGCTTTTTTTAACAAATTGTAACAAAAGTTATAAAATTGTTAGTGATACAAGTTCATGCAAAAAAATGTTTTACAACATGATATAACAAATGATAACTTTTCGTTGTATAGCATCATCCGACCCTCAGCGGGACGTTAGTGAAAGGGAGACAGACCCAAACTGATTGTTACAGAATGTTATACAACGAGTTCAACTAGTGTGTGAGCGTATATAACATATAACATTCTTGACACGTTGTAGCAAAATGTTACACACTGTTATAAGATGTTACCGTAATACAATTTTTTTTTATAACGTTATATAACTGCTGTGTGGGAGCACCTTAACCTCCTAACATAAAATAACAATGGTTTTCAATTGTTATTTTCAAGGTCAGGACTGAGGAGGTTAAGGGTTCAAGTTGGCCCTTACTACAATGAAACTACACAGTTCAACATTTCATGTTTATTGCAGTTGTGGCTTTTTGTACAAAATATTTTACACTATACAAACCACCATACATCAGTCGGCTTTTCCCTGGCTGTAAACTATTTTGAAACACGATCAAAGTCAAGAAATCCATAATTGGAGTTTCTACTTCTTGAATTAATGAGATGTATAGACAGACAACGAATAAACGACTCATTATAAATTTCTCCATTTTAATGGTTTCTTTAGGGAGAAGTTCAATAAAATACGGGATCTCACACGTTTGCGCGAGGCGAGCGTCACATCTTGTACTTGGCGGGCTTCCGCGCGAGCATCGGCGTCGAGAAGCTTTCCGGGGTCTGGGTGGGGCTCTGCAGAGGCGTTTTCGGCGGCTCCGGTGCTATGGACGCGTTCCTGATGGCCTCGGGCAGGTCGTCCGGAAGTGCGGGCGGCTGCGACGACGACGCTGACACTCGCTTCTCGGATATCGTCTTCAGTATGCTCTTGCCCGCTTCTTTCGTCTGTGGTAACAAATGAATAATTATGTCCACACAACATCACTTGTGGTAACCATGCAGACAAGGATGTCACATACATAACATAAGCAGCCTATATACGTCCCACTGTAGGGCACAGGCCTTCTCTCAGGGAGAGAGTATGGGCTTAATCACCACGCGTGCCCACCGCGGATTGGCGATTTCAAGCGCTGAGGTATATGAATAGCTCAGACACTCAGGTTTCCTCACGATGTTTTCCTTCACCGTTAGCGAGTGGTATTGCTACAATAACTTCACAAATGTACATAACTTAGAAAACAAAATCATAGGTACATGCCCGCACTGTGAACCTGGGTCTCCCGCTTCCGAGTCCAATGTTCTACCCACTAGGCTACCACCGCTCCGGAGGATGAAGGAGGAAGAACGCGTCCATAGCAGAGGAAGGATGTCACAAACATGGAAAAAGCTGGGTGTTAGTACTTGGGCCATTTGTACGAAGTATAGAGGCCACCAGAGGCAATTGAACCCACGACTTTTGATAGTCAAGCGTGATACCGCTAGATAAGACCAAAAGCAACAATCTGGTTAATGCGAAGGGTTAATCTAACTATATATATATAAAAATCAATTGCTGTTCGTTTGTCTCACTAAAACTCGAGAAAGGCTGGGCCGATTTGGCCAATTTTTATTTTTTAGTGTTCCGTATCTAAAGGGTGCCAAACGGGACCCTATTACTAAGACGTCTGTCTGTCTGTCTGTCACCAGGCTGTATCTCATGAACCGTGATAGCTAGACAGTTGAAGTTTTCACAGATGATGTATTTCTGTTGCTGCTATAAAATAAATCCTAAAAACAGAATAAAATAAATGTTCAAGGGGGGCTCCCATACAACAAACGTAACTCCACTGATCTACTGATCTCCAATGCTTCTACCACCACAGAGGGGATTTCTGCAATATAATTGTCACTGTATTTCTTAGTATCCTGCCGAATACTGCCTAATCATGAAGCTGAGCTAGGTAATTAGAAATGTTGTTGATCAGATTTGTAGTAGAGTTCAGTAGTTCTGTACAACAAACTTAATATTTTTGCCGTTTTTTGCTCGATATTAATAACGGCAACAAGTAGACGTTTGAAACATTCACAGAATATTTAGTTGTATATTCGCTTCAAAAATTAATCTAATACCTAAAATAAATATTTAAGGTGGGCTTCCATACAACAAACGTGATTTTTTTTGTGGTTCTCGATCTTTGTGTCTAATGTTGTACAGATAATGGTACGGAACCCTTCGTGGGTGAGTCCGACTCGCACTTGGCCGGTTTTTTATATTTGTGGAAGTACAGGGAAGGTTTAAACGGTGACAAGAAAAAAAAAGATTGATGTAGGCGATACGAAGTTCACGGGGTCATCTAGTAGGAAATATATTTGAATAATGACAGAATGACCGACACAGGCTTGCTTCAGAGATAGAGTAAGTACTTTTTTAGGGTTCCGTACCCGAAGGGTGCCAAACGGGACCCTATTGGGATCGCAAGGATGCAGTAGGCATATTTTGTGATTTATCAAAAGCATTTGATTGTTTAGACCACGAAACGCTACTCCTAAAGTTAAAACACTACGGAATAAAGGGTGCAGGTTTAGATCTTTTAAGATTGTATTTAGAAGAAAGGGTCCAAAAAGTAGACGTAAATCGTATTAAATCCTCGGGTTCACTTGTAAAAATAGGAGTCCCGCAGATCTATCCTAGGGCCGTTTCTTTTCCTGGTCTATACAAATGATTTACCGTTTATGGTACAAAAAATGTCTTAGATAGCGTTGGACATGAAAAACTAGAATTTGTAGATAATACTGTATTTCTGGGCATCACAATCGATGCAAAACTACAATGGAGTCCACATATTGTAAAATTAGCACACAGACTTCAGCATATGCAGTGAAAAGAATTAGGGATCTCTCTGACGTTGCAACTGCTAGGCTTGTTTATTTTAGTTACTTCCATAGTATTATGTCCTACGGTATACTACTACGGGGCCGGGCAGCAGACATTGAAACTAACAACTTTGACGTTCATTAAGTAAACATTCTGTTTTTATAATGAATAAAAATATTTGAATTGAATTATTACTAAGACTTCACTGTCCGTCTGTCTGTTTGTCACCAGGCTGTATTTGATGAACCGTGATAGCGAGGCAGTTAAAAACAATAAAATAAATATTTTAGGGGGGCTCCCATATAACAAACGTAATTTTTTTGGTCGGGAATCGAACCAAGGCTCCTTAAATGCAGTGGTAATAAAAAAATAATTATTACTATGTATTAAAATTGTTCGTAGGTACTACAACATCCAGCAGTGGGCAGCGCTGCTTTTACAAAGTGGAGCAGTAGGCGGACATACACTCTCGTGCTCCAGACACTTGTAGGCGTAGTGGGCTGCGTGGTCCAGCAGCGAAAAGCGCAAATAGTACTGCGCCAGGTAACGATGCGCGGCCGGCAGTTCTTTGCTACCAGCGTTGGCAGCGTCCTGGCACGCCGCGGTATATGCAGCCGCAGCACTGTTCGGCATGTTTGACTTCTCGTACAGCCTGCAATAGGGATAAAGGTTTAAGGCCAGTGATAAAAAATATTAAATGCTGTGAAACAGTAGCTGCTAACTATTTACCACAAACAATCGTGATTCACCAGCGCAGTGTAACCAGAAAAAAACATTAAAATTCACAGCATACCTACAAGCTGCAAAACTTACAAGCTGACTCGGCAGACGTTGTTTGCCATATTAATTAGCCTACGACCTATTCTCAAACATTCCAAATATACACAAAAATTTCATAAAAATCGGTGAAGCCGTTTCGAAGGAGTTGGATAGCAAACACTGACACGAGATTTTTATACAGCAAAAATTCTGGGTGGTTCAAATGCTGCGGTATTTTAGACTATTTAAGTTGACAAATCTTGTTTGGAAAAATTCGCGAACAATCAGTAGCGTCTCTCCGTTTATCAGAGCAATGACCCACGCGGACGGACCCGCGCGCCGCGACGCGGCCCAGGCCACACAGAAGGTACGTGGGGGCGGGGGGCGCGGAAAGACACGACGCGCTGCATAGAAATTGCGCGCTCGCCCAGTCTCTCTTCTGAGTGGGCTTCGTCTTGTCTCTTCAGTACATTTTGTATGAATGTGAATTGGATTAACGACGCGTCTTTTCTGCGCCCTCGCCCCACATCCCTTCTGTGAGGCCGCTGGCTTTAGAGTTCGTGCCCTCACCCCAGTCTCTTCGGTGTGGGCTTCGTCCCGTCCCTTCAGTACATTTTATATGAAAGTTAATGGGAAGACAAGGCGTCCTTTCCGCGCCCTCGCCCCACGTCTCTTCTGTATGGCCGCTGGCTTAGGACGTCGTAGGCGCCGGTTTAGAGTGGAAGGTGCCGTTCCACAAGTCCTTCGATTTTCGACTTCGTTACTTGTAGTTTCATTAGGTTGTTGTGTGAACGTTGTACGAATACTAGTCCAACGATGTCGTCCAGTTGCCTTTATCATCCAATGTGGAGCCGGCGGTTCATCCGTAAGGACGTAAAGTAAGATAAGATAAGAATATTCTTTATTGAATATTTTTTAAAGAAAGTAGGTGGGTATCACGTCTACTAGCGCTCCATCTCATGTTCATTTGCTGTTGTGGCACTTGAAGTTGCCTAGCACACTGGAGGCTGAGGTATCTATTCCAAATTAAAGTATTCGTTTACGATACAACGTCACATATGGAGAGCATTGACGAAGTGCTATTGTTCCTCGTAAAATCGTTAAATAAGTTTGTACACTTAGCAAAAATAATGCTGATGTAGTAATGGTCTCCACGTCATCCATTTTCATGTCATTCATCCATTTCGCGACGAAACGCGGCGAGTCAACGAGGCGAGCATGTAAATTAGACAAAAGGGTTGAGGGCGGGGCAAGCATACGGCATGGACCATGGACACATGGACGCTGTCCATTCGACAGCGCGGTGTGCGAATCAAGCTTTTCCGTCGTTTCTGGTGTCGGCTAGCTAGTAATCTTCTTTGAACTCTGCCCAGTGATGCCATTTTAGTGATTTTGTCACTAGATCTAGTGATTTTAAAGCCTTGGACAGAGATATTTTAAAAGAAAAGTCACTGAAGAATTATTTGGTGATTTTTAGTGATTTTTATCGAATGTCGTTTTAGTTTTGGGTCAACGTAAAATTTTCATAGTACCAAGTAAAAATTACTTGTTTTGGAACGTATCTTTAGACGACTTTATAGAGTAATTTAATCTGTGGTCTTTATTTGGTTATGCTTGGGGATTCCCTGACTAATCAATCAAATGTAAATGGAAGTTTTCGCCGTTGAATTTTAATTGTTTTAAGTTCATTTTTGTTAATTGAAGTCATAATTAAAATATTGATTTAGATTTACTTTGTGATTTCATTTTAAATTACCTATTCAGTGAATATTGGTATTTTTAGTTAAATATTCCTAAGAGTAAGTAAGTACATGATGATGATTGTTCCGGCCGGTTTCGGCCATGTCAAAGTAAGTACATAAGTAACCCATTAATATCCCTAAATATTACATTTTTATTTTTAATATCCCTAAATTACAGACCAAAACTAGTTAACCTTGTGATTCCATTTTAAATTATTTAGTGAATTCTAGTGACTTTTTTAGTAGAACATATACTTAAATCTAGTGATATTACAGACCAAAACTGGTGAGAAAGTTTTCTGCAAGGTGGCAACACTGACTCTGCCGCGCGCGCTGCGCGCGGATTGTAAACAAAGGGCCACTGATGGTTCTCATAGATTCGAGTTTGTGCCAAGATATTTTTGGAAAATGCAAATAAATAAAATGCCTATTTTTTAAAAACAAAGTACCGTATTCGATTGCTATTGTTAAGGCACGTTAATTTTGCTATGCCTTTAAGGCCACCCAAAAATGAGCGTGTCTGTCTGTATCACTATAGATCATAAAAGATCATACTTACTTAGCCAGCTTGAACAACGCCATTCCTTCAATGTCTCCTGTACTATGTGCTTTATAATAACACTTTAGAGCATTGGGTATCTTGTCCATTTTCTCGTAAGCCTCTCCTAATGACACCAGCATCCTTGAGTCATCTGGTTTAAGTTGAGCTGCTCTCGAGTAGTAGTATATGCAGTAACCATTAAGGCCTAGAATCTCATAAGCTTGGCCTAGGCCGTTCCATGCTCGGTAGTCATTCCTGTTTACATCTTGAAACAATAAAACATATTTTAAGCTACATTAATCAGTACAATTCCGTGTGGCGCCGAATTAAGAATAGCGTCACTCCATTTCCTTCCGTGGATGTCGTAGAAGGCGACTAAGGAAATCAATTACCAGGCGACGGGCAGCAGCGTCTTTCTGAGATTCCAACCGCATACTGCGATCGCCAACCCGCCTGCCAAGCTTGGCGATTACGGCAAAACCCCTCATGGTTATGTGGGGATTACGGAACCCCATGAGGGGTTTTGCCGTAATCGCCAAGCTTGGCAGGCGGGTTGGCGATCGCAGTATGCGGTTGGAATCTCAGAAAGACGCTGCTGCCCGTCTCCTGGTAATTGATTTCCTTAGTCGCCTTCTACGACATCCACGGAATGGTTATGAAAACCATGAGGGAGGCCTATGTCCTGCAGTGGGCGTCATATGGCTGATGATGATGATGAATCAATACAATGCCAGCAATGCCTTACTTTTTTTCATTGTCAAACAATACAAAGGGGCTGCGAAATGAGATGTTTGGGTATCACCTGTAAGCTTAGTTGGATACATTGAAGAATCTAACATATGTTAAGCTGCCAATCAACACTACTAATAATGAATATGAAGACCTGAAGAACATTGCCTCATAGTTAGGCCATTGTATGTAACAAGTGCTGAAGTATGTGAACACCTCAGATACTCAGGTTTCCTCATGATGATTTCCTTCACTGTTACCGAGTGGAATTGCTACTACTTTACTAATGTAGTTGTTAACCTAGAAAACAAAGTCAGTAATA
This sequence comes from Yponomeuta malinellus, assembly GCA_947308005.1. Taxonomy (NCBI): domain Eukaryota; kingdom Metazoa; phylum Arthropoda; class Insecta; order Lepidoptera; family Yponomeutidae; genus Yponomeuta; species Yponomeuta malinellus. The sequence continues at coordinate 6,331,388 of OX370998.1, read as the reverse complement.
GAGTAGTTTTGGTTCATGCCAAGATTCAAACCCGCAACGTTACTCACATGAGGACTCACTCACATGTTATATTGATTCACTACTATTATTACAAGACCTGTTTTTTTTTAATATTAGTATTTTGTGTTACCTATAGCCTGTCTGTAGCACTGTATGGCAGCATTGGAGTTCTGCAGCTCAATGAACTCATGGCCCATGAGGATCCAAGCGGACAGGTACAGTGGATCCAGCGCCAGAGCTCTTTGGAAGTAGAACACAGCCTTCTGGTGCTCACTACGTAAACTGTAGTAATTTCCTAGAGAAGATAATGGTAGTTATGTTTAGCTGACATAAAAAGACTCTACTCTGTATGTTTAGAATAATATTATACACTACTTTACTGGCAGCTTGAGACAAGAAATTCTTGGCTTAAGCTAAACTGGGCCTAGATTCTGTTAATACACTGTAGTGCAATGACAACCTGCATGGATGCATCACATGGATACATATATCAGGCCTTCTAAGTGTTAATGGCATGAAAAATTGGCAAAAACGTGACCACTGTTTAAAAAAATCACAAAATATATACAAAAATATATTCTAATTATAATTTGTGTTGTGCACATATGCTGACCCGTTTTTTTACTGCTTCTCCCACACCCTAAGGTTTACTGGAAGAAAGCTCTTACAGAGATAAGCTTGCCTTTGTACATGTTATTTCTTATGCAATGTCATGTTATATGTATTGTGTGCAATAAAATTAATTAAAATATAGTATAAACAGTTTTCCATAAAACAGTGTTGAACTCTATCTTTTAATTGAATTAATACCACACCTATAACGCAGCAAGTTTCAACTCTATACTTGTCAATAGAGACAGCTCTCTGGGCCAGGTTGGCTAGCTCCATCCTCTTCTCCTTCAGATACAACAGATGTGAGTAGACATCCCAGTTATCTAGGCGGTAGGGATCAGTTTGGAACAGCTCCCTGAATAATGACAGTGACGAATCCACATCTGAGAAAGCATCATCAGATTTGTTATAAAAAAAATATTACACAGAAAATTCTGAATGCCACAATTTTGTGGCTTACAATGATTGTCAAGGATTTCACACCTCTTCTATCATGATGTGCAATGGCCATCTGAGCAGTCACATAGGTGCTCCTGTGAAAGCCAGCCCCCGCCAAAGCCATGTACGCCTCCAAGGCCTGTTCTGACAATTTCAACTCTACAAATGCATGTGCAGCAAAAAAGTACATCATCCAGTGCTTAGGCAACTGTAGAGAGTCTAAAGCCTCTGCCTCATTGGCTAGCCCTGCTAGTTCAACCCAGGCAGACCACAGTGTGGGCACGGCTGCGACGGAGGCCTGCAAAACTGTGACGGCCTGGCTCCGCAGGTCTAACTTCTTAAGGACCACTCCTTGTAAATAGAGGAGGTAGCCATCCAGTTTGTTGCTGTTCGCCTGAAATTTAAAAACAAATAATCGAAATATTTTATGCAATATAAAAGAAGTGAGAGAAGGCTTGTGCCATGCAGTGAGATGTATAAAGGCTGCTTATGCTGATGTATGTATATAATATAAAAATATAAGTACCGTACAAAATAAATAAGATCATACCTTGAAGAATGATAACAGGTCTAATAAAACTTGTGTGGACTCAGTGCTCTCAGAATTGGAGTCAGTAGCATTATCCAACCTCTTCTTCTCACTAGACATATACTGAGAGTATTTGTGAAGGAACACACACTTTTGGCTCGAACAATGCTCAAGGAAATGAGCAGCTCTGTCGTATTCCTGACAGTCGAAATAACTCTTGGCAAGAGTGTATGCCTCGCGTTCTTCAACTGACACATCATTCCGGTTTATTGGTAATTCATCGTAGTCAACTTTGTGGTCTCTGAGAGCAAAATTTAACTCGGAGAGCCACTTACTCGTTTGTCTTAAACCTCTGTCGGTACACTCGTGTATGCCTTGTAAAATATCTATCCTTACTTGAATTAGGTCTATTTGGATGTCTCCTTTCGAATTCATTGTTAGTGGCTGCATTTTAACAGAACAGAAACCCGAAGTGTTTTAGTTTCCGGTTTTTATTCAATTCAATCCAAAACAAATAAAATCGACGCCTGCAGACTTCATCTGTCAAAAAACGCTTTCATTTAACCTGTGGCTGGCTAGTTTCTTTATTCGATTGCGTTTCATAATCAATGGTTATGTTATGTTATGTTGTCTGTGCGTTGTGCGTGCACGGAAATTTTTTGTCGCCTCTTCTTCGCTATGAAAAGTCAGTTTAGCATCGTCAGGTATCTCTATTTAGTCTGTGAGTCAGTGCTTGTCAAACTTGTCGCAGTGTTGCCACCTTAGTGGATTTTCCACTAAAACTGGTGGTTTCGATCCCTGCTTTAGTGGTGAAATATCGCTTTCAGTGGCTAGTGAATTTTTCTAGTGGTTTAGTAAAATTAATTTTTAATTAATGAATATTCTATCACTCAATCGCTAAACCACGTTTTGAAATATTTAGCGATATTTATATAATAAAAAACCAGCAGAGGAACAGAATGAAGTTAAATCTCTTAACTGCTATATCACACTAATATTATAAATGCGAAAGTTTGCATGTTTAGATGTTTGGATGGATATTTGTTACTTCTTCACGCCAAAACTACTCAACGGTTCGGGCTGAAAATTTGCATACAGTTCTAACCCTGGAACAAAAAATAGGCTACTTTTTATCACATAGAACAGTTCCCATGGGATAGAAATGAATAACCTTACACAACGCGTGTGAAGCCGCGGACAGAAACTAGTTAAGTATACGTTGTGGTTTGAGATTGGATTGGAAGGAAAATGCTGTATGAATACCTATACAATTCCAATTACAGTTTTAAAAAAATCGGGAACCCACGATGATGGTGCAGACCAAAATGTATCATCTGAAGAAGACGAGTTAGTTAGTTAGTTAGACCTAAGATTTCCACACTTAGCCTCATGGTTGGGTCATTGTACGTAGCAAAGCTGTGAGCTCACTCCAGCCAGCCTATCTCTTTCCAGAAGGTCAGCAGTGCTCTGATGTCACTACAGGCCTCCTGAAGGGATCCCAGCTTCCCAATGATAGCGGTCCCTTGCTTTTCCACGCCTTCACAGTGAATGGTCACGTGGGCGGGTGTTTCCTCTTCTTTGAGGCATCCCCGGCAAAGCGGGCTGTCGGTTAGTCCCATGTTGTGAAAATGTCTATTTAGTGAGCAGTGGCCTGTTAGGATTGCCACAGCTTTGCACAGATTATCCCTTCTCAGACGCAGCAGGCTACGTAAAAGACGTTTCGAGATCGTTGGTAGAGCCTCCTTGGCTTGTCTGCATTTGGTTTCCGTTCTCCAAAGTCCAGCACGCTGGCTTTCTGTTCGTGACCTCAGCCATTTCCTTAACTGGTTGTATGGGAGTGGGACCAGGGGTTCGGGTCTTCCCACTGTAGTTTCCGAGCCTCTTCTAGTGAGTTCATCCACAGCATCATTGCCATCAAGAAGACGAATTGAAATAGCACTTTGTTATTAACAAATTAAAACTAGTGTTTAAAACTGAAACAATTGAGCTAACTGTAGACTGTTATAAACAATCTATAGGTAGCTCAGCTCAACTGATCCATATCAATACCAGTTTATTATTAATATTTTATTACGTCATAATAAAGGTTATTTACTAAAATACATACCGTTTTCGTTCGTAAAAACTATACTAATTTATTTAGTGGAAATTTTAGGGATTTTTACATCAGGACCATTATTTGCTAGTGGTTTTCTGGTGGTTTTAGATTTTGCATCTGGTGGAGAGCTAGTTTAACTATTGGCAACACTGTTTGTCGCAAAGAAAGTCATTCATTAAAAGCTTGGTGCTGGGTCATTGCTAGGATATTTTTGTTTTGTCGATCACCGAGCGATTCGGACAAGTCCGAGGTTGTGTGTGTAACTAAAAAAGGCAAAATAATAATGGCAGAGCAAAGTCCCGAAGTAATCCCAGCTGAAGGTGAGAACTATTCGACTCCAGCAAATGATCCTAAGAATATGCAAGAAGTAACTCAATACGTGAGTAATTGAACTTGTTTCATTACCTTAATTTAGTTCCTTTCTGTTTTACAGTGTATTTTTTCATATACAGATGTATGTGAGCGATAATTTACATATAAATATTACCAGTGTTGAGATTAGTTTTCTGAAATCCAACATATTGTTTTAGGTTCAGTCACTTCTGCAGAATATGCAAGACAAGTTCCAATCGATGTCTGACCAGATCATCAACAGAATAGACGATATGGGCACGCGGGTGGATGAGCTGGAGAAGAACATCACAGACCTCATGACACAAGCCGGAGTCGAGAATGAGAAGTAGCCTCTACATTCCAATACATTTAACATTTATGTAAATCACTAATTCACCCAAAGATTCGTGCCTGAACTCACAATTTGTTAGCAAAGATTTCTGTAATTCCATTCCATTTTCTTCCACTGTGATTATTATGATGGCTACCAAAATCTACTGTATTATCTTGTATGTTTTACACTATATCACATAGCTGTAATTCAAATTCACCAATTATTGTTCTGTAGAAACTAAGTGCTAAAGCAATATAATAATAAGATTGTTACAATCCAGTTATCTTAACCAGGTAGTATCTAGATAGTAGGGAGGTGGCACTTCAACACTCATCAAGTGTAAGATATAAGATTTAAGATGGTCTATAAAAAGTAACATAATTGATGGGGTGTTTATGTATGCAAGTTTAAGACAAGTTTTTTGGAAGTGGTTTAGAAGTTGTTTGTATTTTTAGAATGTACCTATGTTTATTTTGTAATTATGTGTCTATTATTTATACTTATATGATCCTTTCCTGAAGATTTCGATTGATTCTAAGTCCACACGACACTACAGTGTACTGCCTGGTACAGAGTGGTACAATGAAAGATCCCTACTATTTTATGAAGAATCAATTAAGCTTATGGTAGTTAGACATGCAAGGAAACATGGAATCGCTATTGGTTCTTAGATTTAACAATAAAATTCATGTGATGAGACTGTTTAGTAAGTAACTAAACAGACTTTTAATAAACATGTAAGCTAAACTATACACTGATGCAATTATATACGACGATTAATCACTTTCTGTTTCACCTGATGAGGTTTCCTCTGATCCATTAGACCCCTGGAACAGTTAACACAATATAAGAATGTGCAGCCTTTTGGATATGTTCCATAAAAAAATAATACTGACAGTAGTATCATCATCATCATCCTTAGACTGGTTCATTAGGACTCCCAATGAATTGGATCTTGTCATTCCAGGGTTAGACTTCTCAGGTGATCTTGATTTTCTTACATTCTGGAAAAGTAAGAAATTAATTTCAAGTGCCTCTTGCGACGGCAAATACCTCGCGCGCGAGGCTGCACGGACTGTATGGACTCGCCTACTAAAACAATGATGATATTTACGAATAACTTTAATCTAGAGGCCTGCCAAGGTACGATATTGCTTTTTGTCTGTTGTGTTATTCTCAATCAAAACATTTCACAGGCCTAAAATAAAAGCCTGTACCTCAGAGGGATAGGCAGGGAACAGGGTTTTAAAGTTATTTTTTATATTTTTCTCTTTAAGTACATACATAACATACGTACATAAGCTCACGCCTGTATCCCACTGCCACAATGCTGACATATCACTTTCGCTTCCTCAACATTAATTAGTAGTTGCAAGCACGCACGCCGGTTTCGGGTACTTTTTATCTTGTCCTTTCCTAATACGTCCCCTATTTGGTTGAAGTACGTCCGCCTCGGATGTCCCTTACCGGGCGTTCCACCCACATTCGCTCGATATATTTGTTTCGTCAATCGTTCATCCTTTATCCTTTCCACGTGTCCAAACTAACGCAACATTCCTTTTTTCTTGTTTCTTTTGCCATACCCAAGTCTCGCTAGCATACATAAGTGTTGAGACCAGCACTTCATTATGGATAGCCAATCTATCTATTTTGGAGATGTTTTGGCCACTTACTACAAGGCACCGTTTACACAATTTCTCCGCTTTTACTCTCCTTGCTATATCACCTTCACACTTTCCACCCCTCGTAAAGAGGCTCCCCAAATATAGTTACTAATTCTTTCACTTGTGCCACCCTTTCACCTCTAATCCTTATCTTGCACTCAGTCATTTAATCATCTTTTTCGAACTCCATTACTTTTGTCTTAGGTACTCACATTAATGTTCATTCCTTTTCTTTTAATGCCTCATCCATTACTGTTAGTTGTGTCTTCAACCGACGATGTGAACAAAACCTGATCATTGGTGTATAACAAGCATTTGACTAGTAGCTCACCCACCCTTATCCCAAAGTCATTCTGTTTCAAATCGTTCAGGCAACTGTCCTGAATAAGTTGAACAACCACGGGGTTGTCTCACACCCTTGCGGATGCTAAACCAGGCAGTACACTCCCCATTAATTATAACGCAAGCACTGGAGTCTTCATAGAGAGACTTCAGAGCTCACAGCAAGACCACCCCATACACTGAGAGTACCGACCACAGGTCATTCCTCGCCACTCTATAATAAGCCTTCTCCAAGTCGATGAACGCACAGAAAACCCTTTGACTTTTGGCCAAAAGTTTCTCCACCATTCGTCGCAAGGAGAACGCATCCCATTCCCTTTCTAAAACCTGCTTGAACATCCCATATCTTTTCTTCAGTCACATCTAGCACTCTTTCAATCAAAACCTTTGCATACACTTTGACGACAATGCTGAGAAGGCTGATACCGCGCTGATTGGCACACCTGCTGGGACCTTTTGCCTTCATAAAGCGGCACTTTGACGGCCACACACAGTCCTTAGGTACTGTACCACTCCTCTAGCACTTGTTGAAGAGCAGGTATAACTTGCTAGCTACAATGCCTTCATCGGCCCTCAGCATTTCTAACGCCACCCTATCATATCCCGCAGCCTTACCTAGTTTCATTCTTTTCATTTCCTTGACAATCTCTTCCATACTTATAGCAACAGTAGGTTCCGCCTCACGGTCGGGTTCACCTTCTTTGAGCCGCTCCTCTCTTTCAAACAGACTTTCAAAATATCCTATCCGACATTCCATAACTTTAAATACTCCTTAGTCTTTCATCCACTACCACAAGAACAATCATAGACCTGTAATTCTGTCTTTGCCATGTGTACATGTGGCTCTTCTTGCGACTAAACATAGTGTTAGTCACTTGAAGATTCCACTCCAGCATAGGTATACCTACCTAGCAAACTTACCCCATTTTCATTCATTCTTCTGTCACTGAAACGCGCTAATACCCTTTTATATCTATCAAGCTTTACCCCCTACCCATCCATTAAAATCTTCTAATAATACCACCCTTTCATATCCTTCACACTAGAGCAGAGAATCCTTTACGTTCTGCCAGAATCCCTTTCGGTCGCTTTGAGGTTTTGACATATCTAGGGCATACACGCCCAGAACGAATATTTTCGTCAATCCTACTTTAAAACGAGCCTGGAACTTACACATTCATGCTCAATTAAGCATTCTGCCATCTCTATGTATGTACCTACCATAAATACCGAAGAATACCTACTCTACATAGTATTTATGTATTTTTTTATATATATCTTGGAGACCATGTTGAATGAAGATGTCATACCACGATAGACTCGCCCTCGTCTCTAGTGGGCGAGGGCTGGTTCATCATCAGGGACGCCAACGAAGACGACCTCGCCTGCAGGCCAGTGCTCAAATTCTTCTCTGGGGACCTCAGTTTCCTTCTGAAGTTCTATAACATAGATGGGCGGTTACAGAAGAGTTAAGCTTTACAGCCTAAGATCTGAGTTACGAGTATTATATTATTTACCATTGGCTCCTCGCTATCTGAAAGACCTGTGTTCAAAAACTTAAAAAAAAACATTTAAATATTTATATCCAACAAATTCTATATTTTTTTGGATCAACAATATATTTATCGATTTATTTAGAATATCGTAAGACAAAAAGTTAGCTAGCTAAAGGGGAACCTAGTCGCTTGAAAAATATTGGAAAATGATTTTAAAACAATATTGTATTTCTAGATCACCGGTCTAAAAACACGATTCCTTAAAATATTCCTGAGGCAGTTTTAATTGTCTGTGGTAAAGGTGGTAAACCACAGATTATCTAAACTGCCTCTGAGGAGTGTTTTAGATGAATCGTGTTTGTGTAAATAACACCGCAAATCTGTACAAAATTATCTGCATTGGAATGAAATTAAAATTTTCCTATTTTGCAATGATATTTAGTGCCTAGAATTTCGTAACAATCAGACAAAATTGTATTTAAAACAAAATTAAAGTTCAAGAAGTTATTTACTGGTTATTTTAAGTTATGTTATTTATAGATTTTTTAATTTTAAAGATGGTATAAAGACAGTAAAAAAATCGCGGAATTATCTTAAAATAAGTATGCACGGGTAAACTCGCGAAAGAAGTGCTCTTAAAAACGTTATTTCCAAAACAAGTAGGTACTCCAAACTCACATCCAAGTCGGCCTTATCGTTTATGTCTTGAACCTGATGGTAGGCCACGGTGAAGAGTTCCACGGCCTTGGCATGGAAAGTGGCCTCGGTCATTATGAAGTCAGTCAGCAGTCCTTTGAGCTGCTGCAGCTTGCGTCGCTCGAAGAACTCTGTCTGCTCGCTGAGGCCCTTGGCCGTTCGGGACATTTCGGCGGAGGCTTTCAGCAGCTCCGATTCGGCGAATGACTGAGGAAAAGCATATTCAGGGAGCAACCAAGAGAAGTACTGATCCCTTCTAAAGGGGCACCAACCAACTGGCCCATAAATAAACAATATAAGCAGCCTACGTCCAACCCGCAGGGCACACCACAAGACTTCTCTCACGCGTAACCACCTCGGATTGGCGATTTCCAGCGCTGCTGAGGAAGACGTGTCCTACTGCAGTAACTTCTATAGATTACTGTCTTGAGCATAGAACGAGTGTAAATAACTTGCTACCTACCCTACTACAAATTCAGAAAAGTAAATACCGATTATAGTCAACTTAGAAAACAAAGTCATCATCATCATCAGCCATTTGACGCTCACTGCAGGACATATGCCTCCCTCATGGTTTTTCAAGCTTTCTGGTCTTGTGCCGCCCGCATTTAGCGACCGCAGCCACCGTAACCAGGTCGTCAGTCAACTTCAAAAACAAAGTCATTGGTACATTCATACGATGATCTCGAATGTGCGGACAGGCAACGTTCTACCGATGCGTCCTACTATTATCAATACACCATCGGAACGGTTTCACATTGGACAATAACCGTAGCTGCAATTTTTTTCATACAGAGGTAGAAGCAAATGTATGAAACCAGGGGCGCTGCTACGTAAGTCTTCCACTGTATGGAGTTGTCCGATTTAACCAACTCCGAACTGTCAAATACATACATATTTCGACATTTTGAAATCGCCAAATAGGTTAACCCAATAGAGTGGACAGTTCGTGATAGAAGGGCTGATGACGCGTTGATAAGGTCATCGTCCAATGTGAAACCGTCCGTCGCCGTGTATAATTTTGAATGCGACAGGAATTCTAGCCACGTGTCTGGACTCTGGTATAATAAAACAAGCTGTTCTTTTCCAATACAGTAAGTGACACGGTTGGCTATAACACAGGATCGTGGCGAAAACATAAAGGCCTAAACCCAGCAGTATATATAAGTATACGATGATGATGAAGTGACGAAAGGCTTAATCAAAGTGGCACATTTTGGCTTAAAGAAGATTGTAAAAAAATATTACAGTCTTAGGCTTTACTGGAAGTGCAGAACAAACAAACCTCACCACATTGAACATTGAAACATACCACTTGTTGCCTGTTGGAGGGCTGCCTCTCCCTTGCCTTGTCTAACACCTTCTTCCTTGCAAGTTCTTTCTCTCTCACATGCATGGTGTGCTTCAGTTCCTCCCTGGCATGCTTGCAGATGCTCTCATATTGAGAAAGTTCTCCTATCACCTGGAAAAAGTGTTAAACAGTTCTTGCTCTGTGGTCTGTGACTCTATACTCGTCGCGTCTTTTCCGCGCCCTCGCCCCAAGTCCTTTCTGTGTGGCCCATACAAATATTTAATAGATTTTTGTACTTTACAGTGTTGGTTCAAAATTCAATGGTAATGGTATATTACTAATGGTACGTACAGTAGAAGCATCTTCGATTGGCCGCCGATTTTACTTTTTCAGATGGTCCGTATCAGATAGAAAGACAGCCACTAAAACGTAGTGATTATATTCTCTGTGACAGCCACCTTCAGTTACACATTTAACGAATATAATCACGACCGTTTATTTGGTAAACTAAATTAAATGACTTGAAGGTAGATCCCTATAATAATTGACTGCAGCCCTGTAGCAATCGCCGCTTCAGTCTACTCGTGACCACGGCAACCACAACGTTGCCGAAACGTTGGGAACTAAGTTTACATAATAAACAACCGCAATTAGACCCGTTAAATTACTGAGTTGTGATTCATAAAAAAGAGCATACCTTCGCTTCGATGCGCTGTACCTCACAGTTCCTGTACTCTTCGACGGCAGTGAGCGTAATAGATAAGTTCTCCAAGCCAGTGCTAAGCGATTTGTTGACTATTTCATTATTGGCATAGTCTTTCAGCACTTTAGCAAGCTCATCTCCTTTATCTCTCAACCTAAGAGTTACAACATTATTTATTATTTAAAGGTAATTTACATACATATCTATTTAGTTTATTAGGCTACCTTGCGGTCTTTCTAGCGTAGTCGCAGAAAACTGAACACAGTTCACCGAAATTTTTCTCTACGTTACTAATGCGATCTTGTATGAATTTAGCCTGTTGTTCGTAGCTCAATGAATGAGGAGTATCTCCGCGAAACATTTTTCGCAAATTTTGTATTTGTACAGATAGTTATCACAAAATAGAACGTACATATAAGATATTCGAAGACTTTTTGTTTTGTTTTTGTTTGATTAGGGCGCGCTGTTGTCATGGAAACGTTTGAAGTTTACGCACGGGTACCAACTTTACCAATAGACGCCGCAGTTCCGGTGCTCAGATTACTTTCCTGTGTTGACGGTCGTGCCAAGTATGAAATAAAATCGAGTCGAACTCGTTCCTACCATAGATAATAAAATAAAAAATAATCTGTGGGGATTTCAAACAAATGTCAACAACAGAAAACAGCTGTTCGTTCTACAAAAATATTAAACTTTTTTAAAAATGAACGAGGAAATAAACGAATATGATATATATCATCAAGATTTCACCACTGCCTCCGAATGGGAAGTTTTTATTGCTCGTATTGAGGAGGTACTAAACGAATGGCGTCTATCAAAATCAAAAATATTACAGGACCAAGTTGAGTACACAAAGAAATGGATAAGGAAATCTGAAGAAATACAATTTCAAGGCTTAAACTTCACTTTGTCTTACCACACAGTGGAACCTGTGACGAATGCCTCAGAGAAAAAGAAGAGTGAGGGTGGATCTAAGCCTACAAATCAGTTATACAACCAATTATGGGAGGCCACGAAAAAGTTCATGGACGAAGACGATGGCAGCCCCTTCCCCGTCTCCAACTGGTATGGCCTGAAGCAGTACTTAATGCTGTATCCCAGTAATCCCTTAGTACAGGAAAATCAGATCAAACTTGTAATGAGTTCAGTTAATATTGCCTTTGCCAATGTTGACTGTGCTGTACCATTCTTTGTCAAAGTCAGAGAGCATTGGCAGCTATGCTTCCTCGGAATATACGAAGATAGTGAACGTAAGACCAGTTTCGACACAATCCATCTGAAGAGGATACCAAATCAATGTTCTCACTTAAATGGTCTTGCCAATCTGTTCAAAGGTAAAATTGCCTCACCAGTTTCCTTAGAGCCAGTGCTGATGTCGGCAAAGTTCTCTTACGAGCTAAAAGACCTCGAGCCATTTGCTTGGAGAAAGCCTTCAATTACTAATGAGTTCCTATCTATTGATGGATTTGATGTGAAAAAATTAATAGAGTTACCATTTGGCGCAGTGAAGAATCCAGTGCAAAGTGCATTGCTCAATGTCATTTGGCCAAGATTTATTGAAAATGCTGTCATTGATTCTTCTACCTATTCAGACTTTGACCCTATAATGGCTCCAACTTGGTCGATCAGTATAAAGATGAGGGACAACATGGCTTGCCAACTGTCTGAGATTATTGGAAAAGTCATGGATCTTTTGGAGAATAACCGGCTTTTGATGGACACTTTAGGACTCAGCCGAAGCCTAGGCTTAGTGAATCCTCTGCATAAAATCACCGAGGCGCCAATTACAATATCCAAACTGGTTAAGGCTGCAATTGGCTCCAAATCATCTTCAGAGTTTAAGGGTCCTATAGGCGACGACTTGCTGATGCCACTGCTGTATTACATATTCCCTGATGCAGTAGAGGACAATGGTTTTAACTACCCTCAAATTTTGGAAGTGGAGCAGAAACAGGTAACTAGAGCCAATTTTTTTTTTTACCTAACAACTGTCCTCGCAGCCCTCGACACAGATCTGTGACACGGCAGATAAGCGGTTAAACCATAAAATGTTTACTGTTTGATCAAATACTTGAAGAGGAATTCACTGTAGGGACCAATCCCTAATATGTCAAATTGAAATGCTGGTGTTCCATAAAAATTTCATGTTAAACTGCAATTTTTTGCAAGAAACCCCTGATGGAAAAGGCTTGTTTACCATAAAATTTCCGACCTAAGATTTCTTGGACCATATTCAATGCAGGTCTTATTTAGCAAAATATAAATACTTTTCACTTTTAAAGTCTACTTTAAGTTAAACAGGCTTTATTTACAAAAACTCGATTCCTTAAAACACTCCTCAAATGCAGTTTAAATAGTCTGTGATAAAGGGAAATACTTTACCATGAACTAATTAAACTGCATTAGAGGTTCGTGTTTTAATAAATAACACTGAAAAAGTGTAGTGTTAATGTTATGGTACATAAATTCAGGCCGACTTGTCACTTTTGGCTTTTGTATGAAGAATTTTAGTAAATGCTGTTTAACCCACATTTAAGAAAGTGGTGCAAGTCGGCCTTAGTGTACCTTCCTTAAGTCTTTGAAGAACCAACCCTTGTATCGCAGGAGCCGCGTCTGTGCAGCTACGTGAAGACTTCGCCGGAGGGCGGACTGGCGTGGCGCGTGTCTCTGGCGGCGGCGCGGCTGTATGACGCGGGCGGCCTGCCCTACCTCGCGCATCTCTGGTACGAGTTCACTCAGGAACTGCAGTACAGATGGGAGCACAGGATCCTGATCCCAGGGTGAGTGTTACGCTTTTTGCAGGATCATAACTTTAATTTTTGGCGAGCTGATTCGGCAGAGGGCCCGTGGATGCGGCTGGCGATAGACCGCGGAAGATGGCGCGCTGGGAATAAGGCCTGTACCCAGCAGTGGGCAGAGGGGGCTTGATGATGAGTTGCTTCATCAGTTTCATAAGGATACATTAGGCATATGGATGGACTTCCCTGCCTAACATAATAGGTTTGAAAGTAAAACACAATTCAAATGTAACAATTTATTTTAAATCTGTAGTGTGTGTCGTTAAAATTATAACCATATTTACAAATCTCTGATTTACAATAGATAAATTAAAATACGAAATAAAACTGTATTCCGAAGATAATAGCACCATTTGGATTGAGCTTGTGTTGCATTTGGCTACATTAGTATAGTGATATAAACATCCTTTAGATCTCTATCTAAATATTTACAACTTATCAAAATTATTTTATAATTAGTTACTTATTTCCTAGAGTACAAGTGTCATATATTTAGTTCAGTGGTAATATGAAAAACACTGGGTAAACACCGTGTCTCCTACTCAATAAAATAAATCCATAAGGACCTACCTACTTCGTTAACTTGTGTTGTCGTGCTTATAGTCTCGAGCTGGACGGAATCGTGACTAGTCAACTAGTATATGAGTTACCCTAAAAGTAAGGGTTTAGTGTTAAAGTCCCATCTCAAGAGTTAGTAAACTGTTAAAATAAAACTTCAACACACGCTATAGACACAATTGAGTGGAAGGACATGTGGATGAACTTAAGTCAAATTATACATACAAGTTATTACAAACTACTCTTCAGTAGGAAGGTCATGCTACTCATGCTTCACTGCAACTTAGTCGACATAAGGCCGAATATATTTCTTTCCATCTTATTTCTCCTATGTGATTGCACAAAGGTCTTCTGCTAGTTTCGGGGAATATCCTAGCGTGGCCGGCGTGGCAGTAGCCACGGGTTTTGTGGCTGGATCTAACGCTCCAGCGGCGCGGGCGTGAAGTCACTGGGCGGGGTACGGGGGCGCGTCGCGCAGCTCGTCCCAGGGCGGGCTGGCGCGTTCCCCGGCGGGGGAGCGGCGCGGGCGGCGGGTGCGGGAATGCGCGGCGTTGGGGCCGGCGGCGCTTACGTCACGCGCGCAGTACGAGGTGCACGGCGCGCTCGCCCGAGGCGACGGCGAGCAGCGCGCGTGTGGCATCCCTCCGCGGCCCCCGCGCGCACTGCCCGCGCCCGCGCCGCCCCCAGCGCGCTATAAGGGCACCAGGCCGCCGCGCGCCGTCGCGTTGCGCGCCATGTAGATGTCCATGTCGTGATCCGTCCAGTTGTCCGACGTGTCGCAGTAGCCCATGCCCAACGAGCCCACGCTGTAGCGGCTGGCGGGGCGGGAGCGGGAGCGGGGCCTCCGCCGCGAGCCCGACACGCCCGCTCCACCCGCCGCTCCGCTCAGCGACAGCCGCGACGCCCGCTCCGACGCTCCGCCCAGCGACTGCCGGGACTGCCGCAGATCTGAAACATGTAATGCCGATCACGAACCACCGCTGCGATTGCGCGGGCCGAAGCGTGCTCGAAAGGAAAGGTGACGAAAGCAACAGAAGCAGACAAGGGTTTGGATCACTCACCGGTCCGCGATCCCAAGAGGCTGCCCGGATACCCGGGAGGTCCATAGCGGCCAGAGTGAGAATAGCTGTGCTGCGACTGTCCGTCGGCGAGAGAGCGCGCGCGACCGGGCCGGCCGGGCAGGGGGTCGGGAGGTGCCGGTTCAGTGTAGGTGCGTGCGCGGGGGATCGACCGTGCGCTATAGGCGGACACTTGATCCCACTCACGCTGCTTGCCGAAGGCGCCGAGCGTGGCGAGCGAGGAGAGCGGGCCGCCGGGGCTGGGCGTGCCGGCGGCGCAGCACGCGCCCGGCAGCTTGTCGGCGGGCGCAAGGCGGTGCACGGTACGCGCGCGCCGCCGCGACATGGCCGCGAACACCAGCACGGCCACCACGATGGTGCCGCAGATGGCGGCGCTGGCGGCAATCGTGATCTTGTCCATGTTGGACGCGGCGGCCGACACGGTGCGCACCTCGCGGCACTGCGCGTACGGCACTGACTCCGGGCTCACGTGTACCTCCTCCAGGGAGATCACGCAGACCACGATACACTCCTGTTGGATATACGAAGAACATGAGACTCGATTTTACGTAGATGAAATTGGACGAATTGCAAGCTTTGCAAATAATGATGAATGTCAATGGCAATTTACCTGTGATGGTACGTTCTTGATCTTGAATTCTCTTTCACTGGCTTCTAAGGGCGGTCCTTGTTTGAAACTTTTGTCTCCAAACAGGCGGTAGACGACCCGAAAACCGAGTATATTCGCAACATCAGAGTCCCATTGAATGATGACCGAATTGTCTTGCCGGTACGCATTCTTGACGATCACTTCATTTGAGTCGTCAATTTTGGCCTTTTGGGGCGGAAAGTTCATGACAACCGGGGGGCGCTGGTGCGGGGCGTGGCGCCATGTGGGGGCGGCTGGCTTCACGGAGGGGGCCCGAGGCGGCTTACCGCTACTCGTGGTGGTAGGAAAAGCTGTGGTTGGCTTTGGAGCAGCCTCTGTGCTAGTAGTTGAAGTTGCCGGAACGGTGGACGTGGAACTAGTAGTACTTGTTATTCTTGTAGTAGTTGGGAATGTGGTCGTTACGGTATTCCACTCAACGCTTTCCTTCTTGGGCCTGACTGAGTGCTCCTGGTATACCGTAGTAGTTTCGTACTCGCAGACCAGCTCGCTCGGCTCGAGGCTGTAGAATCCTCTTTCGCGAAAATGTTGAGGACTGCCGCAAAATTGGGGATTTCTTTCCCGAGAAGTGACTTGTAGCTCTCCGTTGCGGATCCATTCTATAATCCATCGCAAGCGACAGTCACAATTCAAGAATCTTCCGCCTAAACTAAGGCCACGCAGGGTGTGGTTAAGATGAGCTAATGCTTCTTCTGGAACTGTTGGAAGCGGATTACCATCTAAAGCCAGAAGCGTTATGGATGGATTCTTTAGAAAAGCGCCCGATGGCAATTTGTTGAGCAAGTTAAATCCAATGTCCAGGACTCGTAGTTCTGTTAAAGTTCCTATAGCGGCTGTTGGAAATTCTGGTAAAAGATTGTTCAATAGGCTCAGTGAGCTCAACGTGTGCATTATTCCAGTGAAAGCGTTTTCTTCCAGACTGTGAATAACGTTTCGTTCCAAGTTCAATGCTGTTAAAGAGTGAAGACCGTCAAATGTTAGTTTTCCGCCGGGTCCAGGCAGCTCTCTGATGCTATTCTGGGATAGATCCAAAAAGGCCAGGCTTCGTAAACCTTGTATGCACTCTGGGACTATCTTTTGCTTAGTTCCCTTGAGATTCAAATTCTTTAGCGAGCCTTCCAATCCTGTGAGCGCATGGTTGGCCAATGTTACATTGTTGTCTGATAACTTGAGTGTAGTCAACTTTTGAAGCGTAATAAAAGAATGGTTTCCGATGTAAGTTATCTTATTTTTCGATATATCTAATAATGAAAGGTTTATGAGTATTTTTAGGGCCTTCACTGGTAGTTCAGTGAGTTCGTTGTCTTGTAGGTTTAGATTCTTCATGTAGGGTCCCTGACCCCTGAAGGCGCCATCCTCAATCTTCCGTACCCTGCAGCCAGAGATCTGCACGTTGTGTATCTTGAGGTGGGCGAACATGTTGTCCGTTAGCGCTGGGATTGTGGAATTGTTGATGTAGAGCAGGTCGATCGGGATGCTTCTGGCGCTCGCGTTCATTGCATCCAGGAGTGCCACGAAGTCCACCTGGAGAGAAAGTTCAACAATTTGTATTTTAGAAAAAAAATGTGCCTTCTGTTTCTCAGGTTCATGACGGGTTAGAGGAGTATTTAAGTAGGTCGTGTGATATAGTGAAGTCATCTACAGGCGATTAAAATAACTATACCTGGTCGCACTGCACGGAGAGGTCCCTCGCGAGGTTGAGTGCGCACACGCAGCTGGCCTGCAGCGCCGGCACGTTGTCCCACGGACACTGCGTCGCCGCTCGCGCCGCCAACGTCAGAACAACCAGCGTCACGAGCGTTAGCGGCGTCAAAGGTCTGGGCGGCCACGCGCCCACGCGGCGAGCCCTCTGCAATAGACAAGGGAGACATGATTAGGCATCGAAAACGGATTCAGGGAAAGTGTTGCCTGCAAGCAAGATTCTCGTAGAAGAAATTATATTCTGGTTAAATTATGAGATGTGCTAAGACTACATAAAATGTTAAATAGATAAGACTATACATAAGCAGCCTATATACGTCCCGCTGCACAGGCCTTCTTTCAGGGAGAGAGGATGGGTTTGATAACCACGCGTGCCCACCGCGGATTGGCGATTTCAAGCGCTGAGGTATATGAATAGCTCAGACACTCAGGTTTCCTCACGATGTTTTCCTTCACCGTTAGCGAGTGGTATTGCTACTATAACTTCACAAATGTACATAACTTAGAAACAAAGTCATAGGTACATGCCCGCACTGGGAATCGAACCTGAGGCTCTCGCTTTCGAGTCCAATGTTCTATCCACTAGGCTACCACCGCTGTATAAGACTATACAAGGTAAACAAATAATGCTCATTTCCTGAAACCCGTAAGTTAGAGTTAGTGATTTACAACATTTGTTCTGCTAATAAAAGTATTTTTTTCTTAAATTTCGTTTTTTTTTCGATATTTTTATTTTATGTGATTTTCTGCTTTGTAGTGGCGTTATTTGATAGATGATGAGCCCGTAAAGCGCGAACTCAATAATTTCATTTACGTTCTAAACCCTGATATTTCAAAAAAAAGTCTAGATAAGCAAAAAAACCGAGAGAAAAATATGTAAGAAAGAACAAAAGTAACAATTTTTGCAGATTTTCGTAACGGTAAAACACAAACTCTTATTGAGGTGTTCCAGGTCTTGCACATTTTAGAGGTAACCCTATAATACAACGTGCTATTGAAATAACGGAAAACCTGAAAACTGTTTCTTCAGTATAAACAATTAAACCACTTTCTTAGCAAAAGTTTGAAATACTCAATTTATTTTCTATTTTTATAAAAAGATACCGAGAATTGACCGCGTCTAGGTTTATAAAATATTTAAAAAAAATTTGAAGTAGTATAATTACTGAGGGAACGATTATCAGGTTTTCCGTTATTGCAATAACGTATTCTAAGAAGATATCTCACGTATTCGAAAATAGCGTAATCTAATATGTTAGTACGTACCAAAGAGTATGTAATCACTACGTACGTACGTACTATACAAAATTTGTGTTTGGACCATATTCTAACAAAATCTTTTTTGTAATCTCGCTGATGAAATCTGTGAAGTGAGGTCATTATTGTACGTTTTTAGATTATTTCTCTGCTTTTTGACACGTATCTATTTATTGGTCTCCCGTGAGTTTCAGATAGCCAGTATTAGATTTGTGTTACCTATTACAGAACACAATTGTTATGTAACATAGCTTATAAGAATTCTGCGACATAATTTGTTTCGACATATTTCGGTGATCAGTTTTAGTTGTTTGGCCAAAAAAAAAAGATGACTTACGACTCTGTTGACGTTTGTTGTGAATGAAATTAAAATCTATCGAGAAAATCGCCTATGCAGTAACACTCGAAATATTAAAGTGAAAGCGTAGCGGATTGGGCTAATGTGACTAATTGAAGCCACCACCCGAGATTGATGCGAGCTTAGAGCGTTGACAGCGGTCTGATACGGCCGAAAGGAAAATTGACACTTTAAGGGCCGGTTTCTGAATTGAGAATTTCACTATGTAAATACTTATGTAACGTTGTGTCACGCTCTTTTCTGAGAAATTTGAAGACTACAGTTAACTATTTCCTTAGCGAAATTCTCAATTCGGAAACTGGCCCTAAGTGATCTTCGTACGCTACGGTATTCACGAAAATTCAAATCGAGGAGGCACATGCCCTTAATGTTAAGTGAGCAGAGAATTAAACATTAACGCAGCCTTAACGGTGTACCGCAGCAACCAATTTACAAACTTTAACCGTCTGATTTATGAAAACACGATTCCTCTAAAACACTCCTCAGAGATAGTTTAAATAATCTGTGGTTACGTCTTTCCCTTTACCGCCGACTATTTAAACTATTTAAAAGGAATCGTGTTTTTATACGACCTTTAGAGTTTGTAAATTGGTGGCCGCGGGAAATATTCATAAGTCATAACAGTTTTCCTCCATAAACCTCTAACTAGAGGCGCGGCGGAGTCTGTCGGAATCCGTTTCCGCTCGGGCACCCTCCGTAATGTTTAATTATGTAGGTGCTTGTATTTAAAGAGAGGCTGTGCATCTCGCCGCCTCGCCTCTACATTTTACTCTACACTGTTTAAACTGCGACACTTTTACTTCCAACGGTTTGCCGGTTTGCGACTTTCCGTGGAGGGCTGAGAATGTTTTTCACATCGAAAACAAAAGGTAATTGGAGGGAAAGCTCTAGTTTTCCGGTGCGATGTCAGCACGGCTCCCGCGTCACGCTGCACTGGGCTCTGCTGCAGACCATGGCCCAGTGCCGCTATTAGTTGCAGTGTCTGTGTTTACAGGCGTCTAATGATGTATTGTGAGCTCGCGCACTCAGCCTTTGCATGGAGGTTACGCTTTGAGAAATTGCTCCTCGAAATTACTTTTATGGCCAATTTCTAATTTCACCAAATTGGCACCCACGCTCACTTTCGTTTTAGCTCCGTGTTGGTCTCCTTTTTGGACATATAAATACAAGTTTTATTGTGAAGTCATGTAGCAATTAATACAGTTAGTATGTGGCCTTTTAAATTCCTGATTTCTAAACCGCGCAATAAATCGAGTGAACGTTTCCTTCCCTCGCGAATCAATCAAATCTATCCACGGATTACGAAGGTCATATAGATTAAGGGAGCACTCCCATGCATTCGGAAGTAACTTTTCATTATCCTTTTGAAGCGTGAACATCTGCGATTTCGTCGCATTCTGTGATATCACGAGCCTCGTATTAACTACATAACATGTTTCGTCGTCGAGATTCGTAGCTAAAAACACCTGTACCTGTTTGCCGCACGTCATGGTGTGTGACGCGCTGGGCCGTCGCGTCGTCGGTTTAGTGTGTAGTGTGTACCACTACCCTATTTACATGAGTTAAGTCTCGTTGCTTGGTAACGGTACCCGAGGCCGCCGAGCCGTCAGCTTCTCGCCTCTCTCGTCCGGCCAATTCAATTCACTTTCGCGTGGCCTTTCCTGGCCTTGCGGATCTGCCAAGCCCGAATACTTTCGTAGGCACGCCGATGGAACAAGCCATTCCTTCATATTTACCGCTAACAACTGCGGTGGCAGCGCAGTTGCAGAACGCTGGCCTCACATTTGGGAGGTCGTGAGTTCGTATCCCGGCATGTACCAATGACTTTATTTTCTAAGTTGCGTACATTTGTGAAGTTGTAGTAGCAATACCACTCGCTTGTATGAAGGAAAACATTGTGAGGAAACCTGAGTGTCTGAGGTGTTCACATACCTTAGCGCTTAAAATTGCCAATCCGCGGTGGGCACGCGTGTTGATTAAGCCCATACTCTCTTTTTCTGAGAGAAAGCCTGTGCCCTGCAGTGGGACGTATATGGGCATAAAAATACACGCAAGACAGCTGTAAAGTTTGTAATGTTCGTTTTATTGTGATTAAATTGCAGGTCCGATGCTTCCGTTGTTACCAGCAGTTACTGTATCGATTACGTTGCGTGCAAATTCGTGATTGATAAACGGACAGAGGAGAACTTAGATTGAAGTGGCATTGGCACCACAGAATAGATTGACAAAACTCAAGAAAAATTAAAAAATAATACCATAAAAATATTTTTGCGGGGTTTTCGGGGTCCCAAAAAATGCGAAAGATCAAGTTACTCTAATAATAAAAAAAAAAACATTAGATTTCGGGTTTTGGGTAGATGCATAACAACATTATTTTACGAGATAATTCGAATACTGATAAACGCTTCCTACATTACATTACAAAGGTTTTACGTGCGAGTTGTGACGTCATAGTTTGAGTTCGATTTGTATGGCGCGTTTGTGTACCACGTGACTAAAATGACTTCGACAGGTCACTTTATGAAAATTATTAGTCGTAGAGAAAAAAGTTAACCACGGTTATTTATCTTTTAACGTGGCCTCTCCGATTATTTTAAAACATTTTTTGTGCAAGTCCTCCATTGGTGCGTTCACTCAAGTAACTGAATGGGCAGAGTGGAGGCACAGAGGCTCGTGCGTTATTGCATGTTGCTGTACGGAAATAGATCCCAGCCGCGCTATACAGAATGATTTTGAAATCGTTGGCTATGTTTTAGGGTATTATGATAAACAGTATTATTAATGATATAACAGTAATGGTATAGCATATTTATTTGTAAAGCTCGCCTTTGTAAATGCTATTTCTTATGTAGTGTTTCCTGTTCAATGTCTCGTGTGCAATAAACTATAATATTAAAAAGTAATCGTGATTTCCGACCTTTTTAGGGTTCCGTACCTCCAAAGGAAAATTGGAACCCTCACTTTGTTGTCTGTCCGTCCGTCTGTCTGTCAAGACCCTTCATCTCGGGAACGCGTGAAGGTATCGAGTTTTAATTAAAAACATATACTCTCAGGTCCCTTAAAAGTGTGAAATCAAGGTATGAAAAAATCAAACTAAGTTAACGTAAAAAAGATACGGCCGTTTATCCCGCAAAAAATGTATATTTCGACACTCAAGGGAATCAAAATTTATAGGGTACTCTCCGTTGACATAGAACTAAGAAATTTGGCAATGAAATATGAAATATCGTCTTATGCTACAAACACAGGGAAAAATCTGACAAGTATATACCTATTTGTAATTAAATCATAGAAATATGGTCTTTGAAGTTCGGGAAAAGCTCGGTAAAACTACGGGACTCGATTCCTGAACTATTTATGATATGTAACCCGTGCGACTCGCATTTGGCCGGTTTTTTTTCGAAAGTGAATCCAAACTAAAGTGATAGAAGACTACTGTGTTGAAAGATATTTTCTATCATGTTTTAAATGTTTAAGAGTCGGTCGTTCGATATGCGTAAACAAGTGAAATAACAATGGAGTTGATCGACGCCGACCATAAGACGCATAGTTTTTTTCGATGTTTATTACTTTTCGTCCCGATATTGCTTATGTTTAAGTGAATTAATTTTGGGTAACCTTTGTTTGACGGGCCATTTTTTTATTATCGCCATATGTGGTTCGAATGTTCCCTTAAAAACGGTGAACGAATTCGAAGTCACACTGTAGTTAAGTTGTACCAGCCAGCACGTAGTATTATGGTACTGCATACATAACCGTGTGTGACCTAACAATTCGTAACACGTTTCGTTGTTAGGAATTAACGATAAGCGATGGATACACACTGGTCGTGTGAAAAATATTTTTGTGATTTTCTCTTGTACCATTGTAACCGGAGTTTATTTCTAAAGAAATGTGTTTCAAAACAACTGGACAGGAAACCGGTTAGATTAAATTAGATTATAACACTTTATTGTACCTACACACCAGAAAACAAAATACATTAAAAGGCTTACAAGTCTAGAGGATCAAATGTTGGCTCTATTTCAATAAGATGTGCGAAATCATTGGTCCGACGAAGTTATCGAGCTTATTGCGTGGAACTTAACGTTAAGCTGAACAAATAGACACAATTTTGCCAGACAAAATTAGAGCGAGGTAGTAGGTACCTTAATTATGTAGATTTCGCAGATGGGCCAATTGATAGACAGGAAAAACTGTACCGCTCAGCTTTGCATTATTCAGTGGAGTACGCTTTTTGCTATAGACGCAGTTCGGTGCCGCCTGCCCACTTGGTGAAAGTCACCATAATTACAGTCGAATAGTGCTCTGACAACACAAATTCATGATATGAAGATTAATAGAACACTTTCTTGCCTTCTAATTGATGTTAACATGTCTCATAATGGTAAATAAAGTGTCACATGGATGCAAACTGCAAACTTCGCTGTTGGCAAAGTTGCGCCGAAACGGTCTGAAGTGTCTAGAGTTTGTAGAACTTCACTGGAAACTGTTGGTAACCATCGAACACACTCTTATGTTGTTCAGAATTGACGAGCAAACTAAAATTTCCATCGGCATATGTGCTTAGTGTGGAATAGTTGGTTTAATCGTCAAATACGCCAAAAGATATTAAGGGCACTCATTACTTGTTTGTATTGGCAGCCTCGGAAAGCAGATAGTCGAATTGTTTGCCAACCTCTAATAGGAGACGGCACGTAGTTTTAGAAGAAGAAGAAGAAGAAAGACATTTATTATACCAACAAAATACATCACAGAAACAAAATAAGCAGATAAGTAACATAATATGCACAACAGAAAGAAAACTAAATACACAACAGACAAAACGAAATTAGACACACGAAACGTTTTAGAAATATTTTTGCGATGAAATACCTTATTTTCGGGCGCTAAATTTTTATTGAAAAGTACAAAAAAAAAACACGACTTACATACAGCTACCGAACCGCAAATAAATAAGGAGATTCATAAGCTTCACGTTGGTTCATGGCCGAAAACCTAAGGTAAAAAACCTAGCTCTAGATAGCATTAACACCAATAGTCTTTTTGTGGTATGAATGCAATCTATTTCCAAGTCCGTGATCCTAAGTTCTCGGTCGTTAGTCCTAATAATCACTATTAGTCAGACACTTTGCCAAAATTATCTGTAATAAAACCGGCCAAGTGCGTGTCAGGCCACACAGTAGGATTCCGTAGAAAGAGGGGGTTTTATCTGCTTTACAGAACTAAAATCTACATCGATTTTGTACGAAGTTTTCCTTTTATAATAAGTTGGACGCCTATTACTCTTATAACTTGTTAAGCCTTCTTAGCTTTAAAGCTTAATATTTCGCTAAAGAACCCTAAATAAAAAAACCAGCCAAGTGCGAGTCGGACTCGCGCACGAATGGTTCCGTACCATTATCTATACAACATTAGACACAAAGATCGAGAAAAAACCGCAAAAAATCACATTTGTTGCCCCCCTTAAATATTTATTTTATTTTAATTTAATTATTTATGTTTGAAGCGAATATAGAACTAAATATTCTGTAAATATTTAAAGCGTCTACCTGTTGCCGTTATTAATATTGAGCAAAAAATGGCAAAAAAATTACGTTTGTTGCCCTGCCCCTCTTAAAATTTATTTTATTCTGTTTTTAAGATTTGTTGTTATAGCGGCAACAGAAATAAATACATCATCTGTGATAATTTCAACTGCTTAGCTATCACGATCCATGAGATACAGCCTGGTGAAAAATAGACAGACGGACAGTGAAGTCTCAGTAATAGGGTCCCGTTTGGCACCCTTCCGGTACGGAACCCTAAAAATGATCTTCCTACAACCACAATGTTTTTAAAAGATACAACGATACCCCACACTATGGTGTAGGCAAGAATAAAAATTGCATCTGTAATTTAGTTGTAGGAGGGGTAAAGTAAAAAAAAAAATTCACTCCATCTGCTCGAAATGATGCATTTTGATGCCCAAATTTAGGACCCAAAACACGCTATTGTTGTTCAAGCTATGCAAAAGATGCATCAAAGTAAATAGACTCAAAATTGGGGTTTGAATCTATTTACCTTTAGGTACCTTTAAGTAAATAGACTCAAAATCCAATTTTGAATTTATATACTAATGCACTCATTCACTAAGAAGTCGGACTTCTCTTTCACTCTTGAGGATTCGTCCTATATCTATTTCGCTCCAACCCAAGCAATAACTTTTAAAACCGAGTTTGGAACTACTTACTGAACTACCAAACTCTTTGCTGCAAAACTTTTAAGTACCTAATTGTCAAATATTTGAAATTGGAACGCAAGTTTTTTTTCTATGCAGAAAATCAATAACATTGGTGCGCTTTTTTTGTCTATTTTCACTTATTTTCTCGGAAAAATGTCAAGCGATGATGATAGTGTCTTCTTAACACCAGAATATATAAAAAAAACAGGCAACACATTGCCTTTTGTGGCAATGTAGATACACCACAGGCTACATCTATGGTCCTGTTTTATTTATTCGTTTTGTCTGTTGTGTATTTAGTTTTCTTTCTGTTGTTGTGCATATTATGTTACTTATGTGCTTATTTTGTTTCTGTGATGTATCTTGTTGGTATAATAAATGTCTTTCTTCTTCTTCTTCTTCAATTCAAAACCTCCTGACAGAAGTTACATTGCAGTAGTATGTAAGTGTTATCTTTTATTTCATTCCTCTCAGATGGTAGTGAAAAGCAGAGTGTTCTACACGGGCGCAAATCATTTTTGGTCTCGGTAGTGTTGAATCCCTCGCTCCTTCAGCGATTCTAAGCCCTCGCTTCGCTCGGGCAAGAATCAAGAATGCAGGAATCGCCTCAGTTCGCTCCGGATTCAATTTCACAACCTCGACGCAAAAATTTTGTTTGCGCCCTTGGTGAACAATCTACTATTAGTCTACCTTTTTGTCGGCGTAATTAATATATATGTCTACGCTAAATTTAAGCTTTCTCGTACTAATCGTCTCTGAGCTAGGCCACGGACAGATAGACAGACAGACGGACGAACATGGCGAAACTATAAGGGTCCCTCGTCGACTACGGAGCCCTAAAAGGATATGAACCTCGTGGAGCCCCTTAATACACAGAGAACACGACGCAGAGAATGAAAACTATCCTTTTCCACTATATTTGAACTCGCAGTCATTGAACACATGCCAAAGCTGAGTGACCAGAGCGTGCACCTAAATATTAAATACATGCTGGTCCGTCTAGATTTCATTAAAAGAATTTGCTTTCAGCGTTTGAGTGACAGATCGATTTAACTTTTACCTCCGCAGTTGACCCACTCGGGTGTCGCTGAGTTGGGTACGACTTTATTGAAAATATTTCGTCATTCGATGCCAACCGGTCATTATAATCACAAAAGCATTATTTTTCTTCTAAGAAGGTGCTTGTGAATGTTTGTCCTTTCTACAACGCGCTATCTCTCTTCTTTATGTTGCGTATATAGGTACGTCCCACTGCAGGGCACAGGTCTTATCTCGAACGAGAGTATGGGCTTAATTACCACGCCTGCCCACCGCGGATTGGCAATTTCCTTCTGTCATAATTAATTATCTAAAACGCAAACAAAAACAATTGAGGACCTAGTGAATGAGGAATAGAGGAAGATACTAAACGGTAAATTAAACAGTAAAGTTGTAACGGTGCAAACCTTCTTACACCATTTCTGTTCTTTTCTTTCATTCTGTCTATCATCTTCAACTCAAAATTTAAGATTACGTCACCCATTCTAGATTTTTTCGGATTTTCATTACTACTTCACCAAGGATTTTGCTTCACCCTTTGACTAACGAATATCTATGACAACTACTTGTGAATTGCTTATTTTCCTATTTTTATTTTGTTTTTATCGAAGTTTTCTGTTTACCACCACTTACCTACAGTTTCCGAAATAAAACCACAGTTATTGAAGTTTTACATTTTATTGTATCGTTTACATCAAGAACTCTTTAGCTATACCGAAACTCGTTTAAAAGTAAGAAATAAACTACATTTCAAGCGATTTCTACTGTAAATATTAGCATCAGTCAGATTTTTTTGTATATTGACTGGATTCATCATTTATTTCATTTAATAATAAGAAACGTGCTTAATAAAAAAACCTCATATAATATTTTTTAATAACTTTATGATAGATTACTGACAGATAATTTGAATCGATAATAATCGCCGTTTCGATAGCCAAATAAAGCTCAGCTTTGTGTCTATCAATTTTTAGCTTTGTTTTTTAAACCAATCCGATTACGACATTGAATTTCTGATGATCTGTCCGATAACGGACGAGAAATGTCCGGAAATTCGACCTGGATTTTGTTTATCATAGGCCGGTAATTCTCACTTAATTGTTTTAGGAAGTTAGGCCCGCTGTGTAAGACTCTTGGCTTTTCCATTCGCACGTCAAGGCTCCGAATTATTAATTGGAATCCTTGGGAGCGGCACTGTCTAACTTTCGTTCTCGGTGAATATCAATTTCAGTCTGTGACTTACACCAGCCTCTCACTACATTTATGGTACTTAACAATTTTTATGATTGAATTCGCGTTGTGTCCTCAAGAGCCTGTTGATTGATTTTTTTATTGTGCTAGGTAGGGTGTATAAATCTTTTTGGAGAATACGGAAATACAAAGGAAAGAAAAGAGTTAACCATGCCATGTACAACAGATAATTATTTAGTTACACAGCTAGTCGTCCTCCAGCGCATGGACCAGTGTAAACATGCGTGCACTCTATCCAGCTGTGTTACGGACGACGTAACAAAAAGTTAAAAGATTCTGCTGTGGACCGGACAAACTGGAAACTCGTACGTAAAGCACTGGAAGAAGGGTTTCCTACCGACTATTTCTGTCGGTCACCGTACTTTCTCGTCAAAAATCCAGAAACTGCATTTTATTTGATTTATTGCAGATTTATTTGTATTAATATATTTTGTTATTTTTATCCTACATTTTCTTTGATTCATGATTATGTAAAAAAAAGTTGCTAGAGCAGGGCTTCCCAAACTTACTTTGATTCTGACGCCCTTGGGAGTTATCCATTTCTTTGCGACATCGACAGGGCGAAGGATGAGCTTGCTTTTCTACACAGCTTCTCAGAACAGGGCTCAAGTATGGAAATTGTCACTCATCTCTTTCTCCTTATACTTGTTCTTTTGACTGCAACTTGCAATCTGTGTGGATAGCTTCGCGACCCCCCCGCAACGCACAGATTGGGAAGCCCTGTGCTAGAGGAAGATTAGTTCATTTATTTGACACTAGATGTCGTTTGTCCATTTCTACATTACAGTATGGTTGTGTCTTACACCACAGTATATGAAACTTTATTGTCAAGGGTTGTATTGATCTTTTCAAAGGTTAAACGGGGAGTGATGATCGGATTTGTCACGCGACTGTGTGACGTCCACCGCCGATTGTTACGCTTTTGGTGGGCTAAAATCCCTCTGACCCCCAAACTTTCTGAAAGGTCCATCCGTCTCTTTAATATATATGACGCGTGTCTGTCTGTCCGACCTTAAAAAAATGTCATTTGGACCGTCATAGGGAGCCAGTTGGAATTTTCACAGAACATGAGGCGCACCAGTTATTATGGTGTTTGACGAACCAATTACAAAAAACGTGATTTATTTAGATTTTTTTGGTATGGCTCTTTTATAAAAATTATCTGGGGGAACCAATCAATCGATGTCATCGCACTAATTGCCAAGTCAATCTATTTATTTAAAACATAAAAGATTTTTAATATTGATATGGTTAGGTTAGGTTAGCTAATTACGTAATAACTTCAGACAGAAGGACCCTTAAGTAGGGAGTCCCTACTAGGGACTGAATAAATTAACCGTCTTGGTATTACATGGATCTCACAACTTTATACGGTAGAAGAACTGAGTTGCGAGACTTGGTTTTTTTACAAGTTATGTTTTTAATGGCATAATACATATACAGCTGTCAAACTTGGTGTGATTGTAGTCCCTACTCCCTACAGTATAACATTTAATAAAAAAACCTGCTAAGTGTGACCCACTTAGGAGGTCCCGAACTAATTAAAGGAAACACATAATTGCTATGTAAATACATAATATTATATTTATGTCGGTAAGGAATACTCTAATCAGTGCGCTAGTCCGACTCGCACTCGGTTTTTTATATTTCGCTTCTCACTCACTACAAAAAAACTTTCGTCTTTGCATTTACGTAATGAGATGATTTCAAAGTTAAGTACATCTGCGAATTTTTAGTGGAAATAGTTACTACAATCGTGATTGAATACATACTCGTCATTATTAATTAAAATTGATTAAGGCCGGGTTCTCTGAGCGCCCGACTTCTATAGGACTTATAGCTCAGAGCGAATAGTTGGGGTAGAAGAATAGGCATTTTGAAATGTACATCTAATTAATACAGTTTTGATGACCGACGTCACTAACACATTCAGTAATAATTATTACAGTAAAATTATTATACCTAATAATTTTCCGCGATTATTTTTGATGCAGTAAAGTTTAAAAATCATAAAAATAATGACCGATAATGGATGATAATGCCCTAGATAGGACATTGAAACATATATTTTTATTCAGATTTGAAATACTAACCATTAGGTTGTAAAATGTTTTTTAAAACATCTGTTTTAGGGGTACGGTGGGAGAACCCAGCTTAAGTTCAACCAACTTTTTGTGGCGCACGCAACACTTGAACTTGTAACGTGATTTGCAACGCAACCTATTGTGTTCTCACTGGACAATTATGCGTGCTAAGTAATTTATTGAGTATGGGGCGGGCTTTACTCTCTTACGCAATACGTGACACAATAGACCGTGTTATGGCGGCTCGTATCATCGGCGGGTACGTATGGACGGGCAAGCAGCAACTGATTACTGTGCCGTGCGTGTCTGCCGCGTAGACAAATTACGTCCGAGTAAAGGTCTATCCACGTTACAACGGGCCGCGGGCGTGCGGGCGCAACGATACAAACTAAAACACCTTAAATACTTATAAAGTTAGAGACTAAAATACAAGTACGAAAAGAAGCCTGTCCATCCCCGTGACGTCCGACAGCCGCCGGGCATTGTACCTTAAAAGTATTTAAGGTTTATTTTAGTTTACGGCCCGTTGTAATGTGGAAAGGGCGCAACGATCAATGATACATGATTACCTAGATAATCCGTTGGATTATCCCACGCCCCGTCCGGATGTGCACCGTGCCCATCTTCCACGCCTACGAGCCGGTCTACCGGAGTAATAAGGATTTTGGTTTTTTCCGCCGGACGTTATAATGTGGATAGGCCTTAATAATTCAAGACGCAAGCTTACGGGTAACTGTGAGTACAGTGATCTTCACAGCAAAAAATCAAGTCGTAGAGCAAATGTTTTTTTAAATGACAAACTATTATTGACGTAAAGCTATTACTTTTATTGACAATAACTCTTCTTTTTCAATACAGCATTTGCTGGATTCGGATTTAATGTATTGTTATGCTCCCCTGGAAGTAAACGGACCAAGGATAATAAGACTGTCATATTTTAATATTTCAGTCGCATAGCATAAGTGGCATTGAATAATTTAAATTACAAAGTAAGAAATTGAAATTATGTGGTGTGTAAAAAAGAGTAACGAAAAAAATCTTCAAAGCCAGTGAAAATAATTGGTAACCTGATAACTATTTCTTCAGTATCGGTATTAAACCATACATACATTCATATAATCTTAGCTGGGAACCGTCCGTTCTCGGTGGTCAGCTTTAAAATCTACTAATAAAATGATTGCGAGAGTAAGAAGAAACTTTTTTTAAATATTATCTTTAAAAATATTTTTACCGTTGGACAACATTAACTTTACCCTCCTCAGTCCTAACTTAACATTAATGGTTTTTAATTGTTATTTTCAAGGTCAAGACTGAGAAGGTTTGTGGGTATATGTGTGTATGCTTTAGACAACAATTTAGTTTTTATGTCATAGTCATACTTATTATTATACATATAATATGTTATAGTTACGAGGTGATTTGTAAACCAAATAAATAAACGAAATTAGCTATAAAACGCAACTCTTCTTTACATTCGCAGTCCGGTTAACCGACTGGCAAATTACTGAGAATTGGCCCGTAAAAATAAATAAAATATAATGGAAAGAAAACTGTTTTAGTGAAATAAATACATCTAAGTTACTACTTATTTGATATTTTTTATTGCCTTTAAACTTCTTATTACAGATCGAATTTCCGTTTTCCTCATTCATTAATTTCGTTCAATCATCACTTATCGATAATATTTTTATCGACTTTTTCAAGCTCTTAACTCATATTTTGACCTTGACAGCTACTTCCCGCCCCCCAATAAGTGGTCGTCTGCGTTTTCCCTACACATTTTCGGTCATGTCATATCCTTTGGCTTTGATTCGAGCACACGCCCTAAACCAGTAGTCGGAGACAGAGGTGTAGAAAGAGTAAACATGCTATTTTCTGCGCGAAGTAAGGTTGGTATGTTAAGAAAGCGTTTACCGTATTGCGCGAGACACATTAACGTTTCAAACCACGCCTCGGCTCTGCACTTATCCTGCGCTATCATTTTTAAAAGCCTCTGAAATACGTATTTTCCCCTCGTGAACGATATTATTTTCGTACGCACGTCGTGGAAATAAAGTTGGCGGTCTCTGAAAAAATTGGTCGCTGTGTCTTCCATTACTGTAACAGTCCTCTTGCTTGCCTATTCGGTAAAATTTATCGCGCACGGCGTAAAGAAAAACTGGCTTCATCAAAGTTTCACGGCGGGTTCACCACCTTCCAGAATGTTCTCGGAGGCCGCAAGTGAAACCTCTTTCAACTTTAAGCAGACGAGGACCTCACATAAGCCGAAATGGTCTCAAACATTTAATGTCTTTTTCAATCCACTTGCACAGCCTAAAATAAAATGTACCCGTTGTCGTCGCATACATTCTATGAGCCGGCAATAGCCGTCCTGGTCTATTTTTTGTATCATCAGATCCATTTGGTTGCCTCGTTTACAAACGGCGCTATTGCATGTGACGAGTGAAAATTTTAAATAAGCCTTTACTATGAACTATACCAACGCTAATGATTTATTTAAGTTTACTATGTCTCTCTATGTAAGATCGATTACCAGCGTTTCAAGACGTGAATGAGCATGGAATAAGTAATGAGTTTGGATAAGTTTCAATGGACGTGCTCTGTACCTCTCTTCATATGGTTATTAAAACGAGCAATTTGTCACATCACTAGCGAAAGTCTGTGACTCAGCTTCAACACGACTCCGATAAGTCATGGTTTTAGCATCTCCCTTTCTCCTGTGATTCACTTTGCAAAACCACCGATCGATTTCTTTTATGCGACACTGTTGAAAGAGAAAACCTACGTGTGGCTGTTATGGCAAGATAAGACTGTTAATTCCGAACCATTCTAATAATCTTTTTATTGGCCCTTATTCTTTCCTTATAAAATGAAGACTTACCTAGTCTTAATATAAACGGAAACAAACGTGTTTGACCGCATGCGTGTGCCGTTGCCATCGCGCCGTATGTCGGTCAACTGGTCGCGGCTCGTGAGATATGCGTGCCGGCCGACGAGTCACTAGAGCCTCTAACGAGAAACAAATACGAAACCGCAGTAGGTTTGCTCATCGGATTATCTTCGGAGCGTGTCTAATAGTTACCATTTCCAATTATAAACGATGAACTTGAGAAGCAGTTGAGAATATTAAACGCTTCTATTAACATCGCCCACTGCGTTTACTTCCCGCACATCTCAACCTTAACTTTACCGATCGCCTCGAGTAAATAACAATAACTTCCACACGATACAATCACTTGATGAAAATGATAGCTTAAATACTATAAGGTTCCGTTGCGAAACCCGATCTTGGGCAAACTTACGATGTTTGATGTCATGTGCGTAGGCGGAGGGAATACTTTATTCAATGTCCGGGCTCTGGCAGAGCTAGGCTGTGTACATTGGACAGGCTCGGTTCGGTTCGATGCAAATCCTTCAATGCCTCCTGTGATTGATTACAGTAACGTTCAATGCAATCAATTGCTCATCCCCTAATAACATCAATAGGACCTATCTACCGAGATGTTTTATAGCATCGTTCGTTAACAAGAGGGAGATGTAAACAAACTTTCAGTGGAAACTTGCGGTTCTTCTTTTTACCCGGCTACGAAGGCAAAAGAGGGTTATGTATTGTGCGCGTTTTTATGTATGTATACCTATATGATGTATACTTATGACCACGCACAGGTGTCAAGTGTAAGGTATTGACGACGCAGGTGTCACTGGCTATATGAGGCCGTCAGCGCAAAAGTGGCCTAACCCACAATTTTTCATATTCGTACTTATCTACTGCAATTTATTTAAAACATTGTGGTGCACGTCAGCTGTCATATTGTTATTAAAAAGCTTAAAAAATACTCAGCAGGTAGGACCGCTCATTAATTTTATTTTAGGTAGTGGTAAGGTAATTAATTAGCTGAGGTTACAAATTCAACAGAATCATCTAGGCTTGCTTCAGTAGTAGGTTTTTGGTTTCTATGAGTTTTTCCCCACGGGCGCCTTGTTTCCAGGATATTTTTGCCAGCGCCCACTTTCCTCCCCCCGCGCTTGGAATTCTTTGTCCGTGGCAACGAACACAATCAGCTTTGATTACACCTCATTCAACCTACTGAACTACTGAATATCTTTTTATGTAATATGGTTTGATTTAAATACCGTCTAAGTTGAATTTTGTGCGTGAAAGCTATTCACTTTAACATTACCAAAAATTGGACATTGTTCAATTGTTTGTTTTGCTGTTTGGGTTTACGCCAAGCGTGATCTTCTATTCTGCAGTAGAGTCTTACTGGTAATTGTTTTCAGTTCTTTGTACACACATTGTGTCTTTTATGGTGTAACTGAACACCAATACCAATCTCAAGCCTTGAGGTAAAGCAGGAATAGTGAGTGAAAAGTATCTAACATATTTTGCATTAGGTATGTAAGACAGGTGTTTTGGATGTGTTGGAAGTTTCAAAATACATACCGTAATGGTTCATACACTGAATAACTATGTTTATTTATTGATTCTTTTATTGCACTTACATTAAAAAATCGTACATACGATAAATTGTTTACCTAGCACACCTTGTTTAATTTTTTTTTACTTCTCTAAATTATAGAGGTTAAATATGAGGTGTGCTATTGGACACTTGTGTAGATAAGGTACCCCCGCTGGTATAATTAAATACTTATCAGTATTATAGGTAATAATCATATTGGCTATAATTTGATCCTTATTAAATTCGGGTTTTGATTGGCTATAATTTGATCCTTTAAATTAAATTCGGGTTTTGATAAACTCTACAGGGCGTCCGTTTCATAGAGTAGAGAACAGAGAGTAGGTTGCCTCGTATCACACAAAACCGCATAATCTGAAAAACCTGTTAACGATTCTTCTCTCCCACGAAACAGGCTTTGCCTAGTATGGGAGTCAGCAAGTGCTTAAATAATGTAAACAACTAATGGCAATTAAATACCTCTATTTATTAAATTTTATTTATTTAAAACGCTTTGTTATATTCGATAGGGGAATGTATTTTTTTTACGTTCTTCTTGTGAATCTACTAAAATGTTATGAAAGTAATTTAATTGCTTGCTTTCAATCTAACCAGATAGATGCATATAAAATCACTGTTATCTTAGCCGCAATGCATTATAGCAAATATGGGCTAATGCTGCTGCATTACTTTTTATCTCGACGACATTGATGCCAGCGGCGACCGGCCGGCGCGCGGCGGTGGCATGGATGTACCATACCGCATTAGTGTCACAACTGTTAACAGTTTTGAGTAAATCGATCTTTGGTGCCGTTATGCGACACGTGGGCACCGCTACATCACGCCTACGTAACACAAACGGCAGGGCTTTACCGCTACTAGGGCGAGACTGCTCGCTCACACCATTTATTATGTGTGATTTCACACACAGATAATTGTAAAACCAACTATGTGTCTTCCGCTCTATGTACGGAAAATAAGTAAGCATAAAGAAACAATGCAGAGCATTGTAGAATCAATAAATTAACCGCGAGAGACTGGCGTTTTGTAATCCATAGTGGAAGATTTGATTTTGGTAGTGTGGCCTGCCCCGCTCTCTGCCTCCAAAAGGGATTAAACCGCCGATATATGAATTGTCCCGACGCTGCACTCTGATAGGATTAAACTGGGAGACCCACCAGCCCGGTCAAGGCCTGAAAGCTCCAAAGTGAAACTGTCTACGAGAACTGGTGCCCGCGTCTAATGATATGAAATAACTGGAATAAAAGAAGGCAGCCCCAGTTTAGGTAACTGTACACCGACGCAGTAATACGTGCTTAGAAAGCGCAACTCCCTACGATTAGTAGGCAGTCGTGCGGTTGTTGGATCGAGTGGGCATGTGCTGAACGCATCGCGATGCGTCCTCATCGCGTAAGTGGCGTCAGCCAAGCGATGCAGGCGCTTTGATCGAGGCTCGGTGTCGTCGAGCGTCCCTATCTGTGGCTGTAGGTATGTATACCTGGGTTTACTTACACCTCGCTCATTTGCGCTTTGGTTTAGGAAAAAACACCGGTCGAGAAAAGCCAACGCTGCTACAATACCTACGGCCAGATTTTTGTTGTTGATCGTGGAAAGTGGCAGACCTTCGTGTTTGCTTATCCCTCCCTTCGGTATACAGATGTGAGCAAGAAGGCAAAACAGAATAATACAGCTCCAGAAAAATCGCATCTTACCATCTTAATTGGGACAATAAGGGTAATTATGCATACAGATAATATGCTTGACTGACATCGTTCGAACGATAGTTTCTGGCATGTATAAAAAGTAATATGGTACAAGATGAGTGTTGAAGTACATATAACCATGTCGGATATTATGGCCCTGTTCCTAGAGAGCGAATAGATATAATGACGGACTGGGCGACGGAACTCAACTGCGACGGTCTTAGGAGGAAGCGGAGTGCCGTGGGTCGAGTCCTGCCTTGGCCAACATCCTCTCCCAACCGTTTATTACTTCTAATTACCCTTGGCGAGGATGCCTTTCTAATGAAGAAAGATCAGATATGTTTTCCACTGCTAGATTATCATAACACCGCAGTATGGATGGACTCTATATTTGGAGTTAATTCGTTTTTCTGGTCCTTCGTCCGTACGACTGATCTTCGGGCAAAAAACGGCTGCGGGATGCGCTGATGCGTTACTTTCGCCGAGAGATGCGCAAAGAAGCTGGGCGCGAGTGGTGTGACCGCGATGGCGAGCGGTGCGCGACCGACCGCTCGCTGCTCACGTGGGTACTGGTAAAATCTATAGTCCATCGACGCTTTTTGACTTCGTCACGTTTTAAAATATTCATGGAATCACGAGATAGCGTTAAGAGACTCCCACTCGATACACTTGTGGCTGCTCTTGGGATTTGTGACACGTTTTATTTGTATCACCACATATTTTATTTTATTTAAGTTTCTAGGAAGACTAACAGCTATTACAAGGTTATAATACATAGAAAAATTAGGACACACTAAGCCAATTAGAAGTCTTCACAATTAAAAGTAAATTAGATAAAGCGCAAACAGTTCACAGGTGATAACCACCATTTAGATACAAATATAATTACATGAAGAAAGGGAAGCAAGAAAGAAAGCTTAACATGTATCATTACAGGTGTATTACCTAATGCGATAGAGTTAGATAAAATAAGTCCTTAACTTAAAATCAGAATTATGACCCTCTTGAACTCGCTATCGATGAGATAAAATCGCAAGAAAAAAGTTATAAAAATGCGGTTAAACATCTATCACAGGGTGAAATCCAGACTTCGAACTCGTTCGCGCTAGAGTCTCGAAGCACAGCGTCGCCAATACCCTCGTTGGCTGCTAATTCATCTTGAGAGCGAGAACGAGGGTGTCAGATGTCGGGATGAGGGGCGGTGACGTAACTTGATGTGACTGAGATGAATGTTGCACCTGCTGCACTCGGGCAGGTCCAACACACCCACGACCACGTGCCGGAATGGCGCACTCCTAATTTATACTCTCGCAAGATTATTAATCGGCCATGGCCTCCGCTAGGCCAACGTAAATCCTACACGTTTCAATCGACAGATCGCTATCGCGGAAAGTGGTCTGGCGATGTTTCTCTCGGATGCACGTCGTCGCCTGAGACATTATTAAAGCACCCGGAATGACTTCACGGGTGTGCCTAATTTCGCGGGTGTGTTCTGTTCTTTTATTGTGGTCGAATGAGAATTTTGCCAAATTGGTCGACGGTCTTGACGTGCCGTCGGAATAATTATATTTACGATAACGCGATGGGCGCGCCGCGAATTTTTCTTCCGAACGTTTCAACGATTTTTTTTATTGTACTGTGCTATGATCTCGCAATTCGTTTCCCCTCTCTAATTTGAATTGAATTTGTGTCAAAAATATGCCTTTGCAAAAATAACACGTTTCAATTTAACAAACGAAACGCGAAACGATATTGGGAATATTTGAATAAACATGAGCGCTGAGAAATTGAGCACATTTGCAGCAAATTGATTATACACTATCATTTTCCATTTAGTTCCATCGAAACATAATTGTAAAATTCTAAAGTATTGATATTATTGTTAGAAGAGCTATCCCATCCTCCTTACCTCAGATTATAGTGGTTTAGAAAGTGACCCAGCCGGCGGCTCAGCTATTATAAATTCTAATCGCCTCGTGCACTGTAGTTAAATCTCAGATTAAAAAGTTTTTATTAGTCTTATTAATGAAATAGCATGTAAAATACATTAAAAAAACATATCCTCACGTCCGGTATTTCTTGGAAGGGGTAAACATTGACAATGATAAGGCTTACAGCCTGTCGCTGATATGTAGGTATAATTTGGATACCTGAGAATAAAACTTAAAACTTCGAATAACCGTATTCTCCTTAAGCTTGTAAATTGTAACGATGTTTGCCTGTTTCCTATTTTCCTGGACGTTTTAAGCAAACATATTGGACTTAGATAAGTACCAAAAATACCCATTTCGTAGATCGGTATGACCGGCTTACCCAATACATATCGAACTTCGCATCGATCGCCGTCGCACGGTACCCTAATAAATGATTCCATTAAAGTAACCTACTTTATCAACTGATGAGACATTGTTCCATGTGTTGTTGTTACTATTATGTATATAAATTAATGACCTCTGGTGTCCTGGAAGTGAAGTGGAGCAAAACCGATGTGTCTCCGGAGTACCGTATCGGTGGTAAATTGGTTAAGGGTGCTTTTTGGGCGCCGCGCGCCGACTCAGTAGCTCTTACTGCCGTTAGACGCTCTCCAATTCAATAAACTAAACTTATGTTCGTGGCCCAAATTCAACAACAAAGACTACTGCATTTATTAATGAATTGAATCAGGGGAGTCCTTTAACAAATTAACCTATCATTACTTTATCCATTTCAATTCCAATGCATTCGAAATAAACAACTGAACGTTCCTCTCCACTCAGTATTAAAATGACATAAAGAAATAAAGCACCGCTCTACCCGCAGCTCTCGGATTCATCTCTAGATGATAAACATTGCAGCGGTGGTAAGTGTCGGCAACACCTGTTAACGCTTTCAGCATCGCCTGTGGTTTATGGAGCATTACCTAAACGAAGACGCCTCGTAAAAGACGAATGTAATTCACATCCAGCCCCATGCGCCGCTGGATTAAGCGCTGCTTAGACAATGAGGCCATGAAACTGCCGCATCAGAAAAGAAACGCATTTGATAAGTCATCCCCGCTTTTATGAATGACGTTGCGTTTGTATTATCAGCCTTGAATGACTTGTGTCAGGTGGCACAAAACGCAGGGTACAATGGCTCTCACGTACGCGTCGGCCGGTGATCAGCGTCGGCGCTGCTCCTCGCATTGTCTCGAGGTCATCGCCGGGGTTTTTGTCCACTGCGGTCGAGTGCTGTTGGAAATCTCTCCCGGCAAAAAAACGACCGACCGTAATGAATAGCCGAGATACCGTTGAGTCGTCCCTGGTACTTTTTAGGGTTCCGTACCCAAAGGGTAAAAACGGGACCCTATTGCTAAGACTTCGCTGTTTGTCTGTCCGTCGGTCCGTCCATCCGTCCGTCCGTCTGTCTGTCACCAGGCTGTATCTCAAGAACCGTGATAGCTAGAGAGATGAAATTTTT
Source organism: Yponomeuta malinellus (assembly GCA_947308005.1). Lineage (NCBI taxonomy): Eukaryota > Metazoa > Arthropoda > Insecta > Lepidoptera > Yponomeutidae > Yponomeuta > Yponomeuta malinellus. The sequence continues at coordinate 6,292,261 of OX370998.1, read as the reverse complement.
ACAGACTATGTATTTCGGTTGCCGCTATAACAACAAATACTAAAAACAAAATAAAATAATTATTTAAGGGGGGCTCCCATACAACAAACGTGATTTTTTTTTGCTGTTTTTTTATCTTTGTGTCTAATGTTGTATAGATAATGGTACGGAACCCTTCGTGCGTGAGTCCGACTCGCACTTGGCCGGTTTTTATAGATATAAAGTACCTACCTACCTACTGCTACTAAACTTACCCTTCTGTCAAGCATAAAAATAGATTATTTATTTTCACGGTGAAGTTCTGTCGACATTTGTTAATTTTATCTGCTGAAAACTTACACAAAAAATACATGAAATTATTATGAACTTACTAACGCATAACTTTTATTTATAGGAGGATAAAGAGACAAAGTGGTCATGAGGCATTTTTACGAGCGCTGAGATCTGGCTCTATCTGTAATAATCCGTATTGATCGATCTCGAAAGGCTGCTCGGCCGCTCAGTGAGCTCCCGTCCTATAAATAAAGACTCAACCCGAACGTTATTTTGAATTTGCGCCACACGCTTTTAACTTTTTACGCAAAGCCCCCTTTAGTCGTATTTATTGAAAACAGAATACTTATGAGTTCCTCTATGATAACTACGAGGTGTATCAAAATATCTTCCCCAAAATCAGAAATTTATTCAACCTAAAGAATTTTCATTTTGTTTGTTCAATGTCAATATAGGTTTAATGTTAGCGGCCGCCTTCGGTGGAGTTTATAGTGGAGAAAAGGCAGCATCTTTTCTCAAATCAAAGAATTGTCTATTCCGTACCTCGTGTGTGCATAAGTTTTGAGACAAAATAGAAGTTGCATAACTTTTTAAATAATCAACTAAAATTACAAGTACATAATAATCAATAATAAAATATAATTATTATTCAAAATGGCCGCCGCTGTTTTTAATACAGGCCCTTAGACGATTTGGCGAGTCATCAATGACGGCACGAATCTTTTCCAGCGGAATTCGCTTCGCTTCTCGGACAAGGGCTCGCTTCAGTGAGTCCAAGTTTGGATGGGACTTTCGGCAGACCCTGAGCTCTTATTCAGTCCATAAAGAGTAATCCAGGGGGTTAAGGTCGGGGCTAGAGGAGGGCCATTCGTTCGCCGCGATGAAGGCCGGCACATTTTCCTTCAACCAAGCTTGGGTGGTTTTTGCCTTATGGGATGGCGCCGGGTCTTGCTGGAAAACCCAATCCTTGTTGTGAAATAAAGTATGAGATAGGGGTTTCACAATAGGCTCCAAAATGTCACTTTGATAATTCTTGGCTTTTACCTTGACGCCTTGTTGACAGAAATGGAGCGGAGTGACACCTTCATACGAAACTCCCCACCATACCATCACACTAGCCGGATGATGAGTACGCGAGACATTCCGTGCTGAAGCTGGGACATCCTTGCTACTTTTGGCTTACACTTTATTGTTTTATCGGTTGAACTTTTCTTCGACAGTAAAGATTTTCTCATCGGTGAAGAGTATCTTCCTCGCATCGTGTCTCCTAAGCAGTATTGGACAACGTTCGCGTCGCATTCCTACGGCTATAAGCCTTTACCTTAAGATCATATTTCAGTATTCTGTTGACTGAAATGCGCAAAATATTAGTCTGCAGAGCGAGTTTCTTCTGAGTGCGACATGGATTTCGGCGAAGTCGCTCTCGGATGATTTTGATGTTCGCAGGCGTCCTCACAGAGCGTGGCCGACCAATCCTTTCGCGATCTTGCAAAGAACTTGTCTCCTTGTATCGTTTGATAGTGTAATACACAAAGTTACGGCTCTCACCAAAAGTTTTTACCTCACGGAAAATCTCCGTTGGTTTTTTCCCCACCTTAAATAGCGAAATCACGGTCGCACGTAATTCTTTGGTTCCCTCCATCACGAGATAATTTAAACAAATTAATTTGAAAATCTAAGAAATTAAAAGTTAACATTCCAAATTCAAAATTAGAAAAAAAAAATTGCAGCCAGTAATATTAAATTTAATTTTTTAAGTACAAAGTTTGTCTCAAAACTTATGAACACACGAGGTATAAAGGTTATATTTCTTAATAAGAACAACTTTTAGAGGTTTGGTCAAGGGAAGCCCAAAAGTCATGTTGAATCAAAACAAAAATTGCTCAGCCCTTATATTACGGTCACCAAATCCGGAATTAGTATGGAATTTGACAGTTAGACATTAGCAGAAAACCCAGTGAATAAATACCACTTTTTGTTTTGTGATAAAGACTATCACTTAAACAAACCGAGTCGAGTCGAGTCGAAAGTGCGAATCGGATTAGCCCACCGAGGGTTCCGTACAAATTTGTAGGTACATACATATTATACATTTTTCAGGAATCGAGTCTCGCAGTTTTTTCTTAGCTTTTCGCGCACTTCGAAGACTATTTTTTGTGATTTAATTACAAATGTATAGTTTTCAGATTTTACCCTCTCCTTGTAGTACTTATACTAACAATATTGTCTTAACTATGTCTTAACAATATTACTTGCTAAAATACCCTATAAATTTTGATTCCCTTGAATATCGATATACGTCTTTTTGCGGCATAAACGGCCGTATCTTTTTTTACCTTAACTTAGAAGTTAGATTTTTTCACAGCTTCAAGGGACTCTTGTTTCAACTCGATACCTCCACGCGTTCCCGTGATAAAGGGTCTTGACAGACAGACAGACGGACGGACGGACGCACGGACGGACGGACAACAAAGTGATCCTATAAGGGTTCCGTTTTTTTTTCTTTTGAGGTACGGAATCCTAAAAAAGTGAAACCTATGTCTGGAATTTCTTGAATGAGTTACAGGGCTTAGTACCTATTGATAGAGGGTACTTTGGAGCAGCGATTCCCAAAGTGGGTTCGTGGAAAAGTCACTGGTATTTCTATGACCATATTTGTTATTAAATCGTTAGATTCTTTTAACTGTTAAATTATTCCTCAGTTTAAAATATAATTTTGGATTAATGTAAGGGGACAGTGACTCTATCTTAAGAAGCTTAGCTTGAAGTGAAGCTAGATCTTGCATTGGATATTTTGATATGCGGTTCCGTAAAATAAAAGAGGTTTGTAAGTGTCGCATAGCCTTAAAAGTTATGGAACTGCTGCTTTAGAATGGGCAACATACAGGATGACCACGTTACCCCAATTAATGCGACCATAGTTGTGGAACACGTTTTAATGTACGATGTCTGTCACTTTAAGGATGGGATAGTAATTTGCTGTCTTCAAGACATGGATATCAGTCGCTTGAAGTGTTCAGCGAGTGGCCCTGACAAAAACGCTAGTGAACATACCTAGGACGAGCTTGATAAGTAAAGAAACGGAACACTGCTCGAGCTGCACTTCTTGAGCTGATCAATGTGTGGGTAGGAAGTCCCCAGCATTGCCTAATAAATTGGTGTACAGCATATTATTAAACATGCTGTCGTGTATTGACGGCAGCCAAACGTAATTACAGTTATTATAATGTTATAAAATAAAAATTCTTTGACTAAAGTTTAAGAAATGTCCAATTATGATTGGACTGATTATAATTGATTGTATGGAGGAACGACTGGATTGGTCAGATGATATTTTTAATTTTGCTACAGAAATGACTAACTTTTCCTTTACGTGATTTTAATAAATTAAAGCGATATTAATTCGACACATTTCTGTCCTGTAAACATAAATGGTAAATTAATACCAATGAATATCAAGTTAGTATCCTTCCTTGTTGAGGTATGAAGGATTTCGACGCTGACCCTTATTCATTGCTCTCGGGTGTACATTACATGATTACACGAACCGATTCGATCCCTTTTCGACCCCCCTGTATCTTCGACTATGTCAACATAATATCGAAGCCAGATATGTTAAAGGAATGAAAATAAATGCACGCGGATTAAGTTCACCAAAAAGGAACGTTGCTCTAAATTTTATGTACCCAGTCAGGCTAGTTTCCAAGACATGGATTATGGGTGTTCAAAAATCAGTAAGTGGTCCTTTGCTCTTACTGATAGATCATCAAATGTCTTGGGTACCTCTAATTGAGTTAGAGCCTGGAAATATTTAATGATGGGAAAAATCAAAAATAATTATATATATATATATATATATATATATATATATATATATATACAGTGTGCCTGGGTTATACAGGGTCGTAATTTGAGACGGCGTAAACGCCATTCCAGCGAAAGATAAATGTAAAAAAGCTGGCCAACTTCTTGTCTAAAAATTTAATAAGTAGAACATATAATGTGTAAAATTCAGTAGACGACTCGTTTAGGCCTTGTTTAAGATTATTTGTCAGTGGAATTTTATAATAATTTTTTTTTTATTCTCTACACTAGGACAGTATTTTTGGTTCAAAACAAAGTTCGCCGCTTGCATTGAGCTCTCACTTCTGAAAGCCAATTACGTGGGGTACTTAGCGCGTGCGGAACACGAGCAAATGCAATTAACTGGCTTGCGAATTCGGTTACGGTGTATTTCGCCCTCTGTACGATTTCAGGGTGCGAAATCGTTATTAGGATATTTTACAGAAGGTAGTGATATTGATGCGAGGTAAAAGCCCTTGCGAGCAGAAACCCGCCCCTGTCAGTTAAATACTCTGCTAATGGGTTGCAGCCAAGTGCAGCTAGAGATAGGCTGTAGAGAACGTTATCGCATGAGACCTAATAAATTGAAAAATGATGTAGCTCATCTGGGATAACAACGACGCATTATATTTTAGCAAAATTAAAAGGACAATATTTCAGCGATGGTCTTACAGAAACTAAAATGAATCGGTATATAATGCATATAGCGTCATTTGACTGAAATTGATAGAAATTAAATTGTGTCGAGGTTACTCGGGGTTAACTTCCCTTCAGGAGTATTATCTAATATATAAAAATCTCGTGTCACAGTGTTTGTTATCGGACTCCTCCGAAACGGTTTTACCGATTTTTGTGAATTTTTTTGTGTAAGTATATATGTTAAGTCTGAGAGTAGGTCTTAGGCTAATTAATATAGCAAAACAACATTTGCCCGGTCAGCTAGTAACAAAATAAAATTTTACTTAGCCCATTTTTCAAAAGTGTAGTGTTTTTGTTATCCCGGATGAGCGATATCTTCGTTCAATTAACTCTGATTTGTTATTCACTGTAATTTACAAATATATTATCGAAACAATTTACAGTAAACCAACTACAAATTGTTTCAATAAAGATGATACACACTTTTTTTATTCTAGTTTTAAGCTCTCGTCGCTAGAACATTCTCTGAGAACAGTCCCCTAAAACTAGTTCCAGCCACTTGCAGCCAGTGAGAGAAGTACTTTTCGTAATAGTAACTTGTACGCCTTTAAGGCAGGACATAGCGATCCGAAAACTGACTGAACACCAAATGTAAATGTACCTAAATGCTTTATGATTATGATAACTTTAGGGTGAAACGGACCGTATTTTGAAGTCCGGGAAATAGAACCTGCCGCATGCCGAGTGCATGTTGATGATTGTAAACTGCAGCTTGGTTTGCGCCCAGCCCGCGTAGTTTTGTCAACTTAACTGATTTACCGTCAGATTAGATCTATCGGATTGGGGAGCCTGTTTACGAAAGATGGAAAGTGTGAAGGTGATATAGAAAGAAGAGCAAAAGAGGGAATTTTTTTTAACGGCACCCTGTCTTGCATTGTCTTGGAGAGTAGCGTAATCATCTCCAAAAGAGCTAGATTGGTGCTGGTCCCAACACTTATGTATTTCAGAAGCAAGAAAGTTTCAAAGCCCTCGGTGCGCGAGTCGTTTTAACCCGGCTTTTAGGTTCTTTACAGAAGCTGCGGTCAGGAAGGACGAGTTGAAAGGTGTCTTCAACGAATATTATAAAGAAAGGGACTGGACAACTATTTGCCTCTAGTTTATACAATGTTACCATCGATATTGTCCAACGTGTGAGCGAGACAAATAGTTATTCACTCCCTTTATTAAACAAAGTACTACATACATGATTACATTATTTTTGTTGCACTAACCCGTGCTGAGGACAATTTTAAAAACCTATTTAGAGGCTAAAAATGTAATACAGAGAAGTTTGTAAAGAGAGAGAGAGAGTTGGGAGAGCGCTGGAACGGTTAGCCAGAGGTCGCGGGTTCAAGTCCCGGCATGGGTGGAATTTTTAGCCTCCAAATAGGTTTTTAAAGTACTACATTACAATCCATAATTATGTAAAAAGTAAATGAGAGTTTTTTACTCCGACGGCGTCAGCGAGCGAGGGTACTGAAATTATAATTTGATTTTTATCGCGGGCTAAATCAGTTTGAACACTGCGAAATTGTTTACTTTGTAAAGCGCGAACGTGTGCCTAAGTGATGTTTTCAATTTCCCTGTTTGCACTACAAGTAGTCGGGGACTATTGGCTATCGGAACAGTTTGTGTTTGATATTGGCCCTCGGCTTTAACGGCAGACACATACTTTTAAACGGGTGTAAAAGTACAACTATATGATTATCTTATTAAGTAAGTAGTACAAGCCAGAGCAATTTTTTACCGGCCAACTGCGATTCGGGCTCGCGCACCAAAGGTTCCGTACATAATTGTATAAGGTGTAACAATAACAGGTCACTATATTTTCGGAGGTCACGAAGAGACGGTTTTTAGCCTATCCATTCTTTACGGCGCACGCTGTATGTAGTTAGTTAGTTACGCAGGAAGTCTCGCTGGGACATTGTAAAGCGTAGGATTTTCGTCAGCGAGCCAGCTGGCTTGATTACATTATGCATATGCGATGCACTGCACCGTGTAGGTAAACAAACTTCACAATCGCTTACCTGGCTGTTGCCTGTCTGTTTGGATTACGTGTATTTTTAGTAGCAGCCTTATATCTATATCTCTACGTCCTTCCGATCTTTTACCTTTTAGTAAATAGGAAACGTGATTTTTTATGTTTTTGCTCTGTCTGTAAAAAAACGGTAAAATGTGAATTCTTGAATCCTTGAATCCTGTGAACCGAATTAATCCGGTCACGAATTAATAATATTTAGTATTATATTTATCTTGGTGTCTAAGTCTGACTCTCACCGAACCGATCTTTTTTTTTCAATTTAAAATCAAAGTCAAACGAATTTGAAACTTTTATTTCTATCATTTTATTGACAATGAAAATAATTTTGTTATTATTCTGTATCTAATCCTAATTCCAGCATCAGCCGGCACTAATCGACGGCTGTAAAAGCGTAATAGAGCGTTTGTTTAGTTTTGTCTTTTTTGAGGCAATTCGTTAATTAATGAATTTTTGTAAGAGTTACGCATCTTACGCTGACTTTGTTTTCTATCAGCTAAACGCTTAGCGCGAAATTGTTAGTCGTTTCTTTGACATAAGGGGGAAATGTGAAAATGCTTTCGTAATGCGTTTTTGATATGGCCCGCGAGGCCCCGTTATGGCTGACATTTTTGCTGCGTACGTGTGACAGCCAACTCTGATATTCTACCTTCAGCAAAAGCTATGTCGACAACAGTTGCTGCCTATCGGTCTATGATGAATGATTAGTGCGGTTGAGTTTATAAATAACCCGTTAAAAGGTGGTTTGCGGAATTGGTCACGTAGCACTTGAAGAAACAAGGGGTTTACATGTGTTTGTTCAGAGAAGATGTCTCTAAAAGCAAGTCCACGCCATCGTCGTTCGGGTCAAACTTCATCATCAGCCATTTGACGCCCACTGCAGTAGCCAGGACTCCTCCGTGGTTTTCATAACCATGAGGAGTTTTGCCATAATCGCTTGGCAGGCGGGTTGGCGGTCGCAGGGTCAAACTTACCGAACGTACCTATATATCGCAATTTTGTGAATTAATTTAAATTCTAATAGGTAAATAATGCGGGAGTTCTGAGTAAACGCTGGTCAAGGTTGTCGAATATTAAAATTATTGATATAATCTTGACAACAATAATGTTTCTGCTTGCGCTAATATCTTAAATTCTAAACTAGCACCACTCATCTGAATGGGTTTTCCAAACAGGTAATAGGTATAAACCGACTGACCACGTAATATGCAAGTGTGACCACGAACACGGCTATGTCACCACAACACAAAGCGACACACGAAAAGAGAAATTCCTGCGTTAGAAATGCTTTCGACAAAGACAAGAAACATTCTTTTAGCGGTGTGTGTTTTGTACCGATGGTCCTCGAGTAAGATTATCTCACTTTCACGAACAATTCTCATATTTCCTGCAACTATTTTCAAGAGTGGAAGTATTTTCTTTCTTTCGCGGAATGTTTACGGTCAGATAAACGCAAACAACGAGGCCATTAGCGGAGCAGAGTCCGGAACTGAGTCAAATCGAGTGGCTTGAGTGCCGGCGCCACCCGATGGGAACTCAGGGAACTCTGCGGGGGAGGTACCCCGGGTCCGTCTCCGCAAATACTGTTTTAAAGAGTAAACAAACTATTGCTGCCTCTACTCGACTAGGAGGCGAACTAGGTATTCTACTTTAACCGGACTACCCGACTTTTATTGCTGCGCTATGACACAAATATTCGTATCGATATCGGAAGTTGAGAAAGCATACTCGCGGCGGTTGTCTCCGCGCGACACGTGCGCTCGGCGCTTGCCACCATCGGACGAAACAAATGTGCTATACATTACTATGTAAAACTACTGTGAGATTTTGTGCGAATAGATATGAGTACATTTGCCTAATTCAGGGAGATGTGTTTGAGGGAGCTCTCTAGTGTCCGTTTACCAAGCAAGAACTTGGATCTTCTCGCAATACTTTTGCGAGTATGAGCGTGTGTAAGTCAAGGAATAAAATAATGTTGATGTTAAGAAAGCAGATATATCTGCGATTGTGCATATATATATATTATATATTTTATACTAGCTTTAAGTAAACAAATGTGTATACACCTGAAAAGGCAAAACCTGGTGACCTAAATATGAGCAACTTCAACGGCTAAATGTAACCCATGTTTTAACATAATAAATTCATCTAATTTCATTTCATTCAGCTATAGAAACAGCATTTTATTAATGGGATAACCTGCCTGACAAAAAAACTAGTTTCGCATAACCGTGGAAGAAGGTATTGTTTGTGCCGGTCGGTAGCTGTCTGTAGCGTTTCTCCGAAGTGGGTCAACGTACGCGAAGAGATTTTCTCCCGCGTGTTTGTCGTTATCGGAGCCGTATTCGAACATCAACATATCCATATCATCTCCAAATCCCCGACATTACAGCGGCACTCACCATTATTTAGGTAATCCTCGAGGAGTTGGGGAATTCCACAAAATTGGCCACTTTGTGTTAACACTGTCACGCAGAAACTTGAACGTTTGATCACTGATCGTTGTTCATTATTGGGTCATATCAATGGTAAAGGGGCCACTCTCGATTCGCGGTAGAAACCGGTGTTGGTGCTAAGCTGGAGCTCGCAGGGCCATAACGCTCGGAGCGTTGCGCGCGCGTCTTCCGTGATCAACGACTGCGCGGCTGCGCGCTGCCGAGCCCCCTCCACGCGCGCTGACCTATACTGGCACCGGCATAGCCACTGGCGGCATCGAATGCTCTTCTCCGGCCTCGGTAAACAAACGGTTCACCGACCGATTAGATGTTGATGAGAATGCCGAACAAGTGCTACGAGCTGGACGCACGCGTCCCAAATTAACACAAGTATCAATTCAATGTAATTACCGGTGGGAACGAATGCTTTGTTTAGTGCGTTTATTTTTTTCTCGCGGTTTCTGGGTCTCAGCTTGACACACAAAAACTTCTAATGGATGGTTAAGTGTGGAAACAATACTTAATAATCTGTAATTAAATTCGTTGTGTGGATCTGTTAATACGTTTTTTGCAGCATCCAGGATGAATGGACTGTCGGAGGTCTTTTGTTTCGCGTGCTGGCGGCATGTGGAGACAATGTGCGACATTTGCATAGCTGAAAGAGAAAACGAATCTGAGTTTATGTCGACTTTCGGGCGTTCTTGATTTATTTGCTTTCATTTTGAGGTCGTGCATTTGTCTACTTAAAATTGCCTGCAGAGTGAAAGTTGTAAACGAAGTTTTGCGACGTGACAGTTGTTATTTAATGAATACACGAGTTGTAAAGTAGTATTTTATTTCGTTTATTGCTCAAAAAAGAAAGCCCGTGAGACCAATTACGTCACGTGAAAAAGTAACAAATGTCTGTTTTATTGTTAATAGCGTGGCGGAGGGCACACCTAACGCGCGGACCTGCTTGTTACATCAGAAGCTGCAAATGCTGAACTGTTGCATCGAGCGAGCCACGGAGAGCGCCGCGGCTGGGAAGAGCGATGACTCGGAGGAAGTGTTCTACGACTGTTCGGAGGACGAGGGTGAGGATACGGCGGCGGCGCCCTGGGACAAACCGGTGGGCCGCTTGCATCGACTCGAGGATGCCACACTCAAGAACGGCGCGCCGCTCTTCGTGCCGCGCACACAGGTATGTCCGAAAAAATCGCCACAGCATTGCAATTAAAACATTCACGCACAAAGCGGTAATTAAGCAAAGAGTGACTCAAAAGGAGAAAGCGCGTGCCGCTACAACCGAACATGCATACATAATGTAGCTATATCGGTCAGGTTTTTTTTTTGCATAATTAGCACATTCCTCTCTACAGGATCCGGCGCCCAAGACCGAAGATCAACTAGAAGAAGACGCTGAGCTGATGGTGCGGCTAGGCGATGACGCCCGGGCTTCGGAAATGCGCGCAAGGATGATGAGTGCTTCTCTATTATCTGACATGGAAGCCTTCAAAGCGGCTAATCCGGGAGCCGAACTATGTGATTTTGTTCAATGGTACTCTCCTAGAGATTGGAAGCTAGATAACGGTGGTGAACTCAGTGACCGGATGTTATTACCAGACAATCCTTGGATGGAAGCGTGGACTGTAGCACGCCCTGTGCCGGCAGCAAGGCAGCGACGACTGTTTGATGAGACCAGAGAAGCTGAACAAATCCTTCATTTTCTAAGATCAAAAACTGTGTCTGCTGTTGCAGAACTTTTATTACCAGCGATCTTACGCGCCGGGGCGTCACGAGTCTTAGAGGAGTGTGCTCCAAATGCAAGTGGGTCAGTCTCCGGGTGCGATTCGAAGCGGACCTTTGAGATCGCCGCTCGCGAGTTGTACGACGCGGAACGAGAAGCTTGTCGTTCTGTATGTTCCAAAACAATTTTGGGGAGTAGTGCAGAAGATGCGCCGTTAGATGCAGCAGGGAGAGCCAGATTGTTAGCAGCTGCCGGCGGTACTTTGTCCTCGCCGGCGCGTCGGGAGTTTTCGTTGAGAGTCAAGGATGCCATCGCCCCACAAGTAATGAGAGCAGCTCTGTCTAATGATATAACGTTAGTCGGAGCATTCACTGAGCCACTTGTACTGTTGTAGCACTACTAAGACAAGCAGATCTAATTAAATTTCTCTCTATACTATACAGGTCTAATAAGAACACGTGAGACCATATTCAAACGGGTGATTTTGAACGCAATATAATAAAATTGTTACGTAACTGACGTTCTTAATTATCCGTATAGTACCTAAGCTCTTAAGGGGACCCAGTGGGCTAACTAGCGCCACCAATGAAAAAATAACATATCTTTTACAGGTCGTATTTGCAAAAAGTGTCTGCACAATCTCTCAATCATGTCAACAGTGATTTTTAGGACCCATGACAAATGACCTAGGATCACGAAACTGGGACTAGATAGCATTTATTTTAATTTGATTTGAAAATGCTTTATTGTACAAGAGATACATTGGCACAAAGGCGAGCTTAATTCTTAAAAGTATTTTCTTCCAACTAACCATGGGCGATGTGGATAGAGGAAGGGGTAGTGCTAGTAAAGTTTTTTCAGAAATAAATTACTTACAAATTACCAGTAACATATCGATTTAATATATAAACTTCTAAAACATATACTACACACTACCTATATGTTACTTGCGGTTATTATGTACATACAATAAACAAGTACTTACATAATACATAATTATATCGGATTACTCTGAAGTCCAAAGTAATTAATTTATGCGAAAACGGACGTTTTAGGCCTGGGTTTTTTGCCTTAGGTTCACGTAAATGGGTCCTTAAAAATCACTATTAACATGATTGAGAGATTGTCCCACGCTTTTTGCAAAATCTGTAAAAAAATACGATTTTTTTTTTCATTTTTCGCTCACTGGTTCCCCTTAAATATGATTTGGTGATGGTTAACAATGCTGCCGAACGTTTGTAATGTCTTCCTTGTGTAAAGCGCAAATATTGGAACAATTCGATGAAATGATTGATGGTTCGTTATCCAAAGAGTTGTTAAGTTTGTGATTTGACGTTATGTAGATCGCGTTGTAGATTTTTGTACGAAAATTATTGAGTTTCCGTTGTGATGTTGATAGTTTGCTATATTGTAGTTTGGTAAGGATTATTAGCTTAATTCCGCATTCAAGTTTTTTTTCGGAAGAGATAAAACTTAAAACCAACTTAAAAGTTTTGTAAAGATTATTAAAAAAATAATATTGTATTTATCTCTGTCTCTGATATTCAGTTAGTTGTATTTTTTTTAATTTAGCGTGCATCTTCGTATTCCACATGCATTTAGTATCTACATGTAAATGTTACAACGCCGTGCTGAGCACCTATCAATTAACCGGGTTATCTTACTCGCCTTAGTTACTAAGCAATCACATCGAAACAAAATGAAGAGCACGTAAGTACCTATCTTTAAATATAGTTTTATTCAATCGAAAATCGCCGTTTGCCCTTGACCTGACCTCTCTCCACCTCCCCAGACCAATTAACTTTACGCGGAAAACTCATTGGTTTACGGATTCCATGAAACTGCTAGGAGTCGTAGAAGTTAAAAACTGTAGCCAGTATTTATTCATGTTGAATTTCATGTGAAAATACTTAAAGATTAAAATGTAAATACTTGATTTCATTTATGGGTTCAGTAATGGGGTTGCCGAGCCCGCCAAGGACCGCGGCATAAATGTTCTCATTATGCCGTGTATCGTTCAGGCAGGCGTCAACGGAAAAACAAAGGTTCGCGCCGCCCGCCCGTCCCTTTGCCCCGCTTATAAATATCTCGTAGAGACGTCTGAAAATGTGACTCCAGATGAAAGAGTCGTAGAAATTAGTAGTTGAGTCTGCATAGAATCTAAAAGAGACTGTATGTAAGCGAAACCATTAAATGTGGCCAAGCCGCTATCATGGTTCAGTAAATTTATACTGTTTAACTAGGGGGTGAACCCCCTGCGCGCTTACGCGCGCCAACCCCCAGCCGCTCCGAGCTTCGCTCTCCGCGGCGCTCGGCCTAGGGCCTCGCTAGACACTTGACGTTGGGATTGTTTGAGTGGGAACATGTATGGTCTCGGCCTTCGGCCTCGGCCTGAACGGAGCTCGGCCTTCGGCCTCGCCGCGGCGGGGTTCTTCGTGCCCGCTTCGCGGAGCTCGGCCTCCGGCCTCGCAAGTTTGTCCCATCTGGCTTTTGCGTTGTTGCTTGTTCGCCGAAAATGTATAGTCTCGGCCTTCGGCCTCGGCCTGGACGGAGCTCGGCCTTCGGCCTCGCTGCGGCGGGGTTCCTCGTGCCCGCTTCGCGGAGCTCGGCCTCCGGCCTCGCAAGTTTGTCCCATCTGGCTTTTGCGTTGTTGCTTGTTCGCCGAAAATGTATAGTCTCGGCCTTCGGCCTCGGCCTGAACGGAGCTCGGCCTTCGGCCTCGCCGCGGCGGGGTTCCTGGGGCCCGCTTCGCGGAGCTCGGCCTTCGGCCTCGCAAGTTTGTCCCATCTGGCTTTTGCGTTGTTGCCTGTTCGCCGAAAAATGTATAGTCTCGGCCTTCGGCCTCGGCCTGAACGGAGCTCGGCCTTCGGCCTCGCCGCGGCGGGGCTTTTCGTGCCCGCTTCGGCCTCGAAAAATTGTTTATTTGAAAAATTGTTGATTTTTGTTTAAAATTTTGTACTAAAAGTCGATTTTCTGTACAATTTCTCCATACAAAATTTTCTCATTTTCAATCGTCGATATCTCGGCCGCCATCATGAAAATCCAAAATGTCAGATTTTTCTCATATACATGGATCCTTTGACAACCCGATGCCGTTTAGGGCACGTCTCTAGCATATGCCCAGTTGGCTGCCGACTTTTTTGCGCAGAGGTCGATTTTTTGGGCGGCCATATTCTCGCCCCTATTTTGAATTTCGAACGTTCAAAATTTTTTTTCAAAATTAGATCACGAACCAAACGCTCGTTTCAAATTTCATCCAAATCGGCCGGTAAACAAAAAAGTTAGCCCATTTGTATGGGAGAAGGCGTTCGAAATTCAAAAATCGGCTTCATAGGATGGCTGTATATCATACATTCCCTTCAACTTTCTCATACAAAATTTTCACGTAACTCTTACCGTTTCCGAGGAAACCTATAGATGATCAGTCAGTCAGTCAGTCAGTGAGTATACCGGATTGTAGCTATATATATTAGTAATTTGGAAATCCGGGGATCAGTTTTATTTGCCAGTTTATGACTGTCTCATTGGCGTTAATGAAATAAGGAATATACGAGCAGTCGTCTTGCTTGGCGGCGAGGAGCTTGCGGACCAATAGTGAACGGACTCGTGACGTCACGCTGTGATCCTTGTGCCACCGCGCGCACCTACCGGGCTGTTTCCTGGCGGCGGCGGATTTCTGTGAACGTTGTCGCTAGCTGTGTCCACCGGAGCGCCTGTCGCTGTCTGATGCGTAAAGCGCGCAATGGATTGGCAGTCTTGATGACGGCGCGGGTGGCGCGGTGACGGCGCGCATGCGCACTGCGCGCGTGGACCGGGAGCTGGCGAGAGCGCTCAGTTGCGCGGCGGTACGCCCGGTCGATTCCCGGGGCGCGCGCAACAAGCGCTTCTAAACGAAACTGCACGAACCGTAAATGTTACATAAAAAAGAATTAAACACATTCCAATAACAACTTAAAATCAAGTACCTACATCACCCTGCAAAGCAACAGTGTTGGATTTGATGATTGATAACCGACAGCGATGACAGCAATTTTCAAATTTAAATTGTGTCAATTTCACTGTAGATAATGTAGCTCTGGACAGTCCTGGCCACCTGCTGCTGGTAGTGATAAACGTTATCTGTTCCCATTTTTCCAGTGAAACGACTCTTTTGTACACATAGTTCAATAAATTGAGACAATCTTTACATTTATGAAAAGTGATACGAGCGCTGTAACAAAATAGGAGATTGTTGTTATTTCGTGTAGAAATTGAAGCTGGCATGTGCTGACCGCGACACGGGCTCTAGACAATGATTGAACACGAATTGCTAAAGGTAAGTCATGTTATTAAACCCTAATTAAATATCCGCGTGATATTTGGTGTTAGTTAATTTTCCCAGAATGGTGACATGTTAAGGAAGTGTCAGATTAATAACAAAATAAATTAAATTAGTGAATCAGCTAAATACGAGGAAGACGCTAAATGGCAGCTGACTCGAAAACTTCCCTTTCAGAAACAAACATGTAAAGCACAATAAAAATTATAAGATGGAAAGTACCTACCTAAGTATGAACTGAATTACGCTTTAATTTACTCTAAAAAGGAGTTGCCAAAACAGCTACTTGATCTTAATTTAAAGATGATTTTATGTGCTTACGTTGTTGTTGTAAGCGGTGTGCTGCCGCATAAATTTTAGCACATTTTGAGCACCCTAATCCTTAATTATTGCTAACGATAATTATTTTATTATCATAAGGAAAAAATAAGCAAGGGTCGCAATTAAAGTTTTCTAAAACATAGCGGCTGATAAGTTTTATAATTCCTTCGTGATATCCTATAAAAAATCATACCCTTATTAAAAGCGATCATACTATGGATTTTGGCGAATTAGGTAGGTACTCATCTTTGTACTTCCAGTTGAAGCTACATTTTAACAGATTTTATTGGTTATGCGATTTCAATTCCAATCTCGGATAGATTTTTCATGTTTCTTTATAATGTATGGTATGCAATAAAGAGTATTAATCTAATCTAATTCCAACCAAATCTCAACTGAAGAAAGTTGAGCAATAAATAATGACTAAATTTAATTAAACTTGTAAATATTTTATTTTCGTGTTTTTTCTGGTAGGTACAATAAAGAATATTCTTATCTTATCTTATCTTAATGACAACAACTGACGGTCATGTTGCAATCGTACCTCCTTTACGAATAAAGTCACTATATCCACCTACAATAAACTACTGACAGCACCGAAAAGCCGTACAAATTAGTGCAACATTTAACTGAAACTGCACAATGCGGAGTTCCCACTTTACAATTCCCAACTAATGCCGAATTAATTCCAAGTAGTGATATAAAAATCCCGGCCGTGAGCGAGAACATGTGCAAATAGACGGATGATGACTAAAAAATGTGATATACCGACAAAATAATATTAGAGTCTTGGCATTACATTGGGAATATCTGAACATTGATTACTTTTATCTTGCACAACTACCACGAAATATGTCGGAATTGGTTTATAAAAGAATCAACAAGACTATTTCCAGCTGGCTGATAGTACCAGTTCTTACAGCACCGCTTCAAAGGCAAATTTCAAAGTTTGTTCGCGCTAGAGACTTGGCTTGTTTCACCGTAAGACCATCACATTATGAATCTAATTACCATAGCCTCTAGCATGTCACAACAAAGGGTACCGCTGGAGCATTCCCGTAAACACTGCACTAGTTGATAAGCAAACAAGCAATATCGTGGCACTCCCTTCGTTATTATCCGCAAACATACTCCTCTATGGCCTTGAAGCCATTGCCTTGCTGTGTTAAATGGAGCGGTGCCGCGTCCCCTGCCCCCCGTCGAAGCCACCTCTATTATAAATAGGCGTTGGAGAAACCCTGATTCTATTAACCTAATACAGGCACAAACGTAACCAAAATACTGCACAAGCTGATAGCGAAAAGGCTTTTTAGATGTCAATAAATCCGTCAATTGAGACGCTTGTTTGCTTGAAGTTACGCAGATATTTGATTTTCACGCATCTTTTGTAGACGCGTGCTTTGCAATCTTGATATTATCTTATAGTCCGGTCATTGCGTTGGAAAAACGAGTTAGAAATGCATGTGAACCGAGAAGGCTAAAAATGGTATATTACATGTCCTAGAAAAGCTATATTTTTTTTTTAACTTCTTATTCTGCTAATAGACCAAGTTTCCTATGTGTATTTTCCGCCATCTTGAAAAAAGTGTTAAATTCAGTTTTTTCACAGGTATTGTGAAAAAAGATTCTCCGTTGAGATACGAAAAGTTTGATGCACTACTTTTTTGTTGGTTTTTTACGATCTACAATTAAGGTCCTTTACATTTTTATCTATCGTTCATCGTTATTGAGATATCGATCGAAAAGCCAAAAATTAGTTGCTCCGTTATTTGCCTGCGTTGTAGTGAGCAGACATGCAACACCGTCGCCAGATGTTTCGACCATCAAAGCATTGTTTCCTGCGGTTCAGGAGTCTAAACGACTCGAAGAGTACCGTGTAGGAAGTTCTTTACCCAGGACCATTAAAAGGACGAAAAAAATTAAAAAAATTGCGCCTTTAGTTATTATTGTTTACTACATAAAAAAATATTTGTTTAATAAATCTCATGTGTTTAAATAATAATTTGGCTAGTTTATTTATTTCGTATTGCAATAATGCTCTGAAAAAGAAGCTGTGCGAGCGGCTAAATCAACACTGGGTACAGACTTACCGACTTTTCGGCGCGAGAGAATAAAAAATACAAAAACGAAATCGTTTATCTGAACACGCTCTACAAGTTTGATACTAGATATTTTTTCGATATCTTTTACGAGAAAAAATAAAATACAAAAAAACTTATTTCACTACCGAAAGTTTGGCTTTTCAATAAATCCATCGATATCTCAATAACGATGAACGATAGGTAAAAAATGTAAAGAACATTTATTGTAGATCGTGGAAAAAGCAACAAAAAAGTTCAGCATCAACATTTTCGTATCTCAACGGAGAACCGAGTTATTGTAAAAAAATAACGATTTTTTTCAAATTGGCCGAAAATGCACATAGCAAATTTTTGTCGACAATTTGAAGTTAAGCTTTACTAGGCCACGTAATTTACAAAATTTTGCCTTCTTGGTTCACATGCATTTCTATATTCCAGTGTATGCCTTGTACGTACCTATGTGCGTGCTTTCGTAAAGCGACGCTGATAAAGCGTAATAGGTTTGTCGGGATCGTGGCAAGTGGCATCCTCTCTGTGATACAGTCGTGAGTTTATATACATACGTAAACATACAAACACGTTTCCATTGTGTTAGTATGTATATGCCTAGTTGACGCTAACATGCGGCTTGGTTCCGTCCCAATCGGTTGTACGTGAGTGGAATCGGGCACCTGTGCACTCGGCTGGACAATAGTGTAGTGGCTGGATATGAGCCGACGTCTTGTGGGGCACTTCACGGTCCACGTCGGCCTATAGCCCGTTTGTCGACGACTGCCGAGGCTCCCACTACTGGGTTTAAATATGCAATTCCCGCTAAGCGCCCCAGGTAGAGTTTGTGTTTTACAACAACTTTTGTTCTACGATTTCTTTCTCAGATTCGTTCTCGAAATAGCAGGGCTTATATATTTTTTTTGCCTGCCAACATCGCAGCCTTCAGTAAATCATTGTTCTACATGGCAGAACGTCCATTATATCTAACAAACATGGGTAAGCATTATCAATAAAATAAAATCCATTAAACAGCGCCGCGACAAAGTAGAAAAACCGTTAAAAACTTTCTTTTTTTTCTAGAAAATGGAAAATTAAACAAAAATACTCAAAAATCGTAGAACAATAGTAAATTTGTTGTAAATAACGAACTATATCCGAAATGTTTCAGGAATTGCTTATTTTAGAAATAACCCTGTATATTGGACATCTCTAGACTCCACGTTCATAAGTGTTCTCGGCATCAACTATATACATCTATCCGTTCTATGAATAAACCCCCTGGATATACTCAAAGAAACCTCTTTGATAGCTGTTCATTGAATTTCCTCTGCAGAGTCGCTTCGAGAATATCATCTATTTCACTGAACGTTTCCGCACTAATTTTGTTTCTTTTTTGCGGAAAAGCTTCTATTAGGTACAATGTTGATTGACGTACCTGCATGAATAATATATTGTTTGCATAAAAACCAGGCATGTGCAAGTCGAACTCGCACAGCTATGGTTCAGCACCACTACATATATTTAGGTATGTTGTAGGTAAGTATGCACCTACAAAAAAGCTTTTTCTTCCTACAACCCTTTAAAAGACACCAATAGGGTCATAACGGGACCCTCTAGCTACGGAATCCAGAAAATGTACACTAAACATTCAAATGACTGCGTGGTGGTTTCTAACCACAGATGAGGCGAATGTGAATAAAACATGGCCGATGTAGCTGCCACAATGACCCCGCAAACGCTGTTATTTAATTTACGAGCTGCCTCCCAAACACTGCGTAGTACGCTGAACGATGCACAGTTAAATTTTTACCATTTTATTGCTGCCCGCATAAAGTTCCTGGAGCTTGACCCATACGACCGATAAAACGCGATTTGTGGGAATCACAACGCATTCTTTCATTATCCGACACGTAACGTAACTACTGTCAGACTGCTACAGAGTCGTAATTTGGTAAGCGTGGAGACCAGAAATTAAAATACGTAAGTAGTCAATTAGCTTTGTCAATATCTTTACAACTGCCTGCCTTTATAAATGCCTTGTACGAGTTTAACTGTTTTAAGACTCTGTTTTGGATACGGTTGCTTAACCAATTTTGTTTTGTATTCATTTCTGGGTACCTACCTTTTGGTTTTAAGTATTTCTGTGCTTTTGGTATCTAAGAAACAGTA
Source organism: Yponomeuta malinellus (assembly GCA_947308005.1). Taxonomy (NCBI): domain Eukaryota; kingdom Metazoa; phylum Arthropoda; class Insecta; order Lepidoptera; family Yponomeutidae; genus Yponomeuta; species Yponomeuta malinellus. The sequence continues at coordinate 6,272,409 of OX370998.1, read as the reverse complement.
GGTACCTCGTGACCCCGAGATCCGCAAAGAGCCGTATAGTATACGGTAAAATAGTATAATAGGAGCGATGGTAGTGGCCTCACATTCGGAAGGTCCTGGGTTGATACCGGCATGCACCAATAACTTTCTACATACATACAAAGATAAACTCACGCCAGTATCCCGAAGGAATAAACAAATGGCAAAATCGAAAATGGTTTAGAATACACAGGGTGGCTGGGTTATTCAGCGTCTTAATTTGAGACGGCATAGTAGGGGCAACTAGCTAACCGTTGTAGATATAGAACATCTTTGAGCTAGGAAACCTTTCATTTGCAGATTGATAAAACTATTACAATCGAAAAAATACAAAATTTTACTTTTGATGACAAGTAAACTCTGATGACAGTATTTGTACGGGCCAAGAACCGTGCATAGCTTCGTATTCTCTCTGAACTACTAGAAACACTGATTAGACAAATAACCGTAACTAAAGCCACCAAGGTCACCAATGACGTCCACCAAAATGTAAATAACAAAAAGGCCTCAAAAATTACGTTATAAAATAAATAACTTTCACACAACACAATCACTTGACCTGGTCCCAAAGTAGGATACCCTGTGATATGGTAACCAGGCAAGGATATCACAAACACGAAAATACACCTAGACTGAGGCCATTTGTTTGTGTACGGCGGCCCCTAGTGGGAATCGAACCCACGACCTCTGTGTTGGTAGTTAAGCACCTTAACGGCTAGTCCAACGAGGCAGTCAAGTGTAGTTATATGTAGGAACTCTACCAAGTTCCTTGCACGGCTACCTTGGCTACACGGACTTAGAGGTTTTTGTTATATACGGAAAAACTTAGGAATCATACTTAGCAAGGTTTCATTATAAAACTATTATCCTCTATGAATATGAAACCTCTAAACATTTAGCAAGTTTGGTCTGTAAACTTAAGTCACAATATTTTTCCATAACGCTGTTAATTTAGTGTAGGCAATGTACATATGCATACAGCATATTTGTGCTATTTATCTTCTTTATTATAGGTATATAATTCTTCTGTATGTGTGTTTGTCATCTAACTCCTCCTAAACGGCATGACCGATTTGAATAAAACTTTGTGTGTATTAGCGAAGGGCAACATAAAAAATACCCGAGATCGGCGTGTGTGCATGCAGCGCCTAATTAATGTGAAACTTTTTGTCTGGATCGTGGCGAGTAGCAAACCCTGGTCTCTGCCTACCTCCAGGACAAAGGCGTATTTAGTTTATGTATGCATATAAAACAAAATACGCGTTGCGGTGCAGGGTGGTGTGTGGTCAAGGAGTGAGGCACGGCGAGCGGGGGCGAGGGGCAGAATGTATAAGTAGGTACTGATATGCCATTCTTGGGAAGGCTTCCGGGAACGTTCCCAAATACGGGGAACAGCGGGAACGGCATGAATGAATGTGGTCGTCGTTGAAAGAACTTGTAATACTGAACTTTCGATTATAATCTAGGCTACAATATGATAAATTATTGTAGTAATTGGGTAGAAAATAAGAAATTTGATAGTAATAAGTGAGTCTCAATCTCTGTGGTCTATCTATCTACCTATACAGCCCTTGAAAGACGCCCACTGTTGGGCATAGTATAGGTAATAAGTGGGTATTTATGTATATTATTACGGTGGTCAGGGCCTGATGGCGGAGCTAAAAAGCATTGGAATTCCTTAATGAACAACCTCAGATCTGCCGAGTTTGATGACTCATTTGATGGGTTTCGTAAGTTGATGCTTTGAAAAATATGGAGACAAGGGTATGATGATGCGACTGAAAGATGGCCACGGGGTCTCTTCAGCGTATTGCAGCCGGTTCTTCGAGTTTGGGCTTATTTAATCAGTTTTGCAACAGTCCTGTTGCAAATCTTCTATTGATGGAATTTTGATAAGGTATGCATGCAACGACTAATGAGTGTTGAGGAAGCGAAAGTGATCTGTCAGGATCGTAGCAAGTGGCAGTCCCTGGTCTCTGCCTACCCCTCTGGGATACAGGCGTGAGTTTATGTTATGTTATGTTTATCTTCTCAACGGACAATAGGAGACCCTTCGAATTTAAGCTTCGTTGATCTGTCTTGATGAAACTTGGTAACCAGGGTCTGACAATCGAACTAGAAGGTGTAAAATAATCATCAAGCTCGAATAAGACGAGTTTCGGCTTTACTAGCTTGATGAGTATTTTGGTAAAAATCGGTGACCAGAGACGAGACAGCTAATGGTATTGGAAGTTGGTGCAGGATCTTCTCAATATTAAAGAGAAGTTTACGTAAGTTTTAGTAGAATAGTTTAGGAGAGTAATAAAATCTTCGTATATAGGTATACCTATTAAAGCAAAGTCGGGTTAATTACACCGATTTTTGAAAGGATTTGTCTCCGCTCCGAATAGCAGAATAACTACGTAAAACATGGGAAAAATATGCAAAAAAAATATTATGATAAAAAATTAAATTATTATACATTTTTAATGGAAAATAAGAATGTTTTTGTGATATCTCCATAACGGAACATTTATTGATTCTGAGGCGGTACGAAGTTCGCCGGGACAGCTACTGTATTATATATTTTTTTGTTCCCACATTGTTATTTATATTTTAGCGGTACCTGTATTGAATCTACAGTATCCCTATTAAAATTATTTTGCTATTTAGATTCTCCCAGTTATAATTTTCCTCAAGCAAAACTTGTTCGTGTAAAGTACTCTACAAATAAAAAAGGCTGACAAGTGCGAGTCGGACTCCCCCACCGAGGGTTCCGTAGAAATTTGTAGTCTCGCAGTTTTTCCGAGCTTTTCCAGAGTTTCAAAGACAATTTTTTTATTATTTAAATACAAATTTATAGTTTTTACATTTTTCCCTGTATTTGTAGTATATATATACGAACATATTACTTGCCAAATTTCATAGTTCTAGGTCAACAGAAAGTACCCTATACATTTTGATTCCCTTGAGAGTGTCGAAATGTACGTTTTTGCGGCATAAAGGGCCGTAATTTTTTTTTACGTTAACTTAGTAGAAGTTTGATTTTTTCTCAGCTTTAAGGGACTGTAAACCTGAGTATACGTTTTTTATTTCAACTCGATACCTCCACGTGTTATAAAGAGACACAGACGGACAGACAGACAGACAGACGGACGGAAGGACAACAAAGTGATCCTATAAGGGTTCCGTTTTTTCTTTTGAGGTACGGAACCCTAAAAACCTTATCACTAGGAGTGTTGGGGATTACTTTAAAATAACCTAATAAGTGCATGATCAAGATTCTTGTATTTGTGTCAGATAGGCGCTTTGAACCAATGCACAGTTAATAAGTAGGTACTTCATAATAGCCTCTGTGATAATAGGTACTTTATCCCCTCATAATGTAAAGTAACTTTTAACTACCCGATAAGTTTATAGTACAGCACAGATCAAAAACCTCGTTTTTGTTTACATGTCAACTTCGGGGTGGTCGGTTATTGTTCGAATTTTGTTTCCTGCAATCTAGGATCTATGCGTAAATCAACATGCTGATGCTGTTTATAAAACCAAGCTCCGTGTAGTGAAAAAAATTGAATCTGAACAAAAAAAAATTATCGGTGACTTGATTACAGACTATAAAAAGTAAATTTTATCGTAGTTGCAGCAACAAAAAACATGTTTGACATATCCACAGATTTTAAATGAACCAGTGCAATCATCAGCGTTTTAGCTAGAACTGATTATATATAATTAAAGTTAACAGCGTTTTATTTAAAGATCTTCTGAGAGAGTTAATACTAATTTTTTTTAAAAGACCGTTAATTTAGAAAATTCATTTTACAGAATGTATTTAATAATATAGAACCATGACGATTCCACCAAAGCTCTACTGTAACTTGCCTTACACTAATATTTAAAATCATTACATTTCCGCCGGAACTTCGATACTATCCAACATGTAGTACCCACTAATAATATTAGAAAGAGGTAACGTTTGTAAGTTTATGTTTGTATGTAGAGGGTAATCTCCAAAACTACTTATCCGATTTCAAAAATTCTTTTACAGTTATTTAGAATGGACTTTCAGGGCAGTGCCCGCGACTCGCGAACGAAGTCGCGGGCACTGCTAGTACAAAACATTTTATTACATATTTTTATGCATGAAGAGAAAACGTTCAGAATTCAATGAAAAAATAAAATCTAATAAGGATTTTGTTGTTAGAGTAACTTTAAGAGGGGTATTCAATAAGTAGTGAGAATGAGGTATAAACTCCTTGAATAGAGAAAAAGAAAATACTGGCTGGCATAGCCCACTTATTTGTCGACATAATAATATAAAAAAAGTTTGATGCTCTTTTCTTTTTTCAATCACAGAAGGTTCTTACTGTGTTCTGTCGCAACGAGTAATCGAAAATGGAGAAAATTGAAGCTGGCACAGTAATTAAATATCCTATAATTTGAAAAATTTTACAACATAACAAGTAAATCAAGACTTACAAGATACGTTAGGGGTTCATGTTCCTCCTTATTCTACGGTTGCGCGTTGGTGGTTGGTGGTAAGAACATCCACTAATGACGACGCGCGCTCAGAGCGCCCCCTACGACTGCAGTAACTGAAGAGGTGATAAAAAATGTTGAAAAAATTGTCTAGGCGGATCGTCGTAGTACTGTTAGTTTTATAGCTGAAGAAAAGAAGAAGAAGCTGAAGAAAGATTTCATTACGAAGTGTTTACAATATAATACATGACCATATGGGAATGAAAAAAGTTGGGTGCCTAGAATGTTAACGGCCGAACAAAAACGAACCGGGCTGAAAATTTCACAAAGCTGTTTGGAAACTGTTACAACAAGATCTTGACCAGTTATTGGCTCGATTTCTATCTATGGATGACATGGCTTACCATTACGACCCTGAAACAAAAAAAAACAATCCATGACTTGAAAGAGGCCATCATCACCGACCCCTAAGAAATTTTAGGCCGTTCCATCCACCGGCAAGATCATGGGTTCTCTTTTTTGGGACCCTTGGCTGTCCAGGCTGATAAGCCCCAGCGCACAAGTCCAAAGTTGCAATGGCTGCCATCAATATTGCTGGCTTCGAATTGGTAGAACATCCTCCATATTGTCCAGACCTTGCTCCTAGTGACTTTTATCTATTTTAGAGATTTAAAGAATATCTAAGAGGCCAGAAATTCGACGACGATGACGCAGTTATTGCTGCAGTAGGTACAAGGTTTTTTAGAGAATCAAGATGAAGATTTTTTTAAGAAAGGAATTTCAGTAAAAGTAGGTACCCGAAACCGGCGTGCGTGCATGCAACTAAGTACTAATGTATGTTGAGGAAGCGAAAGTGATCAGTCAGGATAGTAGCAAGTGGCAGTCCCTGGTCTCTGCCTACCCCTCTGGGAGACAGGCGTGAGTTTATGTATGTATGAATTTTCGGTTTGGAAAAAAGATATGCTTAGTTGTATACACAACTAAAATGTGACTATGTTGAAAAATAAAATAACATTCGATAAAAGTTAATTGCATGTTATTCATTTTCACTCCTACCTCCCTAGTATTTTACGTATTTTTTGTGACCCCGAAAACCCCGAAAAAAATACTTTTGAAATTTTTAAATTGTTTTCCTAACTTTTTATACGATTTTTTTGGTATAAAAGCAATGTCACTCTAATCTTAGTTAGACGCAAGTTCCCCATTCTAACAGTTAGTTAGACTTGATACTTCCGCACTTAGCCTCATAGTTGGGCCATTGTACGTAGCAAAGCTGTGAGTTTACTCCAGCCAGCCTATCTCTTTCCAGAAAGCCAACAGTGCTCGAATGTCACTGCAGGCCTCCTGAAGGGATCCCAGCTTCCTAATGATGGCGGTCCGTTGCTTTTCCAGGCCTTCACAATAGCTGGTCACGTGGGCGGGTGTTTCCTCTTCGTTGAGGCATCCCCGGCAAAACGGGCTGTCAGTTAGTCCCATGTTGTGGAAATGTCTATTCAGTGAGCAGTGGCCCGTTAGGATTGCCACAGCTTTGCGCAGATTATCTCTTCACAGACGCAGCAGGCTTTGTGAAAGATATTTCGAGATTGTTGGTAGAGCCTCCCTGGCTTGTCTGCATTTGGTTTCTGTTCTCCAAAGTTCAGCATGCTGGCTTTCAGTTCGAGACCTCAACTGGTTGTATGGTAGTGGGAGCAGGGGTTCGGGTCCTTCCACTGTATTTTCCGAGCCTCTTCTAGCGAGGTCATCCGCAGCTTCATTCATCACCACCAAGCATCACCATTCTAACAACTGGGAGCACTGTGGACTATGCTACGAAATAATCCAATAGGTACCTACACGATCAAGATTATTGTATTTGTATACGATATGCGCATTGTATGTATAGGGCAGCGTGCCTCTCATCCTTTTGATATTGGCTAACTACCAAATCCATACTCTAAACATTGCCTCTGAGACATTGAGCCACGGAGTAAAGATAAATTGAACGTTCGAGATAGATTTAAAGAGTCATTTGGCTAATAAAATTAATTCGACGTTTAGGCCGACTTGCACCACCACTTTCTTAAATGCGGCTTAAATAGTATTTTACTAAAATCCAAAAGTCGTTCATACAAAAGTCGATTTAGATGGCAACTTAAGTGACATTTAAGAAGTGGTGCAAGTCGGCCTTAGAATGAGTTTCAAAAGAGCATGCAAGCGGCATTTCATGACTTCTAATGATATGAAAAGCTATTAAACAAACTGACCGTTAACATTGTTCTTTAAATGGGCATTAACAAGAGTTTCTCTTTTGCGGAATATATGTATAATATATATTTATTATTTTAAATCATTGTAAACTTCAGCGGTTTTTGTTGTATACATTTATTTTTGCGGTGGTTTGTAGTAGCAATATCACTCGCTAACAGTGAAGGAAACCATCGTAAGAAAACCTGAGTGTCTGAGGTGAACACCTCATCATCATCATCATCATCAGCCATTTGACGCCCATTGCAGGACACAGGCCTCTCATGGTTTTCCAAGCTTCGAACATAACCATGAGGGGTTTTGCCATAATCGCCACGGTTGGCAGGCGGGTTGGCGATCGCAGTATGCGCTTGAAATCTTAGGAAGTCGCTGCTGCCCGTCTCCTGATAATTGATTTCCTTAGTCGCCTTCTACGACATCCACAGAAGGAAATGGAGTGACGCTATTCTTAATCCGGCGCCAGGTACGCCGCTTGGTAGATATCGCTTAGTAGGTACTAAACGTCCTAATGACATACACAAAGACGATGCGGCGAGATGAATGACGGAAAAGAAGAAATTAACTAAAGTAAGGTTGTTGCCATAAATGTTGTCTGGAAAATATTACAAGTAAATGGGTCAGCACTATCGGGCCACGCACAATTTAGGTTTCCGTAGAAGAGGGTTTTTTTTATCTGCTATACAGCACTAACAACTTCATCGAAGTAATTTTCAGTCTGTTTCAGTGGAACCCTAAGTCAAAAAATGGTTTTCCTACACCCACAATATTTTTCAACCACCAATCCAACGATGCTCCACATGATGGGGTAGACACAAAAAAAATCATCCCCACATTTCAAGTTAAGGGAGGTACAGTAAAAAAAAAAAACCGACATTTTGTGTTTTAGCGTTGTCGGCGTGATAAATATGTATACACATACCAAATTACAGCTTTTTAGTACCACCTGTCTTTGCGCTAGGCCGCGGACGGACAGACAGACAGACGGACATGGCGAAACTATAAGGGTTCCTTGTCGGACTACGGAATCTTAAAAAGGACTTTTGATACTTTACAGAGCCCCGTTCATTATTGGAAGACCCATCAACCCCGAGGGCTGACAGAAATGCACCAAACTAAAGGGCCCACCCATTCCATAGGAAGGAAACAATATACAGGGTGTAGTAAACCCCACATACATATTTCGTTTCATTCAGCATTGGTCTGGGCGTAAACAAATTTTTAAATACTGCTAAAGTCCAGAAATGTAGTACAGGGGTTCATATTTCTTAAATTAATGAGATGAATAAATTGCCTAGCCTGAGCTAATAACTTGATAGGCATTAGGTTCCCGTATTTTAACGATTTATATCAACGGTTTACATGTAGACAAAATCCCCATAGGTTGTATACCTTCATAAAAAATGGGGGAATTCTACTCGTCAATACTAACAACTTTCACTATTAGGAAAACTTAGGAAAAAAAGAAAAATACTATTCCATAAGTACAATATTGACGCCGCAGATGGTGACTTTAAAAACGTTTTGAAAAACGGAAAAGTTGTTCGTAATGTCGAGAACCCGACAATTTTTTTATGAATGTTTATGGAGAGTTAGTCGCGCCCTAAGAGATACGAGTATATGGAATTAAACCCTGGTTTGAACATGGTGATAAAATGTTCGAACGTCATCTTTTGTATTAACGTTCACATCACTTCATTCACTTTTGACCCCAATAAATTTGATCATAGGAGCATTCTCTTCATTCATGTAAAGGGCCATTTTCCTCTGTAAGGGATGTATCCTATAATATTTAAGTACGGCTTAAGACGACAGAAAGCCTTCTCCCGCAATAAAATAAGTAGGTAGGCGCGTGACTCCATAAGTGGCCACTTCAGTGAGGGAAGACAAAAAGTTTTAAAAGAATCTCAAGGAGATAGGCACTTTTGATCGTCTCCGTCGTGATTAGTTGCTTGCTTCTGTGGGAGCGGTTAGACACCGAGCTAACAATGAGTCCTAATGAAGTGAATTTACATGCCCGAAATAACAGTACCGCTTGTATGGGGATTGATCCTATTAAATTAACGCTTCATAGCTAGCTTTTGTCATCCCGCGACATCGAGCTGTACGGTAGAATGTGGGTTGTCTTCCTTGTTTGTAAAGGAAATAGGGGGAGTTCGGTGAGCTTGCACCGTCGTACAGTCGGTATAAAAGCTATTTGTGAAAAGTAATTTATGGTTGTTGTTTTGTTTCAGTTTCGAGAAATGCGAATACGACAGGTACGTTGCAGTTCTACAGCCCCAAAAGCCGGCGCCTCCCTTGGTCACTCGTATTTGTACATTTAGCAAATACCTACCTATTAACCATCCGCTGGCGGGTTTTCTGACGAATCATCATCATCAACCCATTACGTCCCCACCGAGGGGCACGGGTCTCTTCTCTGAGGAAGGTATAGGCCATACTCCACCACGGGGGCCAAGTCCGGATTGGTGGAGGCTTGTAGACTGTCAGAAGTTGTCAAGCCGCCCTAAGGCCTCTGACTTGGCTTAACGACTGCCATCTATCGACGGCAGCCGGCACCAACAGCTTAACGTGCCTTGCGAAGCACGGAACCGCTCGGAAAAATGCCACTAGCGTTAGGCATAGACGGCGACCCATCCATGCACTGAACGCGCCCTGTGTTGCTTAACCTTCGTGATCGTTTAAGATCACTCAGGCAGCCGGGGCTACGAGCGATACGACGAATATTTAGCACTGATTTTGTGAAACCTACAATAAATAAACCGCGCCGGCATAGCGACCGACACATATAAATATGAAGACGAAAGCGAAGTCGCTCAGTACTGTAAGCACATATACCTTTCACGTCTCCCTCCTGAATTTTATTTTGCATAATGCAAATAAGTTATAAGCAAGTTAATGAACCAATTAAAAGTTTTTATTTTGCGGTTCCTCAAGTCACGGTTTTGCGGCGTTAACGGCATGAGGCAGTAAATTGAAAAAGAAAAACTTACTGAAAGATTGTAGAGCTAAGTAGGGAGTGCTTTGTTTATTGCGCTGATTTATAATTTCAATCTACGTCGCTTGTTCACGTCAATCAGTGTCAATCATACCTGCTGCCATTGAATTTGAAGTATAGATAGTATGACGGCGCGAATGCTGCTAAAATGACGGTCAACTATATCATAGAACTTACTGTTTATGGTTCACTATTATTAAATAAATGAATAAAAAACCGGCCAAGTGCGAGTCGGACTCGCGCACGAAGGGTTCCGTCCATTATATATACAACATTAGACACAAAGATCGAGAAGAAAAGGCAAAAAATCACGCTTTTTGTATGGGAGTCTCCCCTTAATTTATTTTATTTTATTTAAATTAATTATTTGTTTTTGAAGCAAATATAGAATTAAATATTCTGTGAATATTTCAAGCGTCTACCTGTTGCCGTTATTAACATCGAGCAAAAAACGGCAAAAAATACGTTTATTGTATGGGAGCCCTTAAATATTTATTTTGTCCGTCTGTCTGTCCGGACGGACGGACGGACAGACGGACAGTGAAGTCTTAGTAATAGGGTCCCGTTTGGCACCCTTCGGGTACGGAACCCTAAAAAGTAAGCAGGATGTTTACTAATCGGTTGCGTAATGTACTTACATCGAATAGCCTTAATAAACTATGAATTTATTGTAGTTTTATGAAACGCGGCCCTATAAGTGTACGTGGTCCGACTGTCGGGCGGTCCGTTTGTCTATCCGCGGCTCAGCACAGAGACTTTAAGTATTAGAGAGCTAAAATTTATATATATTTATTACGCAAAAAGTTTTAAAAAGTGTTTTGAAACAAATAAATGTGGAGTTTCTATGTTAGCTTCTTCTCCACATAATCTACTAATTGTGAAACTAACAACCTTTGACGTTCATTAAGTAAACATTCTGTTTTTATAATGAATAAAAGTATTTGAATAGAATTGAAAACGGAAGAATAAGATCCCAAAAAAGTGTATCGTTGGAATGGTCGTTTAAAAATGTTGTGGGTGTAGGAAGACCATTTTTCCATTAAGGGTTCCGTTTGCGAAATATTAAGCTTTAAAGTGCAAATTTTTGTCAGAGTAGGGCGTCCTCCCCCCACCTCTCCCGGCTAAACTCTTCATTGCAAAAACGTAAAAAAATTCAGGGCAGCAGCACATAATAATGAACTTAAAAGATAACTATCACGGCTAGGTAGGCTTTACAAGTTAAGGTGTTATAGCGACCAACTTATAAAAGGAAAAGTTCGTACAAAATCCATTGATAATGACTTTGATGAAGTTGTTAGTTCTGTAAAGCAGATAAAAATCCCTTCTTTCTATGGAACCCTACAGGGCGCGTGGCTCGACACACATTTGGCCGGTTTTCCAACACCGTGAATAGGCCTGGTAAGCTCCGTCCCATGTCGAAATGAATTTCCCTTATTTGAGTTGTCTGCAAATAGAGAGCACCCGCCCACGCCACGTGCGTCGAGTTTATATGAGCATTATTATCGACAGTCCACGTGACAGGGTAGAGTGTGCTCGCTTAATTGATTGGACGACCTAAATGTCGATAATTTAGGGCGACCTGCCCTGCCACTCAACATCCGCATGCTGTTAATTCCTCGCTCTACCTACCTTTTGACAATTATATGGTTCGTTGAAATAAAAACTCATTGGTATTAAGTTGGCCTTTGTATCAATATTTTTAAGCACATTTTCTTCCATAACAGCCGTCAAAGAGCAACCACTTCTTTCTTCATCTCCCAAAGTTAATCGACCGCTTTTGAATTCGTTATACCAATGATACACGGTTACCTTGGAAGGGCCTTCATCCATGAATGCCGCTTGATTATCGTACGATTCCTCCGGTTTCAGGCAATATTTAACGATTTACGATTTCAATCGTAAAAAACCGGCCAAGTGCGAGTCGGACTCGCGCACGAAGGGTTTCGTACCATTATCTATACAACATTAGACACAAAGATCGAGAAAACCCGGCAAAAAAATTTTGTTTATTGTATAGCAGCCCCCCTTAAATATTTATTTTATTCTGGTTTTAGTATTTGTTGTTATAGCGGCAACATAAATACATCATCTGTGAAAATGGACAGTGTAGTAATAAGGTCCCGTTTTTGCACCCTTTGGGTACGGACCCTAAAAACCGACTTCAAAACACTACCGCACTAAAAAGTTAGAAATAATTTTTAAATAATACCTTTAAATTAGAAGTACGTGTAGAAGTATAATTTGGAGTCGGTGCCCAAAATATGTGCTGGTCATGAAACCGGGCAGTTTCAGTCCAGTACTATGTTTTCGTGTGTTTCCAGAGCGCAAGGTGAGCCATGCGGGTGCGGTGGTCGGCGTGGGCGCTGGTGTGGTGCGCGTGGGCCGCGGCCGCGCCCGCCGAGCCGCCGGCCGCCGCCGACCGCCCGCCGCCGACCTGCGAGCCGCTTAGCCTGCAGCGCCCGCCGCCCTTGCCACCGGTATGTGCACCTACTCAAATCGGTGCCGTGCCCAGTCGAGTTCGTATTGGGAATTTGTCACTACATAGGTACAGTCGACGGTAACAGTTACATGGTTGCATACTGATTAGTTGCATTACAGGGAACTTTTCAATTAAACTGTACAATAGTTAGTAGTATAGTTTGAAAGCGAATAGTCAAAGAGCAATAAGTTGTAGAGCGGACAGCACTAAAAGGGTCAGCCAAGGTGGCACGGGAACGCTGTAAGTAATGGCTCGGATGTCACTCCAACTCATTCCATGATGCCGAGATATAGGACAGCAAATGATGCCAATGTAAATTTCATGAATCTTGTTATGCAAAACTGGAGATATCTGAGTGAAGATTTATAAATATTCAGTTTATTTTAATTACACAGTCTGACGACGTCGGGAGCGCAACAAAACGGGAAAGTTTTAGCTCGGTGTAAACTTGCCGGCAGAATGTCCGCGAGCACGAGGCACGAGTGGTGCAGACGGCGCGACTGCTGGCCGAGCTGATTGAGAAGGGCGTGGCAGACGAGGCGCAGGCGGCGGCCCTAGCGCGCGCCGCCGCCCGCGTGCCACTCAGCCCGCCGCTTGCCGCCGTCGCGCTTGGCGCGCCGCAGCTGCGCCTGGGCGTGCTTTACTTCGCCGACCCACCACGCCTCGTCGTCTTCCAACAGAACAACTCCGCCACTTTACAGCAGTTCTGGAGAACGCTCGCGTCGGCGTGGAACGCCAGTGCAGTGGTCTGGTCCAACGCGTGGTTCTCGTGTGAGCAAGATGGCCGAGGGTGGTGGGGCGGTGCGGCGGCGGCGAGGGGAGCGGGGCCTATCCGGGCGGCGGCGGCGATCTTCAGGCGGATGCCTTCAGTGCCGTGTGAAGAGTCTCTGAACGAATTGCTGGGTGGTGCGCCGGAGTGCGATCCCATCACTACTGAATGCGAAGTTCATCCCTCCAGTGGGTCCAGATTCATGCTAGATGTGAGAACCGTGTTTTAAGTTACCACGCTGGAGTGTGGTTTTCTGTTTTTTTATTTACTTTCATCAATGTGTATCCACGTAACAACGTGCCGAGAGCGCAACGATGCAAATCAAAATGTTAGAAACTAATACGAGTCCAAAGAAAGTACGGACACGTGACGTCCACCGGGCCGTTAGTAGTTGTTCGACGACAATGTAGTGTGATAGCACCTCACCCACATATTCATAGTCAAATATGTCATGTGCTCAATACACGCTCAGTACAATAAACAACGACGAATTTCAATAGCATCTTTCATAACAGACCTTCAACAGTACATGGCCTAACAGGCCAGAATCCACTGATGGCCTGACGGACGTCACGTTTTGCTGGATAGTTTCTAACCTAGTGGGTAAGATAAGGTGCACGTGGCCGACACGTTGTAATGTTGCTAGGCCTTTACACTGTTCCCACTCTCCAGTACGTGTGCCGCTGCCGAGAGGGGCACTGGCGCTCGGAAGGCTCGGGCTGGGTGAGCAGCAGCGTGCTGCGGGCGCAGGGCTCCGCGCGCGCCGACGGTTCCGGCGCATGGCTCTCGTGCGCCGCGTGCGTCGCCGACAGTGAGGCGGCCGCCTGCCTCGCCGACTCTTACCGCGTGGCTCTGCTCGCCGCCAACCTGGCTGGCATGCTGCTCTGCCTGGTTATAGCCGCCATTATATTCCGGAAGAGGAAGTGTAAGGTATGTATTCTGGGAGAGCACTTTGTGTATCGCCACATCGGGTTCTCGTACCAACGATTTCATTTATTTTATTGCACTAAATAGGATTTGCACAATAGGCGGGCTTAATTCGTAGTATTTCATTCTAGCCAACCAAGGGGAGAAGGTGGGAGCAAACCAAAAAATGGGAAAGCATATTAGGCATGTTTACATGAAGATCCTTATCTTCTCTTTATCCTTTGATCCTTAGCCAGCTCATTACTGTTTTACTGTTGTGGTGATAATTATCTTGTGAGCTAGGTTGTCCTAGTGATTTGGATTGTCTTCTTCTAGCCCGTCGCTGTGGGAATGTGGACGGTCCTAGAAGTGGTGCTGTTTGGTGCTCTGTTAATGTATGGCTCGGTAAGTACAAAATCAACATTTCGCGGTTTAAAGTTCAGCTCTTCGATGTACAGCTAGACTTTCAAATTTTTTTTCATTTGTGTCCAAACATCCACTGGAGCTTCGCGACGCTGTCCCTCGATCACACCTGCCCTCGCTACTTGCAGGCGGCGACGCAGTATCTGTGGGACGCGCGGTGGCGATGCATCGCGGGCGCCTGGCTTCGGGAGCTGGGCTTCGTATCGTGTTACGGCTCGGTGGTGCTGCGACTCTGGGTGTTGTTGGCCGAGTTTCGAACGAGAAAGGCCCATCGGTGGACGCCTAGAGATGCCGAGGTAAGTACCCTAGATTTACTTGACATGACCTTCTCATCTACTATTAACTTTTTTCTCTAGTTGTTTTACTGTACACCAAGATTGATTTGAGTGAAGACTTAAGAATCCAGATTTCCTCACACACCCAGACGTCCATTAATGTTCACACCCCAGAAATGTCTCATTCAACTGCGTCCTCTCACTCTTAAAGATCTCGTTTAAAAATAGCTAAATACCTTAATTTTAAATGAAGCTTCAAACGCAGACCTATCATCCAGGTGCTCCGCATAGTGGCAGCGATGGTGGTGGGCGCCATCTGCTACCTGGCCGCGTTTACTGCGACCGCGGCGTGCGGCGCAGGCGTGGGGGACGCGTGCGCGCGCGCCTCCTGGCACCATGTCACGGCCGCAGCAGAGCTGCTGCTGCTGGCTGCGGGAGTCAGGATCGCCTATGCGGCCAGAAACGCTAACGTGCCGTTTCAGGTACAGTGCATATACGCGGGCTCTGTGTCTCATGTTTTCCCTGTAAAACCATTTTGAGTTATGTTAGGGTGCCTCTGCTGGGGGTTTTGGGTTGTTAATGTGCTGCTGTGTGGTATAGTGTATAGGTATGTCTCATGTTGGCACAATAAAAGATAGGTTATGTTGGGTTAGGTTAGTTTACTTATACATTTTCTGCTTAACGTTGTGTAAGTAATTGTTATGGTTATGTAAGTAATGCCAGTCGCTTAGTTCTGCTTGGCGCTGTTTCCTCCAGGTCTTTCCTGTGGCCTTTACAATGTTGTCACGCCACCTGGTGGCAAGATTTGCCTATACCATGTCCGGTCCTCGGTTGCCACTCTGGTAGTTTCCGACTCCATCGCCTACTAATCTGTTCACACGATTTTTGATGCCGACCATAGCTGTTAGGGCTACCTGCCCTCGTTGAGCGGTATTGTTTGGTAAAGTTCCAGATCTCGGCGCCTAGAGTTTTCGCTTAAGCCCGTTTTTGTTTAGTCTCAAGTTTTGTTTTTGAAACAGTGTAGTTTACTATATGTAACGTATTACTTCTAGGAGCGCGGCTGGCTAGCGGCCGCCCTATGCTTGGAGGCCCTGTGCGGCGTATCCTGGCGGGTGGCGGCGCTGGCGGGCGCCGCGCCCGAGCGCTCCCCCGTGGCCGCAACCGCACGCGCGCACCTCTCCGCGGGCGCCGCGCTGGCTTGCGTGCTGGCGCCCCGGCTTTGGCACGGCTATAGGACTAGGTCGCTGGCTCAGGAAGTAAGTAGTGGGGAACATGCCTCAAAGTTAGATTGGAGTGAGATTGTGTTTATACAAGAATCAAGGACATAGAAAAAAAGACCAAAACTTTCCTAAGCACTACACATTATTAACTTAACTGGAAAGCAAGTCCGACTCTTCCAGCAAAAAGGAGACTAATTAAATCCGGAGTTACGTTAATTATATATAGATTATATTATAGGCCTCCCCCCTTTCAGATCAAGATTTTAGATCATTTACTATCTGGACCACGCTAGAAAAAACCTGAAAAACTCACAAAAAGCGAATAAACTCTGTGCACACCATGACGAACATCAACATCCACTTTCTTTATCAACCACCGCCCTTCAACCTGCAAAATCTGCTATGTGACAGTCTGCCACATTCGGCTCGAAGCTCTAAAGCGAAGCTCAATTAAGAGATGGAATAGTCACTAATTCACGCTACAGTCGAAAACCGCGTTGTTTCGGACGCCAGGTGTCGCGGCGCGGGCCGGCCGAGGGCTTCGGCGCAGAGGGCGAGGAGGAGCCGACCACTGAGGAGGTGCGCGCGGAGCTCAAGCGGCTCTACGTGCAGCTCGAAATCCTGCGCAACAAGACGCTGCGCCGCGACAACCCGCACATCAGCAAGCGGCGCGGGGGCCGCAAGCCGCCGCACAGGCGGTTCTCGCTTCAGGTAAACCGGGGTTTGCATAATGGCCGCTGTACTATACAGCGCGGTATGTATGGCACGGCGTACGATTTCAAGGTGTACTTATAGCGCCAGTGTATTTTATAGAACAGAAGCTGCGTTTTGAATGGAAGCTATGCCCTGCTGACTGCTGACATGCCATAGCGTGGCAGTAGCGCCCGTGTGTAAACATCTGAATTTTGAATGGAAGCACGGTGTACGATTTCAAGGCATACCTTCAATATAGCGCCGTTGTATGAACACCTGGTTTTTTAATCTAGTATTACTATCCCACTGATTTAAGGAAAAAAACAGTACTCACTATAAATACTCTTAATACTTTCTCGTCTCAATTTTTCACATAATTTTGCTCAACGAGTCTTGAAAAAAAAACCAAATTCGTAAAATACGAAAAACGCGGAGCCTACGTGGAGGCTCTCTACCTCTCGAATCTCATTACATCTAAACTTTACTTGATAATTTAGACAGCTTCGGCTAGTATCCGAAACCGACGTGCGTGCATGCAGTGACAGTGCATGTAATGTCCTGTTAAATGTCTTGTGTGCAATAAAGTGTAATAATAATGACTAGGTAATGAATCTTGATGAAGCGAAAGAGGAGCATGGCATGTGACAAACCCTGGTCTCTGGCTACCCCTTTAAGAGTTTATGTTGCATACGAACTAGCGGCAACTACTACCTAGACTGATAGCTGAAGTGGCCACTCAGGCGCTGTATTAACACGGTGATTAGTTTTTTTACGAATAAACAGGGTCGGATTGTACTGTACATAAGCAAGACACGGCGTAGGTAATCCGATAGAAATGAAGATGAAGAAAATTAGCTTACTGAAATAATCAAATCTTTACCGTAGTTATCATTAATATTAAGATAAGGTAAGAATACTTACTGTTTCACAGCCACTATACTATCGTTTTCGTATTATTTATCAGGGGGACTTTTTCATCTAAGTTGGTATCTGTTTATTTTCTTGCTGGAAATAAGAGAGATCTATTAGAATAATCTAACATTATTTGTTATAAATATATATATTTCCCGGTTATTTTATTGTAAGCATTTACCTACTTATCTGTCTATACCTAATGAAATTCCTTACTTTCCAATGTATTCTCAGTGACCTTGTACTAACTTACTTATTTCCAATGTAATCTAGTATCCGACGTGGTTTCTTACTTTCGTCTTCCATCTGTACTTTAAATGTTAAATGTTAGTGCTGATGAACGCCCCTCAAAAGCAACTGGGGCATCGCCATACCTTACAAAACGCATGGTTGAGGACCTGTGTAGTAACAAACAATCTAATTCAGTTTCAAAACCTGACTGTACTATGAATAAAAACCATTGTACAAGCGACTAACCCAAACTATCTAGCCCCATTGTATAAGTGTTCTATCTTCATTCTCATTAACTGAATGTTTCATCTTCCATCCTCCTCCAACTTTAGAAAAAGGGCAGTCGTGAAAAGGTAAGAAGATGTGTAATAATACCGCATGAGCACTGATGTGGTCGCACCTCGCATGTCCCCG
Source organism: Yponomeuta malinellus (assembly GCA_947308005.1). Lineage (NCBI taxonomy): Eukaryota > Metazoa > Arthropoda > Insecta > Lepidoptera > Yponomeutidae > Yponomeuta > Yponomeuta malinellus. Next base: position 6,254,372 of record OX370998.1, on the reverse strand, counting down.
TGGTCGCCTAATGTTGAGTCCGCCCCCGCAGTCCCCGCCAACACCGGCCGGCCCGCGCCCGACCCTGCACCGCCCCGTGTTCACGTTCCGAACGACTCCAACTGTCCTGTCTGCAATACTCCGAGTTATGCGCTTTTTCTGTCAGCTGTTTTGTCTCTATGAACTATCCTTTACAGGCAAGCGATTCGGTCGAAAAAAACAATCAAAATTGATGCTTTCTTCCAAACGTTCCCGTTTTAAATCTACATGTCGTTAATAAAATTTGCACTTTTGACTCTACTGTGAACATATTTGCGATAATCTGTACTAATGACTGTAGACTCTTTCTTCGATGGATCCGCTTCACTCTTGGCTACAACCACGTGCCTACTTGAGCCGTAGATTCAGCGCTTTGGGTCAGTTTATTTTCCCACACAGTCGTTTGTCTAACTAGTTTAGTCAGTTGGGCGTGTTTGCGCAGGCGCTGCAAGCTCGCCGCGGCGGCAAGGGCAAGGCGGGGGGCAGCGCGAGCGCGGTGGAGGCGAGCGAGGCAGGGGACGCATCTAGGACGCCCGAGGATTCCGTGTGCTCCGTCGAGGGGCCCTCGCACTACACGGACGGTGACACGCAGGCGTGATCCGGGACCTACATCCGCAGCGACAAGTACTACCACGATATTTATTTGTAGTTCGCGTAAGAGCTTATCGCTGATATTTCCAGGACACTGTTGTCGACAAATATCTATTTGTCGTTCGACATGGCAACTTCTGAAAGTACATACTTACTTTCCTTGGGGAAATTGGGGAAATGTTTTAATGTTTTCACTCTCGTTTAAAACATTGCTTCGATATCTTTTGAAAGTTGTCGAAGTAAACTTCCTTAAATTTGGCAATGTGTCATCAGTGAGTGTCACTGTGGAGATGATCTCATACAGAATTTTAGAGTGCCGCGTATATGGTTGAGAGATCTCATCTCAATCATTATAAGGCATTGTGTCCAAATAATATCACTATGGATGTAGTTTAGATTGTACAAAACTTAGACGGTGTTATTAAAAAACGATCCCTCTTTAACACTCCTCAGAGGCAGTTTAAATAATCTGTGGTTACGTCTTTCCCTTTACCACAGACTATTTAAACTGCCTCTGAGGACAACTTTAAGGAATCGTGTTTTTATAACGAAAACCGTAAATCTATATGCTTTTTAGGCGATCTCATAACACTAGTCTGCAAAAAGTACATTGTAATGGGTATTAAATAATGTTACTGTAATATTATGGTCACACAAATATTTTAAGTAGGTAATTTAAAGGGGTATTTAAATTAGTTTCAAGTATCTTAACATCTATAAACCTAATTGTATGAAATTTATGATTCTAGAAAGTAATTTCACACTAAATCTGGTTGTAGGCCCTACGCAATCATCAGTAATCACCAACCCCAGCAACATTGATATATAGGATCTCGTTCAATAGACTTGCCCTATTGACGCTATCCAGCCCTGGATTAATTTAGTTGAGCACACACGAAATATAATCACTATTATAACAAATTAACAAATTATACATAAAATCGATCAATTAGCACAATATAGCCCCTGTAATATCTAGAAATGTGGAAAACGTCTGACCAAATAATTATTTCGAAAGTTGATATCGAACTGTTTAAATTGAAACTACGTTACCAATAGTGACTTCCCCAGATTTTTACACCTTATACGAATTATAAATGTGTATGAATCTTTCAGGCTTCTTTAAAATCGGACTAGTTGTTATAAAATATTGAATGTATTATTCTTATGGTAATTACATAGCTAAAAGACGTGTACACTGTACATAGTAGCGCTAAGGGTTTTGTATCTTATGTGGTTGTGGTGAAACCCACGCTTTGTTTTGTACCTAGTAAGTTACCTTACCTACATGTGCAGTTCTACGGGAAAATGCATTATTAAACTCGACGAAGTGCTTGATGCTGTTTAGAAATTGAAGAGAAAAAGTCTAGGATGCCTTTATTTTAATATTTTTAAATGTGACTGAGTAATTATTTTAGTAATTAGCATTCAGCCATAATAACCATTTCAGCCATAAAAGTAACACTTTTTCCCCGTCAACTGCACATGGAATAATGTTGAGCTTTGTTTGTTGTTCGCGATGGACGTGCGGCGATGTGATGCCAAATAAAAATTTAATTATTATTATACATTATTTATTGAATAAATGAAAATGTTCACAATTTTAAAAGATTTTCCTTTTCATGTATCTACTATAACTTTAGATTGACAGGCTCTCGTGAAAACAAATTGGGAAATGAAGTTCATGCACCCTTTCTGATTTGGGGGAAACTGATTATAAGTTCGTGATAGTGGACAGCAGTGCCCTATTTCATAGAACTACAATTTATGGTTTACTATATGACAATTCGATGTACATTGCAAAGTCGAATAACCCAGAGTAACAAGTAAGAAGACCCGGCTACGCAATGTACATCGATTTGTTTTAATAATCTATGCATTTTAGTTTCATTAAAACGCGGCCAGAAAACATTTATTTACATTGCCAGAAAAGCACATACATAATCTACATAGGTATCTAATTACAACAAGAGTAAGAAAAAAAAAAGTAAAAACATTATTCATAGTACCTATAGTACAAAGTCTTCACAAAGTCATCCGACTACATTCTTTAGTTTTTCCCGAAGTAACCACGTGAACTTTTGACGTTGAACAAACGTCAACAGTTGACGTAAATATCATACCTACGAGCTATGTACGACCTATATTGTTGGGGATGCCAGATGCTGTGTTCTGTATGTTCCCGCTCTGTCGCCTAGTGAGTCATTCGTATACTTGAGTTAACTACCCACCTACTCAGAATCGCTTTCGCGTCCCTTTGTTTCGTCGTGAAAGGCAAATTACTTCCCCTTCCTCGAAAACGGGGGCACTCAGCCATCCCTGCTGCTATGTATATACAGGGCGTCCCAAAATTATGGGCCATGAAAGGAAAGTACCTTAAATATCGTAGATAGGGTATTTTGCTGAAAGAAGACTTTATGTTATTTTTAAAAGCTAGTAATTCTGCATTCAAAGATTTTCTAAAAATTACTTGCCTCGTCTGGGAATCGAACCGACTTAAATGTAAAAAAAAAAACACCCCTACTTTTATGATGCCAATCGAAAGAATGGCCAAAAACTAATAACTCTTCTTAAGTAACATAGTATTTTAAAAGAAAGAAACAGTGTGAAATTAATAATTTTAATCAAATTAAAAACATACATGAAACTGCCGTAGTGGGTATTTTTTTTTAAATTGATTAATTAAATGCTCAAAATGTGATCCCTCTTGCTTGTCTTACGCAAATTGCCAATCTTTTAATGAGTCCGCTGCCTGTTGATTTTCTTATCTTTTTATGGTGAATACTCGATATGATATGGCACAATTCTATTTGTAACTCGCCTACGTTCTCGTATCGCTTTTTGTATAGCATATCTTTCACGTATCCCCAAAAGAAGAAATCTAATGGTGTAAGGTCCGGGGATCTGGCCGGCCATCTAATCGGTCCATTCGTACCAATCCAAGTAGGAAAACATTCATTTAGAAAATCTTGAGAAGCATTATTAGTTTTTGGCCATTCTTTCGATTAGAATCATAAAAGTAGGGGTGTTTTTTTTTTACATTTAAGTCGGTTCGATTCCCAGACGAAGCAAGTAATTTTTAGAAAATCTGTGAATGCAGAATTACTAACTTTTAAAAATAACATAAAGTCTTCTTTCAGCAAAATACCCTATCTACGATATTTAAGGTACTTTCCCTTCATGTCCCATAACTTTGGGACGCCCTGTATAGGTATACGGGAAATGGCATTAAGAATGAAAAAAATCATAATACTTTCTTCAGTATAGATAATATCAAACCACTTCCACGAGCAAAAGTTTAACATTTTTAAACTTTTGTTTACTGTCAGTTTATCGATACAGAAGAACTTGTCAAGTTAAAATAAAGTTTATTCGCCCAAATTCCAAGTATAAGTATTTTACATTACCTATATGGTACCTTTGTTTAGTTACCAATGGAGAACTTGCACTAAAAAATGTTTTAATAGAAAAGGAGACGACACGAACGACGAGACAACGAAGATAAATAAACGTGGCATTTTTTTTTTCTCTGCGACTAATATTTTCATAATACCTACAACCAGTCGAAAAGTCAATATGGTCACGTGGTATTGAAACGCGCACAAATCGACCTGAGACTATGACGTCACACCCTAACGTAACGCCTATAATATATGAAGCGTTTATCAATATTTGAGTTATCTCGTAAAATAATGTTTTTATGCAAGGAGACCCGGAAACGTTCAGAATTCAATGACAAAACGAAATCCAATAAGTTTCATGTTGAACTTTATTTGCCGCATATTGCCAAGTCAGAGGCCTTAGGGCGGCTTGACAACTTCTGACAGTAGACGAGCCACTAGTCTACAAGCCTCCACCAATCCGGACTTGGCCCCCGTGGTGGATTATGGCCTATACCTTCCTCAGGGAAGAGACCCGTGCCCCTCGGTGGGGGCATAATGGGTTGATGATGATGATGATGATATTTTTTGACCCCGAAAACCCAGAAAAAAAAATTTTCATTGATTTATTTTTAATTTTTCCAATGTTTTTATATGATTTCTATGGTAAAAAAGCAATGTCACTCCAATATAAGTTAGACGCAAGTTCCCTATTCTTTACGCCCATACTCTACCGAAGACCGGTAGAAGGTGTTTTTATGAATAAAACATTCAAAAAACACGACGCCTCTAAATCGTAGTTTATTTAATCTGTGGTTGTCATTTCCCTGTGAAATCTCCACCAGACTATCTTAATCGGCATTTATCAGTGTTTTAAGGAATCGTGTTTTCATAATATAAGGATCTATCCTAAGGAGGACTCACTCAAACAACGTTTGCAGTAGAACTGAAGCTATATTCGATAAATCTTAGGAACTAACACGTACAATACAAATAAGGGCAGCTCCATAACACCACCCATCCAAAGGAAAAAAAAAATACAAATGTAATTATTATTATTATTATTATATATATGTATAATAGTAATAATAAATAACCTAGTTACTTTTTTTTTTTACATTTACAATACAACTAACTGATTACATTGGTTACATTAGTTTTTTTTTTTTTTCACTTTTTTTTTTTAAGCTAATTTTCTATTATTACAATTAAAACATAATTAGTTATTTTATAAACATCTTTGTTCTATTCTTATGTACGATGTCGACCTTTCCATCTTTAATTATTTTTACATTAGGCGAGATGTCTTCCACTACCATATACGGTCCATTATACACATTTTGGAATTTATTTCCCATTTCATTTTTCACTAAAATATAGTCATGCGGTTTATAGGTTACACTTTTACTTTTCTGATTTGCGTTTTCTGTTCTCACAATTTTTGACTGTATTAAATTTTGCCTAGCCTGTTCCTGAGCTTTTTGTATTCTGTACTTTACTAACAAAGGATAATTTTCACAATCATACAGCGATTCTGCCTGTTTCACTAAATTAGATGGAATATTACATATTTTTCCAAATACCAGTTCGTATGGTGTAAATTTTGTTGATGTATGCACAGTTGTATTATAACTAAAACACCAGTATGGCACCCATGTGCTCCACACCTTGAGCTCATTATTCGTTTGAATTCTCAGGAAAGCGTTTAAAGTCTTATGTGAATTTTCTAAAGATCCTATTGTTTCATGATGGTAAGCTGTCGATGTCAATTGCGATATATTCAATAACTTACACACTTCTTTTAAAACTGAATTTAAAAATTCAGTGCCTCGATCAGTTGCGATTTCCTTGGGGATACCGTACCTAAGAATAAAGCCCTCAACAAAAGCCTTCGCCACTGTAGTAGCGTCTTTACTAGCTAATGCGTATGCTTCTACAAACTTTGTTAGCTCGCATTGTATAGTTAAAATGTATACTTTATTAAAATAATCCTTAACTAAGGGCCCCACTATATCTAAATATATTTTATCAAATGCCGATGTTGCCGTAGTTGTGACGACCTTTGGCTCTTTGTGCGGAATTGAATGTTTCTGTGTCTGACACTTTGCACATTTTGAAACATACTTCTTGACGTCGTGTTCAATTGTTGGCCATGTATAATATTTACGTATATTATTAATCATTCGTCGTATACCTGCATGACCTGCTGTAGGTAACACGTGAAAATCATTCAACACCACTAATTTATCTTCATTTGTAGTAATACGTTGCTTCTCTTTTATAATATAAATTCGCGGCCCGGGCCGTTTTCTTTTATTATTATTTTTATTTTTACTTTCATCGTTGGCTAGCCATTTTATATATTTATCATTCTCTACTTTTTTCATTATATAAATTTCTTTCACGTTTTTACTTTCACAGAACTGCTCAAATTCCCTCACGTAGGCGTCTCGCGTCAGACATGATCGAGATTGTGGGCAGGTGTAAATTATACACTTATCTGGATCATATGAAAATAAGTAATTTTTCTCATCACTTTTCACTTTTTTCATTCTCTCACTTGTTGTAAATAGCAATTCAACGGAATTTTTCGGTTTGCTAAACATTTCCACAACGTCCGGCTGCGCACACCGTCCATCAGTAGCTATGCTAGCATCTCTTACATTCTGTTCTTTTGCTCTTTCCTCTTCCTCTCTCTTCTTTCGTCTTGTCATGACATTCACCACATGCTCATTCCTTCCTTTTAGTTCATCTGATGTTATTAAGACTCGTGATAACGCGTCTGCTGCTGCGTTATCTTTTCCCTTTACATAATCTATTTCAAAGTCATACTCTTCTAACTTTAGTCTAAATTTCGTAAGTCTGCTACTTGGATTGTTCATGTTAAATAAATAAACAAGAGGCCGGTGATCTGTGAATATTCTGAACTTTTTCCCTAATAAATAGTGTCTGAAATAATTTACTGACCAAACAATTGCTAATAATTCCTTCTCCACTGTTGGATAATTTAGTTCAGCTTTATTAAGTCCACGACTGGCATAAGCAATTGGCAATTTGTTTTTGTTGCTTAAAACCGACCCTATTGCTGTTCCTGAGGCATCGGTATGCAACTGAAACTCGTTTTCAGGTGAAAAATCTGGAAATTGTAAAACCGGTGGCGTTGATAACGATTCTTTTAATGTTTTGAACGAATTTTGACAATTGTCATCCCAAATGAAAGTCGCATGTTTTTTACATAGTTTATTAAGTGGTATAACTATTTCGCCAAAATTTGGAATGAAACGCCGATAGTAATTACTGAAAGCCACAAATCGTTTTACTTCATCTATTGATTTGGGTACTGGGTATTTGGTGAGTGCTTTGATTTTCCCTGGATCTGGCCTGACTCCATTTGATGTTACAACATGCCCTAGGTATGCAATCTCTTTCTTTAAAAACTCACATTTCTGTGGATTAAGTCTTAAATTTACTTCCCTCAGTCTATAAAATACGTCAATTAAATTTTTGTTGTGCATAGTTAAATTTCTTCCAAAAACGATTAAGTCGTCCAAATAGACTAAACATTTTTCGTAATTTAAGCCAGATAACGCCACTGTCATAACTCGGGAAAAAGCACTGGGACTTATTTTCAACCCCATAGGCATACGTTTCATTTGATATTGCTTGTCAAAAGTGAATGCCGTACATTTTCTGCTTTCTTCTTCTAACTGCACTTGATAATACCCTGAAAATAAGTCTAAATGGGTGAAATAAACTGAACCCGATAGTGCATCTAAAATGTCCAGAATGTTTGGTAAAGGAAATCGGTCATCAACAATTTTTTCATTCAATTTACGATAATCTATCACAAGTCTGAACTTTTTGTTTCCGGATTCCGACTTTTTAGGTACTAATAGAATAGGGCTTGACCATGCGCTCTTTGTCTCCTCTATCACATCGTTTTCTATCATTTTTTCTAACTGTTTCTTTATTTCGGTTGTTTGAAATTTAGGTAATCGATATTGTTTTGTATAAACCGGATCAGTGTTGGGTTTTAACTGTATCCTTTGTTCGAAAATATTTGTGGTAGTTAATTTGTCACCCTCTAGTTGAAAAATATCTGAAAATTTCGCACATATCTTTTCTATTTCCAATTGTTCCTCATTGTTCAACCCTTTCAAATTTAGTTCCGCAAACATTCTCTTCACACGTTCCGCATTGTTCTCTGTTCTTTCAAATTTTACCAATTCATACTCTGCTAATGAACATACTTGAAACGTGAAATAACTCAGTTTGATTTCGCAGTCCCTTGTGTTTAAAATTTTTATAGGAACTCTCCCTGCTGTTGGTCTCACTACAAGGCCTGCCATAAATACTCCTTCACTCAGTTGACTTGGATAAATCACGCTATCTTCCTTCAAGTGAGTTGGCACGAAATGTATAGATTCTGATCGTGGTGGTACTGTAATATAACTATTGTAGTCTATGTTACCCATTCGCAGCGGCAAGAAAATTCTTTCATTATCAGTTTTTAAGGAAAAAGTATTTAACTCATAGTCTATGATGCCCTTGTATTTTCTCATAAAGTCTTGCCCTAGAATTCCATCACTTTTGCAACACAAGTTTTTAAACACGTGAAATTTGTGTACAAATTCTTTTCCCTCAAAGGTAAGTGTTAGATAAACAAAACCTTCGGAACAAAGTTCTCCGCACGCTCCATTTATTCTTACCTTACCAAAATGGATTGGAATGCGGCTCAATTTCTCGTACTTTATGGCGCACAGTGACGCGCCTGTGTCGACAAGCCAATTGTATCTCTGTTCGTGGGTGTCCGAATCTACACTGTTGTAATTATTATAGGCACAAATGCTAGAATGAGGCACGAAAAAACTGGTTGTTGGCGTTTTCACTTACCTCTGGCCCATTTTCTTCCGGCGAGTGTTCGGCATAATGTACCTGATGACCTCGGCTGTTGCTAGGGAAGTACTTACCTCTTCCGCCTCGATTGTTGCTCCTGGAGAAATACCCTTGACCTCGTCCGCGATTGGTAGGGTGTCCGCGCCACTGCTGATGCGCTGGACCCCCGCGATGAATGTGCTGTCCGCCTCGTCCGCGGAAATACTCCCTTTGCTGTCCGCGCTGAAACTGAAGACCCCGCTTAAAACCTGGGTAATTCTGTCTGTTACGAGTACCTTGTTCGTAACGCATTATCAGACCTTCTGGTGGCCCTGACATCTCCTCGTCCTTCGCTCCACGAATTGCTTCCTTTAAGGATGTGTAATTTCTGGCTGAAATTATTGTGCTAAGGTGACCATTTCGCAACCCGTCCGAGAATCTTTTTATAGCTTGCTTTTCGTTTATGGGTTTCAAAATTTCGAATTTTGCTGTATCTCCTTCGGCTTGTGAAATAGTCAAATCAACAAAAAGTTTTTCAATTTCCTTTCCATAGTCCTCTATGGTTTTCTGGTTTTGTGTCGCACGGAGCAGCCTCTGCTGAAGAGCTGTGAAAGACTTTTGCACGAGTAAATGTTTTTTCATGTCCTCTACTAGACTCGAAACCGACTCGTAGCTAGCAGATAGCCTAATTTTCGCGCTTTCTGAAAGACGTGTTTTCAGCACGAAATTGATCAACGTCAGCTTACCATCATTTTGCAATAAGGATGCATACATTTCGATAGCTGAAATCAGCTGTAAAACAGATTTTTCGCTACTGTCTATGACTGGCAACAAGGCCACTGCCGTTTTTAAGTCAAATTTCTCCATCTCTAGGCTTTTATCTGAAGCCGTCTCCACTGAACAAAATTCCTGGATCTGTGTATAGATCGTATTTATTCTGACACAAATTTCTTTGATCTCAACTATGTCGGACCCTTTTATTTCACTTTTACTTATTTGATCATCTATTAATTCTGAACACTTAATATACTCTGCGTATACTTGAGAAGCCTCATCATATCTTGGTTTTAAAATCTCTGGCGTTCTCCTACTTTTATTGAGTTTTACAAGATTTTCTCTCAATGACTTTAACACATTTAAAATATCTTTAAGCCTATCTGCCATGGCAACATGTTACTAAACATATTTATTTACTTACTAGATAAGTACTAAAAGAGTTAAAAATAGAATTAAACTATTGTTGTACCTTCAGTCCATGTTAACTTAGCTCTGTACCTATATAGGCAAAGGAACGCTGCGGCCTTCCAAATACGTCGTCGCGCATCATATTCGCACGGTCCCGATGCACCGAATAACGATTTTAATGTTATCACGCTATCACTGATTGGCACTTACAAGGCACTTAAATCTCACTTTTGACTTTTTTGTTCTTGTTTTTAGACCATTAAACTTGCTCCGATCCATCGTCTCTGCGTTCCCTATCACGACGGTATACCGACCGGCGCAGATACCCGCTGTTCAGCTCCCTTCTTATCATTTGCGTGTGGCAGCTTTTGTACATCTTCAGTAGGAAGAAACATCCGGCGAGCAGGATCATGAAGACTAGTGCACCAAGAATTATATTTGTAGTGCTCAGATGCGTTTTTATTTCTTCTATAGAGGATGCGTTGGAGCCCCCAGCAGCATTTTGTGCTATCACAATCTCTTCTTTTGATTGTGTCTTCCCCATTTTTCTTCAGATTGAATACAATGAATTAATTTAATTTATTTAAGTACTCTCACTCCGTCGCACGAACGACGCGACGCGAGGCGCGGCGCCTGGCAGGGTCGCCATATAAGGATCTATCCTAAGGAGGACTCACTCAAACAACGTTTGCAGTAGAACTGAAGCTATATTCGATAAATCTTAGGAACTAACACGTACAATACAAATAAGGGCAGCTCCATAACAATAATGTCTATAGTAAGATTCCCGAAATTAGTATGCGTAATGCACAATAGAGATAGATAACATCATCATCACCATCATCATCATCATCATCATCATCATCAGCCTATGATTGTCCACTGCTGGACATAGGTAGAGATGGGTAATGGCCCAGATTATAATCCAGTTTTGACCCAGTTATGCACCCGTTATAACCCATTATGGCGGTTCATAATGATTTCGTTCAATAGTAATACGGAATACGTCGAATAATGTGCAAGGCGTTGTAGTTGTAATCTGCATGTATCGTTATGAAATTGTGCACGCAAAAATATACAGGAAATTCTCCACACAATAGAATATTAGGGATTTCACTTCGATGTTTAGTTTTTATCTCTTGCGCTCGCACTATACTAAGGGCCAGTGTCCTAAATGGAGTTTAAGTCGAGATTTTGACAGTTCGTCCATTCATTATCTGTCAAATGCTCGACTTAAACTCTAGTTTGCGAGATCTGCAAGTGCCCCTAAGTACCTAAGTACATTTAAACCTAAGCATTGCAGGCAAAGCATCTCATAAAGTACATCAAGCAAGCCACACTTTTATGATCCTTTGCGCCGGAAATCCCCGGGCGTGAGCGAGTGGGACTACGACATCATCGATCTCGCTCGCACTTGCGCCGTGCACAATGCGTACGGCACAGCCAGCACTCACTCCAGTACTTTGTTGTTTAGAGTGCGCACGAGCGTTTTTTGGTATAATATTTATTGTTTCGTGTTTTTTTTATCGAACCGGCATTGTTTATTGTTACTGTGATCGCTGCTTACTGAATGACCTTGGCCTGAATACTGACTGAACTTCCAACGCGATATTTAATGCACTTTTTCATTGGGTAAAGAAGTCAGTCACTCACTGCAGTTCCTGATGAAGTGATGATGCATGCCTGTGTTGAATGCATTTGGCGTTTTACTTAAATATTTCTGGATTATTTATAAAGTATAGATGCAGAGTCATTATTAGGACTACATTATCTGAAAATATTTCATTCACGGGGACTGCAGCGTGTCACTTAGTCCAAATCTTACAACGTGTCACTTAGGTTAAATCTTCCATTTTTAGGGTTCCGCAGTCCGACAAGGAACCCTTATAGTTTCGCCATGTCCGTCTGTCTGTCCGTCCGCGGCCTAGCGCAAAGACCGGTGGTACTAGAAAGCTGTAATTTGGTATGTGTATACATATTTATCGCTCGTAGCCCCGGCTGCCTGAGTGATCTTAAACGATCACGAAGGTTAAGCAACACAGGGCGCGTTCAGTGCATGGATGGGTCGCCGTGTATGCCTAACGCTAGTGGCACGTTAAGCTGTTGGTGCCGGCTGCTGTCGATAGATGGCTGTCGTTAAGCTAAGTCAGAGGCCTTAGGGCGGCTTGACAACTTCTGACAGTGGACGAGCCACTAGTCTACAAGCCTCCACCAATCCAGACTTGGCCCCCGTGGTGGAGTATGGCCTATACCTTCCTCAGGGAAGAGACCCGTGCCCCTCGTTGGGGACATAATGGGTTGATGATGATGATACATATTTATCACGTCGACAAAATTAAATAATAAAATGTCAGAAAAAAAATTTTTTTCCGTACCTCCCATAACATTAAAAGGGGGGGCTGATTTTTTTTCTTCTCTACCCCATCGTGTGGGGTATCGTTTATTAAAGAGTTTACTAAGATTAGGCATTACAATTAAGGCATTCATTTACGAAATATTTAGCTTTTACCTGTATCCCCCCCTCTAAAATCTAAACCTTTGCATTTAAAAATCTGAAAAAAATCACGATAGTAGCAAATATAATAAATTTAAAAGAAATATTATCACAGCTAACTAGGCTTTACAGGTTAACGAGTAATGGTCGATTACATTAGTGGGATTAGTAAAAAGCCTCCTATTTTGTTTGATAGCTGAATTTTGTGATTATGTTAGGTAATAGGTAATAAATCTTTGTAATAACTAGATTTCTGTGGAACCCTAAGCTACGCGTAGCCCGACCCGCTTTTATTTGTACTTTTATTCACAGAAAACATAGTATTTTGAAAGTGTATGCAGTTCATTAAAACTTAAAAATACTTCAGTGGTGCAAAAATAAATCACTATGGCACTATAATGTCAAGCAAAACTCCCGATTACCCAAAGCATATTTGTTTAGTTGTAATTTGTTCTTGTTAAATCGTATCGCTCCTGTCTTTCATTTTGACCCACCAAAAAAGTAGTTAATGGGATAAAACTGGTCGATAACTACTGGGTTATAATCCACTACCCATCTCTAGACATAGGCCTCTCCTATTGCACGCCACTGAGCACGGTCCTCCGCTACTCTCATCCAGCTCTTGCCTGCCGCCCTGCGAAGATCATCGCTCAACCGAGTCTGAGGACGTCCCACACTACATTTCCGATCCACGGTCTCCACTCAAGAACTCGTCTACCCCATCGGTTATCAGTTCTTCGGATGATATGGCCGGCCCAGTGCCACTTTAGCATGCTAATTCGGTGGGCTATGTTGGTGACTTTGGTTCTCTGTCGGATCACCTCGTTTCGAATTCAATCTTTCAGAGAAACCCCGAGCACGCTGAGCCACTTTAAATTTGTGGACCAGCCCCACCGTGAGTGTCCACGTTTCGACACCATATGTCATGACGGTTAGGACGCACTGATTTGAAGACTTTCGTCTTGAGACTCTGTGGGATTGGCGATGTGAAGACTCGACGTAGTTTCCCATACGCTTCCCAGCCCAGCTGTATTCTTCTAGATAACAAGAATAATAATAATACATAATAACAAAATTAATAACAAATTAAAAACATATAAAATAATTGTTTTATACCTAAATTTAATTTTAATTTCAATAACTAATAATCAATATTTTTGAGTTTATATAAAATATTTTGATTTGCCAATGTAAAGTTAAAAAAGTTTCAAAAAATAATTTTGGAACGTAACTTAATAATTATTTTTTGTATTTTTTTTTTGTAAGGGTAGTAAACTAACAGTAAATGATTTCAAAACTGTCACCTCAGTCTACCAAGACCATGGGACTCGCAAAAGTACCGAAACGTCGGAAAATTGTAAAATGAAAACATAAACGAGTAAATATCCACGCAAATTCAGTTTTTATTACATAATAACAACTTCTACACAACACCAACACTTTTACAGCGTAGGTAGTAGCAGGACGGCGCTAATCATGCGTTTTGTGACGCTCAAATGTCTGACCTCCTTGCTCGCTAGTGAACAATCTGTTAACCAGAATTCCCTGTCTTGTGGTAAGACCCAGGATGTTGGGTAAAACGTTCTTGGGTAAGACTGATCTGCGGCCTAATTACGCGCACGATTTGGTGTGCGTAATATAGGGGCAGCACAAATCAAGTACGGCGTCCACCGGCAGAAATCGAACTCACGACTCAAACTCACTCCCAAATTGTTTGCCAGTACGATAGAAGAGGTGTCCAGAAAAAGAGGCTAAGTAAAGAGCAAAAACAACACACGGATAACATTGTCAGTGTTCTATATGACCGACCTCGTGGCGCAGCGGTAGTGCATCTGCATACCATGCGAGAGGTCCCGAGTTCGAATCCCGGCTGGGGACAAAAACAAAAACCCAGGCCTTGGATGTTTACATGTTTGTGATGTCGTTGTTTCTGGTTCCCACGACACAGGATATCCTAGTGTGGGCCAGAAGCAATGTAGGTATGTGCCTGTATGTAAATGTTTATGTTTATATGTAACCATGTCATTTTACATGTGATCAGCGGCACTACTACGTAAGTCCTTCACTGTCTGGAGTTGTTAGATTTAACCTACTTCGAATTGTCAAATATATGCATGATATTTTAACCCAAGAGTGGTCAAAATGGTTAACGCGAGTGGACAGTTACGTGATTAAAGTGCTGGTCTCAAAAATGCGAAAAATTTGTTAAGTTCCTACTCTATGAAGAACAAGCCATTTTTAGGATTCCGTGCCCGAAGGGTGCCAAATGGGACCCTATTACTAACACTTCACTGTCCGTCTGTCTGTCTATCTGTCTGTCACCAGGCTCTCTGTATCTCATGAACCGTGATAGCTAGGCAGTTGAAATTTTCACAGATGATGTATTTCTGTTGCCGCCATAACAAGTGCTACAAACAGAATAAAATAAATATTAAAGGGGGCTTCCATACAACAAACGATGTCTAAAGACAGCACTCACCATCTGACGGCCATCTATGTAACCTTCACAGCGCTGTTCTGTAGATGGCACTGTTCTCAAATTAGGAATACGGAATCTTCATGCGCGAGTCCGACTCGCACTTGGCCGGTTTTTTATTCTCCGTTGAGTTTTGAACATTTTCTATCCAGGCTGTATTATTGATAAAAGCTTCATAATAAAGGGGTCACTCGCAGTTTGCGCCCAATTTGTGTGGAGCGTTTTTTTACCACGTAGGAAAGTTATATAGTTACGTAGGAAAAGTATTCTGTCTCTGAGAGAAGCCGTGTGCCCTACAGTGGAACGTATATAAGGCTGCATTATTATTACAGGGGAAGAGAAAAAACATACCAGGATTGTTTAACTTTTAACATCTATTGGGTTTGACCTGCCCCCTACGCAAGCACTAATTACTTAAAACGGTCAAGGGTCTACGCAACCCTTGCGATGCTACGAAAAATACTACGACGCGCTACGACAACTCGTAGCCAGGAATCGGTCGCGTAGCAACCAGCGGAAAGGTGGCGCATCTAAATAACTTTTACGTTTTACTTATCTTCAGGTTGTGCAACGAAATGTCGCAATACGACGTATCCTGGCAACAGGTCCTGCGGGGAATAAAGATATGGCTAACACAACGGTGTAAGGGACGACTAAAATTAGGTAAAAATTAGTGAGATGTGAAGAAAGAAACAATATGGCGTATCAAATGAAGTGTAAAAATCTTGAATCACTACTGAAACAATAGAATGTCTGGTGAGTAAATAGTTTAGGGAATATAGTTTGAGGTAAGTGAAGCTATTTTTTTAGTAGTAAAGTTAATCGAGTCGTAAAAAAGCGTTTGACAAACCAATCTCAATGAAAATCGAATTCTGCCAATGTGTTGTGCTATTGTGTTCCATGAACATAAAAAACTATATGACATCATAACACGCTAAGTTGTCATAAGCTGGAATAGGTACTTGCTTAGCTGAAACGGTTTTCTAATGCTCTAGACGGATAAATTTTTAAACTACACATAACTCTTACTTCCATAAGAACTTCCTTATGCCAAAGAAAAGATTACGTTTATTGCATTGTTTTATTTTATTTTGAACCTTCTCACGCCAATCTTAGATAGAGAAGTGTTTATGGACGGCTTCTATTAACACTTCCCAAAGATTGGCGTGTCAGGATGCACCGCGATAGAGAATGTACCTAAATCAATCTGCCAAGTGTCAGTCATATGTCAGTCTGTCAGCGGATGTGAGCAAGACACATGCACATTGCACATGCAACACAGCTGAGGTACAATAAGCAAACTGCAAATGTGCACTGTATAAGTAGGGTTTGATAATACTAAGAGAGACGCGGCGCAGAGCGAACACAACGTAAAGGGACCGGGACGTGCCGGTAAAAAAATCACCACAACTTGAAATCATACTATCCTAGCCCCAGTTTCTCGTTAAAAGTAGTTACTGTTTACCGAAAGTCAGTTGTTTTTAGAGTTCCGTACCCTCAGGGTGCAAACGGTACCTACCCTATTACTAAGACATCAAATGTTGTATAGATAATGGTACGGAACCCTTCATGCGCGAGTCCGACTCGCACTTAGCCAATTTTTTTTTTCGTATGCTCTCTGGCCAACTGACTCCTATTAACACCCTGTTAGTGTATGAGAAACCGGGGGTTACCGAAGTTATAAGAAAAGAACGAATCAAGTTGACGTGGCAGTGGGCTGGACACATATGCCGAAGAACCGATGATGGGGTAAAAAGGTTCTCGAGAGGCAAACGCAGCGCAGGATGCGCACCAGCTCGCTGGACCGACGATCTGAGGCCGATTGACGGTAGCGGTTGGACGAAGATTGTCGATGACAGACCAACATGGCGTGCATTGGTTTCGGACTGCTGGTTCCATTGGAAAGTTCCATTGATGGGTCCAAAAGGTTTCTCAAGTGGGAGGCCTTTTTTGCCCTCCACTGGACGAACATGTGCTGATGGGATTGGAACAGAAAGCTTCATTTATGAAGTAAGTATGTCTATTGGTAAAGGCATAGGCATACAATGTAAGATAATTAAGTTCATTCAAGTTTGTAAATTAGCTCTACAATCGAAATACAACTTGAAAACGACAAAGTTTCAGGAAAAAGGTTAGATAAACCTCTTTACAGAAACTCCTTTGATTTTTAAGACGGATTATCTTTCAACTTTATTAATACGTACTTGTTAAGCATAGCTAGAATTAATAAATCTAGAACCACACCGAGCCCACGGACGCCACGTACACAACGCCGACGCGTGGCTTCTATGTAAGTCTGTTTATTTAACCTAGGTACTCCGAACTATCAAATACATGCTTATCTTGACACCTTGGAATCGTCAAGAGGACAATTTTCCGTTTGGCGCCGGATTAAGAATAGCGTTACTCCATTTACTTCGGTCGATATCTTAGAAGGCGACTAAGGAAATACATTACCAGGAGACGGCAGAAGCGTTTTCTTGAGATTCCAACCGCATACTGCGATCGCCAACACGCCTGCCAAGCGTGGCAATTATGGCAAAACCTTTCATGGTTAGAAAAACCATGAGGGAGGCCTACGTGCTGCAGTGGGCGTCAAATGACTGATGATGATGATGAATGTGTGGCAAAACAATGAGACAAGAAGAATGGCACTAAAAGAAACGTAAGGTAATAGGGAATTCCATGTAGCAATAAAATGGCCTCGGCAAACCGCAGCTTACACAAATTTCAGCACGGGCACGTGGTAACTCACATAATTTTCTACCGAAACAAACGAAAATAAGGGCTTCTTTTAAGTAAACATAAATATATAACTGTCCATTCCATCGTGACTTCAGCTTGTTAGTAGTCGTGTGTAACAAAGAACTTGTTAACGATTCAATCGCCGCATATAGCCAAATAAGACGAAAGAGAAAACACCACGATGGCGTGTTGGAACTAAACGATTCCTAACTTATCGCTCTAGAGTGCCAGTCAAATACAACGTGGAAATTGAAAACTGCGACTGCAATAAAGTTCGAAATAAGTACATATAGGTAAACCTATCGCTGGGTAAACCGCAACATATATTAACTTGACACGCTTCTATCGCATTTCAAATCGTGTCTGCGAGTCAGGACCGCCCGACGGGCAAGCTCTACCAATGCACACACTACTTACTTAGTCTACAATGTGTAGGCTGTGCTAGCTGTTAACTTAGCAAAGCTAACTTGAGTATAGTTACTACGATCTAGGCGTCAGGACTGCAATCTGTTGGAAGCGATGTCATATTTTGCGGACGCCTTGGATCATGCTACGATTTACAATCGCAATCCGGACGGTAGTGAATAGTTGTATTATAACATCTAGGTACTTACACTCAAATTCACTTGTCACCGATATTTCATCTGTTTTCGCCTCCGACAGATAGTGAAGAGAGCGATGGAGAGGGTGGCCTCGGGAACCTCAACCGGCTCATTGTGCGCCCTCCGGGCCACAGCGGGAAGGCCAAGCGAGGCCAGCTGTGCTTCGATGCGGCCTTCGAGTGCGGGAACCTGGGCCGGGCCGACCACATCACCGAGCTGGAGTATGACCTCTTCATTAGGCCGGACACTTGCCGGCCAAGGTCCAGGTTCTGGTTCAACTTCACAGTTGAGAATGTCAGACAGGATCAGGTAAAATTATTTAGTTAGGTATATATTCTTTTCTCACTATTCGAGTCGATGCCTCTAGGAAAGGTGTTTCACGTGATAAATAAATTGGCAATAATTTATCAAAGTTTTTTTTACTTTAAAATATTGCATTTTTATATTATTTTTGTTGCACTAACCCGTGCTGAGAACAATTTAAAAACCTATTTAGAGGCTAAAAATTCCACCCATGCCGGGACTTGAACCCGCGACCTCTGACTCACCGTGCCAGCGCTCTCCCAACTGAGCTAATGGGTATAATAAATAGGTTTTTAAATATTGCATTTTCGTATGATCAAGTATGCCAAACCGATTTTTTTATAAATAATTTCAGAGGGTGATTTTCAACATAGTCAACCTGGGCAAAGAGAGGACGTTATATTGTGGTGACATGACACCGTTAGTACGCTCCACATCACGGCCGAAGTGGTAAAAACACAATAAATAAGCTTTTACCACTTGTTAACACTGCCACACTTGATCCTCTATCTCTCTCACTTTAGAATAATTATTTAAAGTGACTTCACCTCTTTTTGGGTTAAAATATACCTAAGCTAGTCTGTTCTATTCGGATCACTGAAGCAAACAAAGTCCTAAGCTTACTTTATACTCAGTTAACAGTAGTCAACGCTTAGATAGTTATGAACACACTTTGCATGCATTGTCAAGCAGCGAGGCCCTATCTAATCTGTTTTATCCAGCCTAGACAATTACCAACGCGCGTGAGCTGTCTGTCGCTTGTTCTATGTGACGACACTTTGATTGTTCCCTTAGCCGTAGCGGCGTAGCATCGTAGCCCCTTTCCGAACCGCGTAGCACTATGAGTACATTGTATTGATTTCATAGCACGATTATGTTATATTACACTACTATATTATTAAACTTTCAAGCGTTTATTTACAAGCCGATTGACAAACAAATGGGAGGTAAAGCATGATAGTTTCTTTAGGGTTTCCACTAACGCAGATTTTATTGACACAGTGCCATTTGTAGTTTTTTTTTTTCATTCTCTAGCTGGTTTTTCTAAAGCCGGGTTTTCACGGTCTTAGTACGCTCGGACCGTGTGCGTACAGTTTTAGTTGATTATGACGATGCACTCGGTCTGAGCGCACTGACCGTCGTCATAATCAACTAAAACTGTACGCACACGGTCCGAGCGTACTAAGACCGTGAAAACTCGGCTTAAGATTTGTCCAATACCTAGGTCCCGAAACCGCAGTTTATTTATATTTCTAACTAAACTTTCCCACTCTGACCACTGGGCGACAGCCGCCACAAAAATTATTAGTCCTGAGCATCATCGCGGATAGACTGGACTGAATGTCCGTATATCACTGCCTGAGTGTTTCCATGAGAGGTCGTAGAATGTAAATAAAAAAAAAAACTCACAAATGCACATACACTTACTAACATATCTATAAGAAGCATTGTTACTAATCTTTTGGGTCACAGATGCTTTTACTCAGGATTAAAGTGGGGTCCACGGTCCAGGTCATGAGTAGCATGAGTTGGGGGTCAGCAGAAGCTCAGTTTAACATATTTATTAGGAAATTGTGCAGTAAACACGTAAAAACGCATTTGGCAGCACAGCTGTAATAAAACTACTAATATAAACTTGTTTCCTTTTCATAAAATATTCCTTGACTGAAGTTTGTGGAATTTTTTAAATTCTAAAAATGGGCCGTGAGTGAACAAAGTTTAAGAAACCCAGCTTTAAATGTATTATCCCCTCCAGGCAGCGCATGCCCCGGCGGCTCCTCTTCTACCACCGCTCTGCCGTCCACCGCGGGCGCCGCATCCTGAGCCTGGCCTTCGCCTTCGACCGAGAGGAAGACGTGTACCAGTTCGCGGCAGCAGCGCCGTACAGCTACAGTCGCTTGCAAAAGTATCTGGCTGTTTGGGAGAAGCGCGCGCAGACGTTCGCTTCCAGGGAGGCGATTGCTCAGACTCTGGTAAGTTGTCATTAGACCAAGTAATTAGAGGTTTTTTTTTACCAAAGAACGAGATGTCGATCTCCGTTCTGAAGGTAGGTATAATATATCGACCCTTCGGGGAAGAAATGTAGCAAAAGCCATTTTACTTTGATACCACAGCGAAAAAAAAAGTAATAAAAAGAGCTTTATATCTTTTTTTCTTAAACGCCGTATTAATGCAATGATTACAGATATACTAAAAATGTAACGAGTTTTATAAATATTCAGCTTGAAATTCAAGAAAGTATAGAAGTTAGAAGTTAGCATGACGTTTACTACAAAAAACCTGCACCCAATGGCTTTTACAGCAAAAAATTATTAATTTATTACTAAATTAATAAATTAGTAATTTTAACCAAAATATCTAAGTAAGTATATTTTGTAGATCTATTTAGGTTCTACACAAGGCCCTTCAACAAAAACTAGGTAACGGTCTTATTAATAAAAACACGATGCCATGAAACACTCACCAGTCAGTTTAAATAGTCTGTAATAAAGGTAAAGACGTAAACACTGAGTACTTAAACTGCATCTGAGGTTATCGCGTTATCGCTCCGTTGAATAGTTTTTTTCTTTTTCCAGCATAAAAAAAGAATAGACTTAATAACAATTGGAGACTTCAATATCAAGGAGAGAGAGATAAAAGAAGACCAAGGGCCGTTAAGAGGCAAAACTGCTGAAGTGAAAAAACGGGTCGTGGTCATAATCGCTAGAGTCCACGGCGGCGAACCACCAGCCTCGTACATTTGCCAAGGTAGGTAGGAAGGAAGGAATACGTAACTATTCACACAAATTTAAATTTCTTTGAACATTTTAAATGGAAAAAAACGTTTATTAGACATTACAAGCTACTGTAACGATTCCTCTTTATAGTAGCTGGCTGGCAGAGCCTTTTCGTCTTATTTTGAATACTTTGAAGGGAATCGTTACGTTTTGTTTTAGATGTCAGTCGATCCCCAGCTAGGCTAGGGAATCGATGAAAAAGACTATAATAAAAATATATATTGCCCGTAATCCGCGTATTAATAAAGCAGCGTGTTACACTACGAATAACAAGTAATGTGTGAGTGTGTGTGTCAAAAAGTACAAATAAAATGATTATCTATCTATCTGTCGTAGCCATATCATAGAATTGACCATATCATGATGTGGTTAGCCATATCACGAAATATATCCTTTTCATGAAAAGGCCAAGTCAAACTGGCCGTATCATGAAATGGCTTAGCCAGATCAATGAGCGACCGACGTTTGACGATTTGAATAGCGAAATGCATGACTATTTCATGATGCGGCCAAACGTTAGCGGCCATATCGTAAAATACTTCCATTATCCACCGTTAGAGGCGCTGATGTTAGTTTGTTGTGTATTCCTACCACGGAACAGAAAAAAACAGTTGTTTTTATTGTTCTGTGATTCCTACCATGGAGGCGACAGAAAATATGGGTTGGTATTTGAAATGTCCCCGAATTTGGAAAAACAAAAAATATGCCTTTGTTCAGGGAGCTTTACTGAAACGGAATTTATAAATTTTAATCTGCGAAAATGTGTAATAAAATAATTTTTATTTCTTTAGCAGAACAATACTCGAAAAAATTCAAAAATTCAACGTTTTTACTCAACGCGACACAAAGCAGGTATCTACTTACGTCATTTACATTTTGGCTTTTTTTAGAAGCTACATAGCTGAAGTTTTACTAAGAATTAAATTAAAATTTTGGGTTGGTTGTTAGGTCAGTACACATAAGCAAAAATAGGTTCGGGTGTTAGTTCTTTTTTTATATAAAAGCGAAAAAAAATATTTCACTAAAAAACTTAGTTTTGAGTCAAACTTAAATAAGGTTGGTGCATGGAAAAGTCATAGGTACCCTACATTATGATATGGCAAAACGTAGATTGCCATATCGTCAAACGTTGATGCTTAAACGATACGGCCAGTTTGACTTGGCCTTTTCATGAAAAGGATACATTTCGTGATATGGCTAACCACATCATGATATGGCACAATCTACGATATGGCTACGACATATCTATCTATCTATCTAATTAGTTTGTATGTAACTACTTATAAAAAAAAAGTCAATTTAATGGATCTTAAGAGCTGGATTCCATTTTACAGGATTCCTGGACTTTATGATTAGCCCATCAGAGAAGGCGCAAGCATTACGAGACGGTATTGTCCTACAGGTAATACCATTTATTTGACTCTGTGAAGACAAGGGCCGCGTTTCATAAAAATACAATTTATACTTTATTATTACAATTCCATGTACATTACGTAGCCGTGTCTTCCTACTTGTTAATCTGTTGGTTAATGACATTGCAATACACATAGAATTGTCATATTAAACCATCAATTGTAATTCTGTAAAATACTGCCCTGCCTATGTTGGTACTCTAATTTGGGTTTTCCAACAGATAATACCCATGCTAAACCCTGACGGAGTGTTCCTGGGGAACCAGCGCTCAGACGTATTGGGTTCTGATATGAACCGGTGTTGGGACCGTGCTAGTAGCTTCGCGCATCCTGCCCTTATCGCCGTCAATGATATGTTGAAAAAACTCTACGCTGAAAAGGTGGGCACGATCAGATGTTGACTGCTAAGTACGCTTTATAAGTCTTTTGGCAGTGGTCCCCAGCGCCACAAGAACGTTTAACATTTTTGCAGCACTATACTCGAACGCTTGGGTCCATGGTGTAGTGAGATACTCGAATCCATCTACTGATAAATATTGCCACTTTTTGCTAGGTAGGCACCATCGTTTTCATCAGAGAAGGTATTCAACAAAATAAATTTATAACATTTGCTACATAACACTGTTTATAATTTCTTTGTATTCCTCAGACTCTGCAACTGGATTTCATTATCGACCTTCACGCGGATATCAGCCAGGAGGGGGTCATTGTGAGAGGCAACTCTTATGATGACGTCTATCGGTAAACGAAGGAGAGATCTTAGTTATTGCATGATTTTAGTCTGGAGCTCAATACACGGCCACTAGCCGCGCCTTGCTTTTGCTGTACGCCGAGACGACCCAACTCATACGGCTTATATCGAGCTCTCTACGAGAATCATGCTGCGCTATTTTTATATTATTCAGATCATTGTGCCTCACAAAGACGCGGTGTTATCGAACTCTATCCCATTTATCATCTTATTCTAACCTAACCCTGCGTAGATTTGAGCGCCACGCAGTGCTCCCGAAGTTCCTAGCCGGCCGTGTAGAAGCCTGGAGAGCTGAAGGCTGTTTCTACAACACGGACGCCTGCACTTTGGGCAGTGCGCGCCGCACACTCCCTGTTGGCAGCGTTGACGCCTACAGCCTACTGGCGTCGCTGGGTGGAAGAAGGCTGCATGCGAGGGGACCTTACATACATTATACTGAGGATGCATGTATCCTTTTACTTGGCTTTATTAGATAGAGAACACTATTGCAGAACCAGGTGAAAGAATTACAAATAGTTTCTTATATCTAAGTAGTAGTACTATTAGACACCTACACAAATGTCTCGTAAGAAACCTAACGAATGTTGGTAGGTGCTTACTGTTAAGTAACCTGTTAAGGTTCTTGTGGTCCCAAAATTATTTTGTCCTGCGAGGGATAACTATTCTCTTGGTTCCATTGTTCTCTATCAATGGAACTACGAGGACAAGCTATTTCTCGTAGTGCTTCACATTAATGAAAATGTTCCCTGCTGTATACGAGGGGTATCTTTTCTTGGTAGTAATTTCAACGACTGTCCTGTCCTGAAACCCTAGTATGGCAAGCGTAGCGTACAAGAATCCGGTAACTACTGCAAGTGCAGACAAAATGCCAGCCATGTTAGGCTGGGTCATGCTGGGTGATGCCCACATGGAAATTTTAAATAAGCAAGCCTTTCTAAGTAGGGTGCACTCTACCACACCATGACTTTCCTTAGACCAAGACTCAGATTTTAAAATAGGAAGATCTCTCGCAAAGTCGCTTTGCGACTATTACCGGCACATCGGCGTGATCCCGCCCCGTGAGGGTATCGTCAGGAAGAAGAAAGACCCACGGGGAAGACGTCGCAGGAGAAGGCCAGCCCCAGAACGTGAAAGGTACCATCTTACTTTCAGCTTTGCTTATCAGAATTGATAAACTTTGGTTTGTTGTAGACGATTCGTTATGTAAAGGTAGATTGTCAACTTGAAATTTCATCGGCACTTCTGATCAAATACATCTCAAAACAATTCTCAAATGTTCAAGCTGTAACAAAGGTCTAAAAAAGGCCTGTGATACAACTTAAAGCAATTCCCAAATATACAAGGTCTTTCAAAGGTACTCGTAGGTACCTACTGATATTTTAGTTAACCTTGTGTGGTATAATCGATCCACCTGTATAGAAGCTCGAGATCAAACTGATACGTACGGCAAAGGTACTATTTCCTACAAAAGCTTTTTGAACACAACCTTTTCTAAACACTAGGTCGCCAAGTACATCCCGCGAGCGGCGGCCGCTGCGAACGCGCGTTGTGTCTCCCCCGCTGCCCCCCGCCTCTCCGCCCCCACTCCGGGCGCCCCCGCCCTTCAAGCATCTGCATCACCAGGCACGGCCCAAGACTATGCCCGACTTGCATCCGATACTGCCTTTGATTACTGGTAAGCAGGCAAGGCATCGTGATCAAACTAGTAAAGTTCCATTTTTTCATGTTTCAAAGTTTCCTCAAATGGATATCAAAGGAACGTGTATCCGTAAGTAAGGTTCTAATGGTTTACGAATATAAGAGATTACGATCATTCTTAGCACCATACTCGGTGAATCAAAAAGAAAATAACCAGTTTGTGTTACAGCTTATGCTGGTGCTCTGAAGATAAGTGATAGAAACAAATTTTTAACCGACTTCAAAATAAGGAGGTTGTTAATTCGTTCAGCTATAATTCAAGTTCTCCAATTTCAATGTTTTTTAAGTGGTACTTCAGGGAAGCCCCATATAAATTTGGCCAAATCATGTTGATAAGATCCATGAGAAAATCATAGAACTATTATTTTTAGTGAGTGTTGTTCTTGAAGTCGTTTTTTTTTTTAATTAAAAAAGTTACAAACTAGCTGGTTTCATACAGCTACAATTAGTAATAAACTTACAATTCTCAAACATTTTCACCCAACCGACCAGTCTTGATAATAATATGTTTATTGTTGAGCTGGACGTTATTCTTTTTACAGGTACAGCGGTAAGGACCCCACGGCTAGCAGTTCTGAACTTGAGTGCCTACATCCGCTCGCCTGGAGGCGGAGGGCGCGCGAGGCCTCGCCTGGCGAAGCCCCCGCGCCCCTCGCACCCGAGACTCACTAGCGACGAATACGATACCCACGAGAGCGACTCGTAGGAAGACTTTTAATTAATTATTATTGTGCCTTCGTCAATGATAAGATTGTATTATTGTGCCTTACGTCTTCTACGCTTTTTTATCACGTTTCTAATGTTAGCTGTTTTAATCGAAATAAAGTATTGTAAAATAAGAAAACCATGTCTTTTTACTGAAATGTATAATGTCCAAGCTTTCGTATTTACAATCTTCAACATCTAACTAATGGTTCAGTCATTACTTTGTAGAAAAAATCTTACGAACACTACTTAATCTACTATTAATTTCATCACTACAAATCATATTAGCAAAAAAGGAAAACAAGACTGAGTATCGTTTGAGATTTTTTTTTCTCTGAACATGTTTTATTACTTAATTTGGTTTCAGCATGAACGAATCAATCGACTTGACCTACACAATACTAAGGTATCGAACATTCGCTAAGTGCAGCGCTGACGAGGGGCCAGCGTCGCCGGCAAACACTGAGGGTAAACACCGCGGCCGCACAATAAATATCTTTGGCATGAACCGAACATAGCTCAACAGATCACACGCGATATCACCGTTACAACCGATCAGTTATTGCTTGCCAAATGATGGGTGGAGTCCATTCTCGGTTGGGGCCGTGCGGCGTCACTCCCAGTCGTCGTCGTCATCGGAGACGGTGACGAGTCGCATCTGGTCGACGGCGGGCGGCGGCGCAGGCGCGGCGGGCGCGGGCCTGCCGCGGTCGGCGCGCCGCGCCCGCAGCGCCTCCTCGTCGGCGGGCGTGCGTGGCTTGCGGAACTCGTAGACCAGCGGGAAGATGCGCTCCACGGCCGACTGCACGTCGTTCACGCTGCGGGCTGCGGACGGACACGTCGGACTACTTTATAACGCTGTTCATTCAAGAAAGGGACTGGACAACTACTTGCATCTCCTTCATATGATATTGGCTTCTATATTGTGTGTGCGAGAGGCAAATAGTTATTCAGTCTCTTTCTTCAATTAACCGTGCTGTACACGTCATAAGTCCCTCGCTAGGCCACGGGGTTTTTGTCTCACAGCTCCTGAAATATAATCGTGGGAATTTTTTCTATATTTTTACATTTTTTTACAAATTGAATCTGTTGTTTACCGACATTTGAAGTCTCTGCAACGCTTAGTTTAAAAGATCTCCGTGGCCGCGCAGTTCTGTGCGTTTCGATGGCGCGGCCACGTTCAAACCCTTATATCTTTTAAACCATTGCTTTGACAAATTCACAGTTTTGGGAATCGACTTTAACATTGTTTTACAAAAACTTGGCATATAACTTTTTATGAAAATGCGCCGTGGCCGAGCAGTCGAAACGCACACGTCGATTTCAGCTTGCTAAGTTCAAAAGAATCAGTAATTTGAATGATTCTTTGCACTCAACCAAGTAAACTTGCCAGCCACACAATAGGCCCTATAATGTAAACAATAATGCCTTGATACTGTTGGAAGAAAGGTATACTGACCGGTAATTGTGACACCACCAGTGGAAAATATTTTTAATGTAGCTTTAGGATTATATAACTTGTATGTGACTCCTGGATGTAGCTCAGGTTCATAGCTGAAAGTGTAGAAAATTTTTAATTAGCTTTAAATAATTATTAAGTTGAGTTTAGTTTATGCTACCATTAAGAGCATGATCTATCTCTACACTGGATTTAGTTCAAATCCATTTATGAGATAAGTATGACTGGGAGAGCAATAAGGAGAATTCCCAAAAGTAGATTAGAGTAACGACATTGTTAAGTTTCCTAACTTTCATTAAAAGAAAAACACGTACTATGCAAAATTTTATGAGTTATTTAGTCACTAATGAAATATTTAGTGTTTTTCATACGAAAAATTACATCGGTCAAATGGCCGCCCCTGGACATTCTACAGGAGTCGATTCGTTGGACGTGTTATTGATTTTCGCAAGTTTCAGGTGTTATTTCAGTTAAAACTCGTTGGATGCTAGTTTTTAGAAAGAAAGAAGACATTTATTTAAATTGTCACAGAAACCCAAAGTAAACACGAGGTTAGGTGCTCCAACTTAAGATCTTAAGAAAACGCCATAGAAAACGATCTAATGGAATTAAATCGCATGATGAAATCGCAGTTAATGTCACCATGACGAGAAATAATGCGACCTCTGAACTAGTCACGCAAAACATCCAACGTTCCTCTTGATGTGTGGCATGTTGCCCCGTTTTGCTGGATATCTATTACATGCACATCCTCAATTTAGTGCCAAAAATAATCGGTTATCATGCTCCTATATCGCTCACCGTTCACTGTTTCTGTCTGACGTTCATTGTTTTTAAAAAAAGTAAGGCCCTATCACACCACCTAACCACAACGTGCACCACAGTAACTTTTTGGGTACCTATGCATTTGTGTTTCGTGTATCACGTGAGGATTATCCTCCCCCCCCCCCCAATCCGGCAGTTAGATTTTCGAATACGCGCCATTATCGACCAGTTTTTTTACAGTGTTGCCAATATATGAAACTCAATTTGGATCACCCTTTATTTATACTATATAGAAAAAAAACATAAAATAATGGGGGTTTTAAAGATGGTTCCTGGTGGTATCAAATATAAAAAACCGGCCAAGTGCGTGTCGGGCCACGCGCAGTGTAGGGTTCCGTAGAAAAAGGGAAACTAACAACTTCAAGAAAGTAATTTTCAATGGATTTGGCACGAAATTTTTCTTTTATAAATTGGTCGCCTATCACTCAATAACTTGTAAAGCCTACTTAGCCGTGGTAGTGTTCCTTTTAAGTTCATTGTATGTGCTACTGCCCTGAATTTTTTCACGTTTCTATAATCTACAGTTTAGCCGGGAGATGGTGGCGGGGGGGGTGACGCCCTACTCCCGGCAGAAATTTGCGCTTTAATATTTCGCAAACGGAACCCTAAATAAAAAAATAGCCTTGCTACACCTACAATACTTTTAAACGACCAATCAAACGATACTCCGCACTATAGATTAGGCGAGAAAAAAAATACATCCCTAATTTCCTGTACTCTATTCTTGTGTGTGCAATAAAGTATAATAATAATAATTTAGGTGCAGGAGTGGTACCGTAAAAAAATGTCTTTTCGAGATTTTCTTCTACCGTCCGGCGTAATAAATATGTAATCTATGCGAAGTTTCAGCTCTCTAATAACTACTTACTGTCTCTGTGGCAAGCCGCGGACAGACAGACGGACATACAGACTGATGGTCAGACATGGCAAAATAATAAGGGTTCCTTGTTGACTACGGAACCCTAACAACTTACTTGATTTAGTTTTTCCATAATGTATTTTTATGTAGCCTATAAACGTCCCACTGCAGGGCACAACAGGCCTTCTCTCAGAGAGATTAATTATCACGCGTGCCCACCGCGGATTAGCAAGCGCTGAGGTATATGAACACCTCAGACACTCAGGTATCCTCACGATATTTTCTTTCAGTCAGTAAGTGGTATCATTACTATAACTTCACTAATAATTTCTGCTCTACCACCGCGCTCCATAATATACAGAACGTTTTTTAATGCCGTTGTAGTACATAAAAAAATATCATTTTACGAGATAAATACTCATCATCATCATCATAAATACTCAAATATTGATAAAAGCGACAGAAAATTCTCATAGCTCTCATTCGAGAGGCCAGGGTAGATCGTAAGTGATAGTCCTCATAAACATTGCTCTACGACTGATGCTTTTTTTTTTTTAGTAGGTAACTCGACAAGTTTTGACACAAGAAAAAACTATACCAGATATTAACAATATTTATATCACATTTTTTCGAAATACTCTCCTTCAATAAAACACTTTTGCCAGCCTTGATCCAATAGGTCCGAAATTGCGAAATTTTCAACATTGGACTCCTCAAGAAACGCCTTTGTCGTGATGCAGCATGAGTCCCCGAAGCCCTGTCTTTGGTCTCTTCTCTCGCAGAGCTTTGAAAACTTTCGGCAATGCTACTGATGTATTGGTATACATTCAGAGTTAAGAGATCTATGATTTTCTTAACATTATTGTCAACACATGCCCGCTGCGGTAACAAAAAACTAGACACCATTTTTTACCAACGTTACGAGGTATTTGCAGTTTTGTCGGCAACTTTCCTTCTGAAGACCCATACTGACGATTGTCTCTTATTTTCCGGATCATATTCGTCGCCTGTGATGATTTCCGAAACACATCTTGACGTTCCGTTTTAAAATCGTAGACGCAATCCGCGGCACCAATCCACACGGGCCTGTTTTTCAGTGTCTGAGAGCAAACACGGGATCCAACGACAACAAAGTGAGGAAGCTCACTCCAAGATGCTGATTCAAAATAATGTTAACGCTCCCCGAACTAACGTCAAGAATCTACTCGATGTCCGAGTAAGTAATTCGTGGGCCTTCTCGCACCATCATTTCAGTAGCCCACACATTTTCTGCAGTTACTGCCGTTTGTGGGCGACCACTTCCATGGTTATCTTCGACATTTGATTTACCCCTTTTAAATTCACTGAACCATCTAAAACACTGTTGCTCGAGATAGGGCAGACTCCCTTAGGTATACATGTGCAAAAAAAAATGTAAAAGAGCGAGCCGCTTACAAATTGCTGTTGCAATTTGGCGAGTTGCAATTTGGCGACAATTAAAAATAAGAATAGTGCACGTAAACTGATTAAATAAATAAATAAATTAAAATAAAAAATAACGCTGACTGTAATCGTTGAAGGCTAAGTTTTTCAGTTAAACCAAATTTAAAATCATAAAATATCATAGCATACAAATGTTCGCGGTGAAGCTCCATCGTTGCGAAGAAAAACGCGTGAACCGCGTCGTAGTAAAATGACTGGAACATCTTTATTTTTAAGCCGGCAAACTGTCTACTTGTGTTCTATTTAGAAATACATTTGCTTTTTGAAAATATACCTAGGTATAATACAGATGCCTTCCATTTTTTTATTATGAGCATCTCAAACCTTATCGAGTGACCTACGTACTGCTGACAGTTACACATAATGTAAGTAGCCTACCTATATATTAGTCCCACTGCAGGGCACATCCCTTCTTTCAGAGAGAATGGGCTTAATCAAAATATTAGCATACAGATTAGCAATTTCAAGCACTGTGTGAAAAAATCAGACACTCATGTTTCCCCACAATGTCTCCCTTCGCCGTTAGCAAGGAATTAATATAGTTAATAAATGCCTATTTTAATTATATGATGTGATCAATAAATTTCTTACCTTTAAACAGTTTCATAATGTTCAGTTTTTCTTATCTTAAAACTCTGCAATCAAATCTGTCAGCCTAATGAATTTGTTATTTATTGGGCAGGTAATGAGCACTCATAATGATCTTGGACATGTTGGACCTGCTACGCTAATCATGTATTAGTGTCTCATTGTGTTTACGAGATTTACTCACTTAAATAGAAGAAGATATGGAATGGTTGATTGAACATGGAACAGTTAATTTGATGTTGACTGTGCTATCCAATAAAAAATTATAGAAATTAAGTCCCACTACTAGAAACTACAAAAAGTAATTAGAATATAACATGATACCTAGCTACCATTGTATCATGATTCAATACCTAATATGCTGAATGCTAACTTGGCAGAAAGCCAAACAAAACATATAGTTTACAATCTGCAGTAAGGTCTGGTTCACCAAGAATTTAACTGTTTTGAGATGCAGAGGATATTTTGGCACAAAAAATTAAAACTGTCAACAAGAAAAAAATATGTAGTGTGTGTGAGAATTTTAGAGTGAAACTGGTTTTGGCATCAGTAATTCTGATTTGTTGCATATCTAACCATATTTGATGAGACCAGACCCTCCTCTGTCCACATTATGTTAGTTACTATACACAACAAAGTAGGTAGTCATATATGTCTGTCTAAAATTAAATACTCTAATGTGATGAATGACATGATGTTATTCTGTTACCATCAAAAGTCGAACAACCAGTCGAGCAACTGATTATACACTTTCGCTTAATATCCTTGGATGAGAAAGAGCTAACGTGAAATGTTGCTAGTCTTGTCTCACATTTGGCACAAGAATGATATGTACTGTTGGAATGACAAATGGAATGCAAACAAACAAGGTAGGTACTTGGAATCAAAAGAATATAAAGAAAAATTACTTACTCTGCCTCTTTGTATTTCTTAGAGAAAGATATGATCCTTATTCCGAATGGCATCCGACATGTTCCTAAGACATTGACTACTCGGAAGTTCTGGAAGCGCACGTCGAAGCCGAGCTTCTGGAGCGCGCGCGCGTACCGGCGCGCCGCCACCTTGGACTGGTCCTCGCTGGTGGCACCCGTGCAGGTGACGCGGCCCGACGACCAGATCGACGCCGTGGTATAGGGCCGCCGCAGCTTCATCGTCACCATGCCGTTTTCGCGGCGAAACTCCACATTCACACCGTTCAACGCGATCTGTCTCAGGTTCAGGTGGCACTTAACACTAAAACTGCACACAACATTGTTTATCATGATGTCTATTTCGGGCTCGTCTTCCTCCTCGTCGGGTGGCGCCGCGGCGACGGGCGCCTCGCTTTCGTCGGTCGCGGGCGCCAGCTGCGTCTTCTGCGCCTCGCAGTATTCGTGGTCGGGCACCATGTGGGAGCCCATCGTGTGCGCCAGGCCATGGCTCGCCACCACCCCGTGTGCGCCTTTACTTAGCTCCTTGATGCCATTCTCTTGGATCAGAGTAGCCATGGCCACAGGGGCGAGCTGGAATGCAACAAAACATGTGTAAGATTCATTTATTTTGTGAGTCTCCGACGAAAAATGGCGACCCTCAATCCACTTGGTCTTTTGCTCAGGATATATTGTGAGCAATGTAAAGTTTATTACTTCACATAAATGTATCAGATAGAATCAAAAACACTGCATTATTTTCAGATAAGTGCAATTTTTTTTAACAAGAACCTATACAAATGGTACCGATAATATTAAAAACCTATTTAGAAGCTAAAAATTCCACTAATGCCGGGACTTGAACCCGCGACCTCTGGCTAAACATGCCAGCGCTCTCCCAACTGAGCTAATCGGCAAGTGCAGGCATCAGCAAAATTTCGAACCTCTTTCCAATCTTCTCTGTATTACGTACATTCTAATGTCCTTAGCATGGATTAGTGCAACAAAGAATATAACCGATAATATTGTCTGAAACAACATTTTATATTGCATTCTTTCTAATAAAAACCGGCCAAGTGCGTGTCGGGCCACACGCAATGTAGGGTTCTGTAGAAAGAGGGTTTTTTTTATCTGCTTTACAGAACTAACAATTGTTCATCGAAGTAATTTTCAATGGATTTTGTACGCAGTTTTTCTTTTATAAGTTGGTCGCCTATTACTCGTTAACTAGTAAAGCCTACCGTGATAGTTTTCCTTTTAAGTTCATTATATGTGCTACCGACCTTATTTTTTTTCACGTTTCTACAATCAACTACTTAGCCCTGGGGGGCACCCTACTCTAACAAAAATTTGCGATTTAAAGCTTGATATTTCGCAAATGGAACCCTAAATCGGAACATGGTCTTCCTACACCCACAATATTTTTCAACGACCAATCCAACAGATAGCCCACACTAAGGTGCAGGCGAGAAAAAAAAATTACATTCCTAATTTAGGTGTAGGGGAAGTACCGTAAAAAAAATTTTTTCTACCACTTTTGTAGGCGTAATAAATATGTATATCTCTAGAACTTATCGTCTTTGTGCTGGCGTGGACAGACAGACAGAAGACGGACAGACATGGCGACACTATAAGGGTTCCTTGTTGATTACAGAAACTTAAAAAAACTTGCTTGGTAAGAAAAATTTTGCAAAACACACAACAGTCCCCACTGCGATACATACCCGGAACTGTAGGTATACTGAAGATAATTGCAAGTTGCATGCTATAAACACATACTAACAATGTATGCCTCAGAAGGCAGAGCAATTGGTTTCAAATTGACAAGAATAAGATATAATACTTAGTACCTATATGCAGTCCAACTATCACTGAAATATAATACATCATTATTATATAATATAGCCCATGCCAAAAAGCAGGAAACTTGCTACAGATACAATGTATAGTGTACAACAAACTCACAAGCTAGGCAGGATATGATTCACTTTTAAATTATACATTTGATTACTGATGGAGAGTGAAGTTTAACTACAACTGTTTTATCGACTGCAAGCAAACAACCATAAAAAGGACTTTTATTGAAAAATGCTGATTGCACAACAATGGCCAATGCCAAACATACACGTGAAACAATGAAAAAATCAACTATTATACCGGTCTCGTATGCTACAGTAGCTGAGCACCCCATAACTGCACACACAATGTAAACTGTATAACTTAATTGTTACTGTTTCAAAACCATGATAATAGGGGAATAAAAGGTTTGTATAACCACACAAAAATCATGAATGAAATAAACCTTTACATATCATCTCATCTACTTTGTGGTGATCATTCATAAGTAGTATAGCATTGCAAGGTGTTACCTAACAGACCGACAAAATGTAGTCTTTGCATTTCTAGAACAAATCCTTTGATATTCTACAAGTAGTACTAGTAGAATCTATATAAGATATGAACCAAATCATGTCGATGTCGATGTAGATGTCAAAAATAAGAGAAAATATTAGATTGATAAGGTTGAAGTATTGATAAGATACCTACCACAAAGATAATCTCAATAGGTACTTGCAAAACCAACAGCAGTGAACACAAAGAAATTGGCATGTACTCAATCAAACACTTGGGTGACTTGGTTACTTTTTAAATGATATAGGTAATTGTTCACCATAGATCACTAAGCAGGGTCATAATTTGAGAAAACTCAATAAAGTGGCAACAATTCAGGCCACATCCCACGGCGCGGGTCAGGAGGGGGCCGCGGCGCGAGAGAGGCGCGGACCGCAGATGACACTAGGCACAGCTGACTGCGGCTGCCGCCCCGCCCCGCGCACCTCCCATCCGCCCCCCGCGCACGCCCGTCGCGCACCCTGCGCCCAGGGTCGCAGTCGGTCGCACTTGCACATGCAGCTTCGCACACCGACATGTTGCCGCACACATAAGCCCTGCTTCCAGGGAATTACTACCTGAACAAAAACGCGATACCGAATTCGCTCTGACAGCTTTATAGCTAGTTGTTCGTGTTTTTTTTTTGTTCAGATCTCGCTGTAGACGATTTTCTCTGTTTACTTACATTGGCCGAATATAACCGAAATAAGTCGAAGGTAGCAGTTATTGACCTCATAACGACCTGGACCACACGTGATTAGGCACAAAGGAATTCATTTTTATGGCTCTTCTTTAGCCACTCTAACATAGTTAGAAAAGTCACGTTATAATTTCGACGAAATAAAGATTAGTATGGCATGCAAATAAGGATCAAAATACTGAAAAATTTACTGCAAAAATAACACGGGAACGATCTTGATCTAAATGGGGCACACTCCCGTCCATAAGTGCTGATCTAACCGTAACCCAACAAAGAGAAAAGAATGTGTTAATCATCCTACATTATTGAATAAAACTATTATAACTACAATTTACCTGAAAGAACGTGTTATATTTTTGTCACAATTATTTTTACACCAGCAACGAAGTTACAGATCTCATTGCAAATTTATGGGTACTATGGGTTTTTTTGGCCAGCAGCCCCTATTCACTGTTATTGTTTTATATCACTTCTTATTACATAAACTAATTAGAATAAATCAACGAAATATTACAATTCGTTACTAAATGCAAAAATTAAAATTTTATGCACATTCCGTATCACACCGCCATGTTCCATGAACGAACGAATGAATGAATTATATGGAATGAAAAGAATAAACTGAACGGTTCTGCTCATCTATCGTATCTATGAGTAGTGTTGCCAACTGTTCAAACACGTTTTCTGATATCCTATAGTATTTTATTTACCCCACCGACCTTTACGTCCATGGTACCTAGTACTTTTTACGTCAGTGACGAACCCCCAGGTCCCCAGTGCCTCGAATAGGCCGTTAGCCTTATTTTTACGAGATATTAACTGTAGTTTAAACAAACAGCTCATGTTGACTTCCATTTACCCATAGTCCCAGAATGTTCAGAAAAATCAGGCTTCACAGTAAAACGTCAGATTAATATAGGACTCGTTCTATAAATTGCAAAGTTGACTTATTGCGGGCCTGCGCTAGTGGATTGAACCGGCTCTAAAACAGACACGTTCGGTGTAGGATTAGCCGACATGATTTTACTTTTATTACGGGTGATCATCTAACTAATGTGTTATGTAAATAAATAAAATAACGAATCAAATATGAAAAAATAATGGCGAATTTGACACGATGACACAAGTGAAAATTTTAAATTTTAAGTGCACTGGAAAAGTGGGGAGAAGGACCAAATGAAAACGACGGAACCTAATGGACTGTATGAATGATCGATAGTAAAATGTAGAAATCCCCGTAATATGATTTTAATTAACTAAAAACATGGGCCGCAAGCCAAAACTACGTGACAGCTCAATCTTTCTTTTTAAAAAAACCTAGGAAACCGCAAGGAGTTCGCGACAACGTTTATTTAATCTGTGTTTACGACTTTTCTTTGTAAAATCTCCACCACAGACTATTTTAATCGGCGTTTTACGGAATCGTGTTTTTTATAAATAAGACCGTTATTAGTGTTGAGAAAGTCCTTCTCAAGGGAATATGTAATTCCCCATTTTACGTAATATTTATTAATCTATGGTAACATTGTTACTGACCAATAAATCGAACGACTTTGAATATCATTCGATTTGAGTGAAGTCAGTAGCGAGTACAAAACCAGCAAAAAATGGCAGCTTATATTTTTTTATTATCAATTGTCTTTGATAACAATCTGGAGAGCCTATAAAAGCACAATATAATTTTAAGAATTTTATTTTAGTGTGGAGAAATTTCATCGACAGAAGATCTAGATCATTATAAGAAAACAATATCCTGAGTGGAATGCACAAATTGCAAGGAAAAAAATAGGTTGAAAGTTTTGGTGACTGATAATAGTCATGCTGATACTCAAACTTGTTGATGTCGCCATTTGCGAACTTCGTGGAACATGCAGCTGACTTCATAGTATTGTTTGATCATCATCGTTCGTTCGTCAATCAAGCGGCCGAATATTTCGTAATTTACATTTATTTCTATATGTTGTGCCAATAGTAATTAATATTTCACTGCTAATAAGCATCTCCTTGTAACCGCAAAGTCTAAAAAGCAATGCTATAAACGGTCCTGTTAGCAATCGTGCATATGCTTTGTTGTGAGAACCACCTTTATGTTCTGTCACAGTGAGCATTGCAACTCAATTTTTGTAAGTTTTTCGATAATGAAACATCGGTTGATGGTCCATCGCGAAGTGATTTAGTGAAGGTGCAGCCTTTTGTAAGTTTGCGCAGTGTCGTTATGAGAGTGTGGCTTTCTCGGATCTGTGTGGCGGAGTAATGATAATGTGCGGTGGTGTGTAGCTGGTGCAAGTAGGGTGTTAGCATGGAGGGCGTGATGGACGAAGAGCGCGCGAGGCGGCTGCGCGCGCTTGAGGAGCGGTTGTGCGACCCGCGCTGCGCCGGCAACGTGGACTGTC
Source organism: Yponomeuta malinellus (assembly GCA_947308005.1). Taxonomy (NCBI): domain Eukaryota; kingdom Metazoa; phylum Arthropoda; class Insecta; order Lepidoptera; family Yponomeutidae; genus Yponomeuta; species Yponomeuta malinellus. The sequence goes on along the minus strand of OX370998.1, from coordinate 6,216,755 downwards.
TGCTCGACACGGTCACGGCGCTCGTCTCCGACTGCGACCACCCGGCCATCCGCCGCATGAAAAACGTCGAAGCCTACACGGGCAGATGTAAGCATTCACCCAATATCATGTTCCATTATTTGTGTTACTGATAACATATTCTCTTGAAGTATCTATGTATTGCTTTGTTGGGCAATAGTGATCTTTACTGTTCCACCGCAGCTATCAGATTCTGGGGATGTATACTCTGATTTGTATATATATTTACACAGCATAGTACCTAAAGGATCATAACAACTTTGCTGCTCACCATTTAGCATTTAAATTGGTTTTGTATGCCACATTACAATCAATTACTTTACATTGTGCAGTGTGGCAATATGCTGTTGGCTTGATATTGAACTAGTTTTTATGGAGCCATGATTTTATTCTAGCTTTAGCAATTTTGTCTATAAATTGACTTTAATTATCTTTGTTATAGATGAAGCTTTTGCTTCTGAGATAGTTGATCTGCGCATGAAGGCTGCTGACTTTGACTTGATAAAGGTGATCGGCCGTGGAGCGTTTGGTGAAGTACAGCTAGTCAGACATAAAGGCACACGTCAAGTGTATGCAATGAAACTCCTTAGTAAAGTTGAAATGATTAAAAGATCTGATTCCACATTCTTCTGGGAGGAGAGACACATCATGGCACATGCCAACTCTGAATGGATACTCAAGCTACACTTTGCATTTCAAGACCATAAGTATCTGTACATGGTGATGGACTACATGCCTGGCGGAGACCTCGTCAGCCTCATGTCCAATTATGACATACCTGAGAAATGGGCTAAGTTTTATACCATGGAGATAGTCCTGGCCCTCGATGTGATCCATGGCATGGGGTTTGTGCATCGGGATGTGAAGCCAGACAACATGCTGATTGACAAGTATGGTCACTTGAAACTGGCTGACTTTGGTACTTGCATGAGGATGGGGAAAGATGGCCTAGTTAGAGCTAGCAATGCTGTGGGCACTCCAGACTATATCTCACCTGAAGTGCTGCAATCACAGAATGGCGAAGGTGTCTATGGGAGAGAATGTGACTGGTGGGCTGTAGGAATATTTTTATACGAAATGCTTATAAGAGACCCACCATTTTATGCCGATAGTCTAGTAGGAACTTATGGTAAAATTATGGATCATAGAAACTCATTACAATTCCCAGATGACATAGAAATATCGAAGGATGCAAAGTCTTTGATCAGAGGTCTGCTGACGGACCGTACCAAGAGATTAGGTACAAACAGTGTAGATGAGATCAAACAGCATCCATTCTTCATCAATGATCAGTGGAGCTTTGAGAATCTTCGCGACTCTGTGCCGCCTGTGGTGCCTGAGCTGACCAGTGACGACGACACAAGTAACTTTGATGATATTGATAAGTCAGACGCTCTAGACGAATCCTTCCCAGTGCCTAAAGCTTTTGTCGGCAACCACTTGCCTTTCGTCGGATTCACGTACAATGGTGACTACCAGCTCTGCTCGAACAGGATGAAACCGAATGACGTCGTTGATACGATTTCTTCAAACCACATAAACAATGTTGGATCTGAAGCGATTCTGCAGCTGGAGAAACTACTTGAACGCGAAAGGGATAGTCGACGAAAGTTCGAGGATAGACATGTAGCCGTCTGCGCTCAATTGGAAGAACTGGCTCAACGAGACACCAGAAACAAACAGATTATCGTTGACACTGACAAAGAACTTGCCCTTCTACGTCACGACTTAAAGGAGATTCAAAGGAAGGCTGAAATCGAGGCCGAACTGAAGCGAAAGGCTGAAGCCAACTACGTTGAGGCCAAGCGCCGCCTCGATGACGAGCAGAACAAGAGAGCTAAAGAGATGAGCAACTTACAAGTGTACAATGAGAAGATCAACGCTCTCGAGAAGCAGCTACTGGAAGTCCGCGAGAAGTGCAAACATGAGGCGGAAGCCGCTGCCAAGTCGAGGAAGCAAGCGGCCGAGTTAAGCGCAGCTCAAGCAGCAGCCGCGGCAGCCAGTGACGGGACAGTGTCAAGTCTCCGAGTTCAGAGGGACGCCTTGGAGCGGGAGCGCGCACAGCTTTCGGAGGAACTAGCCGCAGTGAAGATGTCCAAGCAACGTAGCGAGGCGGCATTGGCGGAAGCGAACAGTCGGCTGGGCGCGATGCACGCGGAGCTGGAACGGTCCGCCGCGCGGCTAGCGCAGGCCGTGGCCGATAACCAGGCGGCCTCCGAGCGGTTGTCGGCGCAGGAGAAGGAATGCGCCTCGCTGGCGCACGAGCTCCGCGCCGCGCAACATCTGTACCAGCAAGAGGTGCGAGCCCATCATGACACTCAGCGCAGCCAATTGCTCTCCAAAGAGGAAGCCAACCTCGAGCTAGTCAAAGGTGAGTGTAGCGCCCAACCACCCCCTTGATGTATGTCTGTATCTAGTCCGCTATCCATATTGCTCTCATATTCCAAGCTAAGCTTGATATTACTCCGTTCTAATGAGATGTCCATTTCACCTTTTGCATGCCACAGGAGCATTGGAAAAAATATTGAAAGGTATTGTTGATTAGCTAACTCTGAATAAATAGTTATATATCTTGCATGGTTATAAATAGTCAATCTTACCATTAAGAAATCCTTTTAAAATTCCTCTCCATTTTGACCTCAGTGTACTTATTCATTACTTACCAGAATAAAATATTGTGTTACAAATTACACGTAAGTGACTGAAGCTGGGTCCAGACTGTATGTAGACACCATTGCAGGTTCATCATACGCCTAAATAGACATTAGCCCTGGATGTAAACAAACCATTGATAAAAATAATTAAAATATGGAAGGAAATTGTATCTATTAATAATTATTAGTAATTTGCTAGTCCTAGGTTATTCATTCATCACATTGATCGTTTGAAATATCAAAAACAATGCAAGACATGCTTACATCTAGAGAAAAGTCATCTGGAAAGTAATGTACGTGCATTTACGTGCTGAACAAGTCTGAACCTGTCTTCAGCAACCCATAAAAAATACAACAAAGAAGCCTTGCTTTCGTTTGTGTTACTTTCGATTGCCAAGCTTATTATCAATAAATCGACTGAAATGCAAGCAAGGTTTTGAACCCCAACGCATATGTAACTCCATTCCACACGCAGCGCTGCAAGGCAAACTCAACGAGGAGAAGACGAGTAGGCAGCGCGCCGAGGCCTCCTGCCAGGAGAAGGATCGACAGATGTCCATGCTCCGTGTCGACTATCGGCAGATGCAGCAGCGACTGCAGAAACTCGAGGGCGAATACCGACAGGAGTGCGAGAAGGTTGGGTCTAAATTCAATTCAATGACTTTACCATGAGAATGGTTCAAACTTCATAACATGTGAGATTAACATTTGGTAAGCTGAAGAGCAGGCCCTATATTACGCGCACCAAATCCTGAGCGATTCCAATCATCTAACTGTCAAATTAGTTTGTAATTTGACAGTTAGACGATTGGAATCGCTCAGGATTTGGTCATTATTAGGCCACAGATCTGCAACAATGAGACTACCTTCATATTTTGGAGTATTTTATGCTTTAAATATATTACAATATGGTTTAATTCTTTTATTTTCAATTTAATACTGTCGTTTACGGGCACGCTACACCCACCTGAACTGGACAATTTTTTGCATATTATTTATTTTAATTTACCTTTAGTATATCTCAAATCCCGGCTGCCTGAGTGATCTTAAACGATCACGAAGGTTAAGCAACACAGGGCGCGTTCACTGCATGGATGGGTCGCCGTCTATGCCTAACGCTAGTGGCATTTTTCCGAGCGGTTCCGTGCTTCGCAAGGCACGTTAAGCTGTTGGTGCCGGCTGCCGTCGATAGATGGCAGTCGTAAAGCCAAGTCAGAGGCCTTAGGGCGGCTTGACAACTTCTGACAGTAGACGAGCCACTAGTTTACAAGCCTCCACCAATCCGGACTTGGTCCCCGTGGTGGAGTATGGCCTATACCTTCCTCAGGGAAGAGACCCGTGCCCCTCGGTGGGGACATAATGGGTTGATGATGATGATATCTCAAATCTGCTAGCAGTGGTAGCCTAGTGGGTAGAACATTGGACTCGGAAGCGGGAGACCCATGACTTTTCTTTCTAAGTTATGTACATTTGTGAAGGTATAGCAGCAATACCACTCACTAACGGTGAAGGAAAACATCGTGAGGAAACGTGGGTGTCTGAGCTATTCACATACCTCAGCGCTTGAAATCGCCAATCCGCGGTGGGCACGCGTGGTGATTAAGCCCATACTCTCTCTCTCTCTGAGAGAAGGCCGGTGCCCTACAGTGGGAAGTATATAGGCTGCTTATGATATCAACTTCGTATGGAGTTTGCATCAACAATTAATCGAGTATGACCATAGTGTGATCAGATAACTTTAAAAACACTGACACTTCAATTTAAATGTGAAGTCTGACACTTCAATTTAAATGTGAAGTCGTCTAGGGGCCGGTTTCTGAATTGAGAATTTCACTAAGTAAATACTTAAGAGACGTTTTGTCCCGCTCTTTTCCTAGAAATTCGTAGAGACAGAACTACAGTTAACTATTTACTTAGCGAAATTCTCAATTCAGAAACTGGCCCTAGGACAGTCGCATTTAGGAAGCATTTGAGAACTTAACTAATCTCATAAATTTAGTTTGGGCGCAGGAGACAAACAGAATAAACTTCCTTATTCTAATGCCCCACAAAGGGTAAGAAGAGGTGTAAACAAATTTTAATTGATGCAATTGATTCTTACCCCCTTTCCTTGTTGAGTATACTGGTAACTAATTCGCCGCCTCGCCTCTTTCGCCTTTGTACATGTACATGTTATTTCTCATGTAATGTCTTGTTATATGGTTTATGTGCAATAAAGTATTTTAATAATAACAAGGGAATTTGTTCAAGTTGTTTTGACTAATCAACAACTTGGGCCACAAGGACCAACTTAGCCTAGCACTACCTTTGCTAGGTATATTTTAAATCACTTTTGCCAATGTTTTTAGTGGACAGTTTTGCTGATCGACATTGGAAATAAATAGTATTCCATGGCGCATGTGACCCGTTGACAGTTTTGCCAATGTCATTAGCGAATAGGCCGTTTCTAAGACCAGCCGTCAAAACTTAGATATGGAAGACTTTTTACGTTTTTTTTCCTCTGGTGTGTACAATAAAGAGTTCCTAATCTAATCTAAGTCCAACCGACACTCCTGCAGGTCATCAGTCTCCAAGCAGCTCTGGAGCAGGAGAACGCAGCGCGCTGCTCCCTGGCTAGCGAAGTGTCGGCCGCTGAGTCGGCCGCCCGCACTGCTTCCTCGGAGCGGGACGCGCGGGCCCGCGAGCTGGCCTCGGCGCGGGCCGCACTCCACGAGACCTCGGAGAAGCTCGCAGCCGCCAGCGCTGAGCGCGACATGTTCTACTCTCGGGTGAGTGTTAATCATGTTATGTAGGTACTGCCTACTAGGTTAGTCTCCGTCGCGCGGGTCCGGAAACTGGCTTCAGGGTGGGCGGCCTCGTGTCTATAAAGGAGGATGTCATCGATAGGAAGTTTCATTGATTATATTGACATTCATTCTTCTTTTGTTCTTTTTTGGCGTCATTTTTCTCTTTGGCAAAACCCAAACAGTGAGTTTTTATTTCACGTATGGCTTAGGCTAGTAAACAGGAAATAATAAATAATACAGTCCACTTAAACGCCGTCTCTAGATGGCCTAGCCAACTTGTAAAGGGAAGAAAGAAAGAAAGAAAAGTCGAAAGAGGTCTTGTAAGAAGACCTCGGCGTCCCCAATGCGGAGCAATATTTACAGGGGCTATTCTCTGACGCTTGAAATCACAAATCCGCGGTGTGCACGCGCTGTGATTACGCCGATACCCTCTCTCAAAGAGCCCTGTAGTGTGATGTATATAGGCTGCTTATATGTTTTCGAATATTATGTTGATATTGTGAGAGATGCCATTTATAATGTAGCTGAAATTAATACACAGAGGTGGCGAGACGATCTCGTGATAGTACGCGAGGTCTGGATGATATCACAAAGCTGCTGAGATTCCGCAAAGCTGGCGTGGCAAGAATCTAACGTAGATTCGTTTTAGTTATTGCAATATACGTAGATTCACAGTAACTTACAGAAGAACTTGATGAAAATTACTGATTGGATGCACAATCATTAAAATCAGTCAAGTATCTACATTGCACTACATAGTAATTGCCTGGCTCACACCTAACTAAGGGTACTAGGAAACCCTGACCGGTTGAAAAAAGAATTGGTGCGTTTGTATAATGTTATCTCTTCCCGGTAACGAGGCATTCGCCTAATAGAAATGCAATGTTGCTAATATGTATATTTACAATATTATGTATCTAGGTGTTACGAAATTTTATTTGGATCGATGCCACGCTCACCCAGTCGCTATAATGTGCGAGTAAATATCGCATTATCCATTCTAACTTTGGAGTTCCAAAAACGGAACGGAATGCGTCCGAATTTGCACTTTGCATCGGCGAATGACGTCAGCCAACTTAGGTCAGATAAATTACGGCCTTAAGAAAACCCTCCACTTAGGCTAATAGTAAGACGAATCTCTTCCATTGCTTTCCGGCGGTTTTAGTAATGTCATCGACCCTTCGGGTAGCTTGTATGTCTACCTATGGTCTACCCAACGTCGGCCACCATTCAGGCCTTGGCATGGAATCGATGAGTTTGGCGTGACACGGAAGAGACCTAGGTCCAGCAGTGGGCTCTATCTATATAGATAGATAGAATAGGAATGACGTTAGTCACCGCCTAAGCGATTATTAAAACGGTCAACATAGCTATGAAACTTCGACTTCGACTAGAAAATTCGACTAGACAAGTCAACCTCATTCGACTCAAACCTAATGGAGCAAGCCTATAGATAGGCGAGATACGCCGCTACTGTGTTGTCATAATGCGTTGTTGTGCGTTAATTGATAACACACGAGCGTGTGCTTAAAGAGTGCAATCAAAATACTTATCAATTATTCTGTAAGCAGTACGGCCGATAGCTTGCAGACCACTTACGACCTTCTGCTCTATTAACGCATATAACAGTATTATTTATTTATTGCTAGCAGCTATTACTATTCAGCGGTTCTTGGGTCACAATCGTAAATCCTTATAAGATAACAGCACATCACAGCAAATAACATTATTCCATGAAGTGGACCTTTGAGTTTGTATAATTGATCAGCAATCAAACTGGATACGGGCATTATGAATGCTATCAATGTGTCCGTAAACGCTCTTATAGCGTATCCGCGAATTAAGTCATAATCCCCTCGCACCAAAATAGAGTGTCCTTAGTCGTGAGTCATTGTAGACAACGGTTCACGCGTACGAGAGGCACAAGCGTCGTTTTACCTTATATCTCGATCTGCCGTCTGCATTGACACAGAATAAATAAACACTCAAGTACATATACACGTTTCGCTCGCGGTTTTTCTGACTCATGGATATATTGAACATTTGCCGAATTCAACTACAACTCACATTTGAACGCACAATGAGTAGGAATCAATTATTATTTCCATGACGTTTCGTCGGAGAGAAACATAAACAAAGAAATGTTTTCATGATGTTATCGTTTTAGGTATTTATCATATTCCAGTGATAAGGCACTAAGCATAAAATAATATTTTTTTTTCTCATCCCGTCTGTGAGCAAATATTGTGTTTCAGATTGTAATACCGCGCCTCAGACTAATTATTTACTTTGCATGATTTGAATCAATTCTTTATTTATTTATTTTTTGTGGTGGACAGAGAAGGCCTGTGCCCTGCAGTGCAGTGAGACGTATATAAGCTACATAAAAAATATAGTTACGGAAAGGCTCGTTCATACAACGCCCAAAGCAAACAACTTTTTTTTATCATGGTGCCAACTCTGAAATCAATAAATGTCAACCTTATTTCAGTACGTTTTGAGTGACTGGCGAAGATTTAACGATGGAAATTAACTGATTAGCAACAATGAGAGCTGTGGCAGCCTAACTAATAACTGTTTAACCTTTCGTTTGGCTAGTGGTCGGCGACGGTCAACAGCGTTCTTGACGCCAACGTTGAAGTTAGTTCTACCTTCACTAACTGTCTGCCCTGAACATGACAATGGGCATAGTCCTAAAAAAAATTCCGTTCTGAAAATAGGTGTTTTTGAGAGCCAGGGCTGAATATTTCGATTTGAGCTGCTTTAATAAAATTTTAAAGCGAAACAAAGAAACTGTGTCTATGAAACCGGAAGTACCAGATGACAACCAACGACCCGTCAATTTCTAGCGATACCATGACTCAATTCAAGAACTCTTTAAATAAACAGGAGGCTTACCACAAGCACTATTAGAAGTTATTTTTAAGCCTTATAAAAAACTGCCCTGCTTAATGGTACCATGAGCCATACAATCGCAGCGCTGTTAACTATAAGACGTCCATCGTCTAATCAACGCTGCTACTGTACTATAAGGTCAGTTTCGCGCGCTCGCAGCGCTGCTGAACTGTCATTCTTAGCAGTTATTTATATGTTACCCTTGAGCAGCTTTTAAAACCCTGCTAAGCGAATTATTGTTTAATTTACGTATTAAAATTAGTGATGAACAAATTTTATGGTTTTGGACGATGATACGTTTCTCGCAATAGGGAGGAAAAAGCGTGGTGTAAAATTATGACTGCAAATTAATCCATTCGAAGTTTACGACGAATTGTATTATCTTCGGAGGTATCGACTGTCTAAGGTTTTAGAGGAAAATCTGTGCGAAGACATTAGAGCTTTGTTACCGGTGCCAACGAAATCCACAGATTTATCCGTAGAGACGAAGATGAGCTCTATTTCTCTATGTATTTTGTGGACAGAAAATAAACAAATATGTTATCTTATCTTATTCATAATAAAAAATAAGTTATATTTCATCATAATTCAGTCAGCCCAACTCTGCCCATTGCTAGGTATATCAAGTCATAGAAACTTCTTTTTGGCTCGAACTTTAGTCGCATTTGAAATATTTGTTTGGGGGTATTAAAACTCTTTCATCATCATCATCATCATCATCATCATCATCATCATCATCATCAGTCTTTTGACGCCCACTGCAAGACGTAGGCCTCCCTCATGCTTATGAAAACCATGAGGGGTTTTGCCATAATCACCACGCTTAGCAGGCGGGTTGGCGATGGCAGTATGCGGTTGGAATCTCAGGAAGACGCTGCTGCCCGTCTCCTAGTAATTTATAACCTCGTAACTCTTTATGATTGCTGAAAGTAGTCTGAACCGACACCGCGACACCACTTCATTTCCTTCAAAATCGTAGTTTAGCAAAAACCTTTTTTATCAATTCAAAAACTTCTTCAAACATATTTTGACGTAAACATAAACAACTTTCAAGACACGTTAAAAAACGTAATTTTTAAGTAATTTAGAACTTAAGACAAAATTTTTTTTCCGCAGCCATTTATTTTATTTTTCCATAACTTCATTCGACGCCCACTTCAGGACATAGGCCTCCTTCGTGGTCCTCATAACCATGAGGGGTTCTGCGATAACCGCCACGCTTGGCAGGCGGGTTGGCGATCGCGCTATGCGGTTGGAATCTCAGGAAGACGCTGCTGCCCGTCTCCTGGTAATTGGTTTCCTTAGTCGCCTTCTACGACATCCACGGAAGGAAATGGAGTGACGCTATTCTTAATCCGGCGCCACAGTTTTCAACTTTTATCCGCACAGTGAGCTATGCTGCTACAAATGGTTTTTTATTACATTTTTCACAATCAAAATGTTTTATTTTTATTTCGTAATAAAAACGGTATTTACCGGCAAATTATCATATTTGGTTTTCGAACGCACGCAACATTTAAGGCAAACAGGCCAGAGACAACCTTTTTTTTTAGCAGGTTTATTGCAGGCCTACTTACTTCGGCTCATGGTACACTATAGCAGCAGTTTATTTTGAACATTGAAAATAAACTGCCCTGCTTTTGTCCTGCTAACTTCGAGATTGTGGTAAGCCTCTAAAACTAAAACGAATCCTAATCTGGGCAAATGTAAAACGGAGTATACCAATATCTTGGCGTTTATTCATACAAAAATACTAAACCTACTTTCATTCACGTGTGAAACGAACGTTAGAAGGTCGAATTAGTTACATACTTATCCACAAAAGTACAAGAAATCGGTGTATATTGTTAATTTATAATTGTATCATTATATTTGCTAACCTTATACCTTTAAAATGAAGTATAATTTGTAACTATTGTCAATATTTAGGACCATGTCCATTATACGTAGAATTCTCTATCTCTTTCTATCTCAAGATGAGTATTGCACATGCTTATATCGTTGTCTTACGTTAAAGCCGAATAAAACGATTCACTCTGATGGATGGACATTCGAGTGAATGTGCAATTTTTCATTTATTCCTCGTTTACACAGTATAGACAAAAGCCGGGAAAATTTATGTTCATACGTAATTTTTTTCTAAGAAATCGGTTCCCTGCACTGCGGTATGCAAGTTGGCATAACAGAATCTGAAGGAATAGTCATTCCATTCTGTGTTAAGACGTTTCATGTAAAAAAATAAGAAGTCGAATGAACCGATTCAACATTGTTGAATTGTTGGATCTGTACACCTTCCCTAATGAATTCGATCGGATTCTTTTTTCCTTCAGGACGTTTAATTTCAAGTGAAACATTCAGAATAAACGACAGAAATGAACGTAAAATAAACCGACTAATTACGCTGTGAAACCTGACACTCAAATCTCACAGTCGGTCCACTGTACCTACATATCAAGGCTGCGGGACTACTCCAGCCCGCCTATCTCTTTCTCTTTCCCCGCTGAGCATCTTTTCTCTCCACAGAGCGAGGAGCTCCGCGATCAGCTGGAGACGGAGCAGCACTTCAGCCACGTGTACCGCACGCAGGCGGCCGAGCTGCGCGCGCAGGTCGAGGAACTCACGCGCGCGGCCAGGGATACGGAGCAGGAACGCGCGGGATTGATGCATCAGCTGCAGCTGGCAATCGCGCGCGCCGACACGGAGGCCATCGGCAGGTAAAGAGAAAAAAAAATACTACATACTCAAACTATTAAAAAAAAGGAAGAAAAATCCCACTGGCCACCCAGACTAACAATATTGGCCGCTACCCGTATAATGTGATTGTGTTTCGTTCTTATGTGTTTTGAATCTTCCCTTGGGAGTAAGTGTTTTTACCGCGATTGGCTGCCCCTTATTGGCCGCCCTCGGCCTGGGCTTGTTGGCTTTGAGGAAAGTCATGAGCGTGCCGACTCGGAGCTAGAGCCAAGGCGCAAGAGAGGCATCTCCTCTCTTGCGCCTTGGCTCCTGCATTAGATGCAGCTTGGCCGTTTTTTGGCAAAAATGCTTTGAAAGGCAATGGTTCTTTGCCCCAGGTTCTTGGGTATAGGTTCTAATAAAAAAAAATACTAAAAAGGTTTCGACAAATTGAGAACCTCCTCCTTTTTTGAAGTCAGTTAAAAGTAGCTATCAACTTTTTTCAAAAACATTACACATAATTACACATCATATTCTTTATTGTAAACCATAAATTCGAAAAAGTATTACATAACATTGTTACAAAAGCGAACTTATCTCTAAGAGAGAAGATTGATTATGAAAGAAGATATTTGTTAGCTCCGGGTTGCCTCTTAGTCCTGCCTTTTAAGCCTGCCTTTTTGCCTTCTTAAATCAAATTTACGGTCCAAACAACAAAATCCAAAGCTGTGGTTTTTACTTACGGCTTAAGCAGTATTTAATATCGTTATTCAATGATTCCATTTATTTTGTTAACCAATCGATCGATTGAACAGTGACCGGTCCAGTTCTAACTACTTTTAAAGACAAAAACCCAGCCAAAGATGGCTGGGTTTTTGCCCTACGACCAATTACTAGAAACGCTAATGCGAAATGCGATTTACATTGTCATTTCTAGTATGTCATTTCTAGTAATTGATGTGACAAATTGACGGCGGGAACCACGGGATGAAGTTTTTGTCACGTAGACAACAGATGAGTAATGCGCTGACCTACTTTCTCAACCTGAGCTAACCATGCTCTATCGTTGGTCCAATATGATTCATGCAAGGTAAACTTTTGCTAACTAAGAAGGAAAACATTGTGTGGAAATCTGAGTTTACTTACCTCAGCGTATAAAATCGCCAATCGGTGGGTACGCGCGTTGGTAAAGCTCATAATCTCTCTCTATATCCCATCCTCGCACTCTGAGAAAAGGCCTGTGTGTTGCAGTTGGACTTATACAAGGTGGACGTATAAATAGTAATGTAGCTTATACACGTCCCACTGTAGGACACACGCCTTCTCTCAGAAAGAGAGAGAAAGTTCAGGCTTAATCACCACGAAATCCATTAATCTTCCGTCCCAATCGATGGCCATTGGCGACGCGCTCGACTAAGGTGGAAGTGACGAAATGCCCTTAGCACAACTTTGCCGAGGTGTTTCCTGGTGGCGCAGAATAGAGTGGCGGAGAGCAGTGGGATAAAAAACTAAAAATAGGACCCAAAATTTTTATTCACTATAAAAACAAAATATTTACTTTGAACGTGCTGTTACTTTCACAATTAATAGATTATGTGGAGAAGAAGCTCACAAAGAAACGTTTTAAGTTAGTTTTCACAGAGACATTGTGAAAGTAACAGAATTTTTAACTTAAAGTTACACAGGAAAGGAAAGGAAAGAAGGGAAATTCCACTTCCGCTTCGTAATCCATGTTGCACAACTTCCTCGAGGAACAACAAAAAAGAATTGGAAACCTGTAACATTCATTATTTCGCAGTCTCTGCACTACTCTAAATAAAACATTGACAAAGCCGAAGACTATAATCCCAATCGTTCTCTCAATCGTTTCCCGTCTCCACAGGTCGATAGCCGAAGAAACCGTCGCGGAGCTCGAGAAAGAGAAGACGATAAAGGAGCTGGAACACCGCGACGCGCTGTCCAAACACCGCTCAGAGCTCTCGGCGCGGGACTCTCTGGTGCAGGGATTGCGCGACCGAGACCACGAGCACCGCGCCACCATTGACTTGCAGCGCAAGGTGAGACCTACTAAAAGATTCTAGGCTGTAGATTCAAAAATATCTACAACCATTATTGAGATTTATGTTGTTCACTTTGTGCAAAAATGTGTTGTAAACACCGGCCAAGTGTACGGTGCACGAAGGGTTCAGTACCATTATCTATGCAACATTAGACAAAGATCTATACAAGATAGATTAGGTACATTGAGAACAGCGCCATCTATAGAAACCAACATGAAGCGTTTAACATTGACATTTAACGACATGACATCGGCGCTGTGAAGGTTAACATATATATCCGCTAGATGGCGAGCGCTGTCTTTAGACAACGTTTGCTGTATGGGAGCCCCCCTTAAATATTTATTTCATTCTGTTTTTTAGTATTATAGTTATACCGACAACAGAATACATCATTTGTGAAAATTTCTACTGTCTAGCTATCACGGTTCATGAGATACAGCCTGGTGGCAGACAGCCAGACAGACAGACCGACAGACCGACAGATAGATGGACAGTGGAGTCTTAGTAATAGGGTCCCTTACCCCTTTGGGTACGGAACCCTAAAAAGTCCATTTAAGGTCGCTCAGCATGCTATGGAATGGGCTTTTCTCGGAGACTCTTTGATGGATCACTTCAGAAATGAGACAATTCGCTGTAGAACTAAGGTGACATAGCCTATAAGATTAGCAAGTTGATGTGGGATTGGGCTGGTCACACATCTGCCAAAGAGCCATTAGTCAATGGGGTACAAAGGTTCTCGAGTGGAGACCACTAACTGGCAAACGCAGGACGCCCCACAGCTCGCTGGACCGGCGATCTGAGCCAGATTGCTGGCAGCGGTTGGATGATGTTGGCAGAGGAAAGAAAGAATTGGCGTGCCGCGGGGGTGGCCTATGATCTTAAAAGATGTGATTTTTTTGCCATTCATAAAACTACAACTCGTAGTTTATTAAGACATTTCGACGCACATTGCGCTGTAGAGTCTTCCTACTTACTAATCTGTGGGTTAGTCATCTTTGCAATGTACACCATGAATTGTAGTTCTATGAAACAGGCTCCTGGTCGCTTCTTAAAAGCTGAGGTTCCTCGTATTCCCAGGAGGTGGACGAGCTCCGGCGCTCCGGCACGGCGATGGCGGAGCGTGTGGCCACCATGCAGCGGCTGCAGGATGAGGTGGACCGGCTCGGGAAGAAGCTCAACTCTGAGATCATGCTCAAACAGCAGGCCGTCAACAAGCTCGCTGAGATCATGAACAGGTCAGTAGGCGCTTTGTGCCCAGGGGGACGAATCAACTAAACATATGTAGTTAGGATATCCATAAAACAACACGCCATTGGATGTTTGCAATTCCTTTTTGTTGTTCCTTGAGGAAGTTGTGCAACATGTATGGTAAATGAAGCGGAAGTGGAATTTCCCTTCTTTTCTTGGGGTTCCGTAGGCAAAACAAGGAACCCTTATAGTTTCGCCATGTCCGTCCGTCTGTCCGCGGCCTAGCTCAGAGACGAATAGTACTAGAAAGCTGAAATTTGGCATAGGCATACATATTAATTACGCCAACAATAAGATCATAAAACAGTGGGCTGGTCATATCTGCCGCAGGACCGATACCCGTTGGGGAAGACTGGTTCTAGAGTGGAGACCGCGAATCGGCAAACGTAGCGTAGGACGCCCTGTGACCAGGTGGAGTGACGACATTCGCAAAGCGGTGGGCTCAGTGGCGTGTCTTGGGAGAGGCCTATGTCCAGCAGTGGACTGACACCGGCTGATTATGATGATGAAGATCATAAAAATAATTTTTATCAATTTTTTTTGCTCGCCTCACCATAGTGGGGTATCGTTGGATTGGTCGTTTAAAATATTGTGGGTGTAGGAAGACCGTTTTTCGATTTAGGCTTCCGTTTGCGAAATATTAAGCTTTAAAGCGCAAATGTTTTTCCGTGTAGGGCGTTCCCCCCTCTCCTGGCTAAACGGTTAATTGTAGGAAGGTGAAAAAAATCAGGGTGCACATAATATAATGAACTTAAAAGGAAAACTATCACGGCTGAGTAGGCTTAAACATAGTCTAAAACAGAATACCCATTTATTACACACTAGCTGCGATTGCAACTTTGCCCTTCTTTAATCCAGAATATCATCAATGTCCATTATGTCGTTTATGCGCGTTTGCGTGATGATGTAAATTTACCAACGCATACATCGTTTTTATAGATAGATAGATAGAATATTCCTTATTGTATATACACCAGGAATTACGTTCATTAATTTAATATTAATTAATTTTATATTATACCGCATTCATATTATTTAGTAAATTTATATGGCACAGGTACGTGCAAATAGACGCGAACCGTGCATATTGCATCACAGGGGTATACAGAGTTTAATAACCTCGTTTGTCTCTGCTGCCAGGCTATTTCAAGTCTAGAGAAGGCTTGTCTAGAGACTAGTATAGCACTGTTCCTGTTCCCAAAACCTACGACTTTAAATAAGTTGAAGACACCTGAGAGTATAATAATTATGCTTAAAATCACAAGTCATGTTTCTTAAATTGTCCAATAAGAATCATCACGATATCAGATGTAGAATGAACGTTTATTTACAAAGGTAACTTCTAAAAAGTGGTTCAGTTGTCGCTAGCGGCAAAATAGTTTTACGCTGCGTATAAAACAGTCTACCATAATGGTAGTTTAATTTCAGGTTCTGTGTAGTATTCAGCTATACAAGTAATGAGGAAAACCCAGTCTGTCTGCCGACTGAAAAATCGGAATGTTTTAGTGAGTACAGTAGTCTTTCTCAGAAAATGAGACGATGACGCATCTCGCGTCAGTGACCTCACTTACAACATTTTAACCGGTAAATGTGGTTGATCCTGTGCTTTTGATATACTGACGATGCATACCTGTAAGGATTGTGTAATGGGGATAGTGGGTCTTAGTCTACTAAATGCACAGTTGTTGATTGATGACAGGCTGCAACTTTCGCTTTGTCCATTTTTATTATGTCGTCTATTTTACGTCCCACTGCAGGGCGTGAGTATGGGCTTAATCACCACGCGTGTCCCCGCGGGCTGGCAATTTCAAGCGCCGCGTTATGTGGACGCCTCATACCCCCAGGTTTCCTCACGATGTTTTTCTTCACCGTTATCGAGTGGTATTGCTACTACAACCTGACAAATGTCCGTAACTTAGGAAAAAAGTCATTGTTACATGCCGGGATTCGAACCCACATGTGAGGCCGGCGTTCCACCGCTGCGCTGCCACAGCTTTGTTCATGTATATTTAATTAAAATTTCTTTGTGAATTTGGGAGTTCGTCGTTCATTTCATTATTAGAAAAACTCTCCGCTCAAATAATCAAAGGTCAGCGTGGTGTAGAACACCTGCCTGCCCCCAAACAGGGACAGGTGTATAGTATTTTTAATGACTAGCGATATCCAAATATAAAGGGTTGACTTCGAGTTCGTTTACCGTTTTTTGAGGACACATTTTGACCATGATCTTGTTGAGCCCTAGCTGTCCCGGGAAACTTCGTACCGGCATAGAGTCCGTTTATACGATACTTGTTACCATGGCAACGCAATAAATAAATATCTTAAGGCGTGTCTCCTGCGCGTGTTTTTGTGAAACATTACACAGAAAACACAAATCAAAAACATTTGTTTCCATACATAAACCGTCTACTGCTATAGGAAAATATTTCTGTCTAAAACAAAACATTTTGTGTCGTCATCATGAGTTCTCCTATCTACCCCGTGCGGGGAATGTTTTCCGTCGGCCTCGGAAAACAAAAACATTGTGTTTGAATACACAATTGTGTATAGCCACGCCCCAATGTTTTAATAGTTTCGTGTAATGTTTCGAAAAAACACGCGCAGCAGACGTGGCTTTAGGTTTGGTTTGAAAAAAGGTTATGGTAACAATAAAATATTATCTCACGGGAACGCATTACCGGGATATCAAGTATGCTATGTCTCAATTCAGATCTTTGTCTATCTGTATGCCAAGTTGCATGTAATTCCGTTCAGCCGTTATTGCGTGATTGAGTAACAAACATCCAAACATCTTCACATTAGTGTTGTGTCAACCCGCTGCGAAACATACAGACTGGACGATGGTGATTGATTGACTATATCCTCGCTAGTTGACCCACATGAGTCTATTTTAAAAATGTTTATTTCCTGTACTGCTTGGCCTAACGAACCCGAACATATCGATTTGCGTACATCTCTGTATCTTTGCAATTTTTTGTGTCATGTGTTCTGGGCCTAGATTCTGTTAATGCATTGTAGTAACATGACAACTGCATGAACATGGCGGTTTTCATTTCATGGCTGCTTTAAGTCTACGCGGGCACACCCATCAAACCTTCTAGGCGTCAATGGTACGAAAAAACACGTCACGTGACCCGACAGTGTACCTGTCATTATACTACAATGCACTAACAGAATCGAGGCCCTTGTGTACAATGAAGAATATTCTTATGTTATGGTAGAAGATGGCTGTAGAAATTTAATTTAAAAATCCTGTTTTTAATCTTTGATTGAAACGCCGAAAACGCTACTCCACGCCACGAACTAGCGTCGTGCCGTCATTGAGTTAAGAGTCAAAAAATGTAATCGTCATGATTATATTTTTATTTGAAAACTATGTATCGTCATGACAGAGGTAATTTTGGAACAGTGTGGTTCACAGCGGTTAAATCAAGGATGTTTTAGCCAAAGGATATGACATGACCGAAACTTTGTAGGAAAACACAGACGACCACTTTTTGGGGGGCGGGAGGTAGCTGTCAATGTCAAATTATGACTTAAGAGCTTGGAAAAGTCGATAAAAATATTATCGATAAGTGATGATTGAACGAAATGAATGAATGAGGGAAACGGAAATTTAATAATTTTATTTAATAAATTTTAAATAATAAGTAGTTTGAAGGCAATAACAAATATCAAATAAGTAGTATATGTATTTATTTCTTTAAAACAGTTTGCTTTCCATTATTTCCATTTTATTTTATTAATTTTTGCGGGCTATTTGTCAGTAATTTGCCAGTCGCTTAACCGGACTGCGAATGTTATATTTGGTTTACAAATCACCTCGTAACTATGACATCATCATCAACCCATTATGTCCCCACCGAGGGGCACGGGTCTCTTCCCTGAGGAAGGTATAGGCCATACTCCACCACGGAGGCCAAGTCCGGATTGGTGGAGGCTTGTAGACTAGTGGCTCGTCTACTGTCAGAAGTTGTCAAGCCGCCCTAAGGCCTCTGACTTGGCTTAACGACTGCCATCTATCGACGGCAGCCGGCACCAACAGCTTAACGTGCCTTGCGAAGCACGGAACCGCTCGGAAAAATGCCACTAGCGTTAGGCATAGACGGCGACCCATCCATGCACTGAACGCGCCCAGTGTTGCTTAACCTTCGTGATCGTTTAAGATCACTCAGGCAGCCGGGGCTACGAGCGAACTATGACATATTATATAATAATAAGTATGACTATGACACAAAAACTAAATTGTGGTCTAAAGCACACACACACACACACAACACATACATAACCTCCTCAGTCCTGACCTTGAAAATATCAATGGTTTTTAATTGTAATTGGCACACAAGTTATTCAAGTACCTATTACTATTTTAATTTATATTATACACACTTAATACACACACATATAGATACGTGTATATATATGTATATATATATATATATATATATATATATATATATATATATATATATATATATATATATATATATATATATATATATATATATTATACTGTCTATCTATTAACTAACATACCCTTAACAAGAAACTCGCCTCAATACAACTACATTACTTTACCTTGCTTAATTTTTAATACACAAGTTACTGCAAGTAAGAACCGAATCGCTATCGCTCTTGCGCCCGCTTCGTACTTGGCAATCAAATTGTGAGCGTCGTCCACAACACAGGTACGCCTAGTGTGGAGTCGCTGTCAACTCACAAATTAAACTTTTGCTGCCTACCCACCTTTTGTAACCAAACAATCATTATGTCAGTTACTATTGCCTTTTTTGTCTTGTTTGGTTAATTTTTGAATGGTCGGATGAAGCTTAACTTGGAAGTAAACTGCATGCTGTCGATGTGACGGCATCGGTTTTATTCTCCGGCGGGTTTTATCTGACTATTGAAAAACCCGGTCTAGCAAAGTAAGATTTTATGTGGCGGTTAAATAAAGAATTTTTCATTTTTTTTTTTTTTCATTTTCAATGTTAGGACTGAGGTTAGAGCAAATGTTACGAAAAAATAATATTTTTTTAAAGATATTTTTTGCAAAATGTTTCTTCTTATTCTTGCAATCATTTTTATTAGTGGTTTTTAAAACTGAACACCGAGAACTTAGTAAATCTCATGGAATCCCTAAACTATTTTTTTTACTGAAAACTGGAAAATTGTATGGATAACCTAAATAAATAAAAACGTTTTTTTGGTATAAATAATTGAACTATGTACTTCAAATAAGCAAAAGCTTAAAAAAATACCGTTCTCACCTAAAGATTGTAGGAATGTATGGTTTATTACCGATACCTACAGCAGAAATAGTTATCAGGTTACCAATTTTTTTCACAGGCTGTATCTGATGAAACTAATGAACTGATTTTGAAGATTTTTTTTACACACCACATAATCTCTGTCTCTTCCTTTGTAATTTGAATTCAATGCCACTTATGCAATGGGACTGAAATATTAAAATATGATAGTCTTATTTTGGTATCCTTGGTCCGTGTACTTCCAGGGGTGCATAACAGTACATTAAATCCGAATGCAGCAAATGCTGTATTGGGACAGAAGAGTTATTGTCAATAAAATTAATACCCGATATACGTCAATAATAGTTTTTGACCTTGACTTTCACCAATAAAAAAAATTGCTACATCCGTTCAGCCGTAAGTTTTAGCGCGACTTAAGTTTTAGGCAATTAATTTTTATACATAGAGATATGATAAATAGAATGGATATACATACTTCTGTTTAAAACAATGATTTACTGGAAGCTGCGACATTATTACTTCAATTCAATTAAATTCAAATATTTTTATTCATTATAAAAACGGAATGTTTACTTAATGAACGTCAAAGTTGCTATCCTATAAGCGCAAATTTAATAAGTGAAATTATGTTAACCCTGAAATTTGGTACAATTAAATTTTAAATCATAGAACAAAAGTTGTTGGTAAAACACAAACACTAATTTCCGTTAAAACACATGTCCCTTTATACATTTTAGAGGAAACTCCGTATAGCCTGCACTGATTTTTGCGTTTTGTAAATATTCGGTTTGAAATTAATGTTTCTTATGAACTGATACCAACTAATTTTTTACTTTTCTTGATAGCTTGATCAACTGGTAATCTTTAAAACGTTTTAAATAAAACACCGACGAATACTTTATGGATATTTAAGTAAGATAATAATGATTTCTACGTCATGTTTAGGAGTCAATTAAATCATCGAAAGATTTTATCGACTGTGTCAAACCCTATCGCAAGGAAAAAAAAACCCAAAAAGAACAGAATGAGGTCTGAATGAACAATATTACACCACTAAGTGCAGCTTATGTGAAAGTGGCATAAATAGCCTTAAGCAGGAACCATTTTTATTTCGGCGTATTATATGTTGTTTACGATGCACGTTTTATTAATTTACCAAAGAAATACCGCTTACAGATGCATAAAATCAAAGTTACGAGTTATAAGAAGCATTGACTGTTTTGTTGCTTTCATTTTTACAGAATAATAGGACGCATTTCGTATATTTTTTTGCACTTTTCTTCTGATGTTTTCTCTATAATCTCTCACGTCATACTGATAAGACGAAATCAGGACCGTGTTCATTTTTCCTCGGTAAGTGGCACGCGGGGAAACTAGGAAAACGTCAACTGTGTCGTGTCCATTGGGTAAAACGTTCTTGGGTTAAATCTGTTCAAGAACAGTTGAAGTTTTGTAGTTTTCAAAGCCTCTACATTACATTTCTCTTCCTCTTTCGTAAACTTATTCCTTTGCGGAGTCTGCGCCTAAGCGTCTGTAAGAATTATATGAAAGAGTAACTTTTAATTATTCACGATATTCGCACATAGAAATATTTATAAGGAACTTAATTACCTACCTAAATTCCTGGCATGTACCTAATAAATATAATCACGGGTACACCCGTTTGTACAACTGAATATATTCATTCCATTAACTCTTTTCCCTTCCGACTCAAACAGGAAGGACATGAACCCGGCGGCGACGAAGACCAAAAGCAAGATGTCGGTCCGCAAGGAGAAGGATTACCGCAAGCTGCAGCAGGAGCTCACCCGCGAGAAGGACAAGTTCGACCAGCACGTGGCCAAGCTGCAGCGCGACCTGCAGGACTCGCAGCAGCAGCTGCTGGATGAACAGCAGACGCGGCTGCGGCTCGCCATGGAGGTCATTATTTCCAAACACATACACCATGAGGCTACATTAATGGTCTCTTGTACTGTTCAGCCTGTTGGTGAATCAGCTGTGGTAGCCCAGTGGGTAGAACAATGGACTCGGAATCGGAAGAGCCAGGTTCGATTCCCGTCCGGCATGTACCTATGAACTCTGGCATGAACTCTGTTTATTTTCAAATTTACGTACATCTTCGAATTTGTAGTAGCAATACCAGACGCTAACGGTGAAGGAAACCCGCAGCTTGGTTGGCTCCGCACGTATTGACTTCTCTTTCCTGTGGGCCGACTAAGCTGTCAGGATGGTATTGGTGCTGGGCAGGCTTACTCCGTCTAAAATACAATGTCCCAGGCACTGCAGCGTCCGAGTGGTCCTTTCACCCATCTAGTGTGAGTGAAGGTGCCGCTGGACGCTGTATAAATCATCTCATTGAGTAAACGCAAAGACCTATACCCTATCCGTTCTTACTTGGCACAAGTTGTAAACAAACATGGCGGGCCAACAAAATGTCACATTACATAGGGTTAGGTATTACTTGAATGAACTGCTACAGTTTTATAGATTTAATTGTTAAATGAATGAAATTAAGTTTATTGGAATATAAAATATTTTAATTAAGTTATAATAATATCGTCGCAATCTATCTGCGACATAAAAAGACTAGCATAAAGATGGGTACTAAAATTTTTGACTCAATTTAATTTCACTGGCTCTCTGACAATTGATAGAATCAAACTTACTATAGCAGAAAAAAGTAACAACCATAAATTGATTATAAAAACACATGTATTTCGTCGTTTTAATAGAATATCACGTGAATAATGTAATATTTACCTAATACCCACCGGGTAAATATTTTGCCATTTTTAAAGAACAAAATAATATTTTAGCACATTGCGCAATTTCATTCATTCGTTCTTTCATTCACCTCATCCAATCGCATCCTATCACTGCAACATAATGTCAAAGTAATCTGTGTAGTTTTGCTAACCTGTGATCAGAATTGTATGAAAATCTGAATTTCGCAAAAAAAATCTTATTCGCAACCACAATTTAGGCCAGTTTTCGGTGAAATTCAATGTCCATGTGTCTTAACTAGTGTCTACAACTAAATGTGGTAATCTACATTGAGTGATGCTCTTGGAATATCGAGTTTTGTGATAGAAGAGGTTTGTTTACTACTTGTGCCAAGTGAGAACGGATCGACTGTAAGTTACATCAGCCTGTTAATCTTGTTAACAGCTGTCAGTTTTTTTTGTGCTGTTTGGCCATCTGCCACTGTTAACAATCTGTTAAGGTTATTCAGTAAGTTTTTTTCCCTACTTAGCTGCCATCTGCTTTTCTAGCCATAATCAGATGTGGCGCAATATATAAGAGTATTTAATATTATTAGTTGATGCTCCATTAAGCATCAACAATTCTTTTGTGGAGCTAGTCCATCATTTTAGTTTCTTTTGTCAAGGTTCAATATCTCCCGTCTTTTTAGGCGTGCTATATTTCCCTGTTTATTAGATAAACAAGGTTTCTTGCTAATAGGTTATTATGTCCTTGGATTCTGCTTGTAACTTTTGCATAGTCAATAAGTTAAAAAGTTAATCAACAGCACCAACTTCAACGACGTCAATTGCCCCCGCAGGTCGACAGCAAAGACGTGGAGATCGAGCAGCTGAAAGAGAAGCTGGCCGCCCTCACCAGCGAGACTGCCTCGCAGTCGTCCGCCGACGCCGAGGACGGCGAGACCGAGCAAACCCTCGAGGGCTGGCTCTCCGTCCCCTTCAAGCAAAACATCCGCCGCCACGGCTGGAAGAAGCAATACGTCGTGGTCTCGTCCAAGAAGATCATATTCTACAACTCGGAGAATGATAAGCAGAACACCACGGATCCGGTTATGATTTTGGACTTGAGGCAAGTGATTGATTGATTTGATTATCAAAAGTCTTGACATAATTTTTCACGAGTATTAAACCAAAACACGGTCATGGTATACATTATACTCGGATTTTGTTCAGGCTTGCCATTGAGATATGCATACGAAAATAAACTGATATATCTAGCGCAATCGTACACAAAAGCTATATAACGGATTATAACACTATGAGGGGTCTGATGAGAGGGTGTAACTGTTGGGTCACACAGGGTCAACGAACTTTGACCGCAGAGACACATTGTTTTACTTTTCAAGGGTCTTGTTCCACGAATAAAAATTAGAATGGAACAAGCCTAACTTTCTCAGACACTAGCAATCTTAAAATCCACTGTTACCAGACGTCGATTAGCCAAGGTGCATACCAAAGGATAACTGACAGCTGTTAACAGTAGAGCAACAGATTTAGGGCAGGTTCGTGAAACCGGGGGTGAGCTTGTTAACTAGGTTTTGTTGCAGTTTAATCATAGTCTTGTTTAGATGTGCAATTTTTGTCGAAACATTTTCAAAGGTTGGCTTTTTGCCTCTTTTATAACACGCCAGTATAAGACGTCAGCTGTAGTTTGACCGACAATCTGAGGCAGCTTTTTGGCAGCGGCTGGATGAGGATGGCTGCGGACAGAAGGAAGTGGCGTGCCTTGGGGGAGGCCTGTGTCCAGCAGTGGACGATTACGCGCTGATGGATTGATTCATTGACTCTGTCGTTACGGGCGACTTTGTAGCAAATGAAAGAAGTGGCGTGCCTTGGGGGATGCCTATGTTCAGCAGTGGACGGTAGGTAGGGGCGGATTGATTGACCGATTGACTCTAATCGGTTACGTTACGGCCGACTTTGTAACAAATTTAAAGATAAACATGCTAGCTGACTGTATGTACCTCTTGCATCCACGAAACGAGCTCCCAAAGAAAATCGTCCATGTGCGCCCATTGGTTAATACGCGTGAGCTTCAATAGCCACTGCATTAAGTGAACCTACCGTATGAAGCGGACCGTCTTCGCTTATTGTTTCGCTTATCTCTAGCCACGCGCATTGACCAAGTTCGACTCGTGGAACGGAGTAAAACTGCCCTCTCCCCCTTCCAGCAAGGTGTTCCACGTCCGCTCGGTAACGCAGGGCGACGTCATCCGCGCGGACGCCAAAGACATCCCGCGGATCTTCCAGCTGTTGTACGCCGGCGAGGGCGAGGCGCGCCGCCCTGGGGAGGCCCAGGACCAGACGGGGGATACCAACGACCACGGCGGTGAGGGGAATCAGCTGGCCTAGATTTTGTCAATCCATTGTAGTCAATGGATTTAATTGTACTCTGTATCTTTACCTACATATTTTGTCATGTGCTCTAGTGTCCAACAATAGTTATTTGTAACAAGAGTGCAAAGTTGCTTTTTAACTGCACGCTCAATTTGGATGATCGAGCAAGCGAGTGATTAAAAAATTAGAATCCTGAGCGTTAGCGAGGGAGTCAAAAGAGAACGAGGTGAAAAATCTGCACTCGAGTGCAATACGTAACTTTTCATCCCAGCTCAGCAAGGAAATTACTAAGTGCAAAAAAAAAACACGAGGAGGTTCCGAGTCTGAGTTTTTAACAAATTAAAAAAAGTTTTATGATGAATTAGGCACCATGGAGGTAAAAGTAAATAGGTTTAATGATGTTTTGAATTTACAAACTTAGTGCACACAATGTTCTAAATTCAATTTACTTTATCCTCTAGCGGATAAAAACGGCTTTTGCACTCCGATATCGAAGAGCAAAAATGCTCTTCCCGAGATAGGGGCATAAAAAGAATATTCTTATCTTACATTGACAAGTGCATGAAGAAAACGCTTCAGAGGAATAAAAACTAGGAATGAAGAAGCAACGTGTGCACTGAGATTGAACAATTAATTGGAAAGTGATAAAACAAAAGTTAATAGGAAACCATAGAGTAAGAAAATACCTTAAAGTAAAAAACAACTTCGTACGTTTGATAGACTATAATGGTCCTAACACGATGCCGCTAAAACACTCCTCACAGGCACGGAATAATCTGTCTGGCCCTGATAAGTTACTACATCGCTTCTCTACCTTGTTGCGAACGCGACAGAAGCGGTATACAGAACGTCGCCCTCGACGATGGACCTTATGGTTGGATGGCTTAGGATGTTATTTGTAATAACACGATTCCTATAAAACACGCCTCAGGTGCAGTAATAATTGGTCTGTGGTAAAGGGACGGGAATGGGAAGGGAAGACGTAACCACAGATTATTTAAATTGCCTCTGTAAAAACTATAGATTTTACAAGGAAAAGTCGTAACCACAGATTAAATAAACTGCCTGTGTTTTTATTAATAAGGCCGCTAGAGTTTAATTTTCGTCTTGACCTAATGATGTCCCGTTCTCGCCTCGACCAAACCTATCTGTTCGTTTATATTACCTTATGTCTTGTGTAAACGTTTCTTTCTTTGTGTACAAAGTATAAAGTAGCGTAAAGTAACGTCGCCCCGTCCACATTCGGCAGGCAACACGGTGCAGCACAAGGGGCACCACCTTGTGAGCATCACGTACCACATCCCGACCGCGTGCGAGGTGTGCACGCGCCCGCTCTGGCACATGTTCCGTCCGCCGCACGCCTACGAGTGCAGACGTGAGTGCCCCCTACTTCTTGTTCAACATTATCTTCATGGGCTTTATGCAGTAACAAGGTGGCGCTAGGCCACCAATGGAAAAAATCATATCTTTTGTTACAGATCGTTTTTGCAAAAACTGTCAGATCTCAATCATGTTAATGATGATTTTTAGTGCTATGATTACAGGGTGACTGAATTCGTTCACTGTATTTTAAATAGACATTCTAACCATGATTTAGAAACATATGGTGTTTTGAAAAAAATACGCGTCAAAAAATGTGTTTTTGTCACTCAACATTACTTCACTTAAGCATAAAGAAACAATATCAGGACTAAGTAATAAAACTCCAACAAAACGATGTTTTGAGCGTCTTATGGTCGGCGCCGGCCAACTCAATTGTTT
Source organism: Yponomeuta malinellus (assembly GCA_947308005.1). Classification (NCBI taxonomy): domain Eukaryota; kingdom Metazoa; phylum Arthropoda; class Insecta; order Lepidoptera; family Yponomeutidae; genus Yponomeuta; species Yponomeuta malinellus. The sequence goes on along the minus strand of OX370998.1, from coordinate 6,190,294 downwards.
TTTTAATTGTTTACGCATAATTGACGTAAGACTCTTAAGCATATAACATATTAGAAAACATTTTTCTTTACGATTACTGATAAATCATTGATAATACTGTTTTTCACTACGAAAAGAACACTTCAAAATACGGTGATCGAATTCATAGTCACACTGTAGAATTACTATTTGCGTTGCGTTGCGCTGCGTCCAAGAATGGACCAACACTGGAGCGTCCAAGAATGGACTGCATTCCGTCCATTTTTAAGACGTCTTAGTGCGCCTGGGTTGATTGATTAATGTGAAAAACGCGCGCTGGACGCACGATCAATGAAGCCGGCTACCATAATTGTGAGAGACATGCCGTTTCTCTGAAGCGACAATTTATTTTTAAGGACTAAAGACGAAGACGCAAATGCCGATACTGTCAAAAAGAAGATGGTGTTATTGATCAATGTTCATTTTGAAGAACGGCCGGACGCCATCAGTGGGCTTGAAATTGAGCGTGCATCAATTAATCAATTTGGATGCCGTCCATTTGGTCGTATCGTGATTTTTTATTACCATTTTTTTATCTTTTAAAACGGGCTCTCCAATAAGTTCCTTGCGATTTCTCCACGAGCTATAATCCAATGCACCCTTTCGGCAGTGTGCCGCATGAAGATCCACGCGGAGCACGTGTCGGAGGGCGAGGGCGTGGCCGCGTGCAAGCTGCACGCCGACCGCGCGCGCGAGCTGCTGCTGCTGGCGCCCGCCGCGCCCGACCAGCGCCGCTGGGTCGCGCGGCTGGCGCGCCGCGTGCAGCGCTACGGGTACCGCGCCGCGCACCACCCCGACACCAAGCTGGAGGCCCGGTGAGTGACCTATATGCCGCTCACCATCCCGACAACAAGGGGAGGCCCGGTGAGTGATCTATATGCCGCTCAACATCCCGACACCAAGCTGGAGGCCCGGTGAGTGACCTATATGCCGCTCACCATCCCGACAACAAGGGGAGGCCCGGTGAGTGATCTATATGCCGCTCAACATCCCGACACCAAGCTGGAGGCCCGGTGATTGATCTATATGCCGCACACCATCCCGACACCAAGCTGAAAGCTTGGTGAGTGAGCACCACGTGCTATCGGATGTGTTCGACAGTCTGTGGCTTAAATGCAAAACGTTTCAGGAGTTAACCTTATCCTCAAACGCCAATTCCCACATAAAAGTAATTAAGATAAAGATAGATATAGAGAACAGTTTATTGTACATAAAAATTAAATCGAAACGAAATCGTTTGTAAATTATAACCAAACTCCGGATCGCAATGAAACTTTACCAATGTGTTTAGAGGACTTGAATAGATGTTTCGTTGTGCTTATCAGGAACATTACAAGCATTTTTATCCACTGTTGATGGCCGCTAACAATAATAATGTAGTTGGAAATTATCAGAAACCAGAACGGCCCTTCTTATGTCCAGGGACTCGATGCGCTCGAACCTGAAGGCGGCGTACATGAACGCGACGCAGCGCAGCTCAACTCTGCCCGCCAACGCGTCGCTGCCGCGCCAGTGACGGCCCACGTTGCCGCGCCGCGTCGTGCCAAATGCGACCTTATGCCTTGTGAATTAACGGCGCAACCTAACAGGGTCACACTAACTCCTCCAGGTCCTAATTTGATTGAAGCCTGATTTGTTTACTCGTTGTCGGTCTCATGTTTTGTTTTTGTACGCGGACGTTGTTTGGTTTTTGTTTTGTGACTGTGAAGTAGTAACACTGAACTAACCGTCAGACTTGTTAGTTGGACTGCATCATTTATTCCTATTTGTTTTAACAGAGGCGGAGACGTGATGAACTGCCATTTGTTACATACGTTTGTGGTACTAATATTAAATTGTAAGCGTATCTGTTGCAAGCCAATTTCGTTTGCTCACGTCTAACAGCTATTTTATAATTTAGAGACGTTCCTCTTGGAGCATCCAACTATTTGAATTGATCAAAATGGGAATCGGGATGTATTATTGATTCGAACGTTCTTCATACTATTAGACCATTCTCGTTCTCATTTTAATCGCATTTACTTTACTGGATATGGTATTACAGGTTAGGTTTCTAAGTAAACAAGTAAATAAAAGAATTCTTAACGTGGCAGAGCCATTTAACACAAGCATCTTACTCGATCTAATGTAATTTATTGCGAATCGTAATGGCCGTTTATTTTACGTGATACATATTTGGTACTAATATAATATTTATATTGTTAATTATAAAAAGCATCTATTCCAGTCATGCAGTTAATAAATAAGCTAGTCTTGTAATCTTAGTTTTAAATAAAACGTTTAAAGTTTCTTTATTGAAGAGATCTTTATTACATTGAAGAGCCATTGATACAAAATGCATTGTTTCTTGGACAATATCATTGTTATGATATTGTCCAAACCAAGTCAAATTATCATTTATAGGCATCATGCACGAAATGTGGTGTAGCAGTTTTCACCAAATTTTGGACCGACTATCATAGTAATTTACTTGTTTGGAATTGAAGTTTTACCCTCAGTTAACACGTTCGTAAATCATCCGACAGAATTCATTACATTAAGTTTTGATGTGATTTGAATCGTGTAAATATGAAATAGTTACATTATTTTTGCGTTGATATTAAAATAAGATCTTTGTATTTGGCTTGTTTTGTATATTATTATAAATACAATTGAGAAACTTTATAAGAAACACAAGTTATGTCATGACTGTTTGTCGATTCAAAATTTGTGGTTGCGTTTTGTTAGTTTGTATAATTGAATGGCTTATGTGGCGGTCGCTTCAGGTTGAGGTTGAGGGCGCATTGGCATACGAAAATGAGCGATTGAGCACACAATATGCTGTAATGTCAGAGAACAAAATTATTAGGTCAGCATTTTAAACAAATTTCCTTTATTTTTCGATAACCATTTAACCCTACAGATTGTTAATAAATACTTAGCCTGCCAGTAGTTACCTGCATAATGTACAAACAAGTTAAATGAAAATGTACAAAGGTTGTTATTGCGTCTGGCGAAACTTCCTGCTCTGATCTGCGTAGCAACCATATTTGCAAAACGTTGACGCATCGGCGAGAGATGTTAAACAAGTTTAGATTAACCCTAAATGATACTGGCGTCTTTAAATATTCGGTGATTACCGTTTGTTCATAAGGAACAGCGCTAATGCGATAGTTGTAAAATGGCAATTATTTAAAACAAATAGAGTTCAAATTCTACCATCCACTCAAGTCCCTCAGACATGACAGAGGGAGGAAGAAGAGGAGAGTTGAACGCGTTAAGGCTGCTTTACGTCTGGCAATCCGTCTCGCTCTAACATTTTTGATGATTGTAAGAAAAGGGGTTACTTTTGATAAATGTAGCCCGAGGCTTTTTTTATACACCTTATTTTACTACGCCTAATTGTTGATAAAGAAACGTTGCTTCCCATATAATTAATTTTAGGCCGGCACCAAATGTGGTGTCACAGCAAAGTTAACAGCAGCCGTAAAGTTCCTTACGTCGTCCGTATAGTTGTCGGCGTTCTATCCATTCTACAGTAATCTCGACACAACTGTAATAGTGGAGTCAAATAATTTCACTGAACATGTATAACCTCACTTTGTAACTTTCCACCATCTTCCCACACTACAATGCACTGTTTTTAATAACATCTGTTACAATATCTAGTAGCATTTTTTTAGTTAAATGCAATTAATAGTGCACTTTGCTGAATGTTTTGTTCTAAAGTAACTATTTTCAATGTTATGTGGTATTTGGAGAAATGCACTGATTAACACGACTCTTGTACAAGGCACTAAGTAGGTAGATAAATATAAAAGTTACATGAACCTTTGAATGAACCTGATAAATTTATCGAACAATATTTGCTCATTGCAATGAATCGAATAAGGTGCCATAAACATACTTAGAGGACCGTCAATGGTCTATTAGTTGCTCAAAATGTCAACGTTTAACTAAATTAACCACGTTGTTACTTAGAACATTAGAGGTACATAAAAAAGAGCTTCCTTTGATTACACCAATTTTTAATAGAGATTATAGCCGTGAACTTATATGAGTAGGGGTAATATGAGTAGCCGCAGTAAAATGTCAATGAGGATCATTCACGTTTTGAACTAAGTATGCAGTTTTATAGAGACATCAAAAACAATTGTCTCAAAAAATATCGAAATCTGATAAAAAATTACGAAGTTACAGCGATTTTAGTGCACAGGTTCCAAAAACGGGTGCGAACTGCCGCCATGCGCTTGACACGTCACAGGTTCCGACGACCCGCGCGCTTCGTTGCCGCGCACACAGCATCTCGGGTGATTTCGATCTGTCTCAGTGAATTGATGTGTGCGCGTATCGTTTTAAAGTTTTGAAGGTGATAATTTCGCCATACAAATATTGTCAAAATGCAAGAATACGACCGTGGCCGCGTCCGAAGAACTGTTGTTCGGATTCCACACAACGAAAAAGTTTGAAAGAAATGGTTTAACGTTATGTATTACCCGATTTTACGTCGTGCCCATTTTTATTGCATAAACCGAAAGACTTTATCATTTGATATAGTTGACGAGAACACCCGAGTGCCAAATATGTTTAGTTAAGAAGATAATATGAGTACTTAAAAATCGGCCTTTTTCCTCCAGCGGAACAGAAAGAATATTTCTTGGTAAATATTTGGCATACTAGTTGGCAAATGAATTTGCGTTCCTAAAAAACATACTTGGCCTCATTTGGTGCATTAAGTGCAAATAAAAACTTCGAACCGTTCTCAGAATTCCAGTAATTTAGGTTTTTTTTCTCGAAGATCCTATCATAGTAGGATGCGATTTATTTATGTTGGTGTATAAATAGCACCCAAATAGAGCCGTACTTTGAGAAAAAAAGATAGAAGCTAAAAAAATATGCTTAAATCTCTGTTTCTTGGGTATGTCTTTATCATGATAAAAATCGGGTCTAACTAACCATTTTAATATAAAACATAGGATTTGAATATTGTAACAAAATGCAATATGAGGGAGCACCTAAGCCGTTTGGAATCGGAGGTGGCTGGGTGCCATACATTATTGTATGGTACCCGGCTGCCTTCCGTTCTATATGCCTCACATGTTCTCTTCACGATTAAGTTTTTTTTTTATTTTAGTTTTTCGTGTATTTTGTTAGTTTATCTACTTGTTTAGTCTGTGTTTCAGTGACAATTTTAATAAATATCTTCTTTCTTTCAATATTTATAAAGGTAACTTGACGAGGGGTCTAGATATAGTAGTCTACTTTGGACCAACCCTACGAAAAATACGAAACTGCACGTAATTTCTAGATCCCACGTATTTGGAAATGAAAAAAATTGTATCCAACTAGGTGGATCTTTGAGAAAAACACAAAACAACTAAAATTCTGGAATTCTGGAGAAATTCACGAAAAAATGAAGTTTTGTATGCACTTTAGGAAAACAAATAAATCAACCAACGTGAAAATTTTGAGCAAGGAATATTTTTTCTGTTATACGGGAAGAAAAAAGGTCCGATTTTTAAGTATTCATAATTATCTTCTTAACCAAACATATTTGGCACTCGGGTGTCTCGTCTACTATCTGAAATGACAGACTTTCGGTTTATGCAATAAAAATGGGCATTTCCAAAAACACACTGGCGCCGGTCAACTGGCTGGCCGGTCGGATCCTGTGACGTCACAATAGCATTCAAGCCTCGCCGGGCGCGTTTTAAAACGGCCAGTTTAAACTTCTCTAACTTTGTCATTTCTTGATGGATTTGAGTAATTAAAAAAATAATATGTTTGGAATCCAACTGCCTTAGTACTTAGTACTTAGAAATCCAATATGTTGATGTCCGAATGATCCTCATTTCGAGTCCGTAGATAATGTTCATTAATGACCATCAATAACGAAAAAAGCTGTGCCAAAATCAATGCTAAAATATTTAAAGGTTTGATTGCCAGATAGGAATTCCTAATTGCTATATGTACTTACAGAATTTTACCTTCGTATTCGTAGATGGCCCAATAATGTAGTGGCCAATTTTACACGTTACGATGTTTTATCTTATTTAGACAATGTTTTTCGTTTTGACAACTGCTACAGGGTTATTTGTGAAATGCGCAATCCCTGAAACTCGTCAATTAGAGTCTGTGTTTTACGTCAATCAGACAGAGGCATTGTCAATCAGACAGCGCCACTGTCGCGAGTTGTAAATGGCATGGTGTAACTGACGTGTTTCAGAAATTGCGCGTTATAAAACTAACCCTACATGAATACGAGGGTTAGTTTAATAAATGCATCCTATATTGATGTGATTTAAAAGTACAAAATATGAGTTATTGAGAAAGTACATTTGATTCAGCCTCAAAATGCGCTCTGAATATGGAAATTGCTTGCGCATGGGCAGTGAGCGAGAAGGGGGGCGGGGAGGGGAGGCGGGTTAGGGTCCGTTTCGTATACGCTGAAGCTATAGAAGTGATAGCTGTGATATAGAAGTGTCTACGTTAACATCCGTGGTGCTAGTGGGCGGGGCCGCCTCCAGCTTTGTTGTTATTTGTAGTTCTTGTTATAAAGTTATACGCTCTGTTTTATATTGCTCCATGAACACTGTTTACATTCCTCCAACGAAAGCTAAATGTTGATTTTTGTTTTATTGTAGTAGTTTCTTTTTATATTCACTCGAGTTCAGTTCTTTCGCTTGTCCAGTTATTTGCTTCATTTTATAGTGGTAAGTTCATACTATCTCTGATCAGTTGTGTAATATGAGTATCAACTTCGCGTACTTAAGTTGTGGGAAATTCGTAATTCGTAGCTTTACGCTTGTTTTTGAGATGCATTTTGAAACATATTTTTTTGCGGCAGCTACGTATTTATTTATTATTTAATTCATCGTCATATCTTTCATTCCATAGCGAAACTATATTATGCTTTCTATACTTCGTTTGAAAATGGTATGTCTGCCAAAGATATTAAGAAAATTCTGAACTATGTCTAACCCGCTTATTTAAGATCTTGCGAGTTTTTGGGTCTCGCTAGGTAATACTACGCATAATTGATTCGTTTTAGACTTGTCAGTCGCAGAGTACTTGTGCCTGCGCCGGCCTATAGCCGCGAGTTATAGCCTATAGCAGAGAGCTAATGCTCTCTGATTGACAACCCTATATCATGATGAACCTTTGAAATCATGTGTAATGTAAATTATTTATTATTATCGCGTAACATTTCTTAAAACCTTATTTATCAAGCTAAAATTGTAAGTTCCTAACTTAGCTAGCCTCTCATAAATTAAGGGGTTATAGAAGAACGTATCCGAATGGAAAGCCGCGGTATTCGGGCCTTCTTTCTTGGGAAATCACACTTGGGACATTTTTCACTGTTATGACCGTAGAGTGACTTTCACAGTTGAGGCGACGTTCTTTTCACACCCTATATGTAAAGATTTTTCTCAAATAGCTTGTCGATGATGTAGGTGATTTGGGTATAACATTTGATAGTGGGTATTCTTTATGTTAATATTATACAATTGAATGAATCTATTACTTCATACACAATATGGTAAGGAATTGAGTCATTGTAGTCGCGCCCGCGTTACGTACGTACACACACACACGTATCATGCAATACTAACACAATCACGTGCCTTAGCTACGGCCCACTCCCATATCATGTAGAATTACTATGTTATATGTATCAATAGTTATAATGTACATATGTTTTGAAATAAACCAATATTTTATGGATTTTTTAAGGAATTTGTATATTGTAAAGATTATTAATTTTATCGTAAAATTAATGCCTAGCTTGTAAGTGCTACATTTGTGAAAAATAACATTTTAATTAAATATTTGTTGTTTCATTTTCGCCAGTTCCAGGACTTAAGAGAAATAACGCAGTTAAGTACTTAGGATACAATTTATTGCATAACATTCAATAACAGAAACATTATCAAGTGCACGATAAACCTCAACAACAGCATAATCTTGTGCCAAAAATATTCAAACCATAGTAAAGTTTTAAAATCTCGTAATAATAAATTAATTGCATCTTAAACCTAAGACAAGACTTACAATAACAATAACAGTCCTATTTACATAAACACGATTCTTTATAACACTTTAATAGTAGGTTGTTCACCAAGGGCGCAAACAAAATTTTTGCGTCGAGGTTGTGAAATTAAATCCAGAGCGAACTGAGGCGATAAGAATGGCTGAAGGAGCGAGGGATTCAACACTACCGAGACCAAAAATTATTTGCGCCCGTGTAGTACACTCTGCTTTTCATTACCATCTGAGAGGAATGAAATAAAAGATAACACTTACATAGGTACCACTCAAATGTTTGCCTGTTTTTTTTATATATTCTGGTGTTAAGTAGACACTATCATAATCGCTTGACGACATTTTTCCGAGAAAATAAGTGAAAATAGACAAAAAAGCGCGCCAATGTTATTGATTTTTTGCATAGAAAAAAAAAACTTGCGTTCCAATTTCAAATATTTAACAATTAGGTACTTAAAAGTTTTGCAGCAAAGAGTTTGGTAGTTCAGTAACTCGGTTTTAAAACTTATTGCTTGGGTTGGAGCGAAATCCTCAAGAGTGAGAGAAGTCCGACTTCTTAGCAAGGAAGAGTATCCTTGCTTCTTAGTAAATGAGTGCATTAGTATATAAACTCAAAATTGGATTTTGAGTCTATTTACTTAAAAGTACCTAGAGGTAAATAGATTCAATACCCAATTTTGAGTCTATTTACCTACTTTGATGCATCTTAGCTTGAACAACAATAGCGTGTTTTTGGTCTTTGGGCATCAAAATGCATCATTTCGAGCAGATGGAGTGAAAAGCAGTTTAAATAGTCTGGTAGAGACTAGGTACCACAGACTATTAAAACTGCCTTTGAGGAATCGCGGTTTTATAAATAACACCGAAAGTGTTTGCTGTAAAATACTGATTTAGTTCTAAATCTAAACTACGTTCAATCTTCTAAAACTTCAATAAATAGTGATACTAATATTAAACGTATTTTTAACAGCTTTTAGCAGTTATCCACCTCATTCCCAGTCTCCACCCCAGTCTCAGTGCCAGCTGGCACAGAGTGTCTTTCAGCTGAAAGTTTCCTGGATGTAAACCAAAGATAAAACTGTTGAAATCCAGAAACATTGACTGTCTAGGTAGTTATTTACTGGGCCTTTAGGCGGGTCTCCTAAAACGTAACACAAAACAATCCGTTTTCAATGCTCCAAAATAACATTTTATTTTGCTTCCCCTAGCAACGAAGATGTTTTGCGCAAGGAAAACGGAATGTTTTGTGGAATGTATTTTTAGCAGGAGAGACACCTTTAGTTTATTTATGCAATGAATAAGACCATTACATAATTAACTTGTAATAAATGAACACCAGCGAATGAATATGAAGACTTTGATCTTAAGAATTTCAATGAATTGTTGACTGCCTCGTAGTCGTTGGTATTTTCATGTTTGTGATGTCCTTGCCTGGTTACCGTAGCACAGGTCATCGCAGTTTGAGATCGGAAGTGACTGCGTGGAAGTTTTTATTATTTGTTCACATATATCTCGGGGTTTTTCCTTACGCTATAGCACCAAGTAAAACATTGCAAAGATGTAAGACATCCACTGCAGCGTACGGCTCAGAAGAGGCCAGCGGCTTTCTTCAAGTCCTTCTGCTTCCACGCGGGCAGGGCACGGAACTCGCTGTACGCCATGCCGAAGGTGGACACGAAGTCGTCGTGGGTGAGGTACAGCTGGAGTCAGACAAGAAACGCTAAGCCAGCGGCCACACAGAAGGGACGTGGGGCGGGGGCGCGGAAAAGACGCGTCGTTAATGCAATTCACTCTTATACAAAATGAACTGAAGGGTTTGGGACGAAGCCCACACGGAAGAGACGTCTCAGACGGATTAACGTCCCTACTGTGTAGCCGCTGGCTTAGACCATGACTGCATCGTTAGTCTAGCCGTTAAGCTACCAAAACAGAGGTCGTGGGTTCGATTCCCACTGGGGGCCGCCGCACATTTGTACAAATGGCCTCAGCCTGGTTGTATTTTCATGCTTGTGACGTCCTTGCCTGGTTACCATAGCACAGGGTATCCTAGTTTGGGACCAGGTCAAGTGATTGTGTTGTGTGGAAGTAGGTATTTATTTATTATTATAACTTCATCTATATTTAAGCCATAAAAAAAAAAATATTTATTCAGTCCCTACTTAGGAGTCCTTCTGTCTTAAGTTATTACGTAATTAGCTAACCTAACAACATCCTATATAGTGACTATATCAATATTAAAAATCTTTTATGTATTAAAATATATATTAACCATTGAATTTTAAGCAGTATTAACTTGGCAATATGTGCAAGTTGGCAATCTCTAGAGCTCGCAACATTAGGTACTTACCTACAACGTAGGTAATTATGACTGTTTAAAGTAACCTTCTTAGCAAGGGAGTCGCCGTCAGGCGGCTGCAGGTACATATTATAAGCAGCCTATATACGTATAGGGCACAGGCCTTCTCTCAGAGAAAGAGTATGGGCTTAATCACCACGCGTGCCCACCGCGGATTGGCGATTTCAAGCGCCGAGGTATGTGAATAGCTCAGACACTCAGGTTTTCCTTCACTGTTAGCGAGTGGTACTGTAACTTCACAAATGTACATAACTTAGAAAAAAAAGTCATTGGTAGGTACATGCCCGCACTGGGCATCGAACCTGGGTCTTTCGCTTCCGAGTCCAATGTTCTACCCACTAGGCTACCACCGCTTCCATTTAGTAAAAGTTTAGTAATGGTAAAGCCAGCGGGTATTTCTCGTGCTGGTCGAAGCGGAACTGTTGCCCACCTTGCCTTTCCCTCTAGATAGAGCTCACAATCTTACTTTGTAGGTAACAGGGCTAAATTTACAATTAACCGCCTTAGCAAGCTGTACGCACTGTTGCCGCTCTTCACTAGCCTTGCCCCATAGTGGCTACGAGGCTCAATTTCTAGCTAACCTCTTTAGTAAACGCGTCGGCATAAAAAATTAGATGGCGTTGGAGTTGGTCGAAGCTGTTTCCTTTTCCTCTAGAGTTAGAGAGATAATAGATAACTCTTTATTCCACACGAGTAATTTACAGAGATAAGGTACTTAATATCTAGTTCTTAGTAGCACACAATCGGCGGTCTTACCGCTAGCTAGAAGCGATCTCTTCCAGACAACCGAGTTCGCAATATTACTGATAAGTATTAGAATAAAAGGGGGTCTTACAAGATTTATCCGCGCGAGACAATATTTTACGCGGTAGAAATATTTGCGGTTCACAGGAGAGAGAGAGAGAAAGTTGGGGGGGAGCGTTGCCCCTGAATGGTCGGATTTTCGGTTACGTTCCGTTTTGTCATCTAACACTAGGACGTAATAAGGCTCTGTTAAGCTAACCTCCTTGGCAAGCGGGTCGACGTCAGGCGGCAGCTGGTCCCGCGCGCCCCGCAGTAATGCCAGCGGGTACTTCTCGTGCTGGTCGAAGCTGTTCGCGCTGTTGCCGCTCTGCACGGCGCTGTTGCCGCCCTGCACGATCGCCTTGCCTTCTAAGGCGCTCACTATCGCTGCGAAGGTCTTGTGGCCCTGTGGGGACACAGATGAGTTGGCCTTACATCGAAAAGTACAGTTAATTAATTAATCAGCCCGTATTCGCCGCTGCTAGACATAGCATAGGTCTTCTTCTGTCCTCGCCTAATATGGTAATTCTTAGCACTAAAGATTCGGTTGCAGATAAGAAACCTACCTACAATTTATTAACTTAAGTAGATCATGCAAAAGGGTGTTTTTATACTGATTGTAATAGGTTGTGGGCAATAAACAAAAAGCCTTTTTTTAATATTAAAATAGTCGTAGGTCTGAATCCTGCACAGTTTTTCCGTTCAAATCCCAGGTTTATTTATTTTATTTTATTAATTTTACGAAGTCCACAGCACAAAGTTACAAAAGATAGGCAATTAATGTAGACCAAACATAGGCCAATTACGGACTAGTATTTTTTTAAACTTATCTTATTTACAAAGCACAGTTAGAAATTATACAGCCAAGCATAAACAAAATAAAGCAAAAGTAACGTAAATCTTGCAAAGTTTGGCGTGTGTGTGTGTGTGTGTGTGTGTGCGTGCGTGCGTGCGTGCGTGCGTGCGTGCGTGCGTGCGTGCGTGCGTGCGTGCGTGTGTGTGTGTGTGTGTGTGTGTGTGTGTGTGTGTGTGTGTGTATGTATGTGTGTGTATGTGTAAGAATGAAGAGAAAGACTAGACTTCAAGTTTTACCCTTTAAAGTTTCTATAACCTGCTGTTTGAAAGTTTCTTGAGACACATGAAATATATCAATGTCTGAGAAAAAATTATTGTATGTTTCGGGCAAGCGACAGCTTATAGAATTTTGAGCATAGTTCGTGTGGACAAAAGGAATGTGGAAGATACTATGCATGTCATGTCGAGTGCGAGTAGATGGGGCTCGTAAGTTTAGTAAAGTATTAACTAGTTCAAGGCTGTCAATAGTGCCGCTGCAGATTTTATATAAAAATTGCATGTCTAAGATTTTGTTTTTTAAGGTTCAGTCTATTATTATGGTGAAGACAGGATTTAAAATTCTTCAAATCTGCGTTACAATGCCCGGTCGTCCGCAGTCCGAGCTTTCAAAGTGAGGCAACAAGTTGGTAGCCAAATTGCCATAGCTAACCGATTGTCAGTGTCGCACTGTTGATGCAAATGTGTGTGTGTCTGCGAACGTCACTTACTGCAGTCCGCTTACACACATATATATTACGTGTCGCCTCGCTTTTGAGCGGAATTTTGTTCGAGACACGGCTTTATTTATAAAAACACGATTCCTCTAACGCACTCCTAATGTGTTTACGACTTTTCCTTGTAAAATCTCCACCACAGACTATTTTAATCGGCGTTATAAGGAATCGTGTTTAAATTAAAAAACATATTAAATAAAAAACAAAAACCGACTTCGGAACACTACAGCACTAAAAAGTTAGAAATAATTTAAATAAGTAGAAGTATGTGTATATACATGTTGGTATTGTGGAAGTATAATTTTGAGTAGGAGCCCAAAATATATGTGCTGGTCATGAAACTGGGTACCGACCTATAAATTATTTCTAACTTTTTTGTGCTCTAGTGTTTCAAAGTCGGTTATGATTTTTTATTAAATTTTTTTATATTTTAATTTGTGGGGGAAAAATAAAGAAGACCCTTATATATAACCATAGTTTACCCTACTTAATTCATTGCATTAAAATTTGACGCTCTCAATTTCCATCTCCGAAGGTCTTTACCAGAACATCACCAAATTACCTTGGGACTACTTTTACGGTATTTTATGAAACATACGGATATTACTAAAGGATGGTCCCATTAGTCCTCATTTACTGCTGTCTATTGAAGAGTTCCATTCTCCATCTCTGAAAGTCTTCATCAGCTCTTCACCAAATTAAAATGGGACCAATGGGATAGCTATTCGAACGAAAAAAAAATTGTCGAAATCGTTTTAGATTTGACGGAGCTATGGAGAAACATAGCCAAAAAAATAGATATATGTACGCTTCGAATTGATAACCTCTTTTTCTAAAGTCGGTTAAAAATAAGACGGTCTGTCTTTGCGTGTTATATCTATGGCTCAGGGGTGCAACCACGTAAGTCCTCCACTGTATGGAGTTGGCTGATTTAGCACTACGAACTCTCAAATACATACCTACATATTTTGACACTTTGGAGTCGTCTAAATGCTTAACCCGATAGAGTGGAAAGTTACGTGATACAAGGGCAGGTTAAGACGCGAGCTTACCTTCCACATGGATTGTTTCCAGTGCGGGAAGAAGCCGGTGAAGTTGGGCGGCTCCCGGCCCTGGCTCACCGCGATGACGGGCGTCTCAGGGTCGCGTGCCGCCGGGTCTGCGGGTAGGTAAACGCGCCGGCACTTAAGGATGCTCTTACGTGGAGCAAAAAAAATGTAAAAATGTTACACATTTTATTACAATCACTAAAATTAATAAATAGTGCGAGCGAGTCAGCATGTTCCACGTAAGAGCATCCTTAAGGCTGCTGTTACGTCTGGCAACTGTCTCGCTCAGACATTCACACATTTTTAATGATTGTAAAAGAATGAGTATACTTTTGAGAAATGTGTACTGAGGCGGCATCGGCACCAGAAAATAAAATCAAGGACATTCCTTGGCCCTGGTCCAGCAATGGGCGCCGTGCTTCCCACATGCACGCGGTGCTCCCTTCTTCGCAAAGTAATGTAAACGCGCTCTTACCCTCTGCGAGGCAGGATGTTGTCACCGCAGTCAGTTCATTCAATAAGGAAAAATGTCACGCTGCATTCACACTACGCCGAGTTACTCTACCACCGCTCGCTTCTTCGCAAAGTGATGTAAACGTGCTCATACCTTAGGAAGGAAGTTGCCACCGTGCCAATTACAGCTGTCGACGCGCTGACGCGGATATTGGACGCTGACATGTCGACGGCTGCAGTTGGCACACGTGCCGCCCGTGTATAAGCGCCTTAAGACGCGAAGTATTCGGTTCAAATGCTGTTAGGATACGACCTTTTGGAATGGAGAGGCATATGACGTCAACTGACTCCTTTCAGTGCCGTTGGCAACGCTGTCGGGAAAGCGCATGACACGTGAGTGACGAAAACAACTTTATCGGAAGTATTTCTTTTTAAATTATATTTATTGGTACTTTTGTGACATAAATAAGTGCTAAAAGCAGATGTGCTAAACAGTCGTGCTCAAGAAATGCTTATGAGTGTGAAAAATTATTTTGAAAGAGAAAAAGAGCAGTGTAAAAACATTGAATTCTTTGTGAAAGGACAGTGTCGTAATGATATCTACTGATTCTGAAATTTAAACGAAGACAGCTCAGAGAGTGAAGGGGAGGCTATGAGTGGAGTAGAAGACTTGGAAGATTAGCTTTATTTTTATTCTCATTAGGTATGTGCCTTAGTTACTATCTTCATGTATAATATTTTAGTCGCCTTGATACTTGCAAAAAAATAAATTAACTCATTAATATTATTCATCTGACTGTTTTTCTGATCCTTCAAGTCATCACTGTCGCGTAACGCAACTCCAAAAGGTCGTATCCTAACAGCATTTGAACCGGATATACCTCTTGTGTGAACGAGGTGTTACCGGCTGCGAGGTAGGCGGTCGCCACGCGCACAGCGTCTTCCTTGGCCCTGGTGCAGCAATGGACGCCGAGCCACACGTACACTGCGCGGTGCGCGTCCAGCACCGCCGCCATCTCCGGCGCCAGCTCGTACTGGCTGAACGAGATTATTTCCTCGACTGGAGGGGAAAAGCATGAGCGGAGGTGGATTATTGTTATTATCGCCCAAAGAGGCTCGTGATAATATAACACTTCATCTCGTTCAGCATATGTTTGTCTAAGGCTAGTGATTTGATTGATTGATTTGTAAAGTTCTTTATTTGTACATAAGATAAAACATTGTTTATAATCCCAGTTAACTATCCTAGGTAAAACAGTAATTTAGGAGACTAAGAGTCTCTATATAAAACATATGAAACTTTTTTTAAGTTGTTGTTACATTTTATGCAGCTACAAGCTAACAAATCTAGTAGGATATGAGCCCTTTGTTACAGAGTAAATTTACAATCAGCGCTTTTAAATGGGCCAATGGACCAAATAAATAAACCCCCAGCGGTACGAAAACAAGGTCGAAACTCACAGGAATACTGTCCCGGTGGGCCGACGGAGACATAGAAGAGGCGCGGCGGCAGCGGCTTCTCCAGCTCCTGCAGCGGGCACGCCGCCAGCCAGCGCCGCCGCTCGCCCAGCGCCGCCCAGAAGTCCTCCTTCTCTTTGCCTGCAATACGGTGCGCCATGTCAAACCACAAGCTAATCCTAACGGCGCCCAGTATACAGCCTACTTAGTGAGGAGACCACAGTCAGTGGCGTCACTGTACCATCTAAGGCCCGTGGCAAATTCATTGAATGGGGCCCTCCCGGTAAAAATATATCTCTGTGTTCTCTATCTCTCTCTCTATATATATATAAAGGTCCTTACTTGTAGTATATTTGGCCCAACTTTAATTGATTTGAAGTACTCATATATAATTTTTTTTGTTAAAAATGTTTAGTTACTTCTGAGCTCGCGGCCTCATAGTTCGGGGGTCCCCTCAGGTCGGAGCCCGTGGCATTTTGCCAGCCCTGCCACCCTATAGTTACGCCACTGACCATTAGTTAAGATGCAGAACTGTTTCCCCATTTTATTTCATAAATAACATCCACACAACACAATTACTTGACCTGGTCCCAAACTAGGATACCTTGTACCTACTATGGCAACAAGGCAAGGACATCATACACATGGAAACACACCCAGACTGAGTGCGAATCGAACCCACAACCCCTGTTTTGGTAGTTAAGCGCCTTAACGGCTACAACAACGAGAGTCTTTTATTAATAAAAACTATTCTTATTCTTATTTTGACTGGAATCCCGGAGGATGCAGCCGTGCTCCTGTCCAACTGATCCAACTGGAACCGTAATATTCACCCTGCACAACCAGCGTATGCTTAACGGCGGCCATCTTCTTGGCTACTTCATCCAACTGGAATCGGAATACTCACCCTGCATAACCAGGGTATGCTCAGCGGCGGCCATGTTCTTGGCCACCTCCCGCTCGTCGCCGGTGGCCGTGGCCGCGCACCACACCCAGACGCGCGCGCCCTCGCGCAGCACGTAGCACGAGCCCCGCCCCGCGCCCTCCCCGCGCACCTCTCGCCCGCGCGCCTCGCGCCCGTACTGCCCGGACACGCGGATCAGCGCGCGCGCCGGCGCGACCACGCGGCGCCCGCTCGCTGGAAGAAAATATGCAATAACTGGCTGACTCGGCAAACGTTGTTTTAATAAAAATTGAATAAAAAAAAAAATTTGCACGGATATTTAGTAGTTTATTTTTTCATTATACAATTTTCCGACGTTTCGGTATCCGTGCAAATTCAGTTTTTATTATGTCTAGTGCTCGTGTTAACCTTAGAAAATACTAAAAGTTGTTTTGCCATATTAATTAGCCTACGACGTATTCTCAGACCTACCAACTACACACATTTTTTTTATAAAAATTACTTGTCCTGGTCCTAAGCCTGTGCTATGGTAACCAGGCAAGGACATCACAGACATGGAAATACACCCAGACTTGAGACTATCGCCGTATACGGTCGACAGCAGGTCGATCTTTACATTTTTGTTGCAAAGTCGTCCGTAACGTAGAGTAATAGAGTGCACGTATGTAAAGGTTGACGTGTCGTCGACTGTACATAGCGAGGCTGCTGAATGGCTAGAAATCTACGATGATAACAAATTAAGGAGCTTGCGTCTGGGCCTTGTATTCAGGAAAGTCTTGTCTAGGCTACTGATATTCATGATATGTACTTACCTACCTACCTAACCTAACCTAACCTAACCTACATGGACCTCAAGGGTCTGGGTAGGGTATAGGCCAAAAGCTGTCACAAAAAAAAATCGCAAAAAAATACGCAAATTATGACTAGATACGCAGATCTGTGGTTTTTTATTGTCTTTTATTGTGCATTGACGATGGCATTGTAGATGGACAGATGACCTCATCCATGTGGCAGGAAGGCGCTGGATGCAGGCCGCTTCCAACCGGTCTTTTTGGAAATCCATGGAGGAGGCCTATAGCCAGCAGTGGACTTCTTGTGGCTGAATGATGATGATGATGATTGCGCATTAAAATATGTTTCTAAGTATAAAATATAGATAGATAAAATATTCTTTATTGTATGTACACCTCCGTTATTGTAGAATCGCTCGTAGCCCCGGCTGCCTGAGTGATCTTAAACGATCACGAGGGTTAAGCAACACTGGGCACGTTCAGTGCATGGATGGGTCGCCGTCTATGCCTAACGCTAGTGGCATTTTTCCGAGCGGTTCCGTGCTTCGCAAGGCACGTTAAGCTGTTGGTGCCGGCTGCCGTCGATAGATGGCAGTCGTTAAGCCAAATCAGAGGCCTTAGGGCGGCTTGACAACTTCTGACAGTAGACGAGCCACTAGTCTACAAGCCCCCGTGGTGGAGTATGGCCTATACCTTCCTCAGGGAAGAGACCCGTGCCCCTCGGTGGGGACATAATGGGTTGATGATGAATGTACACCAGGAATTACATTTGACAATTAACAATAATATAGTACAGTACAATTGGCGGCCTTATTGCTAAAAGCAATTTCTTCCAGACAACCAAATATGTGAGTAGATTTAAACTAAAAAACTTAATTACCACTCAAGTGAACCTGTAACCGATGTAACCAAATCAATCAGATAATAGCAATGGAAACTCACGATCGTAATCAGTAGCGCTGCCAACGTAAGTGATCATTCGACCTTTGAAGATTTGCAAGAAATGCGCCGGTTCTTTGCCTTGATATACCCATGCCTGCAAGCAGAAGTCACACCATTACTCAATTTAAAGTTGGTAATTCAAATAATTTTTTCATTTTTGTACTTACCTGGATGGGAAGACGCCCCAACTTTACGTAGAGGTCTTTGGCTTCTTTAGCGCCCAAATTCCTCAGATCATTTGGCGAAGAGCCACCCTAGAACATAAAATCAACTTTTACAGTGGAAGGTGCAGTTACTTTTGTTACTATGTTACTATGCACTTTTCACTATGCGGGAGTAGAGCACGGAGTGCAGGATGCCTTACGCCAGCCTTACGCCATATGTGACAGTCCACATGAAAAGGTACCTTGTGGGACGGTTTTAGTTTCTTGCACTGTAATCAGTTACGTTAAGGACGAATTTCATTCGTGAATTCTAAGCACTTACCTTAAGGACGAACTTTGCAAGAAAAATGAAAAGGTTCACCTCCTGTCGACAGTAAATCAACCTTTAGGTGTGTGCACTTCTTCAGTTAAGTTACGGGCGACATTGCAACTAAAATCGAGCTGCTGTTGACAGAACATCAATCTCTACAACCTTAACAAAAGTCGTTAGTCGTCCTTAACGCAACTCATTAGAGTGCACGTATGTAAAGATTGATGAGTTGTCGACTATGCCGCCCCAGCCCAGTTGCAGTGGTCTTCAGTCAAGCGTAAAACGTAAACGTACGTGTACGTGCAGTCGACAGCGCACCCACCTTTACATTTTAGTTCAAAATTCGCCCGTAACGTAACGTAAGTTGCTGGATGTAA
Organism: Yponomeuta malinellus; assembly: GCA_947308005.1. Classification (NCBI taxonomy): domain Eukaryota; kingdom Metazoa; phylum Arthropoda; class Insecta; order Lepidoptera; family Yponomeutidae; genus Yponomeuta; species Yponomeuta malinellus. Next base: position 6,171,099 of record OX370998.1, on the reverse strand, counting down.
AGGTCGATGTGCTATCGACTGTGCTGTGGTGAAGTTGGTCACGGGAACCAAGTCTGGGGAGTATCATCATCATCATCAACCCATTATGTCCCCACCGAGGGGCACGGGTCTCTTCCCTGAGGAAGGTATAGGCCATACTCCACCACGGGGGCCAAGTCCGGATTGGTGGAGGCTTGTAGACTAGTGGCTCGTCTACTGTCAGAAGTTGTCAAGCCGCCCTAAGGCCTCTGACTTGGCTTAACGACTGCCATCTATCGACGGCAGCCGGCACCAACAGCTTAACGTGCCTTGTGAAGCACGGAACCGCTCGGAAAAATGCCACTAGCGTTAGGCATAGACGGCGACCCATCCATGCACTGAACGCGCCCTGTGTTGCTTAACCTTCGTGATCGTTTAAGATCACTCAGGCAGCCGGGGCTACGAGCGATACTGGGGAGTATATTTTTGCAAAAAAGGCGTTTAGATAAAAAAAACCTTTAGGCCTTTAAAGTGCCACAAGGACCTTTTTCTTTACATAAGTAAAAGTTTTTTTTTTTACTAACATTTGAATATTTTTGAGTTGTTGATTATAAATATATTATGAATAAGTTTAAATTAAGAATCTAATAAACAGATCCAGTGTCAATTTCTCAGTATTGTTCTCACCTTTTCTCTTAAGTATGGGCGGAAATTGTTATTAATACCTACATATGTAAGTTTTTATTCATTAATAATTAAAAATAAATGTTTAGTTACATTTTTTACTTTTGTCTCATTAAAACTGAAACACTTGGCTGATTTATGGGTAAAAATATATTGTATATTTCAAAAAACTGAATTTAAACTGTTTTTTTTTAATCAAAAAAAGTGATTTCTATGTCATATTTTTGTTTTACCTATATTTACGGAGAATTTACCTTTTACACTTTTCTACACAATCTATTTCAAATCCAGAAGCTTTATTGGTAAAAACAGTTGTAAAAATAAAAAATAAAAATTTTGTTATTGCTTGGGGGCATGTTGAATATTAGTCTGCATAATAAATCTAAAAGAGTATTAAAATATAATTGTAGCGAAAATCTGGCGTAGAGCTTCTTAATCTTAACATCCAGGGCTTGATTTCTTAGGACTACACTTTAGGCTACCTATTATGACAGTTCGACGTACATTGTATAACTGATTTACCCATTGTTTTACTGATAAACAATAACGTCCTCCTGAGGACCCTAACCGATGTATAGAAATCGGGCTAGTAACAACAGTAACATGATACTGTTGTTACTGCCCCGATTTCTGTAGGTACATGAGCGAGCCTGACCTATGTATTAGATTTAAGATGAATTGAGAAAAGATGGTGGGAGTGGAGTCTTTTTTTCTCCTGCTGCCTTCTTCTCCACTACAAATTCGGCCCCAAGGCAGCGGCTAACATTGTAAATCTACATTCAAGACACAGAATGTAAATTCTTTACGTTGAAATAAATTTCTGATTTCCTCATCATCATCAGCCATTTGATACCCACTGCAGGACATAGGCCTCTCTCGTGGTTTTCTAAGCTTCCCGGTCTGATTTAATTGTACATTAATTTGTAGTCACCATCCAGTAGTAGAGTATAGAGTGGTCGCCGGTGGGCGCGTGGTAGGTGTAGAGCGCGAGGAAGCAGTCCCGGTCGAAGAAGACGGCGGCCTGCGGCTGCGGCACCTCCACCGGCGGCCCGGCGGCGGCGCTGCGCACGCGCCACACGCGCAGCGCGCCCGACCCGTCGTCGGGCAGCTGCGTCTGCGCACGGGGCGTTACATTAGATCGTTGTGATATACGTAAGCGGCCTATATAAGTCCCACTGTAGGGCACAGGCCTTCTCTTAGGGATAGAGTAATCACCACGCGTACCTACCGCGGATTGGCTGTGTGAATGTGTGAATAGCTCAGACACTCAGGTTTCTTCACGATGTTTTCCTTCACTGTTGGCGAGTGGTATTGCTACTATAACTTCACAAATGTACATAACTTAGTACATAACTCTTGTTGTGATATGACTGTGACAAACAGCGGTGGGAGCCTAGTGGGTAGAACATTGGACTCGGAAGCGAGAGACCCAGGTTCGATTCCCAATGCGAGCATGCACCTATGACTTTGTTTTCTAAGTTATGTACATTTGTGAAGTTATAGTAGCAATACCACTCGCTAAATCTGAAGGAAAACATCGTGAGGAAACCTGATTGTCTAAGCTATTCGCATACCTCAGCGCTTGAAATCGCCAATCCGCGGTGGGCACGCGTGGTGACTCTCCGTTTTGCGTGGGACGTACATAGGCTGCTTATGTATCATATAACTGCCTCGTTGGACTAGCCGTTAAGGCGCTTAACTACCAAAACAGAGGCTGGGTTCGATTCCCACTGGGGACCGCCGTACATTTGTACAAATGGCCTCAGTCTAGGTGTATTTACATGTCTGTGATGTCCTTGCCTGGTTACCATAGCACAGGGTATCCTAGTTTGGGACCAGGTCAAGTGATTGTGTCGTGTGGTAGTTATTTGTTTATTACCTGAGCTTAATTATGAGTCAAGGAAATATAATCTTTAATTGTAATTTAACAAATATTTATTTACTAATTAAAATGTTAAAACTGAAAACGAGTCCCCAAGATACTCGGCTCAGCCGAGTTTGGGGGCTGTCGTTGAATTGTTGATATTAAGTAAATTTCTTTTATATTACAGTTTCACGGTCTTATTTATAAAAACACAATTGTTTTGTGGCGAGCACATGTCAACTCTGCACGCGCACTATAAACTCCAACATTCCTGCATCGCGCAATCAAAATGTTTCACATGACATACCATAAATATAACGTCCGACGAACATTAGTCGGACCGGTCGTCCCCAAGCATACGATTTGCCTGGCGGGAAATTTCCCTTTATAGTGGAAGAGCACGATCACCCGCTCTTCCCTACAGTTTAAAACGCCGATTAAAATAGTCTGAAGTGGAGATTTCACAAGGAAAAGTCGTAACCACAGATTAAATAAACTGCCTCTTAGGAGCGCTATGGAGGGATCGTATTTTCATAAATAAGGCCATTATTTTATAACCGTGTAATTTTAAATAAATATATTTTTACTTATTTCCCTACTATTAACAGCTGTCATTTGGTCAAAGTAGTTTAACAGGAGATGAGTAGATTTTAGTGTTCGAGAAACCGGGGCTTCAGCCTCGATAAGCGGATAAGCCCCAATTTTACCATCAACTGAATTAAGGTTCAACTAAAACTAGGTTCGAAGCTAAAATAAAATCAAAATAGCAGTTAGTCAGATGCTGCAATGGTTTAAACGTGCTATCTAATACCACAACTGACCAATTAAATCAACACCCATGATGTGGAGGCTATATAAAAAAATAACGGAGCAATGGTCTTACAGGGATGGATAGAAATTCTTTATATCTTTGTGGACTACGCGATGATGATCCTTCGACCCGGATATTGTATCCAGCTTTAAACAAGCAAAGTAAACATTACACTTTGTGACTGTGACCAGTTGGCCGCAAAACTTACCGCATCCAGACTCGTTGTGGCCGACCTCACAGCCCTCAGCCGGCAATCCCTTCCAGTTAGAGAAGAACGCGGCCCTTCGGTACTGGGTTTTGAGCTTTCTTTTTATTGGAGCATACTTAGTTTTATAGAACGGTGACTAACCTCAGCAGCGAGCCAAGCGTTGGCCGCCAAGCTCACGGCGTCCAGTCTTGTCGTGGCCGACCTGGCAGCCCGCAGCCGGCCGTCCCTCCTCGCGTCGCACCACTTCCAGTTAGAGAAGAGCGCGGCGAACTCCAGGGGTTCCCGTCCCGCGGGCGTGGCGGACACTGGGCCGGCGTGACGGCGGGCGCGGGCGAGGCCGCGGGCCGCCGCTAGTGCGCCGCGGCTGGCCGCAGTTGGGGCGTTGTTCCCGACCCACGCCCACACGCCGCGGGCGCCCGCGTCCACTATGTACACGCCCTGACGGAAAACGTGAAGCCGTCTCACTACTATTGTAAATGCCAAGGTTCGGATGGATGGATGCTCAATCACGCTAGAACGGATGGATGATCGATGAAATTTGGAACAAAAAAGATTCCCACGAATGGAGGGCCTGTTCCTTTTTTAAGTGGTTAGAAATAGATTGACTGCCTCGTTGGTTTAGCCTACCTTAGCTACCAAAACAGAAGTTGGGTTCGATTCCCTCTGGGGGCCGCCGTACATTAATGCAAATGGCCTCAGTCTGGGTGTATTTTCATGTTTACCATAGCACAGCGTATCCCAGTTTGGGACCAGGTCAAGTGATTATATTGTGTGGAAGTTATTATCATTATTCGATTATAGTCTGGGTAAGCATGTCGATCTGCACTTTGCGACACTTTGGGATGGCGTTTCCCGTAGTTAAACACTTTGAATTATGCTTTTCGTAGCTAAATAGACACTCACTCGAAGCTCTCAAGGCTGGGCTACATATCAAGCGCCATGTCGATCTGCACTTTGCCACACTTTGGGATGGCGTTTCTCGTAGTTAGACACTTTGAATTCTGCTTTTCCTAGCTAAATAGACACTCACTCAAGGCTCTCGAGGCTGGGCTACCCTCTAAATAGACACTATCATACTCACATCGTCAGCGAGATCCTCTCGGAACAGCGGCGCGCGCTTGACCTCCTCAAGCCGAGCGGAAGGCCTGTGCGCCGAGGGGAGCAAGCCATTCCTCGGCGGCTGGGTGGCTCTGTACAGCCGGGCCGGCCGCGGTGGGTCGGCGGGCGGGGCCGCGGGTCTCACTGAGCGGTTCCGCAGCTCTAGTAATGCGTCCAGCAACGAGCGGTCCGCTGGCGGAAGAGTCTGCTCGTACCCGTCGTGGGCGATCGCGATACGCCGCGCCGTCATGCCTTTGTCGGCGCCGCGGGCCATGCGGTAGGCGATCTGGAAGTGCGGTGATGGTGTTGGCGCGTTGTTACGTCAGTTCGGGGGAACTAAAATTCAAGGGTCACTTGCACGTTAATGTTCTGAGGGATGGACATAAGCAATATTTTTCTGAGATAGGTAGGTAACATTTTTCTTTAGTTCATCTTCATTCAGTCGTACACTTAAGTTTGAAATTATGAATCTCAGAAGAATGTTACACGCGGTCCGCAGCAAGCTGGGCCCAAGACACTGGCTCCAACTGCGCCAACACGGGGCGGCGGCCTCAATAGTTACTGCTGGGTTGCAGCCCATGTACCTTGGCGCCAAAGATCTTCTCAACTAAGTTGGCTGCGCGGCCAAGCCAGAGCACCAGGAGTGCCGGGGCGTCCAGTACGAACACGCCGTCCGCAGCAAGCTGGGCCCAAGACACTGGCTCCAACTGCGCCAAAACAGGGCGGCGGCCGCGCACGCGGTACAGACGCGCGCCCCCACTGCTCACGGAGCTGCTTGTGCTTCGCAGGATCCTGCGGAGATGAGGGAGGGTTAGAAGAAGAAAGAAGTAATCATTAGGATTGTTTGTTTAGTTTGGCAGCGGCTGGATAAGGATGGCCGAGGAGAGAAAGAAGTGGCGTGTCTTAGAGGAGGCCTGTGTCAGTAGAGGACGAGTGTGGCCGATTCATTAGGTCTGTATTTTTCTTTGGCGACTCCTTCCCAGCTCCTTCTCGGTGCATGACGACCTCGGCGAGGAGCAAAGTAGTCAGCTGCGCGCCCCTGAAACGCGCCAGTACTCCGCGTGGATGTAACTAAGTCTCTTACCTCGAGTATTTAACCTTGCGACACTCATTTTCCTTCGTTTTCGCACTAACTGTATGATAAACTTCTATAGCAGGTGCTCGTAATTTTCTTTTACCAGCTCCGTCCCCCCCCCCCCTCGAGTACCTCTTATTACAGCAGATGTGTGCGTGACTTTGCCCCCCTAAATGTCTACTGCGTCGGCTCTAAACTCACCTGATCCCGTCGCGGAAGTAGGAGAGCAGTCGCGGCGACTCCTTCCCAGCTGCTTCCCGGTGCACGACGACCTTGGCAGAGAGCAAAGCCGCCAGTTGCGCGCCCCTGCGGAGGGCCAGCGCGCCGCCGCGCTCGCCGCCCCACGCGTGAATGTGACGCTCCGCGCATTCGCCGCTGCTCGACTCCTTTATCTCTCGACGCTGGGAGATTAAAAAAAATAAAACTGACTGGATTTTGAGGACTGAAAAATTGAGGACGATTTTAAAAACCTATTTTCAGCCTAGTCTTAGTTTTTAAAATTGTCCTCAGCACGAATATAATCATGTAGGTATAGCGATATCATTCCGATGTAAAAACCTAACTACAAAGTGGGTTACTCGGGGCTGCAAGTGATGTAAATTACTTCGGCCAGATGTCGCTGCCCGTACGTAATACAGAGAAGTTTGTAAAGAGGCTCGAAATTTTGCCGATGCCTGCACTTGCCGATTAGCTCAGTTGGGAGAGCGCTGGCATGGTGAGCCAGAGGTCGCGGGTTCGAGTCCCGGCATGGGTGGAATTTTTAGCCTCTTAATAGGTTATTAAAAATGTTCTCAGCTCGGGCTAGTGCAACAAAAAAAGAATATAATGAATTCCCATCTTCACGTAAACGTAGCTAACAATACGTGACTTACACCGAAGAAGCAGAATCTGTAGCAGTAGGCTAATATCATGCTCTCTGCCTCAAGAGGGAAAAATGGGCAGACGGATAACCTAGCTCAAGTATATTACATTGTGCACAGGATCATGCAAATAAGAAACGGGGGTTAACTAATCGATCATAATAATTTATAATATTAGGATTTTTATACATATAAATTTAAACGGTGACTCCCAAGTGACAACAAAATGTAAATGTGACGGTGGTAGCCTAGTGACTCGGAAGCGGGAGACCCAGGTTCGATTCCCAGTGCGGGCATGTACCTACCTCTGACTTTTCTTTCTAAGTTATGTACATTTGTGAAGTTATAGTAGCAATACCACTCGCTAACTGTGAAGGAAAACATCGTGAGGAAATCGCCAATCCGCGGTGGGCACGCGTGGTTATTAAGCCCATACTCTCTCTCTGAGAGAAGGCCTGTGCCCTACTGTGGGACGTATAAAGGCTGCTTATGATACAAAAAGCTGAATGAAATTAAATGTAGGTACCATAAAATATATCATAGAATATTGCCCTACAGTGGGACGTATATAGGCTGCCAATACCACCTTAAACGGTACCTAATAAAGGATTGAATTGAAATTGAATTCCTCAAATTAAATGCCCTGCACCCTTTACCCAAACTGAAATTGGATAAAGGTTTGAGCTTCCAAGCTATAATTAATTGGTCCATGACACTCACAATGACGTCAGGACCCGCTGGCTGGCCCGGCAGCGATGCCGAATACACGAGGTACGCCTCGCCATCGTAGAATGTGCCGAAGTGAGTGCGCGGCAGCATCTCTGTCGCATTTTCCTGCGGGGGAAATACACATATCGAAAAAAAAAAACTTATTTTTATCTAAATATAACTTAAGTAAAACAAAATACGACTTAAAACAAGGTTATGCCGCTCAGCTGGTACTGACCCGGGTCAGTCTCGGATTTCACTGGTGATATTCCTTGGAAAGTTATGTTCTATGATTTTGTTAAAGTTGTCATCGGCATTTTTTTAGTAAGCCAGGAATAACGCAAGACGACAACGACGATGAATTTGTGTTGCACTCAATATGCAATTCGAGAATAATTTCCATTAATAATGCCTTAATAAAACGCAAAAAGAGATCAACAATACTATGTACGAGCATGCATGAAGAACTGTCCGTCATCATCATCATCAGCCATTTAACGCCCACTGCAGGACATAGGCCTCCTTCGTGGTTTTCATAACCATGAGGGAAGTTTTGCCATAATCGCCACGCTTGGCAGGCGGGTTGGCGATCGCAGTATGCGGTTGGAATCTCAGAAAAGCGCTGCTGCCCATCTCCTGGTAATTGATTTCCTTAGTCGCCTACTACGACATTCACGGAAGGAAATGGAGTGACGCTATTCTTAATCCGGTGCCATACGGCGAACTGTCCGTAAAATGCAGAAATATCATAGTCTACAGATATAGTTTTTGTTGACCAAACTGAGCAGGTTTCCATTTTCTAATGGACCGACCAATCATTCAATAAACAAATAAATATTAAACTTTTTTAATGGAAAACATCGTCATGCGATCCGGCTCACGCGCACGCCACACAGTACCGTTATTATTAAACAGACCACTCGTCTTGAGGTGTAATTTTATGCCACATTAGGTAAATACATTTATAGCCTCGTAAATGTACAGTCAGTTGTTGTAGAGGTACTGCAATAAACGCAATAAACCCAAAATTTATGCAGAAAGATCAAACATAAACCGAGGATTTCCTAGGTATCTAAAGAGGTACAAAAAAACCAATAGAATATATACAATAATATTTTAATTCGGTCTTAGCATTGTATCTTTTATAGCAACAGCCTACTTCAAAATTTCGCGATAAATTTACTTTAATTAATTTAACTTTTGTCAGTTCATCTACCTACTATACAAATCCTCGATGTAAATCCTTAGCTCAGTATTATTCCAGTCATTGCGTCGGAAAAAACGGGTTAGAAATGCATGTGAATCAAGAAGGCAACATTTTGGAAATTACCTGCACGGGGGGAGATGGGTTTAGAAACGCTTAATTTCGAATTGTAGACCAAGATTTCCTATGTGTATTTTCCGCAATCTTGAAAAAAGTGTTACATTCAGTTTTTTTACAACAACTCGGTTCTCCGATGAGATACCAAAATTTTGATGCAATACTATTTGCTTTGCATTGCTTTTTTACGATTTACAAATTAAGGTCCTTTACATTTTTCACCCACAAAAAGACAAAAATTAGTTGCTCAGTTATTTGCCCGCATTGTAGTGGCCAAACTTGCAAAAACGTCGCCAGAGTCTCCATTCTATTCAACGACAATGATGATGATGATGATGATGTTGCGACCATTAAAGTAGCATTTCCTGCGGTTCAAGAGTCTACCGTGGAGGAAATTCTTCAGCCAGGGCCATCAAAGCGAAGAAAAATATTTAAAAATTACCGCCAATAATTTTATAATTTTTTAAAAATATTTAAAAAGTACATACCGCCATTAATTATAATTTTTTACTACACAAAAAAATATTTGTTTAATAAATATATCAAATACATTGATTCATAATTTGGCTGGTTTAGTTATTTATTATATATCGCGATAATGCTCTGAACATTCTTATTTAATTTTGACGCGAGGACACAATAGCGGCTAAATCGAAACTGGGCACAGACTTAACGATTTTGCGGCGCGCTAGAGGCCAATAAATTGATCGATATCTCGGAGAGTCTTCTCTCAGAGAGAGAGAGTATGGGCTTAATCACCACGCGTGCCCACCGCGGCTTCGCGATTTCAAGCGCTAAGGCATGTGAATAGTTCAGACACTCAGGTGCCACACGATGTTTTCCTTCACCGTTAGCGAGTGGTATTGCTACTATAACTTCACAAATGTACATAACTTAGAAAACCAAGTCATAGGTACATACATGCCCGCACTGAGAATCGAACCTGGGTCTCTCGCTTCCGAGTCCACTGTTCTACCCACTAGGCTACCACCGCTTCGCTTTTTGTTTAGATGTTCAGAAACCATTGATGTAAACGAGCATTAATGTCAAGTCCATTAATCTCTCACAGGAATAAGCTCCGCTTACCTTTGTACATGTTATTTTAAATAGTCCGCGACATCAATTTGCTTTTTGTTTTCATACAATAAATTAAAAAAAAAAGGTAGTTCTTAAGTACTGCTCTTTCTGTATCTTTCGTGTGCAATAAAGGATACCTAATTAATTAATAAGAAAATAGGCTTACTATATATCAAACAAAGCGGGCCTTCAGTGCATTCCCAATAGAGTAAGCACTCGTAACGCAGGCAAACAAAGAGAGAAATGCGTAGGTATAGCGATACAATCATGACCAGGCTAAGTTTAATTACAGGAAGCGCGACCGGTAGACGCGCGCCGCCGGTCGTGTGGGGCAACCGCACATCGCTTTATTGTCTGTGGTACAGGAAAAGAAATCCGTCGCAGCAATTTACACCCAGAAACAACCAATTAGAAGGTGGGAAATAACCTTAACTTGTTCCTGGAGAGTTGACCCGGAAAATTAAGCACTCCACACGATAAAGTACTACATTCTCTACAATGTTTTGAATAACACTTTCTCCGCCTCCTATCTCAGGGTACGCTTTGTTCATCTCCACAGTGACGCCCGCCCTATGCGGTCGTCCCGGATTCTTCAACTCCGCCCCCCAGAGCATAATGCGGCGGTATAGGTATTCAAACTCTTTTAAAGTGATAGCGATTCGCTTTTGGAACAGCCTGCCTCTGGACATTCGTCAGGCTTCAACCCTGGAGATTCTCAAAGAGGAAGTTTTTAACCACTACCTTGATCTGCAGAATAGGCTCTATGTTAAAGTTATGTTAATGCTTATTGGTATGTAAGAAATCGTGATTAGTAATTATCTTAATATGTATGTACGTATTATTGTTGTAATTTTTTTTTAAATTGTCACCAGGAATTAAATAATAATAATAGTACGGTAAAATTGGCGGCCTTATTACTAAAAGTAATTTCTTCCAGACAGCCATCGATGGAAAAAATTGAGAAACTAAATAATTAATGTATTATCATTTATGCCTCCCTCATACCCTCCTGTAGGTCTAAGTTAATGTATTTCCCTAGGTTTACGTAAGTTTATTCCTGTATTTCACCTTTTTCTTGCACTACCCGCGGCCAGTCTCTTCAGTACCAAAGGTTTGTTGGACGAGAATGCTTCCTGCATTAAGCACGCCCTTGTACATTTACATATGTAATTAGTGCAATAAAGAATTAAAATAAATAAATAAAATAAAGTTAGTCTGAAGATGGTACCTTCCCCAAACTATTCAAAAGCTTATGGTAGACGTTTTGCTACCAGCAAGTCTCTAGCAAGTGGCAGGAAGACGCTGGATGCAAGCCGCTTTCAACCGGTCTTTTTGGAAATCCATGGCGGAGTGGAGGAGTCCAGCAGTGGACTTCTTGTGGCTGAATAATGATGATGATGATGATGCCTACGCCTTGGATGGAGTAGATACATACATAAACTCACGCCTATGTCCCGGAGGGGTTGGCGTGGACCTGGGCTTACCACTTGCCTCGATCCTGAGAATCCTCTTTCACTTCATCAACAGAGTATAGAGTATTTCATGGAGTGTAGTATGTTTAACCAGCATCTGTACCATACTCTCACTTTAGTCAGTCTAACCCACGTTTAACGTCACACATGTGAAAAAGTGTTTCGAACAAAGCAGCACGGCCCCCGGCGGCGAAGAGAGCATCGCAAACGAGATACAAGTGCATTCATGCATAAATGCGGCATCAGCATCGGCGCAAGCGCAATTACGTAGGCATTCGCCTCTCTATGCGACTTGTTTTCACGACACGCTAGAGTACTGACCGCAAGGTGACGTGAAACTGTTGGATTTTCAGCCGTAATTTAAGCAGAATACGAGTGGCCGGGGTCGAGCAAACGCTTTGCAGTCAGCAACGCTAAGGAGATGCTTTCAACAGATTATCTCGCCAATAATCTGTCTTAGTCAAATTTGTTTAAGTCTGCTCTGTAGGAACTTGAACAACTGCATTTGTGCAGAAAATTTAGCCCTTGCAACTCTACTCTGCATCTTTGTTTGCAACTCGGAAGATAAAAATCTTGTAATGTATACCTACAATCAAATCCATTTGAATTACCGCTGCGAATATCAAACCATGCCATCTTCATCAAATTATTTGTATTCGTCCTTAAGTAAACCAAAGGAAAAGGCACAATCAACCGCTCGCAGCCATAGAGTTCATTTCTTGTACGAAACTGGGTAAAAACTATAATAGTCTCGCATGACCGAGGATGCAGTGAGTGGTATATGTTACATACCTACTCTGAATTTTCTCTCGAGTTAATGAGGCACTCATAACAGCACAGGCGGAGAGCAATGGAAAGTATTGCCGTTGTTAGGAGGATGTTTCTCGGAGTTATCATGTGGCCATCGAGGAATGTTCCGTGGAATGAACGGTCGCGGCTGGGTGCGGATCTACGGGGCCCCCAGTACAAATACTTTATACTCTATCTAAGATAACGATAGAACAATTCATTGCATAGACAGCGAGCTATTAGATTTTTTTATCACAATAATTTTACAGCTAAGTGTAGCCTCTGCCCCTCGAACTAAGTAGTACAGTTGACAGCATGTTAACTTGTACATGCGTGCACTCTAGCCGGCAAGTCTAGTCTGGAGGCGTATGTCCTGCAGTAGGCGTCAAATGGCTGATGATGAATACAAACAAGGTACTAACTAGTAGTCCGTTGAAACCACTGTCGTAAGTTGTGTAGCCATGGTATCCTTGGTTTCCCAGGTCTCCTTATTTCATTAATTGAAATATAACTTCCTATCCTTCCTAAACGGCTTGTGACCGGAGTAGGTACGTGAAGGGCAAAGGTGGCACCGACATGAGTCCAACTCTTATAAATAGTGATGAGTTGTGAAAATCCTCTGAAGTTTTTCAGGCATTTCAAGGCACTTAGGCTTAGGGGCAGCTGAAGTCCTACACTAGGTACCTAGTGGTGCAACACAAATAGTGTAAGAGATAGCAACGTATATCTGTTAGTAGGTCGCCGTATTGCTGACATAGCCCTCTAAGCACTGCTGCAGTACATTGTAAAGTTATTCGGCTCGCTCCCGTCACCAATAACATGCTACCAACAGTCAATATGGTAGAAACATTTAGAAATAACCGTCTACAAACTGAAGCACCTTTCCATCACCGTCCATCATCTCTACTGTGAGAGTCGCACACGCTCTCTTCTCTGCCCGTACAAAAAGGCTTAACTGCCTACTATTTGGATACTCTGAAGCCATTTCACGTGACTGCTACAGTTTACGAGCTATGATTACATGGAGCCTATCAGCTAACTATTAAGTATTAAATTAATTGCGTTTTCACTCAGATCGAGCGTAATATCGATCAATCACAGTATGACGACCACAGTAGCCGGGAAAGCAGATGATGATCATAAAGCAAACGCGCTCGCAAATTAAACGGTAACGTCTTACAAAGTTGTTTAAATGAAAGTTTATTAGCGCTTTAGTGGGTTCGTTCAAGTAAAGCAATAACAAATACAATCTACGGTGGCAAAGAATATAATTCTCTAGATTGATTGCAAGATAATTACGAACGCTGCATAAAAGATGAAAGTACATAAATATAAATTACACTTTTTGTTCGGCAGGTTTTCAAACTTTAAAATATTGGGAAATATTGTAGACTCCGTGAAGATGAGAAATTAGAAGCCTACTCTGTTAGTGATAAAAATAAATATCACTAAGAGGTACAAGATAATAACATCTTAAGAAGAAGCCAACAGATAACACCCAACTTAATAAGGGTTGCTCTACCACTTTATGGTTCTCATCATGCATGATTTCTAAATTATGTTAATTTCAAGCCCTGCTTTCTCCCATCCCGTCCGGGATACAGACGTTAGTTTATAAATCAATGTGTCCAAATGTTGAGCACCACTGTAATAGCGGTAACAGAATGGCAATCGTGACTCAACCGCCAACGCGTGCTTTACCGTTACATTTGTACAAAGTGCATTTATCTAGACTAGTAACAATAAACATTAACCAGCAACATCGTACACATTTACATGTACGCTTTTATGCCGGTTTAAAAGCTTTTTGTGATCCGCAATTAGGACCAATTAAGCTGGTTATTTTGGAGAGCGATAGGATATGCGGCTATTTTCACCAATAGATACCTAATGTGTAGTATTACCTATCTATTATGTTACGAGTGGATGACGATAAGAAAGTAATTGGTTATTCAGGTCCAGCCCATAGTAATTTAAAGTACATAACCTTCACGTTCTGACGGTAGGCGCTTTGCGAGTTTGCATGAATAATTGAGAACTAATCTCAAAATTGGATTGGAGTGACATTGTATATACCGCAAAAAAAAAAAACCCTACAATTCACAAAAACTTAAAAAGTAAACTAAATAAAAAAAAAATATTTTTTTGGTATTTTACAGATCTTAAAACATGCGAAACAATTATTTACTCTAGTAATAAAAAACTTATAAGAGGAGGCACATAATAATTTATTATTGTATGAGTAACGTATAGGTAAGCAGCAACTTGTACGTACTTTACGCCCGATTGGTATGGAGCGTTTTCAGAAGACGTGAATTACTTTTCGGCAGGTTACATTATGAAAAGTATTATTTATAAAAATCTTTATCACGATTGTGATTTATCTTTTAACATGACCTCTCCAGTGCGGTATTTTTTTGTATGTTGCCCATTATTGTTTGTCTCTGCGATCTGAAAACGCTAATTCAATTAATAGCATCGTGTTCCTCTGAATGAATGCCGATGCAAAAAAAAAAATCTTGAAGAAATCTTGATCGGTTCACGGTCTGTTAAAACTCCAAGGCTAGCTTTTTATGGAAAAAAAAGCAAGAAAAGTATAACCGATAAACAAGTTATGCAAATGACTTTGTGTGTTTTAGTTGCACATATCGACGTTGATGATTAATTAATCTTTGTTTATAATCTAAAGGATGACACACACCAACGCGGCGGCGGTGGAGGTCCATACATAAATCAATTTACGGAAGTAGTAGTTTGTATGGACCGCCACCGCCACCGCGTTGGTGTGTTTTATCCTTTTCTTTATATCTGACTCTAATACAATTTACATCAGAAGGTCCCCCTCAACTGATCTCGAATTTATGAGCAAGCGAGGCATAACAGATAGAGCTGTACCGGTCTCATTTACTGACTCTAAAAGAAGGAGGAGGTTATCAATTCGCCCGTATATTTTTGTTTATTACAATTATCACTGAACATACGTTCAATGATAAATTCTTTAACTTGTCTGATTTCATTCATTTTTTTTTGTGGAACCAACCTCACCTGGAGTGTCCCTTGCACGTGCGGGTGGTTCCATGGTCAAGAGTTGATGACATCTATGAGAAAGGCATCGAAGACTACAATGTAACAATTTTTACTCTACAGTGAAGGCAAGAAAAAAAATTGCATCCCCTAATTTAGGCGTAGGGGGGGGGGGGGGGGGGGTAACTCTTTAATTTTTTTTTAACATTTTATTCTAGTGTTTTGTCAACGGGATTTATATCTATGAGAAATTTCAGCTTTCCCGTACTAATCGTCTCTGAGTTAGGCCGCGGACAGACAGGCCGGACGGACATGGCGAAACTATAAGGGTTCCTTATCGTCTAGGGAACCCTAAAACACACAGACTGAGGCCAGTTTTATACAAATCAAACTAGGACGGCCCCCAGCGGGAATCGATCCCACGATTCCCTGTCTTAATCAATGCAACGCGTTACCCCTACAAGGCAGTCAGTTTGTGAATAGCTTCTGTAGGTATTTAAGCTGCATCTCACCATGCTATGATAGATTTATTGCTTCACGTATGTACCGAAGTCTTCTGCTACTTTCTCAACGAGGAAAATCGTTAAATGAAAATTTTATCATACTTATTTAATTAATTTAACATAATTTATACCATAGTAGCTATTCTCTTTCGTTTCATCAACATTCTTTAGCCTTTGCATCGTTCGCCGGTTACGGCTACTTTTGTTCTTGTCCTTCGCTAACGCATCTCTTATTTAGTCAACGTATGTTCGCCTCGGGAGTCCCTTAACAGCCCTTCCAGTCACATTTTCTCGATGTACGACATGTTTTATAAATAACACAAAAACCCTAACACCGTTTCTTCAGTATCGATAAATTAAACCGTTGAATTAACCTAAATTAAACCAAAGAATTGTCAAGATAAAATTCACAATTTACAATCTTTTTTTATACAATACATATTGATAATATGTGTAATAAACTACCAGAAACAGTAATTAGTGCTCCTTCAGTGAACTCATTTAAAAACAGACTTGAGAGACATTTTACAAGTGGACGGAAGTGATATACACGTATCAGCTTAAAGCTGATTGTCTATTAATGAATAATAGTACATAGTATCGCGCGTTCAATTCGTTTGATTAATTTTTATTTTTATTTTATTTTATTCCGTAACAAGAAGCTCACAGCACAAATATAATTAGGATGGACAATTTTGATTCAAGCTTTTTTTATATGGTTACAATCACAAATGGTAAGTGTTTTATGAAAAACATTAAATGCATGCAAAGTAAAGAAAAACCAAAAACTATACTTTCAATAAAAATTACTTATAAAATTACTAAGGGGGGGGGGGTTGAGTTTGCGCATGTGTGTTTGTTTGTTTGTGTGTGTGTGTGTGTGTGTGTGTGTGTGTGTGTGTGTGTGTGTGTGTGTGTGTGTGTGTGTGTGTGTGTGTGTGTGTGTGGGTGTGTGTGTGTATGTCTGTGAATAAGATAAGTGTATTCATGATAAAGTGCTTAATAAATTAATAAAGTTCAAAATTTTCAACATTTGCGTACTGCAATGTCATCTACAATGTTTTGAATAACACTTTTAAGCCACTAATTAAGCCATCGATTCTTCAATATGGAGAAAATTAAAACACTTCCAATAAGTAAATTTTTCAAATTCTGAACACTGATTTTTCATACAAGTTAACGGCGGCGTCAAGTTTCAAGATGGTAGAAAAAATAAAAATTTAGAATTTTATACTTTTTCTTATTGGAAGTGGTTTAGAAAACAGTTTTCAGTTTTTGCGTTATGTCAATAACACGTTGTATAGGAACGTTGCTATTTAGAGTAGAATTTACCACTAATTATTAACCGACTTCAAAAAAAAGGGGAGGTTCTCAATTCGACGCGTATATATATATATATATATATATATATATTATTTGCTGTGTTCTTTCATAACTTTGTCAAATCTTAACCAATTTCAACAATTCTTTTTTGTTCAAATAGATATAACGTCCTATTGGTCCCATTTTAATTTGGTGAAGATCTCATGAAGGCTTTCAGGAAATCTTCATTGGACAGCAGTAATAAGGGCTTATGGAGCCCATCCTTTAGTAATGCATATGTTTCATAAAATATAGCGTAAAAGTAGTCCCGGAGTAATTTTGTGATGTTCTTGTGAAAACTTTTGGAGATGGAAATTGAGAAGTTAACATTTTAAAGCAATGAATTAAGTAGGGTAAAATATGGTTATAAGAGACTTGATTTTTTTCTCCCGCTTCCCCCCAAACAATTTAAAAATAAAAAAAAAATTGAATAAAATATAAAAACTGGCTTCAAAACACTACAGCACTACATGTAGGTATTGTAGAAGTATAATTTGGAGTCGGTGCCCAAAATATATGTGCTGGTCGTGCAACTGGGCACCGACTACAAATAATACTTCTACAATACCTACATGAATACGTACTTCTAATTTAAAGGTGTTATTTTAAATTATTTTTAACTTTTTAGTGCTGTAGTGTTTAGAAGTCGGGTTTAATTTTTTATTTAATGACAGACAAATGTGGGAATAGACGTTGTTTCTTTTTTACCCGAAAGAGTTAAGTGATTTGGTGAACACCGCCTGCCGTGTTAAATGGACCGCAAGGTTGACCTGTTGCAAACCTTCTCACGAGTAAAGCAATAGCGTTTTATGCGTTCCCTCGCGTATTCCGCTTTATTCTCACGAAAAACACGTTTATAAGGCCATGCTTATGTGGGACAATAGATGCGGTTGGCGCCTCTTTCTGTTGGGTTGGCACCGTGGTTTGTTGATAGAGACCCGTTAAATTAGATTACAATCTTTTATTTAACAACGCTTTACTGTTGGTTAGAATAAAATAATCACGTCACGGTGACTACTGATTCAATCGTGTGAAACGCCTCGTCTAGACTGGCTTAGGTCAAATTGCGAAATCTTCACTGTTCTGTGAAGAAAAAACTTCTGTCAAAATACTTCTTTGTTTAGCGATTGTGGGATGACTGCAACGGCGATCAATTTACAAGGGACTTTTCAGATCGCACTGAAACTTTACCAATAGGACACAAATCGAGGTTCGTTTGTGCTTACAATTGAGAAATTGAAGTGTGTTCGTGTTTGTAGCACGATCAATTTTGAGAGAGCTTTCATTTGCCTTTTTTTCATAGAAATCAGATAACAGAAAAAAAATTGCAAATGCAATTCTAAGCACTATCGAACGTTGATTTGTGTCTCTTAAATGCGATCCGGCATGTGGTTTGTAAATTAAAACCAAACTACCCTTAAGATTAATAAAATTGTATACAGTTGAAAGTAAGATCAAACTTTAAAAGCATGCACTGTAACCTGTTTCGTTACTACGGGCGTTACTTTAGCGAAAAACATGCCAACAGAGAGGTTTTTAGCCTGTGTTTTTAGCTGTCGACTACATTGATGCCCAACAATAGGCTTATTCAATTTTAGGTTTATTTTGAGGGAATGCGTACGGCGATAACCGTCAGAGATGGCATGTGAGGTAAAATACTTACTCAGCAGTGGGCAGCGGTATTAGGGCGGTAATGAATGGCCTTATTAATGAGCTGTGTTTACGTTGCACTATTAGTCATATTCGTTCCAGTTAGGCCACTGCGGTCGGTACCATTTTTGCTGTGTAGATGGTTTTTAATAATGCAATCAGTTGGTCGGATGCTATTCGGCACCTCGACGGTCAATTTCCATTTGCGTGACCCACGCGAAGCCCATGCGGGAAGGAAATTACAATAGGTTTGACATTTAGGATAACAAGTGAATGTCAGATCATAATGATGCAGACACAATGTTCATAGAGCATAATGTTATTGTCCGGGTGAAAGTAAAGTTCAACAACAGTTAATACCTATCGCACATACGTAATTGAGGCGTAGGTATGACGAGAATTGATGAGGCAGGTCATCAAGTAAGAGCAAAATCGGATTACCCAAAATAGATTAGTTAGATTGGATTAGTTTTTTTTTCTGACGAGGTAATAAATACTTTTTTATCTTTAATTATACTTTTTGAACCTTTCGTGGTTGTACATAATAGCATTGAGTTTTAAGTAAAATTCAATCATAATAGTGATCTGTCACCATTATGATTGTTGATTATGATTGAGTGGGTAATTGTGATAAGAATCACACTTACAATTTTGTGTTACAAATAAATACAAATACAAAATCGTTTATTTGTGGAATGTAGGTGGATATATAAGTTGTTATGTACTCTACATTCTGCTAAAAAGCATAAAAAAAATTCATTACGTAGGTACAGTTTAACATGCAATAAGTACTATGTTAAATTTATAAGAAATCAAAGAGTCACAATCAAAGTCATCATGCATAGGTAAGTTAAAGTGGCTCAACAGTTATTTGCAGAATTCTTTGTCATTTAAATAGTCAACAATAGAATAATAACATTTTTCAGTCAGAATCGATTTTAGCTTCAATTTAAAATTATTAATGTCAAGGTTTTTAATATCATTCGGAATTTTATTATAAATCTTTGGTGCTAGTCCAATTACACTTTTACTTAGTAGGGCTGTTTTTGAAGTAACATTTTAAAGCCTATGAGGATTTCTTGATCTATTAGTTTTTGTAAACAATGTTGGGTTCGTTTTTACAAATAAAGCAACTTCAAAAATATACATACAGGGAAATGTTAGCAACCTCATTTCCTTAAAATATGGTTTACATGTGTCTGTCGACTTTAATACATCTCATTTGAGATTTAAATATAATTTCTCTATTTGAACAGTTCCCCCAGAATATGATACCATACCGAAGTGTGGAAGCTACATAGCCGTGATACGCACATAACACTGCGTCGCGGTTCACAACTTTAGCCAGCTTATGTAACGCGTATGAAAATTTATAGAGTTTTCTACAGATTTCTTCTGATTGTGGCTTCCAAGTCAAATTTTTGTCTATAACTAACCCTAAGAATTTTGTTTGGTGTACTTCTTCAATTATTTCACCCTTGTAGTTTACATTTATATTCATAGTTGACTTTGACTAAAATGCTAAAAGACTAAAATGCATCACCTTGGTTTTGTCAATATTTATAAGCAGGTTATTATTAGTTAGCCATTCTATGATGTTGCTGAGAGTACTATTAATATCTTATGAGTATTTTTTATTACAACTGTGCTATCGTCGGCAAACAATACCATGGGGTGGTGCACATTATTTGGCATGTCGTTTATGTACAGTAAAAACAAAAGCGGCCCTAAAACGCTGCTTGTGGGACTCCAAAACTAGTCTTTCTAGGCTCCGATCTAAAATTTATTTCAATAGCCCTATTCTGACACATTTGCGTTATTTCTGTGTATTGAAATCTGTCACTGAGATAAGACTTTATAAGATCATGTACGTTACCACGAATGCCGTATGTGTAGAGCTTATCCATTAATATACAGTGATCGACACAGTCAAAAGCCTTTGACATGTCCATATAGATGGCGCAAATCGGCTTCCTTATGTCCATATTTAGTACCGCACATTTTATTAAGTCATAGATCGCCATATTTATGGTCATGTTTTTTCTGAATCCTTTTTGTTGATCAGAAAATATTTTATGCTTGTCAATAAATTTTGTAATGGCATTATATATATATTTTTCAAAGACTTTTGATAGAATAGGTATCAATGCTACAGGTCTATAATTTGTTAGATTAACTTTATCGCCTTTTTGTGCAATGGTCTAACGATTGTTGGTATTAGTTTGTCAGGAAATATGCCTTGGGAGATACATAGATTGAATACGTGGCTAAGAGGAAATACTATTTCATTTGATACAAACTTTAAAGCTTCCGTGGAAATTTCGTCAATACCAATACCAACACTTTCTTAAAATTAATTTTGTTTTGTTACCAAATCACAATACCAATACGATTGCTATAAGCAATAAGGCCGCCAATTGTACTGCATTTTTGTAAACATTTTATGTTTGTGTTTTTCCTGGTACAATAAAGAATATTCTTATCTTATCTTATCTAATACCAATTTGATGCAGTCAGGGAATAACATGGCATAATAGCCGTATAACCAGCTCTTGGCAACTAATAAGACTGTAGTGTTAAAGTTCCGTAAGCTAGAGAGAGTCGTAGACACATCATCTTGAACAATGTGCATTAGTCAATTTTTGGGACTCTTCGCGAGGGGCGGGTGAGTATCGTTTCGGCCACGCGACGGGTTGATAAGGCGGTCCTTGCATCCCCGATACGCTATCTTTCAAGATTATACAAGATGTAGGTATGTACCTAAGGGTCGAAAAACCCGAGTTATAAGCCAGGTATAAAGGCCGTCTGGTGAACTAGAGATCTTTCGCTTACTTCTTCGGGGGCTGATTGTATAGGTACGGTCGACAGAATTTCAACATGTTCAAACGTGCACTCTTATTACTTTAAGGGCGACTTTGCAACAAAAATGTAAAGACCTGCTGTCGACAGTACCTACCTCTACAGAGTAAAATGTACTTACCGTGATCTTCCATACGAGGAAGGTGGTATGATCCCGCGGGACGGTCCGAAACGCCGCAGAGGCGTCCGCGGCGCGCGCCCCGCCCTCGTCCTCCTGTGGTAAGTGGGCAAATTTGCTGATTAGATTTGGATTAAAGTAAAGTTATTAGTATAATATGACGTCCCTATGCGGGACTTCGGTTATGTGGAAAAAATTTATATTATGAAAAAGGCCGTCGACTGTACTTTTTAATTGTCTCTGTATGGTTTCACGACGGATCTGGTCGACTTGAAGATATTTCTATAGAAATAAAGTCGCCTATGTACTCGTTTATGCTACGCTTATGTTTTATGCAAATATTTCATTCTTTATGTACTTACAATAAAGTTAATAAAACTAGGTATCTGACCAAAGCTATAGGTAGCTGTAAAAGATGGGCTGCTTAAGGGGCTCCATCCGGTTCACTAGTGGCTTGGTGGCGATCAAGGGAAAAAAATCACATCTATTTCTACAGATCGAATTTGCAAAAAGTGTCAGTACAATCACTCAATCATGTTAATAGTGATTTTTAGGACCCATGGCCCTGAACCTAAGGGCAAAAAACCTAGGACTAGAAAGCATTAACGCCAGGAATGGGCGTTTTTGACATAAATGCTATCTAGTCCCAGGTTCCCGATCCGGGTGATTCAGGTTCTATGTCTTGGGTCCTAAAAATCGCTGTTAACATGATTGAGAGATTATACTGACACCTTTTGCAAATTTGATCTGTACAAAAAGATATGATTTTGTTTCCTCGGTGGCGCTAGTGTTACTCCCTGGACCCCCTTAATAGATGCTATACAAGTAGACAACATAGGGTGGGCGTGTAGATCTTTATAAAATTTACGAAACTCCAATATATGGCATAAATAACTTACAAATAGCCATGAGCAGGTCTGTGGAGCTGAGTTCTATTATGTTGATGTGCAAAAATTGGTTTTCAGATAAGTATTGACAGGACATAAGTCTAAGGATCTCACGTGTTACTTATTCAAAAAACACATGCAGGGCTATAATAGCACGCCCGGTTTAAACCTCATTTACAGTAACAGTTGGCTAGGTAAGATATGGATAAGTACCCTACAGTAGGTATCGAAAACCGGAATGGAATCGCAAGAGACTGCATATCTATCAACAATTCTACATTCGATTTCACAAGAGAGTTTACTGTCTAAGATAACGAGTTGCTTTGACTTGGTCACCCGGTCAACCCTTTTAATCTCTAAGAAAGGGTGCGTTACAGGCGCAGTCAATCCAATCTGTCACTGAGTTAGATTTATGATGTTCAGCGATTCTAGGCCACCAGGCCCGGGGTGCGGCATCGGACAATGAGATACCTAGGTAATACATTAGTTAAGCTGTTAAGCAGCACAGTAGTCCTACAATTGTAGAGTACTACAATGTCATCGTGAAAATATATAAGTAGTTCTTGTAGGCCATTGTTTTGTTTACAAAGCCAAATAAACTAATTAAGATTAATCGAGCTTGGAAACGGGTTACGCAAAAATTCACTTCCATCCATGAAATTGTAAAGTTAAAGCACACGATAATAAATACGTCACACACATTAATTTATTATTGCGAGCACACGAAACCATTCATAGCACAACACTTTTCAAACTTCTAGCACAATAGAAGAAAATAGTTTACTTGTTCGGCGCCTATTTCGAGGATGTGCATATTTCTGTCGGAGTCGGTGTTCAGGGACGGACTGGCCGCCGGCCGGTCCGCGCGGCCACGCTCGCTCGCCGCTCGGCGGGCGCTCCCACCTTTACACGCACGCCGCTGATCGAGAGACAGCGTGCGGCTCTACCACGGGCGAGCGCAGCATCCACCACGTCCCCGGCTACTAAAAGCCGGACGGACGCCGCCGCCGCAAAAAGAAAATAGTTTCACGCTTTTTGCCTCTGGCACTTACAAAACCAAGGAATAAATTAATTTCCGCGAAAGTCTGGACGCTGCCGACACCGATTGATGCGCGATATCGTCATGAAAATATAGCTATTGGTAGCGCTGTCAACGTCTCAATTAGCGACGGCTTTAATTATCGACAAGAAGTAGGTACGTATTCATCGTATTTATGTGGTGTTATTGCATGACATACCTTGAGATCGTAACGTAAAACTAATTATAAAATTAAGCATCAACGTTTCACAGGTCTTGTGCGACAAAAACCTGAAGATTTAGAATCGATAACTTAACATGCGAGGCAAATGACACCACCTGAAATCTCTCCATCGGTGTGCTGAAGCACCAATTATGAACACTTTCTTATTTTTCACGAATGGCAAGAATGTCTCTAGATAACCATCAGCCACTGGAAGCTACACTTTTAAGCGGGCGATGCGTTTGACCGTGCTGAAAGATCGATGCCCACTGGACCAAGTGGTGTAGAATCTGCGCGCGCGATGTACGGGCATGTAACACTCGGGTAGCTAGGATGTCAATAAACAGAGATGCGGAATACGGCCAGGATCCATGCTCTGCCGATTCTTTTGTCCGAATTACTCGGTGTCGTATCTAGTCCACTAACATGCCCAAATTCACTTTCGTTTCGCGCACATACCTACCTACTTGTCCATTGAATAGCTGCGTGCGCGGTATTTGGTAACGTCGAATCACTCTTTGTCGTAAAGTAGTGAAAACATTGTTTACGATTTACGCTGTTTTTAGAGTTCCGTACAACCGATGAATGAACGCAATCTTTATTATAGGATCATACCTAAATATTATGATATGATCTTATCTTATAATCCAGATAGCCTGAGAGAGTTAGATGCGTGCCGGGCTACGAGCATTAGGTACCTACAGGGTTCCGTATAAATAACTGGTTTACATAACTAAAAACATCATCATCAATGATTTTTGAATTAAATTTGTACTAAGTTTTCCTTTTATAAGTTAGACGACCATTACTCTTTAATTTATAAAGCCTACATTCCTGCATAGCCGTGCCAGTTTCCTTCTTAACTTCATTATAAGCGTTACTGTCCTGAACTTTCCACATTTCTATCTACAATGTAGGTGCCGTTTAGTCGGGAGAGGGGGGGGGATACACACCCTACAACCTACTCTAAAAAAAATAGTGCTTTAAACAATAAAAATAAATTTAAAGCTTAATATTTCGTAAACAATTAATTTTAGATGTCGACAAGCACTTTTCAATTTAGGGACCCCATTTGTGTCATTTGCCTCGCATGTTAAGTTATCGATTCTAAATCTTCAGGTTTTTGTCGCACAAGACCTGTGAAACGTTGATGCTTAATTTTATAATTAGTTTTAACACTTTTCAATTTAGGGACCCCTAAATTGAAAAGTGCTTGTCGACATCTAAAATATTTTTGAAAGACCGATTAATTCAACGTTACCTACCCCACACTATGGCGTAAACGATAAGAGAAAATTTCATCCCTAATGTAAAGTAAGTAGGTACCCTAAAATTTTACAATTTCAATGTACACATACCTACGTAGGGTAAAACAGGCTAATGCCAGTCAGTTGAGAATACCGGTCACCACACTATCTCCGATTGTACGGTGTTTATACACACGCACACATGCTCGTTGGGTGGCGTGACTCTACCCCGCACCGGGAAACCCACCCGCGCTCAGTTGCAAGAACGCATTTGGAGAGAACACACGTTAATAGTTTTCGCGCCATTCTCTTAGATTTTTTGTTTCTTGGCAGATAAGAGGTGAGTCTTTGAATTATCGTGTTTCTCACTTTGTCAGCTATGATTAGTGATGCGTTGTTATCAGGCTTCCGAAATAATTATACATTTTATACCACGTGCAACAGGTTTATAACTTACAATTTTTTTCCTCAAAATATGGTAGGGTGGATAATGCCGGTCATAGTGACCGGTATTACCCGCACTTGTATATTAGAACAAAGTTAATTCCACTATATTAACTGCCTCGTTGGTCTAGCCGTTAAGGCGCTTACCTACCAAAACAGAGGTCGTGGGTTCGAGTCCTACTGGGGGCCTCCGTACATTCGTACAAATGGCCTCAGTTTGGGTGTATTTTCATATTTGGAACCAGATCAAGTGATTGCATTATGTGGAAGCTATTATTATTATATGCGTATTTTTCTGTAACTAACTATATTATTTATTTAAGAATGGCGACAAGGCGAAGTAACGAATGGTCGAAAGTAAAATGAAGTCACGACAATCTAAACAAAGCTATTCGTCTAGTCAAAGAAGGAAAAAATATCAGAGAAGCAGCTCGGTCTACGGGCATACCGTTTTCAACACTCCAAGAAAGACTGAAAACAAACAACAGTGATACTCCTCAGCTAGGAAGAAATACAATTTTCAGTAAGGATGAGGAAGAAGAAATGGCTTCTCAGGTAAAGTTCCAGGCAAAGATTTTCTATGGCTGCACATCACTCCAGATTCGCAAGATGGCTTATGAATACGCCGAAAAAAATAAGCTCAAGCGCAATTTTTCTAATTGAAATTAGCAGGCAGGGATTGGCTTATAGGGTTTTTGAGAAGAAATAAGAAAGAAGAAACAGAAAAAATTGGCTAAACTAGCAAAGACTGCTGAAAAACAAAAAGATAATAACAAGGGAAAGAAACCAGTGAGAGTACGAAAAAACGTTACACAAAAAAGTACAGAACAAGTGAAAGTAACGAAAAATGGGGGAAAGACGAAAGCCAAAGTCGTAAAAAAGGTAAAAAGGAAAGTATTACAGGACAAAAACATGAACGAAGATGATACTTCCAACTCAAATAGAGATGATGGATTTGAGCGAAGACGATGACACGGATTTTGACGAAGATGTGGAGAACAGATGCATTATTTGTGACGATTTTGGAAGGAATAATGAACTATGGTACAGATGTATACTGTGAAGAAGTTGGGCCCACTCAGAGTGTTCAGGACGTGACTCCGCTGAAGGGTATACATGCAATTTATGCTCAAACTAGACTTGACCGGCATTACCCACAGGCTGACTGGTTTTACCCACCATTGCGTGTAATACCGGTCGAAGACGTTTTTTTTTTAAACATTTACTGTGACAAAACTATGATTACTAACGATCTCAATTAAAGTGCAATGATTAGAAGAATATTATAATTTTCGTTTGATCGCAGTTTAATAAAGAAATGTTGATTTATACATGTACTGTTATTTTTTTCCCTTAAGTGACCGGCATTACCACATTTTACCCTACATTGTGTCAGTTTGGCCGTTAGTCGCAGACTATTTTACCCAAAACTACTACACGAAAAAACTTGAAAAATCAATATACATACTTACTGAGTTAGGTGACCCAATAAAAAACGTAGGTATCACGTTAATAAACGATTTCAGATTTTGCGAAGTTAATTTAAGAAAACGCGAATAGAAAAATATTTTTAATATTTTTCTTCTTGGTCGTGTCCTCATGACTGAGGGACGTGACTATGGGGCAGCTTCCACCACCAATGCTCTCCATTTGGACCGATTATGCGCCAGATGTAGGTAGGGTCCCTCCCGTAGCTTTACTTATTGAAATTGAAAAAAAAAAATTATCATATCACATTATATGAAAAAAATCGTGTCCGTCCATCGCATTGGTGCTCTGCTTCGTTTGCCGTTTGCACGACCGGTGATAATAACATACTCCAGGCTATCTATCTGGCCCGCGTCGGACGGTATGACCGAAGAACTTCAGGAAGCGTTGGGTACAGATTGTGGAAAGCCTCGAGTGGAATATTTTTATTAAGTACTTTTAAAAGATAAAATAGAGAAAAATAAAGCCTTCTCCCAGATCAACGATTTATACTTGTAATTAAAATGTTGCCCCAGATCTCAAGCTACGTACCAACCTGAGTTATTTTTATTAGTGGTTCCGTACCCGAAGGGTGCCAAACTTCACCGTCTGTCTGTCTGTCACCAGGCTGTATCTCATCAATTAAAACTTATTACATAAGTCTTTTAATTTGGTAAATATTTTCATTGAGCCCACTAGGACTACAGAAATCACTGCCACATGCCTTGATATACTGTGACAGTGAATTTTCATATTTTTCTAAAATAAATTGCCTAAAGTCAGACCACAGTGGTGAAATTGTACATTTTGAAGGAGATTAAAAAAAAAATAGAGCAAGATATACTTTGCAGGCCCATAACAACTAAAAAGCTGGAATTATTTAAAACTGAATTAAAAAGTAGCTTACCAGTTCAAAAAAATAAAACCCAAAATGCTTATGCCTTTTATGGAGATTTTTTCAAGGTTGTATCAGACAGTTTTGAAAAAGAGTATAAATTGAAAAAAAAAAAAATCATGCAACGAAAATAAATAAGGATTTAGTGAATGGGCTACTGCCGGCATACAAAAAGCAGGGACACACTTTACTATATGAGAAAAAAACATACACACATGACCCTAGTTTCATACAATATGTTAAAGTAGATATATTCAAAATCATTTAGGGCCATCTGCCACAAAGGAAAATGCGAGCATATAAAATCCAAAATCCAAAATTTAGATTTATTAAATCTTATAATAAATCTAAAACAATTTGGATTATTATAAATAAGACAACAGGTAAATCCAAATCAGAAGACCGCGAATTCTCACTCGAAATAGGTGATAAATTAATAACTTCAAATGAAGATATAGCTGCGGCTTTTGAACAGTTCTTTACAAATATTCCAATTGTAACAACAGCTCGTTTAGACTCTTCTCCTGCTATTGCTGAACGTATTTTGAAAGACAATGTCCCCCCATGCAATCACGATTTTTCGTTTAGCTACATTGAAGCCCATACCGTGATTAAAACGTTTAAAAAGCTAAATCTTAAAAAAAAAACTGAAGACTTATGGGGTATGTCAGTAACAGTAGTTAGCTCAGTAATCGATGTCCTAGCCCCCCATTCAGCTAGAATTTTTAACAAATGCTTAGATGAGGGTACATTCCCTGACCTAATGAAATATAGTAGGCTAGTTCTTTTATTTAAATGTGGATTGATAAGCAAGATCCCACAAATTTCAGACCAGTCTCGGTTCTACCCGTTTTGAGCAAAATATTCGAGAAGACAGTCCTAGGTCAATTACTTGCTCATTTCAATAACTATCAACTTCTCCATGATCAGCAATTCGGCTTCACGCAAGGGCGATCTCCGAAAGACGCTGGCGTCATGTTAATTAAACATATATTTAGTACATGGGAGGATTGCAGGGATGCTGTAGGCGTATTCTGTGACTTGTCGAAAGCATTTGATTGCGTAGACCATGAAACACTTCTCTTAAAATTAAAACACTACGGAATAAATGGGAACAGCCTAAAACTCATGAGATCGTATTTAGAAGGGAGGATGCAAAGTCTGACATAAATAGAAATAAATCATCGGGAGGATTGCAGGGATGCTGTAGGCGTATTCTGTGACTTGTCGAAAGCATTTGATTGCGTAGACCATGAAACACTTCTCTTAAAATTAAAACACTACGGAATAAATGGGAACAGCCTAAAACTCATGAGATCGTATTTAGAAGGGAGGATGCAAAGTCTGACATAAATAGAATTAAATCATCAGGGTAAGAGGTTAAGATAGGAGTGAAACAGAGATCTATTTTAGGGCCGTTCCTTTTCCTTGTATATGTAAATGATTTGCCGTTCATGGCTCAAAACATGTTAGAGATGGTATTATGTGCAGATGACACGGCACTTATTTTTAAAATTAAGAGACAAGAAAATGACCTCGACGATACAAATGATGCTCTCTCTCAGATGCTAGACTGGTTCACTTCTAATCACTTATTGTTAAATTAAAAAAAGACAAAATGTATAAAGTTTACTCTACCAAAAGTCAAAATAGTTGACAGCGGCGTTGTATTGGGGAATAACAAACTAGAACTTGTAGAAGAAACTGTATTTCTAGGTATCACTATTGATGCAAAGCTTCAATGGGGACCTTATATAGACAAATTGGACAATAGGCTTAGTTCTGCAGCATATGCAGTCAAAAGAATCCGGGAACTAACTGACGTCGCAACTGCTAGGAAAAATATAAGTAGTTTTAAAACCGTAGGTAGCCAACACAATGTAAATACTAGAAATAAACATAAACTTTCTTTCCCAAGATTTAGGCTGGCGAAGGTTAGTACATCATTTATGGGGCATTGTATACGTTTTTACAATAAGATCCCTGAAGATATAATAAGCTTGCCAAAAGGGCATTAAGGTTTATTTAGATGACAAAGTCGTGTGGAATTAAAGCCAGTTCAATGCATCCTAGTACTAGATTTTAGAAGATATAACATGTAAACTCTGTTAATATTAAGGAATATGTTTGAAAAGAATAAGTTTGGAGTTTTATTGTCCGTTTTTTCTCCAAATCATCTAGATTTTGAAACGGACGCCTAGTTTTTCTTGTAACGTTCAATAAGTCACAGTTTCTGTGTTACATTGAATAATTTTTTTTTACTTTGACTTCATGAACCGTGATAGTTAGACAGTTGAAATTTTCACAGATGATGTATTTCTGTTGCCGCTATAACAAAAATGACTAAAAACAGAATAAAATAAATATTTAAGGGGGGCTCCCATGCAACAAACGTAATTTTTCGCCGTTTTTTGCTCAATATTAATAACGGTAACAGGTAGACGCTTGAAATATTCACAGAATATCTAGTTCTATGTTAGTTTTAAAAATAATTAAATTAGAATAAAATAATTATTTAAGGGGGGGCTCCGACAAACGTGATTTTTTTGCCGTTTTTTCTCGATCTTTGTGTCGAATGTTGCATAGAATGTACGGAACCCTTTGTGCGCGAGTCCGACTCGCACTTGGCCGGTTTTTTTTAGTTCATCCACTGACATCCAATGCTTATAGCACCATAGAGGGGATTTCTGCAATATAAATTCTCACTGTATTTCTTAGTATCCTGCCGAATACTGCCTAATCATGAAGCTGAGCTAGGTAAATAGAAATTTTGTTGCTCAGATCTGTAGTAGAGTCCAGTAGTGCTATCTGCCCCAGATCCAGTCCCGTTATATTAGTGCAGCTACAATAACAACAAAGTTATGGAGCGGCCAATAGATATGTTTACGGACAAATTGATCCGCCACGGTCGAGTAGCGACCAAAGCGACCTTGCCCGCGGGAAATATCCGCAATAGAATACCTGGGTGCTATTGAATAGATAAATTGTATCAACGGTACCTACTTCTTGTGCATCAACTCTTTGGCGAAACTTTCGCGAACTTCTTTCTTTACACGCTGTCATTTTCTGAAAATAAATTGCTTGAGCTGTCATTTAAAATTACGTTGTGGGAAAATTGGTGTTTTTTTGACGAAAAATTGTACAAATAATTTATTGAGTATGTTCACAGATGAGTATTCCGACAAGGAGAGCGAGTACGAAGACCGCAGGTCGGAGGAGAGTCCGAATATTACCAAGAAGTCCCTATCTACTGTTGGGTTCAGAAACAACACAGATAATCAGAACGCGAGACCTCTGGCTTTGCGCGCAACTCAGTCTTTCACTGGCACAGTGGAAGAGCTCAGGCTCTGTGGTAACTTTCAAAGGTTCAACCTGTGCAACAGAATGAATACAAATGTGCCGAAGATAGCGACAGTATGCCCTTGCGGCTGCCTCCTCAGGCCTACAACCACCGGCCCCTTCAGGACCAGAGAAAAGACAACGTTAGCATTGCATGTGGTGTCCCCTGAAGTACTGAACCATCATGGTTACTGTTTCGAGCCCAACCAAATAGCCATGTTCTGGAAGAAAGACTGCCGAACTTTCCTATGGAAGGGCGAGGCCAGAATGAAGAACGTAATCCACGCGGACTCCCACAAAAAGTGACTGTATTTCTAAATCACCTTGTAAATATTATTCAAAAATTTTATAGTAATAAAAAATATATTCTACTCAGATTTATTCTCTTAAAATCAGCTTAAAATGAAAAATAAATACACAGTATTGAAAGACTTCAACTCATTATTACATGATTAAAAAACAGATTTCACATACCTAGGGTATCAACATTAACACTACTGTAGAGTTTGCACTGTTTCCAACGGCTGCTTTTCCACGCCAGGCATATTAGCCTCCAGACATTCCCCACATGAAAACCTTATATAATCCAAAACCTGGACTTTATTCTGTTCTAGGATCTCCTCTACTGTATACGACGGATCTAGCAAATACTCTTGGTAAATCAAGCACGTTTCGTCATCGGCATTTTTCGCCGGCTCATCTTTTTCCTTGTCACCGATCTTTTGCGGGGCGCAGCCTACGATGTGTTGGCAGATCTGCCTTCCGAGGTCTTCGACGTCGTCGGGTTGTTTGTAGACTATTAAGGCTCCGTATTTTCCAGCGGAGTAATCGGTGGGTGTGGGGGGCGCGGGATGGGTGTACGCAGCTATTTTGACATCTTTGTTGTTGGCTTTCCAACACTCGGCGCGGCGTAGAACGGCATTTTCGCCTATCGAGCCGATGAAGAGGGCTAGTACTTCTGAGAGCTTCTTCCCTTCAGCTGTGGTGAGGTTGCCTAGTTGCTCGCTGTCTAACTCCATCTGGAAGAGGATACCATGTAGTGGCTAAGGAATAAACAAAGGACTATGATGATGAGTTGATGATACGATGTAAAATGTGTTTGCCGGTCTTATGGACAGAAAGTAAATCAAGATTATAGACAGCATAAAACCGAGTCTCTGTATCTATTCAGAACTCATGCGGAAATGTAAATTGTGGAGAGGATTAGTTTGAGTGCAATTTTATATAACTTCCACATCACAGTCCCTTGTCGGTCCCAATCTAGGATACCATGTGCTATGGTAATCAGGCAAGGAAATCAAACATGGAAGTACACCCAGACTGAGGCCATTTGAACAAAATTAAATGTATGGCGGCCCCTAGTGGGAATCAAACCCATGATATCATTTGTGAGCCTTTGAGCCTATCGTATATTTGTGCCTTCATTCTTTTTTAAAACTACACA
Source organism: Yponomeuta malinellus (assembly GCA_947308005.1). Lineage (NCBI taxonomy): Eukaryota > Metazoa > Arthropoda > Insecta > Lepidoptera > Yponomeutidae > Yponomeuta > Yponomeuta malinellus. Next base: position 6,138,694 of record OX370998.1, on the reverse strand, counting down.
AAAACAGAAAAAATAAAGAAAAAAAAGTACCTTGGTGATAGGCCCCTTAGACTGCATATTAGTGTGGGCAAATTTGTAGCAGGCCTGTGCAACATCCTCAATCATCTTCTGGAACTTATCATTTCTGGCCACGAAGTCAGTCTCACAGTTGAGCTCTATCAGTGCTCCGTGGCTCTTGTCGAACTTCACAGCAACGAGGCCTTGCAGAGCTGTGCGGCCAGCCAGCTTGGTCGCCTTGGCCCAGCCCATGGCCTGTGCCTGTTCGTTTAGCCAGGTCTCGGCCTGGAAAGAGGTAAGAAATATGAGTCAAAAGATGAAATAGTCAAAATTTTTTATTTATAATTAAGTAAAAAAGGGGACGTAGTGAATGTTATAAGTCTTGTCAAACATAGCCATCCATTTAACGAAAGATCTAGATAGTTTCAGAGAAAAAAAAGACAAAAAACCCTAAGGTGGATTTGGCTCATCTCAGCCAACTTCCCAAAATAAGTTCCCAGCCAGGAATGGCCCAGAAATCTAAATAATAATGTACTTTGTCAGTGTGCTCATATATCATCTTCTAAAATAGTGCAGCTCTTTAGTAAATCCCTTCCGGCCGCCATCGCAACTGAGTTTCGCAACCAAATGCGATGGACGATTTTTCATTCTTTGTTGGCAACTGGTTGCAAAAAATCTGTCATTGTTTATTTCTGACAATGAAACAATTTTAGAGCCTTCAGAAAATTTCATCTGCTTTTCGTGCGGACATGGTAAAAAGCAATTCGCTTAACTTGCTAGGCGTTTAACACGTTACTATGTCTAAATGTGACTTAGTCCACTGATGAAACTGGTTCAAATACCAACCACAACCCATAATGTACGTATACATACTACTTTAGTTCGCGACCATTTGATACTAACCGGTTTAAGGTTTATTAGAAGCTTTCTTATTTTGATTTCGTTTATTGTAGTACAAAAAAGTTTTAGTTATTTAATTTAGTTACACGAACGTTTTAGCTGCCAAAAGGTAAAGGTTTTACTTTCTAACCTTATGACGTACTTAATAAATTTTCGTAGTTAACAATAATTATTGGTTTCGTATAAGGAAAGCAAACTCTTCTTTAGCAACTGCACTTTTAGGGAAATTCCTTGTTGGCAACTGGTTGCCTGTTAAGTAAAAACATTCTTCTATCGCAACCAGTTGCCAACAAAGAATGAAAAATCCTCCATCACAACTGGCTGCGAAACTCAGTTGCGATGGCAGCCGGAAGGAGTAAATCATACATCTTGTACATATCTATGTAAATGTATTCCTTCCTCTTCTTTATCACTTGAGCTGCAACGATTTGGCGAATTTTTTATGCTTGTAAATTATCGTATAATACTGAAACTGCTTTTGGTAATTTTTATTTCATTTAAAACAATTGTGGCAATTTTTACAACAACTCGCTCATAACAACTATTGAAATTGTTGACTATTTACCTTCTCAGAGTCATTGTTATGCATCTCCAAGGCTTTCTTGCAGTTGGCAATGGTGTAGCCAGTCTTTTTTCTTAGTTTGCCCAGCAGAGAGGACTCAGCAGCACGGCATGGCAACCCAGTGTGCAAGCGACGCACTAGCTGGAATATCATCTGTAATATTTACAAGCATTTCACACAAGTTGAGATAAGTAATAGTCTTATAAACTAAAGGTGTCACCATATGGTGGTTATGTTTCATTAATTATTATTATTATTATTATTATTTGTAGACGGGCAGGCAGTTGGAACAACTGATAATTGCTGATTCAGTAATTTTTATTCATTAAAACGAAGACATTCACATTCCTTACACTGTAATATTGTGGATATTAGTGCGTATATTACCTACATTACATGAAAACCTACGACATCTAAACTAATGATAAATAATTTATCTCAGATATAAAAGATAAAAACATCTTCAAACCAAATAATGTTCTATTTTTTATTCTAAATAACTTATTTTGTAAAATTATTGTATTTATAGCAGAATTCAACATTATTGTGGCAACATCTTAACATACCTATTACAAAATGTTAGTAGGTAGTTACTCACACAAAATATACACAGATTTACAAGATTTGGCTTAGTTTAAGCAACAGCAGAACACTATAAAGCAAGAATGACTGACTGATGTCATCAATAAAATTGTGGGAAGGTGTATGTAGCTACCATGAATGAGTCACATTCAAGGCCAAACATGGAAAAAACATGTAAACAACTGATTGATACAGCTTACCTAGATGCCAAAAAAAAGAAGCGAAACTGATAGTGGGCATGAGATTAGCTGCAATTATTGTATGTACCTTGCTGAACACTGTAACCCTTTGCTTCATAAATAGTTTGTTGGATAGACTATTTTGATTATTATTTGAATTCTTGTATTGGATTCTGCCAATGTTTGTTGCAACCAAATTTTGAGAAGAGAAGATCCAATGCATGAACATTAACTGTGATGTGTTTAATAAACCTTCATTCTTCAATAATTTATAGGTTATAGATACAGGTTGCAAAAAGTTTCAATACCTACCATAGAAACCTGACTATTGTTTGTTGCTATGGCGAAATGACATAGATTTTTCCCGTCAAACAAGGAAGGAAATTGTACATAATTCCTTGCAGTTTTGTTTATATTCAAGAGTACTTGTTTAACTAAATGTAAAATATATAAAGGTTCTTGTGATATCCAAACTAATGAATATCCGTTGCAGTACATACCTTATAATTGGAAACTAGTAGTAGTAAAACAGGTAGGTAAGTAAACTGTTATTATTTGTACTCTCTTACAATAAAAATTGTAACTTATAATACAAGAAAATTTAAGAAAACTGAAAAAATCTTGTATGGGAATTGGGATATTTCGGTCAATATGACAAAATCACCTCCTATGACCAAAATCACATAATATATAACATTGATTCACAGAGAAAATAATGACCATTGATTGACAGTTTTTATTGACACTAATGCACAGAACACCACTAATGACGGTGCTAACCGTTTCGTGATTGCTATGTTCACAGGCTATGTTTTCGATTAGGTTATATCGATTTCTTGTTTTTTTACGACTTCAGCTTAAATTCATTTTAATGAAGTTTATATCAAGTACCGTGTGGCGCCGGATTAAGAATAGCGTCACTCCGTTTCCGTCCGTGGATGTCGTAGAAGGCGACTAAGGAATCAATTACCAGGGTCGGGCAGCAGCGTCTTCCTGAGATTCCAACCGCATACTGTGATCGCCAACCCCGCCTGCCAAGCGTGGCGATTATGGCAAACCCCCTCATGGTTATGAAAAACACGAAGGAGGCCTATGTCCTGCAGTGGGCGTCAAATGGCTGAAGATGATGATGATATCAAGTACTTCAATAAACTATCAAAATACGAAAGAAAAATGAAAAGAAAATGAAAAATGCTTTATTTACCATCAGTTTTGTCAGAAATACAGAACAGTGAGCCCTGCACTAGGAATCTCTGTAGGTATTGCAGGTAGGCACTCTGAGACGGAGTTTACACGTTCAGTCTGGCGTCAGTCAATTCCATAAGTCTGGTTAGACTAACGGCAGACTGATTGTCTATTCAATGGATTGATGGACTCATGGCCCAGACTGACGGATATTTGAATATTTTGATAATTTTCGTCAGTCACGGTTAGACTGACGGCAGACTGATCGTCTGAATGTGTTATCAGTCTCGCATCAGCCAACGCCAGTCAATGCTAGGTCAACACTCAGGTACTTCAGGCAGCATATTATAATCTTGAGGCAGCATGGAGGAGGATTCTCTTTTTAACAACCATTGTTTACACCACTTCCTCTTTTGGCGTTTTTTCATTGCCGTAGCTATTATTATTACAACGCAGGCTTTTTTTAAATCCATAATCATAGACAAAGATCTGTGCTTGGTGCTGTCGTATTGGTGTTTTCGTGGGACTGATGCAAAATCCATCAGTCTTGAGTGACCGTATAATACCTCGCCTAGTTACATCAGTCTGGCGTCAATCCGAGCTTGATCAAGGTCACGGACTGAACTGACGCCAGACTGAACTTGTAATCTCCGTTTGAGGGAGTTACAAATAATAACTGAAGCAAAACTACGTAGAAACTAATAACAGAACAAAACCTTGAAAACGAAACATGAATGGTGAAATAACAATACCTACCTGCTGATTATTTATTTAGACCGAGAACACGTTTCTTATTTTGATAGGGGCTTATGAACCTACAATAGAACACTAATAATTATAAATAATTAAATAAAAGAAGAAGTAAATGACATCACAATCGAAACGTCTTTAGTTATAAAGTAAAGGTGTAATTACATTGCTACAAACCTATGTCAACGTTTACCTGCAGGCTGCAGTTTCGCCTGTGGCGCGGAGCTTTTTGACATTATGATGTGTAAAGGTTTACTTATGTATAATCCGCACAGATCGTTTTGGCCGTAACGTGAACATAGTCACAGATCGTTTGCATATCGCTTATACTGTCTTTACAATGTAGGTGAGTAATTGACTACTTTAGGAATAATTTACTACGCATCACACTACAAAAATTACTCACAAATACCAAAAAGATTTGTGCGGACTATAGGTATAGTTAGCAGTACATCTCTACCTTTATGATATATTCTTCGCAAGGTCGCCCATAACTAAGTAGAGTGCGTGCGGGTATAAAGGTAAATTGTGCTGTTCAAGTAAACAAACTTTTAAAAATCTAGCGATTAGATTTGAGCAACTTATTGTAATTGCAAGAAAGATATTTCAAATTTAATTAAGCAAGTATTCATTTTACAGAATCTCTAATCATGCAGCGAGGAAATAAGCCCACACGAAAGAAAGGTCAACCAGGGCCATCTACCTCTGACGTGAAATTACCCAAAATAGCAAAGTTGATGATGCCTGAAGATTTCAAAATTAGGACACATCCATTATTTTCCTTACCGGAAGAGGTTCTAAAACTACCACCACGTCCACAAAAGAAAAACTTATTTACTCCAGTGAAACCTAGAAGACGATCTAGTGGTATAAACTAACGGTCTTATTTATAAAAAACACGATTCCTACAACGCCGATTAAAATAGTCCATGGTGGAGATTTTACAAGGAAAAGTCTTAACCGCAGATTAAATAAACTGCCCCTTAAGAGTGCTTTAGAGGAATCATGTTTTTTTTTATAACTAAGGCCGTAATACTTTGAGTTTTTACATTGTAGGTATATTATTGCAATATCCAACTGGCAGGAAAATGTTGAAAAAATACTTTAGAAGTTCGGGATTGTGAAAATTTTCGTTGGATTAACTTAATGTTTAGTTTGATATTTGAAGAGCGGAAGTTGAAACATTTTGTATTTATTAAAAAACCTCGGTCACCAAAATATTACTTAAAGCATTGAATTTTAAGCAGCTGAATTCATAACAGATACTTAACAGATATTGTTGATTCAAAGATACAAAAAATGTTCAAAATAAAAAAAAACGGTAATTTATGTTAATGACATCACAAACGAAACGTCTTCAAAACGTGTTCAATTACATTGCTGTTACTATTTAGAGGATTAATTTATCCTTGTTTTTCTTTTTCACAATCCCGAACTCACAATGTTTTAATATTTTTAATGTAATTCGTATCTTAAAACCATTTAATCGTGCCCTTCACGTAAAATTTACATAATTTCAAAACAAAATCAACCCGTCATCTCCATAATTATTGAAATTTAAATGAAATTTAATTAATGTTAATTAAATTTACAATACCAACTAAATTTATTTAAAATTAGGCTAGGGTTTCGTTAATAGTTTGCAGGTTTATAGATACATTAGACACAATCATCAATTATTTTCTAATGAGTGCCCAAAGCAATTTTGGTAATTGTCTTTAATGTTAATTTGTTGTAGTTATGCAAAGCTTCACAGCGATGAGAAAATCAAGAGAAGAGTTCCGAGCTAAGTTAATGAAGCTAATTGTTCAGGCTGATGCTGATCAAGGTGGTGACGGTGACACCAATGCGATACCTAATGATGAAGAGAAAACTATGCTGCGTTATTATTATTACTTACGATACGGTATTGATACGATTCACGTCGCACCACTTGATAATAAAATAATATTGAGGTAAGGTATATAAGTAAGCAAGCAAATTAACTGTTTACTAAGTAGCTCTTATCTTAAAATTCCTTTTTATATTCGTTCAGCTTGCGGTTGTGATATCCTTTCCTTTTACCAGCAAAGGGTCTCCTAGTTGAGATCGTGATTATATTTTATATATTGGTTTAACGGTTTCACTTAATTTTATTAACGTCGGTAAAGCCGACTAGTTTTGACCTCGTCCGGAAGTCTTAATCATGGAGGAGAGTCGATGCGTTTCTTGTACCAATTATACAACGTGATTATGTTGCGTCATCATCATCATCATCAACCCATTATGTCCCCACCGAGGGGCACGGGTCTCTTCCCTGAGGAAGGCATAGGCCATACTCCACCACGGGGGCCAAGTCCGGATTGGTGGAGGCTTGTAGACTAGTGGCTCGTCTACTGTCAGAAGTTGTCAAGCCGCCCTAAGGCCTCTGACTTGGCTTAACGACTGCCATCTATCGACGGCAGCCGGCACCAACAGCTTAACGTGCCTTGCGAAGCACGGAACCGCTCGGAAAGTGCCACTAGCGTTAGGCATAGACGGCGACCCATCCATGCACTGAACGCGCCGTGTTGCTTAACCTTCGTGATCGTTTTAAGATCACTCAGGCAGCCGGGGCTACGAGCGATTCATTACGAGCGATTATGTTGCGTGGAAATTATTTATTTATTAGTTAAAAAAATTATATTGTTTTTAGAGTCCACAATCTGATTTCGTTGAAACTGAGAAAGTGGAAAGAGATTTTGTTTGCTTGCACTGACGAAATGCGTGAAGATTTCATGATGAGCATGAAAAAAGCGATAGTAGATTTCGTTTTGAAGGACCCGAATACAGTAAGCGTGTTTTGTTTTCGTCCTGCTTAAAATATTCGTTGTGAATGCACCTTTATTCTCATCTGTCAAATTAGAATTCAGCACTTTGTTTTTGCTAAAATAGCTCTTATTACAATGTATAAAGGGTGGTAAAAAAGCCGGAACATTTTGAAATAGGTGAAACATAGTTGATCAAAGTTTTTTCATGAATGACACTTTCTGCTACAGGAAGAGTCTTTGGAAGAGGATATAACCCCTTTGAAGTTGGAATTGGCGAAGAAGGATGACGCCTGGAGGAACCGCTACGTTTTGGCCAGGAAATTCTTGCTCAAGAATCTACACTGTGTCAACCCGTGCGTTGCGCAGGTCCTACAGATATGGTGGAAACAGTTTAAGTAAGTATAAAAATTCCCGGGTAAGTTGTACAGTAACTAACTATGCGTTCTAAAAAGGGTACAAAATGCTTGCGTCAGATTCTGCTTTAGAATTCCTAAATGTTCACACGTAACATATCTAAACCAATATGGGATTCTCAGTATGAAAGCTAGAAGAGAGCTGCACATTGCTTGTTTGACCAAAAAAGTTATTTAGAGAAAGAACCCAAATCACCTCTTCGATAAATTATCATGGGTAAAGACCTTAACGAATTAGACACGCGATCTAAGTCCACAAATTTACGCGCTATGACCAAACATAAGACCAAAGGCCCTGAGGGATGTTTCAAATATGCAAATTTGGAAGAATTTTCCACCGGCAGTACACTCAAAAATTGGACTAGCTTCATTTAAAACCATATTGAAAATTATCTTCTTCAACAAACAGAAATAACTGAGAATTTGAGACGTCCCTATAGATAGATACTATATTTTCTTATTATTACCTCTTGCAATCTACCTCGACACAAAGCACACACTTGCCTCTTAGCAGTACCTACCTACTATACTGAACCCAAGGCCTTGTCGCAGGGCTAAGAGGCATGCACCCATTCATACATATACTCACACACTCATACATACTCATACACTCATACATACTCATACACTCATTCACACTCACACACACACTTAGCACGTTTCTTATATGTATGTTTTTTTGTTTAAATTACCAGCAGTCAGGTGACTGCGAAAGTAAAGGTAGCTCTTTTGCAGACTTATTTATAAAAATTAAGTAATACATATTTGAGGACTTGCTTGAGCAAAACGCTCTTTAAGCCCTAAAGAGCGGTTTCTAATTTTATAAATTGGCCTGCTAATTTTTTATGTTTAGTTAATGCATAATTGTTTTTTTTTTTATTTATATAATTTTATATTTAATGTGTGCCTACCTGCCTTAACGCCTGCTCTAAATGTCAACCTAAGAGCAGGGGAATGCTGAAAACCAGTGTGTAACTAACACTGGTTCAGCTGGTTGGCTCAGCTAACATGTCGGCTACCACCAGGTAGCTGAGCTGTCCCCAATTACCAAAATGGTTAGACACAGTCCAAAAAAATGTTAATCTCTGCTATCATTGCTTTTTTAAATTGTTTGTGTTTTGGTAATAAACGATTTCTATTCTATTCTGTTCTATTCCCTCTTTATTTTTGTACTATTCAAAAGGTATTCTATCCTTTCATTTACTTATGGGTATATCTAAGGATGTCCTTGGATAGACACCTTCATAATCTCCTTGGCCTGCTTAGGGCTTCCTTACTTACTATCTAAAACTGGACCTACTTACACTTGCTATTCTTTGTATCTGATCTACCACTGACCTCCATAGCGACCATGGAGGTCAGTGATAATATCTGATCTCCAAATAACATTTAAAAAAATAAATTCTTACAAAAAATAAAAAACTATTTTTCGGTATTTCAGTGACTTGAGGTTGATCAGCATGAAGGATATAATGACGACTCATGCAGCTTATGAACTGCAGGACTTCTGTTTTGTTTGCAAGAGGCACATTGAGGCTGCTGGCAATGTGCTCTCAATGCAGTGGATACCGACAGTGCAAGCAGTTTTTCTACAGGTCTATTTGATTATTGTTTTGGTACTATTCTAAAGCCGACACCCCACGGCATGTTACCATAGTACAGGGTATCCTAGTTTGGGACTAGGTCGAGTGATTATATTGTGTGAAATTTATTATTATTATTTAGTACCCCACTTTTTTCTATGGAGTCGACATTTTTCCTAGTAGTATTGTTCTGTGGAGTTGGCGTTTGTTTGCTTACTGACCAGTAACGTCACTGATACTTGTGCGACTCTATATTGCCCAAGATAGCGTTTTGGCGGCTTATTTTAAAAGTGAACTTTTATTGGCTTTTAGAAGAAATACACGAAAGAATTTAAAATTACCACTTTCTGAGCACTCAATGAAGACCAACAAAAAAATTAAGATTGTTTTCAGAAACCTGTTAAATATTAAATGAAATGAAATAGTTTATTGTCAAAAAGTTTAACTATAATTAAGACAGTAGCAGTAGCCTCCACACAAGGTCGAGCCTGAATCGTGGTTGCCTAATAATAATAATTCAGCTGATTTACCGCTGTGCCTAGAAAACTTCACTGGTTATTGGTCCATGACATTAGTTTTTCAGCTACAGCACCAAATCAGCACAAATATTCGTGGATATTTTAATAATAACGAACAAAATTCTAATAATTATTTTGTTTTATTCATGTGATTTTATGTGTGCAATTAAGTATGAAGTAAAGTAAAGTAAATAAATATATAAACTGAAAATTTTAATTTTTCAGCCTCACTAAGGAGCGATAGACACTGACTTCCAATATACCTACATAACTTTTTACTTACTAATATATACAGCTATAATCTGGTATACTCACTGATTGACTGACTGATTGATTATAATCTACGTTTTCTCAAAATAGTACTTACGTAAAAGTGATTTATAAGACGACCTCGTGGCGCAGCGGTAGTGTATCTGCATACCATGCGAGAGGTGCCGGGTTCGAATCCCGGCTGGGGACAAAAAGAAACCCCAGGTCTTGGATGTTTACATGTTTGTGATGTCGTTGTTTCTGGTTCCCACGAAACAGGGTATCCCAGTGTGGGGCCAGAAGCAATGTATGTGCCTGTATGTAAATGTTTATGTTTATGTTTAAGAAAGTTGTAGGAAATGTATGAATTATAGCCATCCTGTGAAGCCGATTATTAATTTTCGAACGCGTTCTCTTACACGATTAGCCGCGTACTGACTGGGCGATCAGCCTCGCGAGGCAGCCTCGGGCGCATGCCGCGCCACGATTGCCGCGCGAGGCAGCCTTGTGTTACTTATAATTTGTCGCGCGAGGAAAGACCGAGCCAGTTTTGCTCAAGATCGCCATGAGGCCGCACGTCCGGAAAGCTATCTCCACCACTGCCTTTCTAATAATTCTACAGCTTGTAAAGAAAAAAAAAACGGACACCTGAAGGTTTTCTTTGAGTCAGCTATTGGAATCATCCCTTCCTGACTTATCTTTCTCTATGCATCTTCTCTTAGTCCTCTATTAGTATAATCGGGATATTGCGCATCTCAAAGTCGTCTATATTCACCGTATAATAGTTGTATTAATTTAAGACATTGTTCTTTATCCATGACGCTAACCTGCAACGAACAAGCGAGGCGAAACAACCGTCTTGAGTAAGCGCGCCAAACGGGCTGAGGCGCCTTTGAGCATGGACAAAAACCGACAAGGCACGGCTCCGGCCGAGGCACGTTCGCCCGAGGCTGGACATGCATTTTCCTCGTGCAAGGCAGGTACTGACTGACCGAGGCTTTGCCTCGAGAGGCTGCTCGGTCAGTCAGTACGCGGCTATTGAGCCAACTTTTTGAAATTCAGGTGTTCGAAATCCAAAATGCCGGCGCCAATATGGCCGCCCGAAACCCCTTCGGCCACGTTCGAAACCAGTTATGAAAAACACTGGTCGGCAACAAAATCCTCCTTTACATAAAAATATGTTCAGTATAAAGATTTTAACGTGCTGAATCTAGATATTCTTTCCGTTTTATGCGGTTACGTAGATATATTCTTTATGATTTTTTTTAAATAGCTTAAAATTTTGCAAGTTTTTAGAAGTTTTGCGAGGTCCTAGGCCGAACGCCGCGTTGAGCGAAGCTCGAAGCGGCTGGAGGTTGGCTACACCGTAAAAATAAATTTTTCAGTTGCTGAGGCTGCCCCAAGTGAAAAAAGTTTTTAGCTTAGGTACAATTTGCTATTATATTGTGGGTATGGGATAAATCCTAAATTCTTAAATTTGTGCTGTTGCATATTTAGCATCTTTCCTTTCTTTCAGGGACACAAGAAGAAGCAAATACCACTTTCCAAGCAAATCACAAAAATGAGGCACTTCTATAACTGCTTGGCTTGCATAATGACCTACAATCTTCAGACTCTATGCCTGAAGTCTATGGCTGAGTTTACGGACTATATCATGGATGTTGGGGTAAGTCATCTAAATAAGCACATGAGTCCAGTTACTTTACTTTTATTACTTAAGTAACCTGAAATGAGAATAAATAATATTAATAACTAATAATGTCCCTATACGACATTGTTCGGGTCTCAAACTAGGATACTCTGTGATATGTTAATCTGACATCCATCCAGGTTGAGGCCATTTGATGGGAGTCAAAGTACGGGATCGAACCCAAGACCTTTGTCTTGGTAGCCAACAAGGCGGTAGTCAGTGTCTTAGTAGTCATGGTCATGAGTCCCAGGAAGTTTAAAACAACCATAGGAATTCAATCACAATTTTATTTTTTATTCTCCTGCTAATTCTTCTCAATCTTGCCTTTATTTTCATATTACTGGGTATAATCAGCACATTTCTGGACTTTCTTTAGAAAGTATAATTATGTTATGCCTAGACGAGGATAATTATGTCCCACAGCAGGGCATAGGCCTTATCTCAGAGAGAGAGAGAGAGAGAGATAGTATGGGCTTGACTACCACGCGTGTCCACCTAAATTACAGGCGGAATTTTATAATTCAGTTTTCGTCTTTTTAGTGGTCTAATCAAGGCTTCATCATCAACCTGGCGTTCCAAAACGAAGCTCTCGAATTTGATCCGCCATTCAAGCTGTTTAAAGATCAAATCTGTTTGCTGTATGAAGTCCTCATGGATGCGTGCAGACAGACAATGAGATTAGAAAATACGCTGTATCAAGATTATATTTGTCCAGGGAAGAGCATGCTAAAGGTATTCAGACGTATACATTTTACACACCTCTTTCTTCCATTTGGATCTTTTGCCAAGTACCTACCTACTTCTTTTCTTTTTTAAATTATATCTGATCTCTTGAATTCATTCACATTGATTCACAGCCGACAATAGACCAAGATCTTGTCGATAGCTACAAGAAACGTGTGGCTGATCTAGTAGCTGAACAAAGGATAGGCCCGGAGTTAAGAGTGCAGGATTTTGATGACTACATCTGTCTTCTTAATGGGGAAGTAAGTTTTGCAGTCCGTATGAGAATTTGTTTTATCCATAAGTACAGTCTGTTAGCTTTTAGATAACACCTCGGCTACTATCGAATAGAATCGGATATATTCGTGTAATAGAAATATCGGAACTAATATGACACTTAGGTAATTTCAAAATAGCGAAGAAAAGTTTTATACAGAGCATGCAGGAAGTAGTATTACACTCGTGTGCTTTCGGCGAAAACCGAAGCCTACTCTAGATCCCGAGGTATATTCTAAAAGCTAACAGACTAATGCATGGTGATAAAGGTTGATTCATATATTGTTCCTATGGTGCTTTTAAGTTTTTGAGATTAAGTTCTCGTTGCAGCCCACTGCCTTCCATGCTTTGTAGCACTAGATGAAAGCTTTTATATGCGCTTAACACTTTTATCCCCTTTGTTGAGTTGCTTTAACGTGAAAAAAAGATAATTATAGGCCAGCTGGTGTGTTGCATATTCTCGTATTTTACGCCAACACACACATACATAATATACTCACGCTTATATCCCGAGGCGGAGAGCCAGATTTGTTGATTCATGAACACTCATCAGCGCTGCACGCACGCACGCCGATTTCGGGAACTTTTTATCTTGCCCTTCGCTAATACATCTCCTATTTGGTTGCCGTATTTCCACCTGGGACATCCCTTGCCGGCCTTTCCGCCCACATTCGCTCGATATACATCTTGCGCTTCGTTTTTTATTTATACTTTCCTCTTCCAAACTCCTGGCCCTAACTTTCCACCACGCCAACAGTCGCAGGAAAAAGTAACTAACTTCATCAACGCGGACCCAGAGAAGACGTTTGAGCAATACTGCGAGGAGTCTATGAAATATGTCGAGCTGACGAAGGAGATTCCGGCCAAACTCGAGGGCACCATCACCATAGGAATGTTCCAGATGCAACGCGGCGATCTGATCACGTCTCTTCGGGGACAGGCTGCCAGACTGTCTAATTTGCTGCTGAAGACCATGACGGAGACTTATCAGGGTATTATTAAAAAGTAAGTGCTATTGAGCCGGATTAGTCAGTTGATCTCATCGGGTATTAGATCCAGTTCAATCGGCCGATACAAAGATAAGATAAGAATATTCTTTACTAAATGACCGACGTCAACCGTTTTTTTTCTTCTCACCGTTTAAACCTTCCCTAGACTTCCACAAATATATAAAAACAACAATTAGCCAAATCGGCCCAGCCGTTCTCGAGTTTTAGTGAGACTAACGAACAGCAATTCATTTTTATATATAAGATTGTACCCCAGAGTACACGACATACAAAATAGCAAAGATAAATAGTACAATTGGCGGCCTTATTGCTAATAGCAATTTCTTTCAGACAAAATTTTAAGACAACTAGATATAGGTAATTCGTCTAAGGACACGACTAACGATACCCAAATCAATTATTTTCCAGCAAGTATGTAGGTACCACTTTTGTTACTAGGCAGAGTAGTTAATAGCTCCACTAACCTTAGTAACCTACACTAAGCAAGTCTAAAGACACCAATTAATGTTGTACGAAGTAGGTACCTACCTACGAGCACGCTAAATAAGTTCCTACTTTAATTTCCAACCCCAAAAGAGCAAAGCTGCACTTCTATTTAAGATCTCTGCGATACATGGTGATGATTTAACCTGCCTCCTTTTTTGCCAGACATTTTCAACTCTATTGGCAGTCTTGTTATCATTACAGTATCTACGAAGAATACAACATGATCGCTACTACACTTCTGACCCCACCTGCCGACACCGCAGCTCTGATGGAGCTGATAGCCTACATCAAGAAAGTCGAGGATGTCCTTGTCGACGACATGGAGGACAAACTACGTAACGTCTTGCGTTACATCATTTTTCTGGGAGACTATACCACGTTTTCACCACTGGAGCTGAAAGCGAACAATCAGACGTTCCATTGGTTAGTTGTGTTAGACTACACTGTAGACGAAATGTGGGGTAAAGTTTGGGGTGTTTACTAAAGCGTAATTTGTCTATAGTGTGACAACGACAGTTTACTGTAAACTATGGAAATGGATCTCTTTATCAGAACTAAGTTGAAGTGGCAGTGGTCGACGGGGTACAAAAGGTCTCAAGTGGAGTCTACGAACTGTCGCAGCGTGGGATGTCCATCAGCTCGATGGACCTACGATCTGAGGCAGATTGTTGGCAGCGGCTGGATGAGGGTGGCCGAAGACATAGAAGTGGCGTGCCTTGGGAGAGGCCCATGTCCAGCAGTGGACGAGTACAGATTGATGGATTGATGCAAATGGATGGCAATAAGATGACGCAATGGATAAATACGTAGTGGGTTGATAGTGAATGGTGTTTCCGCTTTTTGATATTAGGATCACAAACAAAGGTTTCTAGGAAACCCACCTTTTACCTTCGAGTTTTAGTGACGTCACATCTCCCTTCATTACGGAAACAAAATGCCGGTGCCGTATTCCTAGGATACTCGTGAAAGCGAACGGACCTGATCCAAGTCCTCTAAAACCCTTGGTATAAGGTTAAAATTTATTTCGTCTGCAGGTACTTTCGTATGTCAGGAATCATTGAGGAAAGTAAAGTAATCGTCGAACAAAAGAGAGTCGAATACCAAGAACTGCTCAAGGTAAGTTCCCATTTTTCCACTAGCCGTGCACGTTCATCAACAGCAATTCATACCATATTCCCGCTTATGTGTAAAGTGATTAGAATGAATGTTATTACTCGAGGTTTGGACCTGTGTTTGCAGGTCCGCATTGCTAAATTCCTCGAGGACTTGGAAATAATGGAGACACAATGCAACGAGCTGCAGTACTGGGGCGAAATTGAAGAGCTGCAGAAATATGTCACTCGCGCGCATCGACTCGACGAGAAGTACGCTCCTTTGTTTACGGTTTCATAGTAATCTCTCCTTACATACATCATTTCTCGTTTGGCATTGTATAAAGAAGGCTGTGAATCGTTTAAGAAATAGACACCTGGAATTATATTCTTTAAGTCCTATTCCCTAAGGCAGTATGCCTAACTCAGCAAGTGGCAGCTGAATAGCCTAGGCGTGTGCGTATAAATCACTATGTTTAATAGCGAATACGGGAATGAAACGGATAAGTAGATATATGGCAGCGCGAAAGTTAGCCCTCCTAGGATCGATTCTTTGACCATAATTTATTGAATTGCGTGTACATATTCGGCGAGTGCAGGCGATACTAGGTAGTGCAAGTCGTTCTTTAGTTGAGTTTGATAGATACGCTCGCCTTTGTTTTTGACACCACATCTCGCCTACATACGCTGTATGTACCTATGAGTCAAGCGTCTTTCTAGCTAACTAGTTCAGTCAGAGATCAGTTGATCTCTATCTGCTGTTTTGCTTTCTCTATGACTATTAGTAAATGAACGACTAATGAATGTTTACGAAGCGAGAGAATTCTGTCGTGGCAAGTGGCATACCCTGGTATATCTGCAGGCTCCCTTCAGAATACAGGCGTGAGTATATGTAATGTTTACTAATGCCCGGTTCCTATATTTAACGTATCGTTGTTAGTAGGATGTTATTGGGCATTCTGGACCAGCTTCCATTCGCTTGAGCTCACGACGCACCGCGCCGGTCGGCGCGGTTGGTCGCTCACCCAAGCTCATTCCAGCTGTTCCAGAATACCCAATAACATTGAGTGATTCTAATTTAGAGTTTCAATAATTTCACGAGCAACCTACACAGTGTACGATAAATTCAACCAATGAAAACTAATCACACTAGGAAACTTGAGTGAATGCAACTCACCATCATCGTGGTAGAGATCGCCGGTTGGCGCGGTTCGTCGCTCACTCAAACTCATTCCAGCTGTTCCAGAATACCCAATAATATTGATTGATTCTGAGTTTTAATTTCAAACATTGCATGAGCAACGCTGGTGTTGCTTGGTATTCGCTCAAACTCATTCTAGGTGTTCCAGACTGTTCAATAATATTTTTTTATTCTGAATCTAATTAACCTACAACTTGCGGCAGTAAATTAAATGATGCCAGTAACACAGATAAATACTGAAGTTGAATCGTGATGACTGCATTTCAGCAATGAAGACATCACTGGTAACATATTTCTCCAATAATGAAATTTGTAAAACAACCTACATCACTAAATCTTGAGAATATTAATGTAGGATCTGAAAAATATATATATCGTCACGGAAAGCTTTTACCAAACACCATCCGTTGTATAGTTTGCGGACCGTCTAACTGCGGAAAAACAAACTTAGTCCTTGGGTTACTTTTACATCCTAATGGATTACAATTCCATAATGTGTACGTTTATTCGAAAACGTTGTATCAACCGAAATACATATTTTTAGAAAAGGTAATGAACCTTGTTCCAGGAATAAGTTATTATAAATATCGTGATAACGAAGAAGTCTTAAGTCCAAGCTTAGCGTCTCAAAATTCTGTAATTATTTTCGATGATGTTGCCTGTGAAAATCAAAATAATATTCGTGATTACTTTGCTATGGGTAGACATAAAAATATAGATTGTTTTTATTTGAATCAAACTTATAGCAAAGTTCCAAAACAACTGGTCCGAGACAATGCAAATCTACTCATCATATTTAAACAGGATGATATTAACCTACGTCATATCTATGATGAACATGTGAACACTGATATGCCTTGGCAGCAATTTCGTGAAATGTGTTCAGAAGTTTGGAAAGATGCATTTAGCTATTTGGTAATTAATAAAGACTGTCAAAGAAATAACGGTTATTACAGAATGAAATTCGATACCTTTATTACTTTCAACGATTGAGATAGATAAATGCTGCTTTTCTGAAAATCAAGAGCCACTTTCTTATCTTCTTTATATGCGAGTAGTTGTAAAATAATAAAAAAATGTGTGATGAAAAATCAATAAAACAACAAATAATTAAGTCTGCTGAGGCTGTTAAAAAGAAGGTTCAAAACATGAAAAATACTAAAATGGATTCTGAAATTGCATTAGAAACCATGTTCAAACCAGTAACAGATCCACTTAAACACCTAACGAGAACCGCGCATCAAGAACAGTTAAGTAACGTGGATGTTGATTCACTTGAACATTTTACACAACAGTCTACGCCTACGAAGAAACGAAAATTTTCTGAAATTAGTTCGTCTTTAAGGAAATCATTCCAAAAGGCATCGAATGATAGTAACAGTGATGATAACATAAGTGACTCGGAAATGAATCAAAGTCTTAGAAATAACATGAGTGACATATTTTTTGAAACGAATTCGGATGGAGCTTCAACTCCAAATGCAAACTCTTTATCATCATGGTCTTTATCATCAGAAGTATTCAAAGATGTACCTTATGGAATTAGATTGGAAAGCGGAAAACCTATGATAGGATCAGCACCGCTCTCCATAACTGATGATACATTTCAAGTAGCAGGTCATTCGTATGTTAAAACTAATGGACTCGCTGAATTACTTTACAAAAAAAATCCTGATTTAAACATTATCACTGAAGATGATAAAAGGAATTATAAATTTATACTAATAAGCACAAACGCTCATCGACGTAAATATGATCCGAATCAACCAATCAACAGCAACAGAGGATTTAAATATTTACACATTGTAAGACCCTTATTAAGTTCTTCCAATATTTGTAAAGGAAAGGGTTTATCATTGCTTAAAAAAGTTG
This sequence comes from Yponomeuta malinellus, assembly GCA_947308005.1. Classification (NCBI taxonomy): domain Eukaryota; kingdom Metazoa; phylum Arthropoda; class Insecta; order Lepidoptera; family Yponomeutidae; genus Yponomeuta; species Yponomeuta malinellus. The sequence continues at coordinate 6,120,638 of OX370998.1, read as the reverse complement.
ATAACAAAGTAGATTACATTTTTTGGAATGATCCAAACGAATTAGTTGAAACATTGAAATTGTTAATAGCTTCGAGAGATGCCGGTAATACGGGTTTAGATGATGAAATTGTATCGGTTTTAGCAGAACTGAAAAAACTCGGTGATATAAAGTGAATAAATACTTATGCAATGTATCTTTTATTTTATTCCTACTCTAACCTCCATATCATTTACAAGATGAATATAGATAAATTTGGACATCATGTGCATAAAAGACTGCGTGTGTCAGATCCGTTTGATTTGGTTCCTATAAACAGAGGGCTAAGTAAAAATGAGTTAGGTGTTTACGACTTAAAACAATGTATATTGAGAGGGTTACCGTTAGCTGTAGCAGCAGATGAAGCTGTTAGCAAGGAGTATGTAGACAAAAACAATAAATTGTATTGTAAAAAACAAGATTTCTTTACTGAAATTAAAAGTATAAAAAGTCAAATACAACTGCTACAGAAACAGTTAGATGAGAAGTGCTCAAAGGTAGAAGCGAGTAATATTATTAAAGATCATATAGTAGCATTGAGAGACATAACGGAGCCAGTATGAGCAAACAATCTATCGTAAATGAAATCCATAAAGCAGCTAGAAGAAATTTCCCGCGTCGCTCTGTTATTTTAAAAGGGATTGATGATTTATGGCAAGCCGACTTGATTGATATTCAAAACTATCAGAAGGTTAACAAAGGATTCAAATTTATTTTAGTGGTCATCGATGCTTTTTCTAAATACGCGTGGACCGCTCCATTAAAGAATAAAACAAAAACTGAGGTGTCTCTAGCCTTTGAAAAGGTTTTACAAAAAGGCCGATCACCTGCTAATTTACAAACCGATATGGGTACCGAATTTTACAATGACGTTTTTCAGAAGCTTACAAACCAATGGAAAATAAATCATTATTCAACTTATTCAACAAAAAAAGCATCTATAGTAGAAAGATTAATAAGAACTTTGAAAGGCAAGTTGTTTAAACATTTTAGCTTGGTTGGAAATTACAAGTGGATTGGAGAACCTTTATGTGATATAGTTAATAGCTATAATAATACTATGCATCGCACCACAAAACATATGCCCTCAGAAATAAATGGGTTAAATGAATCACTCGTTGCAAGTAATATAAGCAATTCACAACCTTCCTTACCTACAAAGAAAATCAAATTTCGTGTAGGAGACTTTGTCCGTATCAGCAAGCACAAAGGAGATTTTCAAAAAGGATATACACCAAACTGGTCCACGGAATTATTCACTGTTGTAAAAGTAATAAAATCTGTACCTACAACGTATTACATACGAGATCAACATTGTATACCAATAAAAGGTTGTTTTTACGAACACGAACTCCAAAAAACCAGCTGTCCCAATATTTATTTAGTTGAGAAGGTAATTAAAAAAAAGGGAAATAAGTATTTTGTTAAATGGCTTGGCTTAGGTCAGGAGGAAAGTAGTTGGATTGATAAAAGTGCTATAATAAAACACTGAAGTATATTACTACAGATTAGACAACTTATTTTTCATTACATCGCTAGTTATGAAAGGGAAAGGACTCCTCAATACTTTAATCAATAATTTACCAATAGAGTTACACTTACCAGGCTACAACTACTGCGGTCCAGGTACTCGTTTACAAGAACGTTTGCAAAGAGGTGATAAAGGCATTAACCCTTTGGACGACGCTTGTATGCTGCACGACATAGCTTATTCGAAGTATTCAAGTTTAGAAGATCGACATAAGGCTGACTTAGAGTTAAAAAATATGGCAAAACAACGATTAAAATCAAAAGATGCTAGCAGAGGTGAAAAAGTTGCATCATGGTTGGTGAATAAAGTGATGAAAGCAAAAATTAAATCAGGCGCCGGAATTAAATCATTCAAAACTTCAATGGCTAAATTGAAATCACATCTGAAAAAAATGAAACCTAAAAATATTCAAGATGCTATTCAGTTTGCATATTTAGCAGCAAAAAAAATATTTCATAAGAAAAATAATATGAAGCTGCCAAGAATTATTCCTATCCCTAAAACCGGAGGAATACTTCCACTCATTCCTATTTTTGCTGGTCTATCAGCATTGGGTTCTTTAGCTGGAGGTATTGGCGGAATAGCAAAAGCAGTTAATGATTACAAGTCAGCCCAAAAAAATCTTTCTGAATCCGTGCGTCACAATAAAATGATGGAATCGATCTCATTAGGCAAAGGTTTATACATCAAACCATACAAGACAGGTAAGGGATTGTGCGTACATTCTTCAAAAAACTAGTTACAAGGTTACCCAGGCGAGCACTGAGTGATATAGATTTAATATATTATACTCGCGACATCCCATACTTTCGAGGTGTCTATATGAGAGACACTTTACCAAGCAAATCAAATAACATCGAGTGCGCCATCCTGAATCTAGATAATTCAATAAATCCTGGAACTCACTGGGTAGCCTACATTAAAATAAATAATTACGGCGAGTACTTTGATAGTTACGGTTTAAAACCACCTGTGGAATTAATCAAGTACTTAACAAAAAACACTAATGTTTATTATAATTATATGAACTATCAACAAAACAATACATATAATTGTGGTCACTTATGCATAAAGTTCCTAAAAAAATTCTGGTTGAAACATTTATATTAAGACATAGTAAACAATTGTCACCATTATTACGATGTCATTCACGCTATCAATAACCGGTTGTAAAGCAGCTTTGTCAACATTTTATTCACCGGCTCTACAGCTTGACGGTGAATATGAATGTGGACTGATCTTTTTTTCAACGTTTAATTCGATTCCTAACATAGATCGTTACAACAACAAATTTCATTATGGCGACAACGAAATTATTGAAATACCAGAAGGAACATACGAGTTGTTAGATATAAATGACTTTTTAAAAACAAATTTAGTAGACTGCACGTTTAATTTGATGTGTAACAATAATACTTTGAGCTCAAAAATAATTTGTTCAAAAGATATTCATTTTGAGAAATCCGGTTCAATCGGAAGGATATTGGGTTTTGGAAATCAGACACTTAAAGCTAATATATTACACGAGTCTCTCTTCCCTGTAAACATTCTACCAACAACCATCGTTCGAATCGAATGTGATATCGTGAGCGGATCGTACATAAATGGGAAGCCTAGCCATACAATTTACGAATTTGTACCTAATGTACCACCAGGGTACAGGATTATAGAAATTCCAAAAAATTTGATATATTTCCCAGTAAATCAAAATACAGTTAGCGAGATTAATATAAGGATTTTGGATGCATATAACAACCTAATAAATCTGCGACAAGAAGAACTACAATTATATTTACATCTAAGACGAAAATGATAGATTTCATAAATAAAACATTGGTACCCGAAACCAAAGATCTCAGTACAACACATCCACCGCAACAGAAACCACCTGCTAAAAAGAAAAAACTGACTAAGGAAAATAAACAATTTCTCAGATACTTAAAAGTCATAAAATGAATATCTTAAATATTTTGGATTCCTTCACCTACGACAACAGCATCGAAAGCTACCAAATCCATTCTTATAAGCCTTACGTTAATAGTTTTAACAAAAACGATGAGATACGCATTCCTATCAATCAACAAGACTTATACGTCTTACCGTCACAGAGTACACTATACATAGAAGGTTCAATCACAGTGCACCGACCAAATGGCGATAAAAAAGAGAGAGTGAGTAATATTGAGTTGGTGAATAATGCAGCACTTTTTCTTTTCCAAGATATTCGATATGAACTAAATGGTGTAGAAATTGATAGGATAAAAAATGCTGGGATCACAACTACTATGAAATCATTGCTCTCCATGAACGAAAATGAATCAAAAATGTCACGGTTATGGGGGTGGGACATTGATGGAATAAAAAATACTACTGGTAATTTTTCCGCCTGTATACCGTTGAATAAAATTTTAGGTTTCGCTGAAGATTATAATAAAATAATAATGAACTGTAAACATGAGCTGGTTCTTCTGCGTAGTAATACAAACCTTAATTCTATTAAATTAAGCACTAATGAAGTGTTAGATGACATAACCATTAACAAAATCATATGGAGAGTACCACATATAAAAGTATCTGATCGTGAAAGAGTTAACTTGCTGAGATGTTTGGAGAAAGATAGAGCTATCAGTTTAGCATTTAGGAATTGGGATCTCTATGAATACCCTCTTTTACCAATAACTACAAAGCACACTTGGTCTATAAAAACCACATCACAATTAGAGAAACCACGTTATGTGATTGTTGGTCTACAAACTAATCGGAAAAGTTTAGGTATGAAAGACATGTCTCGCTTTGATCATTGTTATCTACGTGATGTCAAAGTTTTTTTAAATTCGACTTATTTTCCTTATGAAAGTCTCAATATTAAGTTTACTGAAGAAAGGTATATGATATTATATGAGCAGTACGCTAGATTCCAACAGTCTTACTATGGACGCCGGTGTGAGCCGTTGTTAAATCTGAAGGATTTCAAAGATAAAGCACCATTATTTGTGATTGATTGCTGCAGGCAAAATGAGACCCTGAAGACAGGTCCCATTGATGTTAGAGTAGAAATAGAGAGTGATTTAGATATACCAGATCAAACTTCTGCTTACTGTCTCATACTAAACGATTGTGTAATCGAGTACAAACCACTTTCTAACATCGTTAAAAAAATAACATGAACTCTGAACATATTTTTGTAGATTTACAAGGATTTAGAGATTATAAAAATAATTTTATTGTTAAAGAGTTTGCTCTCGCTACTAAAGAATTTACTCTGGTTTACTTAGTAAAACCTCCTTATCCATTTTCTACTTTAACAGATAGCGAAAAGAAGCAAGTTTTATGGTTAGAAAAGAATAGAGGAATTTATTGGCGTGAAGGTTATATTGATTACCGTGAATTTCATAGGTTAATTTATAGTTTATTGAGGTATAAGAAAATTTTTGTAAAAGGTTTAGAAAAAATCATGTGGGTTAATAAACTTTGTGGTGATTGTTGTGTTATTAATATCGAGGAAAATCTATGTCCTAATATAAAATATCTGCATGATAAATATAGTGTAAGCAATTTAACATGTTTTTCTCACCACAAACAATGTGCGTTGAAAAATGCACTATGTGTCAAGAAATGGTTTTATGAAAATAATATTACAGAATTTATTTAGAATAAGCAAATGTATATAACTTTTTTATTGAAATTAAGAAATAAATATAAAGGTATTTAAAAAAAGAAAACATCTTTTATTTTATAAGTATGAATTGTTTTATTTTTCAATTTAAAACAAAATTAATAACTATTACACATATTTTTAGAAATTTTCTTAACTACGTTTTCCACCATGTCCATTATTTCATCTACAGGATCTATCACAACGTATTGGGCACTTAACATCGCACTTTCACTGTTTGTGTCCTTACACTCATTTAAGTCGAACACTTCTATTTTTATTAACCGATGTCCTCTTCTTGCCGCCTTGCTAACCACATATGATGTAGACGTCGAGTCCTTTGCAACCCGTTTCCTTGAAGTTTTACTTTTCCGCTTCCCCACGTCTGATGGAGCTGGATTTTGTATTTCTTCGACATCGCTATCGAACCCACTCAAAATATTTTGCGCGTAGTAGTAGGGGTCTGTCGGATCAGTCTCGCCTAAAATCTGAAAAGAACAAAAATACAATAATAAAAATATTCAAATCTATTTCAAACTGTCTGTATAAATTGGATAGAAAAAAAAAATGCTTACCGAAATAGACATGTTTTTACGTCCGCTGATCTTCTCCTTGGCTCGAACGATACAGTAATAATAAGTTATTGAGCCATTATTTGTCATTGAGTGTAACTTACCTATTCATACGTTTCGATCACTCTAGAAAATAATTCTGTCTCTTTTAATTCATATAAGAGTGAGCGGGCTCGAATTTGTAGTCAGCATTTTCAATATCGAATGTGTTTGAATCAAGTATGTCACTGCTGACTAAGTAAATAGTGGTCATTGATCCCTTACGCGCTATGCAACATCAATGCACTTCCCCCTCGTAGTTTACCTCACCGCTAACACCTCGACTTGACCTACTTTTGACTGCCTCGTTGGTCTAGTGATGATAGCGTTTGATTACTATACCAGAGGTCGTGAGCTCGATTCCCACAAGGAGCCGCCATACTTTAAGAAAACACGAAATCAAGATTTTAATAAATGATAGACAAATTATTATTTTTTTACAACATCATTGTGCTTGACTCCTCAACTAGGCGGGGACCTATAACTCAGGAGCCAAAATATCTTTTAGCTCTCCTAATCTCACACACCGCGCTCAAGACAATGTCTATAGCTATATGTTCTGAGATATGTAGGAACTAGCAATACTTACATACTCTTTTATTTTTGTGACATTAGGTAACATAGAAATAAAACAAGCTGGTAGAATAACCCAATTTATTCACCTAAAACTATACTTATCGACGTATAGTATACAACACTTTTAAATCTAAGTACTTACCTATCTATTTTAATTCATATATAAGACAAGACACGATCGGGGTGGCTCTGAAGGGAATAAAGCAGCTCTAAGACACCAAAGAAAACAATAAGGATCATCATTTTTTATATTCAAACAAGCTTTTTTGTTTTTTATAAATTTTGGTAAATCTATAAACTATGACCCACTCAATGGTTGATATTTATTGACATTGATTTCCAAATGAGAGTTACTCAAAAATGTCCAACCGCTATCTCGCTCTTGAAACTCTTCAAGCTTTTTTTTCAATGTACTAGTGATTTCTGAGAAAATGGAATTGAAATTGTGGTTCATGTGTAGGGTAATGTTTTTCGTGCTAAACGATTTTAGTTCTTGTGAATCGTTTTTGTACATGAGGAAAAATGAAAAAAGTTCAACATTAACTTTTATGCAAACGTGTTTTTTCAATGAAAGATCTATCACAGATTTTAATTTATTATGGATAGACTTGAAAAAGGTTTCAATTGAGTGTTGGGCATCGCCGTTAGCCTGTATCTTATAAGTCGCAATACGATTACGGAATGCAGATGAGAGAACCTCAACATCTTCTAACAAATGATGAGTTGCGGCTTTGCTTTTGTGGTCAGTGCTGCGCATATGACCCACCCAACCCTTCGGCTTCACAAGAGTTTTGCAAGTAATGCAATAAGGCATTGTAAATAAAAAGTAGTAAAATTGGTCAGGAAACTGTCAATTAAAAATTAGGTTTTAGAGACATAAATAAATAAATAAGTAGCAAAATATTATATTTATTAAAAATTCAGGCAATGTTACTTTATATTTATCTTATCACTAAAAAAACTCGGCTCACTATCCTCATAAAGAGAGTAAACCTGTTTAATAAATTTCTGTAATATGTCCCAGTGCGGCGTGTCCGTATCAGCCTGCAATTTTAATACCATCAAAGCCTTTTTCCACCTCTCTTGAGCGTTGGTACTTGCAGCATCGGTGGTGTTGTAGACCTTTAGTTCTATATAGAACTCTCCTTCCGTCATTGCTGTCCGACGAACGTGACCATCGGCGACCCGCGTCACTAGACTCGACCCCAGTTGGTGCTGCTCTGGACTCGCTTTAGAAACCTTCTCTGCGTCTCGCAAGATACCGAAAAGATCTCCCACCGTCCTCTTTTTTGAGGTGCTTGCAGACCTGTAAAAGTAAACAATATATTTTAAAACATAGGTACCTACATAAACTTATGCTTATATTCCGATAGGGTAGGCTATCTAGAGGAAATATACGTATATTGAAAGAGTGAAGTGGATGATAGTATAATATGAAGGGCATATAACTTATAACTACTTTCTAACTATCCCATATATAATAGGGAGTCCCAAGTGATTCTTAATAATCAAATCTTACATATAAAACAAAAATCCTACGCGACGCGGGATTCGAACCCACGACTAGTAAGATACAACGTAAATACAGTCAACAGCATTTCAACCTTTACGATTACATGCCTGCAATGTAATCAGCGATTCAATGACTCAGCGATGTGCTAGATTCAAATGACGCAACAACGTAACAGTGAATAATAGAACGAGACTTATTCTATTCCAGTTAACTTTTCCCTGCATGTAAACATTTACATAAAAAAACAAAGTCAGACTATAGAAAATAAGGTCAGTATGGTTTGAATTATTAAGGCGAATAAACAACGTTCAGTTATCAAACAAATAAACAGGGCCTCGATTCTGTTAGTGCATTGTAGTATAATGACAGGTACACTGTCGGGTCACGTGACGTGTTTTTTCGTACCATTGACGCCTAGAAGGTTTGATGGGTGTGCCCGCGTAGACTTAAAGCAGCCATGAAATGAAAACCGCCATGTTCATGCAGTTGTCATGATACTACAATGCATTAACAGAATCTAGGCCCAGGTATTATCTCATCAACAGCTTGTTTACATCCAGAGAAACGTCATTTGACACGATGTATTGTAAAATGGTATCCTTACCTAATTGTCTCCTCAACGGAGCTCGATGCTTTGCGTTTGGAGCTGGTTGGAGTCTTTTGCTTCTTACTCGTCTGCACAGCAATGGGTACATCAGGGAATTCAAACTCGGAGTCAGACCTGAAATAATAATAACATAGTTTTCATACCAGTCTTATACATTTATCCTAAACGATTTATACACAGTTTTGTGACAACTATACTAGATAAATGAAGTGACCACTTAGACGCTGTAGTGCCTGGGACATAGTTTTCATAAAGGGACTAATAAGGTTTAGTCAGTGGAACACGTAAAAAGGGATGTAAATAAATGTACTTACTAACATTTTGATACCAATGGGCTGACGGGTAGCGAGGAAGTCGTAGATAATTACACCACACGGAGAATGCACTGAACAGCGTTATCACGTTATCAGAATTGATGAGAATTTTGGATAAATCAGAGTGATATAGGTTTATATCCTAAATGTGTATGTTGTTTTTTTATTACAAGTACTGTAATGAAGAAAATGCTAAATTCACCTTTATTTACAGGTATATGAATATAGGTAATTGATAATAAAAATAATACATATTACTTTTTAGTATCGAACACCCAAAATTTCTGCTTTGCCTTCAAAAGTACATACTTAGACAAATCATCTTGACCGGTAGCAAGGTCAAGCCTATATGCTATTCTCATAATGTCAGCACTTTTTAACAGCTCAACTTAATTTGGTTGGGTGCCATTGCAACATAAAGTGAAAAATATGTCGATTATTGTAGGTAAGATGTTTCGCAATCAGAAGCCGGCGACGGATGCAATAACGTTAACGTAGCAAATTCGTAAGTTCCATACCTCGGTAGGTGTAAATAGTCCCGGATCCACATGTGGCAATTTACTATACATTTTTTTCAATTATCGAATAATGTTGAAATTGCTGGATTATTATAGAAGACAATTAACGGTTATTTCTAGTTACCAGGAACAAGACAATAAGAAAAATAGGAAATCATAGTTAATTTCTCTAGCAAATCCATAGGAAACTTGCTATGATATCGATTAAATTACTATATAAATTTATTTAAGGATAAATAATACTTGAATATTCTTTATAATACATTTTGTAAACTCCACAATATTATGTGAAAGTCAAACATTAGCAATTACGTATACCAACAACTAAATGTTTTGATGCAACGACTTTTTTCCGTGTAGATCTTAGACTAGAGTATAGCTAGTATCGTAAACCTTTGGTTATTTGAAATTGAAATTGAAAAAAGTTTATTCCGATACCACAACACACATGTAGGTGATACATCAAAATTTTGTGACCCATCTAAATTCTTTATCTACAGGTTGTGTAAAATTTACTGTAGTTTTTTTACTGTATGTTAGACAGAGATAGATTTAAATAAAAAATTAACGAGAACTGATGTCGGAAAATTATTGAAAAAATATAAAACAATCTGTATAGGTCCATTTGCACAGAATTGAATGAGGGTAATATCTTCAAGTTTCAATATGTTAAAAAATGACAAAACGCTGTCGGTCGTATTTATGAAAACATGATTTCTTAAAATACTTTAACAGCAAGACTCTAAAAAATGTGAAAAATGCTTTATTACTGCATTTTAGGAGTACGAGCATTCAAAGGAATCATATTTTTATAAATAAAACTGTATTTTTTTCCTCGTATAACTTTTGTTACACCGTGTACAATTTGTACCAAATTCATAACTCCTGCGTCAACAGCCAAAGGTTGACAATCCCTACCAGCCACCTATCGCATTCGCATTCGCGTTGACTATATATACATACACGTTAGTAGGAAGTAGATTTGCATCGATGAACGTATACGTTTATGTGTCAGTGATAATTAAGTATACCCAAGGATTCGAGTAACTGTAAAAGTATTTTCTTCCCTCTGTGCAATGTTTTGTGTTTTCTGTAATGAACGATAAACAGGGGACTTCAATCTGATCACAAACATTTTTGTGGGAAAAGTAAGGTATTCTTTGTGCCGACCATTAAATATGTCCTAAAATACAAGTATTTCCTGGTTCTGCCAATCACTCAGTATTTGTGTCACATGAAAAGGATCACAAAATTTTGTTGTGCTGGAATCACCTTTTTTACAATGGGAGACGTCAATCTGACCGCAAAATACAGTTGAGATGAAAATATTTTGTGTCACTGTTGCGCAAGAAGGACCAACACATGAAGTCAATCTGATCACAAAGTAATTTGTGGTGTTGAATCTTTCTAACAGTGGGAGCCGTCAATCTGACCACAAAATATGATTAAGTTGAAAATGTACTTTTGTGTCATTGTATGAAGGGCCAGCACAGGAAATCAATCTGATAACAAAATTTGTGGTGTTGTACCTTGCTCATGTGGGAGACGTCAATCTGACTACAAAATAAACTGGGTTGAAAAAGCAAAGTTTTGTGTCACTGTTATGAAAAGTAGACACCAGTGGTGTTGGATTCATGCAGTGAGAGAAGCCAATCTGGTCACAAAACTATGACTGGGTAAATACAAGTAGCACTTGGAATATTTCATGTCATTGTCTTAATGAGGAAACCTAACCGATACCACAAATAATGTGTGCTGTTTTATCTTGTATATTACGAAACTGCACAAAACATAGCTAGTGGGTAAATACGATTCATTTGAGCTTGGGGATCCTTTATTTAATTCAAATCAGTGACTATGCGGATCTCGGATCTCGGAGATCTCTACCAAGATGATGGTGAGTTGCATTCACTCAAGCTTCCTAGTGTGATTAGTTTTCATTGGTTGAATTTATCGTACACTATGTAGGTTGCTCGTAAAATTATTGAAACTCTAAATTAGAATCACTCAATGTTATTGGGTATTCTGGAACAGCTGGAATGAGCTTGGGTGAGCGACCAACCGCGCCGACCGGCGCGGTGCGTCGTGAGCTCAAGCGAATGGAAGCTGGTCCAGAATGCCCAATAACATCCTACTGTTGTTGGTAATCGGTAACTTATCCTTAACAATTAAGCGTCTCGTAACTTGAATAGCTGGTTGATTTTTAAAAAGTTATTAGGTACCTACTTTACAAATTGTTATCTCCATACATTTATCCTACGGTACGTTATTCGAAACCGTTTTTAAGAGAAATACTTGAGTAGACATTTTAACCATCCGTAAGCGAAACGAGTCGTTCTTGAATATAGGAACCGGTTATAAATGCGCTTGCAACCGATCGAGCAGTCAAATAGCCTCCTCGGAAATGAATAGTAATATTTTTACACTGACACCGAACATATTCACCAGGTTATCGATTGGCCTGCAAAGAATAGACCAATTTAACGAAGAGGAGATGTCGTTCGGCTATGAAATGTCCCAATACCCGAAGCGCAAGCAAATCTACGACCGCCTGGTCCCCTTCAAGAGGCTTTATGACGCTTCAAGCGATTTCCTCGCTAAGCTGCACAACTGGCTGACGTCAAAGGTAGGTGGTACCTTTAGTGATTTTTTCTATTGGAATTTTATTCCAATGTGGTAAGGTGTTCCTAAGATAGGTTATTGTTTTTTTTTTGTCATTGAATTCGATAGCGAAGACCTTATAGTCGTGGGATTTCGGGTTCGATCCCCGGTTTCACATTAGAACAATGAGTTTACGTTAACTTGCGGAAGCAAATATTTATATTAAACTGCCATCTGCTTCCTCCAAGAACAGGATTTTCATACTTCGGAGATTTGTGTGTTCGGATAATACTATGTAATAACTCCCACATAGGTAGCACAATTACTTGTCCTGATCCCTATGCTATGCTAACCAGGCAAGGACATAGAAACATACTAATATGTACAAGCAGACTGAGGACATTCGTACAAATCAATTTCGGCGGCCTTCGGTGGGAATCGAACGACGACCTCTGTTTCGGTAGTCAAGCGTGTTACCGGTAGACCAACGCAGCAGTCAATAGCATACCTTGTGCACAAGGTCGGCAGCTTCGACCCCGAGGAGGTTGAGGGGGACGTGGGCTACTACTACAAGATCGTCTACAAGCTGGAGAAATCGTTCACGGAAGTTCCTGAGGCTCACAGGCTTGCTGTTTCAGTGAGGTATTAGAAATTCAAATTATTTATTGCCACTAAGTGTATGTACAAAAGTTCTTAGTCATAAATAGAGTACTTGGAAACTTAGCTACCATTTACAGGTATTGCACCTAGTAACTTATTTGCTAGAGTAGGAACCTTAGAAATTATGCAAACTAGGTATTTATGTACTAATCACGCAACACTTTCAGTGTTATTTATGATAACATAATTCCTTAAAACACTCCTTAGATGCATTTGAACTGCCTTTGAGGAGTGTTTTGAGGAATCTTGTTTTCATAAATAACAAACGTGTCTTAAAAAATAATACAGTTCCTACCCTCGTGCTATCGTAGCCAAAAGGATACATTTATCTGCAACTTTTTCGTCTAAAAAGGCCAGAGGCGCCTAATTTAGCTCACAGTGAAATGCATCGTCACATAGGCGGGTGTTTGCTCCTTCTTGAGTCAGCCTCGTCATAGCGGTTAGTCCCCTAGTAGGTACGAATGTATTTGGCTGTCATCGTTGTTTTGGTAACACAGAGCAGTAGGTAGCTATAAGTATTTAATTTCATTCAGCTTTGGTGTATACATGTAAAAATAACCGTTGATACCTGAACATACAAACCTAACATGGAAAGAAGTAATTCAGGCCAATGCGGGACTATTACCCGCGCCTTAAGCATACCCCTTCTTACTCTCTCTGAATGTGAAAGCTGCAGGTCAAATCTCGCCTTGGCCCGAAAAAAATAATTCCATGTCAAGCTCGTTGGCGTAATTTTGTCCAGAGAGAAGATGGACGACTTCAAGACGCACATGCCGATAGTGCAGACGCTGGGCAATCCCGGCATGAAGGCGCGCCACTGGGAGAAGATCTCCGACATTGTCGGCTTCCCCATCATCGTGGATGAGGACCTCACCTTAGAGAAGGTAGAGGATTGCTTACTCTACAGCAGCGGTTCCTAAACGTAATAAGGCTATGGAACGTTTACAAACTTCTTTTATTTTACGGAACCGCATATCAAAATATCGAGTTCAAGACTTCTTTAGGTTACTTCAAGCTTATTTAGGTAGGTACTATCCTATCCTCAGAACACAAAAAAGAAGATCCTATCCCACTACTTTATGGCAAAACCCTTCATGGTTAGGAAAACCATGAAGGAGGCCTGTATCCGGCAGTGGGCGTCGAGTGGCTGATGATGAATGATGAATATTTGAACTTCTGTATTATGTGTAATTATATGGTGAGTTTTCCACGGAAACCTTGGGTTCCGCGGAATCTGCTTTAGAGATCACTGCTCTGCAGGCGTTCGTGGTCGAACGGTTTTGCTCGCAATCGAGCAAACTAGTTGCTGTGCAAGCCTATTAATCTAGTTGCAACTTATCCGACCGCGATTTAGGCACCTCAGCTGATTTTGTTAAGATGAATAATTTAGATGCAGCCCAAGATTTGTGACCGGTGGTAGCCTAGTGGGTACAGGGTACAACATTGGACTCGGAAGCGGGAGACCCAGGATCGATTCCCAGTGCGGCCATGTACCTACCTGTGACTTTGTTTTCTAAGCTATGTACATTTTTGAAGTTATAGTAGGTAGCAATACTACTCGCTAACGGTGAAGCAAAACATCGTGAGGAAACATGAGTGTCTGAGCTATTCACATACCTCAGCGCTTGAAATCGCCAAACTGCGGTGGGCACGTGTGGTGATTAAGCCCATACTCTCAGCCTATATAAGTCCCACTGTAGGGCCTGTGCTCTACAGTGGGACTTATATAGGCTGCCTATGAGATGATGAGATGAAGACTTGTGTGTAGACACGGTAGCCTGAAAAGTTTAGCGATGCTGATGAATAGGTGGCTGAGTTTCCCCCGGTTTCTCGTACACTAACAAGCTGTTAATCTACTGTTTACAGCTGTCAGTGGTTTTTTTGTATGCACTTGGTCAATTGACAACTGTTAACAGCAGATTAACAGCATGATTGTTAGTGTAGGTACGAGAAACTGGGGGTAAGGGTGTTTGGCGAATACTTTTTAAGTCAAGTATCAGATTACTCCACTATTACTTCAGCAATGACCAAACAGTGTTGAACTCTAGAACCCACGTAAAACAGGCTATCGTGTTCATATCTCATTATTAAGTAATAGATACATTTTCCGTGTGGCGCCGGATTAAGAATAGTGTCACTCCATTTGCTTCCGTGGATGTCGTAGAAGGCAACTACGGAAATAAATTACCAGGAGACGGGGAGCAGCGTCTTCCTGAGATTCCAACTGCATACTGCGATCGCCAACCCGCCTGCCAAGCGTGACGATTATGGCAAACCCCTCATGGTTATAAAAACCACGAGGGAGGCCTTTGCCCTGCAGTGGGCGTCAAGTGGCTAATGATGATGATGATGAATACATTTTCGTGTACTTTAAAGAGCTCTTAATCAACATATCTGATCGGTTGCCTTTCTCATTGGTTGACGTCATTATACGTGCTTATGTCCGCATTTCGCGTAGGTGATCGATTTCAACCTCGTGGAGTACATTGACAAGTTCGAAACGATCTCCGAAGCGGCTACCAAGGAGAACAACCTGGAGAAGGCATTGGACAAGATGATGAAGGAATGGGCCGATCTCACCTTCGAGATCTTACCTTACAAGTGAGTTCTACTATTTTTTATACTCAATTCTGGAATTAATTTTGTGGCATGATTCCAACTAGGTCTAGCTTGATCCGGTATGTTTAAGCATGGTAAGTAGAGTCTGAATCCACCCCGACAGTTCATCTCTAATTTATTGGTGCAATTCGGTGAATGAAAGTAAACCTTTCAGAGTTGAAATTCGTGGAATATTTTAGATCCTACTCCATAATCCATATCATGATCTTGTGCGGTGACCCGACCATTGTATGGGTAAAAGTGTGGCCTTGGTTTGTAACGCGTCACGTGCAAGTTGTGACGTCATAGTTTAAATCCGATTTGTATGGCGCGTTTTTGTACCACGTGACTATATTGACTTTTCGAAAGGTTATATAAAAGGTGTTAGTCGTCGATAAAAAAAACCACGTTTATTTTTCTTTTCACATGGTCTCTCCGATTATATTAAAATATTCTTATTGCAAGTTCTCCATTGTTATAAAATTGCAGTGCCCTGCAGGCTCATGTCGTGGATCTATTTCTTATTGCAAGAGCTGTTGCCCACATGAAGCAATAAACTGATTTGATTTGGTTTGATTTGATTATTAGACAATGGATAGAGATTTGACACCTTTCTTCACGTATCTGGTTCTGTTATTGTCTGTTTTACTTTTTTTTCAGAAGTGTGTCGAAGGGCGTTCAGTAATGAGCCAAATAACCTTCTTGGGTCAGTTATAATAAGTACAGTTTTCCCGCAGAGATACCGGCAGCTACATTCTATCGGGCGTCGATGATATTCAGTTACAGCTGGATGACCACATCGTGAAGACGCAAACCATGAAGAATTCGCCTTATATCAAGCCCTTCGAAGAGATCATTGTGTGAGCATTTAGAAAAATATTGGTTTTATAATGAACAAAATTTAAAGAGCTACGAAGATTTTTGTATGGGGCCTGGCATAGTTCATAGTGGCGCCCTCTACATTTTTTTCAATATCGTGGAGCATGATGAAACCTAGCTAGATCGATAGAAGACAAAAAAGTAAACAAGAAATTATTGAGGTCACTATGTCCTAAAGTGGCACGTTTTGGAGTTATTGAGCTTTGAAGTTTGTATGAGATTTTTATAAAACTTAACTTTTGAATCATTTTTCACTAAATACTGGACTATATGCTTAAAGACATAAAAAATAGTTTATATTGGGTTAAAAAGAAGGAAGTTAATAAAATAGATCACAATTTTGAAACAATTTTTTGACCATTACTACGCTAGCAAGCGTTTTCATTTTGTCTCGGGGGGCTGGTGTATGTACAGTCAAGAGCACGTTGAGCTGATCACTTTCACCTTTGCACTACGTTCATTCCAATCACTGTAAGGTTGACAATCGTTCTTCAAGTTTATACCGTTGCCTGTACCTTATAATTGACTAAAAATTAAACATTGCTAATACTAAACTAACCTGGCGATTGCAGTTATTTTCTTGATAGAAAATAACTACACTTTGATGGGCAGTTAAATACTCTTCTGTAAGCAGATTTGAACAAATTCGCACATGTCCATTTCGGCGAGGTCCACTTACGAGACTTCGATTACAAAAAAAACATTGTCGAGATAAATCTGCCATTTTTCAAACAATAAACCAATTACTAAGTCAACAAAATGCTTTGATTGAATTTTGGAAAATGAAAAGAAAACGAAACAAATGAGGTACTTACTTTCCAAATATAAATCAATGTTCACAACGTCACTTCAGTAGTTTACCCACTCACCAAAAAGATTAATCTCAAAGAAGTTTGTAATAGGTAGGTACCTCAGTGGGTAGGTCCGTAGGTTCTTTCTTTGCCCAACTGAAGATGAAGGTACCTACCTAATTATTGGATATTGCCTACCTACTACGCTACGTCAGGAAATGGTATTTATGTTAAAAACATGGTTGAACATGGTTTTACACACAGCAGCGGTTTAAGTTTCTAGCGATATGTACCTATCTACATTATTTATAGGTACCTACCTACCACCTAAACCTATCTATATTAATTAAACTGTAGGTTTTATATTGACATGTTTTGAATTTTAATCGAATTGAACGAATTGGATGCATGAATAATACTATAATTTCATGTATATATGTATATAAGTAGGTAGGTACCTACTAGACATAGCTACCCAGACTTTAAAAAACATCAAAGTAGGTTTGAATCCCCGAGAAAACTCATATCAAGTGACAAATTCAGTGATGAAACTCAGTGGAAATTCCATACAAAGTTCAAAGCTCAATAACTCCTAAACGTGCCACTTTAGGACATGGTGACTTTAATAATTTCTTGTTTACTTTTTTGTCCTCTATCGATCTAGCTAGGTTTCATCGTGCTCCACGACATTGAAAAAAATATAGAGGGCGCCACTGAGACTATGCCACTAATCTTCGTGGCTCTTTGAAATATTAAATCGGCAAAAAGTCAAAAACATAAAATCCCTGATATATTTTGCAAGAAGTTCCTACGATGGTCGATAGATAAATGCTGCGTTTTAAAAAAAAATAACGAGCTGAACTTTAGAAATAACAAAAAAAAGCCCCGGCTACTGACCATTAACTACCCGGTGGAATCCAATTTCACCACATATTGTGAGTTAGCTAAACTACCTAGCCTGGTCCTGCCTACTAGTAATTAACGCTTAGCAGTCGTGCGTTTTGATATTTTTAGGGTTCCGTAGTCGTTAAGGAACCCTTATAGTTTCGCCATGTCCGCCCTTCTGTAAAGCAGATAAAACCCCCTCTTTCTACGGAACCCTACAATGCGCGTGGCCCAACACGGCCTTGGCCGTTTTTTTATTTCAGTTTTTGTCGTGTTGCAAGAGAGAATCACCAAAAACATCATACTAAAGGCCTTACTCTTAGTATCTGCTTCCACCAGCGACTGGGAAGGCAAGTTGGTGCTCCTCCAAGAGATCCTGGACGAGTGGCTGAAGGTCCAGGCGACCTGGATGTACCTAGAGCCCATCTTCTCGTCGCCCGACATCCAGCAGCAGATCCCGGAGGAAGGTCGTCGTTTCAGCGCTGTCGATAAGGTATATTGATAAGATATTAGCTCGACAGGAGACGACTGTTTGACTATTCGAGTAACGTTTATGGTTTTCGCTTTAGTAATTGATCAAGTATTACTAACCATTTTATGAGATTAGGTATATACTTATACAGGGATTTTTCTACAATATGCACCTAAAACATGTCAGTTAGAGTTACAACTTTTGTGTCAAATTTTCAAAATTTTGTTCAATTTTCCACATAAAAATAAAATACTTATATATATTTTTCGGATATGAAAAATACAAAAATCGTAAGCGTTTTTCTGCTTTGTGGTTGCGTTGTTTGATAAAAAAATGCTTTAAACAATATGTGAGTAGTATGGACATTCATCTACCTATGTAGGAAAATCATATAGTGAAAGCTGCGGTATCGTTAGAGCACCTCAAGAGCGAATTTAATAAAGTTATGGCAAAGCAAAGAATTGCTCATTTTATAAATAACCTTCTATAACTAATTCATAACGAGACTATCTAAATGTTTCCTTTCAACTCATTTCGCGCTCTCGCCACCTGCTTCTTTCGAGCACCAAGGACTTTGTGAAGTTGCGTACGTTTATTTACCAATACCACTCTCTTAACGTCAAGAAAAACATTGTGAAGGAACCTGAACATCTGAAGTGTTCATAAACCTTAGAACTTGAAATTGCATCCGTGCTTGGAGAAGGTACTATGGGGCTGCTTATCCTTTTTACCATCATTATCAAACCGTCAAACTCTCTCCAATAGATGTGGCGCGAGATAATGAAGGCCGCCTTCACGGAGCCCCGTGTGCTCGACGTCATCACCATAGAAAAGATGCTGGACCGCCTCAGGAAGTCTAACAATTTGCTGGAGATGGTGCAGCGTGGACTCAACGCGTACCTCGAGAAGAAACGACTGTACTTCCCGCGCTTCTTCTTCTTATCCAACGACGAGCTGCTTGAGATTCTGTCCGAGACCAAGGACCCTATGCGGTGCGTTGCAAGACCTGTATTAGGTGCCAAATGAAGGAATTATGTATGTCACGAAACGTGAGAGCCTCTGTGGCCTAAGGAAAATATTAGAGATGAGCCTGTTTTTTTTGTCCCTGATGTTTTCTTGACTTCGATCGTATTTCAAAGAAATAGTTTATTTGCGTCAAGGGAAAGCGTGTCTAGATTGGTTTACCAAGGGACGGTTTCACGTTGGACGATATCCGTAACTGCTGGACATCGTTGGACTACGTTGATAAAAGTGGTAACGTGTGAATGATAAAAATGGATTAGTAAATTTATGAAACTGCCACTCCGATGATGTGTCGTTACGGTTATCGTCCGATGGGAAACCGTTCATTGGTATATATTCCATTTTAGACACGATTTCCTCGAAATAAGATCAAATTCAAGAAACTGAAATCAGGGATTGGTTTTTCATGAATTAATTAATTGTCAATGAATGATCTAGTTGTCCATATTTTGTTACGTCTTTCAACGATCTGTCAGGATCGTGGCAAGTGGCCCTGGTCTCTGCCTACCCCTCTGGGGTTAGGCGTGAGTTTATGTCTGTATGTATGTATGCTCAACGATTTTCATACTCGGCAACCAGAGAAAAGGACAGTTACAGGGCAAGTGATTCTTTTTCGAAGCAATCTAAACTGTCCAATACCGTTATTGTATAGGTACGCCGAACCTATTTTCCAATCCCATCAGCGTCCAGCCTCACCTGAATGAATCAATGACTAGATATATCTTTTTTTTCCGTATTTGAACGATTTTAATATTCGGTAACCAGGAAAAAGGGCAGTTACATAACTGATTCTTTTTCCGAAGCAATCCAAACGGCGTTAGCGTGTAAGGACTCTCAACCTATTTTCCAACCCCACCAGCGTCCAGCCTCACCTGAAGAAGTGCTTCGAGGGCATAGCGCGCCTCACCTTCACGGGAGACATGGTGGTCACACACATGCGGTCGTCCGAGGGCGAGATTGTGCTTCTGACGCAGACTATCAACACCAACGCTGCTAGAGGGCAGGTATGTACCGGCAATGTGTGAAAAACTGCTATTTTCTAGGAGGAGCCCCTGGAAAAAGGGCCTTGAAAAATGGTGGTCTATTACATGACTACAGTAACCCAACATCCTGTGGCGGACTTAGACAATTCTGGAGTTGGCTTCCCCCCTAGCTGGAAACTAAAATATGGCGATTTTGTTACTGACATTTGTGAACTTGCAGTCTGTAGCAATCCCAACAATAACGCGACGAAGCCATAGTGTCTGAGATGTGTCCGTTCTGAGAAGATGCCTAGCTACCGAAATGACTGTTCTCAGACAAAAACAACAACTAAATGTTAAAAAACTACAAACGCACCGAGGCACCTTAAATCAACACCCCGAAAACAAAGTGCTCAGTGGTGTACAGGTTTGATCTACAAATCTGAATGCATTCCCTATGGATTCTCGTTGAAAGACGCCCCAATTTTTTTTTGCAGTGTTTACTGCTCCTCTCAATTAACGGTCGCTCGATTTTGTACCGCGAATCAATAATATGTTTCAAAGTGATTGCTCAGTGCGAAACGGTGCATCAAATTATCTCCTTATTAAGTATACTGTTGTTATTGTTAAATTCTCATATGTTCTCAAAATTTCTGGTGTACATACAATAAAGAATATTCTATCTATCTATATATCTATACTGACACTTTTCGGATTGTTGGTAGATGTAATGAAATAAATTCAATCAAAATGAAAAAACTACATGTTTTTAAACTATAGGTCGAAATTTGGCTTGTGGAGCTCGAGAAATCGATGAAAGCGTCGGTGCACCACGCGGTCGGGCAGTCGTTCGACGACTACGTCAAGTGCCCGCGACAGGCCTGGGTGCTCAAGTGGCCGGGACAGGCCGTAAGTACATTAAAATATCTGTGTAAATCTACATGCCATATATTAGTTGAAAAGAATGTATCGAGTGATTGGACCGACAACCGCGCTCTGTAACAAATCCTATCGTTTTAAACCCAGGTGCAATGCATAGCGATGACGTACTGGACGCTAGAGGTGACGGAAGCCATCCACGTCAGCATAGAGGCCATGAGGACCTACTGGGACAAGTGCAACCACCAGATATCCAAGATAGTTGACCTAGTGCGCGGAGAGCTCTCCTTGCAGAACCGGATCACTTTGGGTAACTACTACTACTTGTGACCAGCGCAGTGACATTTCAGTAGGGATATATGCCTCTTCGTGTAGCCGACTGGTTTACTCAATTAGCCTGATGGATAGACACCTGTCCCCTGACAGGAATTTTATTGAATGAATAAATGAATGAATGAACGAACGAACAAATAAAAGAATGAATAGGTCCTAGTAGATAATAAAACGTCTTACACCTAATCAGCAATGATGACGTATCCCAAACCAGCTAGCATTGATGCAAATAGGAGGCCAGCCGAGGTGGGCCGTGCCCACCCCAGTATGGTGTAAGCCCAACCTTGAAAGTTGAGATTCGGCTCGGCGGTCCATCGCTTTTCAGGGCCAAACCCGCTCCACCTGGAAAATAACCTTAGATAACCAATGCCAGCCAGCCTGGTAGAGCCCACGATTGTACAATAATAAATCCTGTTCGCGGCATCGCACGCCTACCTTGCATCGCGACGATTTCTTAATGGCGGAGTTCGGGTGCGCTTCCCGCCGGCGACCGACGCGGCCGTCCTTCAGTACTCACTGACCTCAGGAGCGTGTGCACGCGCCGCCGTATATCCGCACCCCTCGCTCCGCGCACCCCAACAATCTCTCGCGCAGCGAAAACAGTACATGTACTGGCCAGATCTGGACTAAAGTGACAATCAACAGCTCATCCTAGTTAACCGTCTCATCGGCTCATCAGAGTAGTCCCTTTCAAATCTCCAACAACTTGCCAACTTTCCCCATTTCCCATCCTCTCATCCCACTCCCCGTCGAGTGTGAGCCCTACAAGCTCATACAATTCCTACCAAACACGTTAACTTGACCTCTCAACCCGATACCACTGTCTCCCGACAGGGGCTCTCGTGGTGCTGGACGTACACGCGCGCGACGTTCTGATGCTACTCATAGAATCTAACGTGCGACAAGACAACGACTTCAACTGGCTCTCGCAGATACGCTACTATTGGGAGGTAAGTTTTACTCAAAATCTGGCTATAGGCTCTTTAATGGTACTGTCGGTGCACGTTGCACACCAACAGGGTTATGATGCTACTGGCGATTTGCGAACATCTGGTCATTTCTTGTGGTGAAGCGGTGGCGTGCAGAGTAGCACCGCGTTTCTAGTGTGTAAAACAAAAACTACAAAAACAAATGCCAGATTCATCTCTTATTTCATCCGCCATGTTGACCCAGCATGTTGCAATAGGATTTGGTTTACTTATTCACACTTGGCGGAAAAAGCCTTTATTTGTTAATACCTTGTTAAATTGTGAATATATAGTTTTTGTTTTTATAAGTTGAAGTGGAATAAACAAACAGTAAAACAAAGATCCATCTAATCAGCCTATAAACAAAGCCCAGTGTCGGGCATAGGCCTCTTCTCTTTCACGCCAAGTCATCCGGTAATTTGCTGGTCTCGACCAATATTTTCCAACCCAGGAATAAACACGAACCCTGAAAACATTTCAATGTTGTTTATTGGGCAGCCAAGTATTTAGCAATTAGACTCGCTCCAAATAACCATCTTCGTATTCCAGGCGCAAGAGGAAGACGAGAAGGTGACGATGCAAATCGCCACGCGAATGATCAACTCTCAGCTGATGTACGGCTACGAGTATCTCGGCAACACGGGCCGACTCGTGGTGACGCCGCTCACCGATCGCTGCTTCCGCACTCTGTTTGGGGCGCTGCATCTCAACTTGGGTTCGTACTGTCATTTGTGATAGCGTTTTTTATTATTTATTGCACAAAGACAGTGTACAAAAGGTGGACTTAATACTAATAGGTATTACAGTCTACAGAAATCTGTAGGTCATAGATAGAGTCAAGTGATGGCTGAGGACGACCAAAAGAACTCGTTCACAGATTGCTGGTTCTCCGCTCTGTTTGGGGCGCTACATCTCACCTACCGTCATTTGTGATAGCGCTTTACATGATTTGTGATAGCGCATCACACCCTTGATCATGAAACTATGTGGGAGGCCAGCTGAGATGGCTGACGGTGACCAAAAAGCGTTTGTAAGGCTACGAGTTGTGGTTATACCGTTCACAGATGGCTGCTTCTGCGCTCTGTTTAGGGGCTACATCTCAAATGGGGTTCGTATCGCAATTTGTGTTTGTGCTTTAAAAGAATCATGGATCAAACTACTTTGAAACTCCGTTTCGGGCAGTTTTCGTCCACGCTTTGGACACAAACGAAGAAGACATAGAAATCGTCTGCCCTAGATTCGTCATCATTCTATGCTCGCTATACTGGTGGTCTGCAGGCGGAGCGCCCGAAGGCCCCGCCGGCACCGGCAAGACGGAAACCACCAAGGACTTGGCGAAGGCCGTCGCCAAGCAGTGCGTCGTCTTCAACTGCTCGGACGGACTCGACTACATCGCTCTTGGAAAGTTCTTCAAGGTAATTCTGTCGTGTAAATCCCATTCTTTTATGATAGTGCACCACAGTAGATACCCTAACAACCCTAACCTGACTTGCCCTGGTTTCTGGTACATGAACATTCTACTAGTCAAAGTGCATACAAGAATTTTTTTTAATAAACAATAAAAACCGACTTTAAAACCCTACATCACGAAAGAGTTAGAAATAATTTAAATAATTAGAAGTACGTATACATGTACATGGATGATGATACATGTAGGTATTGTAGAAGTATAATTTGGAGTCGGTGCCCAAAATATATGTGCTGGTCATGAAACTGGCCACCGACAACAAATTATACCTCTACAATACCTACATGTATCATCATCAACCCATTATGTCCCCACCGAGGGGCACGGGTCTCTTCCCTGAGGAAGGTATAGGCCATACTCCACCACGGGGGCCAAGTCCGGATTGGTGGAGGCTTGTAGACTAGTGGCTCGTCTACTGTCAGAAGTTGTCAAGCCGCCCTAAGGCCTCTGACTTGGCTTAACGACTGCCATCTATCGACGGCAGCCGGCATCAACAGCTTAACGTGCCTTGCGAAGCACGGAACCGCTCGGAAAAATGCCACTAGCGTTAGGCATAGACGGCGACCCATCCATGCACTGAACGCGCCCTGTGTTGCTTAACCTTCGTGATCGTTTAAGATCACTCAGGCAGCCGGGGCTACGAGCGATTACATGTATACGTACTTCTAATTGTTTCCATTATTGCAAATTTTTTAGTGCTGTAGTGTTTCGAAGTCGGTTTTTATTATTTTTTTTTTATTTTTCTATTTTTAGTGGGGGAGCGGGAGATTAAGAAATAAGACCCTTGTAACCATAATTTACCCTACTTAATTCGTTGCATTAAAATTTGACGTTCTCAATTTCCATCTCCGAAAGTCTTAACCAGAACATCACCAAATTACCTTGGGACTACTTTTACGCTATTTTATGAAACATACGGATATTACTAAAGGATGGGCCCTTATTTACTGCTGTCCATTGAAGAGTTCCGTTCTCCATCTCTGAAAGTCTTCATCAGATCTTCACCAAATTAAAATGGGACCAATGGGACGTCATATCTATTCGAAAAAATGTCGAAATCCGTTAAGATTTGACGGAGTTATGGACGAAGATAGCCAAATACATAACCTCCTCCTTTTTTGAAGTCGGTTAAAAACAGAACCGACCACCGTCAAGAGACTGTTGCCGTATTAGAAACTGATTATAATATTGTGTATCAACCATGAGTCTATATCTTTTTCATGCGCCATCTTCTTTAGCCTTAAACTTTGTCGTCAAGGCGGCGACGCTTAATCTGAAAGTACAAATTAATTAATGTTATGCAGCTTTGTCACGCTCTTGTACTTTCTACGTTGTATGCTTGACAGTAAGTTCTCAGCTAGTACGCTTGCTAAAAATTTCGTACGTAATTTCCTTTTCCTCCTCTCAGGGCCTAGCCTCGTGTGGAGCCTGGTCGTGCTTTGACGAGTTCAACCGAATCGACTTGGAAGTGTTATCGGTCGTAGCCCAGCAGATCCTCTCCATCCAGCGAGGGATCAACTCTGGTTCTACAGAGCTTTTGTTCGAAGGGACTCTGCTGCAACTTGACAAGTCCTGTGCCGTGTTCATCACCATGAATCCGGGCTATGCTGGCCGCTCGGAGTTGCCTGATAATCTAAAGGTAAGAAGACGTTTTATGGCATTACATTCACATTTTAAGTCAAGGAAGGTTGTGTCAGCCATGTAATATAAAGATTTAATCAGATGGTTTACTTGGGTGAATTTAAGTTTTTTGTTATCGATAACAATTTTATTTTGCTCACTAGAAGTAAGAATGCATTTTAAAGGGTTTGCCAACTTGGACCGGCTTGGCGACTGGTATCCCTCGGGGCGAAAGACCCTGTCGGCATGGAAATTGAATGTCCACTCGTTATTTTTCTCGAACAAAACGCTGCGCTGGAGCACTACGGGTGATAAGATTGACCGGATCCCATTAATTCTGTGTTTAGATGTATCTCTGTCTTAAAATCTGGCGAGAATCAAAGGAGTCGATGAGCTGATCCAACAATGTGTCACTGTCCCTGTTTCCACTGAAACAAACAAACACAGCATTACAAGCCGAGAAGGCTCTACTAGTAATGTCGAAACGCCTTCTCTTAGCTTACTGCATCTGAGAAGAGATGATCTGCGCAAAGCAGTGCTGCTTCCGACAGGCCACTGATCACTGAATAGACACTTCCGCACCATAGGATTAATTGCCGGCTATGCCGGAGATACGAGGTGTCAGTGACATCAGAGCACTGCTGGCCTTCTGGAAAGAGATAGACTGGCTTGAGTGATCTCACAGCGTTGCTACGTACCGAATATGAGGCTATGGGCCGGTTTCCGAATTGAGAATTTCACTAAGTAAATGTTTAAGTAACGTTCTGTCGCGCTCTTTTCTGAGAAATTCGAAGAAACAGCACTACAGTTAACTATTGCGAAATTCACAATTTAGAAACTGGCCCTTAGTGCAGAAATCTTGGGTCTAACTAACTTTCCCTGTTTCCAGGCGCTCTTCCGCTCCGTGGCCATGATGGTGCCCGACTACGTGCTCATCTCGGAGATAGAACTTTACGCTTTCGGCTATTTGAACGCCAAGCCGCTGGCCGTCAAGATCGTCGCCACTTACCGCCTCTGCTCGGAGCAGCTGTCCTCGCAGAGTCACTACGATTACGGTTAGAGTTTGGACTGCCTCGTTGGTCGAGCGGTCTTGATTATTTATTTATTGATAATTTTAATGCACTTAAATTAAAAAAATTATCCTTCAACGTGGCTCACTTAATGCGTTAATGATCTTACGTTCGATTACTGAGACTGGGTGTATTTTCATGTTTGTGATGTCCTTGTCTTGTTATCGTAGCACAGAGTATCTTAGCTTAGGACCAGGACAAGGGACCGTGTTGTGTGCAAGTTAATGTTAGTATTATATTATAGTTTCTGTTAACGCGAGAAGAGAGGGACGCGAGGTCAGGGAGGGTGCTTAGGTTCCATAGACTTCCATTAAGTACTTCTTTATAGCTACTTCACCATCATCATCATAATCGGCCTACGCTTGTCCACTGCTGGACATAGGCCTCTCCTATAGTACGCCGCTGAGCACGGTCCTCGGCTACTCTCATCCAGCTCTTGCTATTTGTGTGAGCGAGAGAGCATTCCCTGCGTAAGATATGTTCACCCTTCGTAGCGTAGTTTATTAACATTAGACTGAAATTGTCAGGCATGCGCGCGGTGAAGTCGGTGCTGCGGGCGGCGGGCGCGCTCAAGTTGCGGTACCCCGATGAGGACGAGGACGTGATATTGCTGCGCTCCATCAAAGATGTCAACCTGCCCAAGTTCTTGGAACATGACGTGCCTCTCTTCATGGTAAGCCGAATAACAACAGTATACGAACAAACTGTCATCATCATTAGCTATTTGACGCCCGCTGCAGGATCATGGCAGAAGAACCCGAGCAACTGATATAGCTCGAAGAATTGCTCAGTTGAAGTGGCAGTGGACGGGGCACATAGTCCATAGATGGACGTTGGGTTCTGACCTGGTGACCGCGAACCGGACGACGCAGCGTGGGCAGGCCCACCACCGGATGGTCTGACGATCTGGTTACGGTGGCGGGGAGTCCCCGGATGCGGGCTGCACTACACCGGGAAGCTGGGAAAACAAACTGTATTAGTAGCAAACTGTATTCACAGTCAGGCGAATCTCCTCGAATTGTCTTCAATTAATCATTTTCCGCAATAAGCTCTCATAGTTCTCAGGACTAAGTAAACAGTTATAGTTGATACAATATATAAAAGTGTCAAACAAATCCAACTAATAAGTACAGAAAAAAAATTACACCGTTACGTCGACAGCTATGAATTGTGACAATTACTACTTAATTATTAATTACGGCGACAATTTCGAGGAGATTCAGCCAGTTGCTATACTAATAAAGTGTGAATAAATACAGTTTGTTGGTATGATGTTGTTATTCTGATCATTTGCATTACACGTGTGATAATGGGAAGTGTGAATAAATAAACAAAAAAAAAAAAACCGGCCAAGTGCGAGTCGAACTCGCGTGGAGAGGGTTCTGTACAATGCCAAAGTGAAACGCATTATATTGAGATTACCACTTTATTTTCAATTGATAGAATTCTTACAGGTTTACCTGTAATCTACAAGCAATGAACTATATTTCGTATTTTTTTCAAAATTTTTGTTTCAATAGTTTCGAAGATTAGAGGGGAAATGTCAATTTTCGTCTTCTTTCATAAATAAAATCAAAACTATTAATTTTAGAATAATAACAAATATTTAAGATCTTCAAAACGAGCCGCAGACACAGTAAGGTTTGCAAAATATATTTTTTTAATTTCCTAATTTGTCCCACGAAAATGACCCTTATTTAAAAAAAAAATACTTTGTACATCTGTGTTTGGGTCATAGTACTACACCATCCTAACAAATTTCACCTGATTTGGTCCAGTAGATTCGGAGAAAATTGGCTGTGACAGGCGGACGGACATACAGACGCACGATTGTTCCTATAAGGGTTCCGTTTTTTTTACGGTGTACGGAACCCTAAAAAATACGCCATCGTGGAAGTTGACATCATCACATCTGCTAAAGTGTTCACTAGTGCTCTATTAAGTAATCTAAACTGGCCAAAATACACAAGAGCACAACCATAAATGGCTAGTTGCGTTACCATGAGGAAGAGGACGTGATCGTGCTGCACTCAATTAAAGATCTGATGTCCTGCCCAAGTTCTTGGAGCACGACGTACCTTTCTCCATGGTGAGCCGAATGATATAATGTTGTTGTATGATTATAATGTTGCGTGCTTTACAGGGTCCGCAAAGATCCATATTAAGTTTAAAGTACATCATGAACATTCTCGTGGAATGCAATATAATATATTGAGTATTGAATAACAACACCATACAACTTCGTTTATGTTGACATCATCACATAATAACTTCCACATAACACAATCACTTGACCTGGTCCCAAACTGGTACGCCCTGTGCTGTGGTGATCAGTAAAGGACATCAAAAACATGGAAATACATCCAGACTGACACCTGACAAAGTGTCCACTAGTGTCTCCAAACTGCTTAAGATGTTGGAGCATGAAAAAGACGATAAATGGCTAGGTGCGTTACCCGGATGAGGACGAGGACGTAATACTGCTACGCTCCATGAAAGATGTCAACCTGTCTAAGTTTAGAACAGCCATGTTATGGAATCGCTCGTAGCCCCGGCTGCCTGAGTGATCTTAAACGATCACGAAGGTTAAGCAACACAGGGCGCGTTCAGTGCATGGATGGGGCGCCGTCTATGCCTAACGCTAGTGGCATTTTTCCGAGCGGTTCCGTGCTTCGCAAGGCACGTTAAGCTGATGGTGCCGGCTGCCGTCGATAGATGGCAGTCGTTAAGCCAAGTCAGAGGCCTTAGGGCGGCTTGACAACTTCTGACAGTAGACGAGCCACTAGTCTACAAGCCTCCACCAATCCGGACTTGGCCCCCGTGGTGGAGTATGGCCTATACCTTCCTCAGGGAAGAGACCCGTGCCCCTCGGTGGGGACATAATGGGTTGATGATGATGTTATGGAAGCTACATAAAAAAATTACACACAAAAAAACATTTTCCTATAAAATTTTGTGTATAAAGTAGTTTGTTTTTGGATCTCCAATACGCGTAAATTTCGGGTCGAAAGGCAGTTTTTTTACACTCTTTTTTCAGTCTATATTAATATTAGAAAGAAGAAAAAAGGTAATTTTGGACATAGGAGGAGAATACTTATCCATACTAAAAAATATTTTCATTAATAACGTGGGTGCTTAACGCATGTTCGTTTACAGTTTTCAGTACACGTCCATGTTCGTGTTTCGTAAACATTTTTAGTTCTAGTTAGACCTGAGATTTTCGCAATTAGTCTCATTGACCTCCCGAATGAGAAGCCGGCGTTCTACCGCTACCACTCTATTTTAACATTTTTAGTTTTTGGTAAAGTAAAGGAAGGTAAGTAGGTATATAAGATTGCTCAGTTTATTAAGTCTTTCTCTTTTAATCGTATATTTTGTGAACGTATAGTATAGTAACATAATATGATGACCGAGGGTTGTGGCGGCAGGGCATCATCGGGGACCTGTTCCCGGGGCTGCCGCTGCCGGCGCCGGGCCTGCCGCACCTGGTGGCGTGTCTGCTGGAAGCCTGCGTCCCGCTCAATCTGCAGCCGAACGACTTCTTTATCGAGAAGGTGAGAGGGCCAAATACGATGAGCATCCTTTAATATACTTCGAGTTGTTCACAGTATTTCGGCAAAGATATGGAACGCTATGCCGTCGTTTGTTTTTCCTGAGACGTATAACCTGAGAATGTGGGTGGAACGGCCGCTAATGACATGATATGACATGACATGACAAGTGCTTTGCTGCCTTATCCTGTCCTGCCCCTATGTTACTCACATTCCAATCGTTTAACTGTCAAATTCCATACTAATTGCTATCGCAAACAATTTAGTGCTCATAATTAGGCCCCAGTACCGTCCTATCCTATTCTAATCTAACGTATTTTCTTATTGACAACCCATGAATGGGAAAATTGAGGCCAGATGTTATTTCTCGCCGCCAGGTGCTGCAACTGTATGAGATGATCTTAGTGAGGCACGGCCTCATGCTGGTGGGCTTCCCCTTCTCCGGCAAGACCATGTGCTACCACGCGCTCGGCGCCGCCCTTGGACTCACGCACGAGAAGGTGAGCCCTGGCTCTGTTACCGTAGGCACTCACTGAAAATCAGCGCTGAGGTCTCACTCCCTCAGCACAACGCTGAGTCAACTGCCTTTTGTGGTAATATAGACACTCCACAGGCTATGTTTTTTTTGTCTGTTGTTGTTAGTTTTATTTCTGTCGTTGTTCATATTATGTCTCTTATCTGTGTATTTGGTTTCCGTGATGTGTCTTGTTGTTAGATTATATATCTTGTTTGTCTTTAGTTCTTTCTTTCTTTCAAGGTCTTAGAGTTCAGTTTGCTATGAAGGCTACAGGATTCATTTTTCTTGCAAGATCATGTGCATTCTACGCTTTTTTAGGGCGCTTATACACGGGCGGCTAATGTGCTAACTGCAGCTGGCAGTCCACACACGTTGACAGCAGGCCCTTAGACTCACGCACGAGAAGGTGAGCCCTGTAACAAGGGCTTACAGTTTAGTTTAGTGTGGAGGCCACAGGTTTTCTTTCTCTGGCAAGACCATGTGCTACCACGCGCTCGTCGTCGCTCTTGGACCCACGCACGAGAAGGTGAGCCCTGTTGCAAGGGCCTAGAGTTCAGTTTACTATGGAAGGTATGGGCTTCCTTTCTCTGGCAAGTACATGTTCATTCGGCGCTTTCACGTCGCACGAGAAGGTGAGCCCTGTAGCATGGGCTTACAGTTCAGTTTAGTGTGGAGGCCACAGGGTTCCTTTCTTTGGCAATTCCAAGCGCTATCACGCGCTCGGCGCTTTCTTGGACTTACCCACGAGAAGGTGAGTTCTGTTGCAAGGTCTTAGAGTTCAGTTTTGTGAAGCCCCTCAGATTTCCCTTCTCCGGCAAGACCATGTGCTACCACACGCTAGGCGCAGCTCTTGGACTCACGCACGAGAAGGTGAGCCGTGCTGCTACGGCCTAGAGTCTAGTTTACTATGGAGGGTATAGGCTTCCTTTCTCTGGCAAGTTAATGTGCATTCGACGCTTTCTCGGATTTACGCACGAGAAGGTGAGCCGTGTTGTAAGGGCCTATTGAAGGCACTGAGGAATCCGTTGACTTCACACTCTGGTTCCCGTCGACTTTCCATGCTTTTGCGTTCTTCGCTTTCTTGAACACACGCAAAAGGTGGTGAGCCCGGTTGCGAAAGCTTACAGTTTATTTTATTGTGGACCTTTCAGGCTTCCATTTTGTGGCAAAACCATATCCTATTACGCTAAGCTGTGATCCCGCAGGGTCTGATGGACGAAAACCCGGTGGAGTGGACGGTGATGAACCCCAAGTCCATCACGATGGGGCAGCTGTACGGGCAGTTCGACCCGGTCTCGCACGAGTGGTCCGACGGCATCCTCGCCGTCAGCTACCGCGCCTTCGCCGTCTCCACTAACGACAACAGGTTTAACACTGCCAAGCACTCATTTCGCGAGTTCACCTATACAAACTTACTTTCAGGATAATATCGAATTTGATTGATCTTTAAAATTAAAAAAGATATCTGCTTTAAACAAATATTGATTTTGAAAATGTTTACCAATACGGATATACAAATGAAAATTGACGTTCAGTTACTTTCTTTAATTACCCAGGCTATACTAACAATCTGTTGATGAATGACAATTCCACACCTTTATCGCAGAAAATGGCTGATATTCGACGGCCCAGTCGACGCTATATGGATCGAGAATCTCAACACTGTACTGGACGACAACAAGAAGCTTTGCCTCATGAGCGGCGAGATTATCCAGCTGGCTCCCACCACTAACTTGATATTTGAGCCCATGGACTTGGAAGCCGCGTCGCCCGCCACGGTATTTTGATGTGAAAACTTCTTAAGGCGCACGTTCTGAACATGAAAGAAACGAACCGGCACGCGCCGTTCGGTAACGCTGTTTTTTAAGGCTGTTGATAAAGTTTTTCAATTTCTTGTGTAGTCATAAGTCATCACACACCCTCTTTTGTACACTTCTGGTTGTACATAATACTCAAAAGGTACAAAAGTTAAAATAATGAAAAGTTTATTGAGACTTTCCTACAAAAGGCGTTCGATAAATAGTTAAGGCTTGCATCGCACCAATCTAACAATTGAGTACTTTCTTTGAGCTCAAACTTACTTGCCGAAGTCTTAGAATAGCTGGCTATTGGCACTTTCTATTCTTCTTCTCAGCGTATCGATGAGAAACGAAGATCTCCATCGTGGTGAAAGGATATGCCCATCAGCGTCAGGAACTAGCTGACTGTTGCCAGACGTG
Source organism: Yponomeuta malinellus (assembly GCA_947308005.1). Taxonomy (NCBI): domain Eukaryota; kingdom Metazoa; phylum Arthropoda; class Insecta; order Lepidoptera; family Yponomeutidae; genus Yponomeuta; species Yponomeuta malinellus. Next base: position 6,087,799 of record OX370998.1, on the reverse strand, counting down.
GCTCATATTTCATAGCACAGTAGCGTTTTATTACTGAGGAATGTAAATCCTCTTGATTCCGTAGGTATCCCGCTGCGGCATGATTTACATGGAACCCAAGGGTCTCGGCTGGAAGTGCCTGCTGGAGTCGTGGCTCAACAGGCTCCCGCCAACACTCCACAACGTTAACCGCGGTCAAGTGCGCCACCTCTTCCACCGGTTCCTGCCACCGCTGTTGTGGCTCGTGGAATACAGCGGGAAAACAAAGGTATAAAAAAAATGTACTCTAATGACTTAACTCCTATTAACTTTAGCGTTCCGCAAGGTTCCATCTTGGGTCCTACCCTGTTCACGCACGCTGTAGTCCCACCAAATCATTTCGGCTGACGAGATGTTAGTTGAATACAGCAGGAGAACCAAGATGGGTAAAAATAGATTCGTACTCTCGTGACTTAGCTCCCATTAGTTTTGTTCCGCAAGTTTGCATCTTGGGTCCCACCCTATTCACGCACGCTATAGTTTCACCAAATCATTTTGACTGACGAGAAGTTAGTTATTATTATTATTATTATTCAAGTGGGACATTAGTAGTTAGTTGTGCTTGAAGCACGAGGATACTTATCTTCAACTTTGAACTCTTTAAAAATAACTTTTTCGATATGGTTTATTTTATATATTGAGTGAATAAAATCAAGAAATTGAAAATACAGTACTTTATCGTCCTGAGGTAATTGATTGGTGTGATTTTGAAACATTTAAAAAAAATTAAGAGTATTCAAAAATTTATTTTCAGCTCCTTTATTGTTCTTCTTTAAGCAAATACATAGAATCAAAGAATCAATTTGTGTAGTGGTCTTTTAATAGTTGATTCTTTTCGCAGCAAATGTACATGACGTCGCGCAGTAATTTGATCGTGGCCTGCATGAATCTGTTTGACTGTTTCATGGACGATTTCCATGATGAAAAGTATGTGGAATCGATTTCGGACCTCGATATAAGAGCACAGCTTGAGGTGAGCGCATTTCAAGGACTTCTAACTTTGGTGTTATGTTGTAATGTTACTTTGCTAGCGTTAAACGGTTGGGCAATAAGTAAGTCAAAACTGAAATTATGAACTTTGCCTTTAGTGTAGCTTACCTTGGCTAATCTCAGGCACAGTGCTGACTGATCATTGGCATAAAAATATTTTACATAATAGCATGTTTACGTTTGCGCTTGAAGTTGCTATACAGCGGTGAGCTCGTGTCTGTCCCGATTAATCTCTCTCTTTCTGAAAGGAGATTTGTTTGAATATGTTTGGAATAAGAGATCGGGTGAGCCACTACAATTTGTTGCTAATGGGCGACTGCTTCCAGGGCGTCTTCTTTTTCTCTTGCATCTGGTCAATTGGAGCGACTCTTGAGGCCGACAGTCGGCCGAAATTCGACATGATGTTCCGAGGTCTTCTTGACAAGGAGTTCCCAGAGAAAGTAAGCTGAACATTCGCTGCAATATAAATTAATATCTTTAGCCGGTGTTTTAAAGGAAGTTTTCCCTTGCAGGTAAGGGAATCCCTCGGTTATCCGCGTGAAATAGCGAAACCTGAGAAGCATTACATATTTACCTTGCCTAAGGAAGGGCTTGTGTACGATTATCGATTTATCAAAGAGGTATACCTATATGATTTTTTCTCTGATATACCGACTGCGTTTTCCAAATCTACAGCGTGAATTGTAATGTTACCAGGGTATCTGTTACAACCAGTGACCAGTAATTTTTGGCACTCGCGATGTGTTGGCATAGTATTGACAGGGACACAGAATTGCATTTCGAGTAACCAAACAAATACAATATTTTAAATAAAAATTTGGAAATTATGTAATATTTACAAGTTACAAATTACAAATTAAAATGTAGAAATTAATATCTAGAAATGAATAGATAGATATTAGATATTAAAATTTAGAAATTAAAATTTGTCTGGATAGGAACAAGCCAGCGGAAAAAAAACTCCACTCTGACCATCTTTTCTCAAATCATCTTAAACTTAATATATCAAAGCCTATATGATATGATTCCGTGTTTGCCATCAATCAATTTAAAAGCCAAAATAATACTTCTCACAAAAGTAGGAAAAACATTAATGCTGCGGCCAGACACACGAACAGCACCCATTCACGAGCATAACGCAGGGGTCAGCCATCACCATTCTTTCATTCCGACTACTGATACACGCCCTAACCTGCCCATAAAGTCTCATGTTTGTTGCTCCTCCACAGGGAAAGGGCAAGTGGAAGCAGTGGCAGGACGACGTGATCTCGGCGCCGCCCATCAGCCGCGACACGGCGCCCAACCAGATCTTGGTGGTGACGCTGGACAGCGTCCGCTACCTGGCACTCTTCCGGCTCATGGTGCAGCACCACAAGGCCTGCATGATGGTCGGCCCCACCGGCACCGGGAAGTCCTCCTACATTATCGTGAGTCAACCAGTAGCTGATGAAATTCGAGCTCATGGTGCAGCACCAGCAGGACGGCATGTGAATCAGCCCCACAGTCTAGTAAGTAAGTCAATTAGTAGCTGTAGCTATTACAACTCATGAGGCAGTACCAGAAGGCCTGCATGCTGATCGGCCCCACCGGCACCGGGAAGTCCTCCTAAATCATCGTGAGTCAATCAATCAAACATTAGCTCACATTATTCAAGCTTATGGTGCAGCACCAGAAGGACAGCATGATGGTTGGCTCCTCCGACAGCGGTAAGTTTTCTTTCATCATTGTGAGTCAATCAATCAGTCAATCAGTAGCTGACGCTATTCAAGCTCACGGCGCAGCACCACAAGGCCTTCACGATGGCCGCCCCCACCGGCACCGGGAAGTCCTCCTAGGTACATCATCGTGAGTCAAACAGTCAAAAATTGAAAATAGCTGACGCTCTTCAAGCTTATGGTGTAGCACCAAAAGACTTGGGCCTAGATTCTGTTTCATTGCCGCTTAACGTATCAAATCTTCTAGGCGTCAATGGCATGAAAAACCGTGTATCGAGCATTGTGTTACAATGAACTAACAGAATCGAGAGCCTGCATCATTGTCGGCCCTACCGGCACCGGATACTTCTACATCATCGTGAGTCAATCAGTCAAGCGGGATACCGCCGTTTAGCCAAAGTATTTTTCGCCAAATTTTACTTCCCAATAAACTTATGGCATCAGTTTCATTTTCCAAATGAAACTTTAGCAAGTTTTCATTTCGCATTTTATTCATTTGGTCAAATTATCATTTCGCATAATTTTACTGCGTCAAGTTTTATTAAGACAAACGTTTATTATGCTAACGTTTTATTTTGGCAAGTGTTATATAGCAAATAATTGTTTGATTAAATTTATATTTCGCATTTTGTTTGTTAGGTCAGTACACATAAGCAAAAATAGGTTCGAAGTTCCGGGTGTTAGTTCTTTTTTTTTTATATAAAAGCGAAAAAAAATATTTCACTAAAAAACTTAGTTTTGTGTCAAACTTAAACAAGGTTGGTGCATGGAAAAGTCATAGGTACCCTACATTATGATATGGCAAAACGTGGGATACCGCCGTTTTTGCCAAACGATACTTTTGACTGAATAATGCTTGGTAAAATGAATTTTGACTTGAATTTGAATAACTTGCCATAATAACTTTATTTAGCTAACTGTTTATTTGCTTTAAGTTGTTTTGAGAAATGTTTTTTTCCAAGTGATAATTTGCGGAAAATAGTTTGGGAAGTAATACTTTGGGAAACGATTTTTGGCAATACATTAGTAAACCCAGTCAAGCAGAAGCTGTCGCTATTTAAGCTCATGGTGCAGCACCAGAAGGCCAGAATGATGGTCAGCCCCACCCGATACCAGCAAGTTTTCCTCCACGATCGCGAGTCAATCAATCAGAAAGTTAGTATCTGGTTTTGTCCAAACTCATAGTGCAGATACATAGCGATACTCAGGTGACTACTCAAAAAAAAAAACATCTAATAGTGTAAATCAATCGTAACTCATCGTGACTCAATCAGTCAATCAAATCTAATAGTGTAGCGCCAATATTTATCCCCACTGGCGGCACCGGCAATTCCTTCTCCTATAATAGTGAGTCAATCAATCGGTCAGAGCTGGTGTTATTTAAGCTTATCAGCTTGGGCAACTCTTGTCGACTGACTGACTGATTGATTGAGTATAGTACCGCGATCCCAAGCTAAAGCGAAGTAAAGAATATCTGGGGCCTAATTACGCTCACCAAATCCTTTCGGAACCCTGACATCTGCGATAAAAATTTGTAGTGGATTTGGTAGTTACACGATTGAAATCGTTCAGGATTTGGTGCGCGTAATATAGGAACAGATTGTTATTGTAAAAAGAAAAAGATGTAGTTTTCACTAGATTTGTTGCATTTCTTTGATCATTAATTTTACTTGATTTAACGATAACCGAAGGCGGGGCGTTGGAAACCATAGTACAGGATCTACCTAGTATGGATTCTAACGTGATAAAAAATCCGTACATTTGACATCTCAGTCAACTTGTTAATTAGTCATTACTTTACATGTACACCGATGTTTGTTTCTGAATAAGTATAGTTAGCTTACCGCTGCTAACATGCCTCCTGAAAAAAACGAACGTGCATTAAACAACTTGTACAGCCTGCTCCGTTTCTTTCAGGACTTCTTAGTGAAGAGAGTGGATACAAAAGTGTACAAGGCGCTTATCATGGCGTTCTCAGCCCAAACCAACTGCAATCAAACCCAAGACATCATAATGGGAAAACTAGACAAGAGAAGGAAAGGTAATCAACTTTTGGCCTGCCTCTACCGTATGGCGAGTATGCGGATGGCGAATCCCCGAATATGACGTCGTAAATTCTCAAATCATGGTCCTAAAATCATCTGGGAAAGACGTCTTCATGATGATCTTTTTAGGGTTCCGTAACTCAAATGGAGAAAACTGAACCCCATATAGGATCACATTGTATTCTATCCGTCCGTATCCTAGGAACGGATATAGTATTCAGATTAAAATTAATGTCTGGTAGTAAGGCTCACGGTCATTTGAAGGTATAAAAAATCAAGCTTCATATTCCACCCAATCAAAAGATATCATCACATTTTTCATAGTAGGAAACTCACTTTCAACTCACTTCCCGTTCACCTTGAATCAAATTTGACACGAGAAGCAAGGTTTCCGTGCACAAGCGAAAAAACGTTAAAAAATCGTTACAAAAAGTTACAGAAAGAAAGAAAGAAAAAGATTTATTATGACAACCAGACACATTATAAACTCATTTTTGTAGTTGGGTTGTATGCACTTACACACTTTCCAAGTTATGTTTGTAATCGTTACTTTGGAACCTTCCGGCTACGTGTCCTGTACTGGAGGTTGGCTGTGAGCTCTCCATATTCTGTCTCATTTGTTGCCAAGCGAAACCGGCCTTTAACTGGCAACTGGTAAAAAGTACCCGAAAACGGCGTGCGTGCTTGCAACGACTAATGAATGTTGAGGTAGCGGAGTGATCTGTCGGGATGGTGACAAGTGGCAGTCCCTGGTCTCTGCCTACCCCTCTGGGATACGGGCGTGAGTTTATTTATGTATGTACCTATGTGATTTCTAAGCAACAGCTTCCTTATTCTCCCAACACCTTCTCCACCGCAACATTGCGGGTGATAATAACTATCAGCCCTATTGCGTCGTAATAGGCGTGTACGGCCCGCCGATCGGCTGCTACGCCGTGGTGTTCGTGGACGACGTGAGCATGCCGCAGGCCGAGACGTACGGCGCGCAGCCTCCTATAGAGGTGCTGCGGCAGGCCATCGACCTCGGCCTCTGGTACGACAGGAAGACCAACTTCGCCATGCGGCTCGTCGACGTCCAGGTAAGGGAGGACCGTGCTGGAAACAAGTGGTGTACCGACAGCACAGAACAGTCAATAAAAATCCATATGCCCTTATTCATCCCACGCTGCATAGGTCCGTGCCGGCCGTGGACAGTAACAAATGCTGTCTCAACAGCCTACAATCGTACACTGCTGGACGCATCCAGCAGGGGATGAATAAGGGCTTACTTATGTTGTTTTTTGTTTATTTAGCCAATACAATGTAGCAGGGAGAATTAACCTTGAATGTAGATACTTAGCACTGAAAAAGCACCTCATTAGAATTATGATGTAATATGATGTAGCAGCGCCTATCTTGTTTTACGATTATGGGTACGAGCTTAAAGTTCATTCTCATCTTTATAATATGTAAGAGTTAGACTATTGTCGGAGCATTTTTAACGTACTCTTGTACGTAACCATAAACCAAGGACTTTAACAGCCTGGCACGTCGCGACATCCACGTTCTTTTTAATTTGGTCAAAATTCTCTCTGTTGCTTTCAAAGTATCAAAGATGCTGCGCGAGATAATGACTTACATTATCACAGTTCATGTGCGCAATGGGTAAGCCGACTCCGGGCGCCAAACTGGTGACGCCTCGCTTCTCGCGCCACTTCGCCTTCTTCTGCATCGACGAGTTTGATGACGATACCCTCAACGTCATCTTCAGCAGAATCATGCTCTGGCATTTGGATACCAGGTCAGTAAGGAGAATAAGCTTGCATGATAAAAAAATGTATGAAATAGGGTAAAACTGCGATTCGATTCCCATCTGGGGCCGCCGTACATTTGTACGAATTTCCTCACTCTAGGTGTATTTTCATGTTTGTGACGTCCTTGCCTGGTTACCATAGCACAGGGTATCCATATAGCTGCTTAAAACTTCTAGTAAGAATATTTTTACCAATACAATGTTGACTCGATGTTCCCTCTCTTTTTTTTCTTTAAAAATGGCCGCCGTAAGCGTCTTTGGTAACTAGTGAATTTTCAGTTGCATTTATCATACGCAGGGGATTTTCCAAGGACTTTGATCCTTGCATCGAAGAGATAGTATCGGGCACCCTGATGGTATACAAAGAGTGCCGACTGAACCTTCTACCGACGCCGTCCAAGTCTCACTACACCTTCAACCTGAGAGACTTCTCCAGGGTTATTTTGGTAAGTATAGAAAACTAAATCCGAAACGTGCGTACTTGTAGAAACTAATGAATGTCGATGAAGCGAAAGAAGTTTGTCTGAATCCTGGAAAACAGAAAACCCTGGCCTCTGCCTACCCCACCGGGATACAGGCGTGAGTTTGTGTGGTGAAAACTTGTCATGCTAAAACTCCGCAAACCTTGGGCTACCTTTTGAGCATCTTGAATAATTTCAGCAGGTCTAAATCTCAAACGGTCAGAAGTATTGAGTTCTTCAGTCTACACGTCGTCGGCAGTAAAACGTGTTCTGTTTCCTATTGGTAAACATTCCTAGCCATCAACAAAACGACGAATCAAATTCGATAATTTAGATTTTGTCGCGATCAGTCCTCCTTACTGCTATCTATAGTTGAGGTTTAACTTATGTTGTTTATCTCCACGCTACGATGCATATCAGCATTGAGCATGAGCAATTTGTAGAGTTTGGGCGCCAAAGTTCCACCAACCAGCTCAAAATGTCTCAACAAGCTGAAGCAGTGCGTGTTAGCGTCATTCAACTTGTTCACACACACAACCTTTTCTTTTCTTTACGTATCGAGATACATAATTAAAACACTTCAATGATTAAATGAAACTTTAAAATTCTCATTTTTTTATTTTCGTGTAAATTTTCTGCGTCAAGTGAAGTTTTTCGTTTAAAGATTAAATTAATTTCTGAATTATATTTTTCGAATTCAGAAATTTAAGGTCTCGCATCATATCATAATACTTTGTTAATACTGTAGCTAGTTATAATATACAATTTTCAGGGCGTACTGCTATCGGTCCCCGAAGTGACCCCGGACCTGTCGTCGATCAAACGGCTCTGGGTCCACGAGTGTCTGCGCGTGTTCGCGGACCGGCTGGTCGAGGACAAGGACCGCCAGTGGCTAGTCTCCTGTCTGCGGGAGGCCACCGAAAAGCATCTCAATGACGACTTCGATCGCATGCTGGAGAGGATAGCTTCGGAGCCTGGTGCTAAGGTCAGTCTACCTTAACAGTGAATACCGTATTTCGGAGAGCGAAATTGTCTCAGTTAGATCACATGTTAGATTTGGACTACATGCGTTCGAAGTTACTCTGCAATTTAGCTCGGAGTCACTAGAGCCAACCTACGGATCTCAAAGTTGAATGTTACTGCCCGTTTTCGCGGATCATCTGATTCAGGACAAGGGCCGCGAGTGGCTGGTCTCCTGTCTGCGGGAGGCCATAGAAAAGCATATCAATGACAACTTCGATCGCATGCTGGAGAGGATCGCTTCGGAGCCTGGTGCCAAGTTCAGCTTTCTTTAAGAGTTAATTGAGTATTTTCGGAGAGCGAAAGAGTCGCAGTAAGGCACTTGTTAGATTTGAACGATAAGCGTTCGGAATTACTCTGTAATTTAGTTTGGAGTCTCTCCGATCTGAGTACCAACTTCTCGGATGAATCCGGATACAATCAGATGCTCGTAGTTACATCGACTAATAAGCATATCCAGGGACCTCAAAAATTTTTCGTGATTCTTGCGTTTCAATCACAATGCAAACGCACTCCAATCATAAAGTTAAGTCGCATGGGTAAAGCCCGTTGGAGTGCCACAAAACCTGAACGCTGAATATTCCCCCGCAGATAACGGACCAGGACCTGCGATTGCTAATGTACTGCGACTTCGCAAACCCCAAGGTGGACACGCGGTTCTATATGGAGGTCACCAACATGGAGCACCTTAACTCCACCGTCGACGCTTTCCTCGTTGAGTTCAACAATATGTCCAAGAAGCCGATGAATTTGGTGCTATTCAGGTGAGTGACTGCCTCGTGACTGCAGTGCAATGAAGATCTGTGTTGGTAATGGAATACCTGCCTACCTAGCAGGCTGCAACTACAGTAATGTACTAAAAACCTACAGCTTTTCGTAGTGTCATTGTAGGAAATGGGTTATAGCGGCTCTATAGATAGAGGTATTATGGGGTAGGTCGATGTTGACATGAGTTTGTGGCATGATTTGAAGATATACGTTGAATGTGTATTAACAGCTCCGTCTAGAGTTAGGTACTCTAGATGGAGCTGTTAATACTGTAGTATTGTGGGTACATAGAGCTGTTCCCAAAATTAAGTAAGTTGTCTCGAAAGACTTGTTATGACAGGCGGCGTATGAAGAAACTACTATGAAAACACGCTGTCATAACAGGCAAAAGAAGAGTACCGCACATTATTCATTTGATACTTTCGTAGTAGACAGAACCACGGTAATAGCATCCTACACTGTATCTGCGTCTATACTCTTAAATTAGATTAGTTTATTTTTCTCTTTTAGATTAGATTAGAACTATTGGTTTGAGAAATATTTTTGTAGTTTCCTTTTTTAATGTGTTACCTAAAAAATAACATAAATTCACGCCAGTATCCCAATGGGGTACTTGCCATGATCCCGACAGATTTAGTTTATTAGTTTGAGAAATATTTTTGTAGTTTCCTTTTTTAATTTGTTACCTAAACATAACATAAACTCACGCGTGTATCCCAATGGGGTAGGCAGGGTTTACTAATGTATTGCCAAAAATCGTTTCCCAAAGTATTACTTCCCAAACTATTTTCCGCAAATTATCACTTGGCAAAAAAACATTTCTCAAAACAACTTAAAGCGAATAAACAGTTAGCAAAAGTTATTATGGCAAGTTATTGTTTACCAAATAAATACTTGGTCAAAATTGGGTCGCAGTTCTAATCTAACTTAACCCACTTTTCTGGTAACAGTTGGTGTCTGTGGGGGGTCACAGTTCTAACCTAACCTAACCCACTTTTCTGGTAACAGTAGGTGTCTGTGGGGGTCGCAGTTCTAACCTAACCTAACCCACTTTTCTGGTAACAGTTCGTGTCTGTGGGGGTCGCAGTTCTAACCTAACACACTTTTCTGGTAACAATTCGTGTCTGATAATAAACGTTTGTCTTATTAAAACTTGACGCAGTAAAATTATGCGAAATGATAATTTGACCAAATGAATAAAATGCGAAATGAAAACTTGCTAAAGTTTCATTTGGAAAATGAAACTGATGCCATAAGTTAATTGGGAAGTAAAATTTGGCGAAAAATACTTTGGCTAAACGGCGGTATCCCGGTAGGCAGAGACCAGGGACTGCCACTTGCCATGATCCCGACAGATCTCTTTCGCTTCATCAATATTTATTAGTCGTTGCACGCACGCACGCCGGCGTTACTACCTATCTACCTACCTACTTTGTTATCCACCCACCTGTTTAATGGCTGTCCGCAGATTCGCGATCGAGCACGTGTCCCGCATAAGCCGCGTGCTGACGCAGCCGCGCTCGCACGCGCTGCTCGTCGGATTGGGCGGCTCGGGCCGCCAGTCGCTCACGAGGCTCGCCGCCCATATAAATGAGTACGACCTCTTCCAGGTGCGTGTCCATTGCTGCTATAGTCATTCACATCAACAAGTGCGACCTCTTCCAGATAGGTACTGTAGCAAGGCTACCTATAAGCCGCTCTTTCGTCCTGCGGAGCTGAGCAGCTTGGACAATCGGTCACGCGGCTCGTCACTAAATGAGTACGGTTTAACGCCATCGGCCTCTCGCACGCGCTGCTCGACTGGTGGAGTGCCCCTGTCCAGAACCCGCTCATGCGACTCTTATAATTGAGTACGTCCTCTTCCAGGTGCGTATCCATCACAGATGTGATAAGGTTTATCGCTATCAGCAGCTTGCACGCGCTGATCGTGGGGCTGGAAGACCGGGCCGGTAGTCGCTGTCGCGTCTCGTAACTTACATCAACGAGTACGAGCTCTTCCAGATGCGTATCCATCACAGATGAAGTAAGGTCTAACGCTATCAGACACGCTTGTACGCGCGTCGGACCTGGATGGATCGGACCGACATTCACACAAACGGTGGTTCGCCGCTTACATAACCGAGTACGTCCCTTCTCGATGCTTCTGGAGTGACCTTAAAAGTGCATCAGCCGCGCTTACACACGCCGCACTTGGGCTCCAGCTGCTGTCTATCTACATTTCATTAATTACTTTACCCAGGTGCATCTCTTAAGCTTTGTGGCAACAAGCCCTTCGGCCCTTCAGAAAAAAAGCGCTGTTTGTATTAATTTCCAACGAGCTGAATTTTTGTATTGGTCTTAAATACGTCATTACAAATGCTATGTCAAAAGTTCCCATCGATCCTGCTTGTGCATTGTTTTTTATCCGGGGTCAAAAGTCACAACTTTTGGTTTGTTGCGTATATCTCTGAAACGGTGAGAGCTACCGGGAAAAATATATGAACCAAGTTTGTACATCGTAAAATTGTCCACAAAAACAGTCTCAGTACTTTTTTCCCTACGAAGCACCGTTCTCGATTTATTGTGATTTCTACTCTAACAAAAATTTGCTTTTTGAAACTTAATGTTTCCCAGACGGATTCCTGAAATGGTTTTCCTGCACCTACAATATTATTAACCGACGATACCCCATACTATGTGATACGTGAGAAAAAAAAAATCATCCCTACTATAGGTGTAGTACGGGAGGTACCCCTAATTGCACAGCACTGATTTTTAGCACGGGCCTTTGGTAAATCACGGACTTTCAACCGAGATTAAATTAAATCTGGCAGTATTTATGTTCATTAAAGGGACAAACAAAACTAAAGTTATTCAGAATCACCGGACCACTAATAGATAGGCTTATGTGGTTGTTCTCACAGGTCGAAATGAGCCGAACGTACGGTAAAAACGAATGGCGCGAAGACTTGAAGACGCTACTAAAGAAAACTAGTACCCCGGACTTGTACATGGTCTTCTTATTCATTGAATCGCAGGTGAGAAATTGGTTATCTTAATAAAATGTACGTAACACAGTCTCTGTCCTATGGATAAATACAATAGTGTAATATAAATGGGTCCTTAAGCTACCGAAAACTTAATGCTGGAAGAACGCCGTCGTCAATGTTATTGCAAAGCAAGGACCTTCCCGGCCAGATTCAGGTGATGATAAAAAATATAAATTTGCTCGATTTTTATGAATTGAATTCTCCGCCTGTGATAGAACCGCTGGCTCTATTTAATTTTCTATCTGTGTGAGCTTGTAAGGCAAAGATGGGGAACGAGGAAATGTAATTAGAGCAAAGGGGAAAAGGTAAGGAGGTGGAAGTTGGACTCACCAGGATGGGCCGATGAGCTGCTCCCTCTTCTTATGAGCCGATGAGATGTTTCACTGGGATAAGTTTATGATTGTCACTTTAGTCCAGATCTGGCCAGTCTATTTACTGTTTTCACTGCGCGAGAGATTTTTGGGGTGCGCGGAGCGAGGGGTGCGGATATAAAGCGCTTGCACACGCTCTTGAGGTCAGTGAGTACTGAAGGACGGCCGCGTCGGCCGCGCGCGCCCCTTCGATCAATCGAACAGTCGCGATGCACGGTAAGCGTGCGATGGTGCTAACACTATCTTTGTAACCTATTTTATCCTAACCTAAACTATTTATGTCTAGATCAAAGAGGAAGGCTTCCTCGAAGATGTCAACAACATGCTGAACTCCGGTGAAGTGCCCAACATATTTGGTGCCGACGAGAAAGCGGAGATTTGTGAGAAGATGCGAGTGGTAAGTCTACGGCCTTTGTACTTGAAATTGTGTTTATTCCAGGAAGGGTACTGACAAACAGTCAGTGCTAAAAATTCAGCTTGCTATCGGAGTCGAGCAAAAATTTATAAAAATACATACTCTGACAGTATTTTATAATGTCGTCGTTGTTAACCGACCAATAGATCGAGCGACCGACTGATGGATCGACTGATTTATTAAAACGTTTTTAAAAGTTTTTGTTAAAACTCACTATAGTCCTTTGTTATGTTAGCTCTGGAGAAGGATTTTAGGAGACCACATTTAACATTTTAAGAAATTAAAAACTGTATCGCAGATTTTAGAAAAAGAGTACAGTCGACAAGAAAAGTTTCATGTCTCACATACTTAGTTTAAAATTCTCAATCCTCATCGTAAAAATAACAATAACCCTTTTTCCAATGGCTTTGTGGTTCAAGTAGATCCTTTTTCTGCTTCTTCTGAAATTACCACCTCCTCAGGGTAGTCCAGTGGCAAATTCTGCTGAGTGGAAAGTCTTATGTTATTTTGGTTTGATTTTTTATATAATTTTTTTTAAGCTAAAGAATTTCTTAAACTGTCCTTCGTAAATTACCTATTTTATAATGTTCCGTGCATTAAGTGCTTTTTTAATTTTCTGTGATCGTTAAGGAAAACATCGTGAGGAATCTTGAGTGTCCGAGGTGTTCACAATCTCAGAGCTTGAAATCGCCAATCCGCGTGGAGCACGCGTGGCATTCAAGCCTATACTCTCTTTCTGAGAGAAGGCCTGTGCTCTGAAGTGGGACGTTTAAACCTTATATAAACAAAATCCGGCTAAGTGCGAGTCAGACTCGCGCACGAAGGGTTCCGTACCATTATCTATACAACATTTGAATATTTCAAGCGTTTACCTGTTGCCGTTATTAATATCGAGCAAAAAATCTCGTTTGTTGTATTGGAGCCCTCGTTAAATATTTATTTTATTCTGTTTCTAGTATTTGTTAAATACATAGAAATACATCATCTTTGAAAATTTCAACTCTCTAACTATCACGGTTCATGAGATACGACCTGATGACGGACGGACGGACGGACGGACGGACAGCGGAGTCTTAGTAATAGGGTCCCTTACCCTTTGAACACGGAACCCTAAAAAGTATTCTATGGCAACAAAGACAAAAGTAACATCGACAATACCATCCGAGTGTCGACGCAATCGGCGACGCCACCGATGGTTCCCGCTTCCCGACCGCTGAGCCGTCAGTCGCGCCGCAGGTGGACCGGCAGCGCGACCGCTCGCTGCAGACGGACGGCAGCCCGCCGGCGCTGTACGCGTACTTCGTGTCGGTAGTGCGCGACCAGCTGCACATCGTGCTGGCCATGTCGCCCGCCGGCACCGCGCTGCGCACGCGCATCCGCAAGTTCCCCGCGCTCGTCAACTGCTGCACCATCGACTGGTTCCAGGTCGGCCCTGCTTCCTCCTCTTTATTTATTTTCTTTTCTTGGGAAAACCAACAACTTATCACTAACACATTAAATTTACACACATTCTATATACAGAAAGCCAGCGAAAAGTTTACACTGATAGACATTTTTTGAGCAATTCGCACAGGTGAAAGAGAGATAACAGACAAAACATGAAAGAAGGAGAATAGCACACCGCGATAACAGGTTTTGTCGTTTATGAAGTCTATACAGAGTCACAACACTTAGAAATCATTAATTTGCGATTGACGGAAATGCTATCGGTGAACATATCAATGTCTTCGTTTTCAATACAATGACCGTTGAAACATCGTATAGCTCTAATGAAGTAAGAATTTTGTCTAATGTTAGTGCGAGCCCAAGCTCATAGCTCTTAATAGCTCCTTCATAATATTGAACCACACTCCGTACGTCTACACTACAAAAAGTAATGCAACGGTTCATTCCCGCTAGAGCGGTAGTATTAGGGGTTAAAGTATGAAATTGCCGTTTTATTGCAATAGGTTCTTGACATAGAATCTTCATGGTTTGAGGTTTTCGAATGAAACTTTTTTCAAATGGTTTCTATGATGTTCTTTTTTTAAAAAATGTGAAACATTTGAATATCGACTTTCAATTGTTTTTGTTATTCAATTTAGACAAGAAAGATGGATACTGCGAAAATTCGAGTGATTTTTGAATACGGGTTCCGACGCGGAACTAACGCGGCAGAAACAGCCCGCAATATCAATGCTGCGTTTGGAGAGGGGTCTACTAACGAACGCACCGTGCGATTTTGGTTTAAACGCTTTCGTGATGGAAATTTCGACTTAAAGAACGAGCCACGAGGAAGACCGCCCACACAGGTGAATAACGATGAATTAAGAGAGATAGTGGAAGCCGACCCTAGTCAAACTACCCAGGAATTAGCGCCATGGTTTAACGTTACCTTACCCACAATATTGACTCACTTGCGTCAAATCAATAAAATAAAAAAATACGAAAAATGGGTGCCTCATAATCACTCGAATTTTCGCAGTATCCATCTTTCTTGTCTAAATTGAATAACAAAAACAATTGAAAGTCGATATTCAAATGTTTCACATTTTTTAAAAAAAGAACATCATAGAAACCATTTGAAAAAAGTTTCATTCGAAAACCTCATACCATGAAGATTCTATGTCAATTCAAAGAACCTATTGCAATAAAAAGGCAATTTCATACTTTAACCCCTATTATTAAAGTTCCCCGTGATCTCAACTGCAGCGGCATCGACTGATTCCATGTCGGCCTGCTACCTCCTCTTCTTCATAGCTCCTTTATAATATAATAAGTCTACGGTACAAAAAGTATTGCAGCGATTCGTTTCTGGTGGAGCGATCGTCAAATATATAGGTCCTTTATAATATTGAGCGACACTGCATCGATTGGTTCCAGGTCAAGCTTGCCTGCGCACTGCATACGTATAATATCCGACACATTTTTAACAAAAAATCCTTGGAGTCGGTATGACTTCTATGGTCTGCTCGTGACAAAAAGATCGTGTATCTTTTTTTTGTACATTTCTGGTTGTACCCGGATGTTGTAATACCTGACACATAACTTGAACAAAAATCCACGCAAACGGGATGATTTTGCGTTGGACACCTAAGAGCAAAACATATTTATATTAACAATTTGACTGAACTAAGATCCGAAGAATTCTAAGTAACGTCCCGCTTCTCCCACCGTTGAGACCTGAAATCCATCCGTCCGCGATCAATAGATAGATAAAATATTCTTTATTTCAATGTCATTTGTTCAAGCTATGTGCCACACGACGGAACGGTGGAATGATCACGGTGGGTGATCCTTCTTGAAAACCCGACACTGTCTGAGAAGCCCTCAGTGATATCCTGATATACTTTATTTACGTCGGAAGCTATGGTCTTGCTACACCATCAACTAGTCTTGGGTATTGATACAGTTTGGTGCGCTACGCTGTATTTCACAAGGATTATCCTTTGTAGGTCAAGCAATTCAAAGCCAAGATTCTTACGCCTCCATTTTTATTTCCGGATCAATGTTTGTAATGGCACATATTGACCTAGAAGCTAATGCAAAATGCCTTCAAAACTGTCCAGGAATGGCCACCTGACGCTCTACTGGCCGTGGCGACGCGGTTCCTGAAGGATATTGAACTGACGGATCTGGAGCGCGAGACCGCCATCAAGCTGTGCCAGGTGTTCCACACTGACACCCAGGAGCTGACGCGGCAATTCCAGCTGCGACTCAAGCGGTCAGTACACACTTACTTGGCCGTGGTGACATAATATTTTTGTGGAGCAACATCTTGAAATATACTTTTACATACATACATAGACTCAAGCCTGTATCCCAGAGGAGTAGGCAGAGACCAGGGACTGCCACTTGCCACGATCCTGACAGATCACTTTTGCTTCCTCAACATTCATTAGTCGTTGCATGCACGCACGCCGGTTTCGGGTACTTTTTATCCTGCCCTTTGTTAATACATCCCGAATATACTTTAATTAATTTCATCATCATCATCCATTTGACGTCCACTGCAGGACACAGGCCTCCTTCGTTTTTAACGTTTATTGATACCTTCGATTGTTATTGTAATGCATCGTACATAATCGTTGTTTGCTTGCGTCATCGTATTATCCTCATAGACAAAGCGCTGCCCCTTTATCATCATCAGCAGCCACTCGACGCCCACTGCAGGACACAGGCCTCCTTCATGGTTTTCCTAACCACGAAGGGTTTTGCCATAATCGCCACGCTTAGCAGGCGGGTTGGCGATGGCAGTATGCGGTTGGAATCTCAGGAAGACGCTGCTGCCCGTCTCCTGGTAATTGATTTCCTTAGTAGCCCCTATATAGCGCGCATCAAATCCTGAACGATTCCAATCGTCTAACTGTCATATTAGTATGGAATTTGACAGTTTGAGGATTTGGTGCGCGTAATCAGGCCACTGGTTGGCATTTTAAATTTATTGGTGTCGGTTTCTCTTAGGCCGATTTGTTCACTTACCTAGACCATTTAGCTGATGCATGTTAAAAATATACAATTGCAGGCACAACTACGTAACGCCAACCGCCTACTTAGAGCTCATCGGTATGTTCAAAACTCTACTCGGGAGGAAGCGAAAGTAAGTACCTACCCCATAAGTGTATAAATCCAACTTTTAATCATCTTATGTGTTCTTTATGTGTTCAAAAATCACTCGAATTTTCGCAGTATCCATCTTTCTTGTCTAAATTGAATAACAAAAACAATTGAAAGTCGATATTCAAATGTTTCACATTTTTTAAAAAAAGAACACCTTGCACTATCCACATAACCCAAGGTTAGCTGGAAGAAAATACTTACTAGTATTAAGCTCGCCTTTGTACAAACACCTCTTGTGCAATAAAGTATTTTTGAATTTGAATTTGAACATCATAGAAACCATTTGAAAAAAGTTTCATTCGAAAACCTCAAACCATGAAGATTCTATGTCAATTCAAAGAACCTATTGCAATAAAAAGGCAATTTCATACTTTAACCCCTATTATAAAAGTGTCAATCATAATCTAAGTAATATAATATAGAAAAAAATAAATTTTTAGCACCTGTTGCGCTGACCACGATGAATTGTGACAATTACGAGGACAATGGCGGCGACAATTTCGAGGAGATTCACCCAGCTATATCTCTTTGAGTTGACGCTCATCGTTGCTTGGTCCTCGTCAAAGTTATAATAAAATCATCAAGCTTAATATAAATGCGTTGTTACTTGGGAGATTGCATTTGTGCTTTTTAAAATTAAGAAAATTGAGGCATATTTTACTCAATAAATCGATGAAATGTTTTAAATCTTATGTCTGGAGATCTTTTATAAAAGCTCTATATCATTGATTGGCCTTTCGCCACTTCAATTAAAGAAAGGGACTAGACAACTATTTGCTAAATTTCGCCCATACGATATTGCCATCTGTGAGAGTAAGAGGCAAATATTTATTTAGTCCTTTTCTTAAATTAATTGGACCGTGCTACGCAGAAACATTCCAACCTAGTAACTTTCGTGGAACCCGATTTTTATGAATAACATTGTTTTGTTCCATGTTTTTGTTCAGACGTGTCACATGTGTATAATCACGATAACATTAAACCCATCTGAACAAACACAGAAAAAACAATGTTATGAGTACATAAAGAGTTGAGGTGTTCACATACCTCAGCGCTTGCATTTGCCAATTCACGGTAAGCAGGCGTGGTATAAGCCCATACTCTCTCTCTGAGAGAAGGCTTGTGCCCTGCAGTGGGTATATACGGTACATAATATAAAAGAAACCACACAATTGCGAGTCGGACTCACCCACCGAGGGTTCCGTACAAATATGTAGGTACCGAGCTTTTCCCGAACTTCAGACAATTTTTTTATGGTTAATTACAAATGTTTAGTTTTCACATTTTTCCCTGCACTTGTAGTAGAAGACGATATTACTTGCCAAATCTCATAGCTCTAGGTCAACGGAAAGTACTCTATAAACTTTGATTCCCTTGAGAGAGTCGACATACACGTTTTTTGCGGCATAAACGGCCATAAGTCTTTCTTACGTTAACGAAGTTTGATTTTTTCACAGCTTCAAGGGACCGTAGACTTGAGTACCTATATGGTTTTAATTTCAACCCGATATCTCCACGCGTTCCCAAGATAAAGGATTTTGACAGACAGTCAGACGGACGCACAACAAAGTGATCCTATAAGGGTTTCGTTTTTCCTTTTGAGGTACGGAACCCTAAAAAATTAAAAAAGCGTTTCTCGAAAGTTACTCGAATGTCTTTGCGTAACACGGTCCAATTTTGCTATAACAACAGCGCGGCGTTTCCCACAGCGAGCTACTCTCGGGCGAGAAGCGCTACCTGACAGGCCTGGACCAGCTGGCCGTGGCGGCCAAGTCGGTGGCGGCGCTGCAGGCGGCGCTGGAGGTGCTGCAGCCCAAGCTGGCGGCGGGCGCGGCGGCCGTGGCCGTCACCACCGCCAGCGTCGAGCGGGAGAAGGCCGCCGTCGCGCTCGTCGAGGCCGACGTGCTGCGCGACCAGGCCGCCGCCGCGGAACAGGTTGGTTGGAACACCAAGACTAAGGGACTTTCAAATAAAATAAAAATAAATCTTATGTATTAAACAAATTTTAATCGCTAAGCATCTACAATGTTGCT
Organism: Yponomeuta malinellus; assembly: GCA_947308005.1. NCBI lineage: Eukaryota > Metazoa > Arthropoda > Insecta > Lepidoptera > Yponomeutidae > Yponomeuta > Yponomeuta malinellus. The sequence continues at coordinate 6,068,543 of OX370998.1, read as the reverse complement.
CATCCGGAATAACAAGAACGGAATTACACTTTTGAAAAATGCGCTAGCTAAGTATAGTTTACATTTTTTTTTGTTGCACTAATCTGTGCTGAGAACAATTTAAAAAAACTATTTAGAGGCTAAAAATTCCACCCATGCCGGGACTTGAACCCGCGACCTCTGGCTAACCGTGCCAGCGCTCTTCCAACTGAGCTAATGGGCAAGTGCAGCTCCTCTTTACAAACTTCTCTGTTTTACGTACAGGCAGCGACATCTGGCTGAAGTAATTTACATCACTTGCATCCCCGTGCAATGCATTCAAGGCACGTCCGTGCTTCGCAAGGCACGTTAAGCTGTTGGTGCCGACTGCCGTCGATAGATGGCAGTCGTTAAGCCAAGTCAGAGGCCTTAGGGCGGCTTGACAACTTCTGACAGTAGACGAGTCACTAGTCTACAAGCCTCCACCAATCTGGACTTGGCCCCCGTGGTGGAGTATGGCCTATACCTTCCTCAGGGAAGAGACCCGTGCCCCTCGGTGGGGACATAATGGGTTGATGATGACGCATCCCCGAGTACCCACTTTTGTGCAGTTAAATAAACTTGAATGTGTTAGTTTTGTAAAATTCTTTACAAAAAGGCACGCCTTTTTTTCCCAAATTTTCCTGAACGAACGTCTCCAATATTTGTTCTTTTTTTTCTCCTCGCCTGTCTGTTAGGGCTCTGGGAATGTCAATACAGTTTAGTACAGTTGTGTTGAATCAGGAATACGATGTCTCTCTAAATAACTATATTTTTTATCTCACCGAAACTGACTATCCTTTTTTACGATGCACAGGCCGCGGAAGCGCAAGGAATCAAAGACGAATGCGACGCCGACTTGGCCGAGGCGATGCCGATCCTCAATTCGGCCTTGGCAGCCCTGGACACCCTGACGCCTCAGGATATCACCTTCATCAAGACCATGAAGAGTCCGCCCAGAGGCATACGGCTGGTCATGGAGGCCATTTGTATATTAAAGGTATGAGCTCTCTTTTGATAGTGGTAAGAGTGGTAATCCTCTACAGTGATCATCATCATCATCAATCATTTGACGCCCTCTGCAGGACATGGTTTTCCTAACCATGAGGGGATTTGCTATAATCGCCACGCTTGGCAGGCGAGTCATGGCGGTTGCAGTATGCGGTTGGAATCTCAGGAAGACGCTGCTGCCCTTCTCCTGGTAATGTATTCCTTAGTCGCCTTCTACGACATCCACGGAAGGAAATGGAGTGACGCTATTCTTAATCCGGCGCCACACGGATAACACTACAGCGATGCCAATCCTCAATTCGGCCGTAGCCTTGGATACTTTGATGACTCAGGACCTTCATTATGACCATGAAGAGTTAGCTTAGAGGTATTCGACTGGTCATAGTGGTCATGGATGGAGGCCAGTTGTATATTGACGGTATGAGCTCTATTTTGATAGTGGTGAGTATGGTCATCGTCTACAGGGATGCAAACCCTCAATACAGCCTTAGCACTGGATACCCAGGCAACTCGGGAGCTTCATAATGTCCATGATAAGTACTCCCACAGGCACTCTTCCGGCTACAAAGCGGTTTGTATATTGAAGCCTATACCTACCTTCCTCAGGGAAGAGACCCGTGCCCCTCGGTGGGGACATAATGGGTTGATGATGATATTGAAGCTATAATATGCCTTTTTACATTGGTAATATAACTAAGCTTATCTTCAGATACCTCACCTCATATTAATTATCTTGATACATGTTGAGAGTACTGGCTTTGTCTTTAGTTGTTTATATGAAAAGCTTGAGATACCTTCTACCGTACTTCACTAATGTGACAGTGAAAGAGCTTTAGGTGTTGGATTAAGTTCTTGTCTTATCCTACTTGAGAGAGCGGTAAGATGTTTGATGTTATGTAAGTTTGTCATTAAAAAAAACATTTGGAATGCAACGACTAATGAATGTTGAGGAAGCGAAAGTGATCTGTCAGGATCGTAGCAAGTGGCAGTCCCTGGTCTCTGCCTACCCCTATGGGATACAGGCGTGAGTTTATGTTATGTTATGTCAATAACCGCTATTTTTCTTTGCATTACAAATCTAAAGGACGATCCGGTAAGTTTCTGCGAACTATGGAATTACCATGCACTGATTCAATTTCGATATACACAGAAAAAACTAGTTAGAATGTGGCACGAATATAATATGTTGTTGTTTGCTGGTTACCATAGTACAGAGTATCCTAGCGTGGGACCAGGACGAGTAGTTGTGTGGAAGTTATTTATTTATTATATCCGTTTTAGTTCGAAAAAAGCTTTTACAAATTGTCACGTAGCGTACATTGGCTTTGCATGATGACAGTCATGATTAGCCTCAATTTCAGACTAAAAAAATCTCTATCACACAGGAAATAAAGCCCGACAAGATCCCCAACCCGTCCGGTGTGGGCACCGTCGAGGACTACTGGGGTCCGTCCAAGAAACTCCTGAATGATATCAAATTCCTTGAGCTGCTGCAAAATTACGACAAGGATAACATTCCCCCGGCTGTGATGAAGAAACTGATGACTACGGTGATGATGGACGACGGATTCGTCCCGGAGAAGATTCGCGCCGTCTCCGTGGCGGCCGAGGGTATGATAATATTTCATTTTAAGCGGGTGATAATTGGGTATTTGACAAAATATCAAATGAGTTATTTTTTGAACGGAATTTTGTATGAAAATACTGGCTTATGACGTCACATTTCAGAGCACTCTTTTTAGGTTTAATCTATTTTAAAATAGTAATAACTAGTAATTGACTAAAAGAGATACATTTTTCGAGATATTTTGTAATTTTTGTTTTAATCGAGTAATTTATTGTTGATCGCTTCAAATACCGTATTGTGCCGAATGCGCCGTTATTGTTATCATCCGCTTGTCATCACACATCTTAGTACTTTGCTTGTCGCATCCATTTTTATCTCCCTACACATACTACCAAGGCCTAGAGTCTATTAAAAGCAGAGTTGCTCAATAGAGTGATATTAGCAGGGCTGTTATTTTTCTTCGCTAATTTTAACCGACTTCAATGAATGGAGGAAGTTCGTAGTTCGTCTATATATTTTTTGCGTATGTTCAGCGATAATTATTTTTTACGTTGTCCGATTTCATTGATTTCTTTTTTTTGTTGGAAAAGGAGTACGTCAGTGGTTGGTCAATGTTTGTTGGCGGGATCCAACAGAAAATCATCAATTTCACAATTTCAATTCACTCTTCAATTTGTCAAGGCACCTTCATGGTATCATGGTACGCCGATAAAGAATACCGTCAGCGCCACCTACTGTTTAAATTAGCAAACTGTCGTTTCTGTTTAGTCATCATCATCAGCCATTTGAACGCCCACTGCAGGACATAGGCCTCCCTCATGGTTTTCCTAACCATGAAGGGTTTTGACAAAATCGCCACGCTTGGCAGGCGGGTTGGCGATCGCAGTATGCGGTTGGAATCTCAGGAAGACGCTGCTGCCCGTCTCCTGGCAATTTATTTCCTTAGTCGCCTTCTACGACATCCACTGAATGAAATGGAGTGACGCTATTCTTAATCCGGCACCGCACGGACTCTGTTTAGTAATTATTTTATATTTTTGATGTTGTTTTGATTTTTCAATTTACTTCAATAAGTGGCTATTCCATTTCGAAGTGCGCGGCTTATACTTGCAATTTGGTCGGAAGACTTCCGACTAGGTTTCCAGGGGGTTCGTGTAGAAAGTTTCAGTTTGAAAGTAAATAATGTATAATAACATACGTACATACATAAACTCACGTCTGTATCCTAGAGGGGTTGGCAGAGACCAGGGACTGCCACTTGCCACGATCCTGACAGATCACTTTAGCTTCCCCGATATTCATTAGTCGTTGCATGCACGCACGCCGGTTTCGGGTACTTTTTATCTTGCCCTTTGCCAATACATCTCCTATTTGGTCGAAGTATGTCCGCCTGGTTCGTCCCTTATCGGCAATAATAATGTACAATAATGTTTATAACATAGTGTTTCTTACATAACTACGTCTTACGTGGTCTCTATTATAGATGCGTAAACTAGGTGGGACCTTGACCTTTGGTCGTATAGTGGTAATATACGTTCAAAAGGTGGTCTCCTCCAAATGGTGGTTTCATTGGCGGCAGGCATGTGCAAGTGGGTGATCGCGATGACGAAGTACGACAAGGTGGCCAAGGTGGTGGCGCCCAAGAAGCAGCGGCTGGCCGCCGCGCAGGCCGTCTACGACAAGGCCATGGCCGCCTTGGCCATCAAACAGGCGCAGCTGACAGAGGTATTTAATAATAATAACGATACAATTTATTTCCAATAAAAATAGTCATGACAGTGAACCATCGGCTTAAATCTAACATTTATGCTTGAACTACGTTGAAAAATAACCTTTACCTTAAGCGTCTATGGCTAAAATTGACAGTAAAAGATCGCTGGTATATGTTACTTCTGAAGCTAAACTCGAGTATAATGAGACGCGTCTTATTTATTTATTTATTTAGTATTAGATATGTCGCCGCCAACTGATTAAATCAGCAGTCCAATTTAACGTCTACTAAGTTTATTAGGTGGCGGCAGTCAATTACATGGCTAGCCTTTTAATTGTAACAAAGCACCGTCTAAATCGACTACTTGGCTAATCGAAAACTAGCCTTATTATTAACCACTCGTCTGCCGCGACACAGATCTGTGTCCAACTTAGTATGGGCCACCTATACATTCCATTCCGCGAGGGCAGTTCAGGAGTTAAAAGGCAGAATGACGAACCGCCATCTCGTTTGAATTGACATTTTCGAGATGGCGTCAGTACTACAGCTGATTTTCTTCACCTAAGTCAGCTTCAGTAGGGTGACCAAGAGGAACTGAAAGTACATATTAAAAAGGCATTATCTTTTTTTTCTTTATTGATTTTAAATAACATATTTAAAAAAAACTGCTTGGCTGTAGAAATTGCCCTTGATAAATTACTGATAAATTAATTAAATAAAAATTTCATATATTTCGCTGCAGTTTAGATTATTCAGGTTATCTCCTGACCTGCTATTACTTATTTTGAATAGGTTAAGCAACTGTTATCTTGTAAAGGTTCAGTTTCAAATCACTTGCATAGTTATACATTTAACGGGACTAATCTAATTATTTATTATTTAAACTGAATTACCTTAATATCCGACGTTTTGGCGATGTTGCAGTTGTCGTGGTCACGGGGTAAACCAAAGTAGCCAGTACTGTATCGTGGTCCCCCTAACAAAGCAGACGTCCTCTAGTACTAACCACTTGGCTAGCCAGGTTATAGAACATTTCGTTCAATCACAAGGCTGAATGACCATTAGCCCTTTAACCACTCGTCTGCCGCGACACAGATCTGTGTCCAACTTAGTATGGGCCACATATACGTTGCGTTTCGCGAGGGCAGTTCAGGAGTTAATTGGATGCAGTCACCTAATGAACGTCCTAGGCAGTTAATTTGGCGGCTATTTTTACCAGTTGGCGGCGACAAATACATCAATAGTACACAACATCAAAAACGTCAGGGAGTGGACGGATGTAGCCAGTATCGAAGACCTGTTTCGCTTGGAAACAAACCAAGAAGAATAAGCGGAGATGACGACCTTCCTCCATTAGTGGAGAGGCAAAAAAGAAAAACAGCACAATAAATAAATAAAGAAATGAAGTAACACATCAATGAGTTTTAGGCTTGGTATGTTAACTATTAACGAGTGTCCAACAGCATTCAGAGGTAGATCGGAACTATAGCTTTAGCATTAGATCAAGTCAACGCTGGCAATGTTACTAAGACAGCCGTTAAAATAAATAAAAAAAAAAAAGGATGTTAGTATCAGTTTCTCGGCTACAGTATCTGTTATACCAGCTGTCGTCAGTTTTTCACTACCAGGTACACGATATGATTCTGCGAAGCTTACAATAAATGGTTGTGTCATCACCATCGATTATTTCCTTCGCTCGTTATGGTAGCTACACACTCTCGCCTCCGGCACTTCATGGAGGTTCTCGCATGAGCGGCAGCGAGCGGAGGCTACAAGAGTGTTGGCCATCCACACTCTCCATTTATTCAGTCCGTCACTTTGTCCAAGATGGACGTTGTTGAAGTGGCTGCGTTTGCTGATTTATGCGCTTGCTAATACTATAACCTCTTGCATGGATATCATACGAGTATTTTGGGATCCCAAGTAACTAGTTGCATTTGGTACAACTCCATGAAAGTGTAACATAAGTAATTTGGCCAATTTTTCATGATCACGATGATAGTTAAAGAAATCGCACACGTCCATCCTAGTCCGCTGCTCCAGGTAAGTGAGCGCTCCGCGAGAGTATGGTTTCTGCGCTCGCCACTTGCGCCCGTGTCCTTTGACTCCGGCCCAAAAAACTGACACCGAAAGGAGCGTTGACGAGGCGAGGCGAGGTAACACGAGCGGAGGCGAGAGCTTCATCCACATTCTCGTCCTCGCATCGCCTCGCCTTGCCTCCTAAATTTAAATTGCCAGCACAGTCTATTAAAGCGGTGGTAGCGCATCTGAAGAACGCTAGCGTCACATACGAGAGGTTCTGGGTTCGGATACAATTAATTTGTAATACGCACATTTGTGACTTTAGTAGCCATACCGCTAGCTAAAAGGAAAACATCATGAGGACCAAACTAAACACCCGAGTGGCTGAGGTGTTCACATTCCTCAGCGCTTGCTACGTACAATGTCCCAACTATGAAGCTAAGTGCGGAAATGTCCGATCTCACCAGCACACTCTATCGTCCAGGTGCAACTCAAACTAGGCAAGCTCGAGGACGCCCTGGCGGAGCAGAGCCGACAGCAGAAGATGCTCGACGACGAAGTCATGGACTGCAGCAACAAGCTAAAGCGCGCCGAGATGCTCATATCGGGTCTGGGCGGCGAGAAGACACGCTGGACGCAGATCGCGAAGGATCTCAGGGCGACGTACAACTCGCTCACGGGTGACTTTTACATTACTTTGTTTAAAGTAAAGTAAGTAAAATGCTGAATGGGGTTCCACGCGACGGATATCGCAGATGTGGTCGGCCAAGGCGGAGTTGGCGGTAAGATCTCTCAACCTTCTTGCCCGGATAGGAGATTACTGCTCAAGACAGACAGAAGTAGAAGATCACAGGGGTGGCATTTACCCAGCAGTAGGACACAAACACAGCTGACTTAAAAAAAGTAACGAAGTCATCGACTCCAGCAATGAGTGGGCAAGTGGGTAGAACATTGGACTCCGAACCGAGAGACCCAGGTTCAATTCCTAGTGCGGGCGTGTGCCTTTGACTTTGTTTTCTAAGTTATGTACATTTGTGAAGTTATAGTAGCAATACCACTCGCTAACGGTGAACGAAAAGATCGTGAGGAAACCTGAGTGTCTGAGCTATTCATATACCTCAGCGCTTGAAATCGCCAATCCGCGGTGAGCACGCTCTCTCCCTGAGAGAAGGCCTGTGCCCTACAGTGGGACGTATATAGGCTGCTTATGGCTCACTGGAACACCAAATGCCTCTTTATTGCAGCGTAGTCTTGTAATAACTTCTACTGTGTATATTTTCAGGAGACATTCTGATCGCTGCCGGCATCATTGCCTACCTCGGACCGTTCACCGCCATATTCAGAAACTCTCAGGTACGAGCGATCCGGGACCTAATTAATGCGCACCAAATCCTGTCACGTTTGACGTTTGTGAGAGCAATTTGTATGGAATTTGACAGATAGACGATTGGAATCGTTTAGGATTTGGTGCGCGCAATACAGGGGCGGGTTTGGTATCGGTGATATCTTTTAAAAATCTATTTGGAGGCTAAAAATTCCACCCATGCTGGGTCTTGAACCCGCGACCTCTGGCTGACCGTGCCAGCGCTCTCTCAACTGAGCTAATGAGCAAGTGCAGGCATCAATGAAAGCTTCTAAATAGGTTTTAAAAAAATTGTCCTCAGCACGGGTTAGTGCAAAAAATATGTAGTTACTGGGTCTCGTTCGCACATGTTAACACTTTCAGTGGTTGTGAAATAACGATTAAATGTAACGGCACTAGAATAGTTATTTACACAACTAGGGCCGTAATATAAAGAAAGGCCGATATCGCAGAAGTTTAAGGCCCGAGCCGCAGGCGAGGGTCATAAATATGCGATAGAGGGCTTTCTATTTTACAGTCCGTGTTGTGTACACAATTTTATGTCGTCACCTGGCCTCAAAGTGGGTTTGATAAACCCGCTTTTTGGCCAGGTGTGGCATAAAATTAAATTACGGACATACTTTCTTAGTTGTTGATAGAGATATGGCGTATAGCGCTACCCCACTATGGCGCTTAACAATTGTTTACCTCAGTTAATGAAGGATTGAACGTGTCGGCGCTCTTATTTGCCATTCGCTCGGCGGCAACATTGTGTGAGTGGTGTTCAATGCTTTTTAGGGTTCCGTACCCAAAGCGTAAGGGACCCTATTACTAAGACTCCGCTGTCCGTCCGTCAGTCTGTCACCAGGCTGTATCTCATGGACCGTGATAGTTAGACAGTTGAAATTTTTACAGATGATGTATTTTTGTTGCCTCTATAATAAGAAATACTAAAAACAGAATAAAATAAATATTTAAGGGGGGCTCCCATATAACAAATTTTTTGCCGTTTTTTGATCGATATTAATAACGGCAACGGGTAGACCCTTGAAATATTCAAATGTTATATAGATAATGGTACGGAATCGTTCCTTCGTGCGCGAGTCCGACTCGCACTTGGCCGGTTTTTTTAGTAGTTGAGCAAGCTGAACCCATTTTCCAGATACAAGCGTGGGCGCAAGCGTGCCACGAGTGCGGCATAGTGTGCACTCTGAACTACAGCATCATAAAGACGCTCGGAGACCCCGTCAGCATACAGCAGTGGAACATCGACGGCTTGCCCGCGGATGACTTTAGCGTTGAGAGCGCTATCATTCTCGTGTAAGTTAACACAGAAAAACATAAGCCAGTCGGTTTTATGCTATTTGAAAACCAGCGGAGCAAATAGAAACAGCAAACGCTGAAATAGTATCATTGTCACACGCACACTCCTTTATTTTTCTATTGTTGTATGTAAGCATGTTTGTTTGTGCCAATAAATCATTCATTCATTCATTCATTCATTCATTATTGACGGCCTAGTTATTTAACAAACTTGACCATCAAAACAGAGGACATGTTTCCGGTCAGTCCGGTAATACATACCCACGGGCGCTTAAACACGAGTCGCACGTGTGCCAACTGCAGCCGTCGACGCGTCGATGGCAGCCGTCGACGCGTCGATGGCAGCCGTCGACGCGTCGATGGCAGCCGTCGACGCGCTGACGCGGATATTCGACGCGACTGCCATTGGCGCGTCGACGGCTGCAGTTGGCACACGTGCCGCCCGTGTATAAGCACCCTAACGTATTTTCAAAGGCAAATCATTCAATCACTCCATACATACGGATTCTTTTTCAATCTCATTCTGTTGTTATTGCTTTTGTAACGCTTAGAAATTGAGCAAACTTAATGTTTTTCTACTTCAGGTCGGCTCGGCGCTGGCCCCTGATGATTGACCCCCAAGGCCAGGCTAACCGGTGGGTCAAGAACATGGAGAAGCCGAACAACTTATGCATCTGTCGCATGAGCCAAGCCGACTTGGGTCGGGTGCTGGAAAATGCTGTGCAGTTTGGACAGCCGGTACGACTGACCCTTTACATCATATCACTCTTGGTGTTGTAGGAATAATGATGGTTTATTGCTGGGTAAATATTCTGTACCTGTGCATCTCTGTTATAAGTCAAGCTGATTATAAGTCAAGCTGAGTCAGACCGGATAGCGGGTTTGACTGACACTTTACATCTTGTCACCCTCAAAGCTATAGGATTAGTACTTCTTGTTATACACCGTACGAGTGAATCATCATCAGCCATTTGACGCCCACTGCAGGACATAGGCCTCCTTCGTGGTTTTCATAACCATGAGGGGTTTTGCCATAATCGCCACGCTTGGCAGGTGGGTTGACGATCGCAGTATGCGGTTGGAATGTCAGGAATACGCTGCTGCCCGTCTCCTGGTAATGTATTCCTTAGTCGCCTTCTATGACATCCACGGAAGGAAATTGAGTGACGCTATTCTCAATCCAGCGCCACACGGAGCGAGTACGGTTCGAGTGAATATCATAAAGGAAACGCTGTATAACCATATGAGTCAAGCTGACTTGGGCCGGTTACTGGAGAACGCGATATAGTTTCGACAGCCGGTATAAAGCTTTGGTTGCATTATAAATCATTCTTAGAGTTGAGCGGAATAACGCTATTGGAAGTATCTCATCTACTAGCTGTCTGAACAACCGGTAAGACAACCTTTACTTTAAATTCTTTTTGTTGCACTAACCCGTGCTGAGGACAATTTTAAAAACCTTTATTTTGATGATAATCGGACTACAGTCAGTGGGTAGAGACCAACAGCTTGGTGGTCAGACGAAAGTGGAAATTGTTATAGGGCCGATTCATACGGATGACGAGAGACCGCGAAGGATAATGTGACATGGAAAAGGCCTATAGCCAGCCGTGGGCAGATGTGGGCTGATGATGATCGGAGCTCATTGCCCCTACCTCATTCTCTTTAAATCGTTCTTAAAATCAGTGTCCGATTGATGCAAGAGTAGAAACTTCTTATGAAAGACCCGGAAGGTTAGGTCGGATGGTGTCACGTAACTCATTTGGAATGCAATAAAACGTTATTATCTATTTTGCAAGGTGTTGCTGGAAAACGTTGGTGAAGAGTTGGATCCAATGTTGGAGCCGCTACTCCAGCAGCAGACTTTCAGACAAGGTGGCGCCCTCTGCATCAAGATCGGTGACTCCATCGTAGAGTACAGCAAAGATTTTAAGTAAGTAAGATTCCTTGATTACCACGAAGCTTCAAATTTCAGACGATTTCTGTAGTTAGGTTTCTAGGGATATGTATAATTTAACTTTTAATTTTATGTGATCTAAACTACTCATAGGTAGGTAGAAGCCATGGATATTAAATCCATGGCTTCAGCATACCACTGTGGATCATCATCATCAACCCATTATGTCCCCACCGAGGGGCACGGGTCTCTTCCCTGAGGAAGGTATAGGCCATACTCCACCACGGGGGCCAAGTCCGGATTGGTGGAGGCTTGTAGACTAGTGGCTCGTCTACTGTCAGAAGTTGTCAAGCCGCCCTAAGGCCTCTGACTTGGCTTAACGACATCCATCGACGGCAGTCGGCACCAACAGCTTAACGTGCCTTGCGAAGCACGGAACCGCTCGGAAAAATGCCACTAGCGTTAGGCATAGACGGCGACCCATCCATGCACTGAACGCGCCCTGTGTTGCTTAACCTTCGTGATCGTTTAAGATCACTCAGGCAGCCGGGGCTACGAGCGATTCTTTTACGATGATACCAATGAAACCACTGTGGATAAATGACGATAAATTGAATATCGGAAACAGTTGGTCGCAAACGCAAAAATCTCCCGAAGTTGTACCTGCGTTTTACACGACCTCACGCTTTATTCCACGGGTCGCGCCTTGACATGAGCATAAAATAGTTTTAACCCGACTTTTCCGTCTTATTCCACAGGTAGATAAACATAAAATAATGATTATATTTTTTTGTTGCACTAACCCATGCTGAGGACAATTAAAAGTAAAAAACAAACCTATTTAGAGACTTGCTCGGGCCTGCAAGTGATGGAAATTGTTTCCGCCAGATGTCACTGCCTGTACGTAATACAGAGAAGTTTGTAAAGAGGCTCGAAATTTCGCCGATGCCTGCACTTGCCCATTAGCTCAGTTGGGAGAGCGCTGGCACGGTTAGCCAGAGGTAGCGGGTTCAAGTCCCGGCATGGGTGGAATTTTTTGCCTCTAAATAGGTTCTTATAAAATAATGATTTTATCCGACCGTCTGCTTTATTTCGCAGGTTATACATAAGCACGAAACTGGCCAACCCTCATTACCTGCCCGAAGTGGGTGTCCGCGTGACACTGGTCAACTTCATGCTAGCTCGGGACGGCCTACAAGCGCAGCTGCTGGCGCGAGTCGTGGCCAGGGAGAGGCCAGACCTGCAGCAGGCCAAGGCCGACTTGACCACGCAGGGGGCGGAGCATAGGCGTCTGCTGCAAGAAATTGAGAAGAAGATCCTGAATGTGCTGTCCACTTCAGAGCATTTGTTGGAAGACGAAGAGGCTGTGCAGGTTTGTATTTTTGTTATAACTCAGACAAGTTTAAGGGGAAACCTGAGTAGTCTACGGCACTTGAATAGCCTACGGCGCTCGAGTAGCCTAAAGCACCTCGGTGCCATACTCCGGCACTTAAGTAACGGACCGGCGAGATTATGTCATATCTTTTTTGTTGATTACGTTATCAACAAACTTTATTAACACTAAAAAAAACCAGCTGTTTCATGCGTTTGGTAGAAAAGGTACATATTTAAATTAGAGAGAACACTTTATTATACACACCAGAAAACAAAATACATTAAAGGGCTTACATGTCTATGTTTATTTATTTACGTTTTCAGAGATGATCGCTTAATAAAAACTGTTTGTATTGAGTAGAATAACCCCTAAAAGTTACCGGACCTTTCCGCAACACGCCGAATTATTTATTTGAATCTAAGCTAAGGTAATGTTGTAAAAGGGACCGACATTCGTTGACACTTCATGGAAAAATAATGACTGTCTTTGTAACTTCAGCAAAGAAGTTTGAAATCTTAGAATTCACTAATCTGGCCTTTGTTCTTAGATTCTGAACTCGGCAAAGGACACGGCAAACGAGATCAAGGAGAAGCAAGTGGTTGCCACGGTAACGGAAAAGGCCATCGACGTGGCTCGTGACGACTACGTGCCCATTGCTACACACTCGACCAATCTATTCTTTTTGATTGGTAAGATTGGTAATACTCGTATTAATGTTCCCTTTGCCGAAATTTTATAATTGCACTTATTACGCCATGTTTGTTCCAGCGTCCCTCGCGTACATCGACCCTATGTACCAGTATTCCCTCGGCTGGTTCGAGGGTCTGTTCACCTCCGCCATAGATAACACGGAGAAAGTCGAGGAGATACCGGCGCGGCTCGCCATACTGCGGGCTTATTTCACGCATTCGCTTTATTCCAATATCTGTCGCAGTTTGTTTGAGAAGGTTCGTCTCTACATAAACACAAATTTACCGATCGTTTTGTAAGATGTTTGAAAAAGACATCATAATCTTGACGCGATAAATAATGACATAACCCCATCTCTTTATTCACATCTCATCCATCATCCAAATTCTATCAAGAAAGAATGAAAGAAAAAAAGAAAGAAACATAGTTTTCATTGGTATCATCGTAAAAGAAATTGAACTCTAACCACGATTCAATGCAACACAATATATTTTTACAATTATTTCTATATAAACTATGAAGTTTAAAAAAAACATACTTAAGTACTTAAATATTTATTATGCATTGATGTTTTCAGTGCTGGAAAACCTTACTTGATGTGCTTCAATTTATGTTTTTTTTTATTATAATTTTGTAGATGGATAGGAATAACTTGATGGGGTATGTACAAATGCGTTTATACTATATCTACAATTATATTTACAAGATTTGCGTAAATAATATGCGAAATTATTATTGCTTTTTAAAACGGCGGATTCGCTAGCGAGCTCAACTCTGACGGCGATGATTTTATCATAGCGACGCCGGCTGGATGCGCGCTCATGATACCTCAAAGTGCCGCCACAATTTCATCCGTACCATCCGTACACTGTAGTATACAACACATTTTATACTACACCCACTCAGAAAGTGTGTCATTGCTCGTTCATAAACGGGTTACAAAGTTCGTCGTTTCTCCCTTATAAATATGCGGCGCGAAAAGTTACATGGAATTTCATACCTGCCCTCCGTAGCAGGGCAGGAATGTTGCATGAAAATCCATTCCTGCCCTGCTAGCGCTCTTTTGTTTTTTTTAGCAGCGAACCTAAAAAAAATATGAACGTCAAATCTCAAAAAGGTTTTATATCAAATAATTAGAAAAAAACCGACCAAATGCGAGTTGGACTCGCGCACGATGGGTTCCGTACAATACAATATTAGGAAAAACCGCAAAAAATGTCACGTTTGTTGTATGGGAACCCCCCTTAAATATTTATTTTATTTTAATTTAATTATTTATTTTTGAAGGGAATATATAAATAAACATTCTGTGAATATATCAAGCGTCTACTTGTTTGCCGTTATTAATATCGAGCAAAAAGCGCCAAAACGTTTTTTGTATGGGAGCCCCCTTTAAATTTTTATTTTATTCTGTTTTTCGTATTTATGGCAACAATAGAAATATAATAATATTGCTTTTGCAATGACGACTATAATGCTATAACGACTGCAGAAATATCTGTGAAAATTTCAACCGTCTAGCTATCACGGTTCATGCATGAGATACATCCTGGTGACAGACAGACAGACAGAGAGACGGACAGTGAAATCTTAGTAATAGGGTCGCGTTTGGCACACTTCGGGTACGGAACCCTAAAAAGAGGTGGGATTCTTTTTTATATTCGATTTTCAATGAAGGGTGCCTTCATGAACCACCCTGTCACTGCCATCAGCACCTGCTTCGAATTATTATGCCAATTTTTTAAAATTCTATTTGCCGTCGGTTCTGGTTTATCGTAAACCGACCCTTACGAGTATGTCACCCCATACGTTTCAATTTTTTCAATACAACTGGGTACTAACATAGAGGACATAGAGGATAGAGGACAAAAAAATATTTACCGTCCCCCGACAGGACAAGACGGTGTTCTCGCTGCTGCTAGCGGTGACGATCCTGGTGGCGGAGGGCAAGCTGGAGCAGCAGAATGTGAGCTTCCTGCTGGCCGGCGCCGGCGCCGCCGCGGCCGCCGCGCCCTGCCCCGCTCCCTTCTTATCGCCGCAGGCTTGGCGGGAGCTCAATGGGTATGTGTTTTTAGTTTCATTCGGCCACATATGCCGAAGAACCGACGGATGGGGTGCAAAGGTTCTCGAGTGGGGACCGTAAACTGGTAAATACAGTGTAGGACGCCCACCAGCTCGCTGGATCGTACTTAATATTTCGCAAACGAATCCCTTAATCGAAGAATTGTTTTCCTACACTCACAATATTTTTAAATGACCAATCCAACGATACTATGTACCCACACTATGGTGTAAATCTGATGTGTAAATGTACCCACGCTACGCTTTCTTAAATAAATAAGGTGAATGAATGACTTGGGGCGAGCATATTTATAGACATTATTACTTCCTGTATCTTAACGATATCTATCAACGGTTTGTTTACATGTAAAGCTGAATGAAATTAAATATGTTTTGAAGTGAACATTTTCCTCGGCATCGCCGCGGTAGGATGAAACGAGTTCGGCTCGGCCTTCGGCTTCCGCTGGGCTTAGCCTGCATGCTTGCCAGGTTTAATCCCATCAAGCTTTTGCCTTACACGATAGGTCAAGTGACCACTTAGATGCTATATCTCAATCACTACAGCGTCTGGACAAGGCATGTCCAGTACCTAAACCCTTATTTTAGAGGGCTTAATCCAATAGAGGGGTCAATATGTGCGGGGCCAACTAGGACGAGAGTTTCCTCACAATGTTTTCCCTCACATTAAGAGAGTGAACGCTAACGGCGAAGAAAGACATCGTGAGGAGACCTGAGTGTCTGAGCTAGTCACATACCTCAGCGCTTGAATTCGCTAATCCGCGGTAGGAAAGCGTGGTGATTAAGCCCATACTCTCTCCCTGAGAGAAGGCCTGTGCCCTACAGTGGGACGTATATAGGCTGCTTAACGTAACTTGGAATATTAAAGTTAAATAAATGTCTTCTTTCTTTCTTTTCTTTCTTTCGAGTCATATACATATGCTGGGATTCGAACCCACGACCTCTCGTATGTAAGGCAAGTATTTTACCGGTATGATACCATCCCTAAATCGTTCTATTTTATTTTATTCAATAAGTTGAAGCTCACAGTGCAAATATTATATTTGCAATTTTAAACCATTTTCAACTTCCTACTTAATTTTTATATTACATGTTAGCCTACACTAGAAACTACGTTAAATCGAATCTGGTGAATATACCTACATGTATTTAGAAAAAAACTAGGGAGTCAGGTGAATGTCAGGTTACCGTCCTAGATTTACTTCTAAGTATAAGCCTCTACCTCTCACGCTCCAGGCTAAACGAGTACGAGAAATTCGCCGGCATCGTGGAGCACTTCACGAAGAACATCGGGCTGTGGGAGGAGTACTGCGATCTGCAGGAGCCGCACAAGCATCCACTGCCCTCGCCTTGGGACAAGAGGCTCACCGACTTCGAGGTGTGTTTGGCAAGAATAGAGTTGGCAATAATGATAATTGGAAGTTGCTATCTATATGCCGTTTTTTTTTTAATTTTATTTCATGAGATCTCGTCCCTCTTTAAATACTTTATACATTATTGTTACAGGTCCTTATGGTGATGCGTTGTGTCCGAAACGACATGATGGTGCCAGCCGTGCAACAATTCGTCGAAAGTAAATATATTGTTAACTTTTCTCAGATAATCTCCCAAGTTAGCTACGTCGCATAGACAATAATTAGATTCTCAAATTTGTCAAAAAATGTGCCACACGATAGAAGTAAAAACTGATTTTCGAAACTAGAGCCACAGAATACATTTATACCCTTAGTACGTCCATGACTGGTATTCAGCGACACTAATCGATTGAAATCATGTATACCTGATTCAGCGTTACTGAACCGAGCTTGGCGCTTTCGTTCACTGTCCAGAAATAGTGCTTAAATAAGTTTTCACTTCAAAACCTAACATACAGTTGTATTTTTTTGTATCTTGATGGAAAATTCGATACTTTTTGTAGTAATAGGTATAATAATCCTCATTCCTGATTCGATCACGCTGTGAAACTCCTAACATAGCTCTCTTCATTGCTAGTTCGGCGATCTAGAGCCTACGAGGCCTATAGTCAGTGACCAGGTCTCACACCCATAAGTCATCACTGGCAACACACATTGCTTATACACCGTTGTCTTGAGATATTGAGGTATTTTGGACGCGAAATGCGAACGCGTTTGTTTTAGTTTACCGAACGCTGCCCATCCGAGTTGGATTCGATGATCTGTTTCTCGAAATTGGACTAACCTAGTTGGCCTATTTGTCCCAGGTGTACATAGTGGCCGACAACTTCGAGATCAGACCCGCCAACGTTGATAGGAGTGGGTGCTACATGGGAGTTCGATATTATCTTAGTCTAGTCCGTGTTCATTTTAATGCCCCCTCAGTTAGAATCTTTGTTCAGGTCATTGAGCATGGAACTCAAATCTTCCAAGGTCTCAACCAACCATAATCACTATGTCATCGGCGAATCGAAGGTGAGTGATGTACTCGCCATTTATGTTGATGCCAGATCCTTTCCAGTCCAGAAGTTTCAATACGTCTTCAATTGCAGCTGTAAACAGTTTCGGAGATATTACATTTCCTTGTCTCACTTCGCGTTGCAAATGAATAGGATTCATATTCTGATTCTGCAGTAGGACATTGTGGCGTTTTTGTACAAACACTTCAGCACTTAGTTGTAGCAATAGTCGATTTGGCACCGCTGGAGAAATCCAAGTACCGCCCAAATCTCGATCGAATGGAAAGGCTTTTTCGTAGTCCACAAACGCTAAGCATAGTGGTAGATTATACTCCTCGATTTTCTGTATAATCTGCCGCAGCGTTATGTGGTCCAACGTACTAAAGCCTTTTCGGAAACCGGCTTGTTAGCAGGGCTGAAAGACATCGAGCTAGCGGGCGAGATGATTCGAAACGACTCTTGAGAACAGCTTATAGACATGGCTCAGAAGTGAGATGGGTCCATAATTGGGTTTTCACTTCTCATGCTCTAAAAGTTCGTCTTTATGTCGTGCGTAGGCGACATAAAGTCGCTTTTTATGCTCTAGAGCATAAAGTAAAATCTTCGTCGAAGACCAAGGCAATCGCTGCAACAGCCACACGAACATCTTTAACTTCATACAACAACCTCTTTATTTTATTTCGTTTCGTTCGTATTCTAAGACCAAGGCAAAGATACCAACATGCCAGAAAAAACGATTACTTTAAATATTTCTCATTGCTCTAATGTAACTTTCAATTTTAATTAAATTAGCATTTACTATATTTACATGTTGCTGTTTCATTTCCTCGCAATCGAAGTGAAAAGTAGAGTGTACAACTCGTCCATAAAACCCATTTTACACTCGACTTTATATCTATCCTCGCTCGCAAGCTCGCTCGGATGGATAAACGTCTCGAGTAAAATGGTGCGTTTTATGCACTTGTTGTACAATCTACTATTTATCACCTTTCTTAAAGAAAAGTATCATCAAATTTCTGTTCCATGCCTCGGGCGTTGTGCTTTCGAGAATGACGGAATTAAATAACTTTTGGAGAACTGTAAGATCCGGATTTCCACCAGTTTTTAATAGCTGTAATTCCGTCATTACTCGGTGCCTTTTTGTTCTTAAGCTGTTTGAGAGCCATTCCATATTGGTATAATAAATGTCTTTCTTCTTCTTCTTCTAATTTCGTACATGCTGATGTCCGGAATCTTCTGGGTGTAGTGACGGGTTAGTCTAGCTCGAGAGTCTTAGGCTAGACCTGTATCAACTTTTTATGAAGACGCATGTAACTGGCCATAAAACATTCGACCTCCCTCAAAATTTCTGGACCTGACGAGACGATGCTACCATCTTCGGTCTTCAACGTCGAGTGTCGGCTCTGGCCAATAGACAGATCTCTGGAAAATACTTAGAGCCCTTGTTTTTTAGTAGCCTCTTCAGTACGGTTGGTATCGAAGCGTCCCAAATCTCTTTTCAACGATTCAGAGATCTGTCTATTAAGCCGCCGATATTCTGATGCGTTACGTGAAGATTGTAGCCTCAGTTGTCGCCGCTCTTCCATGAGTTTGAGAGTGGTCTGAGAACTTTTTGGTTCTATTAGTACGGTGGGTTTTAAAAAACTTGGACCCAACCGTATATACAGTTTCTACGAATCGTGGTGCAGCGGTAGTGCATCTGCATATCATGCGAGAGGTCCCGGGTTCGAATCCCGGCTGGGGACAAAAAAATAACCCCAGGTCTTGGATGTTTACATGTTTGTGATGTCGCTGTTTCTGGTTCCCACGACACAGGGTATCTTAGTGTGGCGCCAGAAGCAATGTATGTGCCTGCATAAAAAAAAAAACACGAATCTGTTATTGATTTCGTCCAAGTTTTCCCCAATGTCTAGGCCTTCGAAGCGGTTTTGAAGCTCAATATATCACTACTCCTACTCCTAGATTGCATGGGCCGACAGTTCATCGAGCCGCCATTATTCGATTTGGCGTCTTCCTACGCGGATTCGCACTGCTGTATCCCACTTCTGTTTGTGCTGACACCGGGCTCCGATCCCATGGGAACTCTGCTCAAGTTTGCTGACGATCAGGTGAGCGTTATAAGTATTATATATAACCTTTGCCCAAAAGCACATTTGACGAAAACGTTTTGACGAATCGCACCCTTGACCATAGGCGGAAAACCCGGCTGTACATTTAAATAATTAGACTACATTTGATAGCATATCAACCTTTAAATACGTGTACTCTATTCAATTATCCTCGTCAGTCCTGACCTTGAAAATAACAATGGTTTTCAATGGACTGAGGAGGTTAAGTTAAGGGCGGCTTTCCAACAAAAATGTAAAATATCATAATAAAAGTTAGAAAATCTTTTTTCATTTACCTAAAGTTCCCACATTACGTGGCCATATGGCTGCGTATCTCAAATGCCAAATTTAATTCTACAAATTCTTTCTACTATACGGCTTTTGTCTATATCTCCAGTCGTTTTAAAATTCCTGATAAGTCCGCCGGTCACTGCACGCTACCATCCAGATTGTCTAATCTACAGAAACGGCAACTGGGTTGATTTATAAATAATGTAGGAATTTTACATCTATGTTTGATGATTTATGCAGCGTCTATAGTGGCAACTCCGACGCTGTACGGTCTGGGACATATTTTTTACATGAAGTACCTAGGCTTGCTCAGCACCAACATACGGTATAAGCGATGTTAAATAAATGTTTTTCTTTACGGTATAAGCGATGTTAAATAAATGTTTTTCTTTATCTTCTTTTTAATACTATCGTCTCAGCTTAGACGTCTATATGTGTGCCAACTAGGCCGCGGGTCTCTTCACGATGTTTTCTTTGACAGTTATCGAGTGGCATCGTTAGTAGTTTATGGCACCTGACAAAAAACACGCTAACACTCGCCAACAGTACGCTAAGATCGTTCTGAAAGTGTAAGTAAAGTCTGTTGTTACGTGCTATCTTGCTCATACTCATATTGTAAAAATGGGTATATTTTCATCAACGTGGTCTGAGGGTTTGATCAATAATAAAATTACGGACAAATATTTTTTATAATAATTAAAAACGTCATTGTGCGAGCGAGACAGTATGCCAGATGTAACAGCAGCCATAGTGTACAATGGAGAACTTGCACAAAAACTGTTTTAATATAATCGAAGAGACCACGTTAGAAAATAAATAAACGTTGGTACAACAACGCGCATACCATACACGGACCGCCTTAGAATGTACCTAGCATTTATCGTTATTTGAGTTAATAAAAAACGTTTAGAACTTAATGAAAAAAATAAATCTTATAAGTTTTTTATTATTGGAGTAAATTTATTTTTCGTATTTTTTGGTAACACGAAAACCCCGAAATATTTTTTCGGTTTTATTTTTTGAGTGAGTTTTTCTGTTTTACCATGGTATAAAGCAATGGCAATCTAATTGAAGTTTGACGCAAGATTCCCATTTGCGTAGGGCTTCGGGGCATCGCGTCTGTTCTCGCTGTCGCTGGGGCAGGGGCAGGGCCCCATCGCGGTGAAGCTCATCGACGAGGGCGTCCGCAGCGGCACCTGGGTCGTGCTGCAGAACTGCCACCTCGCCAAGAGCTGGATGCCCATGCTCGAGAAGGTACAAACATTATATATTGGTATTTATTTTGTTTGCGATGGCGTATCAAAAGTGGACCCAATGCGAAATGGACGATTCGCAGAGTGGACTATATAAGGTACTTCGGAGCATTATCTATTGGTTGCGTTTAACTTTCCAAACTTTCCGTCTATTATTCTTCAATCACAGCTCAATTAGCCTTTAACTTTACTGGACCCTTTACGACCATTACGACCTCGAACACAAAATCTATCTGCAACTAACATCTAGATTATTCTTGATAGTTTGACCACTCGCCGTCCGTAACATCGTAATTATTTTGCTTGCGATGGAATATCAAAAGCGGACCAAGTTCGAAGTTGACGATTCGCTAAGTGGACTATATACCTACCAAATTATTGGGTCCACCTGTATTGATATTCGATTCCGAGATCCGGAAGGTCCGAGGTTCAGTTTCGCATTAATTTTATGCAAAATGGACGATTCGCAAAATTGACTCTGCGAAGTAGACCAAACGCGCATCTCTTGAAAAGTGTTTTTTGTCAGATAAGCTAAGTCATCAGCTTAGGTATCTGACAAAAATACTTTGTACATTATCTAGTTAATGGTAATGGTACATATCGTTGGCCAACGAAAGAATTTAGCTATTCCGAATGAACGCTGAATCTGCATACTGAATAGTAGAAAATTATTACATACATACATAAACTCACGCCTGGATCCCATAGGGGTAGGCAGAGACCAGGGACAGCCTCTTACCAGGATCCTGACAGATGACTTAAAAATTAAAATTATTATTATTTGTATTATTATTATTCCATAAGTATGTATGATCGTTTGACAGATTTGCGAATCCCTGGTACCAGATACTACTCATCCGGATTTCCGGCTGTGGCTGACGTCATACCCGGCCGATCACTTCCCGGTTTACGTGCTACAGAACGGTGTTAAAATGACCAACGAACCGCCTCAAGGTAATAAATACGCTAACTTAGACAACAACTAGTAAATCGTTTTTAGTTGTTATAAAATGGCGTTGAACTGAGCCAGGAGCAAACGTCTTATACTGTGTATCTTATAACCTGAAATAAATTCCATTCTTTTCCATATAAAACATAAAATTAAAGACATATCCATCGGCCATTACTACTCAGAATTGTAAACTATGTAGTTGTGTAAAAGAGTTATCTACAAAGAAGCCCTTCAACGGACCGCTATAATTAGTCAAAATAATAATCGCCACTAAGTTCCACGGTTTGTTTGTGTATGGACTAATGCCGAATGAATTTAAATATAGGTACGTTGAAGAATAATATAGGTAGGAAGTTGTATATAGAGATAGAGCGCTTCGCCAACAAACTGCTTTGCAGTTTTGCGAAATTATGTACGCAAAAATTATTTTTGCAAAATATTAAGGTTTTTTATTTTGAATAAATAGATAGATAGAATATTCTTTATTGTATGTACACCAGGAATTACATTATAAATAAACAATATATATTTATTGTTATACTTTATAGTTTTCGTATATACATGTATATACTATGTATAATATATTACAAACGCGAAAGTTTGTATGTATGTATGGACGCAAAAACGGCTGAACGGATCCGGATGAAATTTTGCACATTATACAAGATTATAGTCTTTATTAGCACATAGGCTATTTGTTATGCCATCACGAAGTCGCGGGCAACAGCTAGTAATAATATAAAAGTGTAAAAATAATCCCTACCAGGCCTACGCGCCAACATCGCGCGCTCCTTCCAAAGCGACCCCATCAACGACCCCGAGTGGTTTGAGGGCAACAAGCAGACGGGGCACTTCAAGAAGCTCCTGTTCGCGCTCTGCTTCTTCCACGCCGTCATACAGGAGCGCAGGCAGTTCGGTCCGCTCGGCTGGAACATCCGGTACGAGTTCAACGAGACCGATCTGAAGATCAGCGTTACGCAGCTCTATATGTTCCTCAACGAGTACGATGTGAGTATTATGGTACTCGAGCGAGATTGAAAATACAAAATTATCTTTATTAAGACAGAACATGCAAATAAAGACAAATTGAAGAAGCCTCTTTTTAAGTAAACATTTACCTGCACTGTCGCTCTTTGTACACTATAAGGTATGGAGTTTGCTTATGTTACATTATCTATGTTAAATTATTTTAGGTATCATCATAAGCAGCCTATATACGTCCCACTGTAGGGCACAGGCCTTCTCTCAGAGGGAGAGTATGGGCTTAATCACCACGCGTGCCCATCGCGGATTGGCGATTTCAAGCGCTGAGTTATGTGAATAGCTCAGACACTCAGGTTTTCTCACGATGTTTTCCTTCACAGTTAGCGAGTGAAATTGCTACTATAACTTCACAAATGTACATTAAATGGAAAACAAAGTCATAGGTACTTGCCCGCACTGGAAATCGAACCTGGGTCTCTCGCTTCCGAGTCCAATGTTCTACCCACTAGGCTACCACCGCTTTTTTTTAAGGTATAGTTAATATTTTTCGCATGATTAATAATTTGAAACTGATTGAGTGTTTATTTCTTTTTGTAAAGGCTCTAAAGGACTGTATCCAATCATTGGCAAGGGTTAATTTTTCTAAGAGTTCATCTTCATCGGATGTAGGAATTTGTAGCTTGCAAGATTTACTAGTAGTTGAGAATTTAGAGATTTTGGAGCCATGATGTCTTCTATGAAGTTGAGCAATGACGAATGACCGAATGAATGATCATTTTATGCGGGCACTTTATAAGATTAGCACAATGCTGAGTCAGATGCCCTTTGTGGCAACTTTAATACACTACAGGACGTACTCTGTCTTTGCCCTATCATATCTTGTATTTATTTAAATTGTTTTTTTTTCCTTATTTGTAACTATACGTGGTATTACACGTTTTTTTCTTTCTTGTAATGTGTTAAGTTATTACAATATAGTATATTTCATTACAAGTGCGGAAAGGCTGTCATTGCAAAGAGTTCCGACAAATGTCTACCCGAGCCGAGGCGCAGCCGAAGGCGAGGGTTGACAGTCGGAACAAGTTGCAATGACGGTTCCGCACGTGTACTGAACGACTATTTTTAAAACAGTTGCGAAAAAATGAAAAACTATTTGCTTTTTTCTCTTCTCTCCATGCAGTATTCGTCGTATGTAGATATGTAGCGACTTTTTGACTTTTCCGGTAAAATGTTCTCCGAAGCATTTTGTGCAAATTATACTGCGTTCCGATGGTGTTAATTCAAAAAAACTAGGGTCGAAATTACTCATCTTGTGCAACAAACAACTAAACTCGCAAAGAAAATTTCTGAAAAATGGCGCCAACCGTAGAATATAAGCAGAGTTTTTTTTTTCTTCACCCATTCTGGTAGGCAAAGGGAACTATGCCCATACAGCCAAGTCTTCAGTAGAAGTTTTTTATTGATATGAAATGAAAATGAAATTTAATGAGATGAATAAATTAAATGAAACCTAACCAAACTCATTCAATCAAATAATTAAATCTGATATTGAAACAAATTAGTAGCTTCTTTTTAGAAATATACGTATTTGCACGAATCATAAAAACTTCTATGTTTTTTTTTAATAAAAACTTCATGGTTGGTTATTCTTTTTAATAGACATTATTTTGACAGCTGGGAAAGAGAACGCACGAGTGCGGGAAAGGTAAAAAAAAAGCACGAGTGTGTAATAGCCCACATCCCGAACGCTATACGTCCCTGCAATACGCCACTTTTTGAGCAACTGTATTAAAAAATGTCTTTCTTTCTTTCAAAGTTGAAGGTGGCCCACCCTGCGTAACGCTGACACATGTGCCGTAGAACTGATAGCTATTATTAGGGTACAAAGGTTCTCGAACAGAGAACACAAACTGCGGCCTAGAACGCCCACCCGCTCCCTGGACCGACGATCGAGGCAGAATGCTGGCAGCTGCTGGACGACAATGGCCGAGAACAAAATGAAGTGGTGTGCCTTTGGGGGGGGGGGGGGGGGGGCTACGTCTTGCAGATGGGCTGATCAGCCCGATCAGTGGATTGATTCATACGCCCAGTCTAGTTAAGAAGGTAGACTGGTCACATGTGCCCTAGAATTGATAGCTATTATTGGGGTACAAAGGTTCTCGAGTAGCGAACACGAATTACGCCCAGTCTAGTTAAGAAGGTAGACTGGTCACATGTGCCGTAGAACTGATAGCTATTATTAGGGTACAAAGGTTCTCGAACAGAGAACACGAAGACAGACGATCGCGGCAGATTGCTGGCAGCTGCTGGTTACGTCCAGCAGTGGACGGACATGGGCTGATCAGCCCGGTCAATGGTTTGATTCATACGCCCAGTGTAGTTAAGTTACCAGTCAGTACTTTGCTGTCTTGGAAGTGACTGAAGAGAGTGGAATGGGGCGGACAGGTTCACCGCGCGTTGGTTTCGTAATTGAACTTTCCCTCATAATATCTCCCGTAATCTATTGTATTTTGCTGGGCTATTCGCTGATCTAGATACTCAATACTCACTCTCTGCACCAGGACGTGCAATTCGTCGCGCTGCGCTACCTTACGGGTGAATGTAACTACGGCGGGCGCGTGACTGACGACTGGGACCGGCGCTGCCTCAACACCATCCTCTACAAGTTCTACAACCCGAAGGCCATTACTGTGGAGCAGTACCCGATAGATCCCACTGGTAAGCAAGCCTTGAGAATGATAATGCGTCCACACTCACAATAGTCAGGATACACTTTGTAACGGTGCAAACATTCTTACACCATTTCTGTTATTTTCTTTCATTTTGTCTATCATCAAGTTATACATTATAATATTCTTATTATTTACATCAAGAACCCTTCATCTGATACGAACCACGTTTGACTGACACCCAACGTGGGGCACACGATAGTCGATTGGGTGCAAAAATTCACGAGCGAATAACGCAGCATAGGACGCCCACCAACTTGTTAGACCAACGTTCTGAGGTGGATTTCTGGCAGCGGCTGGATGAGTATGGCCGATGACAGAAAGAAGTGGCGTACCTTGTGGGAGGTCTGTGCCCAACAGTGGATGAGTACGGGTGGATTGATTGATTCATTGGTTGGTTGATTGATTAATTCATTGATTGATTGACTCTGCACAATCACTTATCCTAGAGCCAATCAATCTTAGGCTTTGATATGGTAACTAGACAACGACATCACAAACGTAAAACAACACCGAGGCCATTTGTACGAAACAATGTGCGATGTATAAAAATATAAAACGCCCATTTACGTAGAGAGCTCTACGCAGGAGAGCTCAAAAATTGTTTGGAATATAAAATTTTAATCGGAATTGCGTATAGGTTTTCGCTATGATTGATCTTGACAAATCTCTCTCTCTTTATGAAAATTCATTAGTGTTGACACGCTACATGCATGATCGGTGGTTTTGGGCACGTTTGATGTTGCACATCCCCTATTCGGTCCACGTTTGTCCACTTAAGAGTTGCTCTTCTAATCCCAAAATCTATGTAATCTATCTGTCTAATACCTTTAAACAAGCAATTCTTGTATATATATAACCTGAATCTTGGAAAGGGCTCCGACGATTTTCATGAAATTTCGTATGCAGGGGGTTTCGGGGGCGATAAATCGGTCTAGCTAGGTTGAATTTTTCGAAAACTTCGTTTTATCCGTATTTTCGGGTAATGAAAAACTGCTACAATATCATTAGAATACGAATGTAAATTTCGCCACCAAAATCTACAAGGTTGTGATAGCTCAGGTGGGAAAACGGGCGGTGCCGAAACCAGAAGACCCCAAGTTCGATGTGTTCAGTCCGATTGTTTCTTCCCCTTTATATCGTATTTAAATATAATTTCTAAAAACACTTATGTTACTTTTGACGACCTCGTGGTAGTGCATCTGCATACCATGCGAGAGGTCCCGGGTTCGAATCCCGGCTGGGGACAAAAAAAAACCCCCAGGTCTTGGATGTTTACATGTTTGTGATGTCGTTGTTTCTGGTTCCCACGACACAGGGTATCCTAGTGTGGGGCCAGAAGCAATGTATGTGCCTGTATGTAAATGTTATGTTATGTTATACTTTATTGTACACTAGAAAGAAATATGTTACACATAAAAACAAAGCAATAAGAACGGGTACATAGGCGAGCTTATTTCTATAGAAATTTCTTCTAGCCAACCAGATTAACCATTAACCAAGAAAAATAAATACCGAGCAAAGCTCGGTCATCCAGTTACTTGTATTTATACCATAAACGTAGGTGCCCATAGAAAGAGTTCACGATTTATTAATCTTTTCACATGGCCTCTCCAATGACATTATAATATATTTTTTGCAAGTTCTCCGTTTATTTGTCGATGAAGCGAAAGAGGTTTGACAGGATCGTGGTAAGTAGCAAACCCTGCACTCTGCATACCCCTCTGTGAAACAGGCGTGAGTTCATGTAATGTGTATGTTCACCATTAAGCCGACGTCCGTTACCATTCGGAGCATTTTACCCAAAATAACGTTTTAAAGTTTAATAATAAACACTGTTCATTCACGCTAAAAATACTATTAAGGGGCTCCGTCCTGTTCACTATAATTTTTTACAGATCGTAATTTTGTATGGGAATCGCCGCTTGAGGAACTCTCTTAAGGGGCTCCATGCAGTAACACTAGCGAGCGCCACCAATGGAAAAAATCATACCTTTTTACAGATCGTTTTTGCAAAAACGATGGTGATTTTTAAGACCCAGCACCAAGAACCTAGAATCACGATCCTAGGACATGAT
Source organism: Yponomeuta malinellus (assembly GCA_947308005.1). Lineage (NCBI taxonomy): Eukaryota > Metazoa > Arthropoda > Insecta > Lepidoptera > Yponomeutidae > Yponomeuta > Yponomeuta malinellus. Next base: position 6,040,721 of record OX370998.1, on the reverse strand, counting down.
AGTATAGCCAAAAACGGCCGTTTATGGTGTTAATGCTATCTAATCCTAGGTTTTTTGCCTTAGGTTCACGGCCATGGGTCCTAAAAATCACTATTAACATGATTGAGGGATTGATGTGACGCTTTTCGCAAAGACGATGCGTAAAAGAAGATGTGACTTTTTTTCCTCGTTAGCGTTATTAAGCTCCATTGATCCTTAACGACCTTTGAGGTAATTTTCCACTGAGCGATGTGCATCCACCATACCACATCCCTGACGCTGCACGTCCACGCCGACTTCATCGAGTTTATAAGCTTCAGTCTGCCTCCGTCTTCGGCTTTCATTGGTTTCACCCCAGAATGGTCTAGGCTTTTCCCAGGACGTTAAATCGCCTTTGAGGTAGTTTCCCACTGAGCGATGTCCACCCACCAGGCGTGTACCACATCCCTACGCTTCGCGAGCACGCCGACTTCATAGCGTTCACGCGCTCGCTGCCCGCGCAAACGCCGCCCGGCGTGTTCGGCTTCCACGCCAACGCCGACATCACCAAGCACTTCCGCGAGGCCGAGGAACTGCTCAATACGGCTGTCCTTACGCAGGTACGGAGTGAATTGGGTCTTATTGCTAGTAAGATGAAATTGGTTGAGTCTACAGATGGTGCCCCCTATTGCATTGTGAGTCGTGAGTCTACTACGAGTAGTTCTACGTAATTTATTTTATGTTGTCCTGACGTTACGGCAACATAAGAATATGAGGAATTTGAACACACAGTTTTGCACATAGGCGAACTTAATGCTACTTAGTATACTATCTACCAGGTAACCTAAGGTATGAAGTAAGTAAAAGTATCCTAATAAAAACTATAGTTACTGTGTTATTTATAAGAACACGATTCCTCCAAAATACTCATAAGAGACAGTTTAAATAAGCTGTGGTTACGTCTTTCCCTCTAACACAGACTATTTAAACTGCCTCGGAGAAGTGTTTTAACTAAAGTAAATCGTATTTTTATAAATAAGACCTTTAGTATTTTTTTATGATTAGCGATGCTCATTCTAGTTGTACAATTAACGGTTGTAATCGGTTTTATTTATTGGATAATTAGGTTTACCTAGTAAATAATCGCGATCAGATCCGTTAAATGTTTAACTATAAAATAATTAATTACTATAAAACGGAGTGATTAGAAACTAGGGTGTGAATAGAACCTAAAAGTGGAAAATAGTTTTTTGTCGCCGATTTCCAACGGAACTTATAACTATAGGACGTCTCTTGACAGATATGATCATATGTGATCAGTAGCAAATCGGGACAAAAAACCATTTTCCACTTTTTGTTTCTGTTCATACTCCAGTTTCTAATCACCCCGTTTCATTGTCTAAACATCTATAGTAAGTTAAAGCCAAACCAAACAATCATTATTTAAAACTTAGAACTGTCATATCACGTCAAATTGCGTGTAGACAAAATATATGCAGTTATTTTGTTTTCACTAATCCATCATCTCATAAAAGCATGTCGTTGTAGCCGCATTAATAACATTGTACCTTTGTTTCATTCTGCCTGCTGCGCCGGACTCAAATTAGGATCGAACGGTGAGGCGTCATTTCATTAGACTGATTGATTCGCGCTCTGATACATCCATCAATTAATATTGTTTTGTCATTTTCCATCCCGCCGACACAGGACCTGCTGCGGGATTATATGGTGAGATTAGTCTTTTCTGTGTTTGTGATGGCACTTCGTTGGATTCAGATTGCACTAAGCTTAATTGCCCTTTGTAACGAGTCTGCGAATGTGCTGATGTTCGGTACAAAATGGCTTTTGAAAGGTAGTATTTCGTTTTACGTTGCATGTGTTGTCGGTTATTGCTGTTGTTGAGCTCCCAATTACTTGATTGAGAAATCCAGTAATTAAATATAATCCAGCTTCCAAAGAGCTTTGCGTTGGGGTTGTGGATATCAACTACCTAATGACCATTTCATACAATGGGTCCGTTAGTAAATAAGTACCTGGCCACACAAAGAGGTTGACTTAGGCCTGAGACACACAGAAAGGACGTGGGGCGAGGGCGCGGAAAAGACGCTACCCGTTGTATAGTGTTCGCGCCCTCGTCCCGTCTCTTCTGTGTGGGCTTCGTCCGTCCCTTCAGTACATTTTGTATGAAAGTGAATTGGAAAGACGACGCGTCTTCGCCGCGTCCCCGCCCCACGTCCTTTCTGTGTGTCTCAGGCCTAAGTCTACCGAGTAGGATAGAACAATATTTTTTATCACTTTGTTTACTTTTACATGTAAACAATGAAAATCAGTCATGAGAGAAGGACTGCAGTGGGACGTATACAGGCTGCTTCTGTTATGTTGTTATGTGTTGTAGTTGTTGTTGTGTTGCTTAGAACAACTGTCAAAGAAACGGCCATTAAGGAAACTCTAGCGCACTATAAGCTGTTAAGTTGTGGATAGCGCCCTCCGCTTTGGCTTTTAAACTCCTAACCGCCAGAATATCCTTCCTGACTCCCCCTACCATCCAGGACACAATGGCGGCCGGCGGCGCGGGCGCCACGCCCGAGCAGCAGGCCATGGCCATCGCCGAGGACTGCCTCGCGCGTCTCCCGGCCAAGATCCTGTCGGGCCCTTCGCACGAGGGCGACCTCAAGCCGTCGGACATGACGCCCATGTCCATCGTGGTCATACAGGAGGCCGCGCGCTACGAGCGGCTTGTGAACGTGGTGCGGTCTAGCTGCCGCGCTGTTATCGGAGCTGTGCAAGGTGTGTGATTGTGGCGACTGAGCGCGCACGTTTTGCAATGTCAGTAGTTTTGTTCAGTGCAGCCAGACGCGCCCCACCGCTCCCGGAGTATAACTGCTTACAACTTTGCGTAACCAAAACCTGTAATCTCAGTGTAATTTCTGTGCTCGTTCTTTTTTGTGTTTTATTATATTTAGTTCTCTGTGACCAAAGGACTCCATTTATCGCTATAGACTCAAACAGGCCTAGCTCACGTGAAGCGCCTAATGCTGCTTAAAGCTGTGGGGTTAGAGTTTGAGCTTAGTAGTAGATTCAAATTGCTCCTACACGACCAAAGCAACGTAATTTTGGTGATGAAAATCCCCATCATAAGGTACCGGTGGGCTACAATCATACGCTTGAGAAGCTTGAGACGCACGCCTAGACGCTCTTGTTCGTCTCCCGAGCTAGATCCTGTCGAATCCTTCCCACTAGGGCGACCTGAAGCCGCCGGATATGACGCCCATGTCCAGGTTGCTTTCGCTCGTCTCCCGGTACCTATATTTCCCACCTTACGTACCGGTGGCTCTTGGCCTCCTCCACAGTTTTCTTCCAGTCGTCGCGAAGCTTGTCTGCGAATAAATCATGAATTGTAGTTTTATGAACCGCAGCCCTGGTCGCTTAGGGCTGTTCTTACGTGGAGTATGCTGTGTGCTGTCTCGCTCGCACAATAATTTTACTGATTTTAATAAGATGAGTAAACTTTTGATAAATGTGGTCTGAGGGTTTGATGAATGATTAAATTACGGTCGTTTTAAATATACTTTTAACCGACTTCAAAACACGAGGAGGTTCTCAATTAGTCGGTATCTTTTTTTTTGTTTTCCTATACGTAGTTTACCTATTACCAGGAGACGGGCAGCAGCGTCTTCCTGAGATTCCAACCGCATACTGCGATCGCCAACCCGCCTGCCAAGCGTGGCGATTATGGCAAAACCCCTCATGGTTATGAAACCACGACGGAGGCCTATGTCCTGCAGTGGGCGTCAAATGGCTGATGATGATGATGATGATGATACGTAGTTTTGAATAAAGAAGTTTCTTCTAAAATTATTAATTTTTATGATTAAAATTTTCTCAATCAATCAGAATAGGATGAGAAACGCGTGCTTGAATGTTCGTAATTTTATTACCTATCAAACCCTCGGACCCCATTTATCGAAAGTATACTCATTTTATTACAACCACTAAAATTATTAAATTCCGCGACCGAGGCAGCGTGCCCCACGTGACAGCAGTCTTACTCCTCCGCGACACAGGCGTGACTTTATTGAATGCAGCTGAGTTCCTCCAACCCGTGACCAGGTGTGAGCGTACTGACCGACGTCACAGAGGAAGTGCTGACGAGTATGGTGCGCGGCCGCGTGCCGGCGCTGTGGGCCGGCAAGAGTTACCCCACGCTCAAACCGCTCGCGGCTTACTTCAACGACCTGCTGGCTAGACTGGAATTCTTGCAGGTAACCCTCGCAACGGTGAACTTGCACAATGCTTTAATCACTTTGAAGAGGCCTTGTTAAGTAATTAAGTATTTATTTATTTCTTTCAGGCAATGCCCATAGTGTTAGTAACGATGGTGACTTATGCCGTATTAGTTGTGGTAGCCTAGTGGGTAGAACATTGGACTCGGAAGCGGGAGACCCAGGTTCGATTCCCAGTGCGGGCATGTACCTGACTTTGTTTTCTAAGTTATGTACATTTGTGAAGTTATAGTAGCAATACCACTCGCTAACTGTGAAGGAAAACATCGTGAGGAAACCTAGGTGTCTGAGCTATTTACATGCCTCAGCGCTTGAAGTCGCCAATCCGCGGTGGGCACGCGTGGTGATTAAGCCCATACTCTCTCGCTGAGAGAAGGCCTGCCCCTATATTACGCTCACCAAATCCTGAGCGATTCCAATCGTCTAACTGTCAAATTAGTATGGAATTTGACAGTTAGACGATTGGAATCGCTCAGGATTTGGTGCGCGTAATTAGGCCACTGTGCACTACAGTGGGTTGTATATAGGCTGCTTATGAAGTATTATAAGATACCTACATTAAAATTTAATTTACATTAAATTATATTTACATTACTCAGTCCTAGCCAGCTCAACTGCATGCCTACATTAAAATTTAATTTACATTAAATTATATTTACGTTACTCAGTCCCAGCCTGCTTCACTGCTTGTCAGCATCAAGTTAAAAGCTATTTAAAGTTTGTTTTTATTTTTTAGCATTCCGTACCTCAAAAGGAAAAAAACGGAAGCCTTATAGGATCACTTTGTTGTCCGTCCGTCCGTCCGTCTGTCTGTCTGTCAAGACCCTTGATCTCGCGCGAACGCGTTGAGGTATCGAGTTGAAATTAAACCCATATAGGTACTCAGGTCTACGTAACAGGCCCTTGAAGCTGTGAGAAAATCAAACTTATAAGTTAACGTAAAAAAAGATATGGCTGTTTATGCCGCAAAAAAAAATTCGACACTCAAGGACATCAAAATTTATAGGGTACTTTCCGTTGATCTAGAACTATGAAATTTGGCAAGTAATATCGTCTTATACTACAAGTACAGGAAAAATTCTGAAAACTATACATATGTAATTAAATCATAAAAAACTAGTCTTTGAAGTTTGGGAAAAGCTGGGAAAAAACTGCGAGACCCGATTTCTGAAATTTATAATCCTTTCGTCCGCGTACGAAACATATATAAGTACCTACAAAGAGCTACGAAGATTTTTGTATGGGGCCTGGCATAGTTCATAGTGGCGCCCTCTATATTTTTTTCAATGTCGTGGAGCATAATGAAACCTAGCTAGATCGATAGAGGACAAAAAAGTAAACAAGAAATTATTAAGGTCACCATGTCCTAAAGTGGCACGTTTAGGAGTTATTGAGCTTTGAAGTTTGTATGAGATTTTTATAAAACTTAACTTTTGAATAATTTTTCACTAAATACTGGACTATATGCTTGGCACCTGTGACTCGTTGCCGATTCTTGACTAAATTGCTAAATAAGTCGTAGAAAAAACACCCAGTTTATTATAGATACCGTATATTAAGGCACCCGAGCGTAGCGAGGATGCTTACAATGCGAGGGTATTACGGGAGCTTTTACCAGAGTTATAAATCTGCTTTTCATCAATCCTATCAGGTAAATAAATAAAATAGTGTATTTAAAGGAAAATTCACAAGATATTTCTTTATTTTAATTAAAAATTACACTTAGCTGCTAGACTAATTACAATATACAATTAGGCATTACTTATCATTAAATCATTCTACCGAACAGTGAGCGAGTTATTGATCGGACAAGTAGGTACCGGAAGAAACATTTGTACTTAAATTAAGTTTTATGGTGGCTGTGTTTAGTTATAAGCATTATCTGATTAAATATTAGCAGTTAAACAATAATTAGGTAGTCAGAATTTTGATTGAATTTTAATCGAATTGAACGAATTGGATGCATGAATATCTTACTATAATTTCATGTATATATGTATATAAGTAGGTAGGTACCTACTAGACATAACTACCCAGACTTTAAAAAACATGAAAGTAGGTTTGAATCCCCGAGAAAACTCATATCAAATGACAAATTCAGTGATGAAACTCAGTTAGTGGAAATTCCATACAAACTTCAAAGCTCAATAACTCCTAAACGTGCCACTTTAGGACATGGTGACTTTAATAATTTCTTGTTTACTTTTTTGTCCTCTATCGATCTAGCTAGGTTTCATCGTGCTCCACGACATTGAAAAAAAATATAGAGGGCGCCACTGAGACTATGCCACTAATCTTCGTGGCTCAAATGTACGGCACCCGTAGGCGAGTCCGACTCGCACTTGTTAATTTTTTTTTTTCATATGGACTCTTTATATTCTCTACGACTAATACTTTTCATTATATAACCTGTCGAGAAGTAATTCTGGTCACGTGGTCAAGCCATAAAAATTGGGCTCGAACTATGATGTCACAATGTGCTCGTGAGGCCTTATAATGAATGAAGCATAAAGCAATATTTGAATTATCTCGTGAAATAATATTTTTATGTGTCTCTCTCCTCATTTGAAAATGTTTAGAGTTCAATGATAAAACTATAATATTTAATAAGTCTCGCACGTTTTGAGACCTCTTAAACCTCGAAAACAATATTTTAATGCTATAATTATCTTTTTTTTCTGACTTTTTCTGTAAGTATAAGAAATAAATTTATTATAAAACAATGTCACTCTAAGTTTGAAGCAAGCTCTCCATTATAAATATGTAACCTATATTTATGAGAACAAGTTTCAAAGGGCCACGAGAACTGCGACAAAGTATTTTGCTCGGCTCTGGCGAACAGAGCCAGGAGACACCAAATCCGTACCGGCAGGCCCTACTTCTTATATTATGATGAGTTGTATCAATTCATTTTATCGATAAATTCAAATAAATAAAAAAATACTCTTCTTTAACCTATAGCCACGCAATGCTAAGTGTAGGTCTATTCCAATGCTCGCCATTCACTTCGGTTTTGGGCTGTTTTCATCCAGTCTTTTCCTGCCTCTTTGACCAGGTCAGTTAGTCAGTCCATCTCGCTGGCTGTCTGCCTACATTTCTGCGCCCATCTCTAGGTTTCCAGCCTAGTACTTTTACACCCCATCTTTCGTCTTGTCTACTTAATATAATGGCCTGGTCATTTCCTCTTCTTACGGGCAATCACCTCGGCTAAGTCGGTGAGTTTCGTTCTCCTTCGGATTTCGGTGTGTTTGATCCGAAATCGGAGTTAGATACCCAATCAACATAGCTCTCAGAATTTTTTTTCCATTACGATATAATAACCTTGCCTGCGCTCTAAAAACTGTTTAAGTAGGGCTCAATTAGCTTAATTGGCTGTTATAAGCGCCTTACGGTTCTACGCGAGCGAGAGCGGGGGTAAAGTACGACGCGGGGCGGAGGAAGCGAGGTGCCTACATATTTCCACCGAGTAGTGCGCACAATAGATTGTTATTTGTTTGAAAGATTTTTATTGAGATAAATACAACAAATATACTTATATGTTTTTTAGTATGAAGTTTCCTTTGGGCCATGGTTTGTTTCTAAAAGTATTGTAGTAGATGACCGGTTAAGACAATATTTTGACGTTTCTGACCGACTTTACGTTTTACTTCAAGGATTTACATGAATTTTTAAGGACAAAAGTCCTAGGTTCTTGGCTCTAGGTTGTAAACTGTAGGTTCTTATAATAGCAATCATCACCTTCAAGGAAATAATATCAAAGTGGCAAAGTGGAAACCACTAGGGTTTAATTGTCCAATTGCCATAACATCAACTGATGTGAAGCCTACTGTGCAAACGCGAAAATAATATTAGCTATTCCTAACTAATATCAGTGCATCCTATAGCGATTGTATGAAACAAGTGGTAATTTACGATATAATAACATTTTAATAAGTCGTTTGGATGATTAAAATCGTCAAAAAATTACCGTTAAGAAAATTATGAATAGAATAGCCCTCTTAAGTTCTGCCAGACCTTTCCGAACCACGTTGTTTAGGCTGCCTATGTTTATGCTAAAGCTTACCCATAAAAGAAATATAAAGAAGGCGCGAACTTCGCTCTGCGCAAAGCTTTGCATAGGCATAAGGTTAAGTCGACTGCGAATTTAAAAAACATTCTCTCAGAGAGAAAGCGTGGATTAGCGATTGCTGAGGTATGTAAACACCTCAGGCACATAGGTTTCCTTACGATGATTTTCTTCATCTTTTCCATAACAATCTAGATCTTGTTCTGTTTAGGCACTATAAATTTAATTTGTCACGTTCATTAAGTAACAGTTTCAGCGTTATTGATTTCCAATCTTCTTTAATCCACGTCGATCCAAGGAAAGATGGAAAGAAGAGAAACATGCTACGTGCAAAATATCCACTTTATCCACAACAGGTGTGACTCGACAAGGAAGAGGCCTATGCCCTGCAGTGGGCTCTAGATAGATTGATAGATTAAGGCCCCGTTAAGGGTCCACGTTCTCACGTCGTCCCCAGCACTGGCACGCGACCGGCCCGCCGAACGTGTTCTGGCTGTCGGGCTTCTACTTCCCGCAGGCGTTCCTCACGGCCGCACAACAGAGCTACGCGCGCAAGTACAAGATTCCCATCGACCAGCTCGCCTACCACTATGAGGTATATCGCCTTGTTTACACCACTTCCATACAGCATTATTATGCTAACGGTCCCCGGAACGTGTTCTGGATGTCGTTTTTACTAGTTCCTCACTCACAGCCGCCCAGCAGGGCTACGCGAGCTAGTGCAAGATCCCATCGCCCAGCTCGCTTGCCACTACCAGGTACATCACCCTGTCTATGTCGCCGCCAACTGGTAAAATTAGCCGTCGAATTAACTGCCTGGGACGTTCATTAGGCGGCGGCATCCAAACAAAGGGCCTTGTGATTCAGCCTTGTGATTGAACGAAACGTTCTATAACCTGGCTAGCCAAGTGCTTAGTACCAGACGGCGTCTGCTTTGGTAGGGTGACCAAGATACGGTACTCGCTACTTCAGTTTACCCGTCACATCACCACGACAACTGCAACATCCCCGACACGTCAGATCACCTATGGCAAATCACCTTTATAAAAAATCACAGTTGCTTAACATATACAAAATAACTAATAACAGGTCAGAAGGTATTCCAAATATATCCAGAAAATATTCTGGCTGCAGCCGAGGAGATTTTTTAAACAGGGTATTTAAAAGAAATAAACAAAAAAGTGTGGGTCATCATCATTCAGCCATAGGAAATCCACTGCTGGACATAGGATTTCCAAAAAGACCGGTTGGAAGCGGCTTGCATCCAGCGTCTTCCTGCCACTTGGATGAGGTCATCTGTCCATCTTGTGGCTGGTCGTCCTACGCTGCGCTTGCCGATATTGTGGTCTCCATTCGAGAACTGTTCGGCCCCATCGGCCATCGGTTCTGCGTGCTATGTGCCCCGCCCACTGCCACATTTTTACATCTGCGTATATAATCGCAGTGGTTGATATAATTATATCATTGTTATATATAAGCATTTTTTACTGGTTGTTTGCGATTTGGACCAGTATGTTGAATGGAAGTTATTATTATCATACATTTTTGTAAAAGATTCGCAGTGTTTCTGCTGCCATGATCACGAGTTTTTTTCGTAAAATAATTGAATGGAGAGAGCACTTAACTTTCGTAAGCACTACACATTATTAACTTAATACTCGTACCATAAACCTACTTGGTTTTTTATCGGAAGAGTCCGACCAGGTTTCGCTCTGATTCGCAGAGCTTAATCATGGTAAGTACAGTCAGAACTCGCGACGTCGGTTGCTCGTCTCTGACTCGGACTCGGTCGACAAAAAACCAAGTAAGTTTATCCGGTATTAAGTTAATAGAGCACGTATCGTTTATAGGCTGCATTTTCGTTTATCATTAACCGCGAGTTGTGACAGGCGCCCAGTGCGAACCTGTCACACACGTAAAGCTTTGCTCCAGGTGCAGAAGTCGATCAAGCTGGAGGGGCTCCCTCCGGAGGGCGTTTACATCAACGGACTGTTCATGGAAGGCGCCCGCTGGAACCCGGACGGCTACATCGACGAGTCCTTCAACAAGATACTCTACGACGACTTCCCGCCGGTCAGGCCCGTGCCATAAAGTTCATACGTGAAAAAAAATGGTGGTATAATGCCCGATAAATAACTTTGACTTCGCATGGACGTAATTGGGGTGTCATTGGCGGGGACGCAGGATATGACTTAGAATTCCTCAGACCTTAGTTTTGTCAAATTAACGATAATAAAAAAACCGGCCAAGTGCGAGTCCCATTGTACCATTATCTATACAACATTAGACACAAAGATCGAGAAAAAAGCGGCAAAATATCACGTTTGTTGTATGGGAGCCCCTCTTGAATATTTATAAAGTAAAGTAAAATGAAAAAAATAAAATTATTTATTTTTGCAGCGAATATAGAACTACATATTCTGTGAACATTTCAAGCGTCTATCTGTTGCCGTTATTAATATTGAGCAAAAAACGGCAAAAAAAATACGTTTGTTGTATGGGAGCCCCCCTTAAATATTTATTTTGTTCTGTTTTTAGTTTTTGTTGCCTAGCTGTCACGGTTCATGAGATACAGCTTGGTGACAGACAGACAGACGGACAGTGAAGTCTCAGTAAATAGGGCTCGTTTGGCAACTTCGGGAACAACATCGCAAATCCGTCCCGACTGCGCGGATTTTTGTTTAAGTTATCTATTGGGAAATGGGCATTCATTATTTTTATTTCATTATACCATATACCTAGGTACGTAATAATGACCTAAAATAAGTTGATCACTTCGATGACCAACTGAGGGTTTATTCCCGTTGTCCACTAGTGGACACGAATCGAACGGTTTGTTTATATGTAAACAAAAACTGAATGAAACGAAATATAAGAATTTACCTATAATTTGTTCCTTGTTCTCAAAAAACTTTGAAATCGCAAAACAAATGTTACAACAGCAAATTCATAGCAATTCACAAATATCGATGCTAGGTATAATTTTTTTTTGTCATCTGGTGATATAAAAAACAATAGTGGCATTAAAATGTACGGAACAGTCAATTCTTTTTCGGGATTTCAAAGTTTTCCCTGCAAGTTAAAGTTGCTCACGTTTACGAGTTAAACCCCTATTTTCAGATTCCTATAAATGAAATTTTTGTTACATGCTGTATATTCTGCTTATTCCGACGCCTTGTCATCGATCTAGTCTTCCTATATATCTTCACCAGGTGTGGCTGATCCCGCTGAAGCGTGAAGATATACCCACTGACGTGTTCTACAACTGCCCTCTCTACAAGACCGGGGAACGACGCGGCGTACTGTCCACCACCGGCCACTCCACCAACTATATCCTCTTCATGCGCCTCAATACTAAGGAGGAACCGGACCACTGGATCATGCGAGGAGTCGCGCTACTCACGCAACTGCCTTTCTAGCTTGGGCCTCTTGTTTTCAAGATCTTAAGGTCGGTTTTATTTTTAAAATTACCCTCTACAAGATTAAAAAACGGTGGTGCCCCGTCACTCCATCAAGTCTTCATGCACTTCAGTACTTAGGAGGACTTGGATCAGCGGATCACGCCTTTTTAATTTGGCCCTTGTTCAAGATATTAAGGTCGGTTTTGTTTTTACAATTCCCCTTTACAAGAATGGCACTCAGCCAACTATACTCTGTTTCATGAACCTCCGTACTTACTAAGGGAGACTTGGATCACTAGATCTTGCGAGGAGACGCGCTCTTCACGCGTTTAGCCTTCTAAATTGGATCAAGTCGTGAAGAACTATGGTTTTCGGGTTTGTTTGGATGTACCTACTAGTAGACTAATAGTGAATGGTAACTGCATTAGGCGAGTGGCGCCGCTTCTGCGTCTCATGTGAACCTAATGGCAAGAAATACGTATTTAGTTGTATTTTTATGCTCATGGAATTTTTCACTGGGCGTCTATTATAGCTCTATTATAGCCGTCTATTGTATGGTAAGATAGCTAAGGAGACTTCTGACAATGAATTGGAAGGACGTAGTACGAATGTATTTGTACAGATGGCGATACGTGTAAGATGAAGTTAAAGAAAGGTTTTATTTTATGTGATTCTTGGCGAACATCTTTAGAGGGAATTTTGGTCGAGTTTACGATGACTGACAAGATAAACCATGCCTTTAGAGCTCTTTATCTTTAGTTTTTGATGTCTTTTTCTTCCAAAGTTACGATAAATTGTGAATTAAATATTTTACTATTAGGTACGACATAAAATTGAAGTTTATTTATTTAGTTTTCATGGAAAAAGCGTTTCCTCTATAGTCATATTGAAGTATTAATTTGACTCAAGTCTATTATTGTACTTTAACTTTTTGTTATTAATGCATGATATGGGAAATGCAATAAGTACCTACTCTACTAGTCAACTGTTATAACGAGTTATTAGTTTAATTATGTAATTTCACTGTTCGGCTTAAGTTTGTTTATGCGCTACTTATTTTTAATAAAGTGCCATAGCCATTTTACACTCGTTTCTTTACAATTTGAATTTCCCTGTCACATAAAGAGAACAATAAAAGTAAAATTGCGTGATCTACTATCATTGTTTCATCAGCTAGCTGGGGTACGATAAATAGGTGTATTGAGAGTACAAAACTTAACAGTAATCCACTTGAGCAAACAAAAACAGTATTCCCCTCATGCGCTACGGGGCCCGCTCTCGGCATACAAATGAGGTCACAGTCACACTCTCGGAAACATAATTCATTGTCCGAAGACGCCGGTTTCAATGATTCCGAACGCTGAATATTATATTGGCGAGCTCGTGGACCGCTCACATACAACGTTACCCTCTCATTTAGCATGAAAAAGCTCGCATCCTAGATACGGCATATATTAAATAAGCGAGTGGAGTGGTGTGAGGGTTGTAGTACGGCAGGCACTCGGTCTGCCCCGGCGTCGCCCCGGTAACGCGTAGATATTGATCTGCCCGCCGCCCCCCCGGAGCCCCGCGCCCCGCGCAGCATCCCTCCCCCCTCCGCACCGCCCCACGCCACCCGCGCACTTGATTCCGCGCACACACCTACAAGTTAAACATTTCACACTACATACTACGCCACATAATCCAATAATTTCGACGATGTTTTAGAATAATGAGGATGTAAAGCAAAATGTAATATGCTGATGGCACAATCTCGGGCTGAAATTATACGGCTTTCGTTCGAGTTTGCGAATGTGTCGTGTCTTTGGGAGCGTGAGGCGCGCCGGCGGAATTTGAGGAAGTTATTTCAGCTTCAGCGTGCCGTGTGCCGTGTAACATGATGTGAGCGGAGAACAATGGCGCCCGGTTCCTTTGAATTATGTTCCATCATATAATATACCGCCACCCTCTCACATAATGCTAACAAAAAAATACGTTTCCATAAATCTGTTGCAATAAAACTTTAAACATTTCATAATTTCAGAGGAAGCTCAAAACTAACGAAACACCCCCTCCATTGAACACAAGCCAACTGCAATTAGAGCATCGAATAGCACGTATTTAGCGCTGCATGTTGCTAACGCTTTGCTATTTGGGGCCTGATTAACTCGAATGCAGTTCGGTGCATTGCAACATGTTGGATAACCCGAATGCATGCCAAGCGTACCGCCGATATTCCGACCGCCTAAATTGTGCGTTTAATACAAAGCCTTAGGTACCATAATAGATTGTGAGATGTAAACGGTAGCACATGGCATCTATTGTGCTTAATAGAAACACGCTCTCTGGCATGTTTGATCGTTTATTATTGCAGTTATTAAGTAAGGTCTTGCTCACTAAATATTGTTCGATGCGACATACGCGAATTTCCCTTATTTGAAAAGTTTGGCACACTAAGTACTAACTTTTTAGGGTTCCGTAGTCATCAAGGAAACTTTATTATTTCGCCATATCCGTCCGTCTATCCGTGTGTTTGTCTGTCCGCAGCTTAGCTTTGAGATGCTTAGTACTAGAAAGCTGAAAATGGGCATAGATGTACATATTAATGACGGGCAATTTTTTAGGGTACCTACCTCCGCTATACCTAAATTAGGGATGCAATTTTTTTTCTCGCCTGCACCATAGTGTGGGGTATAGATGAAATAGTCGTTTACAAATATTGTGGGCGTAGAAGGACCATTTTTTTATTTAGGGTTCCGCTTCCGAAATATTAGGCTTTAAGAGCCGCCTTCAGCGTCAAAATTCCATAAAAACGTAGTTAGGTGTTCATTTAAAAACGACTTATCGGATCGCAATTATTCTTTGCCAATATGATTAAGCGATACAAATAGAGGTTTGCTCTTGGTAAAATTGCGAATAAATGATTCAAACAGACATTACAGCCTATTCAAGTTATGAGATTTTTGCTTCAAAGGAGGGGATATTTTCAGCTATTATTTATGCCCTTAAAAAGACATTCAATTGTAAAATACGGCTTAAGCGTCAACTCACCCTCGACTAAACTCACCCTGCGGGTGAGTTGTCACCTTGTGAATTTTGTAGATTCACCCAGTGTGCTAACCGAGTGTATTGGATATTGGAATGAACAATAAGTATTCTGTTAATTAATGTTACAAAATTTAAATTAAAACTTTGCTTTTTTTGTTTCCTACATAAGGAATTCTCAATCCTTTATTATTTCCGGTCTCACATTTCAGAAATCCTCCCAAGTACATCGATTCAGGTTTCTTATCAACCCAAACAGTAATTTTTAGTCAGCTTGTATTCAATTAATTTGTAAACATTAAAGTGGGCTGAGTTAACCACCCCAAAATTTTGCAGTTGGCAACTCACCTACACTCAGCTAGCACACTGGGTGAATCTTCCAAAATTCACAAGGTAAAAACTCACCCGCAGTGTGAGTTTAGTTGAGGGTGAGTTGACGCGTGGAAGGCCCCCACCACATGGTCTGACGACCTGGTTACGGTGGCAGGGAGTCGCTGGATGCGGGCAGCACAACACCGGGAAGCTTAGAAAACCATGCAGTGGGCGTCAAATGGCTGATGATGATGATGCCTATGCCTAAAATACTTCATGTACAGACATCTGAAATATAATGCACTTGTGAGAAATATTGGTTTTTGGATTTTTTTTAATGGCAACCCCAATATGGCCCCGCAAAAAACTTAGCAGTCAACTGGGCATGCATTTGAGCTATACTTTAAACGGCGTTGTGCTGTCGAATTATTTAGGTAATAGCTTTTGCCCGCGACTTCGACCGCATGGAATGAGTAATTTCCGGCATAAAAACGTGTCTTATGTCCTTCCCTCACCTCACCATATCAAATTTCATATAAATCCGTTCAGCCGTTATTGCGTGATTGAGTAACAAACATCTAAACATCTTCACAAACTTTCACATTTATAATATTAGTAGTATAAAAAAACTGACATTTTGCGGTTTCAGGTTGGCGGTCGAGTTATTTACGAATGAACATGACAAATTTTGTATGGTAAATGATCGATTTTAGTACTAAAAGTTGATTCTCCCAGCACAAACGCCAGATAGGACCAACTTGCGAGGCAAAGCTAAATCGAATTGTCCTCCCAGTTCTAACATGAGATATGTTAGAAACTTTTTCCATTCACGTAGCCCTAAAACGTGGAAAATGAAATGTCCATATTTTTTTAATGGCTCAGGTAAACGGTATCAAAAGTTGCATAAAACGTTGGACGGTGACGTCAAGTAGTTTATTTAATGAGGGATTTCGAGGTTGCGCCTGAAAAGCGAGCTTTATTAATTAAAATTGTTATCGGGGGTTTCGTAGAGTCGGTAAACACGACATAATGTTTTTTTTTTATTTTGCCTTTTTATTTTTAACTTCAAGTCCAAAGCAGGCAAAACTAGGTATGGAGATGTGATAGTTTTCCTTTTGACGACAGGTACCCAGAGGGGTAAGGGACCCTATTACTAAGACTCCACTGTTCGTCTGTCTGTCTGTCTGGCTGTCCATCACCAGGCTGTATCTCATGAACCGTGGTAGCAAGCCAGTTGAAATTTTCACGGATGATGTAGGTATTTCTGTTGTCGCTATAACAACAAATACTAAAAGCAGAATAAAAAAAATATTTAAAGGGGGCTCCCATACAACAAACCTTGTCTAAAGACAGCGCTCGCCATCTAGCGGCCCTCTATGTAACCTTCAAAGCGCCGATGTCATGTCGTTAAATGTCAATGTTAAACGCTTCTTTTTGGTTTTTATAGGTTGGCGCTGTTCTCAATGTACCTAATCTATCTTGTCTCGATCTTTGTGTAATGTTGTACAGATAATGGTACGAAGACTTCGTGCGCGAGTCCGTCCCGCACTTGGCCGGTTTTTTCTACTAATACACTCATTTAGTCGTAAACAGATCGAAAAAACCGGCCAAGTGCGTGTCGGGCCACGTGCAGTGTAGGATTCCGTAAAAACAGGGGTTTTTTATCTGCTTTACAGAACTACAGCTTTTTTCCTTTTAAATTCATTATATATGCTACTGCCTTGAATTTTTTTAACGTTACTGCAATCAACCGTTTGGCGAGGAGAGGGGGAGGACGCCCCACAACGACAAAATTGCGCTTTAAGATTGTTACTCACGGAGTTGACAAGTCATCGCTGGAATATTGTTGCTTCTATTGCTGTTTCACCTACAACTGCCAAGAACATTGACACTGACAGCAAAACTCGAAATTTAGATCATACTCGTATGTACCTATTTCGATTTAATTCGACATAAAATGTTTATTCGTGCGTGCTTATTACTTGTTAGATGTAGATGCGTGAGTGGTTTTATACATTTTTAAACTTTCAAAGCTTAACGAATATTTATAGGAATAATATAAAAGAAATACTTCGTAAAAATTCCATAAAAAATTTGTTTGATGAAATAATTTTAAAATCTCAATGAGTATGTTCATAACATCAATAATAAATCCACATATTTTGACGGCCAATTACGGAACCCTACACTACGCGTGGCCCGACGTGCGCTTGTCTAGTTTTTTGTATCAAATGACGTAACCAAGTTACATTCCTACAATACGTTTGTGAAGACCTTTGAAATAAGCTCTCAAATAATAAGGGTCCTTTGAACGCTGTATCTGCGAAAGGTCTGGAATGCCAAAACATATCTTTTGTTACGGAAATTAGGAAAATTATTATTCAGAATATAGAGGTTCTTGTTGAGGTATGCGCTTTCACAAGCTCGTTAGGATTGTTAGAATATACCGGCACAGGTAATGACATCTCGACACTAATGAGATGTCTCAACAGTATCTGGATATGTTGCTCGTTACCACACCAAAAGATTTCGGTTATAAGGTACTCTCGCTACTAAATAAGAAATAGAAATTATTTAATAATCAAGGCCCGTATTGAAGACCACGATGTCTTTGCTTGTTTTTAGCTAAGGTTGACTCCCGCCACTATCTGACAGCACTATCTGTTTGGGCAATCTAGTCAATAAGTACAATTAAACCGTCTTGCACCATTATATTTGCAAAGCTATTAGAGTTACCTCCAACGCGATTTAAAAAATGTGTTAAGCACATCTTGTGCAAAAAGGCTTACTATAACATCAAGGATTATTTAGAAGACAAAGATGTTTGGCATTAAACAGTAGATTAATATTATTTAAAGGACGATTGTGACTAGTGTTCAACACATTCATGACTAATATTTTAAGTTGAAAACTCTGTTAATTAAGTTAAAACGTGTTTTGAAAAGAATAAATGTGGAGTTTCTTTGTTAGCTTCTTCTCCACATAATCCATTAATTGTGAAACTAACAACTTTGACGTTCATTAAGTAAACATTCTGTTTTTACAATGAATAAAAATATTTGAATTGAATTGAATTGAATCCATAATTAAATTGTATGGCTGACAACCCTGACTTTTTGTTATTTATTCTTCTATCACTGGATAAGTATTTATCTAGTTATAGTTATCTAGTAATAATGTATATTTTACTAATGAATCAGATGAATAAATAAATATTTACTTATTGAATTGGCGCAAGGCACCTGAAGTGTTTTTTATCAACTTATTAGAATGTCAACGAAATTATTAACTTTTAGAGTGCAAACGGGACCCTATTACTGTGCCTGCAAAGCCTGTATCTTTGCCTGACCTACAATGGGCGTTTTATCTGCTAAACCTTAATAGGTAGCCAGTTGAAAATCTCATAGAATGTGTGTTATTATAGCGGGTTGCCAAACAAAATAATAAAAACCGGCCAAGTGCGAGTCGGACTCGCGCACGAAGGGTACCGTTATCTATACAACATTTGAATATTTCAAGCGTCTACCTTTGCCGTTATTAATATCGAGCAAAAAAATCACGTTTGTTGTATGGGAGCCCCCCCTAAATATTTATTTTATTCTGTTTTCGCTCGCAGTTCGCCCAATTTTTCAATGTTGAATGTGATTTCCCGAGTAACTTTGCTAATTACGCTATTAAAAATCATCTCAAGCGCACACCACACTCAAAACTTAAATAGTAGATGCAATGAAAATTCTGCCCGGATTGAATTTACAAAATGCACGAAAGATAAAATCCCCGTTCTGTGGGCGAGCACGAGTGTCTGTTATATTAAAATGCGGACGCGGTGAACATTATCATTATCATGGGAGGCGCGGCGCTCGTCGGTAAACGAGCCGCTTCAATTTTTCAGCGGGAGAGCATACCGCCGGGCGCGGCCAAAAAAAACGAGAGTTTCGTCCCACCGCACGCTCTATCTCCGACCGAGGCGACTGGGATTTAATTAAAAATGCTGCACTTAGAGCGGGCTCCGTGCCCACTCACACATCACAGGCACCCAGCTGTAGCCTGCAGATGTAACTCTACTCTCCACTAATTAATAGACCGGTAAACATTGCCGAACTAATTGGAATTCGTGTCGGCTGTATGTATGTTTTCCGTGGCTTTACTTTTTGCGAAAAACACAACGTGCCGCTGAAACAACGCGCGAGCCTTACATGTTGAGCCTAAATTGAAATAGTGCTCGGTTAAGGATTACAGTTTGTCCGTTGGAATCCCGGCCACCATTTTGGATGGTGTAAAATCGTAGACACAGATATAGGTGCGGCTGTGTAAGTGTGCGGTCGGTTACATTGCGCGGGCCAATCGCTTATTGGAACTGGGAGCAAAGCCTCTTCGGTCGGCCCCCAGGCTTTCCAATTTTAATGTTATTTAAGTGGACCGAATTAATTCGCGCTGCCTGGCCGCCGCTCAAACAGCCCCCCGATCCAATTTAATATTAATATTGCTTTTTAACAGAGTAGGTAATAAGAGTTGCGGTTTTGCCTTTGTAATTAAAAGGCTCGTTCAGCTCGAAAATTCGTTTCGCAGTGTGGTTTCGGGAAATCATTGAGCGACGCAGCGTTGCGAAATTAATTTTATTATTAAGTGGGCGGTTTCAATCTACCTGCTTGCTGTACCTATCTCGTACCTACAGTAAATTTAATTTCAATTTGTTAATGTACCTGAATTCCCACATTGACAAGAACTTTAGAAGAGATATACACCAATCAAAAAGTAGGGTTTAAAGTAATCTCCTCATTACGGGCCGAGCGTCGTCTTTGCTCCAGTTATTCTACGATATTCCCTCGACCGTAAACGGCAAACCTAATCAGGAAGCCTGCGGCTCAAAGGCGGCGGCAGATCCGTCAACTAGAGCTGACTGCCAGCGCAAACTCATTAATTGCGGACTTCTTTCATCTCGCTACTCGCAAACTCTAATTAGTGCAACTCACCGGTAGGGGCCGAGGGTTATTGGAAAAGCCACATAGGTTTTCCCTTTTATATAGGCGGATGGGAGGCGAGAGTAACATGTATAATCCGGCGGCCGGCGGTGCGTGACCGTCATCGCTTGACGTGCGAATCATTGTTTAATTGAAGGCGGCGTGGAGAGTGGGCGGCGCATCGATCGTCTCGCGTCGCCATGGCAACGCACCCCCACCCCCGCACCGCGCCGCGTGCCCCGCACCCGATTCGTTTGTAATCATTTGTTTCGCGGCCGTCGAATAATGGTGCTCGTCAAACTGTGCGAATTTGATATATTACGTCTTGCCCACATGCACGCACACTTTGACAAAGCTGGCTGAGATCAGCTTGGGTAACCCTATATGCGACAGACGAGATATAGCATTGTGCCATCGTATACTTATGTCTGGGTAAATCCTTTGAGAGATATATATTAAGTCTTCTACATAATGTAATAAGCTGCGCCGTCGTCTCTAAGCGTCGTGTTCATTACCGGCGCAATATTATACATATTACACATTGCGTTTGACAATGTTATACGCATGTTATAATGAATGGTACAAATATGGGGCAAACATCTGCTCTTGGAAGTGCAATTCGTCTCCGCGCTACGCCAGGTCCTATTTGCACTATCAATAATTCAGAATAAGTACGTCTTGAAGTCTTCTCTAACATACTTCCAAGGACGTAGATACACCACAACTTAGATACACCACAGGCTACATCTATAGTCCTGTTATATTTATTCGTGTTGTCTGTTATGTATTTAGTTTTCTTTCTGTTGTTGTGCATATTATATTACTTATCTGCTTATTTGGTTTCTGTGATGTATCTTGTTGGTATAATAAATAGCGGCGTTTTACCTGAAATAAAACGCTTATTAAATACTTACCTTATTTGAAGCTTTGAGTTTGAGATAGGTAATCTCCTTTTCCGTGCCAGTCGACGCCGCTTGAACCCTAATCGTCGCACTTTGCTAGTCTGTGACACTCTACCAACCAGGATGCCTTCCGCGTAGTAATGATTTCAGAACGCGCGACGGCGATCTTGTTTGTCATTGTGTCGAAAACCACAGGCAGGAATTAAATATAAGCTTCAAATAAGGTAAGTATTTAATAAGCGTTTTATTTCAGGTAAAACGCCGCTATTAAATCCTGTACGTTATTTGAAGCTTTGAGTTTGAGACGTGTTTGTTATCGCCTGGTGGTAGAGTATGCCAATGTGAGATGATTCACAGTTAGCTGTGTGTGTGTAATACAAAATAGTACAAAGCTGGGTAGGTACTGTACTAATGTAAAATATTCCAATAGATATCCACAGACCCAATAGTGCGAGTAATTAAATTTTACCCCAATTCTCGGAAATCAGGACAATAACACAATTTGCAGGTACGTACAAATATACAAAGGATAGATAGGTAGGTGTACACACATCAATCCATAAAATATATGGGATAGTAGGATTCGGAGCTTATGCGATCGATCGACTATGATAGAACTGTTAAAAAGACAACAGGGTTTCTCCATTGATATAAGCATCCTTATCATCCTTAGAGTTTTCTAATAAAATTGAATAATAATTATATCACTTGTGACCAGAGTGACATAACTTAATGAACTTAATAACAAGTAAACATTTATTCTTTGACAGACTATTTTGGAAGTTACAGTTGATCCAGACCCTGCAATACTATGCCAGCTGCTGATAAAATAGTAGGCCTTCAACCTGCGTTGTAATAATAATATGATAGGTAGCTTTTGATGGGCTTCCTATACTTACAAACATGTTTAGGTAGAGCCTATATAACAGGTTTGTCTTTGAACCTGCAAAGGACCTGAATAAATTGACATGATTCAGATTTTGGCTTTGGCAATAACATTCAACTCGATTACTTATGGGCTATGGCTTTTGAGTCAAACATAACACAGTAGCACAGGAAACCGTAGTGTCGTCTATGTCTGCCATAACAGATTTAGAGAAAGGCAGCTGTGTCTGGCGAATTATTTAGATAGCTAATTAACTAATTATGTACTTCAACAACTATATTGTTTGTGGAAGAAACTTAGTCACTTATTGCAGACGGGATTTTTGTTCCCGGGTAAAGTTTGCTTCAGCAACCGATAGCAAAAGAAGTGTAGATTGACGTCCACGAATGTGTTAAATACATATTGCTGGCAAAGGTATGCGAGCCTAACATTTACCAGCTCCCGACAAGTCTCTCAGGCGTTTATTAAAGGTTCATGTAAACCTGCTTAGGAATTGTATAACTAAAGTGGAAAAAGAGCCACTCGTTCTTGTTTTTAGCTCTGCTCAACAAAATACAAAAAACTCAATATGGTCTGCGTCCTCAAGGGCGGTGGTTCATAGTTTGCCACTACGGTCGCATTGCGGTAGTAATTGGGACTAGGTACCCACTCTTCGTATGTATACAGCTTGCCTCACAGTGACGACGCTAGATTCCATTTTTATGGCCGAGGATGTGTATTTGCTAAGACATACAGAGCCAGCTTCATGGCGGGTCGGATGCGCCGCACCATGGTGCCGAGTCCAGGAGGGCAGCGCAGGACTATTGACCAAACTGTTTGAGTAGACTTAGATTTAACTAAAGTATCATTACCTGTATAGTGCGGATATAACATAATACCTTTATTTAATCTAAGTACTACTAACGTTAGAAGTCAGAAGTCGATCAGAAAGAATATTGTTCAATTTAACGTGAAGCAAAGGGGAACTTTTGCCTGGAAACTGGAACTTTTAGTAAGGGTGCCTTGGAAAGAGTATATAAACCGACTTGCTGACAAACTGCATTAAATAGCCCTTTATGACAAGGAACAAGCCACTTCTTTGAAAATCTTCGCCCAAGTGAAAACTTGATAAGGCAAAAATATCAAATTATATGCTAGACAGTTCAAGACAACAATTTTCAAAACTGTTGCCATTCATCATATTATTATCTACTCGAGGTTAGTCATGTCGATGACCACTTGAGATATATCTTTGCTTATATCATACTCGGGTAGGACATATTCGCGGTACACCTCAATGGATTGGGGCATACCTCCAATACTGCTCCCACTTGGGACCTTATGGCCCAAGGCTGGTGCTGGTGATGTAGGATCATCCTTCTCAAGGTATACATAGTACTGACTGAGCTTGTCCAGCAAATCCATCAAAGGCTTCATCTTTGTCCCATTTTGTTCGCTAAGTAAGATAAAACCATCCTTGCGTCTCATAGCCTAAGAAAGCAGATAACATAAATACTGACAGTTCCTCTGTTATGCAGTACAGCTTATACTCCAGGCAGGTTCACTTTTCTGATAGAAGTTATTTACATAGTTATAGACCACAGCCATACCTATAGGTTACATTCACCCCCAGGGGATATAAATAGGATCCAAATTCAAAAAGAGTTGAGCCAGTTAGGGTAACTTGAAACTTCTTCCTTTTAAGCACCAGTCGAATATAGTACCTGAGGTACTGGACAAATCAAGAAATGAATTGTAAAACAAATGATAAATACTTTTCCCAGGCGGTCTCCCATCCAAGTACTGAACACGCCCGATGTTGCTTAACTTTGGTGATCGGACGAAAACCGTGTATTCAACATGGTATGGATGTTCGCTGGTTTATTATTCTGAACCATTAATTATTTAGAAGATAACCATACAGTAATGGTACCGTTGAGAGGACATTGACCCTTAAATAGGTAAGCTTAACCCAGTAATGCTGTGGATTACTTTGCAACAAAAGGTTGATCTTCAACTTGTATCTGCTGCCACTTTTGGTCACAAGGAACATAAGATAGGAAACATTGTTTAACAGTACTTTTACAGCACGCCATCTTCCTTTAGCCTTGGTAGGTAGAAGTTTTCTCACAAATAAAATGGAACTACATAATTAGCTTGTACTCTAAAGTTTCCATCGTTATGATATGTTGATAATTGTTGCCGCCCCCCCCCCCCCCTTTTTGAGGGTTACATGTTATTGCTTATCCATCTATCTGTGTCTACGTCTTCGAACAGCTATGAACCGCTTTTTATATAACCTGCGAGGCATGATAACAGAAGCAATAACTACACATCAGTGTGTTGTGTATAATAATAGTGCTCTGCGAGAGTATGTGATTGCCAACTAAGTTATGCTAATAACCCCGTGAGGGTTTATTCATGTGTTGGCAAGGATACTGTAATTTTATCATTAAAATTCAATTAATAAACATTTTACATATTCCCCAAAATTGTTTTGCACTCAGGCTTAGGCGACACACGCAGACCCCGCGAGGGTGTACTTAATTGTTTAGCAAGTCTGACTTTTTATAATCTTGCGAGGGTTGATATTAGGTACCATGCATAGTTGTTGATAGTACCCTACGAGGGTATGTGAATATTTGTCAACTGTAAAACTCTGTAACAGTGGATAGGTATTTACCATATCTGAGTATTATTCTACACTGTACCCTGCGAGGGCGCGTGATTGTTTGCTACTTACCACGTACCTATAGGTGTATTGTACAAAGGTAGCGGGGATATTGATTGATATACAATTGATTGCCAACTCTGTTCACCTTATAACCCTAAGAGGTCTGCTGCTTAACACATATATGCATGTTTGTACATGATATCCTGCGAGGATACTTGATTGTTTGCCAACTCTGATCAGGGTTCTGTGAGGGTTGATGTAGAGCCTGGCACATTACACATAGTAAGTACCATGCGAGGGTATGTGATTTTCTTGTGTTGATATCATGCGAGGCTATGTGATTGTTTGCCATCTTGGCTTAACTTAAAATCCTTCATAGGTAGTACCCTGCAAGGGTATGTGATTTGCTTGGGTTGATATTCCGCAAGGCTATGTGATTGTTTGCCAACTTAGCTTAATGTTCTTCATAATAGGTACCCTGCGAGGGTATGTGTGGCTCCATGGTAACTCAGTTGTAATCAATAACCTGCAAGGGATGATAAAAAGCAAGCATAGATGCATCCATTATAGTAGGCACCCTGCGAGGGTAGGCAGCTCTGTGGCAAGTCAGTATTTAATAACGCTGTGAGGGTTGATGTTGATAGCACATATTTTTGTATACAGTATGTAACTCCATGTACCTTGCGAGGGTAGGCAGCTCTATGGCAACTCAGTTGTATTTAATAACCCTGCGGGGGTTGATATTGACTGCACATAATATTGTTCTTAAACAGTATGTAGCTCTATATACCCTGCGAGGGTGGGCAGCTCTATGGCAACTCAGTTGTATTAATTTAATTAATAACCCTGCGAGGGTTGATATTGACTGTAAACAATATTGTTGTACAGTATGTAGCTCCATGTACCCTGCGTGGGTGTGTAATTGTTTGCCAGAGACCTGCGAGGTCTGGCGTACAACCTTGCCAGTTCAGATTATCAAAACTGATATCTTTCAGATAACTTCTCGTCTTCCAGTCATCGGTCATGGACTAGTTCTTTTAGTACTGCCTCAATCATCTTTGGAATTATGATTAGTAGGTGTCATTAACCTCAAGTCTCACGAACTTCTCTTGTAACGCAACATGACTGCGTGGGAAGCTAAAGAATCAAAATCGAACTGAAAATTGCAAATATTTTATTCAACGCTGCTTGCCAACATTGACAGTAGATTAAAATATCTTCATTTACACGCCTTTGACCGATAATCGAATGGGTACTGAAAATCGGCGAGGGCACCGACACCACACCATAACTTTCGTTTCAACAAAATGAAAGATATTCATTGTCGGAATTATAACCTCAAAATCTACAAGAGTAGGATATATTATGTAAGATACTCACTGTTGACGTGGTCTTAAAACACCAATTGACATTATCAGTAATGCAATACTTACGTGTTAGATATTAACCACTCAATAACTATTATTTTACCTGAAAATTTTTTTAGGGGTTCAAGCATTTTTGTAAACTGCGTTCGTAGAAGCAGAATATTTATAACACAAACGGTAACACCGTTATATACTAATTGTCGTGTTGTTTATACACAATAGCACGAAAATATCACACTTTTTAGAATATTTGTATTTTTTGTCGACTGTCATTAGCGGAAAATTCGATGCCAATGACAAACAAGATCGCCGTCGCGCGTTCTGAAATCATTACTACGCGGAAGGCATCCTGGTTGGTAGAGTGTCACAGACTAGCAAAGTGCGACGATTAGGGTTCAAGCGGCGTCGACTGGCACGGAAAAGGAGATTACCTATCTCAAACTCAAAGCTTCAAATAACGTACAGGATTTAATGTCTTCCTTTTTCCTCTTCTTCTTCTTCTTCTTCTTCTAGAGTACTTATTAATGTTGGTATATTGTTTATTAAAGCTTTTCTCTACTATCAGAATTTCATTTTCGCCTTTCATGATTTAGATCTAAATTTAGTTCACGATTCAAGAAATAATTTCTTGAATTTACTAAAATCGAAAGAAATATTAAGAACATACTGGGAGGTTTATATAATACACCAGGTGGTAGTTAGTTTAAGATAGCAGGTAATAAGTAGGTAGTCTGTAGTACGCATACCATAGACATTGCTGTATTTAGGTATTACAAAAGTAGGCAAATAGAGTTGCTGAGAACGACTTCTCTTTATTAAGTCGGTTATATTATGGCTTATTTGGATATATTTTTTATAATGTTCACTTTTTCAAAAACGAACATATGTTTTATTTTTAATTGTTGGCGCTAGTTAGCACCGAGTCGCCCCTTAGCGTGCAATTAAGTTCTATGAGTCTAAAGGTATTGTTTACAGCTACACTACTGTCTACGTTTTTTACTACGACGTAGCGCATTGTAGCTCCGTAGCAAGCCTACGAACTAGAGTCTCTCAGTCTGCGGTGATTAGATTTTTGAAGTCTTTTGACTGATTCTAGTACGGAAGAGCACAATTTGTACCTCCATAATTTTGAAGTACCTAGTTGTTAGTTTTAATGACGTCGTTAGGGTATCGTGCTCATAAGAAGAGGTTATAGCTGTCTTTTAGTGCGTAAGTAATGTTCCACACAGATACGAAACCCACTCGACACCTTCTAAATTAAGCTTTTTTCTTTGTAGTTCTTAATGCAATTTGATATAGGAACGAGAGAATGATGCGTACCTAGGTACTTAGTAGGTACTTTATTAGTTGTGAACGCTGCGCAGTATGACGCTTTCCGGAAAATCTATGATTTGCTGACTCCTAAAATGAGATCTTTGTTTAGGGGTCAGGAACTGAGGACACTACGTAGTCTTGTAAAACCGTATTCACGTATCACGTATCGATTATATGTATTGTTTAATAAACAAATTACTTACTTAGTTACTATGACTTCAATGTTTTGCGGCGGTGGTGGTGTATGCGTTTTATGCAAAGGGTTATCGAAATAACGCTAAACCTGAAGACTGTATCTTGAATATCGATAAAATTAAACATCTTCCAATATGAGAAGTTTAAATGTCTCAAATTGTATCGAAAATAAAATGTAACTAAAAACTTTAATACCGATTACTCAGTTATTTCAATAACACGATGTATATGTCTAAGTTCATTGCCAATATTTTCGCTATTAGGGTGTCAATAGCATGTCGATCATGCTACATGCTTACACTCATATCGGTTACCTTACGGGCGACTTTGCAACAAAAACGTAAAGGTTGATCAGCTGACGAATGTAAGTACCTACATGAATGTAAAACACGAAAGTTTTTACTTTTTAG
This sequence comes from Yponomeuta malinellus, assembly GCA_947308005.1. Lineage (NCBI taxonomy): Eukaryota > Metazoa > Arthropoda > Insecta > Lepidoptera > Yponomeutidae > Yponomeuta > Yponomeuta malinellus. The sequence continues at coordinate 6,012,989 of OX370998.1, read as the reverse complement.
TGACATAAGCTCACGCGGGAGACGACAGCTCAAGACAGGGAGGAGTGGAAGATCGTGGGGCAGGCCTTTGCCCAGCAGTGGGACACAAATATGGCTAACTAAAAAAAACTCACGCCTCTATCCCGAAAGGGTACGGATAGAGACCAGGGTCTGCCACTTGCCACGATCCTGACAAAGCTCTTTCGCTTCATCAATATTTCGACTTTTTGTAAGTAATAATTTCAATATATGTCCGGTGCCCGGGCAAGGGTGGCGCGGGGTGTGGGGCGGGTGTCGCGGGGGGGCGGGTGAAATGAGATTTCCTTTGAGCGGCGCCGCAGCCTCCAGCCCGTTATGACCCTCCGAGTCGACCTTGGGGGGAGATTAGGGAATTACTCGTTACTTCGTGATATTAATTAGAGCTCTCGTGGAAAAAATTGGTTACCTAAGCTGTGGTAGAGAGGCTCAGAAAGAAAATTGTTGTAATAAGACAGGGATTTAGGCATCACGGTAGATTCCAGAAAAACTTGATTTTTTCACGAAAAGATAACACTTTATTTTAGTTATAGTTATAATTTACTGCTTTTCGAGTTAATGGTTAACCATATGATCATTACCACAATATCGAACGACTGCGAACGAAAAGCAACTACTTTTCCTCCAAAAAAAATAAAAAATTACCACAGAACGAGCATAATGAAGCAAAACAAAATGTCAAAGGCAATACACGCATCATGGACGGACGGACCCTTGTCTAAATAAACACACAGTACGTTTATCTTGATGGTCGGCTATGGCCGTAACAATAAGGAAAAAACTTACCCTTTTGAGGACGGAGAGCAGTAATCTCTTCAAAAAAACAGATAATTTGACTCTTGACTTCTTTCAAAGTCACATTTTTCGTATTACTGCGTCTAATAAGATAAATATACACTTTTTGTGTCTATTTAATGTGGTCCTTATGCTAGCAAGAGAAATAGTGAATGAATAGTGGCTATTGTACAACAAAAAAAAATAGCCGAAGATCAACTACGGTTTAGATAGATAGATAGAGAACACTGTATTGCACAACCAGGTGAGAGCCATTACAAATAGTTTCTTATATCTAAGTAGTGGTATACAATTGGCGGTGTTATCGCTCAGAGCGATCTCTTTAAGACAACCTTTTATTAACTGTTAAAAATCTTATCGTAATTTCTGTTCTCATAGCATGACAGTAAGTGTACATTCGTCAGCATATCCACCTTTACATTTTAGTTGCAAAGTTGCCAATAACGTAACTGAGTTGAGTGCACGAATGAAATGGTTTATGCTTTCGTCGACTGTACAATATACAATATAGAACGTACTCGACTTGTATTTATTGATACAGAAAATTATCGGCACATGCCGATTTGCATCAAAACTATTGAGGATGTTTGTATCCTACAATTTTAAAACCATTGTAAATTTTTAGCAGACTTCAAAAAATGTATGTTTGGCGATAATTCTTTACCACGTTGTCTGATTTCATTCAAATAGTTTTTTGTTGGAATGGCGGAATGAAACGGAATACCTTCAGGTTGGCCCCATATGATTTTGGTCCAGATCTGTTGATGAGATCTATAAGAAACTCATCGAAATCTTCTTTTTAGTGCGTGTTTTTATTGAAGGCGTTTTTTTTTTCTCTTGAAAATGTAGTTTTTTACGCATCACCCTCACACGTCTGCGGCCGACGGTCTTTGTCTCAGTAGAATACCACGTGTCTGTAGTAACTTCTTACTCACACATACACGTATAGGTCTCGCAGCTCCTGGGAGTAACGTTGACCTGGATATTTTTCATTGCTGCTCGTAAGACAGGTTGAGAAATGGATGTTAGCGAGAGAAATATTCACAAACTGGTATTAACACAGAGCTCGTATTACAATTAATTTAGTTTCCCATTCATCTACAATTTACTAACTAAACCGAACTACGGACTAATTACGAATTCCAGGAAGACGAGACTTTAAACGATAATAGCGCTAAAACCATTTGAAATAGTCCATATCTGAAGTCTAATAGTGCTGTTTATAACTTCTAAAAAGCTCTTAAAATGCAATTACAATAGCCTCTGGTAAAGAAAACCACCATTGTGACTGCATTGTAGGATTATTTTTATGAAATCGTGTTTTTATAGAGAATACTGTTTTTGTAGAAATCTTTTCAGTATTATTATTATTACTACGTTTATTGCACATAAGTAAGTATTGACTATTTTAAATGCATCGCTATTTAGTTTCTATTTATTTCGCTGCAGATTCCTTAATAATATGAAATTCAACGACGCGCCCTCGGTGTTGTAGTGTGTAGTGTGGTGTAAATTTAAACTTACTTTAAATTTTTTATTCACTTGCACATGTTTACCACTTAGTTACTATATGCGGAAACTTATTCTCAGCTTATGTGTAGTTATTCTTAGTCTCTTTCAATTTATAATGTAAGCTGCAAGTTTCCCAAACAAATAATAATAATAATTAATAATAAAACGAAGACCTATTTTCCTACGCGCACTAAAATGTGCTACGGTGCTGCGAAACCGTAGAGCTTGCTCCGCGCTTTAGGTAGGTAACATATTACGGTTTTTCACACATTTTATTTTGCATTTGCGGCTGCTAACAAATTGTAAATTGAAGAGTCTGTATGGACGTAACCTCTTTTAATAACATGAAAACTGACAGGCGCCACTGTAAAGTTCCCAAATGATATATTTCCCGGAAGCCGCCTTTGAACGTCACTGCCCGCTCCGAGGCGTGCATGCAATAAACGCGCGTACTCTAGTCTGGAAACAAAGCCTTAGAGTCCTCGTGCGAAGGTCTTAAGAGCTATAATTGCACATTAAGTTGTGGGGTAAGTCCCGTGCAGTATACTACAACGAAACTAACATGATAAAGGCTTTTATAGAAGCCTCTTTGCTTTAATATTCTCCCCGGGGCCGGCGGACGCGACACCGATGTTCGTCTTTTTTTGTTGCTCTCCTTCGTCAGAGCACGCTTTATAAAAGTGCTTGTTAGTAACACAACTTGGATGTTTAAATGAGCAATGGAGAAGCCATCTTTGGAAAGTTTGCGTAAAAACGGTTAAGAAAAAGAAAAAGGCTGCGACTTTATGCGACTTAATTCGTTGTTGCTGGATAAAATATTCTTTATTGTACGTTAAGAAAAGATCACAGTACTTTTTAACTGGTACATATTGCTGGTCTCGTTTGTATCACCACATTTGCTCACTTCATCGTCAGCCATTTGACGCGCACTGCAGGACATAGGCCTCCCTCATGGTTTTACAAACCATGAAGGGTTTTGCCAGAATCGCCACGCTTGGCAGGCGGGTTGGCGATCGCAGTATGTGGTTGGAATCTCAGGAAGACGCTGCTGCCCGTCTCCTGGTAATGTATTTTCTGGAGCAGGCTGAACCGAGACTTTTGACTGATTGACTAAAGATTTTATTGACAACAACCATCCTAAGTTTATTGTATTTCACGTCCTTTTACGTGTTTCCTAGCTGAATGTTGTGCACTCGTGCGCAATTCTGGCAGCTTTGTACGCGTCGACAGTATCAACTAAGTAGCATGTTTTGTTCCGCGATCAAATTAAAATCTAAAACGAGGGGGCGACGCGAGGCGAGGACCGTTTTTCCTCTCTTTTTATGAAACGGTAAGAGATCACTTTGTTTTTTCGCCTGGCTTGTTATTGAGAAATTGTGTCAAAAGTGTACGTCTGCCTATTAGCAGAAAATCTAACGGCCCTAAAACAAACTTATATGAAATTAGGAACTTTCACTTAGAAATTCCACTTAGCTTTTCCACCCTTACCTTGTTTTTATATACTTATCGAGATTCATAATAATGCTTTCTTAACTGGATGTAGCATTTTTTTTGTTATTCCGGATTCATTTATTAGTAATTAATTTCACAAGAACAATTTTACCATGTATCTATCTAAATAGAAGAAAATGAATACATTATACAACATAAAAACATATTGTATCTCCTTAAGTGCAGGTAACTAAATATCAATTCCCTAGTGAGACACGAAATAGTCTCTGTTCTGTCGGTAGGGTCTAGTCCGATTTTGCTCTTCGAGAACAACGAGGCACTCAATTATGAACACCAATCATGGACTGAAAATTGAGAAAATTCAACGGTATTGTTTACTCTCGTGTTCCCGGTCAGTGATTGACTATTGTACCGGACGCCGGGGTTGACCGCCTTCTGTGTGACTTGCATAATGTGGCCAGCCGGTGAAATGTAACGAAGTGATTGTGCGTTTAATTAGGAAAATATCGTGTGGAAACATGAAATGAAGCTATTGTTTGTTCCGTCGGATGTACGTGAGTTACGCGCTCAAATTTTACAGACGAAGGGAGAGAAAATACGCGAGTAACAAGGGTGGTTCGTCATGCAAATTTAATGTCGACCACGCCGTTTATACGAGAAAAGTAATGTTGTTTGATGTGAATTGTGAAATGCCGTAACAAATCTTCGTTTGATTTCTTGGTGAATTTCGGGGACCTAATAAGACTTAACTTGTGTACCCAGATACCGATTTTACTTCAATTATACTCAAGGCTGTAGGTTTGAACCATACAACTTTGTATTTTGCTATCTTTGGTTATCTTTAAAGTAGTCACGACAATGAAAAAGTATTTTTGCTTTATCCTAAAAAATCTAAGCCATGCCACACTAGTTTTTCGGACACAACAGCAAATTAGCTAAATATTGTTAAAATTTTTATTCAAATGTTTAGACATAAAATTTCTCAATAAAAATAATAATGTTTTGTTGTGGATAGTGGTATTACGATATTGCCTTTATTCATAACATAACAAAAAGAAAACTTATTGAAATAAGAAACTGGACTTAACTAATATATAAATGATAAAAATATCAAAATGATAATAAATGTGGATAGTAAAAATACATGTCAAACAGTAGTAGCCTGGGGCGTAACTTCAAACGTTTGAATTTTCGCTGGACATCTCACATTAAGGCCTCCGAAATTCTCAAATCAGTAATTGGAAATCTGCTTCCTCTAAATTCTTTGACTACCTACGTGTAGGTGTATTTTTTTTAAATAATTGTAGTAATAGAATAGAACAGAATAGAAAATGTTTATTTGCTACCAAAATAAGATGTAGATATAGATATTTTTCAGAGCTTTTACGTCTTTATAAAAGCTGTCCGTGGCGCCCTAGAAGCACCCTGAGAGAATAAAATAAATTAATATAATTTTATAAGTTAAGAAGAGAAAAAAGGTGTTTAAAGGTAATTAGGTTAAGGTTAAAATTACAAGTAGTCTAAATGCGTGCTAGGTACACAAGTTTAGGATCATAGGCTAGGTCTGATCTGTAATGTATGTAAAATTTGGTAAATGTGTCTGTAACCTGTTTTGTGTTCTAAATAAAATAAAACCAAATTAAAGCAATGATGGCTCAGCGTATAAATAATGAGTAAACATTTTTTAAATCGATAATTGCAATTCGAAAAAAAATTATTCGTATAAGTATAATTCGAAAAAATAAACGATTTTAATAAAGTGGAATTACCTCTCAGCTACAGTCTTCCACAACTAAAACTTTTCTACGACGTTGGAAATAAATTGCCGTTTAAAAGAAAAGAATAGTTTCATACACTGCCTCTTCCCTCAGCAACATTAACTCGATGTGCTATGTGGCGCAGAGCATAATGTCTTTGTTCGAGCTACAATACAAGGTCTTCGGTGCGACGGCGAGAAAATTGAAAACGAATGCTTTTGTCGAGAGGAAACTCTTCGTGAACAATTTTGCTTTTAAAGAGGTCTTTCTAAACATTTGTTCGTAGTCATGTTGTCGTTAATTTTAGTCTATAAAAGTGTAAGTTTTGGTGATTTTATTCTCAGCAGTCTGGCGATATTTCCAAGTAAGTACTCACTTACCTAATAGGACAAATATGATAAGAGTAAAAAAAACATTTACAATACAATTATGTTTACTTAGATTATTACCTGTTATATTATGACCATATTAGAACAGTCTTATTTATAAAAAAAACGATTCCAATATAACTCTTAAGACGGAGTTAAACCCGTTTTTGTAACAGGAATTCCTCTCATAAACAGGCTTTAACTTTGTCTTAAGAGTATTTTAGTGGGATCGTCTTTTTATAAATAAGACCAAACCAAACCATATAGAAGTAACCTAGCGCAACCGTGTTTATGATAACTATGAATAAACTGTAAATAATAGATTACCAATCACCTAGGATTGGCGATTTCAATCTCTACAGAACATTCGCATCTAACCGTCGGACGCAGACAGACGGATTGTAAAATCCTTTTACACTTATTCTCCAATTAGCCGGGGGCTGTTTAGGCGAGGGGTGGAACTGAAAGCTGGACTGTGATGGCGGCGCATAGTGGCGGAAAACTTGACGGACATCCGGCGTGATTGAGTGGGAAACCGCCCTGATAACGCTGTTAGTAGAAGGTATTGCAGTTACTGTGATTCAGTCTGCGCTCGGATTCTTCTATCGTTTATCGACTTAATCAAAGACAAAGAAGAAACATTCACTTTAAAGTTGTGACCGCATTTTTTTTAGGGCCGGTGATACTTTTAGTGATAAGACCGCCGACTCTTAGGTCAAAAAATATCTGTATAACTTCCGTTTACCCGAAACCGGCGTTCGTGCATGCAACAACTAATGAATGTTGATGAAGCGAAAAAGATCTGTCAGGATTGTGGCAAGTGGCAGACCCAGCAGAGGTAGCACGGCGACGCGAGTCGCCCCTTTAGATATTAAAAGTCGCGACTTTCCAGTGCACTAAATGTCAAATTCCGTCACAAAATGCGCGACTCACGCCGTCGTACTACCAATGCTTGTCTCTGCTTACTCTTCCGGGATACAGGCGTGAGTTTGTTTTATGTTAATATCCTTTTTTATTGTTCTCTATCTATCTACAACAGTGTGAAAAGAATAATGGCAGTACCTTACAAGGCTTGCATGACACTGTCATCTCGACGAATCCAAGATGAACACCTCGGAAAACCATACCACAGGGCGCGGGAAAACTAGCAGACTGCAGGCCATCTGGTATAGTTTAGAAACTGAATTCTGAATGTTAGTCGACACTTGCCCTTACGCAATGAGGCCATAAGTTACCGTTAGGGAATGATTTGGCCCTTAGACCTGGACTTTACCGACCCATTATAGCTCTTGTGAAGTTGTGATGTCGTAAGAACGTAGAACGGAATTTTCGGGATGAGTAGGCCACAGCAAATAACCTATATTTTAACAGTAAATTGTCAGGATAAAATTATTCTTCTGAGAGACTTCAAAAAAGGAGGAGGCGATTAATTCGACCCGTATGTTTTTTTATTTTTCTGTTTTTTCTCGCATAACTCCGTCAGATCATAACCGATTTCGACAATTCTTTTTTTTTCAAATAGATATAACGTCCCATTCTAAGTCACTACCCGCGTTCTCCACCAATAAGACCCGTAATACGCCCATGCGAAGTCAAAGTCATTTGGCCAAATTTTTTGTCGGGCATTGTACAATGCTACATTGTATAAAGAAAGACCCTATTATTTCTCAAATAAAGTGCTAAGTGGTGAATCATGAGTGACTACACGTGTAAAAATGTAAAAAAAAATGCATATTTCAGATCAGATCAATCTCGAGAACAAAGCCCTTCCAATAATAATGATACAACTTTACAGTCCTTTAAAGAGAAATTAAACTTCGGAAGACGAAAATATTTCGAATGATCTTACTGTACCTCCTAAGCTTCCAGGATCTAATGGTTCCCTGGGCGACGTGAAAGAGAGGTTCAGTAGGGGGGAGAATCAATGGAGGCACACCTAGCGCTATCTTCGGCCGGCCCCTTTGATGACACCAAATAAGCCTTTATAATGTGATTTCTGATGGGAAACGATGCAGATGCAATTTAGAAGCCGTGAAAGGGTTTCGGTTTTCGGCCAGACGCCTTTTTTCCTTTTTTGTTGCGCTGTTTTTACGGTTTTTAGCGTAATTTTCCTTTTCACGGTTTACATGAAAGTTTTTAGGATAAGGACCTGTATGGGTAGTACGATGGCACGAGTCACGCGTTTTGTGGCGCTAAAATGTAAGAATTTGACAATGAATGTACTGGAAAGGCCCGACTTTTGATGTTAAATTGGGCGACTTGCGTCAGCGTGCTGCCCAAGCAGGTCTAATTAGAAGGGCATTCAACGAAATATCAAATAAAAACTTCGACGCTCTTGACATTTTGGTCAACCTCAATCGTTTTACACTTAGTTAAGCTCTAAAATTAGGAAGTTAGATCGCTAAGTTTTGATTAAACTTTAATTAATTTCTTTATCTAATTAAGCACGTAATGAGAACTATTAGATCCGTTTGTAAAAGCGGATCAAGCCACATATATATACCTATGAGTGCGTATTTGCGCTGAGTGGCTTGACGATTTGGGTTCTCATCCATATTCTAGCACACTGTCATCACAAGTTAAGATAAAAATATTCTTTATTGTACCAGGAAAAACACAACATAAAATATTTACAAAGATACAGTGCAATTGGTGGCCTTATTACTAATAGCAATTTCTTCCAGACAACCGCATGATGGAAAAATTGTGAAGGAAAAGAGAGACGGGTAGTCGGTATGTAACTAGATTATAAGCTTTCATAATGATATTATGACATGCAAAGTTACTTATTTATCTGTTGTGTACCTAATGCCATAAATAAAATAAAAAATAAATTTAGGAACTTTTGTAGTAATTATGTTGTAAGTAATTTGAGCAACTATGTTATACTTTTCATTATAGGATTGTACCTCTATTATGAAAAGTAGGTACCTGTAACATAGTTGAAGAGAAAAAAATCTTCATCACGATAAAGGTCATCTTTATCTCCAATGAGATCCCCAGTGCGATAATCTCCTTGTCTGAAATAAGAATAACTGTCTCAGAAGACACATTTATAGGGTTCCGTACCCGAAGGGTGCCAAACAGGATCCACCAGACTGTATCTCATAAACCGTTACAGCTAGGCAGTTGAAATTTTCACAGATGATGCATTTATGTTTCCGCTGCGCTGTAACAACAAATACTGAAACAGAATAAAATAAATATTTAAGGGGGGCTCCCATACATGAAACGTTGTCTAAAGACAGCGCTCGCCATCTAGCGGCCATCTATGTAACCTTCACAGCGCCGATGTTATGTCGTTAAATGTCAATGTTACACGCTTCTTGTTGGTTTCTATAGATGGCGCTGTTCTCAAATTCGATCTAATGTTGTATAGATAATGGTACGGAACTCTTTGTGCGGTACGACTCGCACTTGGCCGGTTTTTTAAAGCCCTCCTCCACATATTATCTAAGGTACATTACAACCACATGTAAAGCGCAAGTACATTAGCGAGATGGCTCACCTGAAAGTTATTCCCTCTAGACGCAGACGGGGTTCAACTCTGAGCCCTCCGGCTCTACACAGCGACATGCAGAAGTTTTGCTTGGAAAGCTAATGTCCACGTAGAATGTCTGTGTGCTGTGTGTTTATTGGGATTTTTGTCTCGTAAAACGGCAAATGTAGCGATTTTCGTCTGCCACTACCGCCCGACTTTTTTATTTTATGAAGTTTTAGCCTACAGAATGTTACTAAAAGTTAATATTTAATATACTTTAAAATAGATACACAAAAATCTTTAAAATCAATGGTTTGCACTATAGTTTCACGGATAGTAACTACGTAGAACGTACTCTATATGCCTCACATGTTCTCTTCACGATTGTTTTGTTTTTATTTCTGTTTTGTTGACGTTCGTGTCTTTTGTTTGTGTGCCTTTGTGTTTACTTTGCATTTCTGTGACAATTTAAATAATATCCTCTTTCTTTCTTAATCTTTATAATTGTCATAATCTTCTATGAAAAATGTTGTATAAACACTAAAATGAATTTAGCTGAGAACTGAATCTCTGATGGATCTTGAGGTAATACCACTGAGCTCCCAAAACATGATATGTTAAGGCTACTTTCTCTTGTTTAATTTTACGAAAACCCCAGGTCTTGGATGTTTACATGTTTGTGATGTCGTTGTTTCTGGTTCCCACGACACAGGGTATCCTAGTGTGGGGCCAGAAGCAATGTATGTGCCTGTGTGTAAATGTTATGTTATGTTATGTTATGTTATGTTATGTTATGTTATGTTATGTTATGTTATGTTATGTTATGTTATGTTATGTTATGTTACGTTACGTTATGTTATGTTATGTTACGTTACGTTACGTTACGTTACGTTACGTTACGTTACGTTACGTTACGTTACGTTACGTTACGTTACGTTACGTTACGTTACGTTACGTTACGTTACGTTACGTTACGTTACGTTACGTTACGTTACGTTACGTTACGTTACGTTACGTTACGTTACGTTACGTTACGTTACGTTACGTTACGTTACGTTACGTTACGTTACGTTACGTTACGTTACGTTACGTTACGTTACGTTACGTTACGAAATATGTTATATTTTAACGTTGTTTATTAATTTGTAGTGACGAAAATTACTTTGAAGCATTATTTATGTTACAGTCAATATTTTAAAAGCAATTTCCATTATCTTTAAAGAATATTTAAACGTAGGTATCCCATTGTAATGAGTAATTGAAGAGCATGTTAGCTATCTATGTTTTTCTTTAATTGAAAAGTCTCTGCCGAGATTGTGGCAAGTGGCAGTCTCTAGTCTCTGCCTACCCCTCCGGGACACGTTTATGTTATGTTTATGTTTTGAAAAGGCTCGTCACAAAACCAAGGCGAATCTTTTCCACCTTTTTTATCTATACAATCCGGGAACTCCTCCTTACAATGGCCAACTTGTTTCCATTCGCTTGCGGAGATAAAGGAATTATGATGTGTGACGTGGGATATGCAAGTCTGTCGGACTCCGGGGGCTATCGGATAAAAGGTAGAAAAGTATATTATTTGTGGAATATTAATATATTACTATGGATCTGCCTCAGCTCTCTAGCGAGCTGGTGGGCGTCCGACGCTGTATTTATCAGTTCGTGGTCATAGGTTCTTCGCAATATGTGACTGAGGATTCCTAACTAACACAATATACAAGGTGTTGATTTGTAAATTTTAAACCATTTAGGGGGTAATTCTATTTCATCATACTGAACGACTTTTTTGTAGTTTTCTTATTTCGGAAAATTTTAAAACTTTAGCTTAGACTTTTCTCTGACATTTAAAATCTTTTCCAAACAAAGTTAGTTCAATAAAGTTGTAAAATTTCTAAACTAACGCTATACAAAATGGGTAATATTTTTCAATAACAGTCCCGAACTGAATTCCGTTCACTTATACTTGGTCGGTTTTTATCATGTATGGTTATGCTATTAGAACTGCTCTAATAAATAATATTATAAGTGCAGTAATAGTACTCTCAGCACTATAGGTAAGATACGATAGAGCAAAAACTTAAAAAAAACTCATTTCTTGTACGTAAATTATAAGGAAACGCGTCATACAGTGACCGTACCTTTAAGGTATTGCATACCTTTTGAACTAAAATTTACACATTCTATATTTTGTGTTGCAAGGTACAAAATAACAAAATAAAACTAATTTATATTTAGTCATAGCAAGTTTTTTTATGTCTAAAGTTTATTCCCTGAACCCTGAACTACGTTTGAGGACCTTGTCTCAGGAGTGAGCGCTTTATATAAAGTAATCATATTACAATCTCTTATGCTATGTAGGTACTTCTAAAGATACATAGAGATCAAACTCGAGGCCTAAACTTATCCGATAAGCATCAAAACCTAAACTTATCCGACGCTGGTCCTATGGGAACAGCGCAGTAGGTACCAAGGCAAGTCCCGTTGCCTAGCGCGGAACACCTGAGATACCTGGGATCGAGCACAAAGAAATTCGAACTACCAATGGTATAGTCAACCCTAAACCTAGGGGTGTAAGATTGAAATTGCTGTTACAGGTTGTTGATCGCGTAGTTTGTTTGAGTTAAGGCCTCGGTTATGATCGAAAGCGGGGGCGGGATGGAGCATCCCTACAATCAGTAGGATTTTCTCTATTAAATCACGCTTTGTTAAACATACTCCGATAAGTCTTGTGCTTTTAATGTCTTTAACGTGCGCTCTTTATTCCTGTACCTATTAAAACTGTTACTGTTTTGCGACGAATCTCATTGGCTGGAATAAATTTGTATAAAAATAAGCTTGCCTATTTATCTATTTTACCTTATGTAAATGTGTTTCTTTCTATGTACAATAATAATAGCGTAGGTACATGTTTCCACCAAAACGACTCATAGAATTTTTCTGACTAGAATATATTTTTCACCTCACTAGCTCGTAAAAGCTCTGTTTATCATTCGAAATCTGCGTGGAAAATCGCACTTTATCCGCTAGCGTGGAAAGTGTTTTTAAAATTCGAATATTTTTATTCAATAAAGGTTTCGTACAATAAATTACATATATATAGAACCTCATTGGTTTCGTAATAGTTTATATTCTCTGCAGCCAGTCCATTGATGATTGAAATGCAAATACTTATTTCATGTCATGCGCCAGCCTCATTTAAAGAATCGCACTGGCCGGCAAGAAAATTTGATTTAAAAAAAAAATTAACTTTCAATATTACCAATTGTAGTAATTTTACTTTTAATTTTTGAAATAAATAAACAATAATTTAATATTTATTAAAACTGTTTTTCTTGCACCTAACATTTTCCTCGCTTTAGTGAGGTGAAAAGTTGTGTGTTGCGCTCGGCAGCAAAGTTATTTAGCGTCTCGTACCTTTGAAACCCTCGCTACGCTCAGGATTCTATATTTGAACCACTCGCTTCGCTCGTGGCTCAATCCTAGAATCCTTCGCTTGCTCAGGTTTCAATACAAGGTACTCGCGCCAAAAATTAACTTTGCAGCCTTGCATAACAAATAACTATTGTAGATTTGAGTTTCTGCTCTTCAAATGTCGCAATATAGGTTAAGAGCGTTTATTACAAAAGTTTGTATCAAGCAAATTAGATTACAATAGATAATCTAATAGGTATACATCATTCGCAAACATTCGTACATACCTATATATCACTAAATTGATGTCGAGATAAAACAGCTCAATCAAGTGAACAATTAACCTGCTTAATCAGAATTTAAAAGTCCAGTATAATGTAAGCTACCTTTAGTATTGAAAAATATGGTAACGAAGAAATTCTACTCTGAACATCTTTTCCTGTATAATCTTAATAGATTAGTTAGTACCTGTTAAGATCCCGTAAGTGCCAACAACAACTTGACGTCGCTATTGGATTATCGTAATATTTAGAGTAAAAAATAAAAAATCCGGCCAAGTGCGAGTCGGACTCGCCCACGAAGGATTCCGTACCATTTCTATACAACATTAGACACAAAGATCCAGAAAAAACGGCAAAAAATCTCGTTTGTTGTATGGGAGCCCCCTTAAATATTTATTTCATTACAATTTAATTATTTATTTTTGAAGTTAATATAGAACTAAATATTCTGTGAATATTTCGAGCGTCTACTTGTTGCCGTTATTAATATCGAGCAAATAATATTTATTTTTTTCTGTTTTTAGTATTTGTTGTTATAGCGGCAACAGAAATACATCATCTATAAAAATTTCAACTGCCTAGCTATCACGGTTCATGAGATACAGCATGGTGACAGACATACAGATAGACGGACAGTCTTAATAATAGGGTCCCTTTTGACACCCTTCGGGTACGGAACCCTAAAACATTAGTAAGGAAACATTAATAAAGAAACATGAAAAGCACCACCCGTAGATAAAGCAGGGACCAGCCATCTTTACCACCTAAATAAAGCAGGGACCAGCCATCGCCAGACTTTACCATATTAGAGAAGAGAGATAAGCAAGTCTATCCAGTCATCGCCCTGCTCTTTACCCTGGTCGGGGCCTGAAGCCGGGTTCTGAAACTTGAGGTTGGAATAATTTGTGAATTCTTGTGTTGTATGATGACAGCCTTGCGCCGCACCTGCGTCCCCCACTGCTTTTTTGTTGAGTTTATTTTGTTGCGAAAGGAAAGAATGGGAAGAGGATACGCTAAGGTTTTCGGCCGTGTCAGTGCAAGCTTCGTTTTTGAAACTTACAAGTGATTCCGTCGGAAAAGTGCAACCCTGAGTTAACCTTTGATAACTTGGTATTTGGTCGTCTTGATAACTTTGATGACTTTATCGTTCTTGTTTCTTTTTATTGATCTTTTATGAGCTTAATAACTAATTCATTATCTGCAATCAAGAGTATCTAGCGGTAGTGTCGCATTGGTAGAACGCTAGCCTCACAGTTGAGAAGTCCTAGGCTCGTCTGTCATTGGTACCGGCATGTACCAATGACAGACATACAGATTGTTGGCAGCGGCTGAATGAGCATTGCCAAAAAGAAGTGGCGTGCCATGGCAGGTCCATTTAGTCCAGCAGTCCAGCAGTAGACGATTATCCGTGGATGGGTTGGATTAGGTCTACCCAATGACTTTGGTTTTATAACTTACATTTATTAATTTGTAGTAACAATACCACTCACTAACGGTGAACGAAAACATCGTGAAGAAACCTGAATGGCTAGGTGTTCACAGTTCAGCGTTTGCCAATCCGCGGTCGCCACGCATGGTGATTAATCTCATAGGGCCAGTTTCTGAATTGAAAATTGCGCTCTGTAAATAGTTAACTGTAGTGCTGTCTCTTCGAATTTCTCAGAAACGAGCGTGACAGAACGTTACTTAAGTATTTACTTAGTGGAATTCTCAATTCCGAAACCGACCCATACTCTCTACCTCTGAGAGAAATCCTGCAGAGATAGGTTGCTTATTATGTATTTACAAATTGCTTTTTTATATTAGAAATAAATCACAGAAGGGTTAGGCATCGAAATCATTTGATCATGGTAATCTAATTATCAAATCCAATAAACTGAGAGTATGCCGTCTTGATTTACAGTCCACTGCGCCGTGTAATGAGATATCCAGTTCTATGGTTTGATGTAGAAGGAAGTCTCAATTTTGAAACTTGAAGTAGCGGCTAACATACGTAAGTACATAGCCTATGAATGTTTAATAAAATTGCCACTTCATTAAGTTTTCCAAGAGATTCATAGACGACTGTTTCAAACCGGGACAAGTTTTGCCAACCTATAAGTAAAATAATAAAGTTCATTGCTACTTTTTACCCGACTGCGGTGATTCCCAAAAGTAGGGTACCTAATGTGTTTTGCTCGTATGTATGAATGTAAGTGTGCCCCATTCTATGTTCCCTCATAACTCCTTAACAATGGTCAGATTTTGTCAAATGAGATCTCAATCGATTCGTCGCGTTTGCGCGAGTATCATAGGCTATATGAATAGCATAAATCCATGAAAAATATAAAGAATCCGGCCAAGTGCGTGTTGGGCGACGCGCCGTGTAAGGTTCCACAGAAAGAGGGTTTTTTATCTGCCTTACAGAACTAACAACTTCACCAAAGCAATTTTTAATGGATTTCGTCCAAAATTTTCCTTTTATAGCTATCCGTGATAGTTTTCTTTCTAAGCTCATTATAAATGTGCTACTGCTCTAATTTTTTCATGTTTCTAGAATCAAGCGTTTAGCCGGGAGATGACGTACTCTGACAAAAAATTGCGCTTTAAAGATTAATATTTCGGAAACGGATAACTAAATCGAAATATGGTCTTCCTCCACCCACAATATTTTTAAAGAGTGAGAGAAAAAAAAACATCCCAAGACGTAGGGAAGGTAGGTAACTTAAAAAAATTGTTTTTCGAGATTTTATTGGCGTAATAAATATGAAAAATATATCTATGCCGAATTTCAGCTCTCTAGTACTATAATAAACATATCAATTCCAAATTTCAGCTATCTAGTACTTATTATCTCTGTGCTAAGCCGCGGACAAAGCGGACGGACAAGCAGATAGGCTGACAGACAGACGAACTTTCATGGCGAAACTGTGAGGGGTCTTTGTAAAAATCACTGAAAAGATAAAAATTTAAACCGAAATAAAAAGTACGAACAACCTGACTGCTGTGCATTAACTGCTAAGCGAAAAAAATGCTCAATATTAATGCGAGGTAACTAGGTTAGTCTCGCCTGATTAGTAGTTAATGCTGCGCAGTCGGTTGGAGACTTTTTAAAATAATAAGCTATCCTTTGGCATTATCCAGAATAAAATTTACAGCGGTAAATCGGCATACGTTGTTTTGACATATTTTGAATTAGATGGCAGTCGCTAAGTGCCCCGAACTGAATTAAAACACATCGCTCGTCCGGAACAACAACATGATTACTTTTTTGTGAATTTTACAGGAGTACAATGAATGCGTACATAATGCAATTGCGACAAGTAGCGCCATTTGACTGAATTTAATAGAAATGTAGTTGTTTCGATGTTTCCCCATGCTTAACTATCTTTTTGGAGTATTATGACATATTTCACTCATTTTGTAAAAGCGTAATTCCGTCGTTGTTGTTTCTGATCAGCTTATTTGCTAATTTTAAAAGTTTTTTTAAAGTTTTGACTGATTGTCGCGCAGCTACGTTTCGGCAACCACTGATGTATTCACAGTAAATAGAGTCACTATTTAAACTGATAGTCTAGTCGCATTGGATACGTCCCCCAGGATAGTGGCCGGTGAAAGTAATCGCGAAAGGAGAATGTTTTCGCGTTCCAGACCAAAACTAAAAGTTACTTAATTCTTCTTAGTTATTTACTATAATTACAAATAACTACACTGAATTTACTTTAATTTTTTTTCAATAAAGATAGACAGATACCATTTTTTTCCAATTTAAGGTTCTTGTTTAGGGAGAACATTCTCTGAGAATGTTTTCGCTCGCCCATCGTTAATTAGTACCTGGAAGACCGAGCTTTGTTCGGTATTGTTTTTTTTGGTTAATCGTGTTTTTTGGAAATTATATTTAGATACGATGAAAAAATAGAGGCGAAAAGGACAAAAAAATATCGGACCCGAGACAGGCTCGAACCGGCGTCTTTTAGTTTCGCGACCGCCCGATTTCCCACCTGAGCTATTGTAACGTTGGATGGTGGCGAAATTTACCTTCGTATTGTAATGACATTTTAGCAGTTTTTTCATTTGGCTATAAACACGGATAAAACGACGTTTTCTAAAAATGAAACCTAGATGGACCGATTTATCGTCCTAAAACCTCTGCATACTAAATTTCATGAAAATCGTTGGAGCCTTTTCCGAGATTCAGATTATGCATATATAGCAAGCATTGCTCGTGTAAAGGTATTAGACAAGCAAGGGAGGAAAACACATTTATATTATTTTATAACTTTTATATCCTTCAAGCCCTTTAGTTCTTCTCACATGTTTTGACAGATGTTCCAAAATGCCTAGAGCAATTTTTCAATGACTGAATTTATAGATAGGTAAAGGCAATTTTTTTTCAAAATCGCTATCGGTGATTCTACGACAGCGTGAATAAATCGCATGTAGTAAGTCATTAGCTCACTGTGTCAAGAAGAGAGAGGCATTTATTATCTGCGTCATAAGTTTCAAAAGGAATCGACAGTTAAGACTGTTCTAACGTGGAGGATGTGGTATCGCTCGCACAATTTAACATTTTTTGTGATTCTAATAAAATTAGTATACTTTTGATAAATGTTGTCTAAGAGTAATGTGGATAATTAAATTGGTGATATTTAAGGCATATTTTTTTATACTGTACAAAGTTTTTGAGATAATTTGATTCCGAAAATTAATAATTTTGGGAACAACTTTTCTTTGTTAAACACTACGTACAGGAAAACAAAAATGTAATTAAAATGTCCGTAGTTTAATTATGCATCAAACCCTCAGACCACATTTATCAAAAGTTTACTCATTTTATTACAATAATTAAAAATTTTAAATTCTACGAGCGAGACAGCATGCTCCACGTAAGAGCAGCCTTAACTAAGAAACATCAAAAAATATATTCTACCTACTAGGTACTTGTGCTAGATAATGTTCTTAGTAATGCCTAATACGTGGCTTGTTACAAGTTTTTCAAACTGGAAAGATAAACAGTAAACTCTTCTTTCGATCTATAATCTATCACAACAAAACATATTGCATAATAAAAATACAACATAATGCTCAATAAAAATTAAATATGAATGTATTTTAATCAAAACGGACAGAAAAATACACTATCTATAGTTACCTACAGTACCACCGACGATACAAACGACGTACACTTTATTTGGTTACGTTACGTGTGGCCTTGTTACAGAAGTGTAAAGGTTGACCTGCTGTCAGGTACTCTGGATACTTATTATAATTTATTACTGACAGAAAGATAAAATTTTAGTTTGTTTGCTATTGCCAAACTTCTTAGAATTAAAAAGAAAGAACACTATTATTAAAATGAGGGTGGTCAAAAAATCAAAAAGGAGGATGCCCCGTTTGATTCACTGTTTGTATGGGGAAAGTACAATATTTGTAATTTTATAATTTCCTGAGATGTGTGTAGTGGCTTTTTTCAAACAAATTAGGGCCTACACATTTACTGTTCAGTTTGCTATAGAAAAACTGTGGCTTAAAACCATTTGGAGAAAGTAAATTAATTATGAAGAAATTTCTAGTTTATGATCCTAGTAGGTAAATAAATACCAAAAAAATATTTCTGTGCACGTAAATACATTCAAAAGTTATGTTTTATCATTATTATTTGCTTTCAGCTCCGCAACTTTCACACTCGTTAAAAACGAAGGCAGTGTTTAGAAAACTAGATTGTTAAACCACTTAAAACTATTGAACAAGAAATGCAAGCCCTGATGGTAAACATCAGTTTTATTTAATAAAATCATAATCATACATAGTTACACGTATTTGTCTTTGGAAATGAATTAATAGGTACGTACCTCAGTGGTACGTACATTATGCTGATCCTAAGGCTAAGCCTAAGCCCGTATGTTAAAATAGGTAAGCAGCAGCACTAAATTACCTACAGTAATTTACTAGTCATTTACTTGCAGTATTTAACTGGGCAGATCTGAATATATTAGGGGTTAAAGTATGAAATTGCCGTTTTATTGCAATAGGTTCTTTGAATTGACATAGAATCTTCATGGTTTGAGGTTTTCGAATGAAACTTTTTTCAAATGGTTTCTATGATGTTCTTTTTTTAAAAAATGTGAAACATTTGAATATCCACTTTCAATTGTTTTTGTTATTCAATTTAGACAAGAAAGATGGATACTGCGAAAATTCGAGTGATTTTTTAATACGAGTTCCGACGCGGAACTAACGCGGCAGAAACAGCCCGCAATATCAATGCTGCGTTTGGAGAGGGGTCGCGGCGGCAGGATAAACAATTTGAAAAAAGAACATGTGAAAACTGCAGACGCCATTGGCGCCATTTCCAATTTGTGTGTTGTTTGAGGATTCAGTTTTCGTAGAAAGTAAAATAAAACTATCAAGCAGGTGTAGTATAAAGCACTATGTATCACTCGAGAGAAACTGCGATTCCCGATCTCGGGTGTTTTAAAGCCCTCGCCTACGGCTCGGGCTTCAAACGACACCCTCGACGGTAATCGGTCACTTTCTCCTCTCGGTGAACAATGTACTATTTTACTTCTCTCTCCCGCTCTCTCCCGTTCTCTTTTTTTCATTTTTGTCACTTATTTTAATCAGTAGCCTCAATATCATGAACGGGTTTTCCAAATTGCATGTCGCTATAGTAACCAGACGGCCAGACTATATGGAATTGAATCCGCTTTGTGTAATGCCTGGATACCCCGGGAAGGAGCTCACAGTGATAGCAACCATTCCCCCTTGCTGTATCTACTCTCCACAAATTAATTGCGAATATTCAACGAAGCAATGTAAACACTTGCCTACTCTTCAAATACTGCCAAATGTGTACCTACATACGGGAACAGTCCAAAATTTACAAAGCGTGAAAAGAAATTGGAAAGCTTGGGATGTGTTTACATTAAACCGGGTGTTTTATACTGTGTAAATTTTAACGTAACATTCACAAACGGACCAGCGTTTTCATGCTTTTAGATTTAACTGAAAGGCGGCCAATATTTCAGTAACGCACAGACCGTGTGAATTTATGGCGTATTTTGTGAGCTGCGCTTGCAAAGTTTTAGTTAATACCCATAGGTCACCGAGGATAACATTCATTAAAACTGGCAGCTTTTGCCGTTTGGCCGGGTGCTGGCGCGGTGCTCGCACATCACTGATTACCAGCTAATTTCCTAAAGTTGGAGCGGACTCGCCATGTTTTATTTTGCTAGCTCTCGCTTTCCTTGGCTTGCGGAGTCATGTGAAAATTTCGCATGTTTTAAACTCCGACTCGGAGCACTGAAAATTGAGTTTCAGCTAAGCCGTAAAAGATTTTCAACTTTGCCAAGGCGTATGCGAGATAATATTATTAAAACATTATAGGTGAGTACTTTAATAAAAGTAAAGAAAAGCATCCTTAATTCTGCCAGCGTATCTTGTAAATTTAATCTCGGTCTGGCAAAGCATAACATTTAATATGGTATTTCATTACAGAGCCATAAACAAGTGAGTAATTTTTATTACAGATTGTTATATTTGTATTTTATTTTTTCGACTCTATATTGGATTCCTGGTAGCGGTTGCCATAGCAACGCTCTTGCCCGGGACGCCCGGGCTCGCTAATTCACCTGTATTTCAGGCTGTCGCACGCACACCGGGCCAGCCCACCCATACACACAGGTGTAGCAGTCTGAGCCCTAGATTCCTGCATAACAAACACATCGAACCTTATTGCGAATGTGGGACAGTCGCAATTATAATGATGTCTCGGAGGCTCACCCGGGCAGGTGGTACCTAGATGCAGGCTGGTGCAACCCGGCGAGTGCCAGTCGGTGTGAGGATTGCGTCGGGTCCTTTTGCGCGTTTTGCTTCGCTGTTATCGGTCGCGCTGGTAGCCTGCGCTATTATGCCTAGTGTCTGTTTATTCCTAGGTCTGTGCACTTGATGTACGTAAGTACCAATCTTTTATCTTGGTGTTGTGAACGCTAACATATTATGTTCGCTCACTATTTTGTATTTATATATTAGCATTTGGATACTGATATGGAACAAATTAGATAGGTACCATACACGATTAGGTAGGTTTCCATAGGTCTACTAAAGCAAAAATACAAATGTTTACTTTGAGCATTATTAACACTTACAGGAACTCTAGGCTCCAACCATTGCACGTTGCATTAGTTTTATTTATTTAACTTTGTACCAGGTTGGTACAGATTATCTAAACAAGAATCATGCGATGCAGCGGATATTGCAAAAGTCTGTCGATAGACTGAGGTACCTTACTTATCTAAGTGTAGCACGGTTGACGGTCGGAAGATTCGTAGATTTAGTGGAGCGATGCAAGCGCCGCCCGCCCGCCCAAACTTCGTCCATGAAATATGCATCCGAGATCCGAGGCGAGGGCGTCTACTCTTAATGCGTGAGGCGTTAAGATACAGAGTTGTTCTCGTTTTTCGATAATAATAATCGCCACTATCATGATCCATCATAATAATGAGCCTACCCTTGTCTAAAGAGTTTTAAACTATATAATATATTTTGATGTTGCCAAATAAAGTTGTTGTGTTCAAGTAGCTATAAATAAGTTATTTGTGATTCTAATCCAAAGTATCGACCTTTTTAAAAAAAAAAACTAATGTTGATACCCTCAGTTCAAGATGGCCGCTAACGGGAGGCGTTAGCCGCCATCTTGAATGGACATTGTCCTAAATATTGACCATAGTTACAAATGATAATTATTAATGGTCAGTAAATACAATCATAAATTTATAACATTTACTGATTTCTTGTATTTTGTGTATGAATTTTTTGCGACTTTTATACGAAATACCAATACGTTGACATCTAAGTATTCTGTAAACATACCTACTTACTTTTAAACAGGTTTGGATTATTTTTAATTTGTTTTTTTTCGATGACGTACTACCGAGCAATGGTGTAGGTACTTTCGTTACGTACACTCAGACTCTTTTTTTTTTACTAAAAAAACTAATCAAAGCAACCAAAATCGAAATATTTGGCTCAAGATCTCAATATAACCTGTAAAGATCATATAGAAACTGTTTTTTTATAAGACAATGCCCATTCTTCAATGGGCCAAAATTAGATTTTTTTAAATAATGCTTCAATAATGTTTCACTTTTTCTTTTAATTCAAGATAGCGGCTTACTGTAGTCGTTAGCCGCCATCTTGAATGCAACGTGACATTGATTTAAAATAATACCTTAACAATGGGCATTGTCTTAAATATTAACAACAATTACAAATTATACTGTAATTTTAAGGTGCTTATTCAATAAATATGTCTATAATGTTTATAAACATTATAATGTTCGTATCACTACATCAAGGGTTGGCTGGAAGAGATTTCTGCTGAAATAAGCTCGCCATGTACACTTTAATTTTTCTGTAAATGTTCTGTTTTATTTATGTGTGCAGTAAAGTATAAAGTATTATAATTATAAATTTATTTATTGTTATATTCACTAATTTCTTGTTTTTGTGAATAAGTATATGACTAATTCGACCTTCTAACGTTCGATTCGTTTCACACTTGAATGAAAGTAGGTTTAATATTTTTGAAAAAAAAAATGCCAAGATATTGACACCTCGGTATTCCGTAAAAAAACAAATGAATTATATCTTTTACGTTTGCACCTGATTAGGGAGACTTTTTGTTTGTTTCGTTTTGTTTATTTAAATAGTTCTCGTATCGAGTTACGGTATCTCTAGAAACTGACAGCCCGTAGGATTTCAGTTGGTGACGTACTTCCGCGTATACCTTTTCACTGAAAAAAATAATTAAAGCATTCCAAATTGAAATATTCAGCCAAGGCTCCCAAAATTACCTACTTTCTCAAAAAAAAGTTGTTCTGCTTTTATTTTCAAAGCAGAAGATTTTTTTATGACAATACCCATTGACTCTATGATAAAAGTGTCTATTAGATGAAAAGTATACAGCCAATGTCAATGAAAACGTCAATGTCAATGTATGTATATCCATATATGTATATGTCTGTAGCTAGTATGTATGCCAATATTTACTATGTATTTTACAGTAAGTTTAAGTATTTTTATTAATGTCAATCATGTTGTCTATGTACCTATATCCTTATATAATTTATGTACACCTACCTATTCTCTTCATCTTGAGTCCTATCTAACCTAAGGTTGTCTGGAATAGATCGCTTTTAGCGATAAGACCGCCTGTTGTATGAAGTAACTTAGATATTTAAGACTTTTCTTGTACTTTTATAATGTGTGGTACGCAATAAAGAGTATTAATCTAATCTGTTTGAGGAATAATTTAAAAACTAAAATTTTACCTCCTATTCAAGATTAGGAGGCAGTGATTTTCGCGTCGATAATATCTTTAATTTGGCACATCATTTGTCAAAATTGATCCAGCCCTTTGAGGACCATTCATTTATTACGTAAGACGATTTAGGGAAGAAAGTGGGGCCGATCATGTCTTGTTTTTTTCTTACAAGGGGGTGGGAGGGAGTCTTGAAAGTTCTTACGTAAGCTCACAAAAGTGCATAACATAAACATAAGCAGCCTATATACGTCCCACTGTAGGGCACAGGCCTTCTCTCAGGGAGAGAGTATGGGCTTAATCACCATGCGTGCCCACCGCGGATTGCCGATTTCAAGCGCTGAGGAATGTGAATAGTTCAGACACTCAGGTTTCCTCACGATGTTTTCCTTCACAGTTAGCGATTTGTATTGATACTATAACTTCACAAACGTACATAACTTAGAAAACCAAGTCACAGGTACATGCACGAACTGGAAATCGAACCTGGGTCTCTGGGTTACAAAAGTGGGCAAAGTTAAAATTATACTTTAAAAATGCACTCGAATGCGTATAGGTAAACAAGGAAAACACCGTGAGGAAAACCTTGTGTCTGGTTTACAACGTACGTACAATCCCCTAAAAAAATCGATGTCATGGATTCCCGAGTAGGGGACGCGCTGTAGCAAAACGGTAGCCCGACATTTTTTGATGACCACGGCAAATCCCGGTTGCGAAATGAAGTTCGCAGCGACGGCAATTTGCATGTTGGACACTTTGTCGTTTTTCGGAAAACGAAAATAGGGACGCGGAGTAAATGCAGGCAAGAGTTTTTGGCTACATTTTTAATATAAGTAGCTCTACTAGCAGGTACCTAACTTAGAAAACAAAGTCATTGGTACATGCTGGGGTTCGTACCCCAGCAGTGGTAGCGGTCGGTAACCGGTCGGAAGCTGGTAAAATATTATTTGCTTCACATACAAGAGGTCGTGGGATCGAACCCCAGTACAAGTTAATCATCCTTTTATATAATTGAGAATCTATGTACTTATTATTAGGTAGTAAAAGGTTTAAATACATAGGAAGATATTCTATTTACTTACCTTACCTACCCAGTAACTAAATTACAAGACATCGACAAAAATATCACTAAGGGGCAGAACAGCCATAAACAATTCATGCCAGGTGCTGTGTCTAGACCCAAAAAATGCCTAAGATTCAGATTGATAGCTATCACGAGACCGGAATAATTTGCAATACAGAGAGAGTGAGTGAATAAATAATCGGGCCACTATAATGGCCTCAGTTGGCCCCTAATGGCTCGTTTAGTGCCATTAATAGAGCGGCCCGCGTGGCTGAGGCGGCCCACTTTAATTCCTCCAACAAGTAACTGAATTAAGTGTTCACGAAGAATGTTGTCGCTGTTGTACCTTGTGTTGAGGATTACACTTTGGCTTTTGCATCTACATAATGAGATGATTTATTTTTCGGTGGCGTCCAGTGGCACCTTCACTCACACCGAAGGGACCACTCGGACGTTGCAGTGCCAGGGACATTGTATTTTCGATGGAGTAGGCTTGCCCAGCACCTATACCAACCTGACAGCTAAGTCGGCCTAGCCTACAGGAAAGACAAGACAATGCGGAGTTGGTTGGCGAAGCCGCGGGTTTCCTCACGATATTTTCCTTCACGCTCGGTTCGATTCTCAGTGCGGGCATGTACCTATAACATTGTTTATTTTCAAAGTTACGTACATCTGCGAATTTGTAGTGGCAATACCACACGGTAACGGTGCCATGCATAATATGCATATACTTTTTCTTGACTTTACTACAGCGCTGAGGAATCAAATGTCATTGATTTATTAGGTAAAAATTAACTACCTTAATACTGATGTTTCGGCATTGTCGATGCTCAACTATGTATGAGCGTCGCGAGTCATTGAAATTTAAAAAAATACAAATGTCATTGATGTCAGTAAAAAGGTATTTCCGTTCCGAAGTATAATGACAGTATAATTTGGAAAGCCCATTCTCTCTCCCTGAGAGAAAGCCTGTGCCCTACAGTGGGACGTATATAGGGTGCTTATGCTATGCGTAGAATTTATTCACCATCTTTGACAAGCTCTAAGGATAACAGTGAAATATTCTTAACCAAGGAGCTGCGCAACAGTAACAATCCTCCTAAGTCAATGAGCAGAAGAGCGAAATCCAGAATGCTTGTCAGGGCACTATTAAATTATCTAGATTTTGAAATGGACACCTAGTTTAACTTGTAACGTTCATTAATTCGCAGTTTCTGTGCTTCTTTGAATAAAAAAATTTGATTTTGATTTTTGATTTTAGTTTGTCGAGTACAGGAAATGCAGTTGGATAGCAGCCGTGGACCACCGTTGGAGGTGAAAACTGTGGTCGATACCTTATGGTCTCCTAGGAGTAAGAGGACCGAAGAAGAATGATGAAAATACGCGTAAAAGTATAATTCAGATACAACGAATTCCACACCGATTGTTTCAAGTCATTTATAAATGGGCTATTGTGCAAGTTGTAGGTTAGCTTGGTAAACTATTTTGGACTGATAAACACTATTGACAAAACTCTTGATGGTGTGCGGCTGTCTCAAATACTCAAGTAAACTCACTAGAGTTTACGAGCTAGGAGCTATGGCTGCTTTGGATTCCTACGATCTAATTGTCACCTAACTTTGTTCTCACCATGAACCGAAACAACAATGGGAAATGCTTAGATTTTATGTACATGCAGGAATGACTATTTTCTCTTCTTCATGATTGTAAAGAGATACGCAAGCTACCCTGAATAAACAATTACTTAATTCTATTTTTCTATTAAAACGAGAACATCCGGCTTTCCTTTGTTCTGGATTATTTCATCGCTATAAAAGAAAATTGTTATAACATGGTTTTTGGCAACGTCCTCTGTAATTTACCCTGTCAGCTTTTAAAGCAACGATAAGGCTGTGCTGAATAAAAACGAACGTTATTGCTTCGGGAACGATTAAAAAATAATAAAACCGCGCCGCCATAAATCTCATGTCGATGTACCAACGAGTGAGTCTTCAGGAGAGTAGAGCCAGCGGAGCATCAATTTATTACCAATCTAGGGGTACAATGTTGGCATTATGACAGCGAGTACTACGAAAATAACGAGAAAAAGTTCTTAAGTGGAGCGTTTGTTAGAGTCTTGCTACTGAGTGCTGCATTTTGCTCTCATTCTTTTTTGGATAACAACGTTGCATCGGTGATAGCACTCAAGGGCAGGGCGGCAGTCGCCGGGCTGCATCCAGCATCCAGGGCTTAATTGAATAGGCCGGCCGGGGCTAATCAGCGAGGCTCAGCTGACGGGCGCGGGGGGCGGCTGCCCGGGCGGGGGCGCCGGGGGCGCCACGCGGGCTAGCCGCGCCCCCTGCGCGCGCCGTCAGCCCGGGCCGACTCATTCAAGTAACGAGCGCGCCCCGTGCCAGCCGCCACCCCAGGTATGTCCATTTTGCTTTTGGTGTTTGCACGTACCGCCGGGTGTCCCGCGTCCGCGAGTGCCGTGTGCCCGTGCTGTGAGTGTGAGGACGGACGTGTGCAGGAGCGCTGGCGCCGCAGGTACGTACGTAGCCTGCCCACGCGCTACCGAACTGCTTTTGTGAACACTTTTTTCCTATTTAATTGCCTAGTTACTGAATGTGCCTTTTGTTTAACTTTTTTAAATGGGACTTGACTTGATTCGCGCACTTTGTTTTTCGCAACGCGATCGGGATTCAATATTTACAAATCGTAGGTGCTCTTGTGATAAATCACATAATTTCGCCCGAAATATAAGTATTTCGCACTTTGAAGATGTGACTAAGTAGTATTCAAAATTTTGAACTCGCAATAAGTATAAAATTAGACGAGTTTGGTTCGAAAGTTTCCTTTCGTTCTTAATTTTAATGCGATTTTATTGAATAACTTTACCTTTATCCAAAAAGGTGTAATTTGTATCGATAAATTTAGTTTGAGATAACGCCTTAGCCTACCGCCGGCAAAATTTTACATGTCGTTTATGATACATTATAAATATAATGCTCTGAATAACTTTACCTATATTCATAAAGGTGTAATATAGGGTTAAATTTAGTTTCAGACAAAGCGTTAACCTACCGTCGGCAAAAGTTTACATGTCGTTCATGATACATTATAAATTCATGCACTGCTTTAATTACTTGTGTATAATTGTGCTTTGAGTATATTGTTGTTTGTATTTATATTTAGGTACAAGTTTAGTTTCAATATATCAATTGACATCTTTAACTTAAATTTATGTCTAAAACTCCAGTCCAGACAAGTCAAACATAAAGCTGAGTTTTACTTCAACTGGTAACGAGCCCTTAATATTTATCTCAAACATTAATTAAATCTACACAACCAACTTCACTCTGATACCTATTTGCAGTTTTTGATCTAACTAATTCTCACATTTTCCAATCTCTGAAATACTGGTGGTTTTCCCAACAGAACAAGAACCGTCTGTACTCGCCGTAAATCGTCCACTACACCACTCGTCAAGTTAAACGAAGTTAGACGAGGCGCAGTATTAAATTTGCCCTTGAAAACGGTCTTATTCCTATACATCTAGCGATTTTCGGACAGTCAAAAATTGCAAATGCAGTACGGTTTTTAGAGACTTTAGCGTCATTTCTCGACAACGTTGGCTGCCAACGTTGGCCCGACAGGGGAACCAACTAGCCATACTTTCACTGGCGCCGCCACTTCACCTTGCCGGTTGGCCGTGCGCCAACACCCCCACAATCCACCCTCGCCCTCGTCTGGCACATCTCGTACTTTTTTACCGAATTCGAAAAAGGCGCAATTGGGTATTTGACAAAATATCAAATGAGTTACTTTTAAAACGGAATTTTGTATGAAAAAAATACTGGCTTATGACTTCACATTTCAAAGTACTCTTTGTATTTGCAAAGCGTAAATGGGCAATGCCTTAGTAAATGATTCATATTTCATAAAATGTAGAGGCGAGTTGGTCCCAAGCTACAAAGATCAATAAGTTAATTCTTCAATTTTTCAATGCAGCTAATTACTATATATTAAGTAAAAAATACAAGTTAAAAAAAAACATATCGAACCCGACACCAAATCACTAAAAACACTTTACATGGCTACAAACTACAAAATAAACTACTACCTACTTACAAAATATTATTTGTATCATTTGAAGGACCTACCTACCTAAGTTTTCATTTCATCAGCATTATATTTTTGTCGGTGCAGCATCCCATGAAAATGTCAGATCACTGAAATATCATTCCTACGTGAAGTAACTTTTTTTTTATATTTTTTTTTTCACTGGATTTATATACTCCTTTGTTAGTTGCGAGTTAGACACAGGTAGGGTAGATAGTTTGATGTTGTGCGCCGCTGAAAATCTGCATGCTTTTGATTGTTGCTGCGCTAGAAACTTATTTTTAAGGATAAGCAGATAACTATGCAAAGCATTCACAAGTGTATTAAGAAAAGTACCTACAGTAAAAACAGTAAAAAGGAAATAGTCCTCTTAAAATCCTCTTATTGTACTGCACAGCCATCTACAGAAAAGTTATGATACGTGGGTAGCCGTAACAACTGAATTGCGCATTAACTCCTGAACTGCCCTCGCGGAACGCAACGTATAGGTGGCCCATACTAAGTTGGACACAGATCAGTGTCGCGGCAGACGAGTGGTTAAAGGCCGGTTCATATCTTACCAGGATTGTAATTGAACTGAATATATCAATACAATATCAGAAACTGAAAGGCGATCTTCTTTTTTTAAAACAAGATTACCCGGAATTATCTAGACGACGAACAATTTATACACGATATATTTTTTTAGTACCTACTTAGAAACTGGTTTCTTTCTACGTGAAACAATTGTTTCAATCATTATCATTGAGACAAATTGAGTATTAAATTCGGGTCCAGTGTTAGAATTTAACATACGAGTATTTAGTGACTGGGAACATGTAGACCAATGTCACGGTATTCAACCCTGATTTTCGCTGGCTTCGACTCACGCGTAGCTACGCGGGCGCTACGCGCATAGTCATGTGGCGTAGCAGGTGCTACGGAGAAACGCGTAGGCCACAAGTAAAAGTCAAGAAATAAAACCTCTATAGCCGTTTCAAATCCAGCGGCTAAGAGAGAAGTGGATCTGATCGTTATTAAAATGGTAGTCAATTGAAATGAAATTGCCATATAATATAATTCCTTCAGATTTAGTTCACATAACAAGCCAACTGGCAATCAGTGCTCGCTAGTGCAATAATCTTGTTTAACAGTCATTGTAGTTCATGCTTAATACGTCAATGGAAAGTGCTTAAACGTCCGAGATTCAAGTAAATAGACTATAATTAATTGCTTGCTTTTATTACGTTATTAGTATTACCGGAGTAGTTAGGATAGTCCTTTAGCGTTTTTAAAGTGTTGTGTATATATTTTCTATGATGTCACATGGGTTTGGCTGTGAAATTCGTTTTACGTTGTCTACATGTTAGTTTCTTGTCGTACCTACATAAATGTTGTTTAAACCTGGCTTTCTCTAATCTGCTAAATTCATAATATATCATCCCTCCGCGGCCCCCGCGCGCACTGCCCGCGCCCGCACCGCCCGTATCTTCAGTCAGTCGGTAAAGCTTCAAAATAAAATAAAGCAGTGGCACAGATGATTATGCTCAGAATCTACTCGTTATCATATCACATCGATCGGTTGATAACGCGAACAGGGAGGTGGCGACGCGGGGGAAGGCAGTCCTCGTGGTTTGAGGGGGAAGGGTATGCAAGGCGTAATTCTATGGCTCCGATAACCGTGAACTGTGGAAATATAGGATATGATAAATCGCCAGATCAAATAGGACTCATTCAAGATAATATTCATATTTTTTCAACACACCTGCTCGTAAAGTAGGTCTTATTACAGCGTATTTACACTGATAATGCAGAATATTACCCATGCCGTGCCTTTTACATTACATTATCGCACTAGTGCCTTTTCATTACATATCTTTTTAAATATTAGCAAGAAGTATTAATGTTTCGAAAACAGCTAAGTAGTTATTTGCGTAAATATAAAATTCAATTCAAAATGTGATAAATAATTAAAGAATTTCATGAAACTGCTTGTTAGCTTGTTGGTATTTATATTTTGACGGTGTATTTTTACCTATAAATACCCAATTTCAAAATTTATAAATATGTGGCTGATTAGCTACTTTGCCGGTGCCCTTATCTCAGACTTGCGCGCGCATGCAGCGCTGAGCGCGCGAAAAATAGTTATTTGTTATGCAAGGCTGCAAAGTTAATTTTTGGCGCGAGTACCTTGTATTGAAACCTGAGCAAGCGAAGGATTCTAGGATTGAGCCACGAGCGAAGCGAGTGGTTCAAATATAGAATCCTGAGCGTAGCGAGGGTTTCAAAGGTACGAGACGCTAAATAACTTTGCTGCTGAGCGCAACACACAACTTTTCACCTCACTAAAGCGAGGAAAATGTTAGGTGCAAGAAAAACAGTTTTAATAAATATTAAATTCGTCGCTGCTAGCTTCGCTCATAATAGGGGTTAAAGTATGAAATTGCCGTTTTATTGCAATAGGTTCTTTGAATTGACATAGAATCTTCATGGTTTGAGGTTTTCGAATGAAACTTTTTTCAAATGGTTTCTATGATGTTATTTTTTTAAAAAATGTGAAACATTTGAATATCGACTTTCAATTGTTTTTGTTATTCAATTTAGACAAGAAAGATGGATGCTGCGAAAATTCGAGTGATTTTTGAATACGAGTTCCGACGCGGAACTAACGCGGCAGAAACAGCCCGCAATATCAATGCTGCGTTTGGAGAGGGGTCTACTAATGAACGCACCGTGCAATTTTGGTTCAAACGCTTTCGTGATGGAAATTTCGACTTAAAGAACGAGCCACGAGGAAGACCGCCCACACAGGTGAATAACGATGAATTAAGAGAGATAGTGGAAGCCGACCCTAGTCAAACTACCCAGGAATTAGCGGCATGGTTTAACGTTACCTTACCCACAATATTGACTCACTTGCGTCAAATCAATAAAATAAAAAAATACGAAAAATGGGTGCCTCATAATCACTCGAATTTTCGCAGTATCCATCTTTCTTGTCTAAATTGAATAACAAAGACAATTGAAAGTCAATATTCAAATGTTTCACATTTTTCAAAAAAAGAACATCATAGAAACCATTTGAAAAAAAGTTTCATTCGAAAACCTCAAACCATGAAGATTCTATGTCAATTCAAAGAACCTATTGCAATAAAACGGCAATTTCATTAATATTTTATGATTTCTTTCGATTTTATCAAAAAACAAACCAAAACAATGGAAGTAAAGTGAATTCAATAAAGAGAAGAAAATTTTAAAGTTTTTTTTTTAAATCAAATTTTCTTGCCGGCCAGTGCGATTCTTTAAATGAGGCTGGCGCATGACATGAAATAAGTATTTGCATTTCAATCATCAATGGACTGGCTGCAGAGAATATAAACTATTACGAAACCAATGAGGTTCTATATATATGTAATATATTGTACGAAACCTTTATTGAATAAAAATATTCGAATTTTAAAAACACTTTCCACGCTAGCGGATAAAGTGCGATTTTCCACGCAGATTTCGAATGATAAACAGAGCTTTTACGAGCTAGTGAGGTGAAAATAAAATTACGGCCGCCATCTTTTAAATGGGTTTCTGTTTGTTAAGTTTAAATAAATGTGAACTTTTATTTACTTTTCCTCGCAAGTGTGTTGAAAAACGTCGTATGAAACACGTGAGCATTGGTCATTACACTTCTCGTCTCCATTAAGCCTTCGCCTTCGGCTCAGGCTTAAAAACCGACTCGAGTGTAATGACCAACATACCACACCTGTATCATAATGTACTATTATACAATATTACCTCAGAAATACCTACAGAATTCCTGAAATACGTCACTTTAGAGTTTGTCGTTTACGAAGACTTCTGTTTATAGATTGATTGATTTTCGTATTAATTAATTTGTAATGTGTTTGTGTTGTTTTGTGTTACGTATATCGTATACGTATATGTTAACTACCGACATCACTGGCTTAAAAAAAGTTGCTAACATCTAACAATGCCATTTCCAAAACTTACCAGAGGCCGCAACATTGGTAAAGCCCATAAATAAAATTATTTAAATAAAAAAAAACATGAGGGAAGCCTACGTCCTGCAGTGGGCGTCAAGTCAAGGGCTGATGATGATGATGATGATGAAATAAAAAAACTCATAGAATATATTATTTTGTTGCAAAAAACAGGCTCAAATACAGATAAATGGGGTGTTTCAGTTTCAATTGTGCATTTCAGAGATCATTCTGTAATAGATCAATTTACCATTAAATTACAATGAAAGGTCTGTATCATCTACGATCTCTTCAAACTGAGAAAAATATCGTACCGTACCGAAAATCGTACCGGGAGTCGCTGGATGTGGGCGGCACAAGACCTAGAAGCTTGGGAGGCCTATGTCCTGCAGTGGCATCAAATGGCTGATGATGATGATGAAAAGAAAACGTAGGCGAGGCATCAAATTGAGACAAAATAAAAAGGTTACCACACAATATTTCAAAACCAACATTTTGGTCCTTTTTATAAGCAAATAACCATTCAAAACACTAACTGCACCACTACAAACAATACCGTTCACCCCAGGCCTGTGATGACGTCAGACGTACACGCCATATGCCGGCGGCGGCGCGGGGCGGTGTCAATTCGCCGCGCGCCCGCGCAGCTGCGTCCAACGACCTCAAAAACACCCTATATTTTGGACGATTAGTCCAACTTCGCCATTGTCTAGTTCAAATACTAAAAACTCGAGTTTCTGCTGTAATCTAGACCGTATTCCGAAGGCAGCACTGATGGGGTTGCGTATTATCGTGGATAATGCAAAGTAGATGCATTCTAGTCTTTATTGAACACCGGGTAGAGCTTAATTATGATTACATAAAACCCTGCTATAGCTACTTTATAGAAGCATATCTAGTTCTTATTGTTATAGCGGTAGAGTGTAGTTGTGTGTTAAGCCGAAGGGTTTAGTTGCACGCGCCTGGATAAAAGCATAAGTAATGAACATATTAAAACGCATCTATTGTTAGTATTTGGGCAGGCACATGAATATGCAAGATTCACGGTTGTCGGATCATGGCTAGAAACCGGTTATTTTAGTGAGAAATTATTTAATTTTAACCAGTTTTAGTTTCGAGTATTACATATTTATTAAATTGATTCTGGCCCCCGAATTAAAACTGTATTATTGTCCATCATCATTAGCAGCCTATATACGTCCCACGTTACAGGCCTTCTCTCAGAGAAATTGTATTGAGAGGTTTCCTGAGGATGTTTTCCCTTACAGTTAGTGGTATTGCTACTACAAGTTCACAAATGCACGTAATTATACCTTTGACGAATTTAATCGGGATTGTTTATTTGGTTAACCTAATATCCGACGTCAATTTGGTAGTGACAAAAATATAAATGCACTTGACTTAAAAAACAATGTCATCAGTATATGCCAGAATCGAACCCAAAGCAAGCGTTTCATCGATGCGCTATAACCGCACCAAGCAAAATATTGTGCTATGCTGACAAATGAGGATTACATCGTAAACCGCTTACGAAAAGTGCTTATGTACTAAGTGAAACTTGACAAACTCTGTAGTGAGCTATGATTTCAAAATAATTCCTGGTGGTTCTATTTCCTAAAGTTAACGCAAATACAAGCAGCCATTTCATATAATAGCTGGCCAATTCACGCACAAATTCGGGAATCGACGAAAAAAATACTTCGATAAACAATCGACAATCGAGAACAATGCGAGAGCGTGAATCGAACAATCGATTCAGTTTATATCGCGACAGCTGCCAGCTCCTTTATAGTGGAAACTTATGACAGGGTCCCATGTCCCACGGTAGGCTCAGGCCTGGAGTCATTGTTGGGTAAAGGGCGGCTGAACTAGGCGTCGGATGTGGCTGAGCCGCAGCCATCCTAATTAATCAAGAGGATCATAGCGTGGGAATGTACAGTTACATAGAAAAGGTGACGAAAGGTTCCGATGTGCGCAATTAACCTTGACCACATTTTTCTATAGGATACGTGTCTCTCAGTTGCTATGTAAGTACAACCAATTTCAAATCGTTTGCTTGTAATACGAGCATAGCTTAGTAGGTAGGTATCTACTGTTTAATTCTGCAGCCAATATTTGCAAACTGATCCGAACATGTCGTTTGTATACCAAACAACAATAAATCCTATGATGAATAAAAATAAACGCATATGGTGCTCGACTTTATCTCGATTATCGCGGCTTTACTATAGAACAGTCAACAATTTTTGTAGACACTTTTTCCATTGTACATTTTCGTTGACGTAGTTTTTACCTTTGCACAAAAACTAATCCCGTGTATGCCTTCAAAACCCATTAAATGATTAAACTTGGTTGTGCTTACACGTTGTACGAACAATGTTCGGAATCGAAGGTAGGGTTCAATGTCCTACGCGACACGCGACCCGAGGGCTCTCCCTTCAATTCCCACCCGTTATTATTATCATTTAAAAAAGGAATATAAAAGCGGCTCTAAAGTGTGCTAAGGTCGTCCAGTTTTTTTCGCTTAAAAGAAGGGTTCCATTGAAATGAAGAATCAAAAAAATAGGTCGGCATTGGGTCTCGATTTTATTTCATTTTATTGGGTGGCAATTTGATATGGGGTTGACGCTTGCACGTAATCACTGAGTAGACGCATAATTGAAACTGACAGCCCGTGCTTAGCTTCGTAGTTATATTTTTATTTAGGTTACACTCACTGAAAATTTCTCGCAGTTTACTTACGTATACAAATAAACAAAACAGGTGAGCCATGACCATAAAAAGTAAAATACCCGATTTAAAGGCGCTATATTTTCATTTTGTATGGCGGCACTTAGCACAGTGATACCAATTTAAAATGGCCACTTTATTTTTTATCACGCTTAAAACTTGTATAAAATTATAATTAGCACTTTTTTTACATGTGTACCTACATAGGTGTACACGTAAATAAGACAAGTGTAACAGTAATTAACCTTTCATTAAATTGAAAACAAGGAAACAAAACCATTCAGTCTTGCACAATCTTAG
Source organism: Yponomeuta malinellus (assembly GCA_947308005.1). Lineage (NCBI taxonomy): Eukaryota > Metazoa > Arthropoda > Insecta > Lepidoptera > Yponomeutidae > Yponomeuta > Yponomeuta malinellus. Next base: position 5,977,452 of record OX370998.1, on the reverse strand, counting down.
TAATTGTTTATCAATCATCATATTCAGGGGGACAACTCCCGTTCAGTTCAATCAATCTATTAGCCCGTACCCGTCAACTGCTAGGCCTCCATTTACTTCTGTCCTCGGCTATCCTCATCCAGCCGCTCAGTTCAGTTGCTAAAGTGCAATTGTAACTTAAGTTACTGAACTTGGATACAAGAAGTGTCACTTTGATGTTCTGAACTCTAGTTAGTGACAAACAAGTTTAATCCGAACTGTGATGATGCCAGTAAACCTTCGAGTGCTGTGAACGACCGCGGGTGACGTCAGCGGAAACGCAGCCCTACGGCTTCCCTCTCGAGCTACCCTCGCACGCGGCTACTTAAAGGCACATTGCGTGCTCGTGACGTTTTCGACACTGCCCAATCTACCTACGTACTTGAAAACAGTGTTGGACTTAGATCCGGGGGTAGTTGAAGGTCGGATATTATTGGGTGATCCCATTGGTTATTTTTGAACAAAAACTTTCGTAAGCAATAAACTTTGGCCTTTGACCCGGAATAACTTACTTACATTTTTGTCGGAAGAGTCAAGTAAGTGATTCCGGAATTAAGTTAAGTTCTTTTGCCTATTCAATGAGATTGACAGTGTTCAAAAAGCAGACTTAAATCCCGATCTTAGGGCCGATCCTTTTCCTAGTCTATGTAAATGATTTACCGTAGTACGAAAAATATCTGAGACATTGTTATTTGTTGATGACACGTGACTGGTATTTTTAAAATAAGGGGAGAAAAAAAAATCTTAAAATCTTGACGATGGAAATAATGCTCTTTTGCAAGTACCTACTAGATTGGTTCACAGCAAATAATCTGCTGCTAAATTCCAAAAAGACAAAATGAACAAAGTTTACCTTACATAACGTAACATTAGTTGAAAACAGCATTGTAATTAGAAATGAAAAAATAGAATTTGTAGAAGATACTGTATTTCTGTATAATGGGGCCCATATACTAGCTTAGCTCTGCAGCATATGCAGTGAAAAGAATTAGAGAACTTACAGAGACGTTGCAACTCCTAGGCTCGTTTACTTTAGTTACTTCCATAGTTTTATGTTCCATAGGTAGTAGGGATTTGCTAAGAGATTTATTTAAAAAAAAAGCTTACTATAACATCCAGGATTATTTTTAGAGATTAGTATTAAAGGGTATTAAAGGGTTCCGTGTGGCGCCGGATTAAGAATAGCGTCACTCCATTTCCTTCCGTGGATGTCGTAGAAGGCGACTAAGGAAATCAATTACCAGGAGACGGGCAGCAGCGTCTTCCTGAGATTCCAACCGCATACTGCGATCGCCAACCCGCTTGCCAAGCGTGGCGATTATGGCAAAACCCCTCGTGGTTATGAAAATCACGAGGGAGGCCTATGTCCTGCAGTGGGCGTCGGATGGCTGATGATGATGATGATGATTAAAGGGTATTTATAGGACGATTGTGTCTAGTGTTCAACACCTTCATGAGTAATAATTTTCTCAAGCCCCATCTCGGAAAGAGTATTTTTGCTCTTCAATATGTGAGTGCAAAAGCCGTTTTTATCCGCTGGAGGATAAAGTAAATTGAATTTGGAACATCGTGTGCACTAAGTTTGTAAACTCAAAACATCATTAAACCTATTATTTCTACCTCCATGGTGCCGAATTTATGAATGTAACTTTTTTATTTGTTAAAAACTCAGACTCGGAACCTCCTTTGTGTTTTTTTTTTGCGTTTAGTCATTTCCTCACTGAGGTGGGAAGTTTGATTCCCTCGCTAACGCTCAGTATTCTAATTTTTTAATCACTAGCTGCGCTCGTGATTAAATTTTACTATCATTCGCTGGCTCGGTCATCAAAATTGAGCATGCGGTTAAAAAGCAACTTTGCACACTCATATAGCAAATAACTATTAAGCTGAAAACTCTGTTAATTAAGTTTTGAAAAGAACAAATGTAGGTTTTTTTATTAGCTTCTTCTCTACATAATCTATTAATTGTGAAACTAACAAGTTTCACGTTCATTAAGGAAACATTTTGTTTTTAAAATGAATAAAAATATTTGAATTGAATTTAATTGAATTAATTCTGATTACTTAGATATTTAAGACGTTTCATGCATTTTTATAATGTATGTTGTGCAACAAACAATACTCGTATCAATCCAATCTAATTATTCTATCGCACATAAGTGCCTTTTTTGTCAAACGTGAGTTACAAAAAACGTCAGTCTGCTGTACAATGCGTTTTTTGCAGAAATTTCCATATATTTTCCTCTAAGAGACGGCCAAAAATATTTTATCTACTTTTCAAGTAGAAATACCCAAAATGTGCTAACCCCGCAATAACAGATAACAACCATGTAGATTGTCGATGACTGTTTTTATAGCAGTGTGCGGTCACCAAAGCTCTCTACAAATTACTTTACGTGGCGCAACTTTGTAGTAATCTGAACTAGGCAAATACACGAGTTTACTATTAGTAAATACTGTAGTAGCGGACGGCCATTAGGCGCGAGGGTTGGGTGGTATCTACGCCTATAGTAAGGTAGGTGGCTGTAGAGTTAAGTGGCCACCATTCACGCACACCACGCACCCTCGCTACAATGATACAATCATGTCCCTACAGGGTGCAAAAGTTGGGCCTTTTTTGAAGGGTAATTTTGCTCGAAACATTTTGTATTACTCGGACTCGAACTTGGTAAAGTGATTAATTAAATATGCTGTTTTTCAACTGAATAATGTTTTGGCTGTGTTTTAGTAGTAGCCCAATGAAGTAATACTCGCTTAAGTCTGATTTATTAAATTAGGTTTAGCCTTAATCCAATAAACTACTAATAGCCCTATTTCAATTGAATTCAATCCAGAATTATTGACTATATGGAAATGAGATTCAAATCGTGTCACGCTGTATAATCTACGTTTAAAATTGTATGAACTTTGAGGCCACCTACTTCACAATTTTTTTATTGGCTTATAATGAACGGGAGCCACCCTTGTCGTTTTAAAATTGTTTCCCACAAGTGCCACGCACGCCATAGGCAAAGCTCATAAATGATTGCTAAGGACTTTTAAAACACTTTTAAGCGCATTTTTTAACAAAGTGGAGTTGAAAAAGCGTAAATTCAACGCAAAATAGCAAATCATCACAACAAAGGCGAGAACGTTTTGTTTTCGATTTCTATTCCAGACCCAGTGATTTTATTCGTAGGTCTGGATTGGGAGGTCTTAGTCTGGGCCAAGCAAAGGTGCCATTTTAATTTTAACTCGTCTCATGGTAACAGTGGTCTGGTGCCGTTGGCAGTCTAATATTTATTTCGTTAATTTCTGAAAAAATTGAAATTTCCTCGCTGTCTGTTCAGTCAGTCCGTTGCCTGTCAGTCAGAGTCCGATCCGAGAATGTAGAGAGAGAGTAGAAAGTGTTAAATAACCGTTGCTGAGTTGGTTATTTAACACTCTCTACTCTTTATTATATACAACCCACCTCGTATATAGTACAATCTTAGTCTTCGACTTTTAAAATAAAATTTCTGCAACTATTGATGTCTAAAAGTAAATAGTATTAAAAATGTTTTCATTTTCAAATACATAATTAGTACTTAAAGGGCTCTTTCGTGATTTAAGGTGTGGAGGGGGGGGGGGTGAGTTCCCCTTAGTTTCATATAAAGCTTGACTCATTTTTCGTAAAATTAGCACTACCTTGATTAGTTTTTCTATATTTTATGAGTACGTATACTTAGGATGCCAATCCAGATGGATACTTGAATATAATGCTATATGTTTTACTGAGATTCTACCTATTGTACACACCTAGTACACAAAGTAAAATAAAAATAAAAGCAGTCAGTCACGTTACTATTACTATTAACTATAGAAGATAGACAGGTATAGTAATCTGTGACCGAAATAACTTCACGCACTTATCCATTCCGATCAAAAAACATAACCGTAAAGTTTTATTGGCGCCAAACTACTGACGACACGAAACTTTTAAGTTCCTAAGCCATTTCACGTCATTTACGACTTCACCATTTCGCCTTTACGCAAACAAAAGCTTTCCGAATAAGTAGTTTTATTTACATCAGAGTTAATATTACTACTGAGATGACATCAGTAGCGTGTTAACTGTCAAATGTGTATCGGTATTTAATAAGAACCAATTTCATTAGAAATGTCTGAAAAATATGATTACTCACTCGTACGTAGTAGCTGTCTGTATAAAACCACCGGAGAGCTACATACTATGGGTAGATTGCTAGATGTCTCACTGAAAAAGACACTATCTTTTTAGGGGTCCGTACCCCTTTGGTAAGGGACCCTATTACTAAAACTCCGCTGTCCGTCCGTCCGCATCCGTTCGTCCGTCTGTCACCAGACTCTATCTCATGAACCGTAATAGTTAGACAGTTGAAATTTTCACAGATGATGTATACTAAAAACACAATAAAATAAATATTTAAGGAGGGTTCCCATACAACAAACGTGATTTTTTGAAGATTTTTTCCATTAAAATATATTTTGTTTATAATTTCATAACCAAAAATCTATAAGTTACTTTTGTGGGGAAATACACGATTTCATAAGACAAAATTTTGTGCAAATAAGGCCAAGCGCAGTAACCCCCTCATAAAAACAACCCTTGTGTGGTGATTTTAATATCGACCTGCTAATAGATTCCCCTTTGACAACTAAATTACAAATTATTTTTAAATCATTCAATTTAGTCCATATTTTTTTAGAGCCCACCAGGATTACTGAAACTACTGCTACTTGTCTCGATAACGTCTATTGCGATTGCAATTTTTTTGATTACTCCACAGTGAATTGCTTAAAGTCAGATCACAGTGGTCAAATTGTAAATTTTGAAATAGATTCAGAAAAATCTAAGCAAGTTATTCTATGCAGGCCCATTACAAGTAAAAAACTAGAATCATTTAAATTACATCTTCAAAGTAGCTTAACTGCTCATAAAGGTAAAACCCTAAATGCTAACGCCCATTACGAAGACTTCTTTAGAGTCGTTTCAGTTCATTTTGAAAATGTTTTTAAATTAAGAGAATTACCTAGCAATGAAAATAAAGTAGGGTTTAATGAATGGGCCACTGCGGGCATCCGAAAAAGTAGAAACACACTGTATGCATTGTATGAGAAAAAAACATACACATATGACCACAGTTTTATAGAGTATGTTAAACTATATTCTAAATTATTCAGGGCCGTCTGCCACAAAGCTAAATGCGAACATATAAAGAAACAAATCCTCCAGTCTTCAAATAAATCTAAAACAATCTGGACTATTATAAATAGGGAAACTGGTAAAGCCAAATCAGGAGATCGCGAATTTTCTCTAAAGATAGATGATAAAGTAATAACATCAAATGAGGACATTGCTGCGGCCTTTGAACAATTCTTTACAAATGTTCCAATTGAAACTACGGCTCCTTTAGATTCGTCTCCTGATCGTGCTGCAAGTTTATTAAAAGACAATGTCCCCTCGTGCGGTTACGAGTTTTCGTTCGACTTCATTAATCCCCATAGCGTAATTAAAGCGTTTAAACTATTAAATCTTAAAAAAACGGAAGATTTGTGGGGAATGTCAGTAATCATAGTTAGTTCAGTAATAGATGTCCTCGCTTCTCATTTAGCAAAAATTTTTAACAAATGTGTAGGTGAGGGTTCATTCCCTGACCTAATGAAATACAGTAGGCTCGTTCCGTTGTTTAAAAGTGGCGATAGGCATGATCCCACAAATTTCAGACCAGTCTCGATCCTACCCGTATTGAGCAAAATATTCGAAAAGATTGTTTTACTTCAACTACTTACGCACTTTAATAATTATCAACTTCTCCATAACCAGCAGTTCGGCTTCACGCAGGGACGGTCGACGACGGACGCTGGTGTCTTGCTAGTTAAACATATTTATAGTGCATGGGAGGATCGTAGGGATGCTATAGGTGTTTTTTGTGACTTGTCAAAGGCATTTGATTGCGTGGACCACGAGACACTTTTGGTAAAACTAGAGCATTACGGAGTAAAGGGGAAAGGTTTAGAACTGATGAGATCTTATCTAAAAGGAAGGGTTCAAAAAGCGGACATAAATCGTATAAAATCCACAGGTTCACAAATAAAAATGGGAGTACCACAGGGATCAATTTTGGGGCCGTTCCTTTTCCTTGTATACGTAAATGATTTGCCGTTTATGGTACAAAACATGTCCGAGATAGTATTATTTGCAGATGACACGTCACTTATTTTTAAAATTAAGAGACAAGAAAATAATCTTGACGATGCAAATGATGCTCTCTCGCGTGTGTTGGATTGGTTCACGGCAAATAATCTGCTTCTAAATTCCAAAAAGACAAAATGTATAAAGTTTACCTTACCAAACGTAAGATTAGTTGAAAACAACATTGTACTCGGAAAAGAAAAACTAGAATTTGTAGAAGATACCGTTTTTCTAGGCATCACAATCGATTCAAAATTGCAATGGGGTCCTCATATTGTAAAACTAGCACACAGGCTTAGTTCTGCAGCATATGCAGTCAAAAGAATTAGAGAGCTCACTGACGTTGCAACTGCTAGGCTTGTTTATTTTAGTTACTTCCACAGTATTATGTCCTACGGCATACTACTGTGGGGTCGGGCAGCAGACATTGAGACGATCTTCATCTTACAGAAGAGAGCCATCCGATTTATTTACAAGTTAGGTAGTAGGGATTCGCTAAGAGATTTCTTCAAAGAAACCAACATCTTAACAGTTGCATGTCAATACATTTATGAAAATATTATGTACGTTAGAAAAAATATCAAAGACTTCGAAAATGTTGGTGGCCACCATAATTTTAATACTAGAAATAAACATAAATTGTCATTTCCACTATTTAGACTTGCAAAAGTTAACACATCCTTTATGGGGCACTGTATAAGGTTCTACAACAAAATTCCTCAAGATATATTAGAGTTACCTCCAACGCGATTTAAAAAATGTGTTAAGCACATTCTGTGCAAAAAGGCTTACTATAACATCAAGGATTACTTAGAAGACAAAGATGTTTGGCATTAAACAGTAGATTAATATTATTTAAAGGACGATTGTGACTAGTGTTCAACACATTCATGACTAATATTTTAAGTTTAAAATTCTGTTAATTAAGTTAAAACGTGTTTTGAAAAGAATAAATGTGGAGTTTCTTTGTTAGTTTCTTCTCCACATAATCCATTAATTGTGAAACTAACAACTTTGACGTTCATTAAGTAAACATTCTGTTTTTACAATGAATAAAAATATTTGAATTTGAATTTGAATTTGGATACGCCAATGGCCCTACAGACAAACTCGCTAACTGTTGCTACCGTAGACAAACAGGGTGCTGACCAGCGGACTCCCCGATGGGGAAGGCAGGTTAATTGTCGGTGTGTTTACATTCCTTCACCATGGAGAACGCTGGGCGATCAATCAAACGATTGTTTGGACACAGCCCCCAAAGTCGGAAGTAGACCTTACGAACCGAAACGCACATAAAACAGACATGAGTAGGTATATGTATATTTCGGTAGGTATATTTTGGTGTGTACCTTCGTGTTTACTTTGTGTTTCTGTGACAATTTAAATAAATGTCTTCTTTCTTTCTTATATATACATACATAAACTCACGCCTGTATCCCAGAAGGGTAGGCAGGGACCAGGGACTGCCACTTGCTACGATCCTGACAAATCACTTTCGCTTCCTCAACATTCATAAGTCGCCGCATGCACGCACGCCGGTTTCGGTACTTTTTATCTTGCCCTTTGCTAATGCATCCCCTACTTGGTCGAAGTATGTCCTTCTGGGTCGTCCCTTACCGGCCCTTCCACCCACATTCGCTCGATATATTTGTTTCGTAAATCTTTCTTTCTTATCTAGGAATAATTGTCTAAGGTTCTCATATGAATAATTACTTATACCGGGTGGCATTTTAGTCAACTGCCAAACTTTAACGGGGCATTTTACTCATAAATATAAACAACTTTTACTATGGGGCCAAACGAATCAGAGCAAAAAATAAATGACCTGTTTCATACATAAGATAGAAGCAGTACTGCACCAAATGTATGAAACAGCTGATTTATTTTTTGCTCTGATTGGTTTGGCCCCATAGTAAAAGTTGTTTGTATTGACGAGTAGAAAGATCCCTCAAAGTTTGGCAGGTTACTAAAATGCCACCCGGTATCATTTGTAGCTAAGCGGTGGTAGAGGAGCAGTAGAACGCCGGCTTCTTATTCGGAAGGTTGTGGGTTTAAATCCCGGCATGTATCAATGACTTTGTTTTCTAAGTTACGTACAGTTGTGAAGTTATTATATAGTAGCAATACCACTAGCTAACGGCGAAGAAAAACATCGTGAGGAAACCTGAGTATCTGAGGTGTTCACATTCCTCGGCGAAATTGCCAATACGCGGTGGGCACGCGTGGTAATTAAGCCCATACTCTCTCTCTCTGAGAGAAGGCCTGTGCCCTGCAGTGGGCGGTATATAGGGTCCCAAAAAAAATTATGTGTAGATGATTCAAGAGTTGTAGAACAAATTAGAACAGCTTCGTTGGTGTAGTTGGTAATCCTACAAATAGAATGGAACCCTAAAATGGATTTATCATTTAAGTTGTTCTACAAACGTCTTTAGTCTGGGAATTTTTCCATTATTGTCTTGGCCCAGTTAGGTCTGCAACACACTACGCATGCCGTCAAGTACCTACCCGCATTATAGAATCTACGAGTATGTAAATGTACTGAAGCTAGGTGGTATTTTTTCGATTCGATCAACTGCACCTGCACTTGCGGGCATCACCCGCAACTACTAGGTTTTCGCAAGTGCTTTTAGTCTTTTATTGTATCCTGTCCATATTGGTGTGTTGACGTTACTAATATTAGGTACTACTTTATTAATACTAATACTTTGTGTATCACCAACCTAACGAATAGTATGCGTGATCCAAACTCTTGAATCAATTAAAGGCCCACGAGAAGCAATCTCCCGAACTAGGATTACCGAGGTAGATTCAGGAGGCTTACGGTGACATCAGAGCACTGCTGGCTTTCTAGAAAGAGACAGGCTGCCTGGGGTACTCTCACAGTTTTGCCACGAACAATGGCCCAACCATGAGCCTAATGGCATGCGGAAATCTCAGGTCTAACTAACTAGGTGGATTCGGTTCACTCCCCAATGAAATGATTCTATGTTCGCTTGGTCTGTCCACAGATCAAAACTGAGTAGCTACCTGCTTGCGTGCAAATAGCCCCGGAAGTCTTATCCGACAGCTCTGATTCCTTCTAATAGCCTCCATCATCTAATGTGTTTCCTTCTATTGATTTATTGGCCTAATTGACTGTTTGCTGTAGGTGTGTCCTTATTTTTTTCGTGCTTCCCGTATTTGATACATAACGCTGTGTCACGTTGCTTTGGTACTGTTACCACATAAAGAACAGTGCTATTTAGGTGGATAGTTACAAAAGTACCTAGTAGGTACTGGGAACAAGAACGGGAAACGATATGTATAGTACTTCGATAACTATTGTCAAATGATTATATTCTTTTTGTTGCACTAACCCGTGTTGAGGACAATTTTAAAAACCTATTTAGGGGCTAAAAATTCCACCCATGCCAAGACTTGAACCCGCGACTTATGGCTAACCGTGCCAGCGCTCTCCCAACTGAGCTAATGGGCAAGTGCATGCATCAGCGAAATTTCGAGCCTCTTTACAAACTTCTCTGTATTACGTACAGGCAGCGACATCTAGCCGAAGTAATTTACATCACTTGCAGCCCCGAGTAACCCACTTTGCAGTTAGGTTAAAATTGTCCTCAGCACGGGTTAGTGCAACAAAAAGAATATAATCATGTAGGTACAGCGATATCATTCCAATGTAAAAACCTAACTGCAAAGTGGGTTTTACATGGATTGAATACTACAGTTCCGTGTGGCGCCGGATTAAGAATAGCGTCACTCTATTTCCTCCCGCGAATGCCGTAGAAGGCGACTAAGGAAATCAAATACCAGGAGACGAGCAGCAGCGTCTTCCTGAGAATCCAACCGCATACTGCAATCGCTAACCCGCCTGCCAAGCGTGGCGATTATGGCAAAACCCTTCATGGTTATGAAAACCACGAAGGAGGCCTATGTCCTGCAGTGGGCGTCAAATGGCTGATGATGATGATGAATACTACAGTATTGTTCCTACTATTATATAGTAGTTACACTACAGTTACTATCTACTATCCTACTTAGTTTAGTAGTAATTATTTATTACAGTGGCACTAGAGTGGCACGGATCACGCTTTCTCTCACGCGCGATGTATCTTTATCGATCCGCGTATCGAATTCATGCTAAAAGACCTATGCTAGACACTTGAAGTACACTAAACTGTGGTAGGGTGGTAGATACAAAACAAGTTCGTACACATGTAAAGCTCGGGGGCGGGCGGTAACGTGCTCAAGCCATGAATGACACTGCCAGCCGACGAGAATCTATTTTTACGCTATCGACCGATTTTATTCAACAACCTTTGAGATTTTCTTTTGTCCTATAGGAAAAGGAATCACTAAGAACTTTTAATGATATGTTCTCGTTATACTATAAGTATTTTTAATAAATAGATTTTTACCTGTTCGTTTTTATACCAAATCACTAGATACTTTCCGATCATGATTAACATGACAAAGAACATCATGGTCATGGTTATGGTTTGTAAAACCAATCGTAGTCTCCACTTTAGAACCTTTGTATACCTGAACGGGTCTCATAGACTTTAATAACTTTAGTTCTTTGGCGAATTATCTCATTTATGATGTGATCCATGGCTAGCTCAGCTCGACTTTATATTCGGACGCCTACGTTGATTAACTCCTGAACTGCCCTCGCGGAACGCAACGTATAGGTGGCCCATACTAAGTTGTACACAGATCTGTGTCGCGGCAGACGAGTGGTTAATGCTGGTTTTTGCGCGTAGGGTGGTACGAGTACTTCAGACACCGTATACCTACGCTCCTGGCACTCTAAACACCACGCCGTCAGACCTTACCCAGATAGAATATTCTTCATTGTCAGTACACCATACTTCGTTGTTACTTATCAATATCGCCCGAAACGGCAAAGCTAAAACTCATCGAGTTAAGCCAACGTTAAAACGAAGCTAAATGTTGATTGGCCTTCCAACGGTTCCTGTAAAATTTCTGTTTCTGTAGTAGAGCTATTGACTATGCGATTATCTACATACGTAAATACACATACACATACGTTATGTAGGCAGCTATTGACTATGCGATTATCTACATGATATGATTGGTTATCGTAAGTGAAAAGTGTCATCCAATCAATAGGACGAGTCACTTTTAGATTGTGATTATAGGTTACAGGAGGATATTGTTTGTTGTTTGTTCTTCTACGTGTCTGTAATTGACATGACAGATGATTATATTCTTGCCCTACTTTCGGTATACGAGTAGGTACATGCTCAAATATTCACTTAGCTACTGCCAAGTGAGCAACCACCGGCTAGACCATTGTGGACAATCCACTCTTTTAACTAATAAATAAACTTACAACATAGAGAAAGTCACGCCTCTGTGCTGGATGGGTAGGCAGAAGCCGGGGTTTGTCACTTACCTACCACGATCTTGACCAACCTTTTTCGTTCCATCAACACGCACGATCGTCGTTTTGGGTACTTTTTATCTTGCCTTTCGATAATACGTGGTTACTTGGTCGACATATGAAGCGTCTCTTGCTGGCTCTTCTATACACATTTCTTTGGCCACTCGTTCTTTCTTCAACTTCTTCATATGACCCAGCCAACAATAAACTTATAGATACTTAAGCCATAACCAATCCAATAAAGTAACTTACTACAGCGTATTGCAGAAAAGTCTAATGAAACATAATGGGGTAATTCCACTCATCAATACAAACCACTATTATGAGACCAACTCCGAAACAGAAGAAAAATCAATTGTTTCATTAAACATGATACCTATAGCGAATATGAATTAAACATCTTAATAAGACGAATAAGCCCCAACCAAACTAGTTACCCTGAAAGTAAGGCAACTCATGCTCATACTAACTTGGGCCGCTAAAGATTTTTTAACAAATCTACTGCTTTATAAGTACCTAAACTTTTATTTAGCAGTTTATCCAAATCTTCCCAACTCTATGTTACCAACTTAGACCGTATGAACTAAACTAGCCTACTAAACTTTACCGACGGTCACCAATCAAGCCAAAATGTAATTGTGGACTGCCAATATTTACTAGGCAACTAAACTCACAACTACTGCACGCTAGACGTATGCTATCGCTACGATCCCCAAACTTGCTAGTAACAAGCTATTGTGGCCGCGCCAGCTGCACCTATTGTATTGTCTCCACAATACACCCTCCGTGATACTAGGACTGCGCACTATTGCGCTGACATGGCTGACGTCATCACGTAACTGTTCTCATCATGGCGCGTTAATTATAGTGCCGACTATGTAGATGGCGTTAGTTGTGTAGAGAGTTACTATAAATAGCATCTCTATCCGATACGGGACTAGAAAGACTAAACATTTCTTCTTAATTCTGTGGTCTACCTGTTATACATTTTGGAAAAAAATCTTTCTGTGGTCAATGCAAAAAATATAAAAAAGTTGGTGATTTTGACACCGACCTCCATGGTAGGTACCTACCTACTAAGTAGCACAGAGTAAAAAAGGAAGTAGTTCGAAACAAGTTAGGAAAAAAGTATTTCTGTGGTTAATGTAAAAATATTAAAAAGTTTGTGGTTTCGACTCTGATCTCCATGGTAGATATATTGAAAAATAATTATTTTTGTGGTCAATGCAAGAAAGCAAAAAGTTAGTGGTTTTGACACTGGCCTCTGTAGTAATACTAGTTAGTAAGAAAGTATTTTTATGCTCAATGCAAAAAAATACAAAACGGGAAATACTAACATGGAGGTCAGCATGGAGGTGTCGAAATTCTACGCTATTAAGTCAACTTGCGTGCATTTATACCCGACAAATAACTTGAACAAATTACTTTGTCTTCACATGGACAGGTCCATGTTCCGGGTCTCATTGGCGGGGGACGCGGGATATGAATTTTTCGCAGTTAAATTATTTCTTATTTTTTAGAAATTTCAATATATAAAAATGTGATAATAAGTCAAATTAGCAATAATACAAAATGTTTTGCACTTACGAGTTCACCGCAATCTATACCCGACTGCGTGAATTTTCGTTCAGGTAATTTGTCGGGCATTATGCATACTAGGTATGTACCGAATGAAAATTATCAAATTTTTATACTATAATATGTAAAATACACTTTTATCCTTATCGTGACCTACACGTTGTTAGTCAGTTCTGTCAAAGTAATAAAATTCGAATAAAAATTAAAATTTCACTTCTTTTAGTAGTGATGTTGATCAAGTTAAGTAAAGTAGTAACTAAGTAGTACGAGACATACATAAGTACCTACCTAATTGAAAGTACCTACCTACCTCTTCTAAGTCTAAGGGCAAGTTTCTGAATTGAGGATTTCGTTAAGTAAATAGTTCACTGTAGTGCTGTCTATTCGAATTTCTCATAAAAGAGCGTGACAGAACGCTACTTAAGTATTTACTTAGTGAAATTCTCAATTCAGAAACCGGCCCTAAAGATATCTTAAAACCTATTTAAAGCCCCCAAGCAATTACCAATTCAACCCCTCATTTCGCAGATGATTGATTACAATGATTAAATAAATAAATTACTTTCTCTCGCGCAACTCCGCAAACTTGAATTTGATTTAAATTAATTTATTACTGAGCTATAAAGTTCGGCCGCGGGTGTGATAGGCTGTCACTGAAACGATCCAATCAAGACAATTGTTAAAATTAAATGAATACATATTCCCATACAGACGTACCTGCATTCCGCTACAGACACGCTTTTCCTAGATGCAAAAATCTATCTGGATGTCCATCCGAAGGTAATCTGGGAGAGATTGTTCTAAGCGTTAAGACCGCCACTTGAATACAATTAATATGAAACCTTGAGGGAAGAGCGATATTATTGTTTCTTTATAATTTTTTTGTTGACAAAAAAGACAATTTCACTTTCACTTTATTTATTTCATGACGGACGCTAACCTTGGTTAATTTCAAGGTCGTATGCTCATTTTGTTAATTATATGAGGTGCTTATAGAAAACACTTGGATAGCACCCTTTCCATTGGTGAGATTCGATCGGATATACTCTACCATAATTTTATTTAACACCCTAACGGATCGACGGCAAAAGGTTTGCCAACGTAGAGAACAGTAATTCACTAACCTCCATGGTAGCCACTGACCTCCATGGTGATACCTACTATTAGTTTTTACGTCAGTGCAGTGATTTTATATCTGTAACACCATAGAGGTCAGTGATCTATGACCAAAATCACATGATGTGACCAGAATGAATAAAATGTTGCTGTCAAAAATAACAAAACGAAGCGGTTTTACGTTTTTCCCTTAGTCCATAAAACAGAGTTGAATTACTTTTTCCCTTATCGTTTTATGTTTTTACTTTCACAATCTTTCTGGGAGGTCGATTACTGAATTTACCTACGGGGTAAGCATAAGCGATAAAAGATTAATTGGTCTAAGAATCTTTGTAACCTTTGTAGACCTAATAGTCCATAGAAACGGACGGCTTAGTTCGTCATGTGAGTGAGCCTGCACATACGACGTCTGTGGTGTGAGCCTGTTCAACCAAAATAAATATGGCCCTGACTTCTGACATTGTGGTGCATGGGTTCCCTACGTGAAATCGAAACACAAATGATCGATTTCATAGCCTGTGTGACAACTTTGAGCAAGGTGAGGTCTTACGACCAACAGGTTTTGTCTGGTCTAGGGATCCCACCACCATCAAATCTCACCACCGCGCACCGGTGGTCAGTTGGGACGAAAACGTTTACATTTACAAACGTTTACGTTTACAAAAAAAAACAAAAAAATATATTCTCTATATTCTCTTTGATAGTCTCTAATCTGTGACAGACATCGTTTGATCGCTCTGTCTTTCGGTCGTTGTTCGTTGATTTTATTTGCAGGATTGTGACGATATCAAAAGTTCCTGAAACGTTTTTCACAGAAAATACTGATTTTCAGCTACCCAGCATTAAATATTACAATGTTAATACATGGTTAGGGCAGACGCCCATACTTCTATTTAGCCAACTCCTTTACGTGATATGCCGAAATATACTGGTATAAATTCTACATTATATCGTCGAATGAGCAAATCACTTGGTTTGTTAGATTGTTTGTTTGTTACACTTTATTGCACAAAATACAAAATGGTGTAGGTAAGTAAAATACTATTTGACAGGGCAAATGAAATTGAAGTACCACTTCGTTTTAAAGACTTTTTACTAGCAGATTACAAATATCTTAACAATCGAATACTAATATTTTCCTCTAAATATGCCTTGAAAAAAATTTGCGTTGTAAATCATTTATATATGGTACCTTTAGAAGTTATTTGACGCCATTCATATATAGCTTATATGGAGAAGTTTCTAGTGAAGATGCAACTGCAATAATACCATTATTTTATGCCCTAATTAATGACTAATAAAGGTAAAAATTCATATGAACTACTGCCACCAATATATCCAATCCAACACCAGTGGTGATATTGGAAAATATACACCACTGGTGGTAAAATGGGAGTAACATTGTATTATTTGGTAACTGGTAGTCAGTTGAGAAATTGGATTTGCCAACTGACTACCGATAGTCAGATTTGTTTGACAGACGGTCCGGAGGGCTCGTGATTCTACAAATACTCGACGCTGCAAACGTAGGTAAATAAGACCATTTTATGTAGAGCTAGTATACCTAACTCCATTTTTTGGTGTAACAATTTTATTAGGGGAATAAGATTTCAAAGTGGAATAATATTTTATTCCATTTCACCTAGTGTCAGTATATTGAACCTAATTAAAATAGGCCAAAATCTTCTCATTAACGTATAACCTCCTCAGTCCTGACCTTGAAAATAACAATTGAAAACCATTGTTATTTTCAAGGTCAGGACTGAGGAGGATAACTCTATTAGATAGTAGCAACACCGAATACCATTTGCACTATGGTATTTAATACTAACAGAATTGAAGCCAACTTAGTTGAACATAATTTTTGTTTCAAACGGTTAGTCGATGGTTAGTTAATAGAGGGTGTAATGTACACCGTAGTTTCCTTCGAAAGGTCAACTCCAGGGTGTCATTGTCGAGGTCAAGGTCGCGCTTACGGTTTCATGGTCACCGCACATAGTAACAGTCGCCTATTTAGCTTAAAAACTAGTTCGGTTTTGTTTCTTTTCTGCTCGTGTCTAAAAGTAGGTTAATCGGCCGTTCATGGAAATGAGGACTCGGTCTATTTTTGCCGAAGTTGGCGATGTTTTTCTAGTGTGACGTACCTACCTATAGTTTAGTCTCATCAAGTGCTAAAGGTAGTTACTCATTGCTTGGCGACTTGTTTATGTATTTACTTTTATGTGATGGCTGAGCAAACTGCGAGAGATATACAAACACGAAAAATGTACATTTTAGCGGTCTTATTTATAAAAACACAATTCCACACAACCAACCAACACTCAGAGGCAGTTTAAATAATCTGTGGTTACGTCTTTCCCGCTACCACAGATTATTTAAACTGCCTCTGTGGAGTGTTTTAAGGAATCGTGTATTTTTATAAATAAGACCGTAGGTATTTAAGTAGCTACTTATGCAATGAGTGGGACGATCGCATATTTATCCATATATGGACCGGAACACAATAAACCCATAATCTCGGATAGAAAGAAATTCTTTACGTGCAGTCTCTTATCCGAGGTTGGCAACCAATTCGGCTATCTTAGAAGATTAAGTGATTTTTTTGATACTAGGGAACTAAACTTCTCCTTGGACATTAAATAGGTAGCTGCAGACAATAAAATTTAGATTAGAAATAATAAATACTACATCAAAACAAGCTATGGGATCATATTACGCGCTCCAACGATTATAATCGTGTAATAGTCAAATTCCATACTAATTTCTGTCGCAACGGTTTTGGTGCGCATATTTAGAAGAAAAAGAAGAAGAAGAAATACATTTATTTATCGCCACACAGACGTTATACAAGGCGTAGGAAATAAGGAAACACAGACAAGGCAAAACACTACACAAAGAATAAAAACAACAAGAAAGGGACACAGGGGCTATATACAAAGGGGCTATGTCCCCGCGGCGGTGAAACGGCCTCAGGCTCAGTATTTGCTGCAGGTTTATTACCCACAGGACAGCACTGCTTTTCTACCAGGGCCTGGTCTAGTGACTCACGGAACAAACCATCGAGACAGACAAATACAATATACAACAATGCGATACAATACCAAACAATACAATACGGTACAGCACAATACAATACAATACAGCACAGCACAGCTGAACACGAACCAAGAAGAAAGAATAAAAAAGTTTCTGAAGATCTTGGAAGATTTACAGAAGAAACCAAACGAAAATAAGATGGGAAACGAAGACTCCTTGAAGTAATCAATAGAAGTGAACCAGCAAATGAAGCTTTCCAGACGAGTCCTACTCCTCGCGTTCACTGCCGGCGCCATTATGTGTATTTCATGATCATAAGGCACGCGGTGAATGCCAAGAGCGGACTCAATCGACGGGCTGCAAGGACCGGACCCGGATGATAAGAAGCCGAATATGATCTCATTTAATAATCGTCTCATATTAATATTTGATTATTGCGTTTTAATTTATCGTTCCATTTTAGTTTTTCTATAAATTGGCAGCTTGTTTTAAGAATGTTTGTGTCCTTAGGTGGTGATAGCCTAGTGGGTAGAAGCTCGGACTCAGAAGTGGGAGACCCAGGTCCGATCCCCGGTGCGGGCAGGTACCTATGAGTTGGTTTTCTAAGTTATATACATTTGTGAAGTTACAGTAGCAATACCACTCGCTAACTGTGAAGGAAAACATCGTGAGGAAACCTGAGTGTCTGAGCTATTCACATACCTCAGCGCTTGAAATCGCCAATCCGCGATCCGTGACGCAATCACGCGTGGTGATTAAGCCCATACTCTCTCCCTGAGAGAAGGCCTGTGCCCTACAGTGGGAAGTATATAGGCTGCTTATGTTATGTGTCCTTATAAGTACCTACCTACTTTTTTATTTCGTTTGTATAGGATCGAACAAAATTGGTAACATTATTTTCGAGGGTCAAATAGGATCTAATAAAAATTACAAAATATCACGGAAATGGAACATGTTTTGTTTCCTAAATTGTTGTGTTATGCTACTTCGCTACTTCTCTCACTAGAAAGAAAAGGCTGACTAAATAGACACACCTGTGTGATAGTGTTCTAGTTAGAGCTGAGATTTCCGCACTTAGCCTTATAGTTGGGCCATTGTACGTAGCAAGCGCTTAGGTATGTAGATACCTCAGACACTAGGGTTTCCTTACAATGTTTTCTTTCACGTTTAGCAAGTGGTATTGCTACTATAACTTCACAAATGTACGTAACTTACAAAACAAAGTATATGTACCTCAACAATCCGATCTTTAAAGAAACCAACCCCTTACAACCTACCAAGGACTTGGTAGGTTGTAAGGGGTCAGTTTCCTTCGCCTCGACCATAAACAAAAATGTGTCTACAGACTTTGACAATATAATTATAGCGATATCCAATGAAAAATAACAGTGTTATCTAAACAAAGCATCAAGGGAGAGTTGTGGAATAGGAGTTTAGTTCCGTGGATGCGGATGGCAAAAGAGCGTGAAAAATCGCGTAATGGGGAAGGCAGTGATCAGAGGTGGACTGATTATAATAAACGATGAGGGCAGAATACTTAAGTATTTACTTTTCTCAATTCACAAACCGGTCCTAAAGGTGTTTAATAGCCTTTGATCTTTTACTACCAAAATTGTAAGCTTAGCTGTGCGAGATTCCTATCGAGGTCAAAAACATCACAGATAGCATCTTTCTCCCTTTTATGCGCAGTGCACAGAGATGGTATGAATCTAGAATGGTTGGTGACTTTCAGAATTAGTACTTTTTGTTCGATACTAGCCCTTAAGCCTCGAAGAATAAGGACTGTGTTCACAGCTGCATCAAGCTGACTAGGCATTGTTTGGCAATACTGCTCTACTTGGCACGACTGCATAATAATATAACGTTCATCTAGGGTTACCACATCCAAACAAAAATTTTCGGATAAAATACTGATTTTACAGCACTGGACTTTTTGTGCTAATGTTTATGTGAATAGTATTTAATGTTGTAAGATAAAGTTGGATGTAGGAGGTAATCTCTGAAACTACTCATCCGATATAAAAAAACTTACACATAATAGAATCTACCTTCAGGAGGAAGAGGGTAATGAGGATTAACCGATAAACCGATTTAGAGGTGTTTTGTTTTACAAACTTAAAAAAATAATTACATTTTGTATAAAATATCAGATGTCAGCAAAAGGCTAACGGTCTTATTTATAAAAAAAACACGATTCCTTAAAATAGATAGAATTATCTGTGGTGGAGATTTTACAAGGAAATGTTGTAATCACAGATTAAATAAACTGCTTCTTAGGAGTGCTTGAGAGGTATCGTGTTTTTATAAATAAGGCCGTAAACCTTTAGGTTTTTATAAGAGGTAAGAAATAAAAAAAAAATAGAGTAAAAGTTGTTCAATATAAATTAACAAATCAACACATCGTACTATTATTGCTGAATCAACAACATATTAGATTACGTTAGAAAAAAAATGTTTTTAATGTTTCTCTCTTGTTCCCGATACCCTTTGCTAAGGTTGGCTGGAAGAGACCTGTTTAAAAACTAAGCTCGCCTTTATAACTCTTTTACTCTATTAAAAGTTGCCATAAAAATTGTGGACGTGTTTTTTTACTACATTTTATTGTTTACTCATTCTAAAATAGCGTTCACCAGTAGGATTTTTAAAATGACACAATCACTTGTCCTGATCCCAAACTCAGATACCTTGTGCTGTGGGAACCAAGCATAGATATCACAAACATGGAAATACACCCAGACTGAGGCTATGTGTAAAAAATCACATTCCTATTGTGTTATTTACTTTCCTTTTTATGCACTGGACGAATAGTTGATAGTGATATATCAACGCCAAATCGGAATGACATCAGTTGTTTCTTATTCCGATTTGGCATTGGTATATCACTCTCTATTTCATGAAGATTAAATTTTAAAACAATGCTCGGAAAGCCCAAATCTCGAAATATTGTTTAACACACATACATACATACATAAACTCACGCCTGTATCCCAGAGAGTTAGGCAGAGACCAGGGACTGCCACTTGCCACGATCCTGATAGATCACTTAATAATAATAGTGTTTAAATTTTGTATTATTAACTTGTAATGAGGCCTATGCCCTGCAGTGGAACACCCATATTACAGCGGCTACATAAAAAAAAGTAATGTTATGGATTTCACGCGGGCGAAGCCACGGGAGAAGCTAGTATTAATGTTATAATTTCACTCATCTCGCTCATTCTTAAGGTTTAATGCCTTGAAGTTATTTTTTCGGGGCTCATTAAATATACAAGTAAAGTTCAATTACATATATGCTTTCACAACATTCTGACAAATTCGAATATTTCCTGGTTTCCCGACAGAGGACGATGATTCCGGAAACAACCGGAAATTTCCGGTCATCTGGTAACCCTACGTACATATCAACGTCATGTGTCATACTCTCTGGCAGACCACAGATTACGACAAACTTATCCCAATCGTAATCGTATTGTTAATAAGACGTAATTGTTAATAATATATGCATCATGAAATCGGAGATGTAAAAGGCCTTTAGTAAATAATATTTTAGTAAAAGATTTAAACGATGAACAATTTAATTTAATAGTCTCAAAAATAATAATAGAAGAAAAATTAAAAATAATAGTAAAGGCTCGAATATTTTTTGTTCAATTTTTTGTTTTTCTAGTAGGTTTCAATAAAGGAAAGTTGTTTTTACAATTATTAATTTTAGTAAGTATCAATTTTTTTATTAGCTACCTTTTATTATCCGATCACATTTATCAAAAGTATATACCAATTTAAAGAACCTTTTAGTTTCGCCATGTCCTTGCGTCTGTTTGTCCGTCTGTCTGTCTGTCTGTCCACGGCTTAGCACAGAGACGACAAGTAGGTACTAGGAAGCTGAAATTTGACATAGATGTACATATTAATTACGCCAATTAAACTATAGGATAATATCTTTAACCCTTAATCGGCCATAGGACAATTATTTCCCACCACAAAATGGGCGATAAATTTTTTTTTATTTTTTTTCTGTTGGAGCAACGCAAAAATAAATTGAACGCATCTTTAGATCGATACTTTTTTAATGTATTTTATGGCAACACTTATTCCTAAACGTCATCGCTGTATGTCAATCGGTATTCAAAGTGAACCGTTAATTTTTCACTTACATATGCTCCCCGAATTTGAATCTGTTTTTGGTACTACATCAAGGAAAATTCCTGTAAGTATGTAATGGTTTTTGATTCTTTTAGCTAGATATGTGTTGTATTGTATATAAATGAAAACAATGTATGTAATTTGTTGCTTTACTATTTTTTTCATTTTAAAAAAGTGGGAAACTATTTCCCTACAGCCGTTTATGAAAGTATTTAAGTGGGAAATTATTTCCCTATAACTGTTAAGGACAACTAATAATTATATATAGTACATATATATATATAAAGTTTGTCTGTTTTTGCCTACAATTTTTTTCTTATTACAGTCAATGACGCCCCTTAAAAAGAAGAAAAAAGTTGAGGATAAGGAGTTACAAAACAATTGTTGACATTCGCCATTCGCCCGACTCAAGGCTGCTATTATTTAATGTTATTAGGATAGTTATATTAATAATAAGATAAAAAACTTAAATAAATAAATAAAACTTAAGATGTACCTCTGGACTTTTAATTTTATTTCCCTAAAAATAAATCAACGAGTGAAACCGAAGGCAATAGCTAGTCAAGTGGGAGATTATTTCCCACATATATGTAACTGGATATAGGGAAATTATTTCCCACAAAAAAAACCCCTAACGGTTATAGGGAAATTATTTCCCATCGTCAAAAAAAACCACTTCCCAACATTCAATAATTCTAATTTAGTGTTTTTATTTAATTTTAAGAAGACAATATTCTAATACAAAAAAATTAACTTGATTGGAGCCATGGCCGTTTAAGGGCTAAAAAAGTTTTTTAGGGTACCGCCCTTATATGAAAATTAGGGTGCCCTTATTTTTATCGCCTAAACCATAGTTACCTATACTATTATACAGCAGACCAAGGAGTATAATCTACCAATTCGCAGCGCGGAGTGAGACAGGGAGATGTAAAATCTCCGAAACTGTTTACAGCTACACTTGAAGACGTATTCAAACTTCTGGACTGGGAAGGATCTGGCATCAACATACTCACCTTCGATTCGCCGATGATTTATGGTTGAGGCCTTAGAAGATTTGAGTTCCATGCTCAATGACGTGAACAGAGCTTCTAACAGAGTGGGTCTTAAAATGAACATGGACTCAGATAATGTCGAACTTCCATGTACCACCCACTCCTACCCGCGTTGGCGGGTCTGACCTCGAAGTTGTCGACCAATGTGTGTATACCTGGGACAAACAGTCCAGTTAGGTAAGTCCAACTTCGAGAAAGAGGTCATTCTTCGAATCCAACTCGGATGGGCAGCGTTCGGGAAACTAAAACACATTTTCGCGTCCAAAATACCTCAGTGTCTCAAGACAAAGGTGTATAACCAATGTGTGTTACCAGTGATGACTTATGGATGTGAGACCAGGGGCCTCATTATGCGCACCAAATCCTGAGCTATTCCAATCGTCTAACTGTCAAATTCCATACTAATTTGACAGTTAAACGATTGGAATTGCTCAGGATTTGGTGCACGTAATATAGGGGCTGGTCGCTGACAAAGGGCCTCATAAGAAGGCTCAAGGTCGCCCAACGAGCAATAGGGAGAGCAGCTATGTGTATGTGTACAATCAGTCACAGGGCAAGGCCAGCAATGTAAATTTGTACATACTTATACAAATTTACATTGCTAAACATCCTCTTCACTCTCACCTCATACAGTGGAACTGCCACTGTAGTCAACACACCGACTACTGGTTCTGATGGTGATCTCCCCTAACCCTTCGCAACGGCAGCCATACAGCATCGGCACACATTGCCAGTGGTAAAGCAGCCGTCACCGGTTCATGCCCCTTGCGCGATGGTTCCTCATAGTACTATCGCTGGTAAAGTGACTGTTAGCCGCCGAGCAACCTCAATCGCTTAGTGACTTAGCGTCCCTTGGCATTTGCATGTCTTAGAGAGCAGACTTCATCATGCCCACTGCCGGACATAGGCCTCCTTCGTGGTTTTCATAACTATGAGGGGTTTTGCCATAATCGCCACGCTTGGCAGGCGGGTTGGCGATCGCAGTATACGTTTGGAGTCTCAGGAAGACGCTGCTGCCCGTCTGCTGGTATATTTTTTTTTTTATTTATTGACTTAAGTTGCTATCGCAGTTTTAAATTTTATAAATTATTCGCCAAACTGCGTGGCAGTTTGTTGGCGAATTAATTGCACTCTTTTAACATTTGAATTGATTTCCTTAGTCCTTCCAGTTCGTCCTAGATATCCACGGAAGGAAATGGAGTGACGCTATTCTTAATCCGGCGCCACACGGAGCAGACTTAAGAAATAATAAATTATTAAGACTACTTACGTCCCACTGCAGGGCACAGGCATTCTCTTTGAGAGAGAGCATATTGGTTTAATTACCACGCGTGCTACCGCGGATTGGCAAATCAATAATAATAATCTGTCAAAGGCAATAATCTGACGTCGCGACGGTTCTTTAGCACTTTGCATTAGCAGTGTCAAAGGCCTGTAGTCTAATGAGCTGTTCTACAGAGGGGATTACAATAAACGATTATTTATTGCGTTGGTTATTAACTAATTTACATAATAATTTATCTATTTATTTTCAGTAAAAGTAATGTGACTGGATTTCAGCCCATTACGCTAATATTACATTAGGTTCTCGAGTGGAGACTACAAACTGGGGCAAACGCAACGTAGGACGCCGACCAGCTCCCTGGACCGACGACCTGAGGCGGATTGCTTTCAGCGGCTGAATGAGGTTAATTGAGGATAGAAGGAAGTGGCATGCCTTGGTTGGGGAAGGCCTATGTCCAGCAGTCACAGTGGATCAGTAACGACTGATTGATTTATTGACGCAAAAATCGTTAAACAATAAAATTATAATATCTACTTAATTATTTTAACTGCCTCGTTGGTCTAGCGGTATCATGTCTGATTCCATACCGGAGGTAGTGGGTTCGATTACATTTGTACACATGGCCTCAGTCTGTGTGTATTTCCATATTTCTGATGTTTTTGCCTGGTTACCGTAGCACAGGGTAACCTAGTTTGGGGCCGGAACAAGTGATCGTGTTGTGTGTCGGGCTTGCTTGTAATATTCGCCCATTTTTACTATTCTTATATTTAACATTACCTTACCTAACTATTCAAATAAAAGGAAGTTTGCTGTTTTATGGAGAAAAGTAAATTTATTTCATTCTTAGACCATAAAAATGAAGTTTTCTGAAGGCCTTACTGAACAAAACAGTAGATTTTTGCTTTGTTAAAATAAACAAGTTAAAACTCATTTTTTTTTAACCGAAGAGATACCTTGAAGGTAGTACAAGTTTGCTGTTTTATGGAGAAAAGTAAATTTATTTCATTCTTAGACCATAAAAATGAAGTTTTCTGAAGGCCTTACTGAACAAAACAGTAGATTTTTGCTTTGTTAAAATAAACAAGTTAAAACTCATTTTTTTTTAACCGAAGAGATACCTTGAAGGTAGTACAAGTTTATGTGTACCTACTTGAGAGCTCATTTCATCGTTTTACCGTTGTTACGGATACTTCAATGACAAAGAAAGCTATAGTGAAAGAGCGTGAATAATTGAAGCTCGTACCAAGGCTTGTACTGTAGGTACCTACATGGCTGTGGAAGAGCGAGAACAGACCACATGCTAGTTATTTGTTGGAGCTTTATGTACTTAATGAACTTCTTCTCCGAAAACTATGTACTCCAAACGAGTAGGACAAAAAACGCAACTTCATCCTGTCTGACAACTGGCCACCGAATTTTCTGGGGCTCCTTTGATATCGACGACGTTTGATGACCCCGAAAATTTGATTTACACTGGTCTGGGGCCTAATCATGCGCACCAAATCCTGAGCAATTCCAATCGTCTATCGTCTATAGATTCAACAAGTTCATTAAGTACCTAAAGCTCCAACAAATAGCTAGCTAGCATCTGGTCTGTTCTCGCTCTTCCACAGCGGTGGTAGCGTGGCGGTAGAACGCCGGCTTCAGATTCGGGAGGTCGTGTCTTCGAATCCCGGCATGGACTTTGTTTTCTAAGTTACGTATATTTGTGAAGCAATCATCATCATCAGCCATTTGACGCCCACTGCAGGACATAGGCCGCAATACCACTCGCGAATTGTGAAGGTAAAGGAAAACATCGTGAAGAAAGAAAGAGTGTCCGAGGTGTTTACATACCTCAGCGTTTGAAATTGCCAATCCGCGGTAGCACGCGTGGTAATTAAACCAATATGCTCTCCCTCAAAGAGAATGCCTGTGCCCTGCAGTGGGACGTAAGTAGTTGCCCCCCCTCCCCTATCCCCTTGAAGTAAATAGTTGATGGGACTCCTTAGTATACTCTTACATTGAAAATAAATATTTCAGGCCACTCGGTTCTGGGCAATGACCCAACATCTTCAGAGAAACACGTCAAAACAACAAGAATATACTGTTTTCACTTTTATTTGACTCTTTCGTGGTTATTTACGTTTTCAGTTTCAGTTACGTCATTTATGAAAATACTTAGGGAATACGATAAGTAGTTGAAATAAAGCAACACCTGAAGACCGATAATTTCTTCAGTATTGATAATTAAACTTTTGATAATTAATATTCTCAAATAACTTCTTACTTTTCATACAAATTGGTCACGCCGAGTTTCAAGATTGTGAAACAAAAAGATGATATTTTTATTTTACATACAAATTGAACGCGTCAAGACTCACAATTTACAAATAAAAAAAGAGAAATTCAAACCTTTAATTAATTGGTAGTGGTTTAATTTGATCGATACCGAAAAAGAGTTTTGCTTTTTTTCGGTAACACCTTGTACCTATATTTGATTGTCTCGTTGGTCTAGCACAGCGATGGCGAACCTTTGTGGGACCACGTGCATTTTTTTATTATATTATATACATAATATGTGGCTATGACGTGCCAACTTCTTCTGAAGAAGCCAGCAGATTTTTCAGACACCTATGTGAATGGAATTAAATTTCACGTTTCCATTATTTATCTTTAAATGAATAAAGTATTAAGTAATATTATTATTATTATGCTCGTACCCCGGCTGCCTGAGTGATCTTAAACGATCACGAAGGTTAAGCAATACAGGGCGCGTTCAGTGCATGGATGGGTCGCCGTCTATGCCTAACGCTAGTGGCATTTTTCCGAGCGGTTCCGTGCTTCGCAAGGCACGTTAAGCTGTTGGTGCCGGCTGCCGTCGATAGATGGCAGTCGTTAAGCCAAAGTCAGAGGCCTTAGGGCGGCTTGACAACTTCTGACAGTAGACGAGCCACTAGTCTACAAGCCTCCACCAATCCGGACTTGGCCCCCGTGGTGGAGTATGGCCTATACCTTCCTCAGGGAAGAGACCCGTGCCCCTCGGTGGGGACATAATGGGTTGATGATGATGATTATTATTATTATTTGAGCACTAATAACAGTTTTATCTTTAGTCTTTTCATTTCCTCTCCTTATTTCGATAAGTTTTTAATATCATACCAAAATTAATAAAATTTCCACAAGTTTACATAAGCTCCGTAATTATCGACGTGCCTTCAATGGCACGCGTGGCATTGATTCGCCATCACTGGTCTAGCCGTATCACATCTGATTACCATGCCGGAGGTCGTGGGTTCGATTTCCACGGGGGCCGCCGTATATTTGTAGAAATGGCCTCAGTCTGGGTGTATTTTCATGTTTGTGATGTCCTTGCCTGGTTACCATTGCACGGATCATACTTTGGGACCAGGACAAGTGATTGTGTTGTGAGGAAGTTATTATTTGTCATATTGAGAAGTTTGAGTAGCTCGGTTGCTACATTATGTACTTTTAGCTCCTATTGGGCTTATGTATGGAATGTAAGGCAAGTTATTATTATTTATTTTAATACTTTATCGCACCATTCTATAGTATAAATGTTCAAGGCGCATTCTCTTCCAGCGATCAGTTTCTTCTGCTGAGAGTCGAACTATTTTCTATGGGGGTCCATAACACGGGCAATACTAAGAGTTCGAATAAACATTAATTGCCCTTCGTTTACAGAATAGTGACGTCTAAATTGTATGAGCGAGAGGGAACATTTATTTAAGAAATTTTAACTTATGTCATTTATATATTTTTATCATTGATCTATTAGTTGAGTCCAGTTTTTTATTTCAATTTGTTTTCTTTTTGTTGTGTTATGAAAAAAGTTAGAGTACAGCCCCTATATTACGCTCACCAAATCCTGAGCGATTCCAATCGTTTAACTGTCAAATTAGTATGGAATTTGACAGTTAGACGATTGGAATCGCTCAGGATTTGGTGAGCGTAATTAGGCCACTGATCAAAAAAAGAAAATTGCTCACTGTATGAGTTGGCGCTGAGCAAACTTAACTCCAACCTGCATATTCGGAGTTGATTTGTAAATTTTAAACTAGCGAATTTTAAGGAGTACTTTAAGAGACTGAACAGCCTTTTCATTTTTTAACTAGGTGTGCCCGCAACTTCGCTCGCATTGGGTTAGAACATTAAGTGCCCTCAGCACTTAACCGCTTCTCTGCCCTGTCACAGATCTGCGTCCAAGTTTGTATAGACTACCTATATATCCCATTAGCGAGGGCAGTTGTTACATTAACCCAGGTCACGGTCTATCTCCGTTCTACCTATATTTCATCCAGTATTATTTTAAATCACCACGCCATCTCCCGTCCGCTCAATACTTCTTCAGGTGGGATAGAATGCTCAATATAACACAGTGACTTTTTATTCGGATCTGTTTGCAGAATATTGCCGCAGACGCAGCGTACGACGTCCACCAGTTCACTGGATCTACGGTCTAAGGCAGATTGCTGGTAGCGGCTGGATAAAGATAGCCGAGAGCAAAAGATGTCTCTTTGTTCTGTGCCCAACGTGCCTATTTTTATTTAACTCATGTATTAGATTGGAATGGAGAGAGCTGTGTTAGGAGTTTCACTGCGTAATCGAATCAGGAATGAGGAGATCCGCAGAAGAACCCGAGTTACTAATATAGCTCGAAGAATTGCTCAGTTGAACTGACAGTCTGACGGGCACATAGCTCGGAGAACTGACGGCCATTGGGGCCAAAAAGTTCTGACATGGCGACCGCGGACCGGGCGCAAAGTGGGCAGGCCCTCCACCAGATGGTCTGACGACCTGGTTAAGTGGCGGGGAGTCGCTGGTTGTGGGAGGCACAAGACTGGGAAGCTTGGAAAACCATGTCCCTCATCATCTATGTCCTACAGTGGGCGTCAAATGACTGATGATGATGATTAGATTGGAATGAACCACTCGAAGATATTCATTGAAACTTCACTTTTTCTAAGTCTATCAAGAAATATCATTAAATAATAAATTTTATGCGCTCTCTATTTTTATACTGTACCGCTATCACAGAACAGAGAAGTGACCGCTATGAACAATTTCATACTTAGATTGCTTATTTTTGCGTGAAAGATCAAAAATGATTCAATAATTACTATTTATTACATTGTTTTATAATTTCGATTTTTTTTTTAGTTTCGTACAGTGGGGATCAAATCTTTATGTATCAGAACGTAGCGATCGGTATAGTTTTTTTTTTTGTCTGCATTGTTATTGTCTTTTTACTTCCGACACTTAAAAAAAGCTTACGTCGAATGAGGTGGTACGTTTGAGTTTGAAGACCTTTGCTTACTCTTTACGGGAAAAAAATGCGTGGGTAAGATGGCGAGTGATCACACGGATTGGCCAAGTGCGAGTCAGATTAGCTCACGAAGGGTTCCGTACAATAGTACTAAATATAATGAGGTATGTAAACAAAATTGGACAAAGATCGAGACAAGATAGATTAGGTACATTGAGAACTGCCCCATCTACAGAAACCAACAAGCAGCGTTTGACATTGACATTTAACGACATGACATCGGCGCTGTGAAGGTTAGCTAGATGGCCGCTAGATGGCGAGCGCTGTCTTTAGACAACGTTCGTTGTATGGGAGCCCCCTCTAATATTTATTTTATTCTGTTTTTAGTATTTGCTG
Organism: Yponomeuta malinellus; assembly: GCA_947308005.1. Lineage (NCBI taxonomy): Eukaryota > Metazoa > Arthropoda > Insecta > Lepidoptera > Yponomeutidae > Yponomeuta > Yponomeuta malinellus. The sequence continues at coordinate 5,947,968 of OX370998.1, read as the reverse complement.
TTATAGCGGCAACAAAAATACATAATCTGGGAAAATTTCAACTGTTTAGCTATCAATGCCTGGTGACGACAGACAGACGGACGGACAGTGGAGTCTTAGTGTTCGGAGTCTTTCCCCTTTTGGGTACGGAACCCTAAAATGGCACAAACCCTCAAAAATGTGCAACAAATCCCGAAAATTCCTGACTTACTATCACACACAATAATGTAGTATTTAATTTAATAGATGTTACGAATCTTTCAAGATTTGGTACGTCAGGTAACTTTTGATTTGCAATAAATAAACTATTTATGCATATTTAGACTTCATTGTTTTGAGATGTATTTAAGTAGGCCTTAAAACTTTAAGACAAACTAAAAAAAATTAACTATGAATGTTCTCCATTTTAAAGGTATTTTTTTATTATAACTTTTTAGTGCTGTAGTGTTTCTAGGTCGGTTTTTATTTGTTATTTAAATTTTTTATGGGTACAATATTCCAACAGCAAAGATACTCTAGGTAAGTATTTACTTTGTGAAATTTAGAAACCGGCATATCCCATGACCCGTATTCGTGATTTCTTGAGTGTGTTACATGACCCGTATTCTTGATTTCTTGAGTGTTTTATGTAGAGTCGGTGGCTTCACTAGGTATAAATATAATTGTACTATAAAGTTACCTCACTGTAGTTGAGGTATTATCGTATTATATTCGATTCTATTGTTGCTATAACAAAGCCAGTTAACCGTGCGTTGTTTGATTACCTTTCCTGAATGTGGACTAGGACAACGGTGTTAGAATACTTACTGACAGTTATCGGCAGTCGTTCGTGCCTTACTATAAATGCGATTATAAACCAAAAAGGAAAATTCCATCGGCTATCGCCTAAAGTACCTGCTTAGTAACAATTACCGTACCATCCAGCCAGCTAACCAATTATTATGGTAGACATAACATAGTAAAGGGGATGCTTCAACTAGCTAGTTATTGTCAACTATGCTTCGATTAACATTATCCCAAACTGACCAAGTGGCGACGCAACACGTGTCATATCGAAATGACTCAGCAGGTAGTCCAAATCGCTTTGTGTACGCAGTCACTAAGATATCATACAGTCAGCACAAGACAGTAGTCCGAGGCTGATGCGTAATGATAATGATAATTTAATTAACTGGGTCAACAAAAGTAAGGCGTAAGCTGTATTCTCTCCAGCGACATGCAATAGTGGGCACACCGGTCCAAACTCAACAAGCGAAATAGGCGCCTGTCACTAACCGCATCGGAGAGAACTTATCAAGACGTCATCGCGCAAAAGCGGAGTCCAACTGATAAAGAAAACACACCGAAACTGCGTAGGTAAGCGTACGTCACCCGAGTTTTCTTTGTTTGCCTAGAGTGGTTGGAAAATGGAAGGATCTAGATAATTAGGTGTTCGTCGGGTTGGACGAAAATAGTCGTTGGGCGGCGGGCCCTGGGCCAGGTGACGTCACGGCGGCTGGTGGCGGAGGGGCAAGACGGGCCCCGCGCGCAGTGTCGCGCGCGCCGCCACGCCGCTCGCACGCCTGCCGCCGTCACCTGACGTGTCCGCCCACTCGCTCGCTTCCACGAACTCCAGCCACCAGCAACAAGTAAGTACCGCACCCTAACACCCACTCTCTCATTCTCCCCTTTACACTCCTATTTTCTGCTAAAGAAAGTTGAATTACGCCGCTCTGCAGCATCCGATGACGATGCTGATTTCACTGAACTTCCACTAACGATTCAGCGCGTCAATCGATCTTCCTTCGCAGTTTCTTTAGCTAGATTACGATTTAATCTAACCTGTTTTGCAAAGTGGGCCCCCGTATCATGTCGGTCTAGTACTCAGCGGGGCAACCTTGTCGCATCGTGCAATGCAGCGGGGACCTTGCAAGTCACGCGTCACAGTAACCTCGCCTCACGCCGAGTTTGCGTCTCTACCAGCGATTCCCGTCATTATTGTTTGCCGCGACGCGATCGAGTAGCCGCGCTGTTCGTTGCTACTTTTAGCCTGAGCTGTTTGTTCGAAACGTCGTTTTCACTGGGGGCGCGCAGTGTACGTCGTGCAGTGTGATAAATTATCACTATGTGTGTTGTTCTCGCGTTGTCACAGTAGTGGGGCGTGTTGATAGCTACAAACACAAACAGCTGACCGACAACCTACGTCTTTTTTTCGTCAGATGAAGAGTACGACGCGGTCACTCAAGGACGCTCGGCGGTATTGACGTGTATTTCCCGTTTTATCGTTTACGGGGGACGTCGAACGGGTCGGCTTTTAAATGAGGCGTAAATTACATTGGCAATTACTCTAACGCGAGTCTGGCCTCTACAGTATGTCGGCCGCAGTTGTCTTTAGAGAGCTGGGTGTAGACGTAGAAGCGCATAAACAAAGGGGCCTCAGCGTTTCCCAAGTTATCGCGATGTCTGGAAAAACACGCAATGCTTTATCGCGTGCTCCGTCCGTACCTACTTGCTGTCGGACGCGCGTGCGGAGCCAGTTCTATCGCGCTGTAGCCCACACCCGGAGATACCCTTTTTCGTTCAATGCTCACACTAATGCCCCATGCGATAAGAGCTACCATGACATAGCCGCTATCGCCGGTGAATGTACCGCCAACTATATACGTACATACTCGTGCTCGAGCCCGAGATTGTGATGACATTGTTCACAGACTCTTTTCTAAATATCATTCTTTCTTTGGGAAATAATATTCGAAGGGATCCTACACATAACAAAACATGCAGGCTTCCTGTAAGTGTAATAAACATGCGTTTTCCTTAGTCAACGAATATCGGGGCCTATTATTTGCACGAGCGGGCATCACATGCCAAGAGTAGCATCCAAAACAACTGTGCACATAAGTTAGTTATTCGAAACATATTATAATGAGAAACTTAGGTCGGGTACGCCTCAGTAAGGTTAAACTTTGGACACAATTTTGTTCACCTCGAGCCGTTTGCTCAGGGCCAAAAAAACCGGTAGATCATGGCTACCCTTCTCGCTACATTGGAGATTCGTGTCAGAAACACACGAACGAAGGAAGACGGTTTACAATGCGAATTAAATCTGTATCGATTATTTATCTGTATTAGCATCAGCTTTGTTACTGACCTACAGAATTGTGTATCAAAGTAGGCAGAGGACTAGACGTAGATTTAGTCTGTGTCGTCTGCAATCGTCACGATGAGAGACGAAAGCTGCAGAATATGTCGAAAAGGACAAAACTACGTACCTACTTGTGTTCCGCAAATAGAGACACGTGTTGAGTTCATCAGCGGGTATTTACATGACGTCACTGTTGATATCCGAGAACCCATAAATAACCCATTATTCGCAGAAAGCGATTAGGTATAAAAGAAAACAAGTGAGGAATGCAATCGGGAATCCCCCGGGAATTCTATTTCAGAGTGCCTCATTTGGAGATATATTAATATGTTAATACATCCGTATACGAGTATTCCTGTTTATTTCATTTTAAATTTTAATTAAGTATAAATTAATATTTTCGACTGCCTCGTTGGACTAGCCGTTAAGGCGCTTACTACCAAGATAGAGGTTGTGGGTTCGATTCCCACTGGGGGCTGCCGTATATTTTCATAAATGGCCTCAGTCTAGGTGTATTTCCACGTTTGTGATGTCTTTGCCTGGTTACCATAGCACAGGGTATCCTAGTTTGGGACCAGGTCAAGTGATTGTGTTGTGTGGAAGTTATTTTTTTAATTACGTAACGAAGTGCGATATTGGCCATCGTGCTGTAAAATATTTCTATTCGGCCTTTTGACTTTTCTTATTTATTGTTAATGACGATAGGTATAGTAAAATCATAAAGGAACTCAAAGCCTTTTTCTGCAGTCATAGTACATGGAAATCGTACCAAACAACAAGTGTGGCCTTACATCAACAAATCCAAGTTTTCCACCTCGAAAGCCCTACGGATCACAGTAAAATACTTGAAAATTCATTAAATTTTAGGAGTTTTTTCGGTTTAGGACAATTTTTACCAATAAAGACCTACGTTACGGCTATTTGGCCTACCAAAACCACTGTCTCAGGAACTATCAGGTGTAAGTTGACTTAATTGGTCTTTTTTTTCGGCAATTTAGTGGACTTTAATAATTAATAAAGTAAATTTTGCCATAAACCCACTCCTTAAGGGTCAGAATTGTCGAAAACAAAAAAAAAAACTGTACTACTTCCTCTTTCAAACCTACAAACTTTTAAATAGCCGTATCTTAAAAACTATTTGGCCTACCAAAGCCAAACTATTCTCTTTTAATTGCAAATTTAGCCTACTTAAAAGTGTCCATAGTGACTTTTGCCGTAACTTAGGTCGTTAGTGGTAAAAGTTGACAAAAACTGAAAAAAATTCTAAAATTTAATAGATTTCTAGGAATTTAACAATGACCCCAAGGGCTTTCGAGGTAGAAATTTTGGATTTGTCAATACCATCTCATCAATACCAAAATTACTCTCTCTATGAGAGAAGGCCTGTGCCCTACAGTGGGACTTATATAGGCTGCTTATGAATTATGAATACCAAAATGTATCTACATATATATATCATTAACTACCTCATTTGATGTAAGGTAAAAAGTACCAATTCCATGGACTATCATGCGGTTTGCTACATAGCATTACAATATACCATTAGTTCAAGACTTTTTAATAATCTTTTCTTCAAACTTGACCCTTGTCTTGAAACTGTAACACCAGGCTAAATATAAACACCTTAGTAACACCCAACCTAATTGCTTCTTCCAGACAAGATGGTGCGAAAATACGAAAGGATAAGCGGCCGCCAGTCCTGGAGCGAGGAAGATATGGCCAAGGCCGTGATGGCCGTGGTCTCTGGCAAGATGGGCTACAAGCTGGCCGCGCGGACCTTCCATATCCCGCGCTCCACGCTACAGCGCCGCGCCAGCAAGGTCCGATACCAGACGCCGGAAGATACTAAACCAGTGATGGGCCCCTACAGGAGAGTCTTCACAGAGAGCCAAGAAAAAGACCTAGTCGGCTACATCAAAAGCATGGAGCAGTTTTTCACTGGCGTCTCCAGAAGAGACATAAGAGAGCTCGCGTTCCAGTACGCCGAAGACCATCATCTAAACCACCCGTTCGATGTCAACACTAGAATGGCAGGCGAGGACTGGGTCAGGAACTTCCTGAAGAGGAACCCGGAGTTACTCGAGAAGACGTCCAAAGAGTTTGATTCGGTAAATTTCGATCAGTTTTATCACTTCATGTCTCAATTGTCATGATGACGGAAGTGCGCGTAGTTAAGGTTTTTAAGGGTACCACCCAAAACAGAACCAATTTTCTAATACTATTAATGATTAATAGGGAATAAGAATCGAGCAAAGCTCAAATTAATGGGGGAGATATTTTTGTTAAGTATTGGATATTTGTGTACCCATTTATAAAATATTTATATTTTAGTGACTCGTACCATCGAGTTTACTGTGTTCTGTTACTAATTTAAATTTTAAGAAAGAGTTTAAACTAAGGGCTGTGATAACAGACGAAAAGATATTTTGTAACGATAAATAGAGGGCATCGTTTATTATAAGGAACTTGCAAAATGGGACTTTAGATAGTATTTAAAATTCACAATTAAAAAAACATAAATATGATACTACAATGAATATAAACAATTACATGAATAATAATAAAGTGTTACATACACATACTACGTAAGTATACGTTTGTTAGTAGCTAATTGAGGAAATACATATATGTGATAATTTTGTTGGCACTTATAAGCATCATATTACTTGTATTAAATTACATCGATAGTCTACAACTACATGAGCATAAGGGATACTTAAAAATTCCAACTGTACACGAAAAAAATGGTGATTGATTGGTTTAGGGTGGATTTTATAGAAGGTTTTATATTTTTAATTGGATTGATTGGAACTAAATTTTAGTGCATTACTTTCAAAGACTTAGGATAATATTGTTACCTGAATTATGTTTTGATCTCTGATAAACCTAGATAACTTTAGTTTACTTAGCCATTAATTTGATCTTAACGAAATTATACTTAAAAAAAGAAAGACAGAAATATTGTTACATAATGTAAAAAAACCGGCCAAGTACGGGTCAGACTGGCGCACGAAGGGTTCCGTACCATTGTCTATACAACATTAGACACAGCTCGAATTTGAGAACAGCGCCATCTATAGAAACCAACAGGAAGCGTTTAACATTGACATTTAACGACATGACATCGGCGCTAGGGTTAGACAACGTTTGGTGAGCGCTGTCTTTAGACAACGTTTGTTGTATGGGATGTTTTTAGTAGGTATTTGTTGTTATAGCGGCTACAGAAATACTTCATGTGTGAAAATTTCAACTGCCTAGCTATAATGTTTCATGAGATACAGTCTGCTGACAGACAGACGGACAGTGAAGTCTTAGTAATAGGGTCCCGTTTGACACCCTTTGGGTACGGAACCCTAAAAACAAATAATTTATTTAGAACCTTAAAAGAGAACCGTTGAACAAATTGTGACCTTCTTTGTATGCCAAAATATAAGTAATGGTTATCCTACTTGATGATAATTAGTAATGTTTTATTAATATTTTTTGTTAGTATATTATTCAATACACATAGTAAGTACTTAAAATTATTTAATTATAAGTTCTTTTCGTTGAATAAATAAGTTGAAAACCCTACATATCAGATTGTTTGTAGAAAAATCCTGTGAAAACTTCGTCAGGCGCACTCTGCCCTCCTTCTGAACAGTTAGAACAGCCTTCACTGTCGCGACTGTGACGGTTCAGCTGAATCGGGTATACTCGGCTCTAGCCCATCGGTAATGGTGAAATTTTGACTTCAATAGTGCGGTCATAAACAGCCACTTTATTTAACGTTTTTTAGTATTCCTTAAAGACTCGCGATGCCCATACATAGTTATATATTTAATGGGTCTAGATACAATTATTTATTAGGTAAACTTAATTACCTTAATTTCCGACGTTTTTCTGTTGGTGCTCTATGATTGATTGAAATTGTGCCGCCCACACGTCGTCGGCCAGTGTTACGAGGACAACATTTCCGATGCGTAGTTCAGAAACAAATTTTCAGATACTCTTTGATACAGTAAGTTGTACCAATGAGTGTAGTTATTTTTAAACAGTAGTTTAAGCTTCGCATTGTAAGAGCTGAGGCAGCGTATCAGCAGAACTTACGTGTGGTCTGTGGAGAAAACCATCGCCTCACGCGAGGTCGTGGGTTCGTAACCCGGCATGTGCCTGTAACTCAGATTTTCTAAATTGCATACATTAGTACTTAGTAATCATACCACTCGATAAATAAGAAGGAAGACATCGTGTCGAAACCTGCGCGATATCGCCGCAAGATTGCATTACTCTCTAACAGTAAAGTGAAACCGTGGTAAAAAATCGAGTTAAATAATCAACGCCAAAAATTGGAGATTTTACCTAATTTGGTACATTAGGTAAAATCTCTAATTTTTGGCGTTTAAAGATTCACAACATCTGTCTATCAAATTCAATACTGATTGTATGTGATAGTACGGGTCACGAATTCGACAGGATTTGATGCGCATTTTTGAAGATTTTGTGCCTTTTTATGACAACAACGATGATTCCATAAAAATATAATATGTGATCGCTTGCCATCTTGCCCACGCAGTTGTTTTCATTTTCCGTAAAGGGTAAGAAAAGATCTTTAAACGTACCGCCTCATTCGATGTAAACTTTGTTTTAAGTGTGAGAAGTAAAAAGACAACATAACAATACTAATTTAAAAAACCGGGCAAGTGCGAGTTGGACTCGCCCACCGAGGGTTCCGTACAAATTTTTAGGTACTTAGATATCATAAATAGTTCAGGAATCGAATCTCGCAGTTTTTTCCAAGCTTTTCCCGAACTTCAAAGACAATTTTTTTATGATTCAATTACAAATGTAAAGTGTTCAGATTTTTCTCTGTACTTGTAGTATAAATTTGCAGATGTACGTAACTTTGAAAACAAAAAAGTCACAGGTACATGCCCGCACTGAGAATTGAACCTGGGTCTCTCGCTTCCGAGTCCATTGTTCTACCTACTGCTCTACTACTGCATCTCTACCGCACCGCAAGTTACGTATAAAAACTACTACATCTAAAAAACCATGTCCCAGGCACTGCAGGGTCCCAGTGGTTCCTTTACCTATCTAGTTTGAGTGAAGGTCCCACTGGACGCTGCATAAATCATCTCATTACGTAGATGTAAAGGCCCAAGTTAGTATGAGACGATAATAAGTACTTGCCAAATTTCATAGTAGGTCAACGGAAAGTACCCTATAAATTATGATTCAATTGAGAGACGAAATATAGGTTTTTTCGTGGCATAAACTTCCGTATCTTTTGTTTACGTTGACTTAGAAGTTTGATTTTCATGGCTTCAAAGGACTGTATATTTGATTATATGGTTTTCATTTCAACTCGATACCTCCACGCGTTCCCGAGATAAAGCATCTTGACAGACAGACAGATGGACGGACGAACGGAAAACAAAGCGACCCTATGAGGGTTCCGTTTTTTCCTTTTGAGGTACAGATGGACGGACGAACGGAAAACAAAGCGACCCTATGAGGGTTCCGTTTTTTCCTTTTGAGGTACGGGACCCTAAAAAACTACCGATCGCTACGTTCCGTCCGACACATAAAGATTTGATCACCCCATCAGAATCAGTCCGAAACTAAAAGAAAATCGATAATAAAAAAACAATGTAGAATGTATAAACAGAAAATATTGAAACATTTTTCATCTTTTATGTATGATAAACTATGTATGATTGTTCGTGGTGGTACAGTATAAAGAGAAAATGCGTATAAATATTATTTCTTGATAGAGTAAATAACGTAAGTGTTGCATTAGAAAAAGTTAAGTTAATGAATATAAAATAAAATAATGGGTGGCTCATTCCAATCTTGAATCTATTATATCAGTAAAGTATATTTACGTTGGACTACAACAGAACAAACATGATTTTATTGTATAACAGAAAAGTAAGTAAATGCTTAGTGCCCATATTGTGACGGTAGCGAAACGACCAAGTGTAAGTGGCAATTTTAGTTTTTTTTACGACAATATTTTTTAATTGTGTTCATTTTTTCTTTCTCCTAAAAATTATTTCTTTTTCTTTCTACTACAACTCCTGCAATATATATTTTATTCTTATTTTTAACGTGGAGGCTGTATATCAATGTTCAGACCTCTAGCATCAAAATGCGGAAGTCTCAAACAAACTTCCATACCCCAGTTTAAGGGCTTGGGGGGGGGGGGGGTAGAAGTTCCATGTTTTAGATTTTTTTTTGTTGTTTGTGTACCAAATTTCAGCTTTTTAGGGTTGACGTACCCGGAAGTAGGTACTCTAAGAATTTTTATGATCAACAGTGAATCAGTGAAGCGAGAAGTCAATGAGAAGTGAGTTATTAATATCGAGCGAAAAACATGCGTAATACGGCAAAAATATCACGTTTACTGTATGGGAGACAAGTTGTTTCCAACATAAAAAAACTTTAGAATCAAATTTTCTCAATCAATAACTTAGTACAAGATAAGAAACATATGTCTTGAATGTTCGCAATTTTATTGTGTATCAAACCCTCAGACCACACTATCAAAAGTATAATAATTTTATCACAATCACTAAAATTATTAAATTGTGCGAGCGAGACCGCATGATCCATATAAGAACAGCCTTAAAACGCAATAGATAACCAGCATGCATGGAACATGCTGTCCTTAAAACGCAATAGATAACCAGCATGCATGGAGCATGCTGTCCTTAAAACGCAATAGATAACCAGCATGCATGGAACATGCTGTCCTTAAAACGCAATAGATAACCAGCATGCATGGAACATGCTGTCCTTAAAACGCAATAGATAACCAGCATGCATGGAACATGCTGTCCTTAAAACGCAATAGATAACCAGCATGCATGGAACATGCTGTCCTTAAAACGCAATAGATAACCAGCATGCATGGAACATGCTGTCTCGCTCGCACAATTTAATAATTTTAATGATACGATAGTAGATTTAGTAATGCGATAGTCGTAAAAACTAATGCTAACACAATAGCATCGAGAGTTGCTTGAACGGCTGGGAAGGATCGTAGGGCTGCCTGTCCGGTACTTACGAGTATCGTCTAGTTTAAGCCCTATTCTTCGATAAATAAGTAGGGTTGCCTAGTAACCAGCGATATTTCTCGGAAAGGCTCTTTTCATTTCCGCAGCTGTTTTCAAAGACTAAGCCGTGGGTGGGCAGGTATGGAGAAATGAATGAAGAATCTTCGAGAGAAAATATGTTACAGACTCTTCCCCCTTAAGTCTTATTAGTGTCGCATGGGGGAGTGTTAAGAAAGAAGCGGAGAAAATGTCTTGTTGAATAGAAGGTTTTGAAAACCTATCGTGAGAATTGCCACCTGTAAGCTAACATGTATTTAGGTACTGTCACGTCAACTTTAGTATGCAGGAGCTCTACTAATTTACGTTAAGGGCGACTTTGCGAGGGAAAGGTTCGGCCGTGGACTTTAGAGGCTGTGATACATACTGAAAGTACTTAACATAGATTGTGTTTCCATTGTAATCGAAAAAGATTACACTATTTGTAACACGTAAGTATAGATTTTGTCATTGATATTTTTCGATTATCACTCAATTTCGCACTTACCTGCAATACGATTTCACTGTCGCTACCCCCTTGTAATGCTGGACACTACCTATATTTGAAAAAAAAAAACAATATGAATTTCGGGAAAAAAGATGGTTCTTTTTTTGAATAGTTTCCATAGTTGAATAGTTTAGTTGAATAGTAATAGCGATTCAAAAAAAGAACCGTGTGTGTCGCTAGATTCGAGTGAATTGTCGGGCTCAAGCGCGACGTTGACGACCCTTCTGATGATGTCGCATTTATCATAATAAGGGCCTAAATACAGCGTCCAGAGGCACCTTCACTCAAACCAGATGGGTGAAGGGACCACTCGGACGCTGCAGTTCCTAGGATTGTTTTTTTAGGTGGAGTAGGCTTGCCAGCACTCATACCATCCTGACAGCTTAGTCGGCCTAGCCCACAGGAAAGACAAGTCAATGCGTGCGGAGTTGGTTGGCGAAGCCGCGGGTTTCCTCACGATGTTTTCCCTCAAAGTTAGTGTGTGGTATTTCTACTACAAATTCGCAGGTGTACGTAACTTTAAAAAATACAACGTTATAGGGATATGCCATCGAACCGGGGTCTCCCGCTTCCTGCCACTTATACTTACTTCTCGCCACAGCCGCCGCACTGCTTTAAATACAAATACACACTTTATGAGGCAATCCTCACATTTCCTATGTGAAAATTCAGCGTTCAAAGCGTATTGGCGGAAAATTCGAGATAAAACCGTCGTGTCGCGCCTCGTTTGGTCTGAAGTGCGCGTAACAAGTTGGGAACCGATTTGGTTTGGCTGCCGTGCCGCCGGAAACGTCCTGACGCGATCAATGCCTTTTAGCTGTTGGAAATATGTACAATTGTACATATACTTATGTAATTTTATTATATATCTAATATATAAAAATCTCGTGTCACAGTGTTTGTTTTCGAACTCCTCCGAATCGGCTTCACTGAGGTTTTTGAATTGTTTGTGTATATTTGATAGTTCTAGGAATAGGTCGTAGGGCCTACGACGACCTAGGCTAATAAATATGGTAAAACAACGTTTGCGCGGTTTTAAATATTTTATGTTTACAGATTTGGCTTGTCAAAGAATGTGTAGTATTTCTAAGATAAATAAAATACGCCTACCAGATTATTAAGAAGCTGAATAATTTCATTAAAGTCATGTCATGATAGCTCCAAGAGAAGAAAAGTACCAATTATATTAAAGATAACTTGTTTATTGTCGTATCCTTGAAATTAGAGAGCAAATAATTTATGTTGAAGACCATGAGTCATTGTTGGAAACCTCTATTTTAAAGTATATTTAAATGTACCCTATTTCTCACCCGATTATGCTAATTTTTTTTTTTAAGTGAGGCTCAGGCAGGTAACTGTTATCAGCATCTTAAGGGAATCCAGTGGGCTAACTAGCACCATCAAGGAAAAAAATTAATATCTTCTTTTACACATCGTATTTTCAAAAAGTGTCTGTACAATCTCTTAATCAAGTTAACAGTAATTTTTAAGACCCACGACAAACAACCTAGCCAAAACGGCCGTGTTTGGCGTTCACGCTATCTAGTCCCAGGTTTCTTTCCTTAAGTTCACGGCCATGAGTCCTAAAAGTCATTATTAACATGATTGAGAGACTGTACAGACACTTTTTGCAAATACGATCTGTAAAAAAAGATATGAATTTGTTTTCGCGGTGGCGCCTAGTGTTACACCCTGGAGCCCGTTAAGGGGATCCAAGAGGTTCACTGGCGCTACCTATGAAAACAATATTACTTGTCAAATTTCATAGTTCTAGGTCAACTATAAATATTGATTCCCTTGAGAGAGTCGAAATATACGTTTTTTGCGGCATAAACCGCCGTAACTTTTTTTTATGTTAACTTAGAAGTTTAATTTTTACAGCTTCAACGGACTATACACCTGAGTATATGGTTTTAATTTCTACTCGATACCTTTACGCGTTCCCGAGATAAAGGGTCTTGACAGACAGACGGACGGACGGACGGACGGACGGATCACAAAGTGATCCTATGAGGGTTCCGGTTTTCCTTTTGAGGTTCGAACCCTACAATTTGTTTGTTTTTGCAAAAAGTAACACGATTAAGAGATTGACCGGACACTTTTGCTCAAATAATGTGTAAAAAGCGGTCAAGTGCATGTCGGGGCACGTGCATTGTAGGTTTTCGTAGAAAGAGGGATTTTTATCTGCTTTACTGAACTAACAACTTCATTAAAGTAATTTGTACAACTTAATTTAAAACTTCATTTAAGTAATTTGTCAATTAATGTTGTACGAAGTTTTCTTGTTATAAGTTGGTCGTCTATCACTCGTTAACTTTCCTTTTAAGTTCATCATGTGCTATTAGTGGCAGGAAATCGCTGGATGCAAGCCGCTTCCAACCGGTCTTTTTGGAAATCCATAGAGGAGGCCTATGTCCAGTAGTGGACTTCTTGTGGCTGTGTGATGCTGATGATGATGATATGTGGTACTACCCTGAATTTTTTCACGTTTCAACAATCAATCGTTTAGCCAGGAGAGGAGGAGGGGATGCCCTAATCTGGCAAACTTTTCGCAAACGGAACCTTATATCGAAAAATGGTCTTCTTACACCCACAATAATTTTAAACGACCAATCCATCGATGCCCCAGACTATGGTATAGGAGACAAAAAAAAATTACATCCCAAATTTAGGTGTAAAATATATATTTTTTTAATCTTTTATTCTGTTTTGTTGGCGTAATAAATATGTATACTTATGCCAAATATCAGCTCTCTAGTACTTATCGTCTCTGTGGTAAGCCGTGGACAGACAGATACTGATACACAGAGATACAGACAGACAGACAGACGGACGGACATAAACTATAAGGGTTCCTTGTTGACTACAGAACCCTAAAAAAGATACTGATTCTGTACGTACGAGACAAGCCCTGCAATATATTATTACAAATCGTCGACAAATACGCGAATACGAATAGCCAAGTAAGGCGCCAGCATTAGGCCTATAGGTATGTAGAAATTGATATCATAATCATCAGGTTTTGATAGCTACCGTCACAGTATTATAAAGAGGGTCTAAAAGGCAGCCAGCTAAATGGTTAGGTAAGTTTTGCTAATTTTCCAGATCGAGGTACAGCAAGTTTGATTGGACATTGCACATACAGCATGCAGTATAGAAGCAATATCCTCGGCTAACAGAGCGATAGACCCATGGTACCTACAGTCGACAGCACCTACGCTTTAGTTGCAAAGTCGCCCGTAAAGTTACTGAGCAGAGTGTACGCATGAGCCGCAGTTGATGTGCTGTCGCCTGCATACTCGTAGTACACACGCAAGTGACTCGGTTCGTTTGTTCAGTTAAGAACTCCCGGCAATCCAATTATATCGATGTTTGCGTTCAAAAGAGAGTCGCCGCATAAAGGCTACTCTTCCGCTTGGCAGGAGACAAGCCTTGGCGGGTCTTTCCACCTTAGTCTCATCCAGCAGGGCCTAAATAGCCACAAAATTTTGAAGAATTCCTTAATAGGATAGGATGAGGAATCGATAGTTAAATAGCCGCACACAAACTTGCGCATGTAACCCGTAGCGGTAGGCAGAATCCAGGGATCTCCACAAAATAGATATATTATATTATATTATATTATATTATATTATATTATATTATATTATATTATATTATATTATATTATATTATATTATATTATATTATATTATATTATATTATATTATATTATATTATATTATATTATATTATATTATATTATATTATATTATATTATATTATATTATATTATATTATATTATATTATATTATATTATATTATATTATATTATATTATATTATATTATATTATATTATATTATATTATATTATATTATATTATATTATATTAAATGTGTAGCATCGGGAATCATTGGCGGTTAGGCCATTTAGTGAATAGAGCCCGTGTACTTTAACGTAAAAATAATAATAATAGTTAATGAAAGGTAAGTAAATCTTTTTTTCTGAATTTTTGCGCTCTAGTTTATTTGGGTATTGATTTATTTATATTATTCATGATAAAACATGAAAAACCACATTTACATCATTTTGCCAAACTGCTAATGCAGTTTATCGCCAAGCTCTTGATAACAATCCTTATAAAATATAACATACATAAACACCCACCTGTAGGTATCCTGGAAGCATATACAGAGACCAGGGTTTGCCACTTGCAATGATCTTGCCAACATAACATAAGAGGCCTATATATAGCACAGTACATTTGCAATTTAATTGCAAAGTCATCCGTAACGTAACTGAGTAGAATGCACGCACGTAAAGGTTGATGAGCTGTCGACTGTACGTCCCACTGTATGACACAGGCTTTCTTTCAGAGAGAGTATGGGCTAAATCACCGTGCCCACAGCAAATTAGCGATATCAAGCGCTGAAGCTTTTGAACACCTCAGATAGTTATTCAGAATTCCTCCGGATGTTTTCCTAACAAGCAGTGTTCGTCGCGATCGTGACAAACCTAATAAAAAAGCTTTTTTCCAAAACTGGGTTTTGAATGGTTGGTTATAGAGCCAGTTGATTCGCTGATTAGGCAGATCGCATTTTGAAACATTTTGAAGTCTAATCATTGCCTCGTTATATCTAAATATGTTTTTAAAATTGGCTCGTTATCGAAAAAATCTTGGCTTGGAGGCTTGTGCCATCAATTCCGGAGGGGCGTGGTGATCGTTCAGGGATGATTGAGATGTTAGGAGTGACCCAAGGACTGGATTTCTTTCTTCGTATAGGGGACCCCTCAATTATATCGATGTTTGCGTTCAAAGGCGAGTCGCCTCATAGACTCGCCTCGCTCTTCCGCTTCGCGGGAGACGAGCCTGGCGGGCTTTTCCACGTTCGTCTCATCTAGTAGGTAGTAATAATAATGCAGCCTTAATAATATAAATCCTACTGTAGGGCACAGGCCTTCTCTCAGAGAGAAAATATGGGCCTAATTATCACGCGTGCCCACCGCGGATTGACGATTTCAAGCGCTGAAGTATGTGAACACCTCAGACATTCAGATTTCCTCACGATGTTTTCCTTCACAGTTAGCGAGTGGTATTGCTACTACAACTTCACAAATTTACGAAATTTGGAAAACAAAGTCATTGGTTCATGCCGGGGTTCGAACCCACGGCCTCCCGGATGACCAGGCTCTGTTCTACCGCTCTGCTTCCACAGCTTGTAGGTTGTATTTTAGGGTAATTGTCATGGACTCTGACTGCGTTGCCCGTAAGAGCAAATATAGTAAATTGCGAAAGTTTAAATGGATAGATGTTTATTACGCCATAACGGCTGAACAGATCGCGATGAAATTTGGCGCAGAGATAGCACTACTTAAGGTATAAGCACATTTATCAATTAGTTTTTATTTTAAAACTCATGTAATTTGGAAGTAGCCTGGCTACCAACAGCACAGGGAATCCTGGTTTGGGAGCCAGTAACCTTTTTTGTTTTTTTTTATAAGGTTTTCTCATTTCATTTCAGTCTACGCTAAAAACAGGACAGGGAGTAGGATATGTGGGAAGAATCCGTCTCCACCCAGGACCCGCTTTTTATTTACGTTGCACTTTATTACGACACGCCAACTGACTTCAAACGAACGGATCCCCCGCGCCAAAGCGACTCGCGATAGAATCGCAAATACAGACGGAAGTTCAAACTAACATAGCACATAACAGATACATCAGAAGCTCCAATCGGTCTAACAGCGTAACATTCGATCATCATCAATAAATTCAAGAGCTAGACTCTTGTCTGGGCAGCATCTTACACGTACTCTTGTCATAGGTCAAAGGTTCATGTGCACCAAACTCTGTCGGGATCCTGACGTTTGCGATAGCAGCATTATGAAATTTGACAGTTGGGAATCGTTTAGTGCGCGTAACATAGGGGCAGTTCTTTGACAGCCCGTCACGTCACATCCTCCTTTTTTTTCTTTTGTTTTTCTCCTCCTTAATTTGGTCAAAAGAGCTTCCTCGTAGCCTTCGCCTACCTCTCTTTCCTTCTATCTTTCCTTTTATGATGTTTGTTACAAAACAGTCGTAAAGTAGCAAGTGGCTCAGCATTTTACACTCGATTTACTTTCTCAAATAGCGGGTCTACACTACGGCCGCGAAATCACGGCGTGAATTAACGCATTCACGGATCACACACTTGTGCTTTGTTCTTGCCGCGAAATGGACGTGGAAGCTGCTGCTGCACTAACTTTGTTTGCTGTGGTATGGTAACATACCACTTTTTATACCTCCTAAATAAAAAAACTATTAGAAAGCGTTGGAACAGAAGAACTAATGAAGGGTACTAATCGTCCTCCAAGCATCATAATTATTGTTTTTTTCCTTGTAATGCGGATTTTTTGTATCCCACAGTTAATTTACAGATTCAAATTTGTTTCGATGCCCCCATGCTGCGATCCCATTTTTCTGCCGGTCCGCTTCATAGGATAGGTTTACTTAATGCAGTGGCTATGACGATTTTCTTTGGGAGCTCGTTTCGTGGAATGGAGTACACAGGTATGTGGATATTTGGAAAGGTCATAATAATAATAACTTCCACACAACACAAATACTTGATCTGGTCCCAAACTACGATACCCTGTGCTATGGTAACTACGCAAGGACGTCACAAACATGAAAATACACCCAGACTGAGGCCATTTGTACAAATGTACGGCGGCCCCTGATGGGAATCGAACCCATAACCTCTAATAAGATAACTACGCCTTAGGAGTAACGACAAAACCGGGCAAGTGCAGGCCGGAGTCGAGAAAGAAAGAAAGAAAGATATTTAGTGGGACAAATTAACACATCACAAGAAAATAAAAGGCATAACAAGTAACATAAAGAAGTACAAAAGAAAAACAAATACAACATAGGACAAGGCCAAGTCAGAGCGTCAGAGTCCCTCCGGCATACAATGTTTTCATTGCACCCTGTGGTGTGTCAAAGTTGCCAGAAAGGGCATCTGACTCACATTTTGCTGAGGGTGTGAGCGTCCTGTGGTGTGAGCCCTCAGCGCTGGTTTTCAGTCAGTGCCTGAGGTAATCGTGTTCTCTTTCATTCAGTCCCTCTCGCTCTCGTGAACTCTTAGTGGTAATCCAGCTCACACTTGGCCCGTTTTCATCGTTTTTTTTTATCTATACCATAGCCACTTTAATACTCACAAGTTTGACACTTATATGTAATGCCCTTTTTACGTTAGAGCAAAAACCAGAAAACCTGCCTGACCTGCTTTATGTTTTTAACGTTTGTATTGTATGTATTTTGTATTTCTAGTCTGCGAAAAATTTCCTGGCTACCTATTACAGTTCAAGAGGAAAGACTCTTTTCTCAAGGTCAAACACATAAAGTAAAGATCAGACAGACGTCATAGGCATAATAGGTAATAAGGACCTTTGGCACCTTTTCTGGAGACCCAATGAATCATTCATCCATCAAGTAACCAAAAATAAAAATAAACCACATGAGACAGAGCTCTTGAAATAACTTCACAATGAACAACGTGCAAGCCAATATCGGGAAATTATAACTTACTGCATGCGTTCTTTCTGTTCTGCAGAGTTCTTATTTTGGTTTCAAACCAACCGACCTACAGTCTGCAGCTACGACTTTCTCTGTGCTGTGTGCAGGTTACCATGGCAACTATACGTTTGCAGTACCTTGTGAAGTAGACGTAGGATTTAATACCGAGTGCGTCTCGGCCGAATAATAGCTAGATAGGTATCGCTCGCTTCCAGGGAAGATATACTTTTGGACCTTTGAAGTAAAATAGATGCAAGCTAAAACCAATCATGGTAAAGCAAACAAAAGTTTATTTTTTATTTTTCTAGACACAATAGTGGAAAGGATAATTATGTAACTACTTATAACGAGGCCGCGAATTGTACTAAATTGTTTGATGACCGAATCTCAAGTCTGAAGTGGCTTTGGGTAGGACACCTGGCGAGGCAGGAAGATGGCAGGTAGACCAGGGCAGTAACTGAGTGGCGACCAAGAACCGATGATGATGTGATCAAGTCGTCAAAGGGCCCGTGGATGCGAATGGTGAAAGACCGCGAAAGATGGCTTAATGGGGAAAAGGCCTATACCCAGCAGTGGGCAGAGGTGGGCTGATGATGATAGATAGATACATAGATAGATAGGGAACACTATTGCACAACCAGGAGAATGAATAATAATTCATCATCATCAGGAGGATGCTGATGAATTTTACTATTTTCCTTTATAAATATTTTCTATATTATTTAAAAAACACTATTCCTTAAAACACTACAAAAATGTAGTTTAAATAGTCTATGGTGAATCTGTGGCACCACAGACTATTTAAAGGAATCGTGATTTTATAAATAAGTCTGTAAATGTCAAGACAAATAAATGTATTGTATTAAAACTCGACATTGGCAGAATCCTTAGGGTAGCCATAATTAAGAATTGAATTTAATTAAATTATTATTATCCTGGTCTGTCTACTCCTCCAGCGTGAGTTTATGTTAATTAAAGTATTATCCTGTTAGCGGATAAATGCATGAATAAAAAACCGGACACGTGCGAGCCGGACTCGCCCACCGAGGGTTGCGTACAAATTTGTAGGTATTTACTTATTATAAATAGTTCAGGAATCGAGTCTCGCAGTTTTTTTCCGAGCATTTCTGAGAACTCACTAAGAACTAGATATTAAGTACCTTATCTCTGTGAATTACCGGTGTGCATTAAAGAGTTATCTACCAATGTATTTTAAGTAGATTGATTTAGCCAATCTACCTATTACTGACTAACCTAACTATTAGATTAGACACAACTTTCACGAGCGCAAGATCACATCGTCACTTTCGCACCCGGACAAGCCTCTTAACCAAAGACTGTGAGGTGTAATCCTCATATCTAGCCATTGTCCAGGCTAAAGTTTTTATCAGACGGGCGCAGAGGGTCGAGACTCGTGACAAATGCGCGCCATCTTCAACTCGCTTTGCCGCGGCTAATCCTATGGGGTTGGTTAGGTAGGCTTGTGGGGGCGGACTGGCGGAGGAGTTGGGATATTTCAAAGTTCAGAGGAGAGGGATCTCTTCTCCACATTATTGCGTTCCAAACTGCGCCACAATTTTGTATGTATTTATTAATACAAAAAAATGTTACATTTTGTTATAATAACGCCCCACAAAACCACAGACTGTGGGAGCAGTCTCCTTTACAAGAAAAGTTTTACCACAGATTTTGTGCAGAATTTCACACTAGCACTTTCTGTTAAATAAGAATAACTTAACTAAAATCTTGAATTTTTTTGTTACTAACAGTTCAACGCATTACTTATTATTAGTAGTACTTACATATGAGTTGGCACAGATTTCTTTAGTAAACAAAAGTTTTAGTCGTTTCATACAATATAAAACGCCTAAAAACGTTTAATGCAATATGTCAGAAATAAGATAAGATAAGATAAGACTTAGTAAGTAAACCGTGTGGCGCCGGATTAAGAACAGCGTCACTCCATTTCCTCCCGTGGATGTCGTAGAAGGCGACTAAGGAAATAAATTACCAGGAGACGGGCAGCAGCGTCTTCCTGACATTCCAACCGCATACTGCGATCGCCAACCCGCCTGTCAAGCGTAGCGATTATGGCAAAACCCCTCATGGTTAGAAAACCATGAGGAAGGCCTATGTCCTGCAGTGGGCGTCAAGGGGCTGATGATGATGATGATGAAGTAAACGTTTTCGTAATAAGAAAAAGCATTACCTAAACTTATTTAAAATTCTGAGCTAAGGCTATATGTTATAGTTTAAGCTTTGGAGCGCACCGGAAAATATACTTTAAGTGTTTGTTTTGGTTAAATTACTAAATAAACGCACTCAAATGTTGCAAGTGGAGAAAATTAGTATCGAGCGAGAACGGGCCGATTGGGTCGGGAACTCGCACTGGTTCTATTATTTACATAAGTAGCCTAAATACGTCCCACTGTTAGTAGGGCACAGGCCTTCTCTCAGGGAGAGAGCATGGGCTTAATCACCACGCGTGCCCAGCGCGGATTGGCGATTTCAAGCGCTGAGGATTAGCTCAGACACTCAGGTTTCCTCACGATGTTTTCCTTCACGGTTAGCGAGTGGTATTACTACTATAACTTCACAAATGTACATAACTTAGAAAACAAAGTCATAGGTAAACACCCGCACTGGGAATCGAACCTGGGTCTCTCGCTTCCAAGCCCAATGTTCCACCCACTAGGCTGCCACCGCTCTATTATTTTGCGCACCTAGGCTTTATTATTTAGCGATGAATTAGCACTACAACAATAATAACACTCCCTATCACTGTCTACGAACCGACAAGTGATGCTGGATAAGTCTACTTCTCCTTAAAATAACAAGGTACCAAGGTACACTGTAGGTACTTTGTTATGGGACCTTGTTAAGCTAATTCGAGATTACATTAATAGCGCTGTTATGTAGGTCTCGAATGAAATCTAGAATAAATAAATGTTTTACTAAAGTGCCAATTAGCAACACTAATTTGATTTTTAGATCTGTCGTTAGAAGATAATAATAAACACAGATACATAAATTTTTGTCAAATTTTTGTGAAAGCTATTTCTATTTCTTATTCCACAGAAAAAATAGAAGTATGAAGTGTGCCACGAAAGTACAATTTGTGAATGACAAAGAGAGATACGTATTATGTAATTTAACACAATGTTTGAGTGAGCTGTAGTAGAAACTTATTAGAGATACCTTTCCAGAGGGGAGGACGACAGCGGTTCTAAAACCCTAAGTACTTGCCTATCTAATGATTCCGAACGCAAAGTGAAATCGCTGCGACAACAATATAACGTCGAGGTCTTTTAGCATTTAAACTGGTTTGCTCAGTGTTTTTTTGTTAGGGGTTCGCTGTCATCTAGAAACTTTAACAGGGGTACGTGGAGCCATACGTTTGAGAAACCCTGTTCTACCAGTAAAAGCTTGTTCATTAAATACTCGTATCTTTCCAGGGGGTAGAGACGACCGCTGTTCTAAAATTATAAATAATCAGCTGTCTAATTATAAATATAATTGCTATCAAATAAGGGCGCCAATTGCACTGTATCTTTGTAAATATTTTATGTTGTGTTTTTCCTTGTACAATAAAGAATATTCTTATTTTTGCTTATAAAGTGACAATCGTTGCGCGAACAATGACGTCGCGTTATTCTAGCTTTCACAAGAACGGTCACTGCTTAGCAATGATAAAAAATAAATAAAATAATTATTACAGTGGTTATGGTCACACCATGACCACACTCGAGCCTTCCCGGCACTCGGGATAACGATTGCTGTATTGTTTAACTTTTTACTTAAATAATAGGAACTCCTAGTAAAAGATTTGGAAAGTTAACAAAAGTTAATGGTTTAAATTAAGACTTACGGACTAAACAAATGAATTAAACACAGCTTAACTCAATTGTTGATCTATGAATGTCTATCAATGAACACATTAAGCAACACATTTAGCTAGCCGCGATAGCTCTCTACCTATTAGATACGTACGTACTAAATGTATACTAGGTTCTAGCCCGGCCACGTTCCGAGAAAAGTTCAATAAATAACGCAACCTAAATTGGCCGGGCCGCGCCGCCGACGCTTTTCCGCTGCATTGGCTTTCAGCGGGCTTTCAGGCTTCCACAACGACGGAGTTTCAGTAAGACAGTATGAAGCTAGTATGGAAAATAAAAATACCTAGGTGTCGCCGAACACATTATCTTAATAAGTGACGAGACGAGACACGCAAACGACTACAAGTTTAATTTCAAGAATTACTCTAATAGGAGGGATCTTTTTTACTATTATTCTTAATTTCTTAAAAAAGTAGTTCAGTTCCGTTTCGTTCCGTTCCTTGCAGTAACTAATAAAGTTCAGCGTCATCTATGCAGCGACCAGGGAATAATTAAAAGATAAATAAAAAGAAAATCTCTCATTGCGACGGTGGTGTCTAGAGTAAGAATAAGATTTTTTATTCCGACTGCCTCGTTGGTCTAGCCGTTAAGGCGCTTAGCTACCAAAACAGGGGTCGTGGGTTCGATTCCCACTTCGGGCTGTCGTACATTTGTACAAATACCCTCAGTCTGGGTGTACTTTCATGTTTGTAACGTCCTTGCCTGGTTATAGCACAGGGTATCCTAGTTTGGGACCAGGTCAAGCATTCACTCGACTATTGTGTGAAAGCTATTTATTTATTCATTGTAAACACTTTAGCGATAAGAGTTTTTGATTATGATTGAGTATAGTTTTGTAGAGTTTTACAATGAACTAGCTAACCATGTAATCCAGTCAACCAGTGGCCCAAAATAATAATAATAATTTCACACAACACAACGACCTGTCCCGGTCCCAAACTAGGATACCTGTGCTATGGTAAAAATTCAAGGACATCACAAACATGGAAACCTCCAGTGTTAACCGCTAGACGCCGCGCCGAAGTGAGCCGAAGGGGCGGAGAGCGAAGGTAGGCGCAAAGAAGGGACTCTATTACTAAGACTTCACTGTCCGTCTGTTTGTCTGTCCGTCCGTCTGTCTGTCTGTCACCAGGCTGTATCTCATGAACCGTGATCGCTAGGCAGTTGCTGTATAAATTATCTCATTTTCACAGATGATGTATTTCTGTTGCCGCTATGACATCAAATACTAAAAACAGAATAAAATAAATATTTAAAGGGGGCTCCCATACAACAAACGTAATTTTTGCCGTTTCTTGTTCGATATTAATAACGGGAACAGGTAGACGCTTGAAATATTCACAGAATATTAAGTTCTATATTCGCTTCAAATATAAACAATTAAATTAAAATAAAATAAATATTTAAGGCAGGCTCCCATACAAGAAACGTGATTTTTTGCCTTTTTTTTCCGATATTTGTGTCTAATGTTGTATAGATAATGGTATGCGCATGAGTCCGACTCCCACTTGGCCGGTTTTTTTTTTTGTTTTGCGCTCATACATAATTCACTCGGCTTCCTATGGAACGGACTATGCTCGAAGTCTCTTTGTCTTTTCGGGTGATTGACATAGCCTCTAAGATAGTACGTAGAAAAGGCAGTAGGCTGATCAAAACCATTAGTCGATGGGATACAAAGGTTCTCGAGTGGAGACTGATAATATTGGCCTTTGCATCTAAGAAAATGAGAGGATTTATACAGCGTCCAGTGGCGCCTTAACTCACACTAGATGGGTGAAGGGACCACTTGGAGGCTGCAGTGCCTGGGACATTGTTTTTTAGATGGAGTAGGCTTGTCCAGCACCTATACCAGCTTAGTCGGCCTAGCCCATAGGAAAGACAATTCAATACGTGCGGAGCCAACCAAGCCGCGGGTTTCCTCACGATGTTTTCCTTCACAGTTGGCGTGTGGTACTTACGAATTCGCAGATGTACGTAACTTTGAAAATAATCAGTCATAGATATGCCC
Organism: Yponomeuta malinellus; assembly: GCA_947308005.1. Lineage (NCBI taxonomy): Eukaryota > Metazoa > Arthropoda > Insecta > Lepidoptera > Yponomeutidae > Yponomeuta > Yponomeuta malinellus. Next base: position 5,923,837 of record OX370998.1, on the reverse strand, counting down.
GCACTGAGAATCGAACCTGGGTCTCAGCGGTGGTAGCCCAGTGGGTAGAACAATGGACTCGGAAGCGAGTGGGGACTAGGAACTGGAAAACTAAGAGTCTTACTCTTAGTTAAGTTACCATTCATTATCCCTTTAACTGGCAAACTAAGAGTCTTACTCTTAGTTTGCCAGTTTCTGAAGCACCAGCTGTCACCAGTCACCAGCTCGCTGAAGCGACAATCGGAGGCAGACAGAAAGAAGTGTTGTGTCTTGGATGAGGCCTTGGTCCAACACTGGACTAGTACAAGCAGATGGATTAATTGGTCTGAAAAACAGTGCTTCAGTAGTGTAAAAAGCCCCTGCTCAGAGCTCCAAGACTCCGTCACTGTCTGGCCTACTGTTATCTAGCCGTAACGCGTTTCATTACTGACAGGGTCGTTTGATTCCCGCCGGGGGTCCGCCGTGCTTAAATTTGTACAAATAGTCAGTCTGGATGTGTTATCCCTTGTTTGTCTGGTTACCTACTTTAAAAGATGTCTGGGTATCCTAGTTTGAAACCAGGACAAGTGATTATAGTTTACGAATGCTGTATCATCGTCAACCCATTATGTCCCCACCGAGGGGCACGGGTCTCTTCCCTGAGGAAGGTATAGGCCATACTCCACCACGGGGGCCAAGTCCGGATTGGTGGAGGCTTGTAGACTAGTGGCTCGTCTACTGTCAGAAGTTGTCAAGCCGCCCTAAGGCCTCTGACTTGGCTTAACGACTGCCATCTATCGACGGCAGCCGGCACCAACAGCTTAACGTGCCTTGCGAAGCACGGAACCGCTCGGAAAAATGCCACTAGCGTTAGGCATAGGCGGCGACCCATCCATGCACTGAACGCGCCCTGTGTTGCTTAACCTTCGTGATCGTTTAAGATCACTCAGGCAGCCGGGGCTAGGAGCGATTCTCGAATGCTGTATACGTTATTTTATTTCCATCTAGCGTTTGTATAACAGTTTCCACAAAGCTTTCAGATTGAAACGCCCTCATTTCAACGGACTGTAAACTGTGGCGCTGGCCCCGACACGTTCAATTAGAAGCTGTTATATACAGAGCGTTATTGAAATAATGCAAAACCTAATAGCCATTTTTTCGATAAATAATTAAACCACCTTCGGTAAAAGCAAAAGTTTCAAACTCTCAATTTATTTTTAGGGTTCCGTACCCAAAGAGTAGGGGACACTATTACTAAGACTCCGCTGTCCATCCGTCCGTCCGTCTGTCCATTCATCTGCATCTCATGAACCGTGATATTTAGACAGTTGAAATTTTCGCAGATGATGTATTTCTCTTGCCGCTATAACAACAAATACTAAAAACAGAATAAAATAAATATTTAAGTGGGGCTCCCATACAACAAGCGTGATTTTTTTTGCCGTTTTTTGCTCGATATTAATAACGACAACAGGTAGACGCTTGAAATATTCAAATGTTGTATAGATAATGGTACGGAACCCTTCGTGCGCGAGTCCGACTCGCACTTGGCCGGTTTATTTTTTATTTTATTTTTTGTTTCTGTTATGTATCTTGTTGGCATAATAAATGTCTTTCTTCTTCTTCTTCTTCTTCTAAATTAACTGCGTTCTTATACCTACGTTCATTCTTGTAAACGAAGCAATTAATATGACCCACGTTCCAAACGAACCATTAATTATCCCTTTAACTTGGAGAAGCGAAGCCTACATGGAACAAAGACCAAGTCCTGAAAGCCTCAGACATATGATACCTTGGAACTGGCACTTTTTCTTGGAAACGTTCGTAATAAGAGCAAGATAAAGGATTGGTTGTAAAAACCTAGCAGGAATAAAAAATGCGAATATTTTTCCACTCGTGAAAAAGAAAATATATGGACTTATTACATAGGTATTTTGCCTTCCTCAAAATAACAAGATTGGGAGCATCTGGGTAAAAGTAATCTTTTATTCAGCAAATCTTTAGTCTATTACTAGCGAACTTCCTGCGGGAGACAGGTAATGAACGGAAATTCAGGGGATTATGTGCCTTGTTACAATGAAGCATGACGCATTAGACGCATATGAATGGCACATGCATGACACGGCATTACACGACATGTCACATAAGAGAGTTCATGCATTATAACGTGTTGTTTGATTAAACACCTTTGAGTACGTATTAAAAGCAAACTTTGCCTTTAAATGGGAAATTAGGGTCCGAACTCTCAAAGGAACGGCATTTTAATTGCATCGCTGTTATGCCACCAACAAAGAAATTGAGACAACTTGAATAATCGAGAGAATCCAATACTCTGCCGTCTGTAAAACAATTTTTCAAAGGGAGTGCGCGCCGTGGAAAAATAATAAGAACAATTCAAATTCGAATTCCATGAATGTTCGATAATATTTAAATCAGCAAGAGAGCAGGGGGCGGGCGGCGCGCGCGGGGGCGGGCGGCGGTGAGAGGTTTCGCGGGCGGGCGGCGGCGGGCGGGGGGCGGGGGCCGGGGGATGTAATTAGGCGGCCCGGCGGAGGCTGTATTGATCGGCGCGTCGCTAGGCAACGCGCGGGAAGGCTCCCGGCCCAGCTTTTTGTTCCATCCCAACCGTCGCGAGGTGCGACCGGCTTCGAGCCTTCTGCGCGGCGACCGGTCCATCGCAGCCCCCTTATACATAAATGCTGGCTTAGATGATGATATTATTTCTGTTTATTTTAGGGGTGTTTTGCACAGGAAAATTCAATTACAATGGTCACACAAGAATATTACGAGTAGGTACCTATTACAAATTTTTAACACGCTTTCATTTCAATCTGCCACTATTTATGGTGGACATAAGTCGCTAGAAAAATATGTAATTAAACGAACGTTAAAAGTTAGTGCTTAAACAAATTAGTGTTAACGGCATAGAGATTTGAATATGTTAAAGTAAACTTTCTGACTGTTAGAGCTTAATGGTTAATCTCCGCAGTACCTACTATACGTTTGCTTTCCTTTGAGCACAATAAAAAACATAATTGAAGGCAAAGTAAACAAAATTAAAACGATATATTTTTTATATAAAAAAAGAAGTGGCTTATCCCCCAAGGAGCTATGAGAGTCACGCCCGCCAGCACGCTTGTATTCTCATTACAAGCGCAAATATTGGCCAATGTGCCGCGCGAAGAAAATAAAAATAAAAAATATCGAACTCTGACGCGTAGGTACCTTTCGGTTCGCTAATGCCTTTCCTATTGGAGATTGGAAGTTTGGAACCGGCAACTTTCCGGCTTCAGATTACTGTTACTTCCCACATTCTACGTCTCAATATGTTATCACGTAATACGACTGCCTCCTACCCATCTATTATTATGTACTTATTACGAATGACATTAGAACGTATAGCTGTGTAGAGTAAGGTTACACGAGGATTAGAACGCGGAATTATCAATTTTGCAGATACAGAGATCCGCGAGTGAGGTAGATAAAGTTCATTACCTACATATTTACAGTGTTATGGTCTTTCTTAGACCTAGGTTTGTAACGATATAACACCATCGGACTGGTAATTTCATACATTTGCTAAGCCTGTTGTGAAAACATTGTTTGAGTGCTAGTCGAACGAAGTCGTGTCATTAGGTATTATTAATCATCATAAGCAGCCTATATACGTCCCACTGTAGGGCACAGGCCTTCTCTCAGAGAGAATATGGGTTTAAACACCACGCGTGCCCACCGCGTATTGGCGATTTCAAGCGCTGAGGTATGTGAATAGCTCAGACACCCAGGTTTCCTCACGATGTTTTCCTTCACAGTTAGCGAGTGGTATTGCTACTATAACTTCACAAATATACATAACTTAGAAATAAAAGTCATAGGTACATGCCCGCACTGGGAATCGAACCAGGGTCTCCCGCTTGCGAGTCCAATGTTCTACCCACTAGGCTACCACCGCCCTTTCGGCCGCTACCGCAACTGAGTTTCGTAACCAGGTGCGAAAGAAGAATGAAAACTCCTTGTTCGCAACCAGTTGCGAAAGAATACCTTTTATTCTTCTTTCGCAACTTGGTTTCGAAAAAGGACTTTGCAAATATGTGGTTGAGAAAAAAGAAAAGCGTAGTCCTAATTCGCAACCAATATCAGTAATATTACATGTTAAATGGCTCTACTTATTAGTTACAAGTGGATTTACTAAGATTTTTTTAAGTTTAAGTGTGGAACACCAATACTACGAGTAGCTTAGCACAATCAAGAAAAACAATCAAATAATAATGAGACTTTATTTTTATATTATCAATCTTAGACGCAGGCCGGCAGGCCTTAGTGGATTAATAATAAGCGTCGGTCATGGTATCGAACTACCATATTACATATGGGCAAATTATTTCGATACAATGACCGACACTTATTATTCCGCTCTTCAACTCTTCTATTGCCGAGGTTATTTCTTTATCAATTTCCTCGTACTCTTTGTTTTTCTTCTTGCTAACTTTTCTGAGGTCAAAGGACGTAGACTCAGTCTCCAAAACGTGAAGCAAATGAGCCAGAGTGGGATTTTTGCGGCCAACGTATTTATTAATTTTTGCATGCCAACCTTCTATATTATTATTAGTTCTAATAGCTTCATCATGACAGCAACATTCTTTCTCTATTTTATCTTTTGAAACCCATTGCTTCTTAAAGTAGGCATTAAATTTATTTATTTCTATACATACTGGACTCCTTGCCATAACATATCGATATCCTGTATTTATGAAATTTTGCGGTAAGCGAGCTAGTCCTATACATCTAGCGACGTGCCTCTTCTTAGGTCTTGTATTGATATTGAGAGCCTTAGCCTTCCTCCAGAGGCATCGGTTAAAATGATAGTAACATCCACGAAAAACAATTGTTGGGAATACTCTTCTGATGGCATGAATAGCAGCAAGTTCAAAATCCATCGTAATTTTTTTCGGTACCCATGTGGATAATGTGGTCTTTATCAAGTTGAACAGTATTTCGTAACTTTTCATTTTCTTATCGCACATCAGACAAAATAATAGTGGCGTTACACACTTGTTTTGTTCATTATACCCATGTATAGTATATAATTGTTTAAATCCTTTTGGACAACTTTTAAACGTGCCGTCGGCAAAAAAATGATGATACTTTCTAATTTGCTCTCTATTTTCTTTGCTACAAAACACAATTATTCTTTGGGAATCATCGTCATAATCCGCCAATAAAAACTCAGTATACTTTGCAGGTACAACAACGTCGCTTGGGTTTACAAACCGTACTTTAGGAGCACCTAATATTTTGTTACGTTCGTTATAGAGTCCAGTTTTCACACTACTGTATTTTGGTACTTCTTCTAGAAGTTGGATACCGCTATCGTTTATTTGCTTGACCACTTTGTCGTATTGCTGTTGTATTGATTGAAAATTACAGCTGCTTATCTGTTTCAGTTGATCGAATTCTTTTAGTACTATGTTTTTGGCATGGCTGGCCGTACAGTTTGCATCATGTTCTTTAATTTTTTTAATCTCATTTCGCTGATTCAATGTTAAGTTCCCTTTGCAAATCGTTTCATTACAACACTTCCAAAATGAGTCCCCGTTTACATAAATTTTCTTACGGTGGAACCGGTGCCCGTCGTATAGCAGTTTTGTTCCTCCTCGTTTAGTTGATATAAAATCTAATTTGCTTGAGGTCGGAAAAATATTAGATGAAGACATTATTACATTTAAATGATGCACAGCACAACAGTGATGCACAACATAAATTATAAGTCATTATGGCAGAATTGTCAAGATTAGATAACAACCATTCATTTCAACTAGTACTAAGTACCTACGCACTCGAAAAAGTATGAGGTTGCGAATAAAGAACAGAAAATCCTGCACCGCTACTGGTTGCGAAAAACAAATGCATTATGCCTATAGTTGCGAACGAAGAATAAAAGGTATTCTTTCGCAACTGGTTGCGAACAAGGAGTTTTCATTCTTCTTTCGCACCTGGTTACGAAACTCAGTTGCGGTAGCGGCCGAAAGGACCACCGCTTCTATTAATGCTTCATTACTAATACTTAAGCATAATCTTTTTGCACTAAAAAAACGTGTTCAAAAGGTGGACTAAAAGTGAAGGTATGTTCATTGTCGCGATGTTGTGGCGCGAAGCGTGATGGTAAAGGTAATCCAGAGTTTTAACCCAAAAAATTTGACTCTGACAATAGAAATGCGTTATAAGTATTACGATGCGCGGCCAGCGCGACCGCTATACCAAACAGCCTTTAGACCCGCGATTAGCGTACAACGTCTGAATTGGACCTAAATTCTGTGAACGCATTATAGCACAATAACAACGCCACGAACGCATCGATTTCATTTCATTGCCGCTTCAAGTCTTCGCGCGCATACACACTAAACTTTCTAGGTATCATTACTTACTCACTTATATCCTATCGTCCCTCATCAGGAACATAGGGCCTTTATAAAAGATCTCCACTTGCTGCTGTCTTGAGCGGCGACTTCGAGTTTTGGGCATCATTGGTATGGAAAAAACGTCACGTGACCGAACCGTGTATCTGTCTTTGTACTATGCATTAACATAATGAGGCCATGATAGAGGCCACGAACACTTCATATTTCTTACTTCCGAAATGTTTTTCCTCATATAACGGCGATACCTGAGTTATCGGGAAATCGCAGTGGCCAGGCTTCCTAAGCGTTTTATTGTACAGCGAAATACCTCATATTGAAAGCATTTCTCTATAAAATGCGACGGAGCATCGGTGGCATTAAGAATTTCCTGGGAAACATCTCGCTATTTACTCTAGCCTTGTCGGAGAATGTCTCAGGCGTACCTTTTAGAACATATTTTTCAAATACCGCCCCGTCCGAGTAAAATGTAATAACGGGAAAGCGGAATGCAAGGAGCGAGTGTAGCCCTGTATTGAATAGGTACCTACCTAGGCTTTCACATCTATACGACATGATTTTTAACGGCGTAAACTTGACCGCTCAGCGCTGTGACGCCCGGGCGTCCTAGCGCCCTAGACCTATTTTAGATGAAAGAAGACAGCAGGCACGCATGCAATAGGCGTTCCAAGAACCTGTACCATTCTCTAAGACTAACCTGAGAGGATGGTAGATTTACCTCTCAGCTTAGTCGGCCTAAATCCTAACTAGAGAAAAGCCCAGGTACCAATAAGCCGCGGGTTTAATGTTTGTCAGCGAACCAAGTACGAATTCACGCACATAACTTACAAAGTACAAGCTGAGAATCGAACCTGGTATTCTAGAATATGAAGGAACCATCTATCTATTGTGGAACCGCCAGCTTCATGTTGATTAAAACGAAACTCGCAAAACAAAAATATAGAACAGAATCTTTTTAGACAGGAGAGTCAAATTTTTGCAAAATTTTCTAAAAGGCTCCACGAGGTTTGCAGGCACGAGAAATGAAAAAAAAACGTATTTTCTTTTATAAAACGTTCTTGCAAAAGGTGGTTTTCGAAAATGTAATCACACTCAATTACCGTGACATGTTTTTAATAACCGGCCAAGTGCGAGTCGGATTCGCACCCAAAGGATTCCGTACCATTATCTATACAACATTTGAATATTTCAAGCGTCTTCCTGTTGCCGTTATTAACATAGAGCAAAAAAATCACATTTGTTGTATGGGAGCCCCCCCTTAAATATTTATTTCATTCTGTTTTTAGTATTTGTTGTTACATCGGCAACAGAAATACATCATCTGTGAAAAGTTCAACTGTCTAGCTATCACATTTCATGAGATACATCCTAGTGACAGACAGACAGGCAGACGGACACTGGAGTCTCAGTAATAGGGTCCCTTACCCTTTGGGTACAGAACCCTAAAAACGCTCGTTGAGAACTGCAAGTTTGTGGGTACGACCAATGAAGAAGCAAGTTTGTAAATATGTTTTGAATTTTTTATAGGCTTTAATGTTTCTTTTCTGGTGTGTATGTTTAATAAATAATTCTAATCTAATATAGTTAATACAATATGCAACAAAAGATAATCTCGAGATTATTTACCCACATATATCTGCTGTAGGGTACATTTTCCTGTCCTCTTTTCCTCCGTCTACATAGTAGGTAACTAGAGCTTATTTTGACGGACGAGGGTCAGGTAATAAAAGATAATATTTTATGGCCTTTTTATAGAGGTAAGGCGTACCTAAACATAAGTACACTAAATGGCACTTATATGGGTATTGTCAGTGTTCGGATACATTGCTGGCCAGATGCCTTTGAGAGATGAGGCATTCACCACAGAATTCGAACAGGCAAAATAATAATCGTTGAGAAGGCTAGGGTCTTGTTTCATAGAACTACAATTCGTGGTTTACTGTGACAATTCGATATACATTGCAAAGTCTACCCATAAACGATATGCGCATTCATTCAGACAAAGCTTATTGACGACGTGTAGTTAAATGAGACCAAAATTCAAATTAATTTGTGCGCGACGATTTAAAACAACTGACCAAGTGCAAGTCGACACACGCACTTGTCTATCTTTCATGACAAGTAAGGAATAAATCCTTACTATTTGTAGAAAAGAAATTACAGAGATATAGATATCATATCATGTCGTAGGTGAGATCCGTCGATATCAAATCTAATTCGATAAGCGCCGTCTCCAAAACGTAACGTTTGTACGCTCCTGTTCTGCGGAGTGATGTTATAAAAGAGGGGACCGTCGCATCGTAAAAAGCGCCCGAGGTAACCCGACTTATTATTTGGTTTATACGCGAACTGTGGGGGATTCCGCGTGGCCACCTCCGACTTGATGGACTGACCTGCCGGACTAACATGGCGGGCGTTTTGTTTGCTTGCCGCAGAGACATCACGCAGAGGCACGTAGTTTTCACGGGCAAGCGCAAACAAAAGCCCAGTTAAGATATAAAACACACGTAGTACACAGGTACACATACACAGGTAAACAGTACACGCATAGGTGCACACACACAAACACACACTACACAACAATATAATTGAACTAATATCTGCACGTTTTGAAACATAATTAGAAAAAAAAACGAATAAAACAATGGAAACCATTACATTAAGCTCTCCTTTCCAGCAGTCGTGTATTTTAGCAATGAGTGTCTGCATACTGTACTAACCCATGAGTCATTATTACTTGAAATAAATAAAATCGGTAATAATAACAACAAGTACTTTACGTACTGCTACTTTATGTTATTATTTAAAACTAGGTAAGTACTATAACTGTTTTATTAAATTCGCCTCATGCTAATTAGAATAAACTCGTGGAATAGTCGCAAGAATTTGCAATTTAGGGTTGACGTGGAGTTGATAGATTAGTTTCAAACGGAAGTCACTTGGGTCATGTTCGATGCATTGTATACCATTCTACTGTTAAATATCAAAATGTTCGCTCTGAAACATATTTTAATGAAATTGTGCGGTACTTACTATCCAAACAATTTCGTACAATTCCGAGCAAACATTTTACCAGAAAAGCTTGTTTCATAATTTCAAAGTCCAGGCGCCTTTGTTCGTAGCAATGACGTAGCTCGTAGCGAGTGCTACGAAGTTTCCCTTTGTAAATTGCATTATACTGATTCCTTCCTCGTTAATTTTTTAAATTCTTTCAGCAATAATTTTCCTTAAGAGGGAGTTCTAAGAAGTTGGATTGACGTCCGCCACCAGAATACTTTGTGACCTTTCACAAAAGTCGACAAAGTGAAGAGAAAAAAATTAAGCAACCCCTCCTGGTTTTTAAGGTTTTGTAGCCCGCTGAACCTTTCTTATTTCGTCATGTGAGTTTTATTTTATTTTATTTAAAACACAAAACAGGTTACACACACATTTACCAAATTTTACATACATTACAGATCAGTGGCCTAATTACGCGCACCAAATCCTGAGCGATTCCAATCGTCTAACTGTCAAATTCCATACTAATTTGACAGTTAGACGATTGGAATCGCTCAGGATTTGGTGAGCGTAATATAGGGGCTGACCTAGCCTATGACCCTAAACTTGTGTACCTAGCATGCATTTAGACTGGTTCTCTGCCTTTTTGCAGAAACATTTTTGGCCGATTTTCATTTGGCAACTAACGTTTCGAAGAATATTATTTTGCGGAATAATTATTTGCCAACTTTTCTTATTATTTTTTTTTATTTCCCAACCTCGCAGTTGCCAACTGTTTGTTTGGTTTGCTTTTTATAATGACATTTTTTCAAAATGCCAACTTTTAAGTAGCGTATGTTTTACTTAGCGTAATATTCATTCAGTTGTTTATTGTATACCAAATGTTGTGACAGGTATTTATGATTTATCATTATTATATTGGTAAGAAGGTTAGGGTAAACCTATAGATTAACCTAAAGGTTAGGAAAACCTAGTAAAATGGATAGAATTTTCCGTGTGTTGGTCACAGTTCTAACCTAACCTAACCTATAGGTTTGCAAAAAAAAAAAAACTGTATTCAAATAGCACCCGTATGCTTTGAACTTTAATTTAACATGTTCTAATACGTATCCTACATTTATTGTTGTTTTTTTATATATTATATCTATTTACGAAAAGGGAACTGTTTCACAGACGAAACGTTATTCATCTAATAGTTGTTTGGCCTAGTAAAAGATTTGAAAAATAATAAATACCCAAAACGTTTTGTTTCATTATAATAATCAGCTTAACAACAATCCTACCAAATGAAACGTTGCCATACAAAAATTTGTAAATCGTTTGTTGTCAAAGTGAAAAATAGGTGAAATGTTGGTTGGCAAGTGATAATCAGCGTAACAATTTTCTGCGAAAAGGCAGGATCCCATTTAGACTACTTGTAATCAACCCATTATGTCCCCACCGAGGGGCACGGGTCTCTTCCCTGAGGAAGGTATAGGCCATACTCCACCACGGGGGCCAAGTCCGGATTGGTGGAGGCTTGTAGACTAGTGGCTCGTCTACTGTCAGAAGTTTTCAAGCCGCCCTAAGGCCTCTGACTTGGCTTAACGACTGCCATCTATCAACGGCAGCCGGCACCAACAGCTTAACGTGCCTTGCGAAGCACGGAACCGCTCGGAAATATGCCACTAGCGTTAGGCATAGACGACGACCCATCCATGCACTGAACGCGCCCTGTGTTGCTTAACCTTCGTGATCGTTTAAGATCACTCAGGCAGCCGGGGCTACGAGCGAACCTTAACTTAGTTACCCTTAAACACTTTTTTTCTCCCTAAATTAGTCTCCCTTGTCTAAATAATTTGATGGTTATATAAATAGCGCGGTAAGTATAAAATTATAATATTTTTTATACAATAACTTTGACGAAACTAAACATCTTCCTCTCATATGAACTTCCTGTACACATAGACTTATGAGCACGCTTTTCTACTTTATATTTTTATTTATTCAAGTAAACAAACAGGTATACATAAAATATTAGTGCAGCTTATAGAGCCTTAATGTAGGTTCATAATATAGATAGCCTGTTATGGAATAGGCAATGCCCTAAACATGTCAGGCAAGTTATGAGTAGCGGAGGGCCATAAAACACGGCCGGGACAGGACAGGACATGCTTGATAAAATATCACCCTCTATTTTGATATTAATCAACAAGGAGAGCTCGTGTAATAATCATACCCGATATGCTAGACCCTGATAAATTGGCTACCCTTTAGTAACTTTTACGTGACTGAAATTAATGGCATCTGACGGACGGGTTAGGGTCCGCCGTGATTTTGGCTCAACTTTGCCGCTGACAGGTTTTAAGTCGATTGTATTAGTCCAATGCGAGTGACATCCGATCTCTGGCCCCCTAATGCACCACACTGTGCCTTAATAGAGTTACAAATAGCCGAAACGCGCTCGTAACAAAATCTGGCAAGCGACTACTAAATTAATATCGGCTACGATCGAGTAATTACTGCGCTGTCAAACGCAGCGCAGAGCCCGCGGTAACATGCGACCCCTGGATGTAAAGTTAGGTATTTATTTAACCGTTCACAAAGCTACGGTGAGCACACAGCCTCGCAGCGTCTCCCGGGACAACGCGCCCGGGAATCAGGTGCCGTGATGCAATTCGCCAATAACTAGATATATCTCACCCGGCTACGAGCGTCCTGCCAGCGATTCTAGCTCGTATCTCGATGGGTTTTACGGCTGTAATGGCCTGAATTGCAACGCGGCAGCCCTAGGCGGTGCACTGCAAACATCAGCCCGGGCAATACTTATTCCGTGAAATTGTAACTGTTGCGACCGGTGGAACCGATTGTGTTATTTTATTTCTTTCAGAACACCAAGAGATTTCGCAATTATTACAGTATGGTCGAGATCGTCGGTCTATGAACTATTGTTCTAAAGAATCGTGACAAATTCTGTGTAGTGTAAATCTACATGGGCTGGCAATGGGTCTCGAGTTGCACGTTTCGATATTTATGTCATAGACATACCGCGCAAAGACAGAGTGTGCGTGATTTCGCTCACACATTAACGTAACGTGAAGGAAATCATCGTGAGGAAACTCTGGTGTCTGAGGTATTTACACACCTCAGCACTTGGTACTTACAATGGCCCAACAATGAAGCTAAATGCGATAATCTCCAGTCGAACTACAACCCTATTAACGTAACGTGTGTGTGCCTCAGAGGGTTGCAGTAAGTCACGTTCGCAGACACGCTCACATTCGCATTAATAGTACAACACAGACAACCGGCTACGCTCCGCATGCCAATTTGGCTACCGATTTGTTGCTTCACTTTGGATATACCTTACAATAATTCTTGCTCTATTTAATATTCGTTTCTAACCGAAGCAAGTTTACGCACTATGCCCATCCGCCTCCCGTTGCCAATGGTCACATCCGGGCTCAACATCCGGCGGCTTGTGCGCTCAATACATGTGCAATTACATACTATCGTTATTGAGTTCACTCGTCGCTCCTAATTAATTTAATTGCGCATCGCGACTGAAAGTCGAGGCTTACCGAAAGGGACGACGTGGCGTCCCGGTTTTATTCAGTGGGTATCAAATCAATAGGTCTGATCTTATTTCGTACCTAATTGATGTGTCAAAAGAGTGCTACACTGATATGTATGTAAGGTTCATTTATTTACTATTACTTGTCTTTTGCGACACCCTATAACTATTTGCTGCTCATGCTTATCCCAATAAAAGGGGCCAGTATTTTGAATAAATACACCCTGTACATACTAAATAAAAATAAAATAAAATAGCCTTTAATGCATCTTAAGCAAACAAAGTACGAGCATAAGAAACTAAAAATTATAAGACACAAATAAATTAATAAGTAAGTATTAAAAAAAATTAAGCACTTGATGCCCCTTGTTGGGCCTCCAGATTTTGCCATAGTTCTCGGTCTTGAGCTTTCTCCATCCAGTCTTTTCCCGCAGTTTGTATTATAGTCGGCCCATCGCTTAGTTAGACGGTCGGCCAACTCCTCTTTTTCCATCATCCGGGCCTTTCCACTGTGTTATTTTCTTTGTCCATCTTTGGTCTTCCATCCTTGCGATGTGGCCGGCCCATTTCCATTTTAATGGTTTAAGGTAATTACGTACGTCTTAATTATAATTAAACGTACGTCATAAACGTCATAATTAAACGTACGTATTTAATATTGGTGCGATGTCTTGTATTTCTGTTACAAATCTTATCTTTAAGTTTTATCTTAAGGATACTGCGTTCCGTGGCTCTTTGGCATACTGCAAGTTTCTCTATATTTTTTTATGTGAGAGACCATGTTTGACAGCCGTAAGTTAGTGATGGAAGGATACAAGTATCCATCACTTTTTTTTTTAGGTGCATCGGTAAATTACTCTTTAGGACTTCCTTGTAAGACCAAATTTCTTCCAGGAAATATTAATTCTTCGATTTCTTCGGTACTCACATCTCTAAATGATATTAATTTGCCTAGATAAATGTACTCGTTGACGTATTCCAGTGTATTGTCGTTTATTTTTATTGATTGAATATGATTCGTGATTATTTTTGTTTTTTCTAGATTCATTAGCAACCCTACTTTTTCACTTTCTCTATGTAGAGTTCGTAGCATGTTGTCTAATTGTGCAGGTGTATTTGCGAAGAGATTAGTATCGTCCTGTACATACTGCCTAAGCAATTTATTGATACTTATATTGCACTTAAAAAAATCGACAATGCGGCGGAATTAATGCCATAAGCATTTTCTAGCAGTCAACCGCAGGAGGTAAGGGAAAGAGTTATCCTTATAAAAAGATTTAACTACCTATTGGGTTGGCGTGAAAGAGAAGAGGCCTAATGCCCAACAGTGGGCTCTGTTTATGGGCTGGTTAGATAAATAGATAGACGTACCTATTTATACTTTTATTGCACTTACTTAAATTATAACATACGGCGAATATTTTAATAATAATAAATATTATGATTTATAAGATAAAGATAAGATAAAAAAGTATTTATTACCTCATCAGAAAAAATACCTTAAATCAAAGTAAGGCTTAACTAGTGATGACATAAAATACGGCAAAAGGTAGTGGCTCAGCTGGTGCTGACCGACCCGGATCAGTCGCGTTTATATGACAAGCTTTTCCACGCATGTTGAAGCAGTGATCAATCAGCGGGCGCTTCAATCCCATGAGTCGCACATACGAGTACGTTATTAGAAATATACAAAAGATACAGAAATAAGCGAACTATTATCACCGGCAAAAAAATCATTCCATCAGCCAACAACTATAACTATTTTGGTCCACTGAATACATAAATGAACCGCAACACATGGTCAACAATGATGCAAATTCATTTCAAAAATATTCCTATCTTGGTCAGATTCCTTTATCTTTAGTCACATCCTTCATGGGGCAAAATATAAGCCTGCCAAAAACGCGGTTGAGAGTTTTTTTAAGATGACAAAGATGCTTGGAATTAAAGTTAGTTCAATGCATGGGTTCTATAGGTTTTGGTCTTTGCATCTACGTAATGAGATGATTTATCCAGTAGCACCTTCACTCGCACTAGATGGTTGGAGGGACCATTCGGGCGCTGCAGTGCCTGGGACATTGTTTTGAATATCGCGAGGAAATCTGCGGCTTGGATGACTCCACACGTATTGACTTGTCTTTCCTGTGGGCTAGGATGGTATGGGTGCTGCGCAAGTCTACTCCATCTAGGTTTTGGAATAATATTTTAAACTCTGTTAATAATTGACCAAAATTTAAAAGACTACGGCTGGAGTTTTATTTGCACATTATTTCTCCAAAATTTAAGTTAAAAACATTTTGATTTTTTATTTAGCCAAGTAATTAATGTTTGCCATGTCGCAGCGTCCATCGCAAACGGAGGCGGCTGAAAAGGCGATGCCGGGATGATCTCGATGACCAGTTCTTGCCGGAATGGTCTGAGGTGGCAAATTACCGAAAATCTTGGTTTGATGCAAGGGAGGCCTTTGCCCTGGAGGCTACATAAAAAAGTAATTATTTTTGTAAGTACTTAGGTAATTCATTTAATAGGCTATTTGAAAGTGTGAAAAAAATACTAATTATATATATTCATATAAATTATGAATCTTAAAACTGATTTGAGGCATTTTAACTAAAAGAAATTGGATCATTTATAAAAAAAAACAGGACAAACCTTGATAATTTTATCGGAAACGGCCTGGATTGGCCGAATCTAGGATGACGTCACAGCTCAGAATCTGTCAGCATCTGTCAAGTTTAGAATCCCCAAATTTCTTAGATTTTTCAAGGAACCTAATCCTAGTAGTACACCTATTAGCTTTTCCGCGCACACACTAGATGGCGTTACAGTAAATTTTAGTACCCTCTTTTGGTAATTCATTTAATAAGCTATTTGAAAGTGTGAAAAAAATACTAATTATATATATTCATATAAATTATGAATCTTAAAACTGATTTGAGGCATTTTAACTAAAAGAAATTGGATCATTTATAAAAAAAAACAGGACAAACCTTGATAATTTTATCGGAAACGGCCTGGATTGGCCGAATCTAGGATGACGTCACAGCTCAGAATCTGTCAGCATCTGTCAAGTTTAGAATCCCCAAATTTCTTAGATTTTTCAAGGAACCTAATCCTAGTAGTACACCTATTAGCTTTTCCACGCACACACTAGATGGCGTTACAGTAAATTTTAGTACCCCTCTTTTTTTCTATTGAGTCGACATTCTTCCTAGTAGTATTGTTCTGTGGAGTTGACGTTTGTTTCCTTACTGACCAGTGACATCACTGATTCCTTGTGACGCCATATTGCCCAAGATAGCGTTTTGGCGGCTTATTTTAAAAGTGAATTTTTATTTGCTTTTTTAGAAGAAATACATGAAAAAAATTAAAATTGTTACTTTCTGAGCACTCAATGAACACCAACAAAAAATATGAGATGGTTTTCAGAAACCTGTCAAATAGCCTTAAATTAACGCAATGGTCAGCAAATTTGTATTTTCTGCCAACACTTGTGGCTGCGCAAAAGGCTTTTATTTCTGACAGAAAATATTTTATTGCTAGACTATTTTTTTTTTCTCAAATATAATAAGTACTTACCTTATATCTCTCTCAGATAGAGAGTAACGCATGCCCACCTCGATATCAAGCACTGATGTACAACACCTCAACAGGTTTTCTCACGATGTTTACCTTCATAATTGTTAAGTGCGTGACCAAAAACTCTGCAAAGTAAAAAATATATCTAACAGAATCCGAAACGCCAAGCTTTAAATGAACGCATCATATTTACAACGTTAATAACAACAATGCACAAAACTGGTTTTAATGGAGCCATAATTTTCATTCGCATCCTCCCTTGATAATTTTTCTTTCTTATTTAAGGCGAAAATTGCGTCAGAATTGTTGCAAGCGTAACCACCTTCCACATGATGGCGGTAAAAATGTGTACCTTTTACCGGATAACCCTTTGGCTAGGGTTACCACGCTATTGTGCCATATTTGCGGAAATAAGGCTGAAAATTCATTATTCATGTTGACCTGGCGGAGAGCCAGTAAATAACGCTTCTGAAGAAGAAAAAATGCAATTAAAATTCAATATGTGGCGGAAACGTGTATAAAAACTTGCCTTTGGCTCTTGCCAATAAAGTTTCAATGAAATTAGGTTATTTTATCGCTAGGTACCATTAACCTATGTCTTAGGTAGGTATGTATTTAATAAGTATGTGTTTTTAAAACAACACTATATATTTAGGACCCATTTAAAAGTTTTTTCAAAATAATGGCTCTAACATAGACAAAAAATGTTACACTGCAGTAAAATAAACCATCATCGATATAAATTAAAATTTTTAGCTTAAAATCTGATTTAGGCTAAGTGGTATAAAATAATGCTTGAATCTAATTCCGAAAAGTAGGCAATTTTAAAAACAACTTGTTACAAAATAAAATAGAAATATATAGAGCGAACCATTTATTTCAAAGATGATAAGATGATTTTGACAGCCCTATTCGCCGCTATTCGACGCAGGCAAATGAGCCTTGAAGTCGTTCCGGCGAGATAAAAAACCTGAGTGGTGTAAGGGCGGCAAAGAAATGCGCCCATAAACTTGATTGAATATGCCCTGGGAACGACGCTATGTCCACCACACCGACGCTATGGGTGTCCATATTACATCGCTTATGCCTCGTAAACCGGGTAAGTGCAGATTTGATGCGGTAGGTAGGTAGAGCGGCCGCTTGCGATAGTTTGGGGTCTTCACAGCGTTTGGCGTGGTGAGATTGTGTTAGCTTAAGTTGTAAGGGATAGGTAGGAGCTAATGGAAGAGCGAGGGTAGCGTGAAATCGAACGTCCAATCTCTCAGCTAAAACATCACAAATCGCCTAAATGAAAAGACGATCAGGCGAGAAAATTTAATAAAACATCGCGCAGCAGCGGAGCGTTATGTTTTTTTTACAAATTTCATCACGAGCGGCTCGGGCCGCGGTTATCCGCCGACCGGCGGGCGGCTGCCGAGGGGGCTATACATCAGACCCAAGATTCATGCGCCTTTATTGTGTCGGTGCGATGCGATGACGGGCGATTTTTCTTATTAAACCCCCCCTCTATAGTACTAGTTTCCAACGTCTAATTAATATAGATCGGGTGTCCAGCGTCCGACGGAAAACCTTCATTTTGAACACGGGCGTTTTTCTTACGGAAAGTGTCCATTGAAGAAACCGATTTATGAACGGTGTTTATACTGTGTGTCATGAAATATCGCTTCCTCCAATTCATCTGAATTCTAAACGTAGGCCATTAGCGAGCAGCTCGCGTCTTAAGGCTGTGGGACAGGCCCGAAGGAGGGTCCGAGGCATAAATCACTAATAACATTCATGTCGTGTTATTACGTCACTGTAGCCACGAAAGACGTTCCTCTTTGTAACGTTTTTCCTCAATTTCCTTTTATGAAATAGCTGTATTACTGCGGGTATAACTTTCGTATTATGTTCAACGTTTCTTTCTGAATAAGATTTGAGGACACGTCAGAGACAACAAAGCCCGGTGTGCCTCGCGACTGGAAGTGGCATAAAAGGAAATAATTAAAAAGGTTGTTAGTCTCGGGCGAGGCAGTAGGAGTCTGCCAAAGGCGCGCACGATAAAACAAAGGAGAGTTAGCGAAAGAAGCGGATCTAGTTTAAATGTAAAATTTTCCAGCCTCTACTTCTTTACTAAGAACAGCCGGGCGCAGCGAACTCCAGATGAACAAAAGCTGTGCCGGCGAATACTAATGAAAATTTATCTCGTGCCCCGATAATCGCACTTCGAAAGTACGAAACTTAGTTCGCAAAGTCATAAAAAAAACGTCCTTACAACGTCTTCAGCGATCCTCTTAGGTTAGGAGAAAAAAGCAACGATCAAAAGGATTTCCGGCTGAGATTATCCTAAATGCAATTTATTCATTGCATAATAATCTCGAAAGGGCCACAAAGAAATGTTTAAGCTCTTACTGAATAAACAGAATTTGGCGGGGCAGGGAAAGTGCGCCCCTCGATCTCACTGCTCCCTCGGTACCTGCCTTCCACAAAACAAATACCCCAGAGGTACCTAAGTACCTACAGTTAAGGGTGCTGATACACGGGCGGCACGTGTGCCAACTGCAGCCATCGACGGCAGCCGTCGACGTATACAGACGTCAGTCGGCAGTCGCCGACATGTCAGCGTCAAATATCGGCGTCAGTGCGTCGACGGCTGCCGTCGACACACATCGACTGCTGCCGTCGACGGCTGCAGCTGGCATACAAGCATCCATAATCGAGATAATATTTATGTAGTTCTACAATTTTTAGCCTAAACGGTCGGCCTAAGGGCCCTCGCCCACGGCGACTTTTTGTAGCGATACAGTAGCGATACTGTCGCGCGTTCGCATACAGTAGCGATACGGTCGCAAGCTGTGTGCCCTCGCCCACCGTAAACACGATTCAGTCGTGATGCAAACGCGATACCGTGGCGCTTCTGTCGCGATGCAAATGCGATTCAGTAACGGAACCAAAATGCCTGCGATCGCTACAGTTGCAAGATGGACTCCGTTGGACCGATGGACAACAGCACTCTCGATCTCTCTGTGTTGCACTACTCATGCGCCACCCTTCCTCCGTTCTCCTCCCAATGTCTTCCGATACGCTCGCGCGTTTGCATTGATACAGTCGCAATGCTGTAGCGCGTTAGTAGCGCGTTGGCATCGCTTCTGCAGCGCGTTGCAAATGCGACAAAAGTGCGTTCGTAGCGATGCCGTAGGGCGTTTACGAAACGCGCGACAGCATCACTACAAAAAGTCGCCGTGGGCGAGGGGCCTTAGGGCTGCTGTTACCTACGTCGAGCATGCTGTCTAGCTCCCACATTAAAAGATTTTTAGTAATTGTAAATAAGTTGTACCACCTTCAATGCATTTTCGTCTTGATATGTTGTTTTTAATAAAGGAAAGTTGTTTCCAAACTTTATCATTTTGGAATCAAATTATCTCAATCGAAAACTAGGAACAGGATAACAAAAATATCACATTTATTAAATAGTACTTCTTATTAAATGTGATATTTATTACAATTACAAAATAAAAATATTAAACTGTTTATTTCGGAAAAAAATAAATACAAATTATTGTAGCTCTGGAAGCTGAATCTTCCATAATATAAGATTATAATAAATAATATAATAGTGCTTCGAGTTGAGATAGATACACTCACACCACCCCTTTTGTCTCCAATGTCCAAGGACAGAAGAGTGGTGAGCAGTGGACGAAGTGGCAAAATAACACGAATTTCGGGGCCTAGAAGTAAGGGGGTTTATACCCCGTTTCCTCTTCCAAAACGGGACCGATTATAATTTTTTGTACTAGGTATTTTTACAATTACCTAGGTTTACTTTTTCTTCTTAGCGTGGCGATGGCAAAACAATTTTTTTAAGTGTTATTAAACAGTTGCGAAACAAAACTTCGCGGCGCTGACTGCGTTATCAGTTGCAAAGACTGGTTTACTTATCAAAATAGTAAGTTTCGTTTGTGGCAATAAACGATTTGTTACTTTTATAAATAGTCTTGAATTTACCAACCAACAAAACTATCGGGTACTTAATATTAGTCAAAATTGACCCTACATTTTTGTTCTCGGTCAGAGTGACTGTTAAAAAAACTATTCGCGTCTTTGGATGGGATAACTCAAAAATTGAGTAATAGATCCAAAGCTACCCTTCTTTTAATTAGTCATCCGTCTCTGGGCAAACTGTGCCTCGACCTTCTGCCTGTCGTTTTCATCTCTGTTTTTTCACAGAATTCGTAATTGTAGTGACCGAGAGAAAATGTGCTAGCTTGGGAACGCCTTTGAGACTTGAAAATAGGCTTTTGTGGGGCTGGGCTTTTCCAAGAGCTTATTTTCCTAAGTACTAGAAGTTTTATAAGTACCTACAAACTGCTAAAAAACCGCACGGAAGAGGGCTTTGCTATAGCAATTAAAAGTTTCCCTCTACTACGAATACGGCGACTCTGTATAATTTACCTAGAGTTAACAGGTAATTTTACGTAGGTACCTAGTTGTACTATGTTAATCTTTACAGGCTTTCGTAAACTACGGGTTTTCATTCATAAATCAGCAATCCCATAATGAATCCATTTCGGAGAAGTGAAAAAGATTTTCACACAAAAAGAAAATAACGCTCAGCGCACACGAACGCGATACCTACACTCAATTTAAAATGGCGGCACGCGGTCTGCCAAGATGGCGGGACCCCGGAGCGGGAAAATGCGCGCCATTATTCGCAGACTGTTTCACTCTTATATCCCAGTTTCCATCGACCTTCTCCACATTTACGCTACATACCTAGACAACATTTTTCGTTCACACCTATGGGATTAAATTCCTTAAGGAAAAGGCATTTTAATAAGTTTGTGTTAAATTAAATATCGATGATATAAGAGCACTCTGTCAATGAGCGCTAACGTACTTTTTGTGTAGCTTCGTTTAAAGGTAACACCGAGGAGGTAACACGAATCCATTAATAAGCCTCTTACCCTATCCGTCTCAGTCAACATCAGTGTCGGCGAGATGCGGAGCGGGGGCGGCGGGGGGCGCGCGGGCGCGGGCGGGAGCTCGTTGCTATGGCGACGCACGGGGGCGCAGACCCGAATTTTATCGATTCGGGTAGAGACAGCAGCCGGGTGAGCTCTCCGCTTCACTAACACGATTCAACGCCTGTGTTTGCAGATCTCAGTGGTTTAGAGGGGCTTTGACATTCGGAAACAAGAACGGTCGTCGCTTAAATATTATACCGACTGCTTCCTCCGCAAATTGCTTCTGTACACGCGACCCAGCGAGAGCACCACTCGTCCCAAGCCGTAATTATTACGAAGCGCTTTACATTAGCTAGAATATATAACGTGGCTCGTCTACTGTAAATAAGTAAGTACACCATCATGTCTGCGTGTACGTAACATTCCCAAGTGACGTTCCATCTGCTAATACGAAAAAAATCATAAAACGCACGACGAAACAAAAACGGGAGCAGCAGTCACCTCGAGCGAGCAAACAATGGGCCCAGAGCGATTTTTGAGCAGGGGACGAAAGGGAAAGTGGGGTCACAAGGGCCCTCGCGATATGAACTATCGCACCCTTCGCCTTCGCACACCTCCCCTATCAATTGTTACCAGTTGCGCATATTTTTACCAGCGAGCGTACTGTTGCGAAAGCGTGAGCATGCATTATTGCTTCCAACGAATGCAATGTTACGAGAAAAATGTGAACGTATTGAGGGCGAGCTCATAACGTTCGGCTGCTCTCAAAGATTCAACTACTTTACTATTCTTAATACTCTGTACATACATACATAAACTCACGCCTGTATCCCAGAGAGGTAGGCATAGACCAGGGACGTCTCACGTCTTTTTTTCAAGACTGCGGCGAACCGCAAAAGTAGGGTAATACTTTTGGCTTGTATGTATGTAATTATGTATATCCGATTCTATGTTACCTACCTCATGGTAACCAATGGTCAGATTTTGACAGATAAGATCTCAATCGATTCGTCGTATTTGCGCGAGTGTGAAAGGCTATATTCCTCCCAAATCAGCATAAATCCAACTAAAATCATCACAAAAATATAAAAAACTGAAATGAAAAATAACCAACAACCCGACTGCTGAATTAACTACAGACGGGACCCAATTCGGGTCGGGTTGTTAGTTACTTTTTATGTTTCCAAATATACCTAATAGAGTTCAAGTAGACGGCATTGGTGAAGCTACCCCGTATGAATTAATTATTTAGCGGACTAAAAACAGTAACCAACGTAGAACGCTTTTAGGTTTTCGCAAAGCCAAATGAATCATTAATGGCCTACGGAGACAACAGAACAGTTTGCTTGACGCGTTCAAAAGACGCGCGTAATCAAATATCCCGCCCGCCGAAGGCAGCACAATCAGACGCAGGCTGAAGCGGGATCTGTTGTTTCAGCGAAATTCGCAAAAAGTATCGCCGATTCCGATTAACACAGTATCCTTCAAGACGTCGCGCGCAAAAAGGGACATAAAGGGACAAAGGGCCCTGAAACATTTCTCATTGAGGCGACAGGGGGCGCAGGAGGCGAGATGTGACCCGCCCCCACCCCGCGTTACGTGCCACAACGGTGTCCATTATTTATGCCTTCGAGCGGACCACGAAAAATAAATGAGCACGAGTTGCAGGAGGAAATGGAAAAATAACTTACGTCGCGCCGCCCCCGAATATTGTTAGATCGAAAAAATACTTAGGTATTTTTATTAAGAGCGACAGTTTGTCACTTTCTTTTTACGTTATTGTTTTTGTTCGGAGTCGTTTTAATCCATATTCGCTGGGGCTGCGAATTGACAGTCGAAGAGTTTCTTTGCTAATGTTGCTTAGTAAACAAAATATGTTTACTTGTCCCCCTCCGTTTTGATTTTCTGGGCGAATTATCGTCACCCTATGTGACATCGAAGGAGAGGATACGCCCGTACGATACTTACATCATGATATTGTATTATACAAACATCGATGTATACAAACAATATAAAGCGGAAAAGAGTTTGTTTGTTGACCATTGAATACAAATATTACAGAGTCTGAAATTTACAGGAAACGCTGTTTCCTGATATAAGAATCACATTTTCAATACCTATTCAGAATGTCTCTGGTAGAGAAAATAATCCCTTCCCAGGGGATATTTATATCCTCGGCTTTGGGGAAAATCGGGTGGGGACTGAACTGAACTGACAAGTAGATAGGTTTTGGGCAGGTATTGTTATGTTTGATTGAAATAATCACCTGCATATTACAGAAATATACCTTCAAATATATTTTTTGTGCAAAAATAACTGTGACGATTAAAAGTAGATACTCTCCAATATTATTTTTAAGTCTAAAATTAATTATATTCCATGGGTTTAAAAAAATTCTCTAAATCCCTAGATCAGCTTCACGTTCTTAACTTCCCTCCCCGCATTAGAAATGAAACTTTAAATGAATTCAACTGACCTTCATCTTCGGTGCACAGCCACAGGCTTGATTTATTTACTTGCTTGATTGATGTTTGTAACACTACAGAGTCACGGCGCTGTTTGCAATTTTACTTCTTGTCTGTAATATATTTGTTGTCATCTTGGCTCATCATTGTGAGGAAACCCGCGGCTTGGTTGGCTCCGCACGTATTAACTTGTCATTCCTGTGGGCCAGGCCGACTAAGTTGTCAGGATGGTATAGGTGCTGGGCAAGCCTACTCCATCTAAAACAATGTCCCAGGCACTGCAGCGTCCGGGTGGTCCCTTCACCCATCTATTGTGAGTGAAGGTGCCACGCGATGCTTCACAAATCATCTCATTACGTAGTAGATGCAAAGGCCAAAGTTTATTCTTACTTGGCTCATGCTGAAAATCAGAGCCAACCGGTAATGCATGCTTCTCCGGCCGGCATATAGCTGAGCATGAGACCATTTGTCAAAACATTATGTGCTAAATTTAATTGATTATAGTGCATGTACAAAACGTTTGAAAAAAAACCTTTCATATGCCCGCTACTTCGTGTGCGTGGAATTCGGATAAAGGTAAGCTGATATTTTTATCCAGACGGCCTAACAAGGCAGGCGTACTATTAATATTAAATCGCATAACCTTACACATAAAGCCATTGCCTGCGCTTGCGCCGAAACTTTTTTTTACGATGTTTTCTTTTACCGTTAGCCAGTGGTATTGCTTCCACAAATTCAAAAATGTACATACCTTATTTACATGGATCGACAGTTCTACGACATCCACGGAAGGAAATGGAGTGACGCTATTCTTAATCCGGCGCCACACGGAAGCTTATAAATACTTATATATAAAGAAAATTGTTGCCAAGAGCTTGCCGATAAACTGTTAAGCGGTTTGGCAAATTTGTGTTTTTCTTTGTGCAGCATTTATACGCCCCACTGCAGGGCACAGGCCTTCTCTTTGAGAGAGAGTGTATTGGTTTAATTACCACGCGTGCCACCGAGGATTCGCAATTTCAAACGCCGAAGTATGTAAACAGCTCGGACACTCGGGTTTCTTCACGACGTTTTCCTTCAAAATTTGCGAGTGATAAATGACTGATGATGATGATTGCTTCACAAATATTCGTAACATAGAAAACAAAGTCAACATGCGCCGGGGGTTCGAACCCACGACCTCCCGAATGTGAGGCCGGCGTTCTACCGCTTCGCTACCATACCACTTACGTATACTTTCTTTTGTTTTCTCTGCTGTTTTTATTACTTTTATTTTGTATTGGTTTGGCGTATGTGACAGTTGGTGCAATGTTTATCTTCTTAAGGCTGTTCTTACGTGTAGCATGCTGTCTCGCTAGCACAATTTAACATTTTTAGTAATAAAATTAATAATGTTCGCAGACTTTTTGTATTTTTGTGAATATTCGTTTAATATTATCTTGACACTAATGTTCTTGTTTATTTTCATAATACTGAGAATTCCCTAGCAACTTAACGAGCGACCGAGGATTGTATTTATAGGCATTTTTTAGCTTTTGTGATAGGTACTTAATGCTACAAAAGTAATTGTATTAAAATGAGTACACTTTTGACAAATGTGGTCTGAGGGTTTGAAAGACAAATTGCGAACCTTCAAGGCATATGGCAAGGCAGAGAATATTTGATTTCAAAATTAATAATTTTGGAAACAACTTTCCTTCATTAAAAACTACTTACCTATATGAAAACAAAAATATATTTAAAATGCCCGTAATTGTATTATACATGAGAGCTAGTTGAAATTTTCACAGATGATGTATTTCTTTTACAACTAATAACAAACACTAAAAACAGAGTAAAATAAATATTTAATGGGGTTTCCATACAACAAAAGTGATTTTTTGCCGTTTTTTACTTAATAGCATCTTCCTGTTGCCGTTGTTAATAGGTATCGACCTATTAACAACGGCAACAGGAAGACGCTTGAAATATACAAATGTTGTATAGATAATGGTACAGAACCCTCCGTGCGCGAGTCCGACTCGCACTTGGCTGGTTTTTTTTTTATTTGTCCTGTACTTTTCTGACTCACAGCCACAGCCAAAGCCAAGCTCGACAACAAGCGATATCGGCGGAGAGCGAGGGGCAGCGTTTTTAAGGTATAATGAATGGGGGTAAAAGTACCTCTCGGCCTATTTTGATTCCTTGTTTCCTTTAGAGCCTGGGATGACTGGCTGCAAGCGAATAATAAAATCAATTTTGCAAAATTAAGGAAGCTTTCGGTGAAGGAAAACATCGTGAGGAAACCTGGGTGTCTGAGCTACTCACATACCTCAGCGCTTGAAGTCGCTTATCCGCGGTGGGCACGCGTGGTGATTAAGCCCATACTCTCTCTCTGAGAGAAGGCCTGTGCCCTACAGTGGGACGTATAGGCTGCTTATGAAGGAAGCTTTCGTATTCAAGTGTAGGCCGTGTAATTTCGGCGAAAAATATAGGCTTATTCCAGGTGGGCAAGTAATAGAATTAAATGTTTCTTGTTAAAACAATATCAACCGTCCCTTCAGCGACTAATGAATGTTGATGAAGCGGAAGGTTTGTCAGAATGGTGGCGAGCGGCAAACCCTCAACCCGTTTAGGATACAAACTTGAGCTCATATATGCAAAAAAAACACTTACTTACATGCTGACAGATTGCTACTTTTATGATGACGTCACTATTAAAACGGTGTCGTCTTTCTTTTTTCGACTCACCGAGATCTAACAGAGACTTTTGACTTTGTTTTGTTCAATTGTATTTTTGAAATACTTTCCACAATATCTTAAGAATTTAAGAACATTTGATGAATTTGTATTCGGGTTGATTTCACGAAAAATTTTCCATGGATTTATGTTAACTTCAAGGAATCACACATGTTATTTACTGCATCTTTAGAAAGCTCCAAGGTCCGCCTAAATAAAACACGACGATAAAATCCTGTAACTTATATATTTTTTGTGAAATGTCAATTACGATTATTGTCCGGTGGGTAGGTACCGTGATTGGCTGGGTACTAGCTTATCTAGCCACTGTTCGTGAGCATTCTTTTCACTATCAAAAGCATCTTAAAATCTATAATTTAATTTAAGAAATAACTTCTCATTCATTTTACTTCACAAACATAATAAAAAAAAGTTTATTATGATACAGAGTGTCACGCAAAGCTGCAGTGTACAATAGATTGAACCACTTTCTGTGATCAGATAATTTAAAAACAAATAGTGCACTCTCATCTCGACACCCTGTATACTTAGTGTAAGTTCATTGGGAAATTATTCCTACGGATTTTTGTACGTAATCATAATCATTAATAATAAAAACAATGGCTCTCATATTTGAGACATATGGTGTCCCAGCAATAGGGCAAATCATCAAATCAATCAATGAAATAAACCCACCCTTGTTCCCAGTTTCTTAAAACTTTTCTAGTACAAGATGAGACGCGCTCCGCTCTATTTGACTGCTACAAAATTATAGAGAGTAAAAACACAATAGCGCTTCAACACTAACTAGGCTAGACGAGCCCTAAAACGCCCGATAAAACTATTTAAAAAAAACCCGTGAAACCACAGGTCAGCCGCGCAACTCCGGCGCGACCATCTTCAAAAACTTCCCAATACTGCCGAGTTCGGGCTCAATCACCGTATCGAACCACATCTTGTTATCCGTGTCTTTATAGTCCACGCCTCCCACTTGCGTGTACGTGTACGGGGCAAGCGCGATATGCGACCTTAGACTCAAAGCGCCATCTACGTTAGGCACAGATTTGCTCAGCTTTTCGACGAGCCGCGGGGGCAGTTTGCTGAAGATCGCCCCGCTCCGCCGTTCGCTGAGGATCTGCTCGCTCCACAGACAACTGATCATGTCGACGGTGTAAGCCTGCAGAGTCCACAGCTGATCCTCGAGCTTGCGACTGCTACCGGTCGAAGACTTCTTCATTTTGCTGACTATTGACTTGTACCTGAAAAAAAAATGATGCAAATTACAATCCTCGTGAAGCGAATGGCGCATATTGTGGTGGCTACAGGCACCTACAGGTTGAAGAAGAGAAGAGTAGAGAATCCTCGTGAAACATACCATGTACACTGTACAGCCTATATTGTATTGCTAATTCACCCGTACAACACCGTGTATACATATAGAGATAAGAGATTAAACGTACGTATATGTAGATATTAAACGTACGAATACGCATACGTAGCGCCACCTTGCTTTGCGCGAAATAGGGATTTTTGCATTATGGTGCAATGACAATTTTATTTCATTGCCGCTTTAAATCTATGCGCGCATTTGTTTCAACCTTTATTGAAGCTAATGGAATAAAAAACCATACCATCGTGAATCTGCCATTGCATTACAGTGGACCAACAGAATCGAGGCCTGTGTCTCGTGTCTTGCGTAGTAGGAAGGGTCCGAAAAGATCAGAAAAGAACAGCCCCTAATTAGCTTGTCATGTCATGTATTAACAGCAACATTGGAGCGGCCATCTTGAACAAGATGACAATATTGCGGGACCGGCAGCGTATCGTTAATTTTAATAGTGAGAGTTAATCTAGACTAGAGTATATAGAATATAGACTAGGTAGAAAATGCTTATAGAATTAAGTCTGCCACATTGCCATTGTATTTTTTACTTATGTGCAATAAACGTATTAATAATAATAATAATATATCCTCTATGTACTTACAGAAGCATAGTACAAGCCATCTTGCCCAGAAGCGCCGCGCTGGTAACCAGAAAGCGGCAGCGAGAGTACGAGCCAGCAGCGGGAGCGACAGCGCGAGCGCGGGCGGGGGCGGCAGCGCTCGATACACCGACCATTTCGCATAGTGAGAGTTAGCCTATCAGTGTGCAGCCTGAGTGTACTTACAAAAGCATAGTACAAGCCATCTTATCCAGCAGCGCCGCGCTGGTAGCCAGCAGCGGGAGCGACAGCCCGAGCGCGGGCGGGGGCGGCAGCGCTCGATACACCGACCATCTCGCATAGTGAGAGTTAGCCTATCAGTGTGCAGCCTGAGCGTACTTACAGAAGCATAGTAGAAGCCATCTTGTCCAGCAGCGCCGCGCTGGTAGCCAGCAGCGGGAGCGACAGCGCGAGCGCGGGCGGGGGCGGCAGCGCGAGGCCGTGCCGCTTCTGCGTGCGCGCCATTCGCTCCGTCGACCACAGCGACCAGTAGAGCGGGCGCATGTCGTCTGTGGACGTACGAGGTTTTCACACGAAACCGAATACGAACAAGGTTCAATGGGGGCATGCCCCAGAATTTTAGAGTTGTTTAGATAGTTACAATAGTAATTACCCGGGTTAACTTGCAGAGCCTTGTTGCTGATCTCGCCTATGAAGAGCGCGAGGCTGGAGAGCAGCGGACCGTAGTTCTTTGACGGCGCCATGCTCATGAAGTGGTGCGTCTGTCGCACGCTGGCGTAGGCCTGTCGGGGGGTCCCTTGGTTAGAGCTTCTCGTTAACATTATATAGACCTTTTACATCTGAATAATAAATAAACAGAAATTTATTTAAAAATATATATGTTACAGCCAAAGTAATAAATCTGGATATTATACATAATGACTGGTCATTATATATAATGTCTACTCAGTTTAGATAAAGTGATAATTAACACAAAATTAATCACATTTACTAGCAATTTTATTTAATATCATATTAATATCATAATGTAGGGTACCTATGACTTTTGCATGCACCAACCTTGTTTAAGTTTGACACAAAACTAAGTTTTTTAGTGAAATATTTTTTTTCGCTTTTATATAAAAAAAAAGAACTAACACCCGAAGTTTCAGGATGGAGCGGAGCGCAGCGAGGTTCGAAACTTCGAACCTATTTTTGCTTATGTATACTGACCTAACAAACAAAATGCGAAATATAAATTTAATCAAACAATTATTTGCTATATAACACTTGCCAAAATAAAACGTTAGCATAATAATTTATTACTTTGTCTAGTGAATTTGGCTATTATATATAATGACCAGTCATTATGTATAATAGCTATTTAATCACTTTGGCTGTAACATATATATTTCTAACGTTCAATATTTTTTTGTATCTTGCTACATATAAGTTGTATATATTCTTGTAAGCCATTTATAAGACCCTTTATTTTAAAACCCTACTCGATCATTTGAAAAATTCCAGACATGACGCGAAAAATCAGCTTATTTAATTTTTACAATTTTGATATGCACGGTGTCAATCTCAAAATTATGACGAATCTAACGACACCTAAATTAAGCCCTTAAGGCTACAGAGACTCGAAAAATAAAACCCTCCTTCTGGCACAGCCGGGTAAAAAGGAAGCATAACAGCTCGAATCTAACATTGGTAAAAATAACATATTTATACTTGAACTAGGTTAAAAAAAGAATCTGTATCTTAAACGTCTTAATGGTTAAAATTGAAAATTAAAGATCTATATGTATGAATTATTGAATATGTATTAAGTATTAGGGGTTAAAGTATGAAATTGCCGTTTTATTGCAATAGGTTCTTTGAATTGACATAGAATCTTCATGGTTTGAGGTTTTCGAATGAAACTTTTTTACTATTTCCCTAGGTTTACGTAAGTTTATTATTGTATTTAATCTTCTTCTTACACTACCCGTCGTCTTCAATACCAAAGGTTTGCTGGAAGAGAATGCTTCTTGCATTAAGCACGCCCTTGTACACTTACAATGTAATTAGTGCAATAAAGAATTAAAATAAATAAATAGCCTAGTGGGTAGAAGAACATTGGACTCGGAAGCGACGACGGTCCAGCGAGCTGGAGATCCTACGCTGCGTGTGCCAGTCCGTGATTACAAACATTTCCTTCCCCCATTATTAGAAAAAACAATTAACATATTTTCAATTAATGTTACATGGCCGAGACAAGGCCAGTGAATATAAATTGTGTATGTCTCCAGGGGATGGTAAGATTTGCATTTACGTACCTTAACCTAACTTAGGTCGCTAATTAAAGTTAATATTATCAGAGCTGTTTAAACAAAGTACAGAGGGACACAGCTTAATCACTTAAGAGTCGAGGTTTGCACCTCCCATTTCTCCGAAAGGACCACATTTCAACGACTTAGTAGATAGATTTTGAGGTTCAAAGTCGCACTTTTGTTTTATATCTTTACAGTATCTCATATCATGTTATAAGTTACGTATAAGTAGTAATTTTAAAGGTAACTATATATTTACCATCAGTTAAACCATTAAAAACAGGCAAACTATTTATTTTTAAAGACCATAAGTTACACTTGTAAATCTCTATTTTAAAGTAGGTTTATTTAAATACCTTTTATTATTGTTTATTCATATTATTTGACCGTAACAAACATTAAAATTTTGAAGAAAAAAAATCATTGAGTTTTTTGTGATTTTTGAGGCAATGTAGGTGCCTGTATGTAAATGATTTTTTTGTTTATGTTTTTCTTATGATGTGTGGTTTAATTATGTCGGTATTGAAGTAACATAATTGTCATAATAGTTTCATAGTATAAGTGATTATTGTGCCTTACTATATTGAATACAAATAAACATTTTCTATTTCTAACAGTTTTCAGGTTTTGCGTTATTTCAATAACACGCTGTATGAGCACGATTTTGTCTGATAGCGCCATCTATTGGCGTTCATTTACACTACGTGCTAACGTAATACACAAGGTTCTCGTCAGTGAAATCATTCCACTGGCTCTCGTACAAGTTGACGGCAGCTGTTCATGCTCCAACACAGCCTTGCGAACTTTCACTGTACCTACTAGTAATGAAAAGCGAATAGACGCGTAGACCACAACGGTCAAATTCGTTAAAGAACAGGGGGCAGGTCACACAGGTTTGCGCGACCCCTCCATTCCAAACGATTCGCGGTTTTGCCCCATCCACTCGACAAATATCTTGTTGTCGACAAAGGCAATGATTAAGGCTGCGAATTGAAAACGAACATACTGAACAATGAAGAACAGAAATAAAATGCAGACAAGACAAGAAGCCTCTAGCAACAATCTCGAAACACGTCACACATAGCCTGCTCTGCGTAAAGCATTGGCAGTTTTGACAGGCCACTGCTCACTGAATACACTTCCACACTGTGGGACTAACAGGCAGCCCACTATGCAGGGTATGCCTCAAAGAAGTGTGACCATTCCCTGTGGGAATGGAAAAGCAATGGACTGCCACATTTGGGAAGCTGGGTTCTCTTCAGGAGGCCCGCAATCACCGAGCAACAGAGCAATGCTAGTTTTCTGGAAAGAGATAGGCTGGCTGGAGTAATCTCACAGCCTTGCTACGTACATATAGCCCAACAATTGCGGCAATCTCAGGTGTAACTAAGTATCTATTGCAACGTAGTTGTAGATTCTCAAGGTCGACTCGGGCCTGATCTGAAACTGCGACTGAGGCGATCCCGTAGGACCACTATTATGAAGCAGTTTTGTACTCACAAGGTTCTCGTACAAGTTGACGAGAGTAGTTAGTATGGCACACTGCTCTAGCGGGCGCGCTCTGTGGAACACTCGCCCGAGCGGCCGCAGCACGTATGGGACATGGCTCGGCGAATCCACGCTCAGCCACTCCACCAGGGAGAGCATCTGGGGAGAATCAATGTTTTTGATCAACAACATTAAGCGGAGGGGTCTAGTTTCCACAACTCAGGCAATCCTAGTGTGGGAACTAGGGCTTCATGCTTTGGAATGAAGTTGGTTTTGGAACAAATAAAATATTTTTCCCTTACGTTCATTTATTTGTCGTTTACGGGATGACTGTAAGCCTTTAGATTGGTCAAATGGCTTTGTTGAAAAGTATGATCTAATCAATTTGATTGAAAGTTTGAAACACAATCACTTGTCCTTATTCTAAATTAAGACTACTTTTAAAAACTAATAGACTGCATTCAAAATAGCAAAAAAATATTATGTATCTACTGTTACCTACAAACTAATGTTACCATATACCTACAGCATTTAAATGTATGGATTGGCTGATAATTTGTTCGCCATTTCAAAGATATTCCTATAGTAAAAAAACGTTCATACTGACGAATAATAATGAA
This sequence comes from Yponomeuta malinellus, assembly GCA_947308005.1. Taxonomy (NCBI): domain Eukaryota; kingdom Metazoa; phylum Arthropoda; class Insecta; order Lepidoptera; family Yponomeutidae; genus Yponomeuta; species Yponomeuta malinellus. The sequence goes on along the minus strand of OX370998.1, from coordinate 5,890,862 downwards.
TTATTATTCGGTTTTTGTTACAACCTGTAGAAATATGGCAACTTAGCTGCGGCTCACCTCGTGGAAGAAGTCCTTCTCGTTCCAGAGCGGCAGATACTGCGCCAGGAATCGCGTGACAACTGGGATGCCCTGCATCAGGGTACGTTGTAACGTTGCCAGTCTAGACAGCAGGTCTCGCTTCTCAGCCTCGCTGTACGGAGACGTGTGGAGGAAACCTGTGAAGTGTCAGGAAAAGAGCGATGGGTGACATCTGGTGATAAGAAGAAAAGTGGTTCCAGTAGTAGATGAGTGAGACATTTCATATCTGAGCTATGAGTTTTATCGTTTAATTTTTTTATTTGAATCTGCCATGAATGATGTAATAACTTGGAACATACAAATATATTTTCATCACTCTTTGAGATCATTGATCATTCTCATCACTCGAAGGAACATTCCTTGATTCTCTGTGCTCTTCTCTACGACCATACCGCCGTAGGTATAGTTAAGCCAGTTGAAAGTCTTTTGTTTTGGAAATCGTTTAAATACGACGGTACTCGAAAATAGGTGCTAAGCATTGCGGCATAAAGCTCAACTTACAATCCACCAGCAGGTGATGAAGGTCGTGTGAGAAGAAGGCGTGCGTGTCATTGCCGGCTGTGATCAGTAGTGTCATACCAGCTTCGTTGCAGAGTAGGGAGCGCAGCTTCGCCGGCCGCGGCAAGTCGTGATCGAGCTTGTACCCGAGTAACGCTGCTGGTCTGAAATGGACAGTCTTGTTTAGCTAATAAAAAACAATTTACACCACAAAAAGCTATAAGAATATTGAAGGCTTACTCAGTGAAATCAAACAAATTTTTGTTTTGGTTTAATGACTGCTTTTTTGGGTAGTCCATATAAGGTATCTCCATATCAGGTATAAGCGGTTCTGCCTTCTTGCTGGCCTGCAATAATATTAAATATATTGAGCTATTGAAGGGTTTCGCTTTTTCATGCATTTGCCGTTTCCGTAAATTTTACTCTTAAGCTTAATATTTTGGAAAACTGTAAATGGATATCTCCATCTACAATTTACCGCTTTAAAGCTTCATGTGCTTTGTACAACTTGTAATTAATATTTTCATTAGTTCTAACTTATTTTTCTTTTGCTGAACTTACTTTTGTATTCACAGGATTGGTCCAAAGCAAACGCTGTTTCTCTTCATGTGACCTTCTATGAGTCTGAAAAGGAAGAGGAATATTATAATCTTTGGAAAAATACCATTTTGGCCAGACAGACCTTTCTGCAAGTTTTTTATTTCCTTTTCTGCTTACCATGATTTATGCTACCCCAGTCACCTTTTTTTACATCACTGGATTTAGCAAATGTGGTATTAAAATTTGATATTAAAAGAGACCAATATTCAAAGGAATCTTACCTGACATCTGTTAAATCTCTCCACTAAGTTTACATTTACTTTCTTGAAGGCTGTGTGAATAGAGAATGCTGGTACACTTTCTGGTACAAACTCTGGCTTGTACGATTTGAATAACCCAAGCAGCACTTGAATCTGACGACATTTACTCTGGAGAAAGGAACAATAGAAGTTTAGCTAATATCCTGAAATGCCTAAAAAGCTTTGTAAATTGTAACTTTTATCCAATGTGAATGGATTGCTGAAACAGCTCGCTAGACACCGGAATTCTTCAACAAATTGTATAATAGAAGGCCTATCAGGTGAAGCAAGTTACCTTCTTAGCATCCCTCTTTTTAGCAATGTCAATCAATTCATTGACTCTTTGCCTCGTCACATCAGTTGGCTTACTGAGAGTGTAGACCAGCTTCATTGCATGCTTAGTCTGAAAACAAAATAACATGAAATGGTTAATTAACTTCTCAACTGGAATAGATCTATTCTCGATAGTGTCAGAGCCAGGCTTTGAGTTAGAGATCTACTCATGAGTCAGGTATAATTTTTATACTGAAATTGAGAATAGATACATTCCAGTCTGAGAGGAGAGGTTAATTTGTGTTAAACTTTCGGTCTAATTCAACTGAATTCAAAGGTTGCAATCAGAAGGATAAAAGCGACTGCTTTCATCTATCTGTATCACCTTTGTAGATGATTTTAGTTCGGTTTTACTTTTCCCACATTGTGGCAAGTGGCAAACCCTGGTCTCTGCCTACCCTTCTGTGCTACAAGCTTAATGTATGATTGCACTCTTCTGACATACCAAGATTTCGTAAGAAAGCAGCATGTAGAAGACTTCATAGCCATTGTCCAGTTCTTCCATGTCTACTGAGTCACTTTCCATCGCAGCTGTGAAATAATTCATTTTAGAAACAAAACAGCATTTATCAAATGAGGTACTGACAAGAAAAACTGACCTGCAGCATAAACTTATTGATGAACACCCACATGTAACTTTATTTGTATTGTTCCATTTATTGTTCACCTCTAAAGGCACTCACCATGCACAAATGAGTTGATAATATATAAGTACCTAAATACATAGTTTCTTTTTTACTACTTCAGTCTTTGAAAGAAAATCTAATTATTATTTACAGCCTTATTTATAAAAACATGATTCTTCTAAAGCACCTCTCAGAGGCAGTTTATTTGATCTGTGCTTACGTCTTTTCCTTGTAAAATCTCCACCACAGACTATTTTAATCAGTGTTTATTTAGTGTTTTAAGGAATCGTGTTTTTATAAATTAGATCATGATAGATAGATAGATAGATAGAATATTCTTTATTGTATGTACACCAGGAATTACATATGAGAATTTAACAATAATATAGTACAGTACAATTGGCGGCCTTATTACTAAAAGTAATCACCTGTAAGCCAGTCAAGAACAAATCCTATCCGGGTGAAACTGGTTTGATTCTGGTAGTTGGTTAGCAACCAGCGTAACACATAGCTCACTGACCGAGCCTCCATCCTCTCCTTCGGCACCAGGCACATGCCTATGCTTATCCATTTTGTAACAGCTGCAATGCAAAAACCACAATTTAAAATGCAGTTCATGAAAGAACACAAACAAGCATTTTTGTAGACATAATGTCTTTGTCTGAATCCCAAATCACAGGGTAGGTATCCCAGATTGGGACAGTGTTGCCAGATGGGGAGATTGAAAATGCGGTAGCAGTGCTTACAAAATGCGGATATTGAACTAAAAATGCGAGATTCCATAATTATGTTAAATTATACATCGATTTTATATAGGTACTATATGAGCAAAAGCAAAAGGCAACTCACAATTTATTGAATAAAAAACAAGATACAGTAATTTTTAATAATAAATTTGGGGAGGGCCCGCACAGAACATTTTCTATTCTAATGCAAGGAAGGAACAGTTTTTTATCACATCAATTCAAAAAGAGCTAGTTTAATTATCGTATACAGGGACCAAAATAGCTCTTTGATCCCTAGTGATGAAAAGTGATTTGAATTTGGATTGTGGATATTTGTAGTAGTTCTAATAAGCAAAGAGAATCATGAACATTGTATGAACAAGTAACTAGCTTTATGATATAGAATCCGCGTGCGAGGCAAATTAAAAAGTTTGTAAAAAATTTAAAGACGCGCAAAATGGACTCCTCTGCCTCTATTCTTAATTGTTTACATACTCAAATTTGGATTTCACCCACTAAGTTCTTATAAAAAACTAGTCTCTTCAAGTAGTGAAAGTGAAAGTATTCTATTAACTCCAGAGAACATTGTATCTGACGCTAAAATGTGGTACAATCGTTCTATGCTATTCTCACTCATAAGTTGCACTTACTTATTTTTTCATAAAGGATGATAAAAAGTAGAGTGTCCACCTCGGGAGCAACACTATTATAAGCTCAAGTGATGTAGGTACTTTGAATCCCTCGCTACGCTCAGGCTTCTACTGAAGACTCTGGATTCAAAGAAACACTCTCGCCTCAAAAATAGTTGTTTGCTCAATAGGTAAACAATATACTATTTAACCACTTTGGTTCTGTGCCCTCCCGAGTTGGCAAACACAGATAGACGGAATCCAATATAATTCGTAGTAATGTGTGAATCCAACAAACGTATATACCGTAAGTTCTTCTTATTGTTAGAATGAGAATCAAAATGCTTTACGCAGCGGGACTTTTTTGTAACAGAAGTTCATTCATATTTTTCGATCCTGAGGTTCGAGCAGATTTGAAAAAAGCGAAAAAGCGGTGCATCTGGTAACGCTTGATTGGGAACAGGAACAAGTAATTGTTTCGTGGATGTTGTTATTATTATTACTTACGTATGCTCAAACTCAACCAAATCTTGAGTAATTTGTGGAAATTATCGTTTAATAACCCAGAAGAGTCCACGAATTGAGCCAAATTATCTATTCTTATATTGAACTCGTCTTTATCAAAACCCTTTTTTAAAGTTTTTATATATTGTATAAGCTCTTCTGCTTCCCTGTCTGCCAATTCATCAGGCGAAAACATGACGAAAACTTCACAATAAACACAACACCTCCGTATTTATTTTTATTAGTCGTTTACGATTTCGAAACCAAAAATACGTTACCTACGTGCGATTCGTCTGACATCAATTCAAAACATACTAACATAGCCACCATATTTGTTTGTTTCACAGGTTAATTGCTTAGGTTCACACAGACTAACATGTAGGCACTGATTTCATTTTCTTATTGGCGTGGGATAACGACGTTATAATATTAGTATATAATATTAGTAGTTATAATATGTAATCACTATATTAAAATAAACTATTATTATTTTGATAAATAATGATTTTGCAGATTGGGTCGACATACGATTAAAAGTCAAATGACGAGAAACGGAACGGTTTAAAAGTATTTACAAAGCTAGGTGTTCGAGATAAATTGACATTTAAGTAATTATAAAAAAATAAGAAAATATAACACAATTTGAACAAATGATCACTATTTTGATAGTAAATAACAGGAGTTTCTAAAGAAATAACAAAAACAAAATTTATACAAAAAAAAATTATCTAGCAGTCTCCGAATACGAACGTCAAACCACGCCACTTTGTCTATGGTTTTTATAATTGTGATATTGCCAGAATCATATTTTTTCCGAGAATAAGGGGATTTCAACAGGACAAGGAAATATTTACATAAGTTCCACAGACCTATCAGAGAAAGAGAGAGAGAGAGAGAGAGAGAGAGAGAGAGAGAGAGAGAGAGAGAGAGAGTAACGCTTTAATATTACGCGATTCCACCGCCATTTGAAAAAATATGCCCCATTTAAAAAAACATGGGTGTACTATAGTAGATGTATTCAGTAGGTTTTGTGATTATAAGGAATTTTTGACTTTATGTCATTATCCAAAACTTTGATGGACTCCAACATCAAAAAAATATGTCAGAATCCTGGTACAATTTTAAAAACCTATTTAGAGGCTAAAAAGGTTCGAAAAGAGGTTCGAAATTTCCCCAATGCCTGCACTTGCTCATTAGCTCAGTTGGAAGAGCGCTGGCACGGTTAGCCAGAGGTCGCGGGTTCAAGTCCCGGCATGGGTGGAATTAAAACCTCTAAATAATTTTTTTAAATTATCCTCAGCACGGATTAGTGCAACAAAGATTATAATCATTTGAGTACAGCGATATCATTCCGATGTAAAACCTAACTGCAAAGTGGATACTCAGGGCTGCAAGTGATGTAAATTACTTCAGTCTGATGTCGCTGTCTGTACGTAACACAGAGAAGTTTGTAAAGAGGTTCGAAATTTTGCCAATACCTGCACTTGCCCATTAGCTCAGTTGGAAAAGCGCTGGCACGGTTAGCCAGAGATCGCGAGTTCAAGTTGTCACGTTACCGAGGGTTGTGTGAAGGCACAACCCTTGGTAACGGAAGCCAAAGAAATAAAAAGAGATTTAGAGATGTAAAAATGTAATCATCAAAACCCCCTAACTTATAATTAAACTAATAACTTAATACTAATAAAAACATCAAAAATATATACAAAAAGAAACCTTAGGTCCCAAAAGGGTAAGTAGATCGTGGAGGCAGGCCGTGACGTTAGGCCGTGGAGACGGACAGGCAAGTTGTGAAGGCAGGCCGTGGAGACGGGCAGGCAAGTCGTGGAGGCAAGCCGTGGAGACGGGCAGGCAAGTCGTGGAGTCAGTCCGTGGAGACCTGACTAACAGTTGAATCGTTGACAGTAAAGCAAAATACAATATTTACAATGTGAAAAGTGGAAAAATAATTAGAAATACGTATTAGCTTTGAAATAATAGTGAACCAACCTTATGTTTTCGTTCGTGATAACATGAAAGTGTTGTGAAAATTGGATTTCAGTGGTTCAACTTGGACAAAACGTAAGTCTTTTTTGCATTGATAGAAAGAGTAGGGTGCTAGGCAATAGAATCGCGCTAGACGCGTAAGCTAAACCTTACAGAGTCCCGGCATGGGTGGAATTTTTAGCCTCGAAATAGGTTTTAAAATTGTCCTCAGCATGGATTAGTGCAACAAAGAATATAATTATTTACTGTTTTGTTGATACGAGGTTGATAATATTAAAAAAATAATTTAAATGGAAATTAAACTAATTTCAGTACAACTTTTGAGAGTTAAAATTTTCAAAATATGTGACATCACACTAGGGAAGGGGGGTCTCACAAATGTGACCAACTATTACAAGGACAGCGGAGGGGTAAAACAATCGCGAAATTAGTGTGACGTACATTATGGATGACCCTTAGACGGTTGGACTGGTTTTTGACAAATATGGTGTCAAAATATTGACGTTAAATGTAATTGGCCTTATGGCGTCACGAAAAACCATAGTACATTGGAAAACATAGTACAGGATCTACCTAGTTTGGTTTCTAAAGTGATAAATAAAGTAAGTATACTTAGCATCTAGGTAAGTCAACTTGTTAATTAGTCATAACTTTATATGTATACTGACATTAAAATTTGTTTCCCAATAAATATCTGTATCTGTAACTTTTGTCTTTAAAAAAACAAATTGGGGGACGTCTAAAAGCTTGCACATAAAAGTTAACGTATTACGAATAACCACAAAAAAAACTTACTTTAAAAACGAAAAACCAGGCAGCGTCGTTAAACTTTAAACCTCAGCAGGCGGTGCCACTCGTTCAATTTCTTATAGGTAAGTTAGTTTAAGTTTGTGCCTTGTGTAAGTCTTTTAGCGGTCGGGGTTTTTTTTTAATTTTTTTTCTATCTAACTGCGAACTTCGGTATTTTAGGCCTGTATCCCCAAAATCCATAGACAATACACAAGCCTCATTATACGTCAAAACGAATTGTCGTTTTTGAAGTAAACAGTATGGATATTTGCCAATTGACCATAGCAAAATATGGTTAAAATCTACTGAATAAAGTGGTCTAAATTTGTGTTCAATAGAAACGCTAAAACATGTGGCCCATGCTTCTCAATATGAACCGCGACGATTGTCGCCGGACGCTTCGGAGACTCGGTATATATTTAGTCCCAATGGCTTACATTTTCCCTCCTATGGGTTTCTCAAATGCTTACTGATCTTCTTGTGTCCTTCCAACGATGGGATTTGTATATCTTAGGAAGATTTCATGCCTGTTTTGTCTATTTGCAGAATTGGAAGCCTATTCGAATATGATTGATGTATTTAGAGCACAAGGGGCATTAGAGGACAGCAGAAAAAAGATTCTTGAGGAATTGCGCGCCGTTTTGCACATAAGCAGTGATCGACACAGCGCTGAGGCGCGCCGCGTTGCTAATGATGAGTTATTAGCCACTATTGCAGACCAGTAAGTTAATTTTATTTATTTGTTAGTTTCTGTTTCGTTTTGTGGCTGGATTTTTACTTATTTTTAACAGCTAGGCTCCTAACTAAAAGCAAAGATGGCTGAGAGTGAGGAGGATATTTTTGCTGCTTTACCTGAGCATTCTGTAATTGATTTGTAGTTCATGAAGATTAATTTGAAGGCCTTGTAAAGTTTCTTAGTAGTTTTCTTTTCATTGTGTGAGCAAATTTCTTAGCCTTGTAGATTTGATTGCCTTTTGTCTGTCATGTTTGTCAAATTTGTTTAGTAATTTTAGCCATTGCATTGTGATTATGGCACCAACCTTAAATTCTAGGGTCGGTGGACTAAAGCACATAGGTCGAAAACACACATTTTTGAGGCAGTGAAAAATTTATTATAAAATTACTTTTTATTATCTTTATTGTATTTAAGGGAGAGCTGTTACCAAACAATGAATTAAATATACCTGGAATTAGTCTTAGGTCCCAAGTTTGTTTAAGCTTATGGGAAAATGAAGATATTGAATTAATAATGTGAGTATTCTGCCAAAAGCAATAATATCATGGCAGAAGATGGATGACTAACCTCAGCATTTTATATTATTTAACCCAATTTTTATTTGAGACTAGATGACCTCGTTAACTTTATATCACCTACATCAACCTTTTTTTTTTCTTCTCACCATTTAAACCTTCCCTGTACTTCCACAAATATAAAAAAGATAAATTAGCGAAATCGGCGTAGCTTTTCCCGACTTTTAGCGAGATAAATGAACAGCAATTGAATTTTATATAATATGTTTGTATGTAGTTTATTTGTACATTTAAGTTGCTTTGACTTTGGCAGAGTTTGTAATAGAAAATAGCAATTTTTCTCCACGGAAAAGGTTTCCCCTTCTGAGAGAGTTAAAAAATTCTTTCAGTGTACCTATAATATTCATAGTAATATATTAGTGATGATAATGGTACAACAATGTGAAACATTTTCTAAGTCTCTCATTATGAATCCTGGGGCATTGCTAGGGCATACTATTTAACTATAAGATAAAAAAAAACATTTTTGGTAACATTAACCTGCAAACATTATTTACAAAATGACAAATTGTCTGAAAGTTTAAGTTCTTGTTCCAGAGATTTTATGATCGTCAGTCACTTTAATGACCCTTGGTGTATAAAAATAACAATAAACCCTAGTAAACAAGTTTGCCAACATTCTCAGTAGTAATGTCATCACCACAGAGTCTGCCTTCTAGATATTAGATTTATTTCACTCATAAGCCAGCTATAATTTTTATACTGAGATTAAGAATTCATTCCAGCATGAGCAAAAAGGTTAACAGCCTTAAACTTTAAAGAGTCAGCCTTTTAGTTATAGATCTATTCAACTCATGCCAGCTATCATTTTACTGTACAGGCTCTCCGGTCCCAACACAGGCATAGGATGGATCAATGAAGGCCGGCGGCGAGTGCCGCTCATGCCTCGCGGCATCCCCCAAACTGCCTACACCGAGGCTGCTGACAAAGTCGCAGAAGCTATGGCTGAAGAGAACAAAGAGCTACGGATGAAACTTGATGCTGAGGCTCTTGTGGCTCCTAAGACCAATGAAGAGGAGCTGCCTGACGCTGAAGGAGAAACGGCAGAGAGTGCACTGACGTCAGCGGAGAACATGGAAGAGATGATATACCCCCCTGTTGCTATGGAAGATCAGACCACTAAGGTTGGTTAAAACGTAATAAAACGGAATTTAATAAAAAGGCATCTTTTTGAAAGCATTAACTGTTAGTTTACTACCCTCGGCAAAAATTATTCAGTCTACCGAGACCACGGCACCTTCAAAAGCACCGAAACGTCGGAAAATTGTAAAATAGAAAAGAAAACGAGTAAATATCTGTTAAAATTCAGTTTTATTATGTCTAGTGCTCGTGTTAAAACAACCAGCAGTTTTATTGGAATCCATTGATTGTACATATTTATCGGTTCATTTAGCAGATGCTTAATGGGGAACTTGCTTGACAATTTTATTTGAGTATAAATATAATTGAAAAACTTACTAAATCAGAAAATTAAACCACATAATTAATTTTTCGTGAATTTACAGGTCTCCAACATGCGAAAAATCAAGTTACAGTAATAAAATACTTATTAGATTTAGTTTTTCTATTGAATTCTTAACATTTTCTAATAGAGGTGTAGACACATTAAAAGAAATATTTTACTAGGTAACTCAAATATTGATAAATGCATATTATAATATGTTTTTTTTGGTGCAATAAAGAATTTAACAATAAAAACTTCATTCACATCTTATTTATCTTATTACAGCAAATGCACAAGATTTTATGGTTTGCACCTAGTTACTAAATCATTCAAACTAAATTTAAACAATAAACGAAAGTAACTTTTCCCTCCAGATCTGGGAGACAGAATTCCTCAACCGTAAGCGAAAGGTTCCTGAGAGCGGTTCCATACCAGACGAAGCCACAACTCCAGTGAAGACAGTTCGAAACATCCCAGTCAATACCAACCAGAAGCACCTGAACTTGTCTCAGATCTACAACAAGTTCTCACAGCCGGCTACAAGTAAGTATCATTTAAAATAATATTTCAGTGACTGTACATAGTACACAGTACATTTTGTTAAAATGTTACTTGAAAAATATGCTAAAAATATTTGACGTCACATTTTGGATATTAGTATGTTAATCGGCCTTCTCAAAAGCTAACACATTCTTTACTGCTTAAACAAACTAAGTTTTTTGCACAGGTAAACCATCAGGCCAGTCAAAGCACTCGTACAATCAAGTGAGCAAAGTGTCCACTAGCAAATCGCATCAAGGCCATCCGTCTTCGCGGGGTGGGCATGCGAAGCCGCGGGCGCATAAGCAGAATAAGAATGCATCTAAAATCGTCATATCCAAGTCTCAGATGAAGAAATCGCACGATTTAGCGACCATTCCAACTAAGCAATACGGCACCGTTCCTATGCAGCTAGACTTCACCGTTCCGCCGAATACTTTCCAAGCGAGCTACGCACAGTCCCTCTTAGGAAGCAAGAAAAGCGAAGGTGATGACAAACCCAAAATTCTGTCACCTGGTTTAGGCGACTCGGCGACCATGCAGCTTCTGACGCAACCAGCGACTGTCCCTCATGACCTAGCGGTAGCGGACGCGACAGCGCACGAGGACCCAGCCCTGCAAGCCCAAAGCACACCCTCCGCTAAACAGACCTTCACCGGAAAACCCTGCCAGCTCATCATAAAGAAGCGCGGCGACATCACACAGACACCAGACAAAAAAGGACAGATGCCCGAAATAAAAATACTCCATAAACCGTCTGAAGGTCTGAAACTACTCTCGAACCGGCAGGTCGTCGTAACGCCCGGACAGAAGACTCCCGGGAAAATTATTACGACTAAAGTCCTAGGGCCTGTGGTGAAGTCGCAACCGCATACGCCAGTGGGCTCGGAAAAGATGATTGTCGTCTCGAAATCGCTTTCAGACCACAGTTTTCCGAACTCCAAGATATTAATGTCTTCGTCAACCCCTAGTTCTACAGTCAGCACTAGTAATGTATCGCCGAGAATCGGCGAGACTATAACAGCTAAGGGTATCCCTGCTACCGATATCAAGGTTTCCGCAGCTAAAACCTTCTTGCTAAACCCAAAATCTGGTCAGAAAATGGTCGTGGTCCCCGCGAAAACGCGCACGAAATCGGGCCTAGAGGGTGGCCAAAACTTGCCTTTGCTCCAAATTAAAGGAATGCCTACGACAATGAGACTTGTTCCAGTTAGTTCACAGGCCACAACACCGGTGAAATCTTCAGCAATAACTGTAGTCTCGAAAACCAATGTGGTTAACACAATGCCTCCAAGTGCAAAAGTTGTGAGCGTGGAGCAAATAAAGACTGCTAACATGGCTGATATAGTGCCTGTCAAAGGGTTAACGCCTCTAACTACACCTAGAACAACCAAAGCTATTGTCCGATCGCCCAGCGCGAAAGGCAATGTCATCGTCGTGCAGAAAGGAGCTACCATTGGTAAAGCATTAAGTTTCACAAAGAATGGAAATGACATGTCCAAAATTATCATGGGTAAAAACGTCAACCAACTGTTGCAAGCTTCGAAAGCCGATACCGAAACTGCTAAGGCGCCCGGGAATGTAATAGTTCTAGAGTTAAACAACGATCAAACAGCTCGGACGACTACAATGTCGGAAATACTCGACAGTCGCGCGAGCAGTCAGCAGTCGGTCACGGAAAAGAAGGAGCTAAAAATTACGGAAGACACGCCAGTGATGTTCGATACGCAAATAACTGAAGAGACATGTAACGCGAGTAGTTTGGACTCCACTGCTGAAAGTATAGGCGACATTGTGCCGATGCATTCTAGTATGCCTATAATTGGAAAGGGCAGTAAACCGTTTAGCAAAGTCGTAGAGGTTGCGAAAGAAACGTCTTCTAGCGTTACAGACTGGGAAATAGAGTTGGAAACGACTGTGTCAAGGAAGGGCAAGGACGACGATGATAAGTTGAACTCCCTGCACTTAGATCTGGGTATGTCGAGCGACAGTGACACAGATTTCATCGTAGATACGCACAAGTCGAAGATCAAACATTCTCCGCAGGGCAGCATACAAGGCACGACAGCTAGTGGTAAGTTACAAGAAACATATTAACGTGCCTTAAGGAAAATAATCCCCTACGCATCGCAAACTGTTTAATAAGTTGATTTTATAGGTACTATATCGCGCTTAGTTGCCATTACTGATGTGCCATTACCCGTAATATTTATTTCCGAGATATTTCCCAGTAATATTGCCAGAAACTGTAAAAGAAATTGGACAGCAAATTTTTGGAATGTTCCTAAAGTAAATTACTGCATTCCCATTTGCACATGAAAAGTTTCAGAGTGCGATAGATTCGTGTTTAGATAATTCCATGCAAAATAATGTTCAACTTATAGTATTTTCTTCTTTCAGGCGAGAGCAGAGAAACTTACGAAAGCTCTAGCGGCCTCTCTCACGCCACACGCACGTTGCTAAGCCAACTGCAGGACGAAGGGTCCTCAAGCAACGACTCGTCCTTCGCCCTCAAGTCGAAAAGGCTAAAAGAGGTCGAGACAAAGCTCGACGCGTCGCTAGACAAATCGGAGGTTGAAGCGCTAAGCAAAGCGAAGGAGAAACTATCGGAAAAGGTAGCTAAATCACAGTTGAAGAGGATAGATATCTACAGTACGGCCATCACGACGTCGGATATCAATTTGGATTCATTCTCATACCTAGAAGAAGGTATGATGGCAGGTGATGAGGAGCCAAGACGCGCGGGCCCGTCACTCGATGAACAGCTGAGTAGGTTGCTTGGCGAAGACTCTGCGGCGTCGACCGACTCGCATACAGTAAGTGAAAATTCGCCTTCCAATAAACAATGAGCAATAAGTTAAACTAAGTGTTAGATGTTTCTTTAAAATGTAACTTGGGTTTTAGAGAAGGGATTTTTGAGTGGTCGGTGATCGATAGGTACATAGAAGTGTGAATTATTTTTTATTGATTGTTTCCTTATTTATTGCAATCAGGCCGTGGACTGATTGCAATAAATAAGGAAACTAATACACACATAGTTTTTCAATATAATTATATATCACGTCAATAATTGTTATTTGCCTCTATTTGGTTGTCTGCAAAGCAATAGCAGTACAATGAATGTCATTCTAATTGTATAACCCGCGCAAATTACGAAGACGAAGACGATCGAATCGCGCGAGGCGCCGAGTTATGTTGCACGGGTGATATACCATTGGAATGCGATCGGTGACTAGACTACCAATAGTGTCAATAAAACAACATTACCGTGCTAATATGACTCTATTGAACAACTGCATTTCAGAGACTCACCCCCCAGGTCTCCTTCTGTTGTATCAGGAATGAAGAGGCTAAATTCTGGTAGCAGGCATAATGTTGTATTGAATGGTGTATATTGCTCAAGAATGTTGTATTATTAATTGTAATTTGTAGGGCAGGAGTAGTGATATTTTAATCCCAGTTGAGCATATGCCACTCAACCTTATGCTTGTCAAAAAGCAGATAACTTAGCACAAATTAGTTCTACATAGTCTTAATAACTATTTAACAATGTATATTTTTTTGCCGGATCTCACAAAAAATATATACATTTTAAATGGTTATAAATTTAATAAGCCCCGATTTTGAGTCATGGAATGTGTTGTATAGGAATCGTCGACTATAGGCTATTTGACAGAGTGGAAAAAAGTATTAATTATCGATTCGTATAAATTACGAGTTTTAAAACCAATTGAAGGCATTCTAACTAAAAAAAATGGATCAATTATAACAAAAAAATAGGATAAAACTTGATAATTTTGTATCTGTAGCCATTTTATTGGCAACGGCCGAATCTATCATGACGTCACAGGTCAGTGTTAAGTTTAGAATCCCCAAAATTATTTTTTTTTATTTAAAAAGTTATTTTTTCTTTAATAACATCTACCATACAATACAATATCATGCGCAGTCACGTATAAAGTATCAAGTACAGTCTGCTGTAACTCATTCTACAAGCCAAAATCCAGGGACGAAGGATACCTGCCCCTGTATTACGCACACCAAATCCTAAGTGATTCCAATCGTCTAACTGTCAAATTAGTATGGAATTTGACAGTTAGATGATTGGAAGCTCTTAGGATTTGGTGCGCGTAATTGGGTCCCTGGCCGCAAAAAAAAACATCGTGGCTCCAAAATCTTGCAGTGGTTTAACACGAGAAATATAGAACTCTTCCGAGCCGCAAAATAACGGGACAAAGTAACCACAATGTTAGCCTCCTGGATGTGGCACCAAAAGAAGTTCCTGCTCTGGGGGCACACACTAGATGGCGTTGCCGTCAATTTTAGTACCACTTTTTCTATGGGGTCGAGATTCTTCCTAGTAGTATAGTTCTGTGTTGACGTTTGTTTGCTTACTGACCAGTGATGTCACTGATTCCTGTGCGACGCCATATTGCCCAACGTAGCGTTTTGACGGCTTATTTTAAAAGTGAATTTTTATTAGCCTTTTTTTAGAAGAAAATAATTTAAAATTAACACTTTCTGAGCATTCAATGAACACCAACAAAAAATCTGAGATGGTTTTCAGAAACCTATCAAATAGCTTATTAAATGAAGAACCAGACCAAAGTGCAATGATTTATTTATTCATAATTGGGACCTTGATTTATCATAAAATTATTTCAATGTAAAATTTATATCCATGTCGACTTACTAGTAGAAGATTATAATGTTCTGTATTTTTAAATAAATTCAACTGTTTTTGTTTACTTTAGCTTGATATAAATAAAGACTGATTTATAACCCTATACTTTATGTTCGCAACTTATCCAACTTTTAAGTAGTACATAATTTACCCTACATACCATACTGTGTATATGTAAATCACAATAAAATTAACATCGATAACGAGTCCGTAATAAAAACTTGTACATTGTGTTTGTAAAATTGTAGTAAATGCCATGAAATACAATTTCAGTGCTTTATGTTAATGTTATTTAGATAGGAAAGGTATGGGTTGAGATTTACTGTTGGTATACATTGTTCCATCCCGCTCTCTCTCATTAGAGTTAAATGCATTTTGTGCCTGCCAGCAGAGACCATACGGTTTCGCTGAAGACAGGCAACAGTTCCTGGTTTTGTGTGTGTTAGGTAAAATTATGACATGACATGATTACTCATAAACATGAAGAGACTAAGAAGAATACGTGTCCAGTACGTGGTCGTGATTAGGGTACATATTTCTTGGAGAAGCGAAACAGTTGCATTCTAAAGAAATAGTGCCATTCGGTAGTATATAATGTGAGGGTATGCAAATGTTGTACATATTAATATTTTTATTGGAATATCATTGACAATTTAACGTCGACTTTATGTATTAGCGTATACTGTATCATAATAATAATAATAAAATTGTACGCCACTCACGTTTTGAAATGTCTATGTCCTACAATTAACTGATTTAAGGTTAGCAAAGTGTAGGCTTAAGTTGCGTTTTGGATGTCGATGCAAGTCAATATGTTTAATATTGTTACGATGATGCAATCGAATTGTGGAGATAATGTGTTCGTATAACTTAAGCGATTATCCTCAAAGGAGCTGCGCACCGCGTGATGTAAAGTAATAAAATATTTGTGAAACATTGGTATTTTTTAATATAAAATTTGTAATTTACGACAATGTTAAAGATTGACCTGCATCATTTTTTTTATTACAGAAACGTAGTACGTTCTTATGTTTGTCAGCTGTAAATATTTTGCATAGGTATAGTAGTAATGTCAGTAGAGAATCACTGGAAACATGTTAATACAATTTCTGTGTTTTTGCATCAAGTTTATTTTATCTACTTATTTTAACAATAAAAGTTTAATCATATAAAGATATTTTCATCTTTAAACCACTGGAGTAAATTTTTTTAAAATACATTTAACATTTATAGACTGAAAGGACACTAATGAAATGAAACACGAAAGTAATAGTTTTTACTATATTTTAAACAATATAACATAAAATTTTACAAATTATAAAGTATAGAAATAGATAACGAAATCTATTAACATGTACTTGGTACGTAAGATATGTAGATGATTTTGTTTGCTGATGTGATACGCATTTTTTATATAAATGCACAGTTACTTAGTTAGTCCAAAAAGACCCATCAAAGATCAACTGGTAGTAAATACAAGTTTGAACTTTACTCACAAATTCTCCTCGATATCGGTAGATACCTGTGTTTAAACAAAGTGTTAGTGAACTTAAAAGATATCAAAACTGTCGATATACATGGTGATGTACATGGCATAAGTACTCTTATTTCTAGGACCAGGGATGCATTTAGTTAGCTCGCGAAAAGAACGACATCTGTCCATCTTTGAATGTAAACGCATTTTAAAACCAATCGCTTTAGCTCTTATATTACAACACTTTTTTACAGAGTAAAAAAAATTGCGAAATATTTTACACCACCGTATGTTTGCTAGATTGTGAAATAGCAAGTTTTTACAAATATTCGGGCGACATCACTTAAACCTAGCAGCAATTGCTGTGAAGACACTTCAAGCACGTGGGTCTCTGCAGCGATCCCTCAAAACTTTCCTTTAAAAGGCAAGCTTTGCAAAACCACCCCAGTTCAAATTACATTGAAAGTCTACGCACAATATCGACCTTTCGACCTTGGTCTGGTCACCATATTTACTAGAGAAGTCAACGGAAATAACTGCGTTTATTTTTGAAACCCCGGTGAGATACTGCCCCTTATCGGTGCCTATACCCCAGTTTTTCGTTATTGATAGATAACACTTTATTGCACACCAGTAATTTACAGAGATAGGTACTTAAGAACTATCTATCTTAATAGTATACAATTGGCGTTATGTCAAAATAATAATGCCAATGCGACGGCGACAACAGTTCAGACTGCAGTAAGGTGCGTTCAGACTATAACAGGTTGCGCACCGCATACTATTAGCGTCCGCGTAAGG
Source organism: Yponomeuta malinellus (assembly GCA_947308005.1). Classification (NCBI taxonomy): domain Eukaryota; kingdom Metazoa; phylum Arthropoda; class Insecta; order Lepidoptera; family Yponomeutidae; genus Yponomeuta; species Yponomeuta malinellus. The sequence goes on along the minus strand of OX370998.1, from coordinate 5,873,604 downwards.
GGTCGTCCATAAATGACGTGATGTTTTTTAGCAACATTTACTGCTTTCCATTGTAGAGTTCCGTTCTCTCTGAAAGTCTTCATCAGATCTTCACCAAATTCAAATGGGACCAATGGGACGTTATATCTATTCGAACAAAAAAAGAATTTTCGAAATCTGTTAAGATTTGACGGAGTTATGCGAAAACATAGCAAAAAAAAATACGCGTGGAATTGATAACCTCCTCCTTTTTTGAAGTCGGTTAAAAATAGGTTTTCATGGCAAATTCTTGCAATTTATGAGACATGTGGGCAGTCACTTAGAAGTTAGAGAGAAATAGATAGATAGACAAGTCTTCTTTGCGAGAGATGCCTATTTAATTTGCGCTGGTTGTACCATTAGAATGACGTTCTACTGCTATTGCTTTGTAGACTAACAAATAGAGACAAATAATAACGATTGTCGTGCTTATATCATTCTATTGAAAAACTATATGTCTATTAGACTCTAGGGTCTGCTTACGCGCGGCACACAACCCTTTGTAGTCTGAACGTACTCGTTAGCCAAAGCCATTTATTTACACGTGCGGAAGGTCGCTATTACTGTGCTAGCAACTAGGATGGCGGTCGGTGTGGATTTAGGCTGTGACCTTGTGGATGGCCTCGGCGATGTAGTCGACGTTCTTGGATGATATACCGGCAACAGAGATGCGGCCGTCTTTCGTTAGGTAGATGTGGAATTCCTTGGTGAGGCGCTCGACCTGGGGTAAATAGAAGGTTATGGTATAGAAAGAGCCGACAGCTTTTTCTCCAGGCATTCTTGGTAGGCAGGGCCACCTTAGTAAAGACTATGGAGAAAGGTAGAAGTTTGTATTATAAAAAAGGCTAAAGCTGTTTACCAGGCATTCTCTGGGTGGCAGGGCTACCTTTGTAAAGATAAGATAAGATAAAAATAGTACATTACTTCAGAGGGAAGAAAGTGACAGTTCCATACCGAGATTATGGCATTTGCGCCACGAGCTTGCGAGGGGCGCAAACCATTTGAGGTATGGAACTGTACTTTATCCTGAGGTATGTATAGTGCTTTTTATTACACCTACGAGGAAAAATAATTTTTAATTTTCTGTATGCACCAAGGAGGTTGGTAACTGGTAAAAAAAAAACTGTATGTGGCCAGTAACAATTTACTTGAAATTTAATTAGTAGACAGTTAAAGTCTCTTTGCAGTATGACTGCTGACAAATTAAAAAAAAAAACCGGGTATGTAATGGAATGTCATACATACTTCCCACCCTTGGGTCGGAAGGATTTTCATACTAACTTCCATACCTTGGGATGAAAGGATTTGAAGGGCGGGATAAAGGCGTTTCTTCCCTCTAATTGGTATAATTAGTATGTATTTTCAGAGCAGGTGTGATAAAAAAGTATTTATTCAAAGAATATGGGAAAAGACTGCTTTCAGTAGAGCCTTTTTACTGTGATTTATCGCAATAAATTGAATTGAGCTCGTTGTTACAGTCCTAGTTTACTACTCGAGCGCTGTAGCTCACGGTGCTAACTTACAAAAGTTAGCAGTACTGAATATTTTCGTTTATTTCGTCAGTCATTATGATTTATTTTACATATTTTTTATGTATATTTGGTCGAAGTATATCCGGCTGGGACGTCCCTTGCCGGCCCTTCCACCCACATTTGCTAGATAAAATGTACCTGCCCACCCCTCCAGGATACAGGCGTAACTTTATGTAATGTAGTATATGTTTTTTTATATTTTTTTTGATGGGCATAGTGTTTAAAGGCTTCATTAATAAAAAAAAAATTAAATAAAAACCGACTTCGAAACACTACAGCACCAAATAGTTACAAATAATACTTTTACAATACCTATTTCTAACTTTTTAGTTCTCTAGTGTTTCGAAGTCGGTTTTTATTATTTATTTAAAATTTTAATTTTTCAATTATTAGTGGGGGAGCGGGAGAAAAATATCCGAGTCCCTTATAACCATAATTTATCCTACTTAAAATAAAAAAAAATTAAAATTAAATTTGACATTCTCAATTTCCATCACCAAAAATCTTCACCAAAACATCACCAAATTACCTTGGGACTACTTTTACGCTATTTTATGAAACATACGGATATTACTAAAGGATGGGCCCCGTCAGGCCTTATTTACTGCTGTCCATTGAAGAGTTCCGTTCTCCATCTCTGAAAGTCTTCATCAGATCTTCACTAAATTAAAATGGGACCAATGGGACGTTATATAATTATATTCGAACAAAAAATGAATTGTGGAAGTCGGTTAAGATTTGACGGAGTTATGCGAGAACATAGCCAAATATATATACGCGTCGAATTGATAACCTCCTCCTTTTTTGAAGTCTGTTAAAAATAGCACATCAAGATGGCCCTTACAAAGATCTATAATTGAATTAAATTGTTTAATGTAATGGCAACCAGCCAATGTTGCCAGATTCTGCCTGTCTTGTTTTGACACTAAATGGGCACACATGCGATACCCGCGACTCCAGCCTTTTCAGTCTTGGGAGAAGCATTGAAACAAGAAACAATGACATCTAATACAATGGCACGAAAGAAAACTAATTGTGGTAATTTTCTACTTTCGTGGAAGATTTGCAAAAATGATTCGCAGAATTAAGGTATCTTTTTCGCATTTTCTTTGAGTTGATTTGATTGGTATCAAATCTACTCGAGATAAACACAGCAAGAGAAACGAATCAAGAGCTGGTACTCTCGATTCGTTTATGGAGACCAATATCTTTATCTCATACTCACACAAAACCGTTTTGTGGATGCGAGAAAAATCCAACTGAAGGTTTCCATTGTGGCCAGAGCAGATTGACAAATTTAAACGTCACACAGCTGACAAAGTCACCACAACCTAAGTCCTCTTAAGTGAAAATAGCAATGGTTTTCGATTGTTATTTTCAAGGTCAGGACTTATCTTCCCATCAAGATGGCGCAGGGTACGAAAGACATTTCTCCGGCACGAAATAAAGAAGCCCTTAGGCCGCACGTACCTGTTCAGGCTTCAGTCCGGTATAGCAGAACATGCCGATCTGGTCGGTGATATGCTGCCACTTATGCGGGTTGCCGGCGCCCTCGATCCCGCTGCGCAGGCGAGTACGCATCGAGATGATGCGGTCAGCCATACCCTTTACGTCGGCCAGCCTGGGAGAGGCAACATTGCACAGTTCGGTATTTCTGAGTGTTATCGAAGTCGTTAGCATATTTTGGGAGAGCATTCTGAACCTTGTTGCACTAATCCGTGCTGAGGACAATTTTTAAAAACCTATTTAGAGTAAAAAAATCCACCCATGCCGGGACTTGAACCCCCGACCGCTAACCGTGCCAGCATTCTCCCAACTGAGCTAATGGACACGTACAGGCATCGGCGAAATTTCGAACCTCTTTACAAACTTCTCTCTATTACATGCAGGCAGCGACATCTGGCTGAAGTAATTTACATCATTTGCAGCCCCGAGTACCCACTTTTATGCAGTTAAGTTTTACAGCAGAATGATAGCGCTGTACCTACACGGTTAGCCGGAGGTCGCCGTGCGACATGGGTGGAATTTTCATTCTCTAAATAAGTTTTTAAAAATTCTAAACATATTTTAGAAAAATAAGACAAATAAAAATTTGGACAAAAATATTTTTCAACGCTATGATACTTTCTACCAATTTATTTGAATTTTGAGTTTGGAACAGTTTGGAACCGCACGTTAAAAATCACGAATATTTACGATGTCGGTCTGTTGGAAAAACTACCAGTGGGCAGACCACCTACCCTCACTACAATAATTGGATGTACAACTTTGTGTGAGCATCGTGAGCCATAGAAAATAACTTTTTTTAGGTCCAAATCAATATTCTGCCTCTTACCAGTTTACCACTGCTGCTTGAGGTCGGGCGTGTTGAGGATCTCCTGCACGAGCCGCGCGCCGTACAGCGTCGCATTCGAGTACATGACGCGGATCATGAACTTGACCGCAAAAATATACAAGTGACTCTAGGGTAGACCAGCTACCCTCACAACAATAATTAAATGAATAGCATCGCGAGCCATAAAAAATACCTGGTTCTTTACTCTAAATAATTTACTGTGCCTCTTACCACTGCTGCATGAGGTCGGGCGTGTTGAGGATCTCCTGCACGAGCCGCGCACCGTACAGCGGCGGGTTCGAGTACATGACGCGGATCATGAACTTGACCGCAAAAATATACAAGTGACTCTAGGGTAGACCAGCTACCCTCACAACAATAATTAAATGAAGAGCATCGCGAGCCATAAAAAATACCTGGTTCTTTACTCTAAATAATTTACTGTGCCTCTTACCACTGCTGCATGAGGTCGGGCGTGTTGAGGATCTCCTGCACGAGCCGCGCACCGTTACAGCGGCGGGTTCGAGTACATGACGCCGGTCATGAACCCGACCGCAAAAATATACAAGTGACTCCAGGGTAGACCCTCACTACAATAATTGAATGTATAGCATCGCGAGTCATAAAAAATACTTCTGTTCTTAGCTCTAGACCAATACTGTGACTCTTACCACTGTTGCTTGAGGTCGGGCGTATTGAGGATCTCCTGCACAAGCCGCGCGCCGTACAGCGGCGGGTTCGAGTACATGACGCGGATCATGATCTTGACCTGAGACATCATCTTGGCGGCCGTCTCAGCGTCACCGCACAGGAACGTGAGGGCTCCGGCGCGCTCGCCGTACAGGCCTGGAGACAGAGTTTAATGTTCGACCTCAGAATGGATTTCCGTTACAAATGTGGAATTGAAGATATTGACCCACCCTACGTCGCCTACGACCAAATATTAGGACACTACAAGCGAATTTATTATTATTATATTAGTGTAGCTGGGCGCAGCTTGTTCAGTCGCCGTGCTTAGCAATATATATACAACTCTCGCTCGCACAATACTAACTACTACCGTTTATGCCGTTAGTATATAAACTATAGAAACGGTACCGTTTGTGTAAGCAAGTTCTCTTCAATTACTATCTTTAATGGGGAACTTGCGTCTAACTTAGATTGGATCTTATACCACAGAAATCATGAAAAAAAAAAATTGGAAAAATTTAATAATAAAACAACAAATATATTTAATACAGTTTAAATTTTAAGTTAAAATTTTGATGTCGCTCAGCGTGCTATAGAAAAGGCTATGCTCGGGGTTTCTCTGAAAGATCGAATTCGAGACGAGGTGATCCGACAGAGAACCAAAGTCACCGGCATAGCCCACCGAATTAGCATGCTGAAGTGGCAATGGGCCGGCCATATCATCCGAAGAACTGATAACCGATGGGGTAGACGAGTTCTTGAGTTGAGACCGCGGGCCGGTAAACGTAGTGTAGGACGTCCTCAGACTCGGTGGAGCGATGATCTTCGCAGGGCGGCTGGCAAGAGATGGATGAGAGTAGACGAGGACCGTGCTCAGTGGCGTGCAATAACAGAGGCCTATGTCCAGCAGTGGACAAGCATAGGCTGATGATGATGATTTTATAGAAATATAAATAGTTTTTAAAATATATTTTCGGGGTCGGGGTCACAAAAATATGCGAAAAATAAAATTACTCTAATAACATAAAACTTATTAGATTTCGTTTTGACATTGAATTCTGAACGTGTTCTTATAAAGGTGTACATGCACAAAAACATTATTTTACAAGATAACTCAAATATTGATAAACGCTTTATACATTGTAGGCGTTACGTTAGGGAGTGACGTCATGGTCTAATGTCGATTTGTATGGCGCGTTTTAGTACCACACGCCTATATTGACTTTTCGACTGGTTATATTATCAAAAATATTAGCCGCAGAGAAAAAAAATACCACGTTTATTTACCTTTTAACGTGTCCTCTCCTATTCTATTAAAACATTTTTTTAATGAAAGTTCCCCATTAACCGTGCTATATTATAATGCAACCTTTCGAACAATATCGAAGTATCAATCGCGTCCACTGCTGGACATAGGCCTGCCCCAAGGCACGCCACTTCCTTTTTGTCCTCTGCCATCATCATCCAGCCAACCGCCAGCAATCTGCCTCAGATGAACTAAATATTAGGGGTTAAAGTATGAAATTGCTGTTTTATTGCAATAGGTTCTTTGAATTGACATAGAATCTTCATGGTATGAGGTTTTCGAATGAAACTTTTTTCAAATGGTTTCTGTGATGTTCTTTTTTTAAAAAATGTGAAACATTTGAATATCGACTTTCAATTGTTTTTGTTATTCAATTTAGACAAGAAAGATGGATACTGCGAAAATTCGAGTGATTTTTTAATACGAGTTCCGACGCGGAACTAACGCGGCAGAAACAGCCCGCAATATCAATGCTGCGTTTGAAGAGGGGTCTACTAATGAACGCACCGTGCTTTTTTGGTTTAAACGCTTTCGTGATGGAAATTTCGATTTAAAGAACGAGCCACGAGGAAGACCGCCCACACAGGTGAATAACGATGAATTAAGAGAGATAGTGGAAGCCGACCCTAGTCAAACTACCCAGGAATTAGCGGCATGGTTTAACGTTACCTTACCCACAATATTAACTCACTTGCGTCAAATCAATAAAATAAAAAAATACGAAAAATGGATGCCTCATGATTTGACTGAATTTTCGCAGTATCCATCTTTCTTGTCTAAATTGAATAACAAAAACAATTGAAAGTCGATATTCAAATGTTTCACATTTTTTAAAAAAAGAACATTATAGAAACCATTTGAAAAAAGTTTCATTCGAAAACCTCAAACCATGAAGATTCTATGTCAATTCAAAGAACCTTTTGCAATAAAACGGCAATTTCATACTTTAACCCCTATTATTTTAGCAACCATGCAGCCGCAGAGTTATTAGAATTTAAACGATGAATTCTGATAACTCTGTGACCCAGAACTAAACGCGAACGTAACTCACGTAACACTGTGTACAACGCCTAACGCTGATAAGATTGTTATAAGGTCACTCATTGTTGAGTCTTGATAGGCAGTTGGTTGGCAGTATTGCAATACGACGACCAAATTACTTGCCTGATTATCAAGTGATTATAATGATTATAAATAAAGCATTATTGTATTGATGGAATCAACATGATAGCTTTCAAGGTTTTACGTTTTACGAAACGTCGGAATGTATGTACCTACATTTCTTCTAGCAAGTGCCACTTTCGTAGACTTACAGTCCGAACACGATTCCTTAAAACACTCCTCAGAGGCAGTTTAAATAGTCTGTGGTAAAGGGAAACGCCATACCGCAGATTATTCAAATTGTTTCTGAGGAGTGATTTATGCACAAAGACACACCTATTACAGCATGGGTAGTATATTTTACCCACAAAGACATACCTATTTAAGCATGGGTAGTATATTTTACGCCACATAGTCATACCTATTACAGCATGTGTAGTATATTTAACGCCACAAAGACATACCTATTACACCACTGGTAGTATATTTTACGCCACAAATACAAACTTATTTAAGCATGGGTAGTATATTTTACGCCACAAAGTCATACCTATTACAGCATGTGTAGTATATTTAACGCCACAAAGACATACCTATTACACTACTGGTAGTATATTTTACGCCACAAAGACAAACTTATTTAAGCATGGGTAGTATATTTTACGCTACAAAGTCATACCTATTACAGCATGTGTAGAATATTTAACGCCACAAAGACATACCTATTACACTACTGGTAGTATATTTTACGCCACAAAGACAAACTTATTTAAGCATGGGTAGTATATTTTACGCTACAAAGTCATACCTATTACAGCATGTGTAGTATATTTAACGCCACAAAGACATACCTATTACACTACTGGTAGTATATTTTACACCACATAGACAAACTTATTTAAGCATGGGTAGTATATTTTACGCCACAAAGTCATACCTATTACAGCATGGCTAGTATATGGTAGTACGAAGTCGCAAGTCTCGCGTTTTATCGTCAAAAGTCGCGAGTTTCCAGTACTTCAACATGCTAATTCACAGTGTGAAAAAAGTATTAATTGTATATATGTATTCGTATAAATGATGAGTTAAAAAACCGATTTAAGGCATTTTAACTGAAAAAAAATGTATCATTTACCCAAAAAACCAGGATAAAACTTAGTAATTTTGTATCTGTAGCCATTTTATCGAAAACGGCCTGGATTGGCCGAATCTATTACGACGTCGCAGATGAGTATCTGTCAAGTTTGGAATCCCCAAAAGTCTCGGATTTTTCAAGGAACCTATAGTAGTACACCTATTTGCTTTTCAGCGCCCTAAGATTTAAAAGTTCCCGCTCTGGGGACACACACTAGATAGCGTTACAGTCAATTTCAGTACCCCTCTTTTTTCTATGGAGTCGACATTCTTCCTAGTAGTGTTGCTCTGTGCAGTTGATATTTGTTTCCTTACTGACCAGTGACGTCACTGATTTCTGTGTGACGCCATATTGCCCAAGGGAGCGTTTTGGCGGCTTATTTTAAAAGTGAATTTTTATTTGCTTTTTTTAGAAGAAAGATGAACAGCGCAAAACGCGTTCCTCGCGCTGTGGTACTGCCTATTATAGTGGCATGAAACAAGCAAAACAATGAGACAGGAGAAATAAAGCCAAACCAAAGCTAGGGGATTCAGGATATGTCCAATTGTCCATGAAGCGATAAAATGTAAAAATCTCGGAACCCTGACATATTACATTTTTTGTTCATCTACATATAGATCCTCTATCGATATACCTGGGGCCTGTTTCATATAAAGACAATTCATGGTTTACTATGACAATTCGAAGTGTTGAATTTATAGATCAACAAATCGACTGTGCTACGACTGTACCTCGAATTGTCACAATAAACTACGGATTTTAGTTTTATGAAACTCGGCCCAGGTGTCGCTTGTACGCCGCTTTATTTTATTTCCGCAAAATTATGGTCACCACTTTGCCAAAAGGTGCGAACTCCTTTGTCGAACGCATTACTATAATCCTAGGTTAAATGTCTACAAAACAATATGCTAATTATCTTTTTGTCTACGATTTTTCTATTTATAAAACAAATAGCTTTTGCCCGCGACTTCGTCCGCATGGAATGAGTAATTTACGGGGTGAAAAGTATCCTATGTCCTTCCCCGGGGCTAAAACTATCTCCATACCAAATTTCATCTAAATCCGTTAAGCCGTTATTACGTGATTGAGTAACAAACATCCAAACACAAACTTTCACATTTATAATATTAGTAGGATTATTCTGTCTGCCCAAAGTCTGCGGTATTTGCATAGTATATCTACCTACCTATATCACCGCTTGAATCAATGAGGTGGTCGACACGCATCGTTAAGTAAGCGATGCTCAGTGATAACAACTTCCAAAGAACACCATCAGTTATCCTGGTCCCAAACTAGGATACGCTGTGCAATGGTGACCAGGTCAGGACATCACATATACATGGAAAACAGACTGAGGCCATTTGTACGAATCAAGTACGGCCGCCTCCAGTCGGAATCGAACCCACGACCTTCGTTTTAGTAGTCAAACGTGTTGACGCTAGACCAACGAGGCAGTCAGTATGTGAAATGTTTCTTATCTATCTATTCTTATATCTTATCATTCATAATAGGGGTTAAAGTATGAAATTGCCGTTTTATTGCAATAGGTTCTTTGAATTGACATAGAATCTTCACGGTTTGAGGTTTTCGAATGAAACTTTTTTCAAATGGTTTCTATGATGTTCTTTTTTTTAAAAATGTGAAACATTTGAATATCGACTTTCAATTGTTTTTGTTATTCAATTTAGACAAGAAAGATGGATACTGCGAAAATTCGAGTGATTTTTGAATACGAGTTCCGACGCGGAACTAACGCGGCAGAAACAGCCCGCAATATCAATGCTGCGTTTGGAGAGGGGTCTACTAATGAACGCACCGTGCGATTTTGGTTTAAACGCTTTCGTGATGGAAATTTCGACTTAAAGAACGAGCCACGAGGAAGACCGCCCACACAGGTGAATAACGATGAATTAAGAGAGATAGTGGAAGCCGACCCTAGTCAAACTACCCAGGAATTAGCGGCATGGCTTAACGTTACCTTACCCACAATATTGACTCACTTGCGTCAAATCAATAAAATTAAAAAATACGAAAAATGGGTGCCTCATGATTTGACTGATCTGCAGAAAGAAACGCGTGTTGAAACTTGTGTTGCCTTGTTGATATTCAATATTCGATATTCAAATGTTTCACATTTTTTATTTAAAAAAAGAACATCATAGAAACCATTTGAAAAAGGTTTCATTCGAAAACCTCAAACCATGAAGATTCTATGTCAATTCAAAGAACCTATTGCAATAAAACGGCAATTTCATACTTTAACCCCTATTATTATCTATCTGTCTCTTATCTATGCTACTGTCAGTAGGAGATTGCATAAATAGCAAACTATAGCGTCGAGTCATTATTATGTAGATTGTCTGGGTGGGCGGTAGCCGCGTCCTAAGCTTACATTCAATTTTAAAGTCTCATTTACATGACTGAGGAAACCAATGTTCTGCGCTAAGCACTGGAAGCGGGTGACCTGATGAAACGCATACATAAGCAGCTTATATACGTCCCAATGGTAGGGCACAGGCCGTCTCTCAGGGAGAGAGTATGGGCTTAATCACCACGCGTGCCCACCGCGGATTGGCGATTTCAAGCGCTAAGGTATGTGAATAGCTCAGACACTCAGCTTTCCTCACGATGTTTTCCTTCACATTTGGCGAGTGGTATTGCTACTATAGCTTCACAAATGTACATAACTTAGAAAACAAAGTCCTAGGTACATGCCCGCACTGGGAATCGAACCTGGGTCCCTCGCTTCCGAGTCCAATGTCCTACCCACTCGGCTACCACAAACGCATATTATGACCAAATTACTGGTGGCCAAGATCAATGTATGCCATTTCGAAAGCCTTCGGTCAAGATCCTAACCCCCGGTCTCTCGTACACTAACAAGCTGTTAATCTACTGTTAACAGCTGTCAGTGGTTTTTTTTGGATGCACTTTGGTCAATTGACAGCTTAACAGCTGTAGATTAACAGGGAGAGATTAACAGCGTGTTAGTGTGCGGGAAACTGGGGGTTAGACCGTTATTTGTGATTGACCGATGATATGAATCAATCGAGGTAACTGCACACCTACCCGTTGACAACATATCAATCCACAACCACTTTATCCGTTGACCATTTACTAATAGAAAACTGCTCAAACATTGATCAATCGGGGAAACTATTTATTACTTATCCAATAAATAAGAAGCCAAGGAAACTGTTTACATACATAAACAAACGGCTCTTGATCTGTGGATTGAGAAAAACATATTGACCGAGATACTCGCTTACCTGTTAACAACGATTAATCGAATAAACTCACCCATGTTCTTGGCGAAACTCTGGCAGAGGGTGACCTGGTGTCCCTCCTTGACGAAGTGCCTCACGGCGAAGGCGTCATTGTCCACGTTACCGGTGGCGAAGCCCTGGTACGCCATGTCGAAGAACGGGTACAGCTTGCGGCTCTTGACCACCTGAGGACGGTAATGGCCTTCAGGAAACATGTGGCTAGCTGTTGCCCGCGACTTCGTCGCGTGGAAATTTTCATGTGTATTTTTCGGAGGTAACAAGTAGCCTATGTGCTATTCCAGGCTATATTCTATCTCTGGGCCAAATTTCATCCAGATACGTTCAGTCATTCTGGCGTGATTGAGTAACAAAATATCCATCCAAATTTTGAGTTTTATTAAAACTTCCAAAAATTATGAAAGTTTGTATGTGTTAATTTAAAATTAAAGATACTACCTATTCATAAGATCATATCGACAGCGTAAAGGAAAAACAATTGAAGCGACACTGGTCGAAATTGAGTTATATACATATTCGTTATATTAAAAAAAACGCTGATTCCGAATACCTATGTATGTAACTCAATTTCGACCAAGGTGTCGCTTCAAGTGTTTTTCCTTTCCACCGTCGATATGTATAACAATGACAATTAAACGTTGTTGTCTGATTTTCTTGAACCAATGTATACATATTTAACGACGCAAATATGAACACCTGTTTCTGAACAGAATTGAGTGAACCTTTATTTCTAAGATAATCTCACTAATAAGATCTAGTATCTATATTTTCAAACTAAAACATTCGTAAGCACTTCACATTATTAGCCAAATTCCGGATTCGTTTACTTGAAATAAAGTAAGTGTATCCAGAGTTAGATAAAGATAAAGATAAAAAAGTAGTTATTACCTCATCAGAAAAAAAAGCTTAAAACATTACTTTGTTTGGCTTAACTACTTAGTGATGACATAAAATAAGGCAAAAGGTAGTGGCTCAGCTGGTGCTGACCCGGATCAGTCGCGGGCAGCGCTGTTTTTCAGCCACTGCCTTCTTCCTGAGATGTTGTGCGGGAGTTATGTTATAAGTGTGCCAAAAAAGCTACTATAATATTAAAGATTGATTTTTTTTGATTTGAAAAATTCTTTATTTGACTAATAATATGCAGAGACATGATACACAAAGATCTTATTCTAAGGGTATGCTAGGATGTTTCAATCTGTTGATTAGGTTACAGTACCTTTTTGAACATTTAGATTAATTTACAGTTAGGCTAGAAATGATTAGTTGCGAAAATAAGCAATGGTTTTTTTTTTTTTTTTTTATTAAGACTTGTTGTGTGAGGTTTAGAGATACTCCTCACACTTAATACAATGAAGAATACCCGTAGGTAAGAGGTGAACATTTGACAAAACAAGAAATTAACTGCGTCAGTAACTACAGCATAGCAACAAGAAAATACTTACAGACAAAATAGATAGAACCGTGGGGTACTCTGGAAAGAATCAGCCCGGATTCTACAGCGGGCGTGTTGACCCACCTATCATAATTTCTATGTGCTACAGATGTTTTGTCGAAAGAAAACTATCAAGATTGTGTTAAGTAAGTAGGTACATTCCTATTTTAGGTACCTACCTAGGTTTGAGAAGAAGTTTCGAGGTATCCGTATGCTTTAGTAAGTCACAATAACACTAATAACAGAAACTAATAAATATTAAAGATTATTTAGATGACAATGATGCCTGGAATTAAAGCCAGTTCAATGCATGAGTTTTAGAACATTTATATAAATCCTGTAAATTAAGGACTTGAAAAGACTAAGTTTGGAGTTTTTTTGTCCATTTTTTGTCCAAAATGATCTAGATTTTGAAATGGACACCTAGTTTAACTTGTAACGTTCATTAAGTCGCATTTTCTGTGCTACATTGAATAAAAAAGTTTGATTTTGATTTTTTATTTTGATAAGGGCTAAAACAGTCAACTAGGCATGTACAAATGTTCTGAACATCGATTAAAAAACGAAACAAAATCAAATTAAATATGAGAAAACAAAAAAACAATAAACAATTCTTCTTCTTATTAGAAAAGGAAGTTAATAAACGTTTTTAAATGTGAAAAGATGAAAAACCACCTTTTAGGTACATAATATTCAAATAAGTAGAAACGTGAAAAATTTCCTATTAGGTACCCCAGTATCTATATTTATCTTATTAAAATGATCTTGAATAATTTTTTTCAAATTGCGCACAGTTTATTAGAGATTAATACGACCCAATAGATGTTCCTACCTCGGACAGCTTCTGCCATTCCTCGGGCTTGGGGTCGACTCCGGTCGGGTTGTGCGCGCACGCATGCAGCAGGATGATCGAGCCTTCTGGGATAGACTGGAAATAGAAAAGAGTATATTACACGGTGAAGGAAAACACCGCGAGAAAACTTGAGTGTCTGATCTATAAGAGATACCTAAACGCTTGAAGTCACCAATCCGCGGTGATTAAGCCCATACTCTCTCTCTGAGAGAGGGCCTGTGCCCTACAGTGGGACGTATATGGCTGCTTATGATATTACATGGGCTCGTCAGTCATCAAACGTTTGACGCGTTTTAATGTACCATATCAGATGTACAATTTTTTTTTATTTTTTTAAATCCCAACTATAGAAATAATAATAACTTCCACGCAACACAATCACTTGTGGTCACCAGTTTGGGCCAGAATGGAAATGCACCCAGACTGAGGCCATTTGTACTAATCAAGTACGGCGGCTTCCAGTGGGAATCGAACCCACCAGAGCCACGGTGGCTCAGCCACCAACTGTGTTTTGGTAGTCAAGCATATTATTATTATTATTATTCTCTTTATTTATTTTCATGACTTAGAATAGGTTTATAAAAGTAAAAAAATATAAAAAAATACAAAATATATTTTATAAACCTATCCTAGTTGGCCACCGGTAACGGAGCTAGGCTCAAGCTACCGGTAGTTAGGGCCGCAGAGAGAGAAATCTCCGGACGATGCGCGCCGTGTCCAAGAGCACCGCCTTCTGTATCTGCCCCTTGATCCAGCCATCTAGCGAGAGAGCCTTAAGATGTTGGTCAAGACTCTTCGCTATGAGACCGTTCGCCGATACGACTATCGGGACAATGGTTGTCGAATCCACATCCCATAAGGCGGTAATCTCGTGGGCCAAATCAAGGTACTTGCTAAGCTTGTCCTTCTCGGCCTTCACGAGGTTCTCGTCATGCGGGATGGTGATGTCGACGAGCACTGTCTTGAGTCTAATTTAGGGCCCAACACTACAGCGTCTTAGTGTCCACTTTACTTATCTAGTGAAGGTACAAGTTATATTAGCTTTACTTAACCTGTTACATTGTGACCTTGAAAAGAACAATTTAAACTATTGCTATGGTGGTCCGATCGGGTCCTTTAGAATTCTAGATTAACCTCCTCAGTCCTGACCTTGAAAATAACAATTGAATTGTTTTTTTCAAGGTCAGGACTGAGGAGGTTAAGAGGCTCCGGAGTAACACTAGTGCCACCGGGGAAACAAAATCCACCTTTTTTTACAATCTGGTTAGTATATCGTAGCCAAAAAAGAGAATACATAGTTCTGAAAACACTGTTGTCTCCGAAACGCGTTATAGTCGAAATCACTCGATAAATAAAATTAAAAAAAAATTAAGATGTTCTTTACTGAACACACTAGGAAACAATTACAGAGATAACAGTTACAAAAAAAGAGGCATATATTTTTCATATTAGCTTTTAGTGAATGAATTTTAGTTCAATTTTTCACTTGACTTCAGTGACACACCCCATCTTTCTTCTTTTTCATTCCTATCTACACCACATGGTTGAGGCTGAGGTGTTCAGTTCACAACTTCTTAGCTGAATTGAAAGTATGATTCTGTTCCGTAGCGCAATAGGTATGTACTTACTACCGATGCTCCACTCGAAGACCTTTGTACACCTACTGTCGCCGCCATGTTTAAAATACGCCCATACTCGGCGGAAAGGCCTGTGCCCTGCTGCAGTGAAACGTATACTACATAAAAAATATATCAAAACTCACGCAAATGTCCTCGAGGGCACCCTGCAGGTCAAAGCCGTGGGTCTTCGGATCGTAGTAGCGGTACTTTTTGTGGGTGAGGCCGAGCGTGTTGCAGATCTGCGGGTGGTTGCCCCAGGTCGGGTTGGGCATCCAGATCTCCTTCTTCTGTGCGTAGTGCTTAGTGATGAACTCGAGGCCCAGGCGGAGGGCGCCCGTGCCGGAGAGCGTCTAGGGAGAGGCAAATGGCGTTATTTTTAGGGTTCCGTACCCAAAGGGTAAAAACGGGACCCTATTACTAAGACTTCGCTGTTTGTCTGTCCGTCCGTCCGTCCGTCCGTCCGTCCGTCCGTCCGTCCGTCCGTCTGTCTGTCTGTCACCAGGCTGTATCTCAAGAACCGTGATAGCTAAAGAGTTGAAAATTTCACAGATTATGTATTTCTGTTGCCGCTATAACAAGACAATCATCATCATCATCATTCAGCCACAAGAAGTCCACTGCTGGACATAGGCCTCCTCCATGGATTTCCAAAAAGACCGGTTGGAAGCGGCCTGCATCCAGCGTCTTCCTGCCACTTGGATGAGGTCATCTGTCCATCTTGTGGCTGGTCGTCCTACGCTGCGCTTGCCGATATGTGGTCTCCATTCGAGAACTTTTCGGCCCCATCGGCCATCAGTTCTGCATGCTATGTGCCCCGCCCACTGCCACTTCAACTTACTAATCCGCTGGGCTATGTCGACGACTTTCGTTCGTCTACGAATCTCATCATTTCTGATTCGATCTCGTAGAGAAATTCCGAGCATAGCCCTTTCCATAGCTCGTTGCGTGGCCTTGAGCTTTCTTATGAGGCCCATAGTTAGAGACCACGTTTCAGTGCCATAAGTCATCACTGGTAACACACACTGGTTGTATAATTTTGTCTTGAGCGATTGAGGTATGTTAGACGAAAAGACTTTTCTAAGTTTCCCGAATGCTGCCCAGCCGAGTTGGATTCGACGATTGACCTCTTTCACGAAGTTGGACCGGCCTAGTTGGACTGTTTGTCCTAAGTAGACGTATTCGTCTACAACTTCGAGAGTCGTGTTCCCCAATGTTATTGGGGTGGGCACAACACGGGCGTTCGACATGACCTTCGTTTTGTCCATGTTCATTTTAAGGCCCACACGTTGGGAAACTCGACTGAGGTCTTCGAGCATTATGCCGAGGTCTTCCATCGTTTCTGCCATGACTACTATATCGTCGGCAAATCGAAGGTGCGTGATGTACTCGCCATTGATATTGATGCCGCGTCCCTGCCATTCCAGAAGCTTGAAGGCATCTTCCAGTGAGTTCGTGAACAGTTTCGGAGAGATAACGTCTCCCTGTCTCACAATCTTCTCAATGGAATTGCCTCCGAATTCTGCTCCTGTACTCGGACCGACATGGTGGCGCTGTTGTACAAGCACTTCAGCACCTCGATATACCGATAGTCAATCCGGCAACGCTGGAGAGACTCGAGCACTGCCCATGTCTCGATCGAATCGAAGGCTTTCTCATAGTCCACAAACGCTAAGCAGAATGGCAAATTATACTCCTCAGTCTTCTGTATAATTTGCCGCAGCGTATGGATGTGGTCTATGGTACTAAAGCCCTTTCGGAAACCGGCTTGTTCGGGAGGCTGGAAGTCATCAAACCTGCGTTCGAGACGATTCGTGAGGACCCTCGAAAACAGCTTATAAACATGGCTCAGAAGCGAGATGGGTCGGTAGTTCTTCAATAGAGAGTTATCCCCTTTCTTGAAGAACAGCGTCACCACGCTTCTGTTCCATGCTTCTGGCGTTTTTCCTTCGAGCACGACGGAATTGAAGAGCTTCTGAAGGACTTTAAGTACTGGTGTTCCACCCGCTTTCAGTAGCTCTGATGTGATTCCGTCCTCTCCTGGTGCCTTGTTATTCTTGAGCTGTTTCAGGGCCATCCTAATCTCGTACAGGCTGATGTCCGGGATGTCTTCGGTATAATGTCGGGTCAGTTTGGCTCTCGGATCTTTGTTCAAACTGCTAACAGGTTTTGCGACTGAGGTGTATAGCTGTCCGTAGAAACTCTCAATCTCCCTCAGCACCTCTGACCTGGTCGACGCTATACTGCCGTCCTCTCTCTTCAGCTTCGTCAGCTGGCTTTGCCCAATAGACAAGTCTTTTGCGAACACTTTGGAGCCCTTGTTCCGCTCTATAGTCTCTTTAATACGTTCGTTGGGTCTATAGAACCTCGAGCCCACTGAACGGACAGTTTCTACAAACCTGTTATTGATCTCGTCCACCGATGCGGCGCTCTCCAGGCACTCAAAGCGATTTGACGGTTCGAGTTGAAAGTTCTCGGGGTTCTGGATATGGGCACGAGTAGGTCGGAGCGTGGACTTCATGAGACGAGACCTCTCAAGTTTGACATTAATATTCAATGTGCCTCTTACTATTCGGTGATCGCTTCCGGTTTTCACCATGTTGATCACAGAGACGTCATTGAATATTTGTCTCTTGGAGGTCAGGATGAAGTCTATCTCGTTTCTCGTGGAACCATCGGGACTCAACCAGGTCCATTTCCTGTGAGGTGGCTTCTGAAAGAAAGAGTTCATCATAAAGAGTCCCTCTTTCTCCAGGAAGTCTGCCAACCTTTGTCCTCTCGGGTTCCGTTGCCCATAACCAAATTGCCCCACTCTCATCTCACCCTCGCTTCTTGTGCCCAGCTTCGCATTGAAGTCCCCCATAACCACATTAAAATAGGTCTCCGAGGTATGTATGGCCCTACTAATGTCCTCATACATCGCCTCTACCTCCTCATCGGAGTGTGACGAGGTCGGTGCGTATACCTGAATGACCTTCAGCGAATATCTCTTAGATATTCTGAGTATTAGGTACACCACCCTGCTCGACACACTGTTGATGGCCAAAATGTTATTTACGAGGGACTTGTGGACGAGAAACCCGACA
Organism: Yponomeuta malinellus; assembly: GCA_947308005.1. Classification (NCBI taxonomy): domain Eukaryota; kingdom Metazoa; phylum Arthropoda; class Insecta; order Lepidoptera; family Yponomeutidae; genus Yponomeuta; species Yponomeuta malinellus. The sequence goes on along the minus strand of OX370998.1, from coordinate 5,855,216 downwards.
CCACCCTGGGACTGTTGCTCGCCCTCCCGGTAGTAGAGCAGGTTACCGGATTTCAGGGTTATCGTGTCCTCGCCCTCTCGACGGACTTCAGATAACCCTAGGATATCCCAGTGTAACCTACCCATTTCCTCTTCCAGCTCAATTAGCTTTTCGTCTGTCCTCAATGTGCGAATGTTGTGTGTTACCAGGGCCAGTCGTTTTCGTTTTTGGGGGTGGTAGCCAGATCTCTGCCGGAGATTCTTAGCACCCCCTGCTCCGCCGTTACCGTGGCCGCTACCGTAGCCGGGAATAGCGGAGCCGCCGGGGACTGGGGGCCTGGTTTTTTTGTGTATTGCCATGAGGGTATTTGCCTTACTCGCCACGCTTGGCATGCGGGTTGGCGAGCGCAGTATATCGCATTTTCGCAGAAGGCGCTGCTGCCCACCTTCTGGTAATGTGTCCCTTAGCCGGTTTTTACGGCACCCGCGGGAAGGGATGGGGGGGTACTATTCTAGAGCCGGCACCCCACGGCCAAGCCGGCACCCCACGGCCAAGCCGGCACCCCACGGCCAAGACAATACTAAAAACAAAATAAAATAATTATTTAAGGGGGGCTCCCATACAACAAACGTGATTTTTTTGCTGTTTTTTTATCTTTGTGTCTAATGTTGTATAGATAATGGTACGGAACCCTTCGTGCGCGAGTCCCACTCGCACTTGTTATGTAGTCAATAAGTTCGTCGTCGATAAGTTAAGTCGGCGGTGGCGGCATCTGAAGAGTTCATACACCTCTGCGCTTGAAATTGCCAATCCGCGGTGGGCACGCGGATTGATTAAGCCTAATACTCTTGTGCCCTGGAGTGGGACATTTAGTCTGAATCACTAAGCACTTATATCACGTTTTTAGCAGAAACGAGGTGTGTTTTAAGATTGATGCCTTTATGTGGCGACTGTATGTGGCGTCATAGATAGATATATAGATAAATAAATTATTTATTTGCACTTGCACATTTGCAGTTTTGCCGTGTTACTTGGAAAGTACGAGACATTTTGAAATAACTTCTGGGTGTTTTGAACAGCGTTGGCCAGAAATCTTTGCATTTTGTAAATATTAATTGTAATTAACATTTTTTGAACATAAATTTGTTAGGTATTTATTTTTGTAACAAGCATCTAATGCCAGTGACGGGTAGCGCAGTGGTATACTGTAACGCTGGCCTCAAACCCGGGTAAGAATCTCGTCATGAACCAATGACTATGTTTAACCCTCCGGCCGTTTTCGCAACTGAGTTTCGTAACTGGCTGCGAAACAAGAATGTGTATTCGTTGTTCGCAACCAGTTGCGAATCAAGAAAACTTTTTCCTTAGCCGCAACTTGGTTGCGAACGAAGAATACGATCTTCCCAAACTTACAGAGTTGCGATGGTAGAAATTCATTTCCTTATTCGCAACCAAAGGCTAACATAATAATTCAAAAAGAAAGGAAATTAAATTTTAAGAAATTTTAATTACTCTACATAATGTGTTTTGTAATGCAACAAAGTAGTCTTATGTAGTTCTCTTAACCTAATAAAATTGAAATAAATTCCATGTTGGATGAAGTCGGGAACACGTTGGAAGAAGACATATTTAAAGTATTATTATGTCTTCTTAAAAATAGATTTTTATTTATCAGATGATGAAATGACTGTGGGAGCACGTCAACGGCGCGTCAACGAGAGTGTATTGTCAAGACTAGATATTGTCTATTGATATTATTGTAGAGGTTAGTGTCTTTTTGAAAAGTTTGTAATACGAATCAACAAAATAAAGTGTCATAAAACAGACAAAGATGGTTGCGAACAAGGAAAAAATAATCTTTTGCCGCAACTGGTTGCGAAACATAACCATTAGGATGCTTAGTTGCGGCTAAGGAAAAAGTTTTCTTGATTCGCAACTGGTTGCGAACAAGGAATAAACATTCTTGTTTCGCAGCCAGTTACGAAACGCAGTTGCGAAAACGGCCGGAGGGGTTTTTAAGTCACATTGTGGATGAGTTATTCAGGGAAGTAGTTTTTTTATCCACATTACGTCTTTCCTCTTCGGCCTTGATATTCGACTCTTCACTTCGACGTCACCGCAACAGCTTATTGCTGAGCTACATTGGACCTCGCCGTCAGCTCCTTAAAACTGGAGTGAAAACTTCTTTAGGCGTACTTTACGCTGACTCGGATAAAGATCAGTCGTCACCTTCATTTAGAACACTCTTTTTAGGGTTCCATACCCGAAGGGTGCCAAACGGGACCCTATTACTAAGACTTCACTGTCCGTCTTGTCTGTCTGTCACCAGACTGTATCTCATGAACCGTGATAGCTAGGCAGTTGAAATTTTCACAGATGATGTATTTCTGTTGCCGCTATAACAACAAATACTAAAAACACAATACAATAAATATTTAAGGGGGGGCTCCCATACCACAAACGTTGTCAAAAGACAGCGCTCGCCATCTAGCGGCCATCTATGTAACCTTTACAGCGCAGATGTCATGTCGTTAAATGTCAATGTTAAACGCTTCTTGTTGGTTTCTATAGATGACGCTGTTCTCAAATTCGATCTCGGTCTAATGTTGTATAGATAATGGTACGGAAACATTCGTGCGCGAGTCCGACTCGCACGGCCTGTTTTTATTCTATATTCTGAATTATGCTCTGCTGATATCGATAATAGCCCAATGTAACCAGTGGTGATTTAGTAGGTACCTGAAGGTAGAGATTAATTTGTCAGTGTCAATGTTTCAGCATCGATGCAGATAACGCCAATCTTAGTATCACGTCAAAATGACAAGATATTTAGTATTATTGGGTCACACATTGCAACAATATATTATTGCTGGGGGTTGCTTGACTGTTGTTGATCAATCTTTGTTTGCTACTTTGCATACTTGTATTTTTACTACATATAATAATAATACTTTATTCATTCATTTGCTTCTTACTAAGTAAGTTACAGAGTAAGCCTAAAAATAACAGGTGATACAAAAGGTTGTTCTTTGATTTTAAAAATTTGTAAGGAGTAGTAGAGAAGAAAGCAACAACATGCGGTAGTAGCCTAGTGGGTAGAACATTGCACTCGGAAGCGGGAGACCCAGGTTCGATTCCCAGTGCGGGCATGTACCTATGACTTTGCTTTCTAAGTTATGTACATTTGTGAAGTTATAGTAGCAATACCACTTGCTATCTGTGAAGGAAAACATCGTGAGGAAACCTGGGTGTCTGAGCTATTCACATACGTCACCGCTTGAAATCGCCAATCAGCGGTGGGCACGCGTGGTCATTAAGCCCATACTTTCTCTCAGAGAGAAGGCCTGTGCCCTACAGTGGAACGTATATAGGCTGCTTATGAAGTAGAGAAAAACCTAGATAAGCTCAAACTTAATATTACGGCTTGAATGAATGTTGAGGAAGCGAAATATAGAAAATAAATAGAAAAGGATTCTTTTTCAGAATTTTCCGGACAACTTTATCAATTTTATTTTTGTTTCCTTATTCTATTCTTTCCTTTCGACCTTTAAACAACCTTTTAAGACCTTTAGAACATAAAAAAAATGACAAATCGTTTTAGCCGTTCTCAATTGATGCGCTTACCAATGAAGTCAAGGAACACTATTGAATTTTTGTTCGTATACCGGGTGTAACAAATGACACGATTTCAAATATATATGGGATTTTGTTACGCCTAGTCAATTTTTAGTCTCATCGATCGCGAATCGCGATGTAATAAGAGTAATTTATATGAAGACACGGACCCAAAGTCTATCTGTCGAGACAAACCAGTTATGGTTTTAGGAGGTCCGAATCCATTTAACCTGTACCGATATTATGTGGTTCACATAAATAAATAAAATAAACTTATAAATAAAATCTATAAATTACAAGCGAAAGTGATCTGTCAGGATCGTGGCAAGTGGCAGTCCCTGGTCTCGGCCTGGTAACCCTATGCTATAGTAACCAGGCAAGGACATCACAAACATGGAAATACACCCAGACTGAGGCCGTTTGTACAAATGTACGGCGACCCCCAGTGGGAATCGAACCCACAACCGCCGCCGGCATGGTAATCAGAAGAGATACCGCTAGGCCAACGAGGCATTCATGAAGAAGCATACGTCCAAAATGGACAAACAAATGCTTACTTCGTTTTTTGTCGAAAGAGTCCGACCAGGTCTCGCACTGATTCGCAGAGCTTAACCATGGTAAGTAGAGACGGAGCTCGCGTCTTCGATTAATAAGGAAGGCTCACCTGAACGGTGCAGTTGGTCTTCTCCTTGAGGACCACGGAGTCTTCGCCGAAGGCCAGCTTGGCCACGGCGTCGCAGTAGGCCGCTTCGCCGCCGATGGGCGCGTACTCGTGGTTCAGCTTCTTGCTATGGACTACTTCCTCGGCCTACGTGGGAAAAGGGAAGGAGAGTTATTAAATAATAATAATAGGTATTGCAGATGGTAAGCCTGTCTGTGCCAGACCGCTATGTGTGGCGCAGACGTCGTGTTGAGTTGTTGGCGGTGCCGAGAGCGCGCACCAACCTGCTGCGAGACGCTCCCCTCACGCGTGCCATCCGCACTCTAAACTGCATTTCAGAGACCATTGACCTCTTTAATAGTACTCTGAATGAATTTACAAAAGCTGCACTTTTTATTTTATGTTACAATGAAAATCTTCGCGGAGTAAATTTTTTATGATTGACATTTTAATGAAGTCTATATGAATTAATTATATTTTTATGGTTGTAGGTATTGTATTGACATGTGTGATTAGATTACTTCAATTTGTATTTGTATGTTTTTATTGATCACAATTTATAATGTAATTTGTAATTTTAATAATTTATAATTCAATTTATACGATATGTATTTCGTACTTCACTATCGCAAAAGGCCACCCTGTAATGATAGTTGTAAGTTTTATGAAATAAATAAATAAATAAACTCCCATACAACTGAATCACTTGTCCTGGTCCCAAGCTGGGATACCCTGTGCTGTGGTGACCAGGCAAGGGCATCACAAACATAAAAATACACCCAGAGTGAGGTCATTTGTACAAATCAAGTAAGTATGGCGTCCTCAAGAGGGAGTAGAACCCACAATAGTTTGATAGATCGATGGGTCGAACAATTTCCTCGCATTAAAGAGGTTTGGAGTTCGAATCTGGCATGAATCTGGCAATGACTTCGTTTTGGTAGCTTTGTACTGTACTAGCAATAGCACCATCTAGCTGTGAAGGTAAAACATTGTGAGGAAACCTGAGTGTCTGATTTTCACAGGTACTCAGCTCTTGCTACATAGAATGAATTAAAAAATAATTAAGACAAAAAGCAGAATAAAGAAAATGTGTCGAATGAAAGATTTTGTTTAAAAAAAAAAACAATGAAAAAAAGAGAGTTTAATTTATTGTCCGACCTAAAAGCCCCTTAGCATGTGATTTACCTGATAAAATCCCATTTTCTGAATAAATTCAGTTAATGACCACATTATACAAAAACCGCTAGAATCCCATGTCAGAGAAAAGCTGGCAAGCTGGCAAGAACAAAAAACAACTGCAAGGCCAAGTGTAGAAATCTCAGATTTTTATATTTATCTATTTCAAAGTAAGTAACACCCATATCAGTGAGCAGATTTAAAATTACAATATAGTTGGAACATCTCTAAAATCACATGTATTCAGCCTATATACACACATCAAAAAAAGTTTGCGATCACTTTGAAAAACTGAAATCTTTTTTGTTACTGTAGATTATATTACGATTTTTTCTTCTTTTTAGATTCTTTATTTAAAAATAAAGAATTAGAACACAAAACAATGACACCGTTCAGTTGTTTTTTAATATTAAAAGGCTTTCAGTCCTAGCTTACGCTCATTCAGAAATCTGATTTAGTCAATTATAACCGATTCAAGATATTTTTTGCGGAAAGTTTTGATTGAAAAAATGCCAAGAGGATTATCAGAGGTTTTACGAGCAAGAATAGTAACTTTGAGGGAAGAAGGATATACCACGAAAGTACTAGCACGCAGACTTGCTATATCCCAATCCTGTGTCGTGGCTACGTTGCAGAGGTACCACGGAATGGGGAATTTAGCTGACCGACCCCGCAGCGGTCGCCCAACTGTTTTGACAGCTGCCCAAAAGCGCTATATTAGATTGCTGGCAGCCCGTGATCCAACAATCAACGCCACTAAAATAAAAGCAGAAGTCAGGGCCGCCTCTGGGCTTGAAGTTAGCACGCAGACCGTTCGCAATTGCTTGCACCACGCTGGATTACGAGCACGGAGGTCTTGGCGAGCTCCGCTCAATTCCCGGCAACGTCAACAACGAAGATTGCAGTGGGCTAGACTTCGGAAAAATGAAGAAAGTGAGGAAGAAAACATTTGGCAAAACTGTCTCTTCGTTGACGAATCCCGAATCAGCACTCATCCAGATAACCGACGTGTCCGTGTCTGGAGAAGACCAGGCGACCGTGAAAGACAAAGAACTGCCACTGGAACAGTTCAGCAAGGCGGAAAATCGGTGTCCTTTTGGGGTGGCATTATGATTGGAGCTAGAACGCCTTTGATCCCTTATCGGGGCTACATGACAGCAGACATGTACAAAGCAGTTGTTATTGATGATATCGTCAGACCATTCCGAGTAAACCATGGGCACCAATTTGTACTGGTCGATGATAATGCGCCCGCACATTGAGCTCAACGAGTCAATGCTGCTCTTCAAGAATACGATATCACACGTTTAGACTGGCCTGCCGGCTCGCCCGACTTAAACCCAATAGAGCACGCGTGGGATGCTCTTAAACGAGCTGTATCGAACCGTGAGCCACGTCCCCAGACAGTTCCAGAGCTCAGGGAAGCCGCTATTGAAGAATGGGATAGGTTACCCCAGGAAATGCTGGATAACTTGATCCTCAGCATACCCAGGAGGATCTCCGCATGTGTTCGAGCCAGGGGAGGAGTTATTTTATATTGAATTTAACCTTTTAATAATAAATGGTTGTTTAAGTTTAATTAAACATTATTTTTCTTTCTATGAAATTTCTATCACAATTACATTATGATTAATGGCTCAATTTTTTTTAAATAAATAATGAAAAATAGTTTTATATTTTAATTTCAAACAGGGTATTCCTATTTAAAGAAAGCATACAACATAGATTTTTTCTTGATAAAGTTAAATTTAAAGAATTATAGGAGCTTATGCTATTGATCACAAACTTTTTTTGATGTGTGTATGTCCCACTGAAGGGCACAGACCTTCTCTCATAGAGAGTAGAAAATGACATGTTTTGATTTAATTATGCAGAATTTTTAAGAATTTTTCCTAATCACTAATGGTTGTACCAGTCAAACATTAATTGTAACTAAATATGAAACAACTTCGACCAGTATGATAAATATGATAAATAAAACATAATTCCTTAAAACACTCCTCAGAGGCAGTCAAAAGGGAAAAACGTAACCACACATTCTTTTAATTGCCTCTGAGGAGTGTTTTAGAGGGACCATATTTTTAAGGTTCGGTACCTCAAAAGGAAAAAAAACGGAACCCTTATAGGATCACTTTGTTGTCCCTCCGTCCATATGTCTGTCAAGAAACTTTATCTTGGCAATGCATGGAGTATGTCGAAATGTATTTCGAGTTGAAATTAAAACCATATACTCAAGTCTACAGTCCCTTGAAGCTGTGAAAAAATTAAACTTCTAATTTAACGTACAAAAAGATTATGAGGGAATCCAAATTTATAGTTGACCCAGAACTACGAAATTTGGCAAGTATATTGTCTTAAGTACAGGGAAAAATCTGAAAAGTATGTATACATTTGTAATTAAGTCATACAAAAATTGAAGTTTGGGAAAAGCTCAGAAAAACTGTGAGACATTGAGTTTCAATGAAATGTTCTGAAGTGAACTGAAGAGTCCTGAACTATTTATAATAGTTAACTACCTACAAATTTGTACGGAACCCTCGGTGGGCGTTTCCGACTCGCACTTGTCCACTACTGTTTTTTTTTAAATAAGACAGTTAATATTTACATTTGTGTTTACCTGCAGGGCAAATATAGGCAAATATTGCTTATAATCTCATGATTTAACTATTCATTACTGACCTTTCTAACTGAAGGGAGGATGAAAGGTTTCCCTTCATCATCTCTGTAGGCTCCAACACCCAGATTGACTTTCTTGGAGTCAGTGTCACGTTTATACGCCTCTGTGATACCCAGGATCACATCAGGGGGACCCATAGGAACATTGCTCCACCATGTGCTGAGAGGAAAAGATTGTGTTTTGCCAATAGGGTTTAAAATTGCTTTTATGTAACACCTGTACATATTTTATTAATTTTAAGGGGGGACACCAGACACCACTGTAAACATTGTTCATAATGACAAGAAGAACCCCCCAATAGTGTTGATTTCTACATTTTAAACAGACTGCATGAGGGCTGATTCTGCTCATCATATATCTACTCAACAACTTTTCATCCACAAGTTAGCCTATGTCACAAAAAAAAGATGATATTCAATACAAAATTTCAGTTGCCAGCAAGTTTTTGTTTATCGGAAAATGAGAAAAGTTGTGGAACAAAAGTTGTTCAGTATGCAGTTTTTGTTGCAATGTGTAGAAAGTTTACTTTGTAGCTAGGTATAATGATCATGACCACTCAGAAATGCCTGGGACATATTTAGATGGAGCAACTTATAAATAGCTAAAACAAAAAGGAAAGTGTCCCTATTTTTGACACTTATAGGTCAGACGGGTCATTCGTTTCAAGGTTTATTGTTCTTACGTAAGATAATAACCAAAAACGCCGGCATTTTGTTACAGTTTACCTGTTTGCTCGGACTGCAGTAGCCCCGAGGCATTGTTCAACATTGTTCTTGAGCACTTGAACTGTTAACTTCTTCAAGGCTTGAGCCATTTTATAGCTTCACTAGAGATTTGTTTACTGAGAAAGATTTTTAAAAAGTTTTTTGCGAACCACACCACACCACACCGCTCAGTTTTTGATTCTTAGCTTTGCAAGATTTGACATGTGGTTTGATAAGAAAATGACAGCAAAATGGATCATCTGCTAGGGCTTCCAGTGTAGAAAATCATTTCCCCGGGGCTATGTTTTATGTAAATAACAAGTACGTGTCGGGCCACGCGCAGTGTAGGGTTCCATAGAAGAAGGGATATTTTAACTGCTTTACATAGCTACTGTAACAACTTCATCAAAGTAATTTTCAGTGGAATTTGTGAGTAGTTTTCCTTTAACAGGTTGATCACGTATTACTCGTTAACTTGTGAAGCCTACTTAGGGGACATTCAAGTATACCTAACGTAAGCAGATTTATAACAATAATTTACCCCTCAAGGGGCCTCCCCTTGTAAGCAAAAGTAAGCAAAGCTCTTACCGGCTCCTCCCATGCTTACGTAAAATGTTTACCTGGTCTACATGGTCTAAGCATTTTTCTTAATGCATTCTGTTTTTTTATTAATTCATGAGAAGCAGTTATAAGTCTAGAAATAACAAATAGGCTTAGAATACAGGTCTTTAACGCAAATAACGTTCACATAATATTTCACACATGTAATAACATTTTTGTTATACTTGGATTTGTCTATTTAAAACATCTCGCAAATTTTGTAGAAAATCTATAAAAGTAAAAACATATCTACTGCTGACGTAATCACCATCCAAATTCCCCCGTCGTCCCCGTTATCATTATTTCAATACCACACACCTTTTGTCTTCCAAATAATCCTTAATAAATCTGAGAAAAAAATTGTAATGTAGCGATATTAGCTCGCCTTTGTACACGTTATTTCTTATGTTATGTCCTGTTAAATGTCTTGTGTGCAATAAAGTATAATAATAATGTACATAAAAGAAAAGTGGTCGTACAACACAAACCCTAATTGGGATGTTTCAGTAGTGTGAGGTAGCCCTGTATAAAATTGGCTTTTAACCTACATTTAAATGAGCAGAAATGAAATAAAACGCTTTGAGACCTTTTAGCTGAAAGTGAAACTGGCTAGTCCCATGTAAATTACATTACTCAGAAAGGACTCAAGATTTTTGAGCCTTTTCTCAAATATCTTGAGTCCTTTCTGACAGCTGAAATTTTCACAGGTGATGTATTTCTGCTGCCGCTATAACAAAAAATACTAAAAACAGAATAAAATAAATATTTACGGGGGCCTACCATACAACAATCGTGATATTTTTGCCGTTTTTTGCTCGATATTAATAAGGGAAACAGGTAGACGCTTGAAATATTCAAATGTTGTATAGATAATGGTACGGAATCCTTTGTGCCGATTTTTGATTATGCGGGTTAAATCATTTTTGCTGAATTAGGTCCTTATTAGGCGCGAAACACACAGATAGGACGTCGGACGAGGGCGCGGTAATATGTATAGAGTCGCAGATCACAGTCCTTGCTCTGCGGTCGCTCTTGTTCTGTGACTCTACACATCTTACCGCGCCCTCGCCCCACGCCCCATCTGTTTCGCGCCTTAGTGTCTTATTTGTACTTTTGCGGCTATTTCTTATACGCTGGCAGCATTGTCTAATAAACGTCATCTTGTATTTGACGTCATTTACTGGAGGAAAGGTCACTGAAAGGTCACTTAATTTACTTTCCACATGCTCATTATATATGAATAAGAATATGATTTATTAAAGTATTTTTTTTATGTTAGGTAAGTAAAGCTTTAATTTTAATAATTCTGATTTAAACCAAAAATTAATTATCTGGTAGATTTTTACCGGAATATATCGGCAACACAGAATACGTCAAAATTATTATGACGTTTTGTTTTTCGCCTACAATTTCATCCGTTTAGACGAAGAGAAATCGCGATTTTGTCCTATTTATTTCGGTAAAACGAAGCTATGGCTGCTGAAATCAAGCCCGCACCGAGAACGCCCAACGACAGGTTCTCCACGACGAAGAAACCGGCGCTGTTGAGCAAACTAGAGGGCTGCACCGACGATGTGAATGCTGCTGTGGTCATACCAGGCGAAGATGGTGTAATTAGCGTTTGTGATGATAAGTGAGTGCTTACTATCATGAAAGACAGTTAGTACACTTCACACATATGTGCAATAGGACCAAGTTACTTCGTCACTGACTAGTCCGTTCTAGATGTGTCTTGATAAAACGCTGATTTAAACTGTTTAATACCTTTCTATTGCTTTTTATGGATTATGTCAAAGCTATATCACAATACATCTCATTACATCTTTCCATATAAGTCGTCAGGAGACTACACACGACAGCTGTAAGATATATTTTTATATCGTCAGATACAGAGAGCTGGAGAGTGAGACCTATATCAATGGAATTAAGGGGAAAAATACATTACGTTACCTGTCGTGGGTGTGATACTTTAATATAATTAAAAGCTATACATGCCAGGAAGTTATGTACATAAATATACATTACACTTGCTGTGTGTGAAGTCCTGTAATCTCTCAATAACTTTAAACCTTTACTGCATTATCTTTTTGTTTTCAGAACTGTCCGTGTGTGGCTAAAACGCGACTCCGGCCAGTACTGGCCCAGTATCTGCCAGTACATGCCATCTGGGTGCACATCCATGTTCTACACACCTGAGACACGCCAACTCTTCATTGGACAGGAAAATGGAACTGTTTCAGAGTTCACACTAACAACAGATTGTAATAGAATAAATCCAGTAAGTCTACTTGTATTAGTAAGATACTTAGTTTGATCTCATATTTTCAGTTGGGCTATTGTACAACTGTTTAGAATAGCAAGCACTGAGTATGTGTGAACACTTCTGACAGTCGGGTTTCCTCACAATGTTTTCCTTTCTTGTTGGTGAGTGGTATTGCTACTACAAATTCATAAATGCACGTGACTTAGAAAACAAATTCATTTTTCTACTACTGTCTACTATCAGTATCAATTGGTGTCTAATGTTGCCTTTTATTTTTTCTGCTTGGACTGTAATAGATGAATTCTCAATTATAGTACAAAAATTTAACCTGACTTATTAGTGAAGTAGATCTTACACCTTAGGATATACCTGTGGATATCACTTTACTAATTGATCTATCCCTCACAAGCAGAAATATTATATTGACAATCAACCTACATTATTGATGTTTATTGATGATGATTACATTACCTGCCCTTATATTACACACACCAAATCCAGAGCGATTCCAATCATCTGTCAAATTAGGCCCTTGTTCCAAACTTCACTAAGTAAGTACTTAAGTAACGTTCTGCCACACTTTTTTCTGAGAAATTCGAAGAGACAGCACTATAGTTAACTATTTACTTAGCGAAATTCCCAATTCAGAAACTGGCCAAATGTCAGCATAGCAAGCATTTACATGAGCTTATTCTTAAAGGCATTAGGTATTTATGCCAAAATACAACTGATGATTCATCATGCAAACAAAGTGAGTTATTGTTTGCCTTTATGTTGTAGAGATTAAAATGATAAGTATCTAGTGCAAAGTTCTACAAACAATGCCTCTAATATTCTTGATCTATGAAATGGTGTTCAGGTCTTGATTTATTTCAATAAAACATTATGGGTGACTGAAGGAAAAGCTAGGAATCCATAGGAAACACAAGGATTACAATATATTTTCAGAACTAATTAACCCCAATATGGAAGATAATATAGTCATTAACATTTTGGTTTAGCCTACGAGACAAAATAGTTTCTGTTTGGGAATCCTTCTAACAGTAACTATTTATACATGAAAATATGTCTCACATCATTATCAGTTATATTGATCTGATGAAGTATAATATTATCATGTTGTGGGCCCATTTTTTTAACATGCATACCAATACTGGCACAGGTTTAACCCTCTTCAAGTATCTTTAGGCTTTCATTACTTTATTATTCTTGGTATTGTATCACTTTAAAACTGATGCATGTATATCTTACACTTGATTGTTTATCCAGTCTCTTTTTAAAACAGTTCACTGCTCCACTAATGATAGAGTCAGGAAGTTTTGTCTACACATACACAGCATGGCTTGGAAGGAAATGTTTGCACACAGAGAATTGTTTAGCCGAAGCCTCTTAGGTGGACATTCTGGTTCACAATGTAGGTGTTGTGTAGGTCTTATATGTCATATTATATATGAGGATTATGTATGTATGACAATATTCAATACATAAGCTTTTTTTATTACAGACACGAGAGTACCTAGCACATACCGCCCGCGTCACGGCCGTAGCCTTTTCCCTAAGTTGTGAATGGGTGCTCTCCGTCAGTCGAGATAAGATGTTCTCGTATCACTGCAGCGAAACGGGCCGGCGGATCGGAGGTTACTCGTTTGAGGCTTGGTGCACGGCGTTACAGTATCCTTTATATAAGAAATTCACAGTATCATGCACCTATTGTGGATGAAATGGCCACTATTGCATAAGTAACTAGTAGTTACGAGTTAGCTGTTTTTGGCATGACTTCTGTGTCAAAATGTTTCCCCCTCCATTTAGCTTGTTTGAAGATGACTTTTCAAAAATCCTTTCATTGAAGTTTATTTCAATCGACTTATTAAATGACTGCTTCATTGGTCTAGCAGTTAACACGTTTGACTACAAAAAAAGAGGTGGGCTCAAATTCCATTACTTGATTTGTACAAATGGCCTCAGTCTCAATGTATGTCCATGTTTGTGACATCCTAGCCCACTTACCACAACACAGGGTATCCTAGTTTGTGGCCGTGTTGTAGTTATTATTATTAATAGAATGGCATAGAACGTCCATAATATTGCTAACCTTGTGCAGTAGCTGAAAATCACAACATCCGAAAATACAATTCCTGAATAACCCCACTATCAGGTTCGACTCGCAGTCGAAATACGCGTTCATCGGCGACTACAGCGGGCAGATAACAATGCTCAAGCTTGATAACAATGGGGCGACCCTTGTTACAATGCTGAAAGGCCATAGCGGGTAAGTCAAAGCTGAATAAAAACTGTGAATAATAAGAGATTAGTAAGTATGAATTGTGGCGTGTGGCGACGGATTAAGAATAGCGTCACTCCATTTCCTTCCGTGGATGTCGTAGAAGGCGACTAAGGAAAACAATTACCAGGAGACGGGCAGCAGCGCCTCCCTGAGAGTCCAACCGCATACTGCGATCGCCAACCCGCCTGCCAAGCGTGGCGATTATGGCAAAACCCCTCATGGTTATGAAAACCACGAAGGAGGCCTATGTCCTGCAGTGGGCGTCAAATGGCTGATAATAATAATAAAATAAAATAGAATTTATTTGCCTATTACAACAATAAAAAATGTACAACATTTTTTGGAGACATGTTCACTGCACTTTTTAAACTAAGTTGTACTTTGTAAGATAGCTGGAGATCTCCACACTAGGCATAGCCTGTAACGTGGAGATCGCAGGACAATTTGCTACACGAAATTGTGCGGATTTTATGTATGTACAGTGTCCAACTGGGTATTAGAGAAATATTATAATTGTTGGAATTAAAATGCAAGTACAATAAAATTAAAATAACAAATTAAATTAACAAAACATCGCAAATTAATTTTGATTAATATTGATATTGAGTACAACACGCAAATAAACATTTTTTTTGGATTAAATTAAATTCGAATTAGTTCACACATTGAAATTAAATTAAATTTCTCTATAGCATGAGAATGCGCATGAATAATGCTCATTATCATTAATTAATTAATTATAATATTATGTATATATCACTATATAAAAGTTTTAAATTAAATTATTAGAAACAAGTCGCTAGGCACACCAAAAACCTGCTGATGATGATGAAGTATGAATTTCGGATTTGGTGTAGTGTGTAATCTTCATTCCCCAAGCAGACTGTTGGTCTTCGTAATCCATTAGAATAAATCCACCGAACGTAATCCGGAGGTCATGGGTTCGTTACCCACTGGGGGCCGCCGTATATTTCTACATGTGGCCTCAGTCCTGGTATATTTTCATGTTTCTGACGTCCTTGCCTGGTTACCATAGCACAGGGTATTCTATTTTGGGACTGAGACAAGTAAACATGTTGTGTTGAAGTTGTTATTGTTATTTGGTAGGTATTGCGAAAAGGCCCGCTAGTGAAGTGGGCAGAACCTGATATTGTGAACCTGACTGCCTCGTTGGTCTAGCCGTTAAGGCGCTTAGCTATCAAAACAGAGGTCGTGGGTTCGATTCCCACTGGGGACTGCTGTACATTTGTACAAATGGCCTCAGTCTGGGTGTATTTTCATGTTTGTAACGTCCTTGCCTAGTTATCATAGCAGAGGGTATCCTAGATTGGGACCAGGTCAAGTGATTGTATTGTGTGGAAGTTATTATTATTTTTGAATAATTTTATTTTTCACTTTGAACTGAGTACTTAAAGAAACTTAGTAGGTTCATGTCTTTACGGAATTAAATTCCGGGAGTTTGAAATGGAAAGGTCGTTGCTCGGAATTTCCTTTGTTAGGAATTGAAACATTCGCCTAGGCACCTTAGTTACCGATATCGAAAAGCAGATCGTACAACTTGTATGATAGTGGGCATGACACGTATTTATATTCTTATTCTCTTAAGTCAAACGTTTCCGAAGCCAGTGGGATCTTACTGACTTGGGCGGATATTTGACACGTCAAAGACTTGACGTTTGTTTGTGCGTGCGAACTTGAAGCAATGCAATAAAAATATCCGTCAAAGGCAATTGACAATACTGCTAGTACTTTCGCATTAACTTCCGGCCAAGGCCGCTGCAGAGTCGACCTGAATCGCGATGAAGTACAAGTGAAGAGGCATACGTCCAACAATAACAAACAAATGCTGAAGAAAACAAATTGGCATTGATAGCTAACGGTACTAATATACTTTCCGTGTGGCGCCGGATTAAGAATAGCGTCACTCCATTTCCTTCCGTGGATGTCGTAGAAGGCGTCTAAGGAAATCAACTACCAGAAGACGGGCAGCAGCGTCTGCCTTAGATTCCAACCGCATACTGCGATCGCCAACCCGCCTGCCAAGCGTGGCGATTATGGCAAAACCCCTCATGGTTATGAAAACCACGAAGGAGGCATACCTCCTGCAGTGGGCGTCAGATGCTACTAATATTGTTACCTCTATTTATTTGATCCAACATTATACATTACATTGCAATGTGATTTTTGTAGGTATCAATAATATGGGCCAAATGAGTGTTGTTCATATATGGAACTAAGAGTACGGACTTGTTGGTCTTTCAAGCTGGGCTTAATCATTTGCGCATATTTCTCCATCGTTTCCAATAAACAATTTATTTATGGTCAATTCAGAACATATAAGTTGAACGGGAACATATTTCTTAAATGAAAATGGTTTGGTTTCGCTCTGAATAGCAACTATTATGTTTTAATCTTTTAATTAGGTTAATTGTTTGGTCCTAACACTCCGTTTCTCTATTGAATGACATCATGCTCAATAGACGAATGCATGAAGCCAAGGTCGTCGTTTTATGGAGGTGTTAATATCACCTTATAGAGTTTATGCTAACTAGGATGAATGTTTAATTTGTTCCAAAAACTTTGCTCTTTCGGAGTATTCATTCACGCAAACAAATCACTCCAGCTGTTGATACTGTAAAGTTTTTCTTTATTTATTATGGTAACTGGTTACAATGACGCGCGAACAATTTGCTAATTCGGTTCGCCGTTCTAAAGTTCAATCAACGCTAGCTTATGTAGTAGATTAGAAACACATTGACGGTGAGAGTAGAGGAGTGAACTTGTCAGCGACAAAACTTTCTAATAACATAAAACATTCTAAACAAAACTACTAAAAAGTCAAACTAGGCATGCATAGATTTTTAAACCTCAGATTCGATTTCATGTTCAATTTGTTTTCGGTTAATTTTGGTCCCGCCAGCTGAGGTTTTAAATTCAAGGGTTGCATTTAGACCTTGCGTAAGGCTCGCCCGCACAATCTGTAATTTTTAGTGATTGTACAAAGATTTGTATACTTTTGATTAATTTGGTCTAAGGATTTGCTAGAGTTCCGTGTGGCGCCGGATTAAGAATAGCGTCACTCCATTTCCTTCCGTGGATTTCGTAGAAGGCGACTGAAATAAATTACCAGGAGACGGGCAGCAGCGTCTTCCTGAGATTCCAACCGCATACTGCGATCGCCAACCCGCCTGCCAAGCGTGGCGATTATGGCAAAACCCCTCATGGTTATGAAAACCACGAAGGAGGCCTATGTCCTGCAGTGGGCGTCAAACGGCTGATGATGATGATGATTTGCTAGAGTTTGCAACACCTTTCATATTATACTTGATTTCTCAAAAGCAGTCCAACCGTTTGACCTCTAGATACGCGGTCATAAAGAAACACACATACATACATACATACATTATAAATAAATGTTTTCTTTGCGCTATTTGGCATTGAACATTTTTAATGATTGGTACAAAATCACATCACCGAATTCAATCGTGTTCGCAGGTCCGTCCGAGTATTGAACTGGGCGGCACTTCCGCAGCTTCTGTTCAGCGGGTCCTTCGACCAGTCCATAATCGTGTGGGACATAGGCGGTCAGAAGGGCACCGCCTACGAACTGCAAGGGCATAGGTAAGGATTTTATTAGTATTACACGCCCGCACATGGTCTGTGATCATGGATTACACGTGATCTGTGATCATGGATAGGACATGATATGTGATCATGGTAATGGATAGTAAGCGAAGACGTGGCTTAAGATGATACGTGGTTGCCCGTTAGGTCTGACTGTACCTAGGATTACCATCGCGAAATAAAAAAAAAAAATCCGGACATTTTGCTGTCCGAATTGAAAAGATACAGATCGCTGGAAGGTGGAGGCATGTTGCGTGTCCTTATCCCTATACGTAAAAAATCAGGAAAATTAAAAAGCTACACAGAGTCCGGACCTGTCCTGACGAATCCGGACAAATTCTCCAGTAACAGCAAACTCCAGATGCCCCAGAAATTACGCTGCACCACGACGAATTATTTTGAGATTTTTTTATCTGTCATGTTCCTAGCCGGGACCTAGGCTTACCACCAGTAACACTCCTCGGTTAGCACCCGGGAGTAATGTACACGTTACACCCAGATAAAGCAGATGATATTTGGTTTATGTACTGACCAAGTTGCTGCTCATTTATGTATTTTACTGATCGATTAGTAAGTTCTGTATATTTTTGGACGAATAAACGTTATCTTCGTTATCTGGCAAACGCACCGTTAGACGCCCACCAGCTCGCTGGGCCGACGATCTGAGGAAGATTGCTGGCAGCGGCTGGATGAGGATAGTCGCGGATAGAAAGACGTGACGTGCCTTGGGGCTATGTTCAGCAGTGGACGAATAGGGGCTTATTGATTGATTGATTGAAACTTTATCTTATCTATGTCCGACGCTGGCTTCCGAGTCAACTTTGACGTTATCCCAACGACTTTCAGTAACAAAGTCACCGGCCTCTGGTACGTGGGTAGCTGCGAGCGCCTTCTCTCTGCGGGAGAGGACGGGGCGCTCGGTGTGTGGGAGATGGGGGTGCGCCGGCGCGAGACGCCCGCCTGGAAGGAGAGCGACCTGTGCCAGCTGTGCCGCGCTCCCTTCATCTGGAACGTTCGCGCTATGATGGAGAAGAAACAACTAGGCAAGTAGCAGTTGAAAGTCTAGTATAGGCTTGTACAATATTGTATTTAACCTATATACGCACAGACCTTCTCTCAGAGAGAGAGAGAGTTTGGGCTTAATTACCACGCGTGCCCACCGCGGTTTGGCAATTTCTAGCGCCGAGGTATGTGAACACCTCAGACGCTCAGGTTTCCTCACGATGTTTTCCTTCACTGTTAGCGAGTGGTATTGCTACTATCCGTGTGGGACCGGATTAAGAATAGCGTCACTCCATTTCCTTCCGTGGATGTCGTAGAAGGCGACTAAGGAAATCAATTACCAGGAGACGAGCAGCAGCGTCTTCCTGAGATTCCAACCGCATACTGCGATCGTCAACCCGCGTGCCAAGCGTGGCGATTATGGCAAAACCCCTCATGGTTATGAAAACTACGAAGGAGGCCTGTGTCCTCCAGTGGGCGTCAAATGGCTGATGATGATGATGATGATTGCTACTATAACTTCACATTTCGGCAGCGTTGCTGTTACCGTTACCACGTGCGGGTTAACTTAATAAGACCCGAGATTTCGTCACAGTTGGGCCATATGAAGCAAGCGCTGTAGTATGTGAACACTCAATACACGCGTTCCCTTACAATTCTTTTTTGTGGTCTCAGGTCCTTCATCCTAGTTTCTCGGTCGTGGGTCCTAAAAATCACTATTCACACAATTTTATAATAGAAGAACGATCTGGCCAAGATTTGTTTTTTTACCCTACTGCGGCGGAGCCCAAAAGGAGGGTAATGTCTTCGTCTTATGTATTTCCGATTCTATGTTCCCTTATAACTCCTTAACCAATGGTTAGATTGGTGAAATAATAAAAGAGATCTCAATCGATTCGTCGTGTTTGCGCGAGTATCATAGGCTATATGAAATCAACATAAATAAAAAACAACAGTGCAACTCAATGCGAGGAACCTAGGTTGGTACTGCCTGCATGTAGTAAATGCTCAGCAGTCAGGTTGTTGATTATTTTTTATTTCATTGCGTGCGCTAGTAAACCTTGAAGAAGAAGAGAAACATCACACAAGATAGGGAACAAAAAAAAAACAGACAAGTCAAAACACGAGACAAGAAATAAAAAACAATAAGGCCGTCCGCGGCGTTGAGCGGGTACACAGCGCGGGCGCCCGTGTGGCGTGCTGTTATATATTATCTCATACCGCGGGAGACCCGCCTCACGCAGCGCTGTTTTATGATGTAACACGAAACAGCACGCCGCGCGGGGCGCCCGCGCAACGCAGCGGACGGCCTTAGAAAGGGACACGGGCTATGTCGATGCGGCGGTAAAACGGCCTCAGGCTCAGCATTTGCTGTAGGTTTATTACCCAGGCCCTGGTCTAGTGACTCACGGAACAAACCATCGAGACATCCAGCCAAGTATAATACAACAGTGTAATGCAATACAGTACAATATACAAAGCGATCTCCAGTAGCATCCAACACCGAAGGAGTAGCGTCAAGAAACCTCCTTGAGTAGCATCCAACGCTGGAAAAGAAATAAGGGCTTAGATTTTTTGGGTACCTCATTGAGCCTCCTAACGATATTGTTCGCGCGGCAGGTCTGAGGCAGCACCACTGCCGCTGGTGCGGCGCGGCGGTGTGCGCGACTTGCTCCCCGCACCGGCTGCCGCTGCCCATCATGGGCTTCGAGTTCCCGCAGCGCGTCTGCACCGCTTGCTACGAGACGCTGCGGCACGAGCCGTGAGTATTCAGCATTCCCTCACAGGGTTGGGTCAGCACCGTGTAGCCAAAGGGCTATCTTAGATTCCAGAGTTCCCGCAGCGCGTCTGCACCGGTTGCTACGAGACGCTGCGGCACGAGCCGTGAGTATTCAGCATTCCCTCACAGGGTTGGGTCAGCACCGTGTAGCCAAAGGGCTATCTTAAGTTCCAGAGTTCCTGCAGCGCGTCTGCACCGCTTGCTACGAGACGCTGCGGCACGAGCCGTTTCCTCACAGAGTTGGGTCTGCACAGTGTAGACAATGGGTTAAGTCCTAGGTTTCAGAGTTCCCTCAGTGCGTCTGCACCGCTTGCTACGAGACGACACGAGCGGTGAGTATACAATACATAGATCTATGGAATATCACCACAGACTTTAGACAACACCTATTTCGCTTAGCCAATGGGCTAATTCATGGGCTGTGAGTTCCCGCAGCGCATCCGTACCGCTTGCTACCACACTGCGGCACAAGCCACTTTCCCGCACAGAGTTTGACAGCACCACTAGCAAAAATTCAAGTGAGTGAAAGATATGCCAATACCAAAGGTTTGCTGGAAGAGAATGCTTCTTGCAGTAAGCACGCCCTTGTACACTTACAATGTAATTAGTGCAATAAAGAATTAAAATAATAATAAAGATCGTATTTTACCCACGCAGACCATACCGTAGTAGATAAACACCTGTAATACCTTTGATTTCGTGATTTCGCGATGGAAATTGCGGAGATTTCAAGACGTCAGTAGACTCACGAAACTAAGCCAAGTTCCCGTCTCTTGCCCGCAGCCGCGAGTCTCTTGCCTCCTTCCACGACATGAAGCACTCTGTAGCGTCGCTCTACATGGACGAGGCGACGGGGCGAATGTGCACGGCCGGCAAGGACCGCGTCATCAAGTTATGGGACGTCAGCGTACTCCTTGCGCCACCGCCGCGACCCACCAGCAGTTCACAGTAGCTGAGTCGGTGACCACCCTTAATCTATAGAACTTAATAGCTTTCTGGAGAAGAGGTTACAGCAGAACCTATAAGGCCTACTGGTATTCTAGAGGCGGTTCGGGTAAGGAGGAAGGAAGGTTCCAATGTAGGGCCTAAAGGCCTTGTTTTCTGGAAATGATTGAGGTTGCATGAGGACCTAGGGCTTACTACTATTCTGGGTTAAGTTCCGCTTACAATGGGAACTGGAAGGACCTACCACTTTACTTGTTACTCGAGTAGAAGAGTACCACACACAAATCCATAATCCTTTATAATACCATTGAAACTTCAGTTGGTTCAGCTCTATCCGAACACGCGTTACCCTGTCTGCTTATTAAAATCCAAACAACTGTTGAAAGAAACAATTCAAGAGAATTGCTCTAGTCCACAGTCGTTCAGAGGCCTAATTATGAGCACCAAATCCTGTCGGAACCCTGTCGTTTGCGATAACAATTAGTATGGAATTTGACAGAATTTGGTACGCGTAATATAGGAGACGATCCTCTAATGGTTCAAACAGTAAGTGATATTGTTATTTTCGTCTTGGTTCCGGCAAATAAATTCATTTCTTCGCTAGTGTTCCAACTCCTTTTCCTTAGTCAAAATCTAAGTTTTTTATTCAAAATAACACAGAATTGTGACTTAATGAACGTTACAAGTAAAACTAGTTGTCCATTTCAAAATCTAGATGCTACTAGGTCCTACATTCTTCACAAGCCAAGGCCTGGATCCGTCATGTAAGAGCGATAGCCTGATTTGTAGGAGTGCGATTTGAACCTTAATTTCGTCTGTTTTAAACATCTGAAAAGCCGACTCTGAGTTCGATCGGATTAAAAATGAAGTGTTGCGTTTGCGATAGGTTAAGCCTCAGTCGTTTGCCTCTGTAACAGCGAGGGATTATTTTAAATATTCTTTAAACACCTAAAAACGTTTTAATTTCACACTTTTCTATTTAAGTGAGTTTTGAAGATTAAACATTTATAAACAATTGGATTTGCTAAGAAATAGATGTTAGTAGTGCATTGAACAATGATCTTCATACTTAGACAGCGAAGTTGTATTCATTCGTCAAATTGTTGCCGATGTAAACTCAACGAACTATTGCATAAATATTGAGTGTAAAATGTTAACAAATTATAATACTTTATTAAAATGAAATAGGTAGATTTTGAAAAACTGTTTATACTTCCAAATTCCGAAACCGATGTTATTTAGTTCTAGTTACAACGTTTCACGATTTTAAATATTACATCTTTACTTTTCCCCTGAAACCTGCTATTAGCGATCTTAAATAGTTGATAAATTAAGACTGATTACTATGTTTGACTCAGGATTGCCTCTATTTTGATCGAAGAATCTATGTGAACATTTCAATCATTCAAATTCGTACACTGCTTTATTTTATGCTGAACGTTTTGTGTGTTCACCAATAGTAATTTCTTTCATTGGTCACAAGGTCTATCAATTGTTTTCTTGCGGACATAATGGGATACATCCGCGAATAGAGGCTTTTTACATTATTCTTCTTTTATTGTGTGCAGCAGCACAGTAGTAACTTAATTCCTTACTTCACTTTAAGCTAAGTTAGGTGCTTGGTTAACTGTCACGGGTCTTGAAACAGGCGATAAAAATGTATTTTTCTTAGTAATTTCATGGTATATTATTATTTGCGTCTCATGAAATTATCGAGTCATTTTGGATTAACTTATTGTTGCGATAAGAAAATCTTTATAATTATAATTTTTTTATGGGTACCTAAATATAAAAGAATATTTATGGTAGAAAAACTATAATTAGGTACATATTATAATTTATGTTTTTTATTTAAGTAATCCTATAGATAACTACAAAAACAGTGATTGTCAAACTTTGAGCAAAGTATCTCTTGGCAGTGTAAATTATAATTGAGTGTAACGCTTAAAAATATCTAACACAATTATTATTAACATAATGTTAATGTCAACACCTAAAGGAATTGATAATTTCATGTCAAAAAAAATGTAAAAAGGATTAAAAGTATATCCTCACATTATGTAAAAATACATTTTTTGCCCTTTTTATTGCGAGAAAAGTAAATGTAGTGTGGACCAAAATATGTGTATTATAAAAAATTAAAATGTAAAATAAAAAAGAACATGGAGCATTTTAAAGCAAAATGTTTCCATTCGTTGTAATGTTATATTGATTGGTCTGTAAAATTATATGTTCGTTATTGATATCATGTGAATCGATGTAAAAATATAACAACATTAAATAAATTGTGTTTTATTCGAAATTAATTCGAAAGTTTGTAGGTTATACATGACTGTCATACGTTATCTGGCTTTAGTCGTTTTTTAAACAAACAAATAGATAATTTAAACAAGTTATAGTAACTATTTAAATATCTACTATTACACTTAATGCTTTTCTTTATTATTACGTCTTAAATGACGTTAAGACAGCGATCAATATAAACCAAATGCCACAATAATTGAGGTACATTTATATTATCTTGATATGATTACTATTACAGTACGCAAATATCGAAAAATGTCTGATTAATATATTTTTACGTAAGAAAATTATCGAGGATATATTCTTAATTTGCTGAGCTTGTTTTGTCTGTAGGTATAGAAGAAAAAAAAAAATTAATTAATACTGTAAGATATAGTCACTGTAATGATTAAAAAAAACTATAGAGTGCTTAAAGATATCTATGCCAATAAATATTAATTAAGAAATTAAATGCTCTTTCTTTAATTTTATCACTAACAGAGGCCTAATTATGCACCCCAAATCCTGAGCGATTCCAATCGCCTGTCAAATGCCATACTAATTTGACAGCTAGACGATGGGAATCGTTCAGGATTTGCTGCGCGTAATATAGGAACAGAACTGTAGTTATGGTCAAGGAAGATCTAAATGAGGGTAACAACAAATACTAGCGGAATTAAGATTTCAATACTTAATCACAAATTTTGTTGACATCTAATTTGAGATAGAAAAAAAGGATCGTCGACATCAGCTGGTTGCCATTACATCAAGAAATTGAATTGATAATCATAAATACTAATCGAATCTAGTAGGACAAAGTTTTTTATTGAGAGACTTTTTATTCAAATTAGTGAATATAAATGAAGGCCCTACATCTTTCGTATTTCGTAGATACAGAACTCACGTACTTACATTTCTAGCCTTAGCTTTCAGTTTTTTAAACGTAATAACAACTTCTAAACAAGAGAATCACTTGTCCTGGTTCCAAACTAGGATACCCTGTGCTATGGTAACCAGGCAAGCACATTACAAACATAGAAAATACAGGCAAACTGAAGACATAAAAATCGCGTACGGCCGCCTCCAGGCAGTTTTGCCTGACCTGCAACATAAATATACCAAGAAAACTATTTCCAACTCGCTTTAGAGCCTTCGAAATCCATTACAAACATCCATATAATTTGTTTGGCAAACCGAAAAACAGTCCTTTCGTGAAAACTCAGTTTTCGTGTTGACTGTTCAAGAATGACGACTGAAAATTGTTAGGTAGGTAAACATTATGTGACAGAATCTTCCTAAACCATACGTCACTATAACTCTATCCTAATCTAATGAGTACCTACAATATACATTCACAGCCTTTATGCTTGTGGACGTAGTCAACTACCAGTCGGTTGGTCCTACGTCACTTTAAACAACTACGCTGGGCGGACGGTCTACTAAACGCATAGGTAGTTGTAAGTAGTAGAATGGCAGTAGCACGGCAACAGCAATCTTATTACCCGTGCAATTTAACTTGGCGTCTCGCGATCTTTGCGAATGCCATTGCATCATAGTTTACTATGAGATTTCGATGTACATTGCGTAGCCGATTAGATCTACTAGTCTTCCTACTTGTTAATCTGTGGGTGATTCGGCTATGCAATGTAAATCGCGTTGTCATAGTAAACCAAGAATTGTATTTCCCGTAAATGGGGCGCACAGATCGTCTCGCAGGTGGTCTGCCCCTTCTTTAAACTCCTGTGCGCTGATGGGACTTTACGGCTTCGTCTTCCATTCTCCCGATAACATACCACTGCCATTTGATTGAAGTTGGGCAAAAGGTTTCGTTCGTTACGCTGTCGCGGAAGGATATTTCGAGCATTGGCTTTTTTATTGCTTTTGAACCACTTTGAGCATGTTCTTGGACTCCACAGTGAGCGTCCATGTTACGCAAGCGTAGGCCATGACAGGCCGAACATACTGATTGTAGACCACAGTCTTCAGCATTTTAAGGATCCTTTAGTGAAAGACCTCTTTGTGCTTCCCGAAGGCTGCCGTGTAAACTGGATCTCGCCACTTAGTTGGCCGATTTTCACTCCATTAGACAACTATGCGTTTAGTAAACTCTAGTTCCTGGTCAACGCTTCAACCCGGACAAGTGTACAGAGATTTTTCCACACACAGTTGGCCGTTGAAAATGCGACCTTCTGGGCAGGTGAGGGGCGTCTTCTCGCCCGAAATGCAGAAGTAATACCTGAAAAGAAGAAATTAAATACTTATTTGTTATGCATTATATCGAGATACAGGGTGTTAAAAACCTAACATACGATTATCTCGCTCAAAAAATCACGTTTGTTGTATGGGAGCCCCCGTTAAATATTTATTTTATTCTGTTTTTAGCATTTGTTGTTATAGCGCCAAGAGAAATACATCATCTGTGAAAATGTTAACTGCCTAACAGACAGACAGACAGAGAGACAGACAGACAGAGAGACAGACAGACAGATATACAGACATACAGACATACAGACATACAGACATACAGACATACAGACAGACAGACAGACAGACAGACAGACAGACAGACAGACAGACAGACAGACAGACAGACGGACAGACAGACGGACGGACGGACGGACGGACGGAAGGACGGACGGACGGACGGACGGACGGAAGGATGGACGGACGGACGGACGGACGGATGGACGGACGGACAGACAGACAGACAGACAGACAGACGGACAGTGAAGTCTTAGTAATAGGGTCCCGTTTGGCACCTTTCGGAACCCTGAAAATAGAACGATCGTTTACTCCGAAACATGGCAACCAAGGAGGTAACGGTTTTATTTAAATTTGGAACTGGCTTGCAAATAGAAATGTGTTTATTGAAAAAAAAAAAACAAATGAACACTGTAACGCGGGAAAAAAAATGTTTTCACTTCTCATGCTCTAAAAGTTCGTCTTTATGTCGTGCGTAGGCGACATAAAGTCGCTTTTTATGCTCTAGAGCATAAAGTAAAATCTTCGTCGAAGACCAAGGCAATCGCTGCAACAGCCACACGAACATCTTTAAAGCGACATGGCGGCTGGAAGTCTGACCAAGTGGCAGAGGGCTA
Organism: Yponomeuta malinellus; assembly: GCA_947308005.1. Classification (NCBI taxonomy): domain Eukaryota; kingdom Metazoa; phylum Arthropoda; class Insecta; order Lepidoptera; family Yponomeutidae; genus Yponomeuta; species Yponomeuta malinellus. Next base: position 5,828,525 of record OX370998.1, on the reverse strand, counting down.
TATTGAGGAATCCATAGAACAAAAAGCTAAAATTACCGACTTGATTACCGAAGGAATCGACATAGTCCCAAATGAACCAGGCCCATCTAGTGCTAACTTACCATTGGAACAGAGCTTAAATGGTAATCCCGTTCCTTCAAAAGAACCTGAAGTTGACAATATGCCAAATATCGCATCACAAATACAATCTAATACAACATTATATATGCCAGAAAAAACGATTACTTTAAATATTTCTCATTGCTCTAATGTAACTTTCAATTTTAATTAAATTAGCATTTACTATATTTACATGTTGCTGTTTCATTTCCTCGCAATCGAAGTGAAAAGTAGAGTGTACAACTCGTCCATAAAACCCATTTTACACTCGACTTTATATCTATCCTCGCTCGCAAGCTCGCTCGGATGGATAAACGTCTCGAGTAAAATGGTGCGTTTTATGCACTTGTTGTACAATCTACTATTGTTCCTTGTTCGTCACTGATCTTGAATAGTAGTTTATGTGACTGTCACATAATGAGGGTTATTAAAACACGAGCGAGATTTTAAAAAACGAGCCTTGGCGAGTTTTTTTATAGCATTCGCGAATATAGCATGTCTCATACACTACTTTATCTACACTCATAATGAAATTTTTGAAACAAAATAGCGCAATTTCGACAAAAGTATCTTGACATTCAATCGTCTGCACTCAGTTTTGCGCGCGCAATTTTAGGTATTTTTAGTTGCACTTTTGGTACCACGAAAATGAAATTAGGTTTTTTATAGTCAACTTTTGACATTAAAAAAAAAACTTAAGTTTTGTTCCGTGATCACAGCAACACTTTAAAAAAAAACTGTAACATATAGTGAAAAATCTGACCTTTAATGTAACTTTATATTACACTTTTTTTATTTAATTTTCTTTAAAGTTATGTATTGTTTAAAGCCTGTCAATATGTGTTTACCTTTGAATTCTTAATTTGAAGATTATGATATGAGTGTAGATAAAAGTAATTGTATAATAAAACTGAATGTTAATGGATATTAACTAGTTTACTTTTCCATTTTACAATTCCGACGTTTCGGTACTTTTGCAAGTGCCGTGGTCTCGGTAGACTCGGTAGTTTTGTTATGTCTAGTGCTCGTGTTAACCTCAGAAAATAAGTACTAAGTAATTGTATTTTCAAATAAAACGTTCTGCCTAGCCTTTAGTGCACTTTCATAACTAAGTTTTCTTAGGTACCCTACTCAGTTTTATTTTCGCGCATTATTTGAGAAATGTACTATATAAGCGTTTATTTATTTATTTATTTATTGATATACTTTTATTGCAGTTAAAAAAAAATTACAATGCGGCGGACTTAATGCCATAAGCATTTTCTACCAGGCCTATTTTCGTTGGCCACAACTGTGCGTTCATGGACAGTCGGCTTCGCCTCTGCCCACATTTACACGTTCGTCCATCAATGCCTCTTGTTGACCGCTGCAGTAGGTAATGTACTATATTTACTAGCATTCATTAGTCGCCGCGAACTGTTACTACGGTAGGTACGGGTACAGCTACGGTTTCGGGTACTAGGGACGCCCCAGGCGGATATACAAAGACCGAGTAGGTAGGGGGTGTGCAAAGGGCAAGAAAAAAAAAACTGTATAAAAATAACTTAATAACGTTAATAAAAAGAACCGGAATTCAACAGGCAAGCACATTACATCTTAGACCCCGTCTTTTACTACCAGGCGTGACTGGGGTTGACTCAAGTGTTAAACTGCCTATATAAAAATAAGTAAGTACCTCTCACAGCCCGTCCCGGGGACGAGGAAGAAGCCGTCCCGCCTGCACTCGGGCGCGGCGGGGACGCCGGCGGGCTCCCCGCAGCGCAGCCGGGACGCATCCGCGCACGCGCGCCCGTCGAAGATCTTGCCCCCGTGACAGCTGAGGGTGGCTAGCCGGTCCCCGCCTTGGCAATAGTAGTACCTAGAAGAAATTAAAGTTTCAATAAATAATAAATAACTAACTTCCACACAATACAATCACTTGTCCTGGTCCCAAACTATACCGTTTGCTATGGTAATCAGGCAAGGACATCACAAACATGTAAATACACCCAGACTGAAACCATCATCATCATCATCAGCATCAGCCATTTAACGCCCACTGCAGGACACATTGGACTGAAACCATGTGTAGGTATAAAAATGGCATCAGTGTGGATTTATTTCCATCACAAACGTGGAAGTTTTGTTTTGAATTCCATAGTCGAGTGCGGCGGTCTCCAGTGGGAATCGAATTCACCACTTCCGTTTCGTTAGGTACTTCAAACATGTTTCCAAAGGAACCGTAATGGCGTAGGAGATATTGAGGTTCAAAGTCACACTTTTCGTTTGCATATTTTTTTCCGAAAACCATCCAGTATCGGATGTGGATAATTTCTTCGCAAGAAACCTTATCGATTTTTTTCAGAAAACGAATTACAATACGCGCAATATCTTCAATGCATAGAAGTCTTAAATGAGCGTATCGTTTGTTTTTATACACTCTGTGCTATAAGAACGGTGAAAGTTATGCGCTTATACCCTATGGACTATATTATTATACCCAACAATTTTAATTTGAATACTTTTGGTTGTGATGTTTCCGGGAAGTTTTTTTTTGTCTTTATTTTTTTTTCACACCCTGTATATTATAAATTCTAATAGAAAGAAAACTGTTAAAAATAATTGAAGAAAATATCAATGAAAGTCTTCATTTTCCGTATTTTTCAGCTTTAACTTAGCAACTGCATAAAAAAATCTTGAATTGGCTTAAATTTTCCGGTCGATTTGGCGACTCGGAAAGCGGTTTTCGAAATAAAAAAAAAAACGTAGGTATGGAAAAATTCTAAGCGGTGTCAACACAAAAATAGCAGTATTGTATTTACCTGCGGCAGTTAGTGTGCAGATCAGCATGGTACCCATCACTGCGCTTCACACACGACGTATCAGTGCACGTTCCCGGCGCCGCGTGCACACATGTGTCTCCGTCAAACACTTGCCCGGCCGCACAGGCGTAGTTGGTCCTCTCACCCGCAGCGCAAGTTATATAACCACGGCATCCCGGTCCAGGGGCCTTGTACCGACCGTCAGGCCGACCCAGACAGGAGTCGACTTCCAAACTCGGACAGACGTAACCCTCTTCTATAGGGGAGCAATGCGCGCCGTCCCATATCCGCCCAGCACCGCAAGACAGCAATGTGCGTAACGGGCCCTCGCAGTGGAAGTAATGCGTGCAGTTCGTAGCTAGATGCTGATACATCCCGCTCGGCCGCCCTTCGCATTCCGCCGCACGTTTGGGCCCTTCGCAGAAAAACCGTGACGGCGTCACACAGTTCGCTCCATCGAACAGTAAGCCGCTTGGACACGATCCCCGCGAAGCAACTCGTTCCCGTCGGCATTCGAACCAGGAGGAGCAGTCTTTCCAGTCCCGATGCAGTCCGTCCGGGCGATTGAAGCACGGGCTCCTGGCTGGCGGCTGGCAATTGGCCCGCCACGCTTCCACGCAGCGGCCTTCGGAGAACAGAAGTCCTGGGTCACACACACCGCGGCGCGTCACACGGCGCGATTCACACACGTAGTATTCACGGCAACCGGTGGCCCTGTCCGCGTGGGCACCGTCTTCTGCCTCGCGACAAAGTGATGAACACGCTTCGTCGGAACAGAATTCTGCACTTCCAGCCGGGATTGGCACTGAAGATGTCCGCGCGGGTGGGCACGTTTCAGTACCGGCGCATAATACGCCGTGGCATGATAAGACAGCGTTGACGTCGCCGCCCCGACACCGCAGCATACGATGGCACTCTTGCGAGGCGTCCGGGTAGTCGCCATCGGGTAGTCCGATGCAGATCGGCTCGAAACACGTGCCGGCGCCTCTGGTGCACGCTTGATGAACCCAATCGAACCACGCTCCGGAGGGGCACGCTAGTTCTTGAGAAGTGCCGTTTTCGCATCGGTAGTAGTATCGGCAGGCGGAGCCGGGGACTGCAAAGGCTTGGGTGTCGGTGCCGCAGGTGTGCCGCACGCAGGGCTGTCGGCGCCGCGGCACGCAGGCGCCGTCAGCCTCGCTGAAAGCGCGGCCCTCCCCGCAGACGTAGCGCGCGGTCGTCACTCCGTTCAAGCAGCGATAGTATTCGCGACATTCCGCGTCGTAGTTTGCGTGGAGGCCGTCGCGAGTGCACGTGTCGGCGCCTGAAAAACAGTCCTTTAATAGCGGCTCGTGGCTAAGCGTGTTTTCCTATGTGACGTTTCTCACCAGTGGCTGTAGCGACGGCGGCGAGCGCGAGTGCGGTGAGGAGCGCGCGCGGCATTGCGAGGGTACGCGCGTGGTGACTGCTGGCGCGCGTCTGTTGACGGCGCCGGCAGACCCGCGGGCTCCTTGACATTCGCGAGCCCCCGCTGCCGCTGTAATGCGATCCCTCTACCGGCGTTCCGATTCTTTTCAATCGGCTACGTCAGAGACTAACGACCGATGTTACATTAAAAAAATGTTCACTGTTAGGCTGCTGTAAGAGTAAGCGGTTGACAAAAGTACGCACACTCGGTATCTTAGCACATAAACGCAGCTCAAAAGTAACTTTAATTGTATTTTGACGTGTTAGAATACATTTCATCCTACCAAAATTATTTTTGGAAAATTATAAACGACCCATATAGGTTTGAAGGTTTTTTATGTGATTTCATGATTTGATCTATTTTTCCTTTCCAAGGTTTGTTTTAGGTAATGAGCGGCTTTATACTATCACCACTAATCTTTCAAACATTAAGATAATATTCCGTGCAGTTTTCAAAAGATGGTGTGTTGGTAGAAAATGTTGAATTGTGGTTACTGTGCAGGAAAGTGATGGATAAAAGGGCGCACGCACTCTTATACGTCTAGTCTACTAAACTAACAATTCACTTCGTTAGTAACTATATGATAAGTTACTGTTTTCTTTTGGGTAAGAACATATATCCCACTAGAAATAAATTGAAGAGGCTCTTAGAAGGAGTGAACGAGTGAAATTTAAGTGATCAGTAGCATATTCGCCAGAGATGATAGAGATCATTCTGAAACGCCTCCACTGTCCGTACGTCGCTTCAAAACTTAAAAGACTTCCACCACATTTTCTGCAGAGTCAAAACATGGAAAATTTGACTTTTAAGTGCAGCGATGATTTGTAGTACGTAGATACTCCTGATGAAGATTGTACAAGATCCCCCAGTGCAAGCAGTGGTGGCTCGAAAATTGTAAAAGTTTCTCTGAACTTGGATTATACAAATTTGTAGTGATTAATTGATATTAGGGTGGTAAAAGCCCTTGTAATAGGTGCGTACTCTTATCCATCCTCGTGCGCACTTTTATCCGACTGGTCGGATAAGAGTGCTTATTTCCCTCTTCTCAATTTTCCTGCATGATACCGAATACCTATGTGTAGAAATAATATTCAAAATTTGTGATAAGTAAAGCCTAATAATTAACATTTCATAAATAATAAAATGTATTATCCTAACTTTTTAAGATTTTGATTTATTTACGTGAGTTTAAGAAATGCGCACTCTTAGACCCTACTCTACATAGTTGTGCCGCTAAACCATAACTTCTTGGTTGCCTGTGGTTTCACGATGTAAATTTCTTGGTTTCCTGTAGTTTACCCTGTTTAGTGACTAGACAATTAGACTGACCAGACTATAATTGTCTAGTCACCAAACAAGGCAAACTAACAGCGTTACCAAAATTCGCGACGAGATGCGATGCGCGTGAGTCAGTTGCAGAATACGGTCGCGGCGCGGACCGGATGCAGGCGTGGGTAGCCGCCACGCCTTGTTTGTGAAGACCTTCTTCAGTGAAAATGACCGAGATGATGACACTGTGCGACCTTGACCTTTACACTTCGAAACGGCAGTTTACAATAGAAATATGAATGTACCGCCAAATAAATATTATCGACCGAATTACTACATCCGCCTCAGTGGGTAGATATCGGGTTACGATCAACGGTTTCTTTTTCTAAAATATGCAACCATTGAATAGGTCTCGGAAGGATAGGACTCAGAAGCGAGAGACTCAGGTTCGATTCCCAGTGCGGGCATGTACCTATGACTTTGTTTTCTAAGTTATGTGCTTTTGTGATGTTAAAGTAGCAATACATAAGCAGCCTATATACGTCCCACTGTAGGGCACAGGCTTTCTCTCAGGGAGAGAGTATGGGCTTAACACGCGTGCCCACCGCGGATTGGCGATTTCAAGCGCTGAGTTTATGTCAATAGCTCAGACACTCAGGTCTCCACACGATGTTTTCCATCACAGTTAGCGAGTGGTATTACTACTATAACTTCACAAATGTACATAACTTAGAAAACAAAGTCATTAGGTGCATGCCTGCTCTGGGAATCGAACCTGGGTCTCTCGCTACCGAGTCCAATGTTCAACCATACTATCTACCCACTACTAGGCTTGATCCGCTTAGTAGCAGTACCACTCGCTAACTGTGAAGAAAAACATCGCGAGGAAACCTGACTGTCTGTGTGGGGCGTACATAGGCTGCTTATATATTTGAATAGTTATGTGTTTTTGATCACTGATAACGCGCCGGTTAGCTACTTAGCTCTGGGTCCAACTAAAGCCTGAACACAGGCCTGAATGTGCAGTGGCCCCGAAGCAAACCCTGCTCTCTGCCTACCCCTCCGAGGCAAATGCGTGAGTTTATATAACATGCCGTTTAAATATACCCCCTCTCAGCTCCATATTTCCGTGCTACGTTTATTTTAGCAAGCAGCGCAATCCGCAATAAAAACACTTCAACTTATTTTGATCCGTTTTCTCGGCGTAATTGCTATTCTGCCCCAGTACCCGTGAGAAACTGATTATGTAGGAGAAAAAAATACAACAAAACAAAAAGAAGTATGTAGTGTAGGTACTACTGTGTATGAAACTGCCCGCGAGGCATCGAGAGGATGCAAATAATCTTGGTACCGACATTATTTGCTATGCTAATAAAATAAAATAAATAAAAATAAAGATTATTTTGATTAGTATGTATATTTCATTAAATGAAGCTTTTGTCTACAGGAATACAAACCGTCGATAGAAATCGTTAAAATATGTGGAACAAATATGTCTGTTACGTTTGCTCAGCCCTGGTCACTCATTTATCTCATTGATTCAAGAAATATCATCTCTACTATCAATTTATTGATTTCACAAGGGAATAAAATTATACTATATTTTGTTGCATTGAATTTTATGTCGCTGATTTCAAGTATATCCTCGGTTTTTCTCTAACAGCTCTAGTTTTTGAGATACAGTTATCGGCCATGTTTCTAGTTACACTTAGCTTTCATATAACCGAGTTTCTGTAACAGTAGATTTTACAAGAAGTGCAAAAAACGAACCATTTTTATCCGAGAATTAGCAGCCCGAGCCGATGGCGAGGGCTCATAGTAATAACATAACATAACATAAACTCACGCCTGTATCCCAGAGGTGTAGGCAGAGACCGGGGACTGCCACTTGGCTCATAGTAATCTCGAGGATAAAATGGTTTTGTGAACGAGTTACAAACTCTGCTTTTCACTTCGATTGCGAGGAAATAAAACAGTAGTATAATCTCGCAAATTGAAGAAATTAATAAACGCACGAAATGAAAAAACAAGAGCGGTTTACCGCCGCTTTATTTATTTTTAGGGTTCCGTACCTCAAAAGGAAAAAACGGAACCCTTATAGGATCACTTTGTTGTCCGTCTGTCCGTCCGTCCGTCCGTCTGTCAAGACCCTTTTTCTCAGGAACGCGTGGAGGTATGAAGCTGAAATTTATATCAATTACTCAGGTCTACTGTCCCTTGAAGCTGTGAAAAAATCAAACTTCTAAGCCAACGCAATCAAAAGATACAGCCGTTTATGCCGCAAATTTTCGACACTTGCAAGGGAATCAAAACCTACAGGGTGCTTCCCGTGAACTCAGAATCTTGAAATTTGGTACGAAGCAAAGTCTTATAGCATAGATAAAGGAAAAATTACGAAAACCATAAATTTTTAGTTACATCACATAATATATTTTTTTTTAATAATTTTAAACTTACTACCCATTTCCTCATAAACGCGTAGAGGTATTAAATTGAAATTCATACCAAATACTCAGGTCTATAATACCTTTAAGCTGTAACAAAATCTAACTTCTATGTCAACGCAATCAAAAGAAACAGCAATTTAAGCTGCATATTTTGAAACTCGCAAGTACTCGCAAGGGAATCAAAACCTAAAGGGTACTTCCAGTCGACCTAGAATCTTGAAATTTGGCATGAAGCAACGTTTTATAGCACACATAAAGGAAAAATTCCGAAAACCTTAAATTTTTAGTTACATTACAAAATATATATTTTTTAATAAATATAAACTTATTACTTTTTTCCTCATGAACGCGTAGAGCTATCAAGTTGAAATTCATATCAAATACTTAGATCTAACTGCCTTTAACCCGTGAAAAAATGTTGTTGACATTGCAGGTTTGTACGGAACCCTCGGTGCGCGAGTCCGACTCGCACTTGGCCGGTTTTTTAATCTTGCGACATTGATATTAGGCTTGGGCTGCAGACCTATACATCCTACTATTAAATTAATTTTGTAATAATAATTTTCTTAAATTAATTTAATAACCTACCGTACTTGAATTTAAATTTAAATATCTTTTAGGTCTTAAAAACACAAGGCAAATGAATTAAAGTAAATATTATAAAATAACAAATTCTATCTATGAAGTTCTTATTGTGTTTGGCTGTATGGCTCATTTTCTTTGCCTTAATACAGATACATTTATGAGTAGATACGTTAATGCACTTGTGCACAAAATTCGATTTTGTGCAGCCTATATCTTCCACAAATAAGTACTTTTAGAGCATGAGAATTGAAAAAGGTTTTTTTTACAATATGTACGTCAATACATATGTGTAAAAATGATTCCAACAATTTCTGTAACATATGTGGTACATTAAAAAATTGTAGACTAAGTTTGTCGTAGTTCGTAAAACAGATGAACAAATAAACAGATGTACTCGTACCTACTTTGGATTTTCTATTCCATCTACAATCATCTAAAATAATGTCCCAGGCACTGCAGCGTCCGAGTGGTCCCTTCACCCATCTAGTGTGAGTGATGGTGCCACTGGACGCTGTATAAATCATCTCATTACGTAGATGCAAAGGACAAAGATTTTTGGATTTCCTTTGGACACCCACAAGTACTTGGTTCCTTATATGGTATTTAAAACAAGAGTCTTTGAGTTTATGGGAGAATAAGAAAAGACCCGATATCAAACACCAATAACGTGTAATCTGGCGGGAACCTTAAAAACGTCATGATCATGATTGTTATTTTAACGGGATTTTTTCCAGGCAAGCTATAGTTCCGGAAAAAACTGATTTGATAAATGTACCACTAGTGTCGCATATTAGATATCTCATAATAACTGCCTTTACATATGAAACTAGGGCTCATGATACAACTTTTCAAAGCTTTGATGAAGTGTGGTGATTATTTTAAATACATCTGTAAAGTTTCGTAATTTGAGTGCAGAGAAACTAACGGCCGGAATTTTTTAGGAAGGTTTAGAAAAAATAAAAACTTTTATAGTTATATGACTGATATTGAAAAAATGCCTTGATTGAATTTGATTGGATCGCACTGGTAAAAGGGATGAAAGCTACTCGGAGCACATTGAAGAGATGTTGCCGCTTTTCCAGCAGCTTGGTTGTAATATGGGCATCAAGGTACACTTCCTCCACAACCATTTGGACAGTTTCCCTTAAGATCTTGGTGATCTGTGTGAAGAACAAGGGGAATGATTGCGTTAAGATATTGGGACCATGGAGGAGCGGGACCAAGATCACTGGAATGCCCACATGATGGCGAAGTACTGTTGGAGCATTAAAAACAGACCTTGTGAATAAAGTCCAGCAAGATTTTTTTTACAAAATACTTAGTTTTGAGGAGTAGGTAGTGGTTGTTGCTTTTTTGTTAAAGATTATGTTTTCAAAAGCTAAAGCTGGTACAGAAAAACTGACTTCAGATCTGAAATCAGTATCCTGAAATCGTATAATGTTAGTCATGATATTTCATGCAACAAAAATGCTGTAACCTTGTGTTTTCATAGTATTAAAAAAAATGTTTTTTTACACCCAGACAAAAGCTAATTGATATGAAACATAGGTATACTTAGTTGAGTTTTCAAACTTGTTGTTTGTTTGAGAGCCGCCTGTATACAGGGTAACCTCAGAAATGCGCCAATCTTGAAATAGTCAGTTTGTCATTTACAACAACTTTTGTTCTACGACTTCTGTTAGGTGTTTTTTTTTTGTAATTTTTACAGTGGTTTTACAGTTTATTTACTCTGAATTGGCGCTGTTTGACTTTGATAGATACTTGAAATCGTATGTGTTAAATACAATGGACGACATTCTTCTTTGTAGGGCAACGATTTACTGGAGAGTGCGATTTTGGTAGAGCGACTTCTGTTAAAAAACAAATAGAACAAAAGTTGTTGTATATTGAATTTCTGTTAATGTAATCTCTGTGTACAATAAAGAATATTCTATCTATCTATCTATCTATCTTGTATAACACAATCTCTAATTGGGTTGTTCCAAGAATTGCGCATTTTAGAGGTAAGCCCGTAGACTCTACAGTGTAGAGTAAAACTAAAGAAACAAATTATGATTAAAAACAGTGTTTATAAGTAGTACCTAATTGACTGAGTTAGAATTTGGCTGCCTTGGTGATCTAGTGGTTAACACGCTGGACTACCAACTCGGTTCGATTCCAACTGGGGCCTGTTTCACAGAACTAGAATTCATGGTTTACTATGACAATTCGATGTACATTGAAAAGTCGACCAACCCACAGAATAACGTGTAGGCTACGCAATGTACATCGAATTGTCATAATATACCATGAATTGTAGTTCTATGAAACAGGCCCCAGCATGGGTAGTATGACGACGCGAGTCGCACGTTTTAAAAGTCGCGACTTTCAAATACATTAATTGTCAAATTCTGACATTTCAACGCCACAAAAAGCGTACCTCGCCCCTTCATACTACCCATGCTGGATGCCACTGTGCTTGATTTGTACGTGGCCTAAGTCTGGGTGTAGTTGTATGTTTATGATGTTCTTGCCTGGATATCATAGCACCGGGCATCCTTGTTTGGGACCAGGACAACTGATCGTGAAGTATCGAATTCATTTATTAAAATTTACTTATTTAATATTTGCATGTCGCAGGTGGTTTAATTTAGAAAAGGAGAAATGGTTTTAAGCTTTGTCGTTATTTCAAAATCACATTATACTTATACACCTACTGCAGAGCAAGATGGCCTTCTCTCGGAGATGGGCTTAACCACGTTTAACTACTGCCACGCAGTTTCGCGAATGATTTGTTTATGAGAAACATGTATTAACTCTACACAAATAAAAAATACACCACGCGTGTCCACGAACGCGATTTTAAGCTTGATGTATGTGAACACCTTTTAAACTCGGGTTTCGTCACGGTGTTTTCCATACTTAGCGAGTGGTAGGCATTGATACTAAAATTCACAAATGCAATGTACGTAACTTTGAAAATAAAGTCATTGATGCATGCCGGAATCGAACCCGGAACCTCACGAAGGCTACCCGAAGTCATTTACAACAACTTTTGTTCTACTACTTCTGATTTTTTTCCTCTCAGTAACAAAATTTTTTGCAAAACAACAACCCTAAGGGGGTCTCTTAGGAATTTTTTTAAAAGAAAAATATGTGGAGTTCCTTTGTTAGCTTCTTCTCCGCATAATCTATTAATTGTGAAACTAACAGCTTTGACGTTCATTAAGTAAACATTTTGTTTTTATAGTGAATAAAAATTTTGACTTTGACTTTGCACATTTTGAAAATAACCTTGTATAATATGAGTTAGCCGATTTTTAAGTTAACACTTTTACAAATATCTAGTGTGCAAAAGCCCTAAGTCAAACAATTTTGCCCGCACAAGATCCGGATAGACTTTAATGGGGCATGCATGTTACGTTACGCATATTGAATAATACAATACTCCGACAACGTAAATAAATAGCAAACACATAGCAAGGTTACCGTATGTACAGCATGGAATTTGACATAAGGCTCATGCCATGGTGACGGGTGTGACATTTTAACTTACATTTTGAGCTTTAATTCTTATTAATTTCGAAAATGTCTTTTAACTTTACCACAATATGATAGGTATCGATTATATTTATTAAAATATAAACCTAATACTCACGAAATTAGTTTTTTTTTAAATTGTCAACGATTTTTATCACTGTGACGGGTGTGACGCGTAAGGAAACTAAATTGGTTACTACAAGCATGATTCACAGTATGTTTGCTAATAGTATTGGAATAGTTCAGCAGTTAGTGAACGAACTTTGCCTACATCACCATAATAATTCCTCTTGGTATATAGTTGATATTATACATTTTACATCCAAAGTTTAACCCGTCACGGGTGTGACCGGATATTGTGACGGGTGTAACGAGTACATACAGAATGTACCTTAAAATATATTAATATACAGGCATAAATATGTTCAGCGATCTTTACTTGAAGAAAAAAAATTAATAATATTGCCGAGCATTTTTTTCTTTTTTCTTGAAAAAAGCTGGCCAGTGGTTTTTCACACAATTTTTTATCTATGGCCGGAAATTCTAAAGATTTTCGGGCGCTAAGGAGCGTGTATTTCCCCGTCATTAGGCGCATGTGTCACAAGAATTCTCGGTGTATATTGGCTATAAAAAACCCAGTGTGAGAACGTCGAACTAATTAAAAATGTACGGAATGTTCTGTATTGGATAATTATGTGGCGTCGTTATGGACGTACGGGTCGCGGCCGGCGGGGGGCATCCTCGGCATTCCTCTAATTGTAATCGATTATGTTGTGATCATTATCTCATCGGCAGCCTCAATTATAATACCTAGCCTCCACGGCAGTTCCGCATGAAGGCGGCCGCTCAAACCGCGAGTTTGACAAAACAGAAAATAAAGTAAAAACAATAAAAATATCTTGTTATACCTAGATACATACATAAATAGACTCATCACTTGCCACGATCCTGATAGATCACTTTCGCTTCCTCAACATTCATTAGTCGTTGCATGCACCCACGCCGGTATCGACGTATACACGCAGGACATAGGCCTCCCTCACGGTTTTCCAAGATTCCCAGTGTTGTGTCGCCCGCATCCAGCGACTCCCCGAGCCCGTAACCAGGTCGTCAGACCATCTGGTGGTGGGCCTGCCAACGCTGCGTCGTCCGGTCCGCGGTCGCCAGGTAAGAACTTTTTTGCCCCAACGGCCATCAGTTCTCCGAGCTATATGCCCTGCCCACTGCCACTTCAACTGAGCAATTCTATTAAGCTATATCAGTAACTCGGTTTCTTCTGCGGATCTCCTCATTCCTGATTCGATCACGCAGTGAAACTCCTAACATAGCTCTCTTCATTGGCCGTTGGGTGACCTTGAGCCCTCTTATAAGGCCCATAGGGATTGGATTTCAAAAAACCCCTTGTTTTCCCCTAAGATACGCGAGGATCATTTCCGTTCGACAAAACTCTGGCACACCAGGATAAGGTCTATCTATGTTACATCGTATGACGTGCGGAAGCGGCACAATTTCATTCTAAAATAATCCTTTACGAAGTACGAGTTGCGCTCGAGTGTCACCGCCCCATTGTAATGTGATTATTAATTCAATTCCGGATTCACTTACTTGCTTATTTGTCGGAAGACTCTGACTACTCTATTACTCTACTGTACTCGTTGTCTCTACTTACCATGTTAAGCTCTGCGTTTTAGAGCGAAACCTGGTCGGATTTTTCCGACAAAAAGGCAGGTAAGGGAATCCGGAGTATTTATTTTACTTTAATGTTAAAATATATACAAAGCAGCATTATAAACGCAGCATTACAATCAAATTATGATAGGGTACTTGTCAAACCATAACGCCAAATTTATGTACATACAGCATGACAGACTTTGAAGCAACAAACATACTTGAAATAACTAAAATACTTAAAACAATAATGTTAGACAATTCATAAATTTTCGAAAATACAACATATTGAAAGCTAAATATTAATCGGGACTTTATGTTATTAATTTAGACAATTTACTTTTAAAAGTGTACAGTGAGTTGTGATAGACGTCAGGGGCGTTTTCGAGATTAGAAATATCTTTACAAAGATTACACATTCAATGGATTAGGTTGTTGGGAGCCACGAAGAAGGTTAATAATGTGTACTTAGTGCATACAAAAGTGTTAGTTCCAACATTGGAACGTGGATAGTCCTTCAGACTGTACGTTGTATGTCACTCACTCACGCACGGTACTGTTTTAAAAGTATACCGGGTGGTAATTTAAACAGCTTACTAGTGTAAGAGGTACCGGGGGTAAAGAAAATAAGGGGATTATGATAAACCCTGTACAAATTAATGCCTGACTATACTGTATTGCATTTTTGTAAATATATCTGAATCTGAAAGCTTTGTGGAAACTGTTATACAAACGCTAGATGGAAATAAAATAACGTATAAGGTACTTGCGGGTATCAAGAGCCGCCGTGTAATAAGAGCCACTTGTACAAAAACATAATTCCAGCATTCATATTACATTCATTTTTTGCACACATGCAAAGGACCAATAGGAATGCTTATATTCGCGGCCGGAACATCGCGCGATCGGCCATCTTGTTAGTAGCCACGATTCCGTCCAGCGAGTTAGTCCACGTCACTTGTTGCTAAAATTTTCTCCAAAAAACCTTCAAATTGTGCGGTAAATACTATAATATTCAGATATTTGATGTTCTTATGGAATAAATAGAGGATCGAGGTAAATTACCAAGGTAAGTGTGTCAATTTTACGATGATTTTACTATTCTTTTACACTAAAATTTAAAAAAATAATCTTATCGCCTAATAAGGGCCACATCCAGGCGGGTATATAAGACCGGCCCTTGTTAAACATAAGAGTTGTCAAGATTTTCTAATAAATAAATTTATTATAAGATCTATTTAATGCACGTTGATTTTAAAATAAATGGGCTAATGTTTCTTTGCTATTACAGGATATAATCATGGAGCCTCCTCGTAAAAAACCGAGAGGACTTTGGACACTGCAACAGTTAGAAGCTGCAATGGCAGCTGTGAAAGGCAATTTAATGTCGCAACGTGCAGCAGCTGCTCGGTATTCTATCCCCAGAAGAACTTTAGTAAACCACCTCAAATCAGGTAAAGTTGAAAAACAAATAGGGCGTCGCACTATATTGACCGCAGAACAAGAAAATGAATTGGCATCAAGAATAAAGAGACTTGCTTCCGTAGGGTTCCCTTTAACTCCAAAACGTATTCGTCATCAAGCATACGTATTTTGTGAACAGAACGAAATTTGTCATAATTTTAATCAAAGAAATAAAATGGCTGGCAAAGATTGGTTAAAATTATTTTTAAAGAGACATCGCGATATATCAAAGAGGAAGGTTCAGATTTTAAATCCTGGTAGAGCACAAAAGCTAAATAAAGCTATTGTCATGCATCACTTTGAAGAGTACAAAAAAATATACGACGAACTAGAGATCGGAGATCATCCACACCGCTTGTATAATATGGATGAAAAAGGCTGTAGACTTACTATACACAATCAACCAATGGTATTAGCTCAAAAAGGAGTGAAACGAGTACATATGGTTGCACCAGAACATGCAGAAAATGTTACAGTGGCTGCCTGCGTGAATGCACTGGGTAATCCGATACCTCCGATGATAATATTTAAAGGAAAGAGGTTGAAAGCCGAATTCAAAGATAATTTGCCAGCAGGATCGCTCGTAAAAATGGCACCAAAAGGTAGCATGACTACCGCGTTGTTCATAGATTTCATACATCACTTGGGAAAATACAAATCACCTGGTAAGTGCTTGCTAATTTTTGATGGCGCCTCCTGTCACTTAGATTATCGTATTGTGGATGCAGCTGATGAGGAAGATATCGTGTTGTATTGTTTGCCTTCAAATACAACTCACGAGCTGCAACCATTAGACAAAAGCGTGAATAAATCGTTCGAGCACCACTGGGACGAAGAAACTTTGTTGTTTTTATACCAGCACCCGGAAAAAAAATTAAACAAAGCGCGATTCAACAAAATTTTAAGCAAAGTCTGGTCAAAGTGTATGACCCACGCAAATATTGTTGCTGGGTTTAGAGCTACAGGGCTATATCCCTATAATCCGGATGCAATCGCAGAAGAAGCCTATGCACCAGCTGTCTTGACGGAAATATTTCCGGCACAAGAACTTGACGTTTCCTCGCGAACTGATCCTTGTCTGCCACAAGCTCCATCTCCTGGTTTTTCCCATTTAAACGCAGACCGAAGAACACAAGATCATACTGGCACAAATTCTGACTCTAATGAAACATATTATTGTGAAGACAACAGTCCAAGTTCACCATCTTTACTTAAACGCAACGAGTTATCTTCTCCTGTTTTAGCTAACAGAGAGATACGTTTAGTCGATTACAGTTCGACCAATTCTGAATCCTCTAATTCAAACTTGTCCACAAAACCTGGCACATCTGGAGCTGCTATAAGACGGCCAATAATTTATAGCTCTGATTATGAATCAGATGAGTCTTTTACTGAAGCGCTAGCTATGTATCAAAGGCAACTACAGTCTAGCATAAACTTATACAGATCATCAGAAAATGAAAATATAGATCCATTATCCCAACACCGTACTCCCGAAAAACACATGAAAACCTCAATTTTCAACACTGATATAAGAGAAGTAAGTCACAATTCTTCGACAAGCGATGGTTCAGAAGATAACGTACCATTGATAAGCTTTAGGGATAAAAAGGATGTTAAGTCAAAGTTTCATCAGCTACTTCCAACACCAAACTTAGCTGTAGTGAAACAAAAGCCAAGACGTAAAGCGATTAATTACAAAGCCCAAGTAGTAACCAAAGATTTATTTAATCAAAAAAATATAGAAAAACCAAAACAGAAGGAGCAGCAAAAGCGGCAGAATAAAGAAAAGAAACCTCAACAAAACAAAGGAGATAAAAAAACAAGTCAGACGAAAAAAAAAGACAATCGAAAAGATAAGGCCAAACAATTTGAAAATGGCTCTGATGAAAGTGGGTCGAAAAAACAATTTAAAAAAACAAACTTAACTAATAAGAGTGAGAGACGACAAATAGATGCTGATGACAAGTGGTACTGCCACGCATGTAACACAGAGAGTTTTGAAGACATGCGACAATGCCCAATGTGCCAAAGATGGTTCCATGAACAATGTTTGGGCTTAACAAAAGATGATGTTGATTTTGAATGTCCTAAGTGTGATTAGATGACTAAATATAAAGTGATTGTGATCTCATGAAACTAAATAATTTCCTAAGAGTATAATTGATATCTAATTCATCTCAATTTTTATTTGTAATGATTGTTCCTGTTTTGTACCTGTCACTTTTTCTATGTATGTGCCATTATTATATATTATATACTTTTGTAGGTACTTTACAATAATTAGAATAATGACATAGTTACCTAATGTAGAAACATTTTTGTCAAATTGATCTCACTGGTATCTAACAGAGACTAGTAATCGTACGTGTATGTCCAATAAGGGCCAGGGATGTTTTCGAGTAAAAAAAAACTCGTTTTTATTGTTTTCTTTGAAAGATTTATATTGTGTTACGAATTCTTTATTTTAGGTTTTAGTGATTTTATGAATAATACAACAGAAAATAATATTATTCCCAAATATAAGTTACCTTAGTTTATGTAGGTC
Organism: Yponomeuta malinellus; assembly: GCA_947308005.1. Lineage (NCBI taxonomy): Eukaryota > Metazoa > Arthropoda > Insecta > Lepidoptera > Yponomeutidae > Yponomeuta > Yponomeuta malinellus. Next base: position 5,810,678 of record OX370998.1, on the reverse strand, counting down.
CATGACTGTTTTTCTTTATAATAAAAATTATTTGAAGTTATATAGGGTTACTAAATGATTATTTCAGTGAGTGAGAATAATACAATATAATTATTGTGAAGATAGAGCTAATAAAAGTTGATTTAGAAACTGGTTCTTATTAAACCACTATGGTTTAATAAGGGCCGTAGCAAGGGTTTAAAAAAACACAAAATTATAAGTGGTAATGAAACAATATTTAAAAAAATTGTACGTTTTTAGATATTTAATAAAGTTTACATTTGTCTACTACACAATATTTTATTCAATACCTGTAATTATTCAAGATATTTAATTTTAAATAATGGTGGCCCTTATTTACCACCTGTACCTTACAGCATTCGAGAATCGCTCCTAGCCCCGGCTGCCTGAGTGATCTTAAACGATCACGAAGGTTAAGCAACACAGGGCGCGTTCAGTGCATGGATGGGTCGCCGCCTATGCCTAACGCTAGTGGCATTTTTCCGAGCGGTTCCGTGCTTCGCAAGGCACGTTAAGCTGTTGGTGCCGGCTGCCGTCGATAGATGGCAGTCGTTAAACCAAGTCAGGGGCCTTAGGGCGGCTTGACAACTTCTGACAGTAGACGAGCCACTAGTCTACAAGCCTCCACCAATCCGGACTTGGCCCCCGTGGTGGAGTATGGCCTATACCTTCCTCAGGGAAGAGACCCGTGCCCCTCGGTGGGGACATAATGGGTTGATGATGATGAAATATATCATGTTTGTGTTTTTCCTGGTACAATAAAGAATATTCTTATCTTATCTTGCGATGTTATTTATAAAAACACGATTCCCTTAAAACACTCCATAAACGCACTATAAATGTTCTTTACTGTACACCGGAAAAAAAACAACGACGTACAATTAATTGGCGACCTTCTACTGCAATTTATTGTAAATAAATAGTTAATTTTTCCCATGGAAACTTCAATAAAAAAAAAATATATATTTATATGGCCTTGATGGAGTGTTTTAAGGAATCGTGTTCTTATAAATAATACCGTTGGATTTTTGAGAATTGAAAGCTCCACTGTTTTAGCGGTTGCTTGGCTTGATATCAGAAATAAGGTAGTTGCTAACGCAATATTCGCGCGTTTGACCGCACAAGTATTTCTTGGCGGAGCTAGGTCTAACAGTAAGTACGTGCTTACCGGAACCGAAGAGTCGTTGAAAAGATCATGACTGTGTGAAACCAGGAGGAACTGTTACATAACGGTCCGGTAAGAAGAAGTGAGTGTACAGTAGGTACTTATTTAGAAAAGCACAGTAAACTAAGCCAGGGGTTCCTAAACTCTTTCAGATCGGAGCGCCCTGACACGTTTAGAGTCTTCTTATTTACCTGGGGTCGGGTAAAAAAGGGGTTTAACTGCCTCAAAAATTGCGTTTTGGACTAATTTGCTTTGGTCCGGCGACCCTAGATAAATAAGAAGACTGTAAACGTGTAAGTGCGCCACCATTAAAAAAAGATCCCCTAGCTAGTTTACTGTGCTTTTCTTTTATAAAATTACACAGTAACATTTTTATTATCTTTATGATATTAACGGAGACCTGTTGAACATACCTGTTTTTTGTTACAACAAATGTTTTTGTTAAAGAAATTACTATTACAATAACTTATGTTGTATAGAACAATAATTTAATGACAATTTGCCTTCTCTTCATTTAGTCCGCCGACCCTTGATTTAAAAAAAATCAGTAATACATGTTTGAGGAGCTCTTTACAATACGCTCTTTAGCCCTAAGCAGTGTTTTAATTTCTTGTGATGCATGGACATTTTATGTTATGAATCATGTTTTAGTGAAATACTGTTTCAACGATCGTTTCGACTCGATATGAAGAGTGTGGAACATTTTTTTTATAGACAAGACGGTTAGTATTTTGTAAGGGCTATGTGGCCATTAAGGTGACAATGAGCACAAACATGAAAACAATGTAACATTTATATCAGTCTCCAGAGAAGAGAAAACAGAAGAGTAGAGAGCCCCTGATTTGCTGTCCAAATCGCCCGCGGGCGTCCCGCGGCGCAGATTTTGGGAACTCCTGAATTAAGCTGTTAGTTTAGGAGATTTTTGTTTTTCTGAGACTAATGCTTTTAGGATAACGGCGGCGATTCGTGTATTTTTCTGATCGATACGACAAAATCTTTTCAGTCAGCAATAAAAATCTTTTGAGCAGGAACTGTTAGTGGTCGGTAGAAAATTACAAATTGATTCAGAACTTTACAAATTTGTCTGCAGAAAATTACAAATTGGGAACCAAAATATTACAAATTGGTCTGCGTAAAATTACGCTCATACACAAATGTACTGGTTTAAAATTGTTATGTTTCCATGAAATACAGTTTAGCTAATTCTGCACCGCCCTTTAATAATACATAGGAAATTATCAGGAGCATTGGTTTCCGGAAATCAGAAATATTGAACGAATAAAATGTTGTATCGTCTTTGACGGCTTGACCAGCAGTGGACTAAGAATGGCTGATAACTAGACCACAAATCGATTGAATGATCAACTTATTCTTTAGATACTATTATTATTATTATTTTTTTTTTTTTTAATCTTTATTTTAGAAACAAACAGTCATTCAAATGCTATTAATAAATCGTATCTTATGTTAAATAAATAGACCTCTAGTTTCTCATAATTTCAAATGTAACATTTTTTAAGGTAGATAAACTTATTGTAAGACATCGTTCGGAGAAGAACTTTAAGAAACAAAATTTAAAAACCAAACATGCAAAAATCACTCCAAAATTGCTCAGAATATTCTAACACAACACACAACACCACTGCCCTTTTTTAACATTATTAACAATATCCAGCTGAAGGTAATTTACCCATCAGGTGAAATATTATGAATTTTAGCTTTGACATTTTTCTTAAATTTACTTAAAGATGGATTAAATATATCAACATCACTTAGCTTAGAATTATATAAGTCACAGGAACGTCTCAGAAAACTATTATTTGCGTAACGAGTTCTACATTGAGGAATCGAGAACAAATCTTTTCGGCAACAGCTTCTCTGTTGCTTGCGGGGTATACGAAAATTAATTGCACGGAGTAATGTGGGGGAGTCAACGAAGTTGTTCAAAATTTTAAATAAAATAAAATTATTTAAGAAGATATAACTTTATTTGCGAAAAAAAACTAATTACAATGCTGATGTCACTTTGTATTTTATTTATCTTCAAAAAAACTGTAAAATACGACGCCCTACTCGGACAAAAATTTGCGCTTTAAAGCTATATTATGTCGCAAGTCCAAACCCTAAATCAAAAAATTAAACGACCAATCCAACGATACCCTATACCTACTATGGTATAGGCGAGAAAAAAAATTGGGTGTTGTGGGGGATACCCCAATTTAAGTATAGGGGGGGTATCCCAAAAAGTCATTGGTACATGTCGGGATATGAACCCACGACCTCCCAAATGAGAAGCCGGCGTTCTACCGCTCCGCTACCAACGCCGATCTTTCAGACAGATTATCTTTATCTTTTATCATGGCCTCTCCAATGAGATTAAAACGTTTATTTTTGTGCAAGTTCTCCATTGGTTACTAACTACTTTGCCTAATAACAATTTTTAAAGGTTGATTTGCTGTCATCTGTAGAGTCGGCAGCACATCACTCTTACATTTCAGTTGCAAAGTCACCCGTAACACAATAGAACCACACCATGCAACAGAATAGAACGCACGGATGGTCGAAGGTTCATGTGCTGGACTGTACACACGGATGCATAAGATGCACGTGAGTGTTGAAAGCTGTGCGAATAAATCTATGCGCACGCGCCGAGATCCGGCTGCCGCGCGGCGATTCGATCTAGATCTTTGATCCAGCTAAGCTAGGCTTTAAATTAATAAGAAAACTATTTTATGGGCAGGAAGATTTATTTTGTCTTTGGCATAAATCCTATTAATATTATAAATGTGAAAGTTTGTGAAGATGTTTGGATGTTTGTTACTCAATCACGCAATAACGGCTGAACGGATTTACATGAAACTTGACGTACAGATAGACCTGAATTGAGACATAGCATACTTGATATCCCGGTAATGCGTTCCCGTGGGATAATATTTATTTTAAGTCTAAGATAGATGGCGTTGTGGCGAGCGAGCGTTGTGTTTTAAAAATAGATGGCGCTGTGCAAGAACCGTCCGTAATCATATAAATGAATTGTGTAGCGGTAAGAAGTTCGCTTAGGTAGTTTTTTTTTTGTTATTTCTATAAATCTATAAAATAATACCCAAACAAGCAGTTTAAAGTATTTTTTTATTTAAGAACACTATGGACTCGCCTACTTTTTTGTTTATGTAAGGTTGAAAAAAAACAAACAGTGCAATACAATAGTAACATTTGTCCATTGATTACTTAATTACCTTTTGCATTGCAAGTATTCTTAGAATTTTATTAGGCTAAATTATTAGTTCTTTCATAGGCCTTTTTTGTGTGAGTGAACTGCGATAGCTGATAATGGGAAAAATGGGAAAAAAATGTTTGGTTGAGAGACCCAGGTTCGATTCCCAGTGCGGGCATGTACCTATGACTTTGTTTCCTAAGTTATGTACGTTTGTGAAGTTATAGTAGCAATACCACTAGCTAACGGTGACGGAAAACATCGTGAGGAAACCTGAGTGTCTGAGCTATTCACATACCTCAGCGCTTGAAATCGCCAATCCGCGGTTGGCACGCGTGGTGATTAAGCCCATACTCTCTCCCTGAGAGAAGGCCCTTTTGGCTGCTTATGTTTGGTTTTTAAAATCTCAAAAAGATTATACATTGTCCTTGAAACATTCATACAGTTATCTTTAAGGCGTCATGCTAAAAAATGGAGTTAACTTACTTTCGTTCGACGCAAACACATTTGTTTTTTTCAATAATAGCAATAATTGCGGTGGCTAGTACTACTACGCAGTCGATTTAGGAAAAAACTGCCCAAGTGCGTGTCGGGCCACGCTCAGTGTAGGGTTCGGTAGAAGGAGGGGTTTTTTAGCTGCTTTGCAGAACAACAACTTCATCTACGTACCTACTAAGTTCGATGTATCCAAGACATATATTATTTGTTGTACAGACGTTCGTAACACAATAAAATTTTTATTTCTTTCATCAAAGTAAGGAAGTAAGTAGGAATTTATAATTTATAAGTTGGTCGCTTGTTTCTCGTTAACTTGTAAAGCCTACTTAGCCGTCGTAGTTTCCTTTTAAGTTCATTATGTGCTACTGCTTTAACAATCAATTAAAGGTTTAGCCGGGAGAATAGGGGCGACGCCCTACTCATACAAAATTTGCGCTATAAAGCTTAATATTTCACAAACGGATCCCTAAATCGAAAAATAGTTTTACTACACTCACAAATTTCAGCTTTCTAGTACTTGTCGTCTCTGTGCTAAACGCGGACAGACAGACGGACAGACAGACCGATAGACGGACGGACAGACAGACGGACGGACGGACATGGCGAAACTATAAGGGGGTCCTTGTGGACTACAGAACCCTAAAAAACAGCACTAGCTTGCTTTTTCACACCCCCAAGTCACGAAAGACATATTTTTTTAATAAATACCGACGATAAAACTGCTCATTTAATGAAGAAGAAGAAAGACAAATTACATCACAGAAACAAAATAAACAGATAAGCAACATAATATGCACAACAGCACAAAGGAAACTAAATACATAAAAACAAATCAAATAAATAAAACAGGACCATAGATGTAGCCTGCGGTGTGTCTAAGTTGCCAGAAAAGGCAGCTGACTCAGCGCAGTGCTGAGGAAGTGATCCCTCAGCGCTGATTTTCAGTCAGTGTTTACGGTAACTCAAAATTGTGCTACGAAGTGCGTGCCGTGGTGCATTTAAAAGTAATTAAAATGCAATGTATGTACATACAATAAAGTAAAAATATCGTCATAAAATACTTAAATATATTATTAACTACGACGAATCGCGTAGCAAACACGGGCGGGCGTGATTTGGATAGCCCCTGGAAATTTTTATAAATGATCTTAAAAATAGAGATTTTGAAATAATAAATTTGGAAATAAATTGTTTGCACTATAATTTTAACTATAATCCTGTCGTTTTTCAGTTAGGTTCTTTTGTCTTTTACTTCTAGGAACTTTAAAATGCATAGTTGGGGACTAAACTTCCAACCTATACATCAAAATCCTGACAAAGTACCTACTATCTCAAGACTTGTTTCTTCGACAAAATTAAGCAATACATTCTATCCCCACTTTATCATGTTAAAATCTTATATTTTTATTTTAAAGCATTTTTTTTAGTTCAGCCAATCAAGTTGTAGAGATGGAAATAATGTATCACTTGGACGTAAATTTATGGGAATTTATTTTATTCCCGATGCATCATTATTTAAGTTACGTTTCATTACTTTTAAAGTGCATCTAAATGGATCCCCAGCCTTTTCAAGCCTTCCAGTTTAAAATCAGGACGCGACCAACACATCCGCATCCGGTACAGGTCAACGGCTGACCATCTCATTGTCGCCGCAACGAGCGCGAACTTTGTCTAAATATTACGGATCCGCGCGGTTTTTTGTTCGCATTCCTCGCTCGTAAATATTTGATGATGCTATGATGCCCGGCAAATAACTTGAACACGTGACTTTGACTTCATATAGACATATTTCGGGCGTCATTGGCCGGGGAGGCGGGTGGTGACTTAGAATTCTTCGACTTTAGTTTAGTCCCATTAACAAAATAATAATGAAAAATGCTCTTACATGTCCATCGCTAACTCATCCAAACTGCGCGGAGTTTTGTTCAAATTATCTGTCGGGCGTCATACACTATAATGGTTCCGCCCAGTCGATTAGCACCGTTTCTATATTTAACTAATTTGTTGTTAGTTCGTTGATCCGGGTTAAAGCCTTATAATTATCACGGAGTAGTCTCTAGTCCGACGTTTTTTTTTTGTAAGCCCTTGATATTTACATTCTAGCAAAAACGTTTCTATCCGTTTCCTTACCAGCATGCGACAATACAGTATGTTTTTGTATCTACGAAAACGTTGCGTTTGGAACTAATAATTACACGATACGATTCATTAAAGCACTCCTCAGAGTCAATTTAAATAGTATGTGGCAAGGGGAAAGACTTATTTTCCACACCAAAAAAAAAACCACAGATCCTTTAAAATTCCTCTGAGGAGAGTTTTAGAGTAATCGTGTTTTTTATAAATAAGACCACTTGTTTTTTTTGCATCAATATATTGTTTCAAACAAACAAGTCACTCGCTCTTGACACTATTGCGGGTGACCTTAGTGATGCGTATATCTGACTAAACTACTTTTGCACGAGATTAGCTCTTAAACCATGTACGATAAGGGCTACAGTATCACTGAGCACCGCCCAACTTACGTGTAACAGTAACCTCAAGCAAGAACATTCACACGTTTACACAGATTCTAGTATTGTAGGTAAAGCTAAATAGATCCTAGTGTTATTGTATCATCTTTATGAATAAAATTACTTATTACTGATATGTACCTACTTGCATAATTTAGTTTTCAAGAGGCTACAAAAAAAATGTGCAAACAGCAAATAAGTTAGGGTGTGTCTCTGTTAATACAAAATCATGGACTCTTCTTCAATATACAGGGTTGCCTACCTCAAAAATGCCCTATTCCGGTAACATACTAATTAAAGTTTGTCATTATATATATGTCACTATATATAAAAGATTTAACCATAGGCCAATAATAAAGTAAATAAATAATAAGAGAGTTTTATTCATTCACTTTCAAGACTAGCTACATCCGGAATCCTTTATTGATGCGCAAATTACCATTCGCAGTTGCAATGATTTATTTATTATGACAATTCATTTTATTTCATCAATGTGTCAAGTGCAGTTCCCGTTTGTAAGAAAATACCTAAAATAAATAAAATAAATTGTAATTTTGCGAGGTGACCCTATAAGGCTCATGTTATACTTATACTACATAGACTTACAGGATCAAAGATTATCCCGGCTAAACGGTTGATTGCAGAAACGTGCAAAAATTCAGGTCAGTAGCACATATTATAATAAACTTAAAAGGAAATCTATCACGGCTACTACTTGGCCCTTTACAAGTTAACGAGTAAGGTGACCAACTTATAAAAGGAAAAGTTCGTACAAATTCCATTGAAAATTACCTTCATGAAGTTATTTGTTCTGTGAAGCAGGTAAAACCCCCTCCCTCTACGCATCTACGCAAACCTTCCAATGCGCGTCTCGACACGCACTTGGCCGGGTTGTTTCGTGCCACGAATATATATATATATATATATATATATATATATATATATATATATATATATATATATATATATATATATATATATATATATAAAAACCGATATTCTAGCCATTTTTTATTACATTTCAATATACATATATTCTATTTGTGAGTGAAAAAATAAAAAATGGCTAGAATATCTTGGATTCTTGGCTGTTGCCGTATTCTAGTAGTAACTTTGTATTAACTGAGTTTCTCAGTCCAAGTAGTATCAAAGCGGAAATACGTTCATGGAAGGAAGAACCGTAAACCGAACAGTTCGACAGCACATGAACCTTTACATTTGTGCACTTTATTATTATAATTTAAACCGAATAATGGTTCACCAAATAAAAATGGTACAATAGGCGGGCTTAATCTTCTAATATATCTTCTAATATACGATTATAAAAATCTCGTGTCACAGTGTTTGTTATCGAACTCCTCCGAAACTTCTTCATCGATTTTTATGAAAATTTTTGGGTATATTTTGTAGGTCGGAGAATAGCTCGTTGGCTAATTATTATGGCAAAACAGCGTTTGCCAGATCAGCCAGTACTATACAGATTCTATAACATGGGTTTCCCACAGCAGGGCAAAGGACCATTATAAGTTAAATAAACATACACTTATTTATATACTTATTATATAACATAGGTACTTATTATAGAAAGGATTAAAAAGTATGATTATTAATCCTGAAAAGAAGATAGTGCTCACGGAATTGGCTCTTAAAATGTAATGTGCGCTGTCGACTGTAAAAATAGGATCACATGATCACATAGTGTAATACGTGCCTAAGGGTATTGTCACACAGTATCTACATGAATGAAGGGATTACTACAATCTCTACTTATATATTATTATTTTGAAACGTGTTTACATGCCCGGAAGTTATTACAAGGACTAACTGCTGATTTCCAGTCATTTTTCTCGTCAAATAAAAGGTAACATTTGACGAAACCAGAAGACTGGGAGGTAGATTATTTCCAGGATGTTCACACCAGATCCATCCACTATATGATCCTCTCATGTAGTTCGGAATCAGACATGTGATTAAATTTAGCAGACGTTATACTTATATCTGTTAGAAGAACAACCTATTTCATAGATCTACAATTCATGGTTTACTACTACAATTCAATGGTGATCGTACATTGCAAAGTCGATCATTTGTCTCACTGTAATTTGTAATTTTGTATTCTGTGATTAAATATCGTCATAAGTCATCATGCGGTGGTAGCCTAGCGGGTAGAACATTAGACTCAAAAGCGAGAGACCCAGGTTCGAATCCCAATGCGGGCATGTACCTATGACTTTGTTTTCTAAGTTATGTAGATACATTTGTGAAGTTAAAGCAGCAATACCACTCGCTAACGGCGAAGGAAAATATCGTGAGGAAACCAATCCGCGGTGGGCACGCGTGGTGATTAAAGCCCATACTCTCTCCCTGAGAGGCTTGTGCCCTACAGTGGGACGTATATAGGCTGCTTATGATAAGTCATCATAAGTCATTGGTCAACGGTTATCATAAGTTAATTGTAAATCACTCTATTGATCTCCACGATACAGACTAGGCCTAGTGTGGGGATCACTGTCTATTATATATTTCTTATATCTATTATATATTTAACTATACCAGCACTACCCCATTTATTAAAATCACCACAATACTAAAGTTATCTGGAAGATATTGCTGTTCAATAGAAGTTCGCTTTTGTACTTTCATTTTTAGGAATGCAAGAGTTTTAATAATAATGAAAAAAAAAATATTTTGAACAGAACTTGTAAGGCACACAATTGAAATACAATATGGTCAAATTAACGTCGAAAGCCGCATGGGAGCAGTTGTAGGTTGGTTATTAAGGTAAATAGGATGTTGACACTACTTAGCAAACGCTTTAATACCTATCATAACTTTGCCTTAATTTGAAAGGTAACCAAACATTACGGAGAGTGTAAATATTATGACATAAGCAAAGCGAAGGGTAAATAAAAGACACTAAAAGACAATAACAAACACAAAATTATTGGCTTGGACTGTTACTCCACAACTTATCACTAAGGCATCACCGTCGACATCACCTACAAATAAAAATAAGTTATTGGTACAAACATAATAAATGCGTCAGGTGTAGAAAAAAAAGACAGTGACAGTTGCTCCATATTTTGCCATAAAAAATATGTGGCGGTCTCTGCCTGCCCCTCTGAGATACAGGCGTGAGTTTATGTATGTATGTATGTCGATGTACAAGGTCAAATAACATGTTAGATCGATGTCACTTAGGTAGTTGGTCAATGATCAGTTAACACAAATTATAAAATTATTATACAATTTATAGAGTTTATATTAAAAATATAGAATGTCACACCATCACAGTAAGTTATGTAATTTCTATCGACATGGAGGTTATCCGACCATCAAAAATAACTTACCTTTTAAATACTTCTCTTATAAGTAATTCTCTAATAAGTATTCGGTAAATTTCCGTTTTAAGAAATTCATACTTTTCAAATATCTTATACTACTTAAAATAAGTTTCGTAAACTTGGATAGCAAGTTTACGAAACCTGCACGGCAGATTTACAGGATTTATCTAGTGTGAAGCCCACCAGAATCTGTATACTGCCAATCACCTTTTAGAAATTAATAATTTTTAATTTACTTAATGCCGTGTTTTCGCGATCTTAGTGTGCTCGGACAGAGTAACTTATTTTAGCTACTCGGAAGCAATCCATATCGTGTACACAGGTGATCTTAATATTCAAATGAATACAGCCAATTTTTGTACTAAAATCGTATAAAAGCGGCTTTCCTCGCTAAACTGATAAGGACTGAAAAACGCCACTATTCTGATATTTGTTATAGAAGGTAACGCAAAATGCTTTCAGCGGTTTCAGAAAACACATCACGCCATCTGGTGCTCTCGCATGACATTACTTCCTTATCTATATCCATAAGCTAACAAAGCAAACTAAAGGCTTTATATTTTGCAGAGCCTTTGCTATTTGCATAATATTTATAGTATGACAACGATTCTGCAGTGTTCTCGTCAGTCTGGAATAGAAACTTTGAAGATGAAACCATAAGAACTTAATTTCAGAACTACCTAAAGTTAACTGTTGAAATTACACTCATATGTTATACTTAGGCTGACTTGCACCACTTTCTTAAATGTGGCTTAAATTACATTTAATTAAAATTCTTCATGCAAAAGTAAATTTTAATGGCAACATTAGTGACATTTAAGAAGTGGTGCAAGTGGGCCTTGATATGTAAAGTACCTACAGTTACTTAATTTGTAGTACATTTAGTTTGGTAGTACTCAAGTTATCACAAAGGTGGCGCTGATTAAGTCGATAAACGGTTCGAAGGCCTTACTCTACATAATCTTACTTCCTATTCCTACGAAACATTTCTCGCCTAGTCCTAAAGGAGGTAGTGTTTCTATCAACTCTATGTACGTAAAAAATCGTTCCATACATAAATGACAACCTTATTCAAATAGTGGCGCCCCCCGACAACTCGACGCGAAGGCCTGCACGATCCAAAATGGCGGCCGTCGGTAAAGCAGCGACGCCGGCGCGAGGCGAGGCGACACGCAAGCGGCACAGGTAGGTTAAGCCTTCACGGACGGTCGCACTTGCAGTCCCCGACGCTCGCGCTCTCAGTGACAGCGCAGGCCGACATGCCCCAGGATCTATTGTGAAGTGAAGTGAAGTGACTGCACCCAAAAGTGGCCTAAAGGATGCGCTGGTAGCCGACCCGGGAGGAGCGAAGGGCCCGCGGATCCTAACGGTAAATACCTTGTGTGACCTTTTGTTTACGCTGGTGATCAGGTGACTGGTCCGTCGGCGGATCCATTATCTAACGGTCTTTAACGGGATGTTATCATCGCCCTATTGGGATCGATGTGATGTGGTGTGGTTACTCGGCAGCCCGCGTTCTATTTCTCGTGGGATGGAAGGCGGAAGGCGACGCTTCCACGTCGTCTGTTTACTCGCGAATTATGGTACCGATGACTGATAGACGCGGAGAAGAAAAGAAGAAAGTTTCCGCCAGATATTATGGAATTAGGCAGCGCTGCACCTTGTACCGTTGTCTAAGAAAGTTGGTGAATGTCTTAATGTAAATATTCAGCGTTCTCGATTTAATTATAGTTTTTAGAAGCGGCGTTCAATCTTGTTGGATTCCTTTTGGATCGTTAATTTCAAGTTGAATACTTCGTTAAGTTGGGGATTCCATAAATAAATCAAAGAGCAACTAACTACTTGATCGACCGGAGCATCTCTCAAGTGGATAGATCTAGAGAACACTGCCAGTTTAAGTAGGTAGTATATTTTAATCCCGTCTAATAGCAGCGTGGTAGATTAGAGAATCGCGAAAGTTGTCGCGAGGCTGTGACGTAAACGTGTATTTTGGAAACTGGATGTGAACACGGATTTGAATAGTCGATTAAGTGTGATCAGATTTCTTTAAACCTGGGATAACAGGGGTATTTCTAGAAAATAATAAGTTTCAATAGAAACTATTTTGGCGAAACTTTGTTTACAGATCGCCGAGATTCTTGGTCCTGTTTTCACTGTGAATAATTCAAAGCAATGGCAGTTAGCGATATGCGTATAATAAATTGAAACCAAAGAATTTAAAATACGAGAAAATTGCCACAATGTTTTGATATACAATATTGCAGCAATTTTCTCGCCATGCAAAAGACATCAACGCCGCTCCGCACTTCGTATTTCGAAGTATTCGGCGATAAGATTTTTTTAACGCAAATGCTTAAAAAAGCAACGCCGTGCAGGTAAATGATCGGTAGCCCTTAGCAACTGGTCAGAATTCCATATGGCGTAGCAACAGACGCAGTTTGCTCTTTTTCTATAAGCTTTCATGAAACCTACTTATGTCATGTAGACAAAAACAGCTCTTATTCTTAAGTTACTAGCGACTTAATTAACACCGTGTTCTGCGATAAAAGTTGGACAGGATAACAGGCCTATTTCCTTCTGGGAAATTACTCTGAGCGGAGAATTAGGCAAGCTAAGACACGCTAAGCAACTGGTATGTATGCTAGATATATATTCGATACTTGAGTCGAGGTTCGAGTCCCGACCAAGATTTCATTTTATCGAATACTGAATTACTTCATTTTTTTATGTAGCCTACGTACGTCCCACTGCATGGCATAGGCGAGAGAGAGAGAGAGGGTATGGGCTTACCAAGCGTGCTTACCACAGATTGGCAATTTACTGCGATAAAATAAAGTCTATGCCTTACAACTATGTCTTAATATGCATGAAATGAAAAAATGCACAAGATTTAACATTCAACTTAAAAATCTACTAATGAGAAAGTGCTACTACTCCATAGATGAATATATGGGTGATAAAGAATTATAACAACCTAGGTATAAAAAGAAAACTAGCTTAATATCCTAGCTGTAAATTTTGATTTATTTAAGTACATGCATGTTCTACAATTGTATACGCCACACATGTCAATCTGCTATACACTTACAGGGTTCATGTTCAACTAGTTAAGTAACTTTTGTATCTTTTCGAGATTGTTCATGAAATGCATTGAATAAATGAAATGAAAAAGAAATGAAATAAAGAGGCTAATTTTCGGCCTGCCAAGTAGTCAAACGAATTAGACAATGCTGTATTATAGCTAAAAGGCTAGCCATGTAATCGACTGCCGCCACTTAATAAACTTCCTAGGCGTTGAATTAGACGACTAATTTAATGGATAAAAAAATATACTGGAGACTTGATCATACACTATAAAAATTGATTGTCTTGTCGTTGCAGCAACCAAAGCATATTTTGACATAACCACTGATACCTAATGAGTTAATCTGTTAATGCATTTATTTGCAATTTGGCTAGAACTTTTTATATATAAACCATGAAAGTAATACAGAGTTTTATTAAAGTTCGTTTTTTTATAAAATTACTGTTAGATTATATTCTTTTTGTTGCACTACTCCGTGCTGAGGACAATTTAAGAAGTAAAGAGGTTCGAAATTTCGCCGATGCCTGCACTTGCCCATTAGCTCAGTTAAGAGAGCGCTGGCACGCTTAGCCAAAGGTTGATAATTTTTAAATTTTGATTTTGGAAAGTTGTTCAATTCAAGTATCGATACAGAAAAAAAGTTTTTCAGGTTTTTCGTTATTTCCATAATACGTTGTAAACCTTCAGGGGCCTGTTTCATAGAACTACAATTCATGGTTTACTATGATAATTTGATGTACATTGCAAAGTCAACAAACCGCCAGATTAACAAGTAGGAAGACCCGGCTACGCAATGTACATTGCATTGTATAATAATAAACTATGAATTATAATAAACTAAGACATACACACATACATAGATGAACTCACGTCTGTATGAGGGGTAGGCAGAGATCAGGTACTGCCACTTGCCACGATCCTGTTGATCACTTTCGCTTCCTCTACATTTATTAGACGTTGCATGCACGCACGCTGGTTTCGGGTACTTTTTTCTTGCCCTTTGCTAATACATCCTCTATTTGGTCGAAGCATGTCCGCCTGAGTAGTGCCTTACCGGCCCTTCCACGCACAGTCGCTCGATATATCAGTTTCGTCAATCTTTCTCCCTTCTTCCTCTCCACATGCCCAAACCAACGCAACATTGATTTCTCAATTCGAGTCACTACATTCTCTTTCAGTGCACAACGTTCTCTAATCAAACTATTGCGTATCCTGTCATTCAAAGTAACACCAGTTTTACAAGGACCTCATTTCTACTGCATTAATCCTACTTTCTTGCTTTCTTTGCCATACCCAAGTCTCGCTACTATACGTAAGTGTTGGGACCAGCACTCCATTATGGATAGCCAATCTAGCTCTTTAATAAACTATGAAATTATAATAAACTACGAATTGTAGTTTATGAAACAGGCCCCTGATTATTACTCTGCGAAGGTAGTGTCGGCGTAACGAACGTTGTGAGAATTTTTGTAACGAGCGAAGGGGTCAATTTGCGATGGCACACGACTTTCACTGGAAAAGGGTCGCACGGGGCCTCCACGGAAAGGTCGTGGCGAATTTTTTTTTGGTTCCGTAATCCGTATCTTTCAGTTGCTAGCGTCACAGAACACAAGCAGATGGATTAAGTTTTTTACTCATGTTAATGTTTTTTTTGTGCAATAAAGTGTAATAACAAATAAACGGATTGAGAACGCTTGAAATAAACCAATAGATAATAATAATAACTTCCACACAACACAATTACTTGTCCTCGTCCCAATCTAGGATAGGTATCCTAATTCCCTCCAGTAATCCTTACTAATATTATAAACGCGGAAGTTTGTATGTATGCATGGGTGTTTGTTACTCTTTCACGCAAAAACGGCTGAACGGAGATAGATTATGGTCTGGATTAGCACATAGGCTATTTTTTATCCCGGAAAAATACACATCAAAATTACCACGCGAACGAAGTCGCGGGCAACAGCCAGTTTGTAATATTTCATGAAGCGGTTGATATCACAGAACAGAGAAAACGTTCCGTGGTTGATATAAACAGGGGTTGGCATTCTGCACTACGATGTTATTTGTCAGTTAGTTACCTATTTGGTCAACACAGCACAACCACTGCTATGCTTGAGCCACTGTAACCTAACTTCTAAGAACTCTTTAGAATCGGCTGCCGAACCTTGAGTTCTATGACAATAACGATTTTTTTCTTTTCAATTATGCCCTTTACAGTTCTTTATGATCTAACGTACACTGCCACATGCCCAGCGTAGGTACGGCGTTAAAAACGCTAAAACATTACGTGATTCGTAATGCCGAATTTACTAAACGACCGTTTAGCACTTTATTCTTATTTACACACTTTCGCGGGAGGAGGCCGAATCTAATGTGAAGTTTATAACCTTTCTCTCGCAAGTTTATGCTAGAGATTGGAGATGAGATATTTCAATACAAGTATCTACTCGTCAAGCACGTTCAACGTTATCTTATCAACCTTATCATTCAGTTACGATGATGGATGGGTTATGTTAACTTGCTAATGAATAAACTAGGTAGTTACATCCCAGCCCCAGTGTTTTCGCCTCTAGTGACACTGATCGAGGCCAGGTAGGTGGTTTTCGGACGCCCCCTCGCTAACAGAACAGCTCACCAACATTCAAAAGGATCTGGTAAGTAGTTAATTAAGTATAAAGTAAATATAGTGGCATCTGTGATCGGTGTAAATAAATAATGATCGGAACACCTTTGGGGAAACGACTGATGAAAACGCATACTAATCAGTTTCGCAGTCGGCAGAGTCGTGTTTTGTAAAAAAATAATGCATATCGTCCATGCTAAACAATCGATCGACTTGATAATTTATGTGTAACGTTGCACTAATGCGCCTGTCTGTTGAGAATAGAGTAGTCAAATACTGAAAATGATATAGGAACTTGACACGACTATAATTTCGAACAGAAGAATAGTAAGAAACGATTTCACTTTCAAACAAATCTATCAATCGCAATTCTGCAGATTGAGTGATTTATCAATCAATTAATCTGCAGAAAAACCGTCGACTGCGACATAGGCCCTTCCTAAAGCACTTTGTCGTAGGCTATCCTCATCCAGCCGCAACCAGTAATCTGCTTCAGACCGTCGGTCGATCGCGATGGTGAGCGTCCTGCGCTCGTCTGCCGGATATCATTGATCCCTAAAATTAACGTTTGGAAAGTCCATAGAATAAAATTGCGAATAAGAAACCCAGTTTTCATCAAGTTATTTTTCTCATAGAAAGATTATGGTCTAACTTCCTTTTTAGGGTTCCGTACCCAAAGGGTAAAAACGGGACCCTATTACTAAGACTTCGCTGTCTGTCTGTCCGTCCGTCCGTCTGTCTGTATGTCACCAGGCTGTATCTCAAAAACCGTGATAGTTAGAGAGTTGAAATTTTCACAGATTATGTATTTCTGTTATCAAATCATATAAAATCTGTATTCACATATGTATGATTGTATTGGGTTAACATATAGTACGTAATAATTATTGTACACTTTCCTCCCTTGTTTATAATGTTCGTATCACCACATCAAGGGTTGGCTGGAAGAGATTTGTGCTGAAATAAGCTCGCCATGTACACTTTTTAATTCTGTAAATGTGTTGTTTTATTCATATAATTTTATGTGTGCAATAAAGTATAAAGTACTAAAAACAAAATAAAATTATTATTTAAGGGGGCTCCCATACAACAAACGTGATTTTTTTGCTGTTTTTTTTAACTTTGTGTCTAATGTTGTATAGATAATGGTACGGAACCCTTCGTGTGCGAGTCCGTCTCGCACTTTTTTTCAATTCAGGTACAGTCGAAATCACGACTCCACTTCTTACAAATTTACTGTCAGCTTTGGATGTTTCATTTCTAGCAAATGTATTTTTTGTTAAATGTTATTTCTCTATCCCAGCGCTTAAATTTGCCACGCCCTGGTAGGCACGTGTGGGTAATTGAGCCCATACTCTCTCTCTCTAAGAGAAGGCTTGTGCGATGTAGCATTATTTAGAGCCATTAATTTTTTGTGATTTCCGTAGAAAAGTCCGCTCTTCTGCGATGACGACAGCTTACTTACTGAAGTGTAAACTCCGTAAGTAGCTACCAGAAAGGGAAACCTATCCGACAGGTATTTCAGCGTCTGTTATTATTAAATCGCATTCTTCTCCCCACCTACTGTGGGAATAGTTCCATTCAGAGGTCACTAAGCTGCACTTGCATGCAGTTTGCACTGCAATGTAAACCGCAAAACCGACCACTAACTTCACTTTGTAATAAAATGTTAATTGATTGAAGTGAACGACGACTCAGTATCAATTAAATTGAAATTAACTCGTGGAAACTTTACTGTATGTCTCTTTTATCTAACATTTAGTACATTGTACGATTTTCCAGACTAAATTGTACATCTTTGTCAGCCATAGAATACCATCACAACGTTAGGAGAGAAGATTTACTTAATGTTCAATTATTGTCCAGTATTACAATAGTAGTTATGCCGTGTCCACGAGCTATCGAGTAGCAGGTACAGTCGACAGCCGACCGTTACATTTTTGTTGCAAAGTTGTCTTTAACGTGACTGTTTAGAGTGCAGCCCAGCGCGGTGGTAGCCCAGTGGGTAGAACAATGTACTCGGAAGCGAGAGACGCAGCTTAGATTCCCAGTGCGGACATGTATCTATGACTTTGTTTATTTTCAAAGTTACGTACATCTGCGAAATCGTAGTAGCAATGCCACTACTAACTGTGAAAGAAAACATCGTGAGGAAACCCGCGGGTTCGTTGGCTCCGCACGTACTGACTTGTCTTTCCTGTGGGTTAGGCCGACTAAGCTGTCAGGATGGTATAGGTGCTGGACAAATCTACTCCATCTAAAAAACAATGTACCAGGCACTGCAGCGCCCGAGTAGTCCCTTCACCGATCTAGTGTGGGTGAAGATGCCACTGGATGCTGAATAAATCATCTCATTATGTAGATGCAAAGGCCAAAGTTTTTTTAGAGTGTACGGCCAAGTCAATCCATTTATTGAATAAATTAACCGACTTGGTATTACGTGGATCTCACAACTTTTTACTGTAGAAAAACTGAGTAGCGAGACTTTGTTTTTTTACAAGTTTGTTTTTAATGGCATCTCATTTCTTTTTAACCGACTTAAAAAAAGGAGGAGGTTATCAATTCTTAACCGACTTAAAAAAATAAGGAGGTTATCAATTCGACGCGTATGTTTTTTTAAATTTTTTTTTGCTATGTTCTCGCATAACTACGTCGAATCTTAACCAATTTCGACTATTCTTTTTTGTTCGAATAGATGTAACGTCCTATTAGTCCCATTTTATTTTGGTGAAGATCTGATGAAGACTATCAGAGATGGAGAACGGAACTCTTCAATGGACAGCAGTAAATAATCCATCCTTTAGTAATCTCTTTTATTAAATACATGGGTTCTAGGTTTTAGAATAATATTTCAAATTCTGTTAATTACGGACCAAAATTGTAAAGGCTCACGGTATTAGATAGATAGATAGAGACGTGAAATTAGTTTCAATTAATTATAAAAAAACATGTTTCTTTAAAACACCTATTAACATAGTCTGTAGTGGAGATTTTACAAGGAAAAGTCGTGACCACAGATTAAATAAACTGCTTCTTAGAGTGTTTTTATAAATAAGGCCGTAAGTTTTTTAAATTTTTTCTGTAAAAGAAGATATGTTTTTTTTTTATTGGTGGCGCTAGTTAGGTCACTGGATCCCCTTAAGTCCAATGTTTCAGTTCAAGCCAACCCTATCAGTTAAGCGACAGTAATTTCTTTTTATTTTTTATAATATTTTTATGCCTTTCCTAGTGACAATAACTCAGAGAATCTCTCCTCTAGGCGCGCGTCAGTAATGTTTATTATCTTGTAGGCAATTAAACGAGGTAAAGCGATATTGCTCGTGATAGGACGTGCGTCGCGATCGCTCTCGTGGAATGTTAATTAACGTTGTCTTGGTCGACTCTGCACCAGTTGAAACAGAGATATAAACAAACATTTTTCACTTCTAAATACGATCGAAGTCAAGTTACTTGACTGCCTCATTGGTCTAGCGGTATCACGTCTGATTACCATGCCGGAGGTCGATGTTTCGATTCCCACTGGGGGCCACCGTACATTTGTACACATGGCCTCAGTCTGGGTGTGTTTTCATGTTTGTGATGACCTTGCCTGGTTACCCTCGCACAGGGTATCTTAGTTTGGGACCAGGAAAAGTGATTGTGTTGTATGGAAGTTACCTATATATTTATTAGCAAGCAGCAGTTGCAGTTGGCTGGTCACACACATCTGCCCAAGAACCGATAACCGATGGGGTAAAAAGGTTCACCCCATCGAAGACCGAATTTCCTTCACACATGATACCCGGTTCAATCATTTTGGATTGATATGTCTTTAATGAGTGACGTAGGTCAAGCAGATAAATATGGGAAGAAATAAAATTAAATTTAGGTACATTTCATCAGATATAGTACATAGGCTCTGTGACACCTTTTTCTTCGATAATCGCTCTTATGTCGCAGGCGGCAAGAAAAATTGTTAAGAAGAAGAAAGAGTTATTCCGAATGTCTTTGACTGTATTATAGATAGAAAAAGCTGTAGAGTAAGATATACTCGTAGTTCGTTGCATTCAGCTTTGGTCTGGTTGGTAACAATTTTTTTAATACTATCAAGTCAAGGAATTGGTAAGCGGGGTTGATATTTATTGAATTAGTGAGATGAAAGAATGACCCAGGACGAGCACACAAATTGAGAGACATTATTGCCTCCCTGCCTTAACGATTATATGTATAACAAAGCTAAGCGAAATGAAAGATAGGTACACCAAGTATCTGTCACCAGAACCACTACAAATCAAGCAGAGTTTTGCCACATCAGCGATAACAGTGTTTTCACACGCATTATGAAGATCTGCTTATCATTTCGCAATCGTGAGCAACTTTTTTCATAGGCCGTAAATGACCTCGTTTTACGTTCCACATGATAAGGCATCATAATGTGCCTTAATTTTGTTTCATTCTTAACAGCTTAAGCTTTGGTCGGCACCGGCCTCTTTTGTAATAACAACACAACGATTTGTTCTGGTCCCAAACTAAGATACCCTGAGCTATGGTGACCAGGCACGGACGTCACAACACAGACAAGGAAATACGCTCAGACTATTAAGGTCATTTGTATAAATCAAGTAGATATGGCAGCCTGCAGCGGATACCGAACCCACGACCTCTGTTTTGGTACCTAAGCGTGTTACAGCTAGACCAATGAAACAACGATACCAACGCGCGTTGCAATACGGGTATCAATATCCGGTTAAAGTCTGGGCACAGGCCTTGTCTCAGAGAGATTACATCGGTATTTCGTAAAAAAACTTGGCGCTTTTTATTCAAAAATATAAAACCTACATACTTCTAAAAGAACGTGTGAAACGAACATTAGAAGGTCGAATTAGTCACACAGTTATTCACAAAAATACAAGAAATCAGTGATTATTATTAATTTATAGTTTTATAGCATTATATTTATCTACTGACTTTATACTTTTCAAATGAAGTATCATTTGTAACTACTGTCAATATTCAGGACAATACCCATTGTCAAGGGTCGGGGAGGCACTCGTCAGTTTCCTCAACTCGACAGTTTCCTTAATTCCATGGTGTTGAAAATGTCTAATTATAACAAAATCAAACAAAATATTTTTTTGGGGAAGGCGTGGCCACGGACGTTCATCAAAATCCCTTGGATTTCTATAGAGAAATAGTTGTATTCTGTTAAATACCCGGCATCAGTCTAATGGAAATGAATTCGATACAGTTCAGATCACATAATGTCTTTGCGTAGTTAGATAGTAGGACGATACCTTACAAATGCGAACGGTGGCTGACCTAACCGCTCTCGATCAATAGAGCATTGAATCACTTGACAGCCCTTCCATTACCTCGGTCAATATACCGAAACATAATGCAGAAACAAGTATTTTGTTTAGGCATTCACAGAACACGTCCAATCCAATATGAATATGACCAAAACATGATCAAGAATCACTTACAGCTAAGACTTACGTTACATTACATAGGCTCAAGCCTGTATCCCCGAGGGGTTAAGCAAAGACTAGGGTTTGCCACTTGCTTTATTTACATTCATTATTTGTTAAAACTTGAATAGGTAATTTTCCTCTGTATGGTAAAAAAACTTTTAACTTTTTAATTAGCTAAAAGTAGTGTCAATCGGCGTGCGTTCATGCAACGGCTAACGAATGTTGAGGAAGCGAAAGTGATCTGTCAGGATCGTAGCAAGGGGCAGTCCCTGGTCACTGCCTACCCATCTGGGATTCGGGCGTGAGTTTATGTATGTACGTATGTTGTAGTGTCGGACTTACAAATTTGTAGTGGCAATACCACTCGTTAACCGTGAAGAAAAACATCGTGAAAAGACCTCAGTACTTGAGGTGTTCACATAACTCAGCGCTTCAAATGCCTAATCTGCGATGGTGGGCACGTGTAGTGATTAAGCGCATACTCTGTCAATCTCGCTTTCTGACAAAAGCCCTGTGCCCTAAAATAGGTCATTTCTAAAATGCACATTTTTTAGAACATGTCGGTCTCTACTAGACTCTAGTCTGTCATTTAAGACAACAAATTGTTTTACGACCTTTGAAATTTTGTTACTTACTCAATTTTCCTTTTTCCAAAAAAGTCCCTTGCATGCTATTTTTTCATTTTAGTAACGCAACTACTTAATTGATTTCCCAGAAAATAAATATCGAAAGAAACTTGTTTAGGTATTCGTGCAAATCTTTCGGATCGGGCGTTAGTCTTTAACACCCCTATTAGAATGCTTTGTTTTACAATCTATTAAACCCTCACAGTATTTATGACAACGAAGATCTCCATGGCTCAGTGCGAGCACTTGGAGTGGCGACATTCCTTCTACAAGATAATTATCGTACCACGTTTGAATTTCGCCCGCCAGCGAAAGGTGACCCCGGTCTTTCATTTCAACTGCGTCGTTTTGGCGCAGATTGCTAGCTTATGCGGGAGGTGAGGTAGGTCTCTGTGAGCTGGACATAGACTGTGACACATCAGCTAAGAGTCTGCCATGTGTACACAAAGCTTCACGCCCAGCTATACGTGTTGACACAACCTATTCACAAACTCTGTTACATATTTGCATAAGAACTGAAGTCCGATGGAAGGTGGAAGAAAACCGAAAGTAGCTTTGTATTGTAAAAGGATATTTTCTATTTATAGTTGTTGTTAAGTCAACTTTAAGTCGGTGTTAAACTTTGTGTTAATGTAAAGACACGACGATACGGCAAGGGGTCTCAGATTTAAAGTAAACAGAAGTTTTACGCTCTGTAGGTAAAAGATGGTACTAGATGCTGTCCGTATTGATATAATTTTCTATTTATATTACATATTTTTAGCAGTTTTCACCCTCTTGTTACTAAGCCTATGATGTCAGTATTACCTCACGAGTCGTACTAGATAGCTAGTCGAAATTTTCAGTGTGCTTTTTTGGCGGATTGCCCAAAAAAATATAAAATACATATATGAAAAAATAGGAGGCGTCCACATACACAAGCGTGATTTTTTACGTTTTTTCTCTACCTATGCTATAAACGATAGTACATACCGTTTATAGTGCAGTTCTTTTAGTATAATAACAAATAATAAAAATATAAAGCTCCTGAACGGAATAAAAGAACACACATATTTACTGTGACAGCGTACTCAAGATAAATGTCAGGGTAAAAGCTTATTAATATGGATCTGAAGTCATCTACTATAGATGTAAGTGAATAAGGTTTTGTTATCGGAAACTAAAGACATATTAATAAAATGCACACGCAGTCGAGGCCAAGTGATTTGTCATGCGAGTCCCGTGTAAAATACTTTCGCCGCTGTCAAATTTTGAATACAACAGCCCAATAAAACGTTTAGTAGGCCAGTTGGCCACTGAGTACATCCGTGACATTGGAGAATTTCATGCATCATCATGATTATCGTTTGTAACTTAGTTTGCTCAGTCGAAGCAGAGCCTTTTACTTGCGATAAAAATAATCTGCTTTCATGGCATAACTGTTTTGTCCTTGGTTTGTTTTGACTTTTCAGTCCGCCTTAGGTAGACCGTCGGTGATCCTACGTCATGCGTTACCAAAAAGAGACAAAATCTTTAAAATTTGTAGGCGCAAAACACGGCTAGCAAAAAAAATCTTCGTCGAGAGTGGAGGGGCAGGTTTGGGTTTGGGAACCCTGTATATAATGTAATATACTAAAATTTCGTGTCACAGTGTTTGTTATCGAAGAACGGCTTCACCGATTTTTATGATTCTTTTTGTTTATATTTGGTAGGTCTGAGAATGGGTCGTAGGCTAATTAATATAGCAAAACAACGTTTGCCGGATCAGGTAGTATATATCTATTATATTATATGAGACTAAATATGTTTAGTCATATATTTTGAAGATATAGAACCCTGAATATGTATCATCTTGGTAACGTATGACGTAGGGCTACCGACCCTGCCCACGGCCTATCTTGTATGGAGATTCCATGACAATATCCGTAGACCGATCGATATGACAGAAAAATTATGAGAACATACTAATAAATGCTTTAGCATAAAGATTAGAGCAAAAAATGAGTAGATTCAGCAAAGTTACAGAACTGATATTCCGTATACAATCTTGGTGCTTGGCTTCCTTCGTAGTCCCTACGAAAGATTCGGTTCGAGAAAAAAACGTGTTGCAATTTTGTAAACAGTTTAACCTGTGTCCCTTTTAGGATTCCGTAGTTAACAAGGAACCCTTACAGTTTCGCCAGGTCCGTCCGTCTGATACGTCTCGTGCCTAGTTCAGAGACGATTAGTACTAGAAATCTGAGATTGACATAGATACCTACATAAATATTAATTACGCCGATAAAGCCGTACAATAATATCTTTTTTCTGACACTAGGGATGATTTTTTCTCTGGTTTATGCCATAATGTGGGGTATCTTTGGATTGCTCGCTTATAACCAGTTGGGGTAAAGGAAAACTATTTCTTTATTCAAGGATGCGTTTACGAAATATTAAGGAATGAGCCGAAAATTTCTGTTAGAGTAGAGCGTCTCCATCTCCATCTAAACGGCTGTTTGTAAAAACGTGAAAAAATTCGAACATACAATGAAGTTAAACGGAAAACTGTCACGGTTAAGTAGGCTTTACAGGTTAACGAGGAGTAGTCAAGTAATCAAGTTATAAGGAAAATTTCGTACAAATTCCATTGAAAATTACTTTGTTTAAGTTGTTTAAAGCAATCGAGAAACCCCTCCTTCTACGGAACCCTACAATGCCCGTGGCCCGACACGCACGTGGTCTGTTTTTGCTGCGAACCTCATGCTTCGTTCTCGTGCTATTACTAAGTATTAATACTATTAATTATACAAAACCTCAATTAGAGTTCCACCAGCCAATGTTCTATCAATTAAGTTAAAAAATGTTTCATTGGGTCACGACTGGCCACGTACGGGCGCTAGGACGACCTGCTTCCTGTCAACGTTAATATCTAAGAAAGAGACTGTATTTTCTTCCGAGTAATAGTTGACACTTGTCACTTTGGTAATTTGTAAACTGTACCACTATTTTAATAATATTTAGTACCTTATCATCTATGGCTATTTCTTATAAATAAATAAATTATCTTATCTTATCTTATAAATTGAATTTCGGGTACAGGCAACGACGCGAGATGAGTTATGAAAGTCTTAATGATATAGGCGAGCAGTCATAACTCAAACATGACGCCGAAAATCGTAAATAGATGCATCAACTAATTGTTTTGGAACGTCTTATGTATTTAAAACTGGTATGTTATCCAGAGTTACAGACTGTAATGTACACTTTATTGTCAGTGTCAATCGATGTGACTCAGTTTAAGATACTAGATGACTCGAAATGAAAGGACAAAAGTGTTGGGCAAAGGTTGTGTTCACAGGCTCGACAGGGATTTTGAAAACTCGGTGATTTAAACAGTTCATCATACCTGTTGCTATTTAGTAAGGTTTTGGATAATACATGTTCCTAACGTTAAAGCCATTTTTGACATAAGCGAAGCCTAGGTATATTCATTTCACTGTAGGTTACAGACCTTCTCTCAGAGAAAGAGATAGTATAGGCGTAATCTCCATGCGTCCTTCACAGTTAGCGAGTGATATTGCTACTACAAATTCACAGGTACGTAACTTAGCAAACAAAGTCATTGGTACGCATGCAGTCGAGCCGGGGTTATTATTATTAAACCCTTTATTGCATTTAAACAGGCAGTTTTGCACATAGGCGAGCTTAATGCTACTTAGCATGGGAGACAAGCGTGTATGCCGACGTACCGACATACCACAGCCGTTTATGAAAGCCATAACATAACACAGCGGCAAGAGAACACCCCGTAAGCTTCACCCAGTTTCCTGTCAACTTCCCACTAGGAAGGTGCCCGATGGTGCGTGTGATTACGTTACTGCGTCGACGGCGATCGTTGAATTGCGTACGAGTCGACACGATATTTACATCGCGTTCCTGTATTTTAATTCCGAATACCTTTGTTTCATTTCCTTCTACGGCGGCGTTTTGTTCATGAAGAGACCTAATTGTTTTAGAGTTTGTTCTATACAAAGTTGGCTCTGATTATAAGACTTGTCTTATACCCGCCTGTTATTAGTGTCTACACCTTACAATATTCCAAAGATACTAAGAACGGAAGGAAAGGAACGAAAATATTTATTCTAATCGCGATTATTTAATCATCATCATCATCAGCCATTTGATACCCACTGCAGGACATAGGCCTCCCTCAAGGTTTTCCTAACACAATGAGGGGTATTGCCATAATCGCCACGCTTGGCAGGCGGGTTGGCGATCGTAGTATGCGGTTGGAATCTCAGGAAAACACTGCTGCCCGTCTCCTGGTAATGTATTTCCTTAGTTGCCCTCCACGACATCCACGGAAGGAAATGGAGTGACGCTATTCTTAATCCGGCGCCACACGGTTCATGATTGATTATTTAATAGGTGAATTTAATTACATTAATTCACAACCCCCGATTAGGGAACAGGAATATACAAGCAACGCGAGTCGTTAAAAATACTATTGAGTTTAGAACACCGTAATGCCATCCCAGTCTGTTTAGTTTAAAACAACATCTTGACAGTGCACTCAGCGCAGTTTCATCATAGATGTTGGACCGTACCGTACCGTGTACGACCTGAGTTAATTTTGGTCCTATCTCTCCTACATGCTTTTGAAAAACCCAACGTGCCTATTTCATAAACATAAGGTCTGCTTCTAGTGTTTAATTCTCTGTCCTTTCATGCCTTGTCGTTGCTTGAGGTTGGCAATCAGCTCTCTATATATACAAAGGAGCATTGAATGCAGCAACGGAGCATCGTTTCAGCATAGATCGTCTTCGAGAAGAAACTTTCAAAGATACTTCATAGTCTTTTCAATAAGTAGTAGCCATTCTGTGCGGACTTGTTCGTGTATTACGCACACCAAATTCTGAACGATTGAAGCCTCACTGTCAAATTCTATATTAACTTCTTTCGCAAACGTTAGGATTCGGACATGATTTGGTGCGCATAATTAAGAAGAAAGACATTTATTATGAACAAGACAACAACAAGTAACATCACAGAAACAAAATAAACAGATAAGTAACATAATATGCACAACAACAGAAAGAAAACAAGAAAGAAATAATTAGGCCTCTGATCAACGTTTGCTTTTACGTCCATTTCAAAACCCGGAGAGCAAACTCTCGCTCAGCCTTCACGGGTAATTCCTGGTGTACAATAAAGAATATTCTTGCGCTAGGTTCCACATAGACTATCCCCACAGCGCAGGCCCTGAACCGTGTCTCCACGCGCCGCTGCGCTGCATTTGCCGACAGACACCTGTTCGGTTTACCCACTGCACCGGCATAGCGGTTGTTGAAGTACTCCTGTATTTTTTCGCTATTTATAGAGCACTTTTTTGTGGACGGATTTCAGACATGCAACTTGGTAGGTGAAGCGAGCTGCAGCCGCGGTCAGTTTTGCTCGATAGATATCGGTACTTGTGTCACGTAATAGCCTAGTAGAGGATAACCTAGACCAAGCGGTTCCGAAACTTTTAAGACTATGTATCATCTCTTATACGTCTTTTGACATTCCTCATTCAAATACAAGCTGATTACTAATCAATCATAATACACGGAATAGTATAATGGAATACCGAGATCTCTCAGACTACTTAGCTTCATCTCTGGCGTCCACCTGACTCGAATTTCATCTTCCTTGTTATTTTACACACACAGCACATGTTCATGTTTAACACTTCCCGCGATACTCACCGATCTGTCATGGCGGCGTCACGTGGAACCTCCCTCTTACAGATTTCAAGACCCTTACGTCGCGACACTATGTAACTGTAACAAAATATCAATGCAAGATTTGACTTCACTCAAAGGTATGAACTTCTTTAAGCACCGCCACTGTCCAATAACGAATTATTTAGTAGTCCAAATAATCCAACGATTCAGTGGCAAATTCAGTGAAAGTGTTTTTCCATGGTACCCTTGGGTTTCGCTGGCCTCTGAATCACTGGCCTAGACTATACAGCACTATGCTAGCTGTACGTTCATTGGTATTCGTACCTTTAAGGCAGTGCTTGCTAGTACGTCAAGAGTAACAAATCAAAAATCTTTTATTAGTAGGAAATGACCTTGTGGAATTACTAACTACAAAAAATACTAAGTACTTACTAGATCTGTACAGATTGAGGTGCAACATAAGTAGTGTGATCAATTTTTTCAATCCCAAGTAAATTTGCTGATTTATTCTTGTTCAACTTTGTAGAATGATAAAAATAATATGCAGTGTTTTCCTGTCGCGAAAAGTTTAAATTTAAACAATGATAGCCTAGTTAAAATACAGAAAAAATTAATAAAAAATAAAAACCGACTTCGAAACACTACAGTACTAAAAAGTGTATTTAAATAATTAGAAGTATGTATACATGTAGTTGTAGGTATTGTAGATGTATAATTTGGAGTCGGTGAGCAAAATATATGTGGTGGTCATGTAACTTTTTAGTGCTCTAGTGTTTCGAAGTCGGTTTTTTTATTTTTCAATTTTTAGTGAGGGAGCGGGAGAAAAATAAACAAGACCCTTATAACCATAATGTACCCTACTTAATTCGTTGCATTAAAATTTGACGTTCTCAATTTCCATTCACCAGAACATCACCAAATTACCCTGGGACTAATTTTACGGTATTTTACGGTAGGCCCCATTAGTCCTTATTTACTGCTGTCCATTGAAGAGTTCCGTTCTCCATCTCTGAAAGATTTCATCAGATCTTCACCAAATTAAAATGGGACTAATGGGACGTTATAATATCTATTCGAACAAAAAAAAAATTGTCGTAATGGGTTAAGATTTGATGGAGTTATAGCCAAAAAAATATATATATACGCGTCGAATTGATAACCTCCTCCTTTTTTGAAGTCGGTTAAAAATAGAAAACAACCTTGATGTTTTCTTAATTCCCGCCACAATATTTGTGAACTTTCATAGACGGATATCATAGCCAGTGTACTTTTCATCGAACTATAACTCTATAGGCTTCCGTTTTCGAAATCCGACCGACGCCAAAACCAAATTAAAGAAGAAGAGACCAAAAAATAATAGTAATGTAAATCACGAATTCGACAAAGATGCTCCATAAACGGTAAACGCTTAAGTAGATATATAAATCTCAACAGTTCCCCCTCAGCAATGCAATAGCGTCATTGACTTGAATGGACAAACAGGATAAGTGGACAACTATACTTTACAGTGGACCATTATGGCTTGCCCGTCTAGCCGTTGGAGTCTAGCCCTAATGTCAAACGGGTTACGAGCTACGAGAGGTGCAGTAGTACTCCGTTACATAGCGGGCTGCAGTGATCTCGATAACACGGTCATACTTGTCGCTGTAAAAACCATGGGACTCCCTTCACGGAGCGTTTAGACTGAACGACCGAATGCTCGATAAATCGGAATAGATTCGAAGACCAAGGCGATGGGTCGTTTAAACTGCAAATTTGTGGTTACTATCGATGGCTGATTCTTGATTCCTGCATTATTAACAATCAAATCCAGTCTTCTGCTGCAATCGTAACATTTAAATTTTTTCTCATAACAGCTTTTTTGACTAATCTTTAGCAAATATTTTTTTAAACATGCAACGTATTATACATCGTCGGTAAATTATTACGTGAATACGAATAGCCAAGTGAAGTGCCAGTATTAGAAGTAGTAGAGAAATACCACCAAGCGCTCTACTAAGTGGAGAACTGGAGGAAAGTAGCGAAAGACTGAGTAGCGTTTATTTATATTCCTTTTGTTGCACTAACCCGTACTGAGGACAATTTTAAAAACCTATTTAGAGGCTAAAAATTCCACCCATGTCGGGACTTGAACTCGCGACCTCTGGCTAACCGTGCCAGCGTCCCAGCTGAGCTAATGGGCAAGTGCAAGCATCGGCGTTTATTTGTAGCCTCAATCAAATGACGAGTTGGGAAAAGCGAAAACCAATCACTTTCTGATGTGCCTCATTTAAAGACAATTTAGAAATAACAGAAATCACTTCAATCATAGTAGAATATCTATAATAGTAAGTTAAAGACCTTTCAAAAGTACATTTAAGAGGTATGTGGGCCCGATATCAAGTGATGCCTAGAATATATTAGGAGATTGAGCAAGGATGCCTGTAAAGTGTTCACTAGGTGTAAATACTCAATCTGTGCTATTAAGTAGCTCTAAACGCCATACCATAGCGAAGAAGTGTTAAGTAGTTATATTTGCCTTTTGCAGTAATTAAAAGGTTACAATCACTTGTTCTGGTCCCAAACTAGGATACCATCTGCTATGGTTACCAGGCATGGACATCACAAACATGGAACCATCGTGAGGAAACCTGATTTTCTAATGTGTTCACATATCTCAGCGTTTTAAATTGCCAATCTGCGGTGGGCACGCGTGGTAATTAAACCCATACTCTCTCTCTCTGAGAGAAGGAGTACTGCAGTGGGACGTATTTAGGGTACAAACAAGATGTAGGAACCTGTAAAATTCCTTGCCTTCACGGAATTAGCACTACATTAAATTAATATTCATGCCATATATTTTTTTATATAGCCAGCAGTTTAGTTATCAGCAGTTCTGAATATCGCATAAAAATAACTTTTTCCGTAGCCGGGTTATAGTTATTAAACATTTTCCTGTAAAGCAGTAAAGGATCAAATACACCAACGCGGTGGCAGTGGCGGTCCATACATACGACATTTACTGCAGTTGTATTTATATGGACGTTTGTATGGACCGCCACCCACCGCCACCGCGTTGATGTGTTTCGTACTTAAGTTGTCTATGATGGAACGTGGCCTCACCATAGTCCATGTCATTGCTTAAGAGATCGTGATCACGTTTTTTACAATGTTACACGGAGTTGTAAGCATAGAGATGGGGCACTTATTTTACTATTAGAGAGATATTATCCGGATGTTGTTTCTAAGTAGGTATACCTTTGTTGCTGCTCTACAACTGCAAATGTAGTTACTTAGTTTATTAAGACAATGCGTCGTTTGAGTTCGTTTTGTTTTATTCCGACTGAAGAAATTTATTCGTTGTTTAGTCAGCCTTATTGTAGGCTATGAACACTCATTCACCGCTTAAAGTTGTTTCTCGACTTCGTGATGCAGCTTTCTTTTATATTTTCGTTTTATCGTTTTGGTTTCACCACCATGTTATTACCACAACAAGGTAATGCTTCAGGCAAAACCACCTGTGATAAATGAAAGCAAAAACCCCTTACAGGACTCATTTGTTGTCCGTCCATTTTTCATTTTTCTCACGAATGTACATTATAGAGCTACTAAATTGAAATTTAAGCACCGTGTACCATGTAGCACCCACTCCTATCAACGTTGGCGGCTCTGACCACGAAGTTGACGCCCACTATGTATACCTGGGACAAACAGTCCAGTTAGGTAAGTCCAACTTCGAGAAAGAGGTCACGTCTCGAATCCAACTCAGGTGGGCAGTGTTCGGGAAACATTTTCACGTCCAAAATACCTCAGTGTCTCAAGACAAAGGAGTGTAACCAATGTGTATTGCCAGTGATGACTTATGGATGTGAGACCTGGTCGCTGACTATGGGCTCCATAAGAAGGCACAAGGTCGCCCAAAGAGCAATGGAGAGAGCTATGTTAGGAGTTCCACTGCCTCAGAAATGAGGAGATCCGCAGAGGAACCCGAGTCACTGATATAGCTCGAAGAATTGCTCAGTTCAAGTGGCAGTGGGCGGGGCACAGCTCGGAGAACTGATGGCCGTTGGCGCGAAAAAGTTCTGACCTGGCGACCGCGGACCCGACGACCCAGCGTGGGCAGCCCCCCCCCCACCAAATGGTCTGAGGACCTGGGTTACGGTGGCGGGGAGTCGCGGGATGCGGACGGCACAAGACCGAGAATCTTGGAAAACCATGAGGGAGGCCTATGTCCAGAGTGGGCGTCAAATGGCTGATAATGATGATGAAATTGAAATTAATATGAAATACTAAGGCTCACGGTCCCTTTTACCTAGGGTTGTAATTTTTTTTTCAGACATCGGCGGTAGGTCCGTGGATGCGGTTGCGGATGGCAAGGGACCGTGAGAGATGGTATTTGGTTGAAAAGGCCTATATCCAGAAGTGGGCCGCAACACACTGGGCTAATGATTTGAGTGTACTTATTTTTGAGAATACATAATGAAAAAAAATATACTAAAAAAAAAATATAAAAATACTAAAAATATACTAGGTAGTTATAGAAAGAAAGATGTGAGGATTTATTTGATTTCGGATGTTACGATATCCATTAAAATAATTCATATTCAAGAGATACCTTTATATTAATACAAATAAATCAATAATATTGAGGAGACAGCCAGTCTCAGAGACTGACAGATAGACAGTCAGATGCTGGCTAAAAACATATTCATCCAACTGAAATATAGTATTTTTTATGTACTATACATTTCTTCAACAGTACATAGTACGCACTCGGGTTGGGTGAAAATATACCTAGTTTTCCTCAGCAAATTTAAGTTTGTAGTCGTTTGCTGTAAACCCTAAAGGCGCAATTCCTACTCGCTTTTGTCCGGATTTTTTATTTTTTCGTTCCTTGATGTCTTTGCTTTGAACGGCAGAGCACAGACGTTCTCAAAAAAAGGGACGGCCTATTTCAAGTGTGAGTTATTGTCGACGTTGCAGCTTTCCATGAAATCAGAAATCAATATGTTATTTTAACGTAAAGAATTTACATTCTGTTTGCTGAATGTCAATGTACTATGTTACTATGTTAGCCGCTGCCTTCGGGCCGTATATGGCGCGGAGCCGACTAGGCGGTCCTAAAAATAAACACAGAAAGGGAATAATTTTTTTCAAAACCGACTTGTTACCACTACTGGTTACTGGAACCAACTACTCACCAATAGTAGAAATAACGGCTTTGAAAAAAAAAATTACCCTTACTGTGTTTATTTTTGGGACATCTGCATTGATCTGGCGTCTGGCGCGGACATAATTCTGATTATTTCAAATACCGTACCAAACATACGTTATTTGAACACACTCAACGGCCTTTCGTCGGACGTGCACGCCATTTCGGCTATACCATTGCAGTCAGTTCAGTGTGTTTTTTTTTTTTTTTATTTGGTATAAGAATTATGTCATACTGTTACACATTTATAAGACTTAATGCGCTAGGATACCTTTTTAAACTTACTTAGCAAAGTATAACTCATTCCAGGGTAGTAGGTACATATTTTTCAAAGTCTAACAATAAGCGGCAACAGTCTAACAGCAACAACTACCCTCCGCGCTAGTTCAAAAACTGTGTTGCGGCAGAGTAGGAGTCATCGCCAAACGCAACCAACTTTGCTGACCCGTACAGTACATTGGTTCTAAGTAAAGCTGAGTTCAGGCAAGTTGGGCGCTCCGTATAAAAGTCGTAGTATATGCAAGAAAGTGAGTTCCTTTACTCCACGCCTTTTATCGTCATGCCTGTGCCATGCCTGCGCCATGTCCGCGCCATATCCGCGCCAGGTCCGTGCCATGCCCCTGCCAGACGCCAGATCCCTTTCGGCTCACAATGACGAATTCTTAAAATGTTGAATTCCTAGATCTGTGGGCTCCGCACCCATGGCTGATTTACCACCGCTCTAAGACTGTGACCTCATCCAAGTGGCAGGAAGGCGCTGGATGCAGGCCGCTTCGAACCGGTCTTTTTGGAAATCCATGGAGGAGGCCTATGTCTAGCAGTGGACTTCTTGTGGTTGAACGATGATGATGATGATGAAGACTATGCGTTAGTTTCACCCGCTACAGATTCATTCGGGTTTGTCCCCAATAATAACTCGATTATTGTCGCAGCTCAACAATCTCCGAACAACGCTACACAAAGACCCAAACTCTTTACTATTGTCCCACGTTTTGGACGTCCAAACGCCCAGAGATAAACGGCCCCTCCATAAAGCACTTCCGTCAATCAGTTCCGCTGCGCACGTGTACTTGCGCCGGGATATATTATGCGCGCACGCACTCGTTTTTGTTGTGCGCGTGCAACGTACTTACGGCGTAAGTTGGTGTTTGAGACTGGGGACACGTAATATTAGGCAGATACCGCTATTTGGTTTCATTCAGCTTTGGTATGTGTGTTCGAACTCTTTTTTTTAATACTGCCAAGTCCAGAAATTGATAATAGAGGTTGATAATTCTTGAATGAAAGAGATCACGAATGATCTAGGAGGAGCGAAAAACTTGATAGACATAGTTGAGTCCGCTAATACAAAGTACACCAATACACCGAAGTTACACAGAAAAGAAAATTCAATGAACTCACTACACACTTTCACGGTCTTATTTACTAAACCACGATTCCTTAAAACACTCCTGACCTGAGAGGCAGTTTAAATATCTGTGGTAAAGGGAAAGACCTAACCACAGATTTTAGATTACGGTTTTAGAAGATTCGTTTTTTAGGGTTCCGTACCCAAAGGGTAAGGGACCCTATTACTAAGACTCCGATGTCCGTCCGTCCGTCTGTCTTGTCACCAGGCTGGCTCTCATGAACCGTGATAGTTAGTCAGTTGAAATCACAGATGATGTATTACTGTTGCCGCTATAACAACAAATACTAAAAACAGAATAAAATAAATATTTAAGGGGGGGCTCCCATACAACAAACGTGATTTTTTTTGCCGTTTTTTGCTCGATATTAATAACGGAAACAGGTAGGCGCTTGAAATATACATTGTTGTATAGATAATGGTACGAAACCCTTCGTGCGCGAGTCCGACTCACACTGGGCCGGTTTTTATAAATAACTAACACCGTTATTTACAAAAATTTAGTAAGTATAAACTTTATGTTATAATCTGAGCGCAACGCCCACAAACTGCACTGCAGATTGGTGACATTTGTAAACAAAATAATTTATTATAGATAAACACAAAACAAATATAATTTATTCATGAGTACCATTCGCATTACTAGTACATTTTTTGTTCTTGACATGTGCATTTCAAAACAATACCTATAGGAATTGAAATAAAGCAAATTGTCCGACAAAACACAATGGATACCTCACCTTTGTTCTGAGGAAAAACAATGTACAGGTATTGCTATAAAAAGTCTAACTTCAGAAAGGTACGGTGTTATCAGCTTAACGTACCTAGTGTTGTTAGTCAATTAACTATCGTCCTGCTAAGCTGGCTCACGAATCGTAGCGAATATTCTAGAAAGAGTCGACAATTAGAAGTGCAATGTCGATACCTGTTTACTGTTCATTTATCAAAAAAAAGTACCTATCGCTGAATTATCTGAATTATCTCAAACGGAATGTTTTTCCGATCGATAGATAAAGAACTTTTGATTGGTTTAAGAGAGATAAAGCAATAGCTTGCTCAAACAATTGCAATTTTATTTTGCCATACATTAAGGTGCACATCTTTAGCCCTTACAAGACACCTCACTCGCAGCGTGCGTTTTTACAGCGATCATTAGGACTTTTCCAAAATGTTAAATGTAGTTGAAGATAATTTATTTTAGACATATAAAAACCGGACATGTGCGAGTCACACTCGCCCACCGAGGGTTCCGTACAAATTTTTAGGTACTTACATAAATGCAGAAATGGAGTCTCGCAGTTTTTCCGAGCTTTTCCCCAACTTCAAAGACTATTTTTTACGATTTAATTACAAATGTATAGTTTTCGGATTTTTCCCTGTTTTTATAGTACATGAAGATTTTACTTGCCAGATTTCATAGTTCTAGGTCAGCGGAAAGTTTCAAAATATACGTTTATTGCGGCATAAACGGCCGTAGCTTTTTTTTATGTTAACTAAAAGTTTGATATTTTCACAGCTTCAATGGACTATAGACCTGAGTATATGGTTTTAATTTAAACTCGATACCTTCACGCGTTCCAGAGATAAAGGGTCTTGACAGAAAGTGATCCTATAGGGGTTCAATTTTTCCTTTTGAAGTAGGGTAGGGTTTCGTACTTGAAAATATAATAATCCTAAAATGCAGTGGAAGACTTGAAAATTAGCTTTTTCAAGTTCCCAGTAGAACAGGAATCAAGAAATACGGTCTTATTTACAAAAACACTCCAAAAACGTAGTTCATAATGACTAAAAAAGAAGAAATTTTTCAAATTGTCACAGAAACACAGATAGCCTTCAATAGAAACGACCAATCGCCCTAAGTACTTAGATTCGCATTTGTTTTGGTTTCCCAGCGATTAGCTATCAAGTGACGTGCCCGATGACGTCAACGGAGCGAGGTGCAAGACCTGCGCGTTGCGTACACGCAGTTAATGTCACCGGCAAACGTAATCCCCGTTTATTGGCCGTTAATGCAATTTGCTCACAACGTAATAAGGAAAGAACGAGGTTTCGTAACTTTTGCAATGGACCCAACTATGGTTTATGCGTACTATTTTCTTAAATGTGGCGTTTAACAAAAATTCTTCATACAAACTTCTATTTAAATGGCTACTTTATGTAAGTGACATTCAAGATGTGGTGCAGGTCGTCCTAAACATGGGTGAACATTTTTTCAATTGATTAAGCGATTTGAATTTTATGTCAATGCAAATCAGTGAATGCAAATCGCTCCACAAGCATGCTGTGATTTTTTTTTAACGTTTTCGGGTGCGTGCAATTATTCGGGTAGCTTCCCGCAAAACCTCATCTCAAATTACC
Source organism: Yponomeuta malinellus (assembly GCA_947308005.1). NCBI lineage: Eukaryota > Metazoa > Arthropoda > Insecta > Lepidoptera > Yponomeutidae > Yponomeuta > Yponomeuta malinellus. The sequence continues at coordinate 5,773,519 of OX370998.1, read as the reverse complement.
ATCCTGTATAATCATAAGGGGATCTATTTACTAAAAGTAACACGCTACTGAACCAGTAGGCTAGTCTCTATCCGAGCGCAAAAAGAATTGCGTTGGTCAAAGGCTAGAACATATGAATAGATAATCAGGTAGGTATCTAAGATCTTGCAAGAGATTGGCTTTACGTTTTGTATCTAATAGCCATTGCGTCACGGTCTGTCTTCCCCCATTCATCCATTCAGTACTTGGCTTTGTCCGTGCCTTCACGTAAAGAAGACGATGCATAATTTAATTTGCAATTGTCCGCAACGAGCGATGATGGATGATGCAATGCTGTACTGTCAAAATGAGGTCATATTCACCAAGTCAGAAATCATCTGGTGCAACTACGATCTACTTCAGTGCACGTGTAAATAAACTTTATTTAATTATTATTAAAGAATTATGAGTAGTCGCTAGTCGCGTATCACAAAACAATAGTTAACTATTCGAACTCTTTTTTTCATATAATTTAGTTCTATGTATTTCAGACAAGACATTGTCCATTCACTGTTACTGGAGTTTTTTTTTCCTCCGCTTCCGCTGCCCTTTTCTCCCCCGAAGGCAGCGGCTAACATTGACATTCAACAAACAGAAGAATATAAATTAGAATATATACCTTGAAATAAATTATTGATTTCTGACTGCATTATCTGATAGAGATAACATAACAATGAAATAATAAATAAAAACTTACGTCGATTATTGTTTTTTTTTTAATTAGGACCGGTTGACACTCCCTTCAGACCCACCGTACCCCTGGCCATACCCCTGGTGGTATGATGCGTCTTTTAAAGTTAAACGATACCACTGAGGTCAGGAGCACGGTGGGTCTGAAGCGGTTGACACTCGACCCCCGTCACGCCTGATGGTAACGAAGACGGGGTCTAAGATGTTACGTGTTTACCTGTTAAATGCCAGTTGACTCTAGTTTTAAAGACACCCCGGTTATATTACTGGAAATTATGAAGAATGACAGCTAGCAGCCAACGTTTTAAGGGGCCAGCCAGTGCTAATTAGCACCACGAATGAAAAAAAAATTATATCTTCTTTTGTAACACGTTTATGAAAAAAAAAACCAATTTGAAAGGAAAAAGATCAAGTGATTAAGACACTTAGAATCGCTAGCAACAAAGTTGTGCCACAATGAAATAATACCTTAATTTGTAGTACTGGCTTAAAATTTTAAAATACTATTGTTAGTATTAAAGTAATTCTCCGGACGAGGATGTAATAGTATTGCATGGAGACTTACCAAAACACAAGAAGTCTCTAGCTTAACTCATTTACAGGCATTTAGTTTACTGAGACTATGTCTCACAGAAATACTAAAATTCATGCGAAATAGTTAATAAAGAAATATACATTCTGACTTCATGCGAAATAGTTAATAAAGAAATATACATGAAGAAAACCATCGCAAAACCGTTGAAAACGTGGTGATTATATCACAGAACACATATGATTATATTCTCTGTGGTTATAATGATAGGTGACAGGACGTAGCACAGATTAGGAACGATGACATTCAGTGCTGCAAAATGTAATTTATATCGATCATCAATTCGATTCTATCAGTCACCATTTCATAAAATATAACTGAAATGTAATATAATTGATTTACGTGATGCGAGTAGAAAGCCCGGTGATTATGCCTCATATCACCTTCACATAATAACATATAATATGCAGTCTATGTAGATAAACCATAACATTTTAGTTGCAAAGTCATCCATAACATAATCAGTCAGGCATGTAAATCTTTACATGCGTAGGTACTGATTACGTTATGTTCCCACTTTAGGGCACGAATCGTCTCGCACGCAAGCTTGATGACTTTCAGCCCCCCGAACAAGCCGGTTTCCGATAAGGCTTTACATACGTTGGACCACACACATACGCTGCGGCAGAATGTACAAAACACCGAGAAGTGTAATCTGCCACTATGTTTTTTTGGAGTGACGTGACGTATGGGGGCATGGGGTGTACCTCATACACATGTTTCCTCTCGATGTTTTCCGTAAACGTTAGTTACACAGTCGTACTGCTATAAAAAAATCACATACAATGTCCGATTCGCACCCAACACCTTGGAATGTGATGCAAGCGTTCTGTTAATACATAACCACCGCTTTCCTAGTTAATTTAAAGGTTTATTTAAAGATCAGCATCCGAGCGATTCGGTCAAAACAAGATCCACAGATCCGTGTGGCACTGGATTAAGAATAGCGTCACTCCATTTCCTTCCGTAGATGTCGTAGAAGGCGACTAAGGAAATAAATTACCAGGAGATGGGCAGCAGCGTTTTCTTGAGATTTCAACCGCATACTGCGATCGCCAACCCGCCTGCCAAGCGTGGCGATTATGGCAAAACCCCTCATGGTTATGAAAACCACGAAGGAGGCCTATGTCCTGCAGTGGGCGTTAAATGGCTGATGATGATGATGATGAAGGTCCACACTGTTGAATCTGTTATCTAGTGTTAGTACCTAATATATAAAGTAAACCGCAAATAATCTAAATGAACAGGTGGATAAAGAAATATGCAAATGAAGTAGGTATTATCAAACGAAATAATAAAAGTTATGTTATGCTATTTTTTTTCAGCTAAATATACCTATTTTTTATCTGTATCGATTCATTCGATTTGAAAAGTAGCGGTCTGTCTGATGGCAACACTACATTATTGAATGCACAGATTGCGATTTAAACAGGTCTGTGAATGGATCAATAGATTTGTGTCAAGATGACAGCGGTCGTTAAACCGGAAGCATTAATTATTGTATAACTTTATTAATTTAGAATTACGGAGAAGTCATGGTTTTATAAGAAAACCCCTATTTTTTATAATTGAAAACATGAATTTTGGACACTGAAAACTGGTGACACTATTTAGATTTTAGCGATACTGCTAATGGTCAAGATCCTTTAATAATGGTGATAACTATTTTTAACAGACTTCAAAAAAGGAGGAGGTTATCAATTCGATTTTTTTATTTTTTTATTTGGCTATGTTCCTTCATAACTCCGTCAAATCATAACCGATTTCGACAACTTTTTTTTTGTTCGAACAGATGTAACGTCCCATTGGTCCCATTTTAATTTGGTGAAGATCTGATGAAGACTTTCAGAGATGGAGAACGGAACTCTTCAATAGACAGCAGAAAATAAGCCCTAATGGGGCCCATCCTTTAGTAATATCCATATGTTTCATAAAATAGCGTAAAAGTAGTCCCAAGTTAATTTGGTGATGTTCTGGTGAAGACTTTCGGAGATTTATTTTAAAGGAACGAATCATCTACGGTAAATTATGGTTATAAGGGACTTGTTTGTTTTTCTCCCGCCCCTCCACTAAAAACTGAAAAATAAAAATTTATAAATAAAAAATAAAAACCGACTTCGAAACACTACAGAACTAAAAAGATAGAAATAATTTAAATAATTAAAAGTATTTATACATGTAGGTATTTTAGGAGTATAATTTGTAGTCGGTGCCCAATTTCATGACCAGCACATATATTTGGGCACCGACTACAAATTATACATTTACAATCTCTCGGACGTATAAAGGCTAGAGAAAAAAAAATACTGACAAACAAATAGTTTGTAGTTTTACTTTTACTCGCATTTTTTATTTTTTAACAAAAATACTATGTAGTAACAAAGCCATGAGAATAACATTGATTTGTTTGCTGGTTTCAGATCGAGCTGGTGACCCTATGCCGCCGTCACCATGGTGATTGTTACCAGGGTAAGTATCAATAATTTAAACTTCACTGACTGACTATTTGACAGCGCCTCTTGCCTATCTTTTTAATTATTTAGTTAATAACCAACTGACGTAAACTACCACGTTAACAGTGAAGAAAAACATCGTGAGGAAACCCGCGGGTTGGTTGGCTCCGCTTCCGCACGTATTGACATGTCTTTCCTAGGCCGACTAAGCTGTCAGGATGATTTAGGTGCTGGGCAAGATTACTGCATCTAAAAAACAATGCCCCAGGCACTGTAGCATCCGAGTGATCCCTTCACCTATCTAGTGTGAGTGATGGTGTCACTGGACGCTGTATAAATCATCTCATTACGTATATGCAAAGGCTATCTCATCTCATTATCGCCCTAACAATAAAGATGTTTCGAGTTCTTCTTTCGTGTCGAAAGCGTCGACTCGTTCTCAGTCAAGCCACTTTCAAAACTGCGCTGGTTAATGCCTCCATCAGATCCTGCCAGCTACACTGGAGCTTCTGGGCAAACATGAAGACATGTTACTGGTACTCCACATCGGCACGCGATTATTATTTGAATTGGCTTAGATAGACTGAAAACCCTTCGTGTTGATAATTTGTCGGTAGGTGCGTGTAATGCAAAGTTACAACCTATGGTTACAACGAATGTAATAATTCGTTTGAATTACCAAAAACTGGTTTTTATTTAACTTTCCATGAGCACTTGCCTTGAGCAACAAGTGACCCACTTTGGCGCCCATAAGATCTTTCTCAAAAATCGCTGATCAAGCAAGCATAAATGTTCGCCAATTCATATTTCACACAGGGCCGTATGCATAGGATGATAAATAGAAAGAAGAAAGAAAGAAATTTATTGGGACAAATTAACACATCACAAGAAAGAAAAGGCATAACAAGTAACATAAATATACAAAGGAAAAACAAGTCACATAAATACAAGATAGGACTACAAGGCAAAGTCAGAGCGTCAGACTGCATCCTGTGGTGTGTCAAAGTTGCCATAAAGGCCACCTGACCCAGCATTGTGCGCACCTATTATATCTCACCTATTAAATATACTCACCTACTTATATATAACTTCAGATGAAACCTTCTCATTGAAGCCTTCGCCTTCGACACTATATGCCTCACATGTTCTCTTCACGATTGTTTTGCTGACTTTCGTGTATTTTGTTTGATTACCTACGCGATTACTTTGGGTTTTTGTGAAATTTGAATAAATGTCTCCTTTCTTTCATTCCCTTCTTCTCGTTGAGGAAAGGATATCATAATGTAATATGGGGTGGCTTATCGAAAAAACCGCCAAACCCCGGTGGGCACGTGTGGTGCTTACGCCCATACCAACTCTTTCAGCAGCTCAATTTTGCGCACCAAACTCTGAAGGATTCTTAACAATTCAACAATCAATTCCTTTAGAATAATTGAGTCAGCAAACGTGAGGAATCCGTCAGGATATAGTTTGGTATCAGAATATTGGTGTGCATAATATAGAGCTTAAGAGAATGCCTTTTTTTGTTGGGGGAAAAACTCCTCTGCCTCGGGGCCTGCTCCCATACCCAATATATTCCGAGAAGTGTTCCAATAACTTGGCGGTCGGGGCGTTTGGTAAGAGCATTCCGCCATCCGCCAGAGCGGTCGTTAACCCCGAAACGAACGGACTTTTGCATGCCGCCTCCGCTGTTCGAAATTATATTCGCTAGGATTTCTTTATTAACTCGCAGGCTTGATTATCATCACAATAGTTGCTAGACTGGTTAGCAGGCGCTGGGTTGTAAAAGAGTGCCTACCTAAATAACATTGGATTCAATTACAGGAATATCTCCGCTTATTTCTTCATCTTTTTCTGCGAGTGAGTTGGAATTGGCGGTCAACTGCGGGCCATATTGCATAATTATTATTGAAAAACTTTTAAAATGTTGCAATAACACACCCAATTTTACAGCAAATTATCACCCACTAGTTCTGTCTCAGACTATCAATAAAGTTAGGTTTGATGTATCGATCTTTTGCGACATCGACCAATAAAGTCGATAATAGTCCTCCCACATTCAGAGCTCGGGTGCACTTTCTCGATACAAATAAAGGTAACAAAAACGCTAAGCAGCGACCACGAGCCAGGCCAAACAAAGGCGTAACAAGGTTACCAAAACGAGAGCGAGAGTAGCCTCACCACAATGAGTCGTAAACAGTTCGAAGGCTCGGCGACAGGGCTTCTCAACCATCCTTTGTCCCTTGAAATCAGATATCAGACATCATCATCATCAGCCATTTGACGCCCACTGCAGGACATAGACCTACTTTGTGGACATCGACCTCTTCAGACATAATTTCTTTCAACGTACCAAAAATAACGAGAAAGAAAATGCTGAGCGATCGCTCAAATCCGACATGGGCTTACCTCTGCTCTTTTTCTTAATTTAATTAATGAATACTTGGGTACGGTCGTTTTTATACAGGTTTTTAAACCGGTGTAAGATTAACACATAAGTATTTCTCAAGTTACAAAATAAAAATCGGAGATAGACGATAAAGCCCATTTCTGATCGACCTTTAAATTGTTGTTGTAAAGTAAGTTAGCTATCATATGTAACTGCGTAACGTTAAGTAAAGAATAGAACTCTGCCCCGTTGAAAAATATATGTCAAGATTGCGGCAAACCTTGGTCTCAGCCTCTCCTCGGGATGCACGCTTGTGTTTATGTTTATATTATCTATACATATATTATATTATCTATATTATCTATTTATGTTTATATTATACTATCATCAGGTCATCACTTCTTCGAGTAGCTATGTGAAAGGCAAGGGGTTTGGCTGAAAGGTTGACGAGCCCTGCTGTTAGGGGACTTGCGAGTATAATGCCCAGGGGGCGATTGGCTTTTGTAAAGATTACATTGAACAATGTGTTCGATTGGCTTCTCAGTACTGTGATATTTTGCAATTTTTATGTATTATCAGGACCTTTACGTTTCAAAAACAAATTGAGAACGAGAAATTATGGAAAAACAAATCGACGTCGACGAGAAGAAAAAGAGGCGTGACAACAAAATACAATGGGAACATAAAATATCTAATTGTCCTACGCAATGCTCTCGTTAATAATTCAACAGGCTTTAAGCTACCTTTGCATCGTACATTCGACAGCACATAAATCTTTGAATCCATGCACTCGACTCAGTTACGTTACGGGCGACTTTGCAATATAAAAATAAAGGATGATGTGTTGTTGACTGTACTCGATACATCTAATTCTAATACTCTACAAATCAAGACGCCTCTGCTCATATCGCCATTTTTTAAAATTTTTCAAATGGAAAAATATAATATAATACTAGGGGGTGAACCCCCTGCGCGCTTACGCGCGCCAACCCCCAGCCGCTCCGAGCTTCGCTCTCCGCGGCGCTCGGCCTAGGGCCTCGCTAGACACTTGACGTTGGGATTGTTTGAGTGGGAACATGTATGGTCTCGGCCTTCGGCCTCGGCCTGGACGGAGCTCGGCCTTCGGCCTCGCCGCGGTGGGGTTCTTCGTGCCCGCTTCGCGGAGCTCGGCCTCCGGCCTCGCAAGTTTGTCCCATCTGGCTTTTGAGTTGTTGCTTGTTCGCCGAAAATGTATAGTCTCGGCCTTCGGCCTCGGCCTGAACGGAGCTCGGCCTTCGGCCTCGCCGCGGCGGGGTTCCTCGTGCCCGCTTCGCGGAGCTCGGCCTCCGGCCTCGCAAGTTTGTCCCATCTGGCTTTTGAGTTGTTGCTTGTTCGCCGAAAATGTATAGTCTCGGCCTTCGGCCTCGGCCTGAACGGAGCTCGGCCTTCGGCCTCGCCGCGGCGGGGTTCCTGGGGCCCGCTTCGCGGAGCTCGGCCTTCGGCCTCGCAAGTTTGTCCCATCTGGCTTTTGCGTTGTTGCTTGTTCGCCGGAAAATGTGTGGTCTCGGCCTTCGGCCTCGGCCTGAACGGAGCTCGGCCTTCGGCCTCGCCGCGGCGAGGTTCCTCATCCCGGCTTTGGCCTCGAAAAATGTTTTTTTTGAAAAATTGTTCATTTTTGTTTAAAATTTTGTACTAAAAGTCGTTTTTCAGTACAAATTCTCCATACAAAATTTTCTCATTTTCAATCGTCGATATCTCGGCTGCCATCTTAAAAATTCAAAATGTCCGATTTTTCTCATATACCTGGGTCTTTTGACAACCCGATGCCGTTTAGGGCACGTCTCCAGCATGTGCCCAGTTGGCTGCCGACTTTTTTGCGCAGAGGTCGATTTTTCGGGCGGCCATATTCTCGCCCCTATTTTGAATTTCGAACGTTCAAAATTTTTTTTCACAATTAGATAGCAAAACAAACGCCCGTTTCAAATTTCATCCAAATCGGCCGGTAAACAAAAAAGTTAGCACATTTGTATGGAAGAACGCGTTCGAAATTCAAAAATCGGCTTCATAGGATGGCTGTATATCATACATTCCCTACAACTTTCTCATACAAAATTTTCACGTAACTCTTACCGTTTCCGAGGAAACCTATAGATGATCAGTCAGTCAGTCAGTCAGTGAGTATACCGGATTGTAGCTATATATATTAGTAACTAGGGGGTGAACCCCCTGCGCGCTTACGCGCGCCAACCCCCAGCCGCTCCGAGCTTCGCTCTCCGCGGCGCTCGGCCTAGGGCCTCGCTAGACACTTGACGTTGGGATTGTTTGAGTGGGATCATGTATGGTCTCGGCCTTCGGCCTCGGCCTGGACGGAGCTCGGCCTTCGGCCTCGCCGCAACGAGGTTCTTCGTGCCCGCTTCGCGGAGCTCGGCCTCCGGCCTCGCAAGTTTGTCCCATCTGGCTTTTGCGTTGTTGCTTGTTCGCCGAAAATGTATAGTCTCGGCCTTCGGCCTCGGCCTGAACGGAGCTCGGCCTTCGGCCTCGCCGCGGCGGGGTTCCTGGGGCCCGCTTCGCGGAGCTCGGCCTTCGGCCTCGCAAGTTTGTCCCATCTGGCTTTTGCGTTGTTGCTTGTTCGCCGGAAAATGTGTGGTCTCGGCCTTCGGCCTCGGCCTGAACGGAGCTCGGCCTTCGGCCTCGCCGCGGCGAGGTTCCTCGTCCCTGCTTCGGCCTCGAAAAATTATTCATTTCAAAAATTGTTCATTTTTGTTTAAAATTTTGTACTAAAAGTCGATTTTCAGTACAAATTCTCCATACAAAATTTTCTCATTTTCAATCGTCGATATCTCGGCCGCCATCTTGAAATATCAAAATGTCCGATTTTTCTCATATACCTGGGTCCTTTGACGACCCGATGCCGTTTAGGGCACGTCTCCAGCATGTGCCCAGTTGGCTGCCGACTTTTTTGCGCAGAGGTCGATTTTTCGGGCGGCCATATTCTCGCCCCTATTTTGAATTTCGAACGTTCAAAATTTTTTTTCACAATAAGATCACGAAACAAACAACTATTCCAAATTTCATCCAAATCGGCCGGTAAACAAAAGAGTTGGCCCATTTGTATAGGAGAACGCGTTCGAAATTCAAAAATCGGCTTCATAGGATGGCTGTAATTCATACATTTCCTACAACTTTTTCATACATCATTTTCCTCTAGCTATTGTCAATTCGGAGAAAACGTATGGATGAGTCAGTCAGTGAGTATACCGGATTGTAGCTTTATATATATATAACTAGGGGGTGAACCCCCTGCGCGCTTACGCGCGCCAACCCCCAGCCGCTCCGAGCTTCGCTCTCCGCGGCGCTCGGCCTAGGGCCTCGCTAGACACTTAGGGGTTGGGATTTGATAAGTGGGAACATGTATGGTCTCGGCCTTCGGCCTCGGCCTGAACGGAGCTCGGCCTTCGGCCTCGCCGCGGCGGGGTTCCACGTGCCCGCTTCGCGGAGCTCGGCCTCCGGCCTCGCAAGTTTGTCCCATCTGGCTTTTGCGTTGTTGCTTGTTCGCCGAAAATGTATAGTCTCGGCCTTCGGCCTCGGCCTGAACGGAGCTCGGCCTTCGGCCTCGCCGCGGCGGGGTTCCTGGTGCCCGCTTCGCGGAGCTCGGCCTTCGGCCTCGCAAGTTTGTCCCATCTGGCTTTTGCGTTGTTCCTTGTTCGCCGGAAAATGTATGGTCTCGGCCTTCGGCCTCGGCCTGAACGGAGCTCGGCCTTCGGCCTCGCCGCGGTGAGGATCCTCATCCCCGCTTCGGCCTCAAAAAATGTTTTTTTTGAAAAATTTTTCATCTTTGTTTCAAATTTTGTACTAAAAGTCGATTTTCAGTACAAATTCTCCATACAAAATTTTCAAATTTTCAATCGTCGATATCTCGGCCGCCATCTTGAAAATCCAAAATGTCAGATTTTTCTCATATACCTGGATCCTTTGGCAACCCGATGCCGTTTAGGGCACGTCTCTAGCATATGCCCAGTTGGCTGCCGACTTTTTTGCGCAGAGGTCGATTTTTTGGGCGGCCATATTCTCGCCCCTATTTTGAATTTCGAACGTTCAAAATTTTTTTTTAAAAATAGATCACAAATGAAACACCCGTTCCAAATTTCATTCAAATCGGCCAGTAAACAAAAAAGTTAGCCTATTTGTATGGGAGAACGCGTTCGAAATTCAAAAATCGGCTTCATAGGATGGCTGTATATCATACATTCCCTACAACTTTCTCATACAAAATTTTCACGTAACTCTTACCGTTTCCGAGGAAACCTATAGATGATCTGTCAGTCAGTCAGTCAGTCAGTCAGTCAGTGAGTATACCGGATTGTAGCTATATATATTAGTAATAATTTGGAAATTTGGATGTCATTCAATTACCTTTGCGATGCATGTAAATCACAGTAAGAAATTTTACAAATTCATACGGACATAAACTCTACATCAGAGTTTATTTATTATGCCTTCGTTATCGTAACAAATGAAGATTAACTTTCCGAACTAAAAACTAAAGTATAAGCTCGGATTCTTCATCGTAGCGTTATATAATTTTCATATTCATAAAGTTTTCACTTTTGATATAGTATTACTAGCGGTCGGTTATACGATAACTTCGGAGGTCTACGGCTTCCCAACATTCGTTTGCCCAAGGGGGGACCAGAAATTTGTCTAGACTATTGACGGGCAGCAGCGTCTTCCTGAGATTCCAACCGCATATTGCGATCGCCAACCCGCCTGCCAAGCGTGGCGATTATGGCAAAACCCCTCATGCTTATGAAAACCACGAAGGAGGCCTATGTCCTGCAGTGGGAGTCGAATGGCTGTTGATGATGATGATGATGATTGCATCCAATGATGGGGATAGGATAGGCTAACTATTTGAATTCTTTGATGCTTTCTTCATATTTTGGCTTCTCAGTTTTAGGGACGGTGCGACCGAAGTCGCGTGTTTCCACAAATCGTTACGAAATACATACATACTTAACGTTCAGTGAATGAACAAACAAAGTGTTAGTACAGAAGATCAACGATGTTGCCGCGTGGACGCGTTTGAAGTTTTGTCAGATTAACCTTACTTATTTGTAGCAAAGAAAGGTGGTGCTGGTGATGTTCAGTGTTTATATAATAAAATCGGACATGTGCGAGGGTTTCGAACAAAATATTATAGACTGGACTTTGCAGTGAACAACTATTGTACTCTCACAACAGCCCAACTGCAAAGATAAGTTTGTTCACGAGAAAACGATCCTTCACAATAAAGGTTCAGTTTAATCCCCTTAAGGCACGGAAACCTAAAAAGATGAATAACATAACTTTAAAATTATCTGAATTAACTTATCTAAGCTTATGTGTGGAACATCTTGTCTAAAGATCTAAATACAATTTTAACTTTAATCAAGTTGTTGTATTTGCCTATAACCTAGTTTACCTTCTGCATAATTCAATCGCGTGGTATTATAGAGGATGCCCACGGTCAATATCCGTGATAAACAGATAACATGTGACGTTATTATGGGTTATTGTTAAAACAATACCAGATCCACTGCTATCGGACGTCGCTCCAAGTAACTTGAATGAAATGTGTTTTCTAGTTGAAAATGTGAAGTGAAATGTGTCTTGAACTTTGAATGGCTGGAGTAATTAATCAGTGGAGCGTAGCATGGAATCGACTGTGTTCTTTGAGGTAACTTAAACTAGACATATAAGTTCCGACATTTGCAACTAATTAATGTCAACCAGTTGAGCAACGATCGCCGACTGAAAGAATGTCGATATTTGCCGTCAACATGCTACACGAAATAATTCAGCAATAAATAGGAGTAAAAGTAAAAGTAAAGTAAAAAGTATTTATTGCCATTTTAAAGGTAACATTTAAACATTTGCTGACCCCCACACTAGGCAGAGCCTGTCCCGTGGGGGAAGGATTAGATGTGGCTGATTACCTTACAGTTACGGCGGTACATGCAAAATCTTAAGGAGGTTTTGTAATCTTAATGAGTAAATACCTAGAGCATGCAAATCTAGGTAAGTAGGAGAAACTAATAAATAATTCTAAGGCATTACATAAGTCCGATGCGTTGCCTTTGAATTTTTTCCTATGTGCATAAGCGTGTACCTAAATAAATAAATCTATTCAGCTTTCTATAAAGAAAGATTAGTTCATTTTTGATCAAAGATTGAGATCAATATTCGCGATGCATCGCGAATCGCAACTTTCATTTGAGATAACTTTTCTACGCGCGGCCAAGTTCAAAAGTGTTATTTAAATACTTCCTCTGCTGGCACGTTATTATTTATAAATTTCACTTTAAGTTACATCCGGCAACTTAATCTTGTGATGTGGTCTCCAGTTATCCAGTCTGATTTGTTAGGCTAGTGATTGATTACTCTCATCTTACAAGATAACGAGAACAACATAGGTATATGGTATATAAATAAAAGAAACTACTATTTTGGGACAAGCTTTCGATAAATTGTCGTTGATAAATATGTGACACAAAATCAATACAGCTACAAGGTAGAGTACAGCTTACGAAGACCGAATTCTTCTGAGCATGTTATACTTTCTTATTCATGGTACAGGCAATTTTGCCCGAAAATGTAAATATTTAGTCTCACCTCACGATTTTAAAATTTTTAGGTATGTTTGTTCTGCATAAGTTTGAAAATGAGCGCTTTTTGAAAACATTATCGCATCAAGCAAAATCGATAACTTGGATTTTATTCTGAGCCCATAACGTAGAAATAAGTTATCATTTGTAATTCGTTTTGTCTGGTTGTTTAATAAAGTTTTCTCTATCTATCTAACCCCCTGTTTCTCATACACTAACAAGCTGTTAACCTTTACACTAGCAGCAGAGTAGTACCAGAAACTGGGAGTTAGCAACATACATAAAAACCGTTTGTTTTCCACCTTCTGCAAAGCGAAGCCTTTTGCATGACCCCACAGAATGAATGGACTTTGACTACCCTCCACTCCTCTTTCCGCCGCGGGGTAAAAGTCAACTGACAACAAAAAACTCTCTAACCGCTGTCTCTCCATAATACGCAGGGCGACTACATATGGATCGAGCCGGTGTCGGGGCGCGAGTTCGACGTGGCGATAGGCGCGCGCGTGCTCGCCGCCGAGGGCCGCCGGATCCGCGTGCGCGACGACGACAACCAGGAACAATGGCTGCCACCGGAGCGCAGGATCAAGGCCATGCACGCCACGTCGGTGCACGGAGTGGAGGACATGATCTCGCTGGGAGACCTGCACGAGGCGGGGATACTGAGGAATCTGCTGATTCGGTACAACGAGAATCTCATCTATGTGAGTATGTTTTGGCTTCTAAAAGTATGATTGCAGGCCACAGATCTGCTGGGGTTTGCTTCCTTTAGTTATTTATTTCAATTTCAACTGTCATGTCTAATCGAAGTTTGTAAAGAAAGGATCTTGTCTCAAAACCAACAACAGTACCCTCCGTTTTATTCTTGAAACACGAAACTTTTAAAGCCAGTTGTTTTGCGTAGGTAATTATAAATTGACACGAAGACTTTCTCTAACACAAACAATATTCTCAAATTTCAGACATACACGGGCTCGATATTAGTAGCGGTGAACCCATACCAAATTCTCCCAATCTACACAGCTGACCAAATAAAACTATACAAAGAACGGAAGATTGGTGAACTACCGCCCCACATCTTTGCCATCGGAGACAATGCGTATGCGCATATGCGACGATACTCACAGGACCAATGCATCGTGATCAGTGGAGAGTCAGGTGCGGGGAAAACGGAGTCAACCAAGTTGATTCTACAGTACTTGGCTGCAATCAGTGGAAAGCATTCTTGGATTGAACAACAGGTATGTTGAAATACAAGAAAATATGTTGAAAAACAGTACCAGGCTACGGATCAGTAGGTTTTGTGCAAAACTGCTTGAAATTTATAGATGCGCAAGCACGAGAAATATTGCGAAGGTATTATTGTTTAAATTAAATCGGATCATTAGAAAAAATCCGTGTGGCGCCGGATTAAGAATAGCGTCACTCCATTTCCTTCCGTGGATGTCGTAGAAGGCGACTAAGGAAGTCTTCCTGAGAGTCCAACCGCATACTGCGATCGCCAACCCGCCTGTCAAGCGTGGCGATTATGGCAACATCCTTCATGGTTAGGAAAACCATGAGGGAGGCCTTTGTCCTGCAGTGGGCGTCAAATGGCTGATGATGATTAGATCAAAGATTGCTGACAATAATGGAAATCCACCAGTCACCTAGTCGGAAAATACAATCATAAATATCTACCATCTAAAGATGGATATCGTATATTTATAATTCCATTGTGCAAAACGGGTAATGAATTACTCGATTTGTATTTCCAGATCTTGGAAGCGAATCCAATTCTCGAAGCGTTCGGTAATGCGAAAACAGTACGAAATGACAACTCATCTCGATTCGGCAAATACATAGACATACATTTCAACCACGGCGGAGTCATCGAGGGTGCCAAAATCGAGCAGTACTTGTTGGAGAAGTCAAGAATAGTTTCCCAAGGGAAAGAGGAAAGGAACTATCATGTGTTCTATTGTTTACTCGCTGGGCTATCAAAGGAAGACAAGAAGAAGCTGGAACTTGGCGACCCGTCTGAATACAGATATTTATCCGGAGTGAGTAGATTTCAATTACCTTTTTTAAAATGATTTGTGAAAAAAAAACCCTCACTAAAACCTGTATAGGCTTATCTGTGAGGTGAGGCGTTGTTTTAAAAATGTAGTTCAATTTTGGTTAAACTATAAGTTTTTTTTATTATAAAGAGAATAGGGTTTAGCACATAAGTAACAAATGTTTCTTTTCCTTTTCAACCTCTTGGATTTATCTATACTAATATTATAAAGAGGTAAAAGTTTGTAATTTTGCATTTAGGTGGCAATCTCTGAAACTACCCATCCAATTGCAAAGATTATTTCACCAATATTCAGAATGTACCTTCCGGGTGGACATAGGCTATTATCGCTGATTTAACTGGGCGATACCGCGGGCACAGATAGGTTGAAAAATTGTTGTTGACCCTTTATTGAGCTCGAACGACAAATATAAAAACAAAGCCACATGCATCTTTTTCAGGGTGGCAGTTATACATGCGAAGGTCGCGATGACGCAGCAGAATTTGCAGATATCAGATCGGCAATGAAAGTACTTCTGTTCTCCGAACAAGAAATATGGGAGATATTGAAACTACTGGCGGCAGTGCTACACTGCGGCAACATAAAGTATGAAGCTACGGTGGTGGACAACTTGGATGCTACTGAAATTACGGAACAGGCAAATGTTAGACGGGTGGCGACATTGCTTGGCGTGCCAACGCAGTCACTTATCGATGCGCTGACAAGGAAAACTCTGTTCGCTCACGGAGAAACTGTAATTTCAACGCTGAGTAGAGACCAATCAGTAGATATCAGAGATGCATTCGTGAAGGGCATCTACGGAAGGTTATTCGTGACAATTGTGAGGAAAATCAACGCAGCCATTTACAGACCTAAGTCAACGATGAGGACTGCTATTGGTGTGCTGGACATCTTCGGGTTTGAAAACTTCGACCAAAATAGCTTTGAGCAGTTTTGCATAAACTTCGCAAATGAGAACTTGCAGCAGTTCTTTGTGAGACACATCTTCAAGCTGGAACAAGAGGAATATAACCATGAAGGAATCAATTGGCAACACATCGAGTTTGTGGACAATCAAGATGCCTTGGACTTAATAGCTCTAAAACAGTTGAACATCATGGCTTTGATAGACGAGGAGTCCAAGTTCCCTAAAGGGACAGACCAGACGATGTTGGCCAAGTTACACAAAACTCACGGTCTTCATAGAAACTACCTCAAGCCAAAGTCAGACATCAACACTAGCTTTGGTCTTAACCACTTTGCTGGAATTGTCTTTTACGACACTAGAGGTTTCTTGGAGAAAAATCGAGACACGTTTAGTGCAGATCTTCTACAGTTGATCCATATATCTACGAACAAGTTCTTGCAGCACATTTTCCAAGAAGACATTACTATGGGTTCTGAAACACGCAAACGCACCCCCACATTATCCACCCAATTCAAGAAGTCTCTCGACTTATTGATGAGAACTTTAGGAACATGCCAGCCATTTTTCATCAGATGTATCAAACCTAACGAGTTCAAAAAACCGATGCTGTTTGACAGAGGCCTATGCTGCAGGCAACTCAGATACTCCGGAATGATGGAGACTATCAGAATTCGAAGAGCGGGATACCCAATCAGGCATAGTTTCAAGGAATTTGTCGAGCGCTACAGATTCCTCATCTCTGGTGTACCACCAGCCCACAAGACTGATTGCCGTAACGCAACGGCGAAGATTTGCGCAACCGTACTAGGAAAGTCTGATTACCAACTAGGTCATACCAAAGTTTTCTTGAAGGACGCACACGATTTATTTTTGGAGCAAGAGCGTGACAGAGTTCTGACTAGGAAAATCCTTATCCTTCAAAGGTCTATAAGAGGTTGGGTGTACAGAAGAAGGTTCCTGAAAATGCGTGCGGCCGCTGTACTGATTCAGCGCCATTGGCGAGGGAAGTTGCAGAGACTGCGCTACAACAAGATGAAAGCGGGCTACGCAAGACTGCAGGCTTTGATTCGCGCCAGAGTCTTGGCCCATCGGTTCCGTCATTTAAGGGGACACATTGTTTCCCTCCAGGTATGTGAAACATGCACATTCTCCATCAATTCCAAATGTTTATAGCTTGGTCTATTCTACAACGTTGTACAGAATAGTGTTTGAAACTACAAATTTTTCGTGACTTTACGGCGTGCTAAAACATGTATAAAGTGTGTCTTTTCCCTAGGTCCTACAAAATAATTTGATACACCTCAATATTTTGATATGTCTACGCACCTCCTATGCGGTCATTGTACACGCGTTAATGTTAACAATTCTGGACAAAAAAGGGTAAACTGTCAATAATTTCCCACCAGGCTCGAGCCCGGGGCTACCTGGTCCGCCGCTCCTACGGCCACAAGATGTGGGCAATCGTGAAGATACAGAGCCACGTGCGCCGTCTGATCGCCATCAGGCGGTACAAGAGGATGCGGCAAGATGCGCTGGAACACACGGAGGCTCTGAGGCTGCGGCGGCAGGAGGAGCAGCGCCTGCAGCACCAGGGCAACTCCAGGGCCAAGGAGATCGCCGAGAAGAACTATCGGGTAAGAAAACAAGAAGAAAAAGCGATCAAGTGTAACGGAGCAATACGATAGTTGGATTTATTTCGCACTAACCAAAATGGAATAAAGAAATTGACACGTTATAGTAATAAGGGAGGGTCCTATTATGTATAAAAATGAAAGTGTGTTATATACTAGTTATGCATAACTATGTATGAGCATCGGGAGTAAAAAAAATCTAGTACAAGTGGATTAAGATGCGGGTAATATTTGACATCCTCTATGGGGTAAAGTCGTGAGTTTATGAATGAATACAGGGGAAATTGAAGATTAACAACAACAAAAAGGGCACATTTAACTATCACTGCATTTAAGAAAATAGAAAATGTTTATTTCACCCAATTTGATTGATTGCTAAGTTCATGGGTGGTTCTGATTGAGATATGAGATAAGAACGACCAATTGTGGTGGATATGACCGAGTAGTCTTATTTTAGACTCAACACAGAAACTATCACAAACAATACAAATTTATTTTAATGAATAGATAAATTAACACAAGCATTTAAAGTATGTTAATTAGTTTTACAGGCGACGGATTAGAAAAACGTAACAATTCGAAATGTTTGTTGAGAGTTAACTTCTAAGAATTGATCGATAACAACGGTCACAAATGCAGAAAATCACGTTTTTTACTAGCTGTATTTTATCTAAAGTGATTGAAATTTATATCTCGATTAGTATCAAGTGCCGAAATAAAAAGGATTAAAGGTAATTAAACGATTGTGCTGAATGACGCAAACTTATCGTTTTAGATGATCAAGACTTCGATAACAAAAAAGTCGAAAAAAATATAGAAGAAACTTTTAGAAGGGCAACTGCTGGTGTGGGTTAATTTCGTCTAATTTGCTTATCAGAGCTCTTTTTTTGTAATATGTTCGTATTTCATCTTGAAACAGTTCAAAGGTAATTATGTTAGTAAGAAGAACAACCATTGTGGTACTCAGTGGAATGTGACGTGCAATTAACTTGCTTCGCGTTAATGTCCAGTGCAATAATTATTTACTAACGACGCAGCGGCTCTCAGTTAGCTACAAGTTAGTGCAGAACATGTCAGGAGTCAATCATGCGAGGATATATGCGCTATATGTTACGCAATATGCGAACTGCGGCTTGAACCTGCTGAACCGCGGTTGGATAACGTTCAGTTGCCAATCCAGTTGTAAGTTAGGTTCACTAATGCAGTTTTGATCTAATATGGAAGAAAAATCGCTAGAAGCTGGTCGTGTTAAGTGAAGTGTTTGTGACAAGAATGTGGTTCAACTGTGTGTGTACTGGCAGGACTGTGGATTCGCTTTACGTTAGTAGCTATCTGGTTAAGTTTTACACCACTTGTGGCGTTAATCGGTTATAGTTGCCTTGTTTATAAACTGCGTTGCAGAACAAATTCACGTTTGTATTTCAAATATGATGATATGCTTCATAAAAATCCTCAAATCAAGCAAAGCATCTGTTGGCACAGTCAACGTAAAACCCTGACTTACCTCAAATCCAATTTTGTGTCAAAACTGCGTATTTTTTAATCACTTTTTGGTTTCGTTGTTTTTTGCCCAAAACCCTGCTGAGTTGATTCAGGTCACCAAGAAAGTTGATAAACCTTTCGTACTCGTGCGAAGTTTCTAGACCTTATGCGCAATAACGAGGTGCTGAACTCAACTCTGTTTTCCAGGAACGTATGTACGAGCTGGAGCGACGCGACGCAGAATTAGCTCTCGAAGAGAAACGACAGTTGGAGGCCAAGCGGACCCTCCTTCAGGAAGCACAGAGGAAGCAGGACGAGCCCGTCGATGACAGCAAACTGGTGGAAGCCATGTTCGACTTCCTACCAGACTCCAGCAGCGAGGCTCCGGCGCCCAAAGACACATCCATCTTCAGCGATCTGCCTCAACAGAGGGCTGATCAGCAGGAGGTAAGAGACAACGTTTCTTAGCATCTAAGAATCGTTAACAACGTTACCAAGTCGTTTCACATTGTTGGGATAAGTGATATTGACGGGATTTAAGGAAATCTCTTTTCAATTTGTGATTTTATCAAGGTTACGACGGTCACTAGTGGCACCAATGAAAATAAAATTATATCTTCTTTTATGATATACGCTTTTCCAAAAGTGGACGCCATCAATTAATCTTAGTAATGGTAATAGCTACTTTTAATAGCACAGGGTATGCTAGTTCGGGACCAGGGATGTAAGCGTACCTACACGAGAAATAGTAAGTTCTAAATTATCTGCATCGTAAAACATGATCTAACGATTTCGAATCATCATCATCATCAGCAGCCATTTGACGCCCACTGCAGGACATAGACCTCCCTCATGGTTTTCCTAACAATGAGGGGTTTTGCCATAATCGCCACGCTTGGCAGGCGGGTTGGCGATCGCAGTATGCGGTTGGAATCTCAGGAAAACGCTGCTGCCCGTCTCCTGGTAATTTAATTCCTTAGTCGCCTTCTACGATTTCGAATACGTAACGTTATCGTCTATGTTTATTAATCTCGTGAATTATTCAGGAGTTGGAATCTTGTCGGTGCAGTACCTATTCACGTAACTACTCCCGTTACAGACTACCTCTTTGATAGCCTTGTACGTCACTACATCCACTTACTCTTTATTTTCGATCATGATTCATAAGTATGTTATGCGACATGAAGTTTAATACAAATAATGTCCATATTACAATTCTCCTTTCATCGTCTTCTTAAAGTGTCTCTCCTCTCTTCGCATCTTTTTATGTTCAGCCCCGAACCATTTATAGTTTTGACACTGGTCTACTCTATTTTTTTTAAGTAGCCTATATACATCCCTCTGCAGGGTACAGGCCTTCTCAGAGAGAGAGAGAGAGAGAGAGAGAGAGAGAGAGAGAGAGAGAGAGTACGGGCTTAATTGCCACGCGTGCCCACCGCGGATTGGCAATTTCAAGCGCCGAGTTATGTGAACACCTCAGACACTCAGTCACACTATGCACCCTATAAAAACCTATTCATCCAAAAAACCCTTTTCAATAGCAACTACGTCAAAACACCGTGTTTATTTCGATTTTCTAATCGCCATAAGTTTCATCAAGTTTAAAAGCTCACTAATAAACCTTCAGCGTAATTCGCACATGGTGACAGACAAGATTATTCGCCATAAGTTTCATCGAGTTTGGAGGCTTACTTACAAACTTTCAATATAATTCCCAGATGGTGACCCCAATGCAGACGACATCAGAGGACGAGGAAGACCTCTCCGAGTTCAAGTTTCAGAAATTCGCAGCGACCTACTTCCAGGGCAACGTCACGCACCAGTACTCGAGGAAGCCACTCAAGCATCCTTTACTGCCGCTGCACACGCAGGGCGATCAGTTGGTGAGAGCACTTTACTTTTTATTTAGTTCTTCTTTATGTAGCCGATGTATATTTTATGTCGCCGCCAACTGGTAAAATTTGCCGTCGAATTAACTGCCTAGGATGTTCATTAGGCGGCGGCATCCAATTGGATTTTAATTAAGAGCTAAAGGTCATTCAGCCTTGTGATTGAACGAAACGTTCTATATCCTGGCTAGTCAAGTGGTTAGTACTAGACGGCGTCTGCTTTGGTAGGGTGACCAAGACTCGCTACGTCAGTTTTTCCATCACCACGACAACTAAAACATCCTCCAAACGTCGGAAATTCTGTGTACCTTTTAAAATTTAATTATTTTATAATTAAATAATTACATTTGTCCCGTTAAATATACAACTATGCCAGAGATTTGACAAATCACGTATGGAAAATCACCTTTATAAAATAACAGTAGCTTAACCTATACAAAATAACTAATAATAGGTCAGAAGGTTATCTGAATAATCGAAATTGTCGTCGATATATACACACAACAAACAACAGATTTGAGATACAAAAGGAAAATGATTACCTATTAAAAAAACTACTGCAAGTTTGGGTACTCTATGTTACCCGGGATTACATAAGGATACTAACAATACAACACACTTCAAAATTGATTGATTGATTGAAAATGATTTTAAGCATTTAGAAGTTATTTTGGTAAAAAAAAAACCGCCAAGATAAGATGAATGAATGAATGATGACCTAGGCTATGCAGATAAAATAACTAAGGAGGCATTGCATATTTGTACTTTAATATTTTCTTAGGTTAACGCGAGCACTAGACATAAAAAAAAAATTGCACGGATTAGCACTCGTTTTCTTTTTTACTTTTGTTTCGTATTTGTACTATTTCAACGGTTTACTTATATTTAAGAAACTTGCAGAAACTTAAAAAAATTCGTACTGACAATAACTATACACTTAGTCCTATTTATGTCCGTAAGGATTCTGCTAATGTCTGAGTTACAAAAGAGGAGGATATTTATATAATTCATACTGACACCTGACACGATAGTTACGTAGAGAATTGTCTAACCTGGCAGTTAAATGGTGATGCAAATTGACGCGATGCGTCAATTATCGCTTTTAGCTGTAGTAGCCTTGCTTGACAATTTGGAGCTATCTTTGTGTGCATGGGACATCTGGCAATTTTTACCGTGGAAGGGTATTAAAGATACAAAAGATATCGATTCGACTACCATTCCATTCTAAAGAGTGTCCCAATAAGAGTGCACAATTTTAATGTGACGCCATTTTTTTTTTCTTTGCACATTACAGCTCTGTAATTTAACAGCTGACATCCACGATTGTTCCGATTATTAATAATGCAGCGCTACACAATTGAATAAAACACGTTATCATTGTAAAAATGCAGTGACTTGGTAGACCGTAAAATGGAAATTCGTTACAGAAACATGATAACGGAGTTTTTGTGGCCTCAACTGGATGATATGGGTCTAAACGACATGTGGTTTCAGCAGGACGCCTCCACCTCCCGCACCGCACACATAAGAAACTATTTATTGGAGAAACGATCTTCCGAAATTGTAATGTCAGTTGGCCGCCAAGATCTTGCGATTTAACGCCGTGCGATTTGTTTCTTTGGAGTTTTTTTAAACTCGCAGGTCTATATGAATAAACCACAAACAATTCCTGAGCCAAAGGCCGAGATCCAACGCATCATCGGTCAGATAGAGCCACATTTTTGTCAAAGTGTCATCGAAAATTTCGTAAGGCTGTGTTTAGAGCCGCGGGGCCCATATGCTGGATATTTTATTCCATACGAAACATGTCTAGTTTACAATGCAATAAAAATATGATCACTTGCTCAAAAAACATTGCGTTTTTGTTTAAATTAAAATTAAATTAAATTTAAATTACATCGTGCACTCTTATTGGGACATCCTTTATTTACGCTAGTCAGCAAGAAAATAGTTATCGACAAATTACTTTCATCGATAACATCGAAAGTTACCAATACAGGAACTGATGCTCTGACTGATTATATCGTTTTTTTTTACGATAGATTGTTATCGGAAGCCGCATATAGGTATCAGTTATATAGGTACCTACTGATAGTTAGTGTTCAATATTCATTCTAAGATTCTAAATTTGTTATTTACATTATTCTCAAAGTATAATATTTGCACACCTTAACTGGTAGAGCATGCATGTTCTTTTCATTTACTTTACCAGCTACTTTAATGTATTTACCATGCTTTAGCAAATAAAATGTTTTATCTTTATCTTATCTTATCTTATGATAAGTCTTTCCTTTAAAGGACGCAACGATTTTCACTGATAAATTTTCACCGCCATTTGCAATCTTATTTGACCTCTGTTAGACATAACCCGTGTTAAGTGTATGTGTTCGCACATCCTCTTTCAGTAGTTTGACAAATTGACACCCTTATGGCTAATTAATAATTAATTTTTGGTACCGCATTTCCAGGCTGCCCAAGCGTTATGGATCACCATCCTCCGTTTCACTGGCGATCTGCCAGAGCCTCGCTACCACACCATGGATCGGGACAACACATCTGTCATGTCAAAAGTCACAGCGACCCTTGGAAGAAACTTCATTAGGTCCAAGGAGTTCCAGGAGGCACAGCTGATGGGAATAGATTCCGATGCATACTTGAACAAGCCCAAACCGAGATCCATTAGACACAAGCTGGTCTCGTTGACTTTGAAAAGGAAGAATAAGCTGGGTGAAGATGTACGCCGGAAATTACAGGTAAGCGAATCTTAATATTTAATATTGTTTTTAAGTGCTACATTTTGTATTTTGTGCAATAAAGTGTAACAAACTACATTTTGATAGGTAAGCGTAAAATGATTACGTTGTATGCTTGAAAATGATTATGCTTATAATTACTTTTATTTTCAGGATGAAGAATACACAGCAGATAGCTACCAATCATGGCTTGAATCTCGTCCAACGTCCAATTTGGAAAAACTCCACTTTATCATAGGCCACGGGATCTTACGCGCAGAGCTGCGTGATGAAATCTACTGTCAGATTTGTAAGCAACTGACCAACAATGCTTCAAAGTCATCTCACGCTAGAGGATGGATCTTGCTGTCTTTGTGCGTCGGATGCTTCGCCCCGAGCGAGAAGTTTGTCAACTATTTACGAGCCTTCATCAGAGAAGGGCCTCCAGGCTACGCGCCGTATTGCGAGGACCGTCTTAAGAGGACTTTCAACAATGGCACCAGAAACCAGCCACCGTCATGGCTGGAGTTACAAGCCACCAAGTCTAAAAAGCCGATAATGTTACCTATAACATTTATGGACGGTAACACAAAGACATTGCTAGCAGATTCAGCTACTACCGCTAGAGAACTTTGCAATCAACTTTCCGACAAAATTGGATTGCGAGACCAATTTGGTTTCTCGCTTTACATTGCTCTGTTTGACAAAGTCAGTTCACTAGGTAGTGGTGGAGATCACGTGATGGATGCTATATCTCAGTGCGAGCAGTATGCTAAAGAGCAAGGAGCGCAAGAAAGAAACGCACCGTGGAGGCTTTTCTTCAGAAAGGAAATCTTCGCCCCGTGGCATGACCCAACTGAAGATCAAGTGGCTACGAACCTCATCTATCAACAAGTGGTCAGAGGCGTGAAGTTTGGAGAGTACAGATGTGACAAGGAAGAAGATCTGGCTATGATAGCTGCTCAGCAATACTTCATTGAATACAATCAAGATATGAACACAGACCGGTTGTTTACGCTGTTGCCTAATTACATACCAGACTACTGCTTAACTGGCGTCGAAAAAGCAGTTGATAGATGGGGTGCTCTGGTGGTAACTGCTTACAAAAAGAGCTATTACGTTAAAGAGAAAGTGCCAGCGTACCGGGTCAAAGAAGACGTTGTTAGTTACGCGAAGTTTAAGTGGCCTCTACTCTTCTCGAGATTTTACGAAGCGTATAGGAACTCCGGACCAAACTTGCCAAAGAATGATGTCATCATCGCTGTCAACTGGACAGGTGTTTACGTGGTGGATGATCAGGAGCAAGTGCTTTTAGAACTGTCTTTCCCTGAGATCACAACCGTATCAAGTCAAAAGACAAATAAAGTTTTCACACAGACTTTTAGCTTGTCGACTGTTCGTGGGGAAGAGTTCACTTTCCAAAGTCCGAACGCTGAGGACATACGCGATCTCGTAGTCTACTTCCTAGAAGGATTAAAGAAGAGATCTAAGTTTGTAATAGCAATGCAGGATTATAAAGCACCAGGAGAGGGATCAAGTTTCTTGACATTCCAAAAAGGAGACCTGATTATTTTAGAGGAAGAGAGTACTGGCGAGTCAGTACTGAATAACGGTTGGTGCATCGGACGTTGCGAAAGAACTATGGAGAGAGGAGATTTTCCGGCCGAGACCGTGTACGTCTTGCCTGCTCTGACGAAGCCACCTCCAGATATCCTAACACTGTTCTGTTTAGAAGGCGCACAACATGGTCGCAAAGTGCCAACAGCTACGTTCAACGGCACGGAGACGAGAGACAAGCCTCACACATTGATAGAGTATGCCTTGGACCACTTCAGACTGCCACCAAAACGAACTGTGTCTAAAGCACTCACTTTATCAACAGCTAAGAGAGGAGGACAGGAAGAACTATGGAGACATTCTAGAGAACCTATTAAACAACCCTTATTAAAAAAACTACAAGCCAAAGAGGAACTGGCAGAAGAAGCCTGTTTTGCGTTCACTGCTATTCTGAAATACATGGGTGACTTACCCTCTAAAAGACCGCGTATTGGGAACGAATACACAGATCATATCTTCGATGGACCGTTGAAGCACGAAATTTTAAGAGATGAGATTTATTGTCAAGTAATGAAACAGTTGACAGACAATAGAAATAGAATGTCAGAAGAGCGAGGTTGGGAACTCATGTGGTTGGCAACAGGACTGTTTGCTTGCAGTCAGGGATTGTTGAGAGAACTCACTTTGTTCTTGAGGACTAGACGGTATCCAATCGCTCAAGACTCACTCCAAAGACTGCAAAAAACATTGAGAAATGGCCAAAGGAAGTATCCACCACACCAGGTAGAAGTTGAGGCCATCCAACACAAAACCACTCAGATATTCCACAAAGTATACTTCCCAGACGACACAGATGAAGCATTCGAAGTTGATTCATCGACAAGAGCGAAGGATTTCTGCCAAAACATAGCGCAGAGACTGAATCTGAGATCCAGCGAAGGATTTAGTTTGTTTGTCAAGATAGCAGACAAGGTAATATCGGTCCCGGAAGGCGATTTTTTCTTCGATTTCGTGAGACACTTAACCGATTGGATTAAGAAGGCGCGGCCGACGCGCGACGGTATCACTCCGCAATTTACTTATCAGGTAAGTGGTAATGCATGTTTACTGATAGTTTTTGGTCATGTCACTACCAAAACAATGGTCGTCTTTGTTAACTTAACTATTTACGTAGTATGGTTTTCGGTATTGCCTTTTTGTGCCCTGTCAGAGAAAGTGAGTAAAGCTTTGTCAAACCACGGCCATCAAACAAGTTGATTCAACTTATTTGCGCTTTTTAAGGTACACAAATATTTATTATATTTAAGAACTATTCTTTCATAGTTTTATACAGGTAGAGTACGTACTATATCACAGTTACTGTTTTAGCGAAATTCAAGATTAGACTCCTTTTATCATTAGGAGTTAATATACAATAAGATACAGTAGTTACCTACTTGGGAGTTCAAGCGCCTAGATTTCGAATAACACTTTACATTGACATTGAACTATTGGACAATATCTTTCAACCTCGTGAAACCCTCCCCAGGTATTCTTCATGAAGAAGCTATGGACAAACACAGTCCCGGGCAAGGACCGGGCTGCAGACGTGATCTTCCACTTCCATCAGGAGTTGCCTAAGCTCCTGCGCGGCTACCACCGCTGCGGGCGCGAGGAGGCTGCCCGGCTAGCTGCCTTGGCCTACCGAGCGCGCTTTGGAGATAATAAACAGGAGCTGCAGGCGATCCCGTAAGCAGATGAAACGTTTTTATCATAAGTTGATCGTAAACATTCGATGCATATCGTAAATATAGCAAATCATACTCAATACTATTCTTAATTCTTTACAAAAGATGGACTATGATTGTGTTTTCCAAGTACCTACTTTGAAATCAAAGTTAAAACCTCCTGTAATCAGTCCTGATTAGGGCCAGTTTCTGAATTGAGAATTTAGCTAAGTAAATAGTTAACTATAGTGCTGTCTCTTCTAATTTCTCAGAAAAGAGTGTGACAAAACGTTACTTAAATATTTACTTAGTGAAATTTTCAATTCAGAAACCGGCCCTTATTGTTGTTAGATGGAAATGAGAGATTATAGGCATACCGTCGCTTCTACTTCAACACCGCGAACATGCATTTAGACAACTTTTCAGGAGACGAAAAAAACTTTGTAATTTCTTTTATAGAATGAAATAAATGACCAACTTTGAAACGTTAATTTACCATAGGAAAATTCCGCAAAATACTAAAATCCATAACACCTAATTAGTAATATCAGATAGGCGGTGTTACCTCCTCAAATGTCGCAAATTTGTAGCATATAGTAATAAGGCCGCCAATTGTACTGCGAATTATTGAATTTCTGTTAATGTAATCTCCGTTCCGTGTGGCGCCGGATTAACAATAGCGTCACTCCATTTCCTTCCGTGGATGTCGTAGAAGGCGACTAATGAAATCAATTACCAGGAGACGGGCAGCAGCGTCTTCCTGAGATTCCAACCGCATACTGCGATCGCCAACCCGCCTGCCAAGCGTGGCGATTATGGCAAAACCCCTCATGGTTATGAAAACCACGAGGGAGGCCTATGTCCTGCAGTGGGCGTCAAATGGCTGATGATGATGAATGAATCTCTGTGTAAAATAAAGAATATTCTATCTATCTATCTATCATATAGGCGGTGTTGTACTTAACTTTCGAGGAACTTTTATTATCGCTTTTTTAGAATAAAAATGTTCTTACAACGAAACAAAAATAAACATAACTTCTCAAAAAAATGTAACTTAATACTTAATGAGGTAATTGTCATAAAATCAATATTTAAAAGGCATCACTTCTTTGTGATCTTGCTAACGTCGTTCATACAATTGTAGTAAACTATTAACGGAAGTTTTGGACGTTGTGGCTAAATCTTTGACTCTTCATCAAAATCCAACTTGTACCAAATTGTCCCACTAGACTGACTAGACAAATGGATATCTTGACCTTTGAGTTTCAACTCTAAGGTAAAGATAGAATGTGTGGCTTTTGACCAAAAACTTTCATTATTCTCCATTGCTACTCTCAGTAAAGCATTGCCAAGATAGCTATTTCGGAATACTTTATTACTGGCACTTTCCGCATGTTTAGTGTAGAAGCGAAGAAAGATGCTTTAACACCAACATGGCTTTCATCAAACCAGTAGCGTCTCGCTTCATTGTTGGCCAGGTTTTATGAAGTTAAAATTATGGACACATAACTTGGTTTTGGAATACAAAGCACACGCTTGATGACTGGGAGCCATTCTTAAAGCCACAGAGTCTTGTAATTATATTCACCAAGATGCACGCCTAAAAAATTATATGGCGACTGTGCAGATTCGTGGTGTTTATGCCACAAACCGACTAACGAGAGCATTCGCGGTGATATAATTTGTTGAATAACGGCCAATAATGATTTATTGGTCGAGAATTTTCAATCTGATTGGTAGAAAAAACGCGTGGTATGATTCTCAATCCAATAGGTTCAAAAAGTTTGTAACTCTAAAAATGCGTATATGTACATAAATTCACAGAGGATTATGGAAAAAAATCTCATAAATTGTTAATTTATAACAACCTAATCGCTGAACACTTTCGCTGCTGGCCAAAAAGATCTCGAATAATTGCATATTATGTATGCTACGAGGCGTCGAGCAGGCTTATTTGCGCACCATTGTTTGCCAAAAGGAACCTGCCAAGAGTGATGTCAGGAATTAAAGTATGTGTATCTATCTTTTTCAGTCAAATGTTGCGTGAGCTCATACCAGCCGACCTAATAAAACTGCAGAGCTCAGCTGATTGGAAGAGAGCCATCGTGGCCTCCTACAACCAAGACGCTGGCATGACGCCGGAAGACGCGAAGATCACGTTCTTGAAGGTCATCTATCGGTGGCCGACGTTCGGATCCGCGTTCTTCGAGGTGAAACAGACCACGGAACCAAACTATCCTGAGCTACTGCTGATCGCTATCAACAAGCATGGTGTCAGCTTG